>JARFIW010000565.1:7756501-9171970 GCA_036346225.1 Platerodrilus igneus
AACTGTAATTATAGAGACCACAAACTCAATGCGATTCTCCAATCGCCAGAGTTTGAAGTCGGGAACGACATGCTTGCTCAATGACAGATAAAAACCCACTCGCTGGTTTTTGAAAGTTGCAGATGGGCATCGCATAGCAAAACAAACAACATCAAGCGTAACCTTGTATCGAAAACTATACGGTTTTTGGAGTAACTTTATTCAAACTTGAACAAAAATTAATCCTAAATTGAAAGTTATACGAAAGCGAAACTTTGTTTTAAAGGGACAAAAATACACCGGGTACTTTATAATTATATAGCACTAAATATTTTATCATAACGAATATTTATGGAACTAAAAATGATTCTGTATCAAAAGTATTCAGCTATAGGGGTTCTGGAAAATGAACATGCTTCAAGTTATTATATATTGTGGATATAAATTACTCTAATATTGATATATATTCTTCTATTGGGTATAAATTAATTATGGTAATTAGTGTTTGTATATAAAGTAATTGTAGTGTTTCGAGATTAAATTAATTAAGAAGATCATAGTTTACGAAGATTATACTTGTACTGTTAAACGACTAGCTGAAAGTATATTATTGTGTTAGCTTTTAGAAATTTTATTGTAGTTGCAAGTGTTGAAAAGGCGTGTATAACCATTTTGAAAATAAAGAAATGTTGTTGCAAAGAGTTTTTATGTTGGATTTTCATGTAAATATGATATTCCAGTCACGTATTTATCTTTCTAATAATGATGTATTTGAAAGCGTTTTTGATTTATGCGTTGACATTTTAATGAAATTCTTAAATATCTAGAATGCCAGGTTGTGTTTCTTTCCCGATTACGTGTTTATTTTGATGAAACTTGATGTATTTAAAACATTATCTTGGTTCGTTTCTGTAACTTAAAACGCATTATAAGACGTACACATTATTACTTTAGCTAAAAATTATCTAATTATTGCAAAATGAGCTTTTTTCTTATGCATTAAATTAAATATAATTTATATACAGTGTGCTCGCAATTGATCTTTTGTAAAATATTCGATTTACTCCTATTACTGGTGGAATTATTTGGTTTTCTTAATGTTAATTATATTTACAGTTATCATACGATCACTATGACTTCATCTACCCTTAAACTGTCTCTTCTAATAGCTATATATATATATATATATATATATATATATATATATATATATATATTGCTGTGAATCGGCTGCCCAAACGTTGGGAGTCACAAGACATGCTGTGAATTTGGAGTACAGCCGTTCTGACCCATGTTAGAATGCAATGGATGCTTGCTTAATAAAAATGTAACTTTACCTCTTCGTGTCCTTGTTCCTTTTGGCTAGCTCAGCGGAAAATATGCCGCGGATTGTATGAAAATGAAATGAACGAAATCTCATAAAACATTATGAACAAATCTCTATACATTCAAAAATATGTTTTACACATTATCTAAATAATCACACAATATAAATACACTATAAATGCAATACACTATAATTACATTTTTAATATCTACTATTAATACAATCTCAGTTAATCCACGTTAATTATTTGAAACTCTAATTCATATATGAATTGCTTAGGAGTTTTCAACAATTAAGATTAACTGAGATTTTTAATACTGATATTAAAAAGAAATATGTTATACTTTATTATTGCTGTAATTGCATTTATAAGTGTTATTTATTATCTGTGGTATGTAATGAAGATTGATTTAGATATGCTGTAAAAGACATATTTTTGAAAAAGGAAATATGTTATACATTTTTATTGAAGCTTCATTGCATTTATACATGGGTATTTATCGCTGGTATGCCAAAAGCAGAATCTTGAGAGTCAAGTTACATTAAGCAAATCATTATTAATTGAATGTATAGAATTAATGCTTTATAAGGATCAGTTTTAGGTAGATATATCATAGTATCATATATATATAAATATAATTAATGCTATTAGCCAAAAGAGACAGTAAGAGGTAGAAAGTCATTTTTAGCAAAGATCAATTGATAACATGTAAATATTAATTAAGCATTTTAAGAAAAGCCATTTAATAATATATATAGTAATATGATATAATCATATAATGCTTTAGAAGAACGTTAAGGAAGATCAAGTATCGAGCATCAACTGTAATATAATAACATTAAGAAAACCAATATTCCCTAATGTTAATGAATCATTTTACAAAGATCAATAAGCTCATTATATAACATATTTAATTAGATAAGAAAATATTTGAATATGTATATTTAGCTAATAATAGTGTACGTCTTATAATGCGTTTTAAGTTACAGAAACGAACCAAGATAATGTTTTAAATACATCAAGTTTCATCAAAATAAACACGTAATCGGGAAAGAAGCACAACCTGGCATTCTAGATATTTAAGAATTTCATTAAAGTGTCAACGCATAAATCAAAAACGCTTTCAAATACATCATTATTAGAAAGATAAATACGTGACTGGAATATCATATTTACATGAAAATCCAACATATTTGAAATAAGAAACAATAAATAACAGGCAGTTCGCTATACGATAAGCTTTGTCCTATAAACGACACAAATATAAAATACGTGACAGAATGCTATAAATATTTGGAAATTCTAAGAATATACTGTGATATACAGACTGCTTACGTGATCGGCAGTAACAATTAGTGAAAAGTCAATAATTTATTAAAAGTGAAAAATTGAAAGTGCCAATATGTGCAACGAAGAATAGCCGTTTTACGCGTAAACGTAAGATAAACTATCGGGGGTATGGATTAACGGATAATTCCAAGACGCCACTACTTTGTTAATTATTATTTCTAACGATAAATCACTAATAGGAAAAAGTAGAAACCACTTAGTGTACAAACGCATCTGAGTACAAAAGCTCTTTTGTCACTCACCCAACCTTGTACATGCAAGAAAAGGTTAAATATTTAAATTACAAAGGGTCGCTATTTGCGCCCCTGAATAACACATCAAAAATATGAAAAATATACCTCTGTCCGCAGCTATGCTGGACCTAAACTTTATACATAATTTTGTTCTGTAAATACGGTTAAAGCTGAAATGACATTTTCATGCTAGATTCAATGCCTTTTAGATAAAATTTTATGACTGATAATTCCTCACTCATGAATAATTTGTGTGGTTTATGGCACCAATAACAAAAGTTAATACAAGAATATTTTCATTTATTGTAACTGAAATATTATCGTAACAATTGTTACTTGATATTAACTAAGTACAAACTTGGTGCTATTTCAATTAAATCTTATTAGCTGACGGACGCACCATATAACAACAGTTTCCCATTAGGGCCTCTTAGCATCAATCTCGGATTTTAACGAAAGGGGTGAAACAAGTTTGCAGACCGATGCTAACCAGTGACATCGACGACCAGTTCGCAAAAGATTTGGGGTAGGAATCTTCTATCCGAATCACCACCAGATTACGCTTTCATATAAGTGTCATAAAAGAAATCTTCATACGATAAACTATCAGTTACACTTGAAACATATTTTTAAATGTTTTCCGTTGCAAAAATTTACCACATCGTTAGCCGTATCGCCAACAATGCCAATACGAATAATTTAAATGTAACTTTTGTTATTACATTATAGAATTTAATATAGTTTAAATTAAATTAATATAATTGCGCTGCAAGAAAACGGGGAGCTTAGACAAGATATTTAAATAAAAAATATACAGACCACTGATTAGTATTACCCAAGTACTTTCTACATAAACCGTAATTATAAAGGCCACCAACTCAATGCGATTCTCCAATCGCCAGAGCTTGAAGTCGGGAACGACATGCTTGCTCAATGGCAGATAAAAACCCACTCGCTGGTTTTTGAACGTTGCAGATGGGCATCGCATAGCAAAACAAACATCAAACGTAACCTTGTATCGAAAACTACACGGTTTCTGGAGTAACTTTATTCGAACTTGAACAAAAATTAATCCTAAATTGAAAGTTATACGAAAGCGAAACTTTGTTTATGAGGGACAAAAATACACCGGGTACTTTATAATTATATAGCATTAAATATTTTATCATAACGAATATTTATGGAACTAAAAATGATTCTGTATCAAAAGTATTCAGCTATAGGGGTTCTGGAAAATGAACATGCTTCAAGTTATTATATATTGTGGATATAAATTACTCTAATATTGATATATATTCTTCTATTGGATATAAATTAATTATGGTAATTAGTGTTTGTATATAAAGTAATTGTAGTGTTTCGAGATTAAATTAATTAAAAAGATTGAATCGTAGTTTACGAAGATTATACTTGTACTGTTAAACGACTAGCTGAAAGTATATTATTGTGTTAGCTTTTAGAAATTTTATTGTAGTTGCAAGTGTTAAAAAGGCGTGTATAACCATTTTGAAAATAAAGAAATGTTGTTGCAAAGAGTTTTTCATACGGTATGATGTTGAGATATAAGATGTACATATTTCTAAAAGAATGTACTGTTATTGTAAATTTGTAATGTTAAACTATTTTTAGTAAAGTTTGATTTAACATTTCGAGAATTCTTATATTATAATAACAAGCCCAGGGTAAGGTTAGAATGGAAAACGGCTTTTAGAAATAGCAAACCTTTGAAAGACTTTTAGCTAACTGGGTTTTGATCCGCGGCCGCATGAAATGGGGTTAGTGGGTTTATTAAAGTTGGAAAATAAAATAATGGACGCCACCTAAATTTTTATAACGCAACTGACTGAATCAAATTGCATAATAGGAAAATTTGGAAACTTAAATTATCACCAGTCTGGTTAAATACAAAGTTTGATCACGACAAATATATTACTTAATCCTGTTCTTCTTCTTCAATGGACTGACAAGGTAATAGGTCTGTACTGAAACATAAACACTACCAACAAAAATAATCGTTTTTACCTTATAATACTGTACAAACACAAAATCTTTATTTTTAATTACTATTAATTTTTATTATATTACTACATGGATTTATAGCACGTGGAATCCTTTAAATACCTTGTCACCTTGGTGGAATTTAATAATTAATCAATAATAGACTGAAGTCAAAAATAATTCTATATTCTTTTAAAACAGATTATGTACCATCATTAATGCAATTCAGTACAAACAAAATTCTCATTAGCATATGTTCTAAGTTTTACACATATGACGTAAAACACTAAGTTCATAATTTAATTACTACTAAATTTTAATACAGTTTCTGATTTTTTATGCAACAATACTTTTAAAGATTAATAGTCTGGGGTAGCGCTACGAAACACTTCACATTTTCTTTAATTACTCAACATTCAGTAACATTATTTGATATTTTAATTTCTTCTTAATCATCATCTTTTTGGTTTTAGGCTTTATTAAGTGAACATGTTGACATGTAATATAAACAAGGACAAGGTACACAGTATCATTAAAATTGAAGATTGAACTTGATTTTATAATTAACATGTGGCATTCACATATCTGGACCAAATACTTTTTTTTGTAAAGCAGGTAAATTTTAAGAATAATTTATGAACCTAAGGATATAACCAATAATATAAAAATTGAAAATTTATGAAAAGGGTAATCCTTTTGATTGGTACATCACAAAATAGGTCATGAAATAAAAAGTTTATTCCATTCAACACAATAAGGTAGTTTATAACCTCTCCACAATAACTCTACATCTCTTTATTTATAAATTAATGTCTCATCGTAAAACGCAGAATAATCATAAAAAATCAAACGGTCTTACTAAGCGACTTCAAATCACCTGTTAACCTTAAACCATACATCTGTCAATCAAACAATTTACTGCATTCCTAGATGCGTACGGGAAATCCATTTTAGTCAAATGTAACAGCATCAAAATATATATTATTAGATTCCATGAATTAAAACTAAGTTGCACTGTAATAAAGTTTATTACAAATTTAGATTGATTTCATATTCAAACAAACCGTTCCGAAGAGGAAATTATAACCAACACGTGAGCTGGTGCTATCAACTGATATTCATTGAGGTATCAAACAACCTTTCACTTTAAATAGAACATCGGGACTGCCTTGCGACTCTTTATCACTTAACTTCTCTTTTTCTTCTCCTTCGCCAAGAAAACTTAATTTCTGGTGCCATCTTGACTGTCTAATCATAGCAAGCGACCCTTCACTTTCAACGAAGAGACGAATAGTGATTGTGGTGTCACGAATGGACAACCGAACCAGAATACCTTCGATACTATCGTTAACGAACTACGAACACGTAAACATGGTTTGTAAATATGTTATTAGCTGGAACCACAGAATACGTTGCAGATTGCAATTTCGAGTGAAGTTGTAATGTACCTTGAGAAATTGTTGAGTTATTATATCTACAAGAATACTAAAATCAATAACGGAATAAAACGTTATTGACTAAGTACTGAAATAGCGAATTCGTAGCGGTAATGGCCACAAATAATATTGCAAAAAATTTTAAATTTTGCAAATTTAAGCATAATAAATTTTTATTCTTATGGAGATTTGCATGTAAAAATGGTCGATTTTGAAACAGTACGAAGATAACTTATATATTTGTACAAAGTTTGAAACAAATCGATTAACCAGGAAATAAAATACTTAAGAAATAATTTTAATAATTCAACATTCAAACCATTGTAGTTCATTTATTTTTGAGTTTTCGAAAACCTGTTATTGGAACTTGGGATAATTTTTTTTTTGTAAAATAATCGCCGAATCGCTTGCGCATCAACATAATGGTCATGTGATTTTGACACAAATATCAAAAACGTGTATGTATATAATGTACGATACTTTCGATTACAACTGCAAGAACGTTTAAAATTTTAGTATCTTCAAATATTTTAAAGCTATATAAGAACACATCAATTAATTTCTTAGAATTAAGAGGATACTTAAAAATTATTCATCGATGTTATTTACATGAAAATAGATTAGTTTTTTACTACGACGAGCAGCATAGCTCTATAATTTAATGCAGCCGCTCTTCGAATTCATCATGAGATGGCTTTTGTGAAGATATTACTTAATTTTTCATGGAGAAAGCTTTATGTGTAAAGGGTAGAAGCAAGTTGGGTATATCAATTCTTTCTCTGGGTAATTTCAAGCCAAAACTTTTAAAAACGAACACTAGTTGAAAGGTTTCTGAAATTATAATGCACCATGTTTTATAATAATCGGTGTCTGTTTTCGGTTAGTGAGTCGCACCGGTAGTTTTCCGTATAACGATGTGGTAGCGTTGATTTTTATTCATTTTTTGATGTCAGAATGGAATAGTTAATGCTAATTTAACTGAATTATGCAAATTATTTCATTTATTTTATATGGCTATCCATGTTTCTGTAAACATTGTCAGTTTAGGAAAACACGAATTGAAGATTATTAATGATAATCTTCGCACTGTGGGACACTGTTTTATTACTTTGATTTGATAATGTTCGTTTTAATTAAGTGGAGGCCTATAAATCATCAATATGTGGTTCATACCAACCACCAACGTCTGTAACCGTTTTAAGAAAGAAGTATTACTGAGACGACAGTTTCATTTGTACTTTGCAGTTTGTTTTTCAAAGACAAATGTTAAATAGTTATCATTATATTACTAGTGTAAGAATATCAAACAAAATCCTGAATTTAAGTTGGTTTACCTAATAACGTCAGATAGATTTTAAGAATTTTTGAGCGATTTTTTAAAAAGTATCTTCAAAAAACTCTTCTATCGATTTTTATTTACACAGATTTACAAGTTGAATTTTCAATTACTAGTAGATTATTAGGGGAACTAGGATATCTGGGGAAAAAGATAAGAGTAATAGAAGGGCAGAATACCTTCTAAGGCATTTTTGGGGAATATTATGGGATATATTACAAGCAGAGATAGGAAAAAAAGAGGTAGATGTAGACCTAGATCAGATAGTTATAGATGCAGACTGTGCAAATTTCAGTGAAATGTGTAGGTTAGTTCAGAGTAGGAAACAATGATGGTACGCGTCTAACCAGTTCCAGGACTAAAGACTTAATGATGATGAGTACATTATATTCATTAACTTATTGAGATCAAAATTACTCCAAGTTGATATTCACTGAACTAAATGAACAAAAATTAGAATGAGTAGCTGAACAACAAACCAGGTTAAAGTTGTGAAGCTCAAGACTGACTAGCCATCTTGGGCTCTCGAGGGTATTTATGTTGTCCCTATCCCACACATTGCATGTGGAACTGCAGAGCTCATGTCTGATTATTTCTTTATTCATTTATACAATATAAAATAACAATCTTAATTCTAATAATAGCAGTCTTATTCTCTACTGTGACCTGCACATGTAGTGTTATATTACTTCTGGAATACAATGTATTCACATCCGTTCTCATGTCTGGTTTATGAACTTCCGTTAACCTTTTATTACTTGTCCTTCAATTAATTATACAATGTAACAATCTAACTTTAAATTTAATAATTCTCTTTGATTACCTATATATTCCAATTTGGGAGATATGTAACTCACCCATTGTTCTTTTTACCTGTATAGGAGGTATGTTTAAGTGTTGGATCATCTGAAAATATGACAACATATTCCTCTGCTCCGCTGCCCTACTGTAAAAACAGCTACTGCAATGCACTTTTAATTTGCAATTGCTATTTAAAGAAGGCAGTTGATAAATAAATATTGGAGATTTATCCAGAAGGTGCACAGGTACATTATTTCGAGAAATCGAAACCTACGCAGGTGAATGATTCCCGTGTGTTGAATGAATGTCGTAATGTAGATACGTTAGGTATTAACTCTAAAGTCATACGAACCGTTCATTAGAAAGAATTATATACCAAAAAATATTGCAGCCTTGAATGCCCGGAGAACCATCGAGTACGCATTCTAGCTAAATACAAAAATTGCATAAATAATACGAACTCGATATCACAAATAGTCACTGTAGTCGGTCAGATTTAAAAGCGAGTCATGAATATTACAAGGCGATTGCGGAGACTACAAGAGATTTTACAAAACTAAAATATTTTGTACTCACATTTTTTGATGCACTACAGAATATTGAGCACCAACTTCAACATTTTCTTTACTAAAGAAAAAATCAATGTGATCTTTGTCTTGCTTTTGTAAATACAAGTTCAAAGAAAAACTTTAGCCGCAGGAAAAGTATCATACTAACTATCAATGCGGGCTTTGGATCTGCAACAATTTTAAGGGCAAGAGGTAATAGAAATTAACTTCGGAGTACTACGGCAACGGTGACGGTTTGTATATTGTCAAACAACCAAAATAACTGCACCTTGCGAACTATGTTTATTTTACTAAAACTAGGAAAGCTAACTACCTAAATATTTAACATATAAATATTTACATTTGTCTTTTCCTTAGTCTTCAATGTACATGAAACTATGACCATAATTTCATTTGACAAACGAACATTTCTAAATAATTCATTTTTATAAATAAATAAATTCCAGACAACTAAATATTTTAATAAATTATGGATAACAAACCCTTTTTTTAGTAGGCGGGCATACTCTGAACGGTGTACTCAGTAACATCTCCCCCCCCCCCGAACCTTCTAGGCTGATTAAGGGACATCTAATCGTGCTAATTTTAATACTGACCTCTGCAGAATTTCACTTACAGTCTTTATTCGACGATGCATGCGTGAGCGTCTTTAGCAAGTATTGTAGTTCCTACAATATGCTTTTTTCGCCGACTCCGTGGTGAAATTTCATCGCAGACTATGTCTAAATAACCTTTCTTCATTGGCTTTTGTGCATCTTGTAAGGGTCGGTGAGTATTCCCGAATCCATTGGCGCCAAAAGCAATTCTTTAACTGTTCTCAAATGCGACACTATTTAGGACTCGAAATTTCAATTTCACTTGGAATTTAAGTAGAGTTAGTTGTCTCGAGCAGAAAGTGGTTTTTGTTGACCGTGTCAGTCTTTTCCAACAAGTGCTGTTAGATGAATTTCCTGGACAACTAAGTCCCCTTTCTATTCCTTTAAGAGATAGATCTTTCTAATTATAACTGACATCAATATATCTTTTACTGTTTGTAATTCACCAAATTTTAATAGAAACTCCACGTTGGTTAACAAAACTGCTAATGCAAATTATGTAGGTGTCAGTAGCTAAGTTGGCGGCAAATTCGAAATGTACTGTACGTACCGTTAGGCATGTAAAAAGAGCTGTTTATTTTTCTCTCTTTTACGCCCAATTTTCACTTGCATTGGATCAAAGCAATCCAATCATATATACGTAAACGGTCTTGCAAAAGGTGTTAACGGTGTAAACGGTCTTGCAAAAGGTGTTAGTCTATCAAAAGGTAACCTTCCCATCAACGCAGTTCTTGGCATGTTACAGGTTGACGTCTAGATTCAGATAACACTGTAGCATAATTTACTCTTCCATACACGCAGAAAACCATTCCTTGATTTAAGCGTGGTGTAAGTGTAAAAACGCGACTATTCTTTGGAAGTGGCGGGTTGGATTTGATCTTCGTAATTTCTTTGTAAAATGTTTCGCGTTGCACCATTTTGTATAAAACTACTTCAGCGTCTTGTATTTATTCAAACGGTGTGACGAAGTCTTTGTCCTTGTATTATTGACGTATTACTTTAATTGAGCGTTGAATCCATGCAACTACTCATAAAGTCGAATAAAATTAGAGTAATTTTGAAAAAAATTAATCACTGGTGTTACCGATTGTATCGTGTAAAATCACCTTATTTCAATTTCGGAATAATCTATCTCTACGTCTGGCATAAATGTTGGCCATAAATTTTTAAACTGTTTTAAAAATTTTTGGCTAGTTTTTCATTGATTATATTGACCACGTCATCTACGAGATACATAGTTTGTGTAGCACCTTCGGCTACATTTATATCTGTAAGTACCCAGTACCTGTCGTTCTTGCATGCTGTTTCTAGAATTTCTCATACTCTATATAATGCACAGGGTTTGTATTGTTTGTGGTCGGAATTAATCCAAGAAATTAGTTTTGGAATCGCTCCACATGAAGTTTCTTATTGGATGTGATGTATATGGTGACTTTGAATAACAATATTTCGTAGTGGTGTTCCCACAGCGCTGCTTGAAGCTCTAGACAAGGTATGGAAAGGAACTTTAGGGGAGCGCACTTGGTTTTTCCAGCTAAAAAACTAACATCTATCGTTCCTTTCGTGCTTACTCGCCAGTGGTCTACTGCTGTAAATGCAACTTTCCTAAGGTCAACGAATATACGAAGTTCGACTAGTTTCAGCTTTGTATAGGTTTTTGAATAGTAACTGTTTTATCACGTATAAATTTATTATCCATTCTGCAAATTTTCTAAAGAATTTTTTCATTCCAACGATTCCACGTTTGCCACATCTCTTGGAGCAGTACTTTTTCGTGGACTAAAATGTTAGCCAGTATTCCAATAGATTGTAAATAGACATTACTAGGCATAGGAATTCTCTTTTCGTATAACATTGTTCGGGAGTGAAAATTTTGCGATTTATTTTATGTAGGTAAAGTCTAGAAACAAACCGGTTCAGACTGCTATCCCTAAGGAGTATTTTATCTACGATTTAAGAATTATTCATGGTAACAACGGTTTGTGCTTTAATATCGTTTCCATTTAATTGGGTTTTCTTTATTATCTGGATTACATTTATAGAATCCAAGAAATTGAAATGGCATGCTTAATTACATTAACTATTCGTACAATCTAAATATACAAGGTACATCTACATTTATTCTGTCCACTCAAAATTAATTTTTACTTTTTACTCTTGTATATATCTAAAGTAACGCAAACGAGTTACAATGAATAATAAAAAGAATATAAGATAGGTCAATAGACGGCTCACCACACCCATCCATACGAAATGTCGCACCGCTACAAGGCACGCGACAAACAATAAAAAAACACCCACGCCGACTACTAGATGTGTAACATAACATCGGACAAAAGCTAGTTGGCTAAATAAAAAAACAACTAGGACACAACACAAAATCCAGACCACTAGGTGGGAAAACAAAGACCTAGAACACTCGCACGACAAAACGATACAGACAAGACAGCAAAAACCACTAGGTTAACGCTGACTACTAGACGCGCCCTGAGAGGGTAGGATCAACCAGGATAAAGATAGGTGCTACAGTTGTTATATAATTAGAATCATAGCTTCCTAAACATTTATAACCCTATTATTTTTATTTTGATAACTTTTTACCTGTTTTGATTTACTTGATATCCTGTCAAACCGTAATGTTGGTGGAAAAGACACAATTTGAGAAAATCGTCTGAGAAAATGTCTGTTAACGCAAAAGAGGTTGCTGACAATGAAGAAATGGTTTATTTTTTTCTACAAAGTTAAAGGAAATCTGTTAGTTCTGAAATGACGGGACAGTAGTATTGTAACCTTGGCAAGCTACTTGCATTCAAAAAGTTGATAGACTTGGTTTCATTGATTGAAAAAGATTAAGTATTAAAGTAACCTGTCTAACCCTAGTCCAAAAATATGGTAGATACATGGGCAGTGTTGGCCGTTTTGATAAAAACGTGCATTCAATGAGAATATCCTTTATAGGACGAATATGGTGGTTTACACCGTTTGCGTTTGGGATAGATGCTGCATGCCAGAATGCATGGCAACTAATAAAGAAAAATACCGATGGAGAAAAACTAACTTACTGCCAATTTCGCTGAATAGTTATTTAAGTATATTTGCAGAAGTATGGAAACCCGCCCAGAAAACTCAACTCTGCGGCTCTTCTAAGACAAAGAATTAGTTAGGTTTAGTGGTTCTCATATGGAACATACACAAGAAAGTTGTTCTCAAAGGCGATGCGGTTTGTGTCACCAAAAAACCCGCATCATGTGCAGATAGTGAAAAGTGGGATTACATATTCATTGCTGGTATCAGTTGCACAAATGTAATGAGTAACAAGAACGAATTTATAGAGATGCTTGTGATGCTAAAGCATCAGCCCTCCGATGATAGAGGTCCGTAAAGAGGCCCCCCCAAGACATTACTCATTATTTACTAGAATTTAGCTTGTTCTTTTTGTGATTTCCAATCATTTGTTTTTGTTTTCAGATAATTTATAAGAACACTGTCATTTATGCACTTTCAAATTACTTTATTCCGCCTTTCATCTAATATCAACTGATCACCATCTACTGTGTAACACGGCGATTCGTTTCTATTTATAATTTGTCGTTATTTAAGAACTTAAAAGCTAATTCTTTGGAACTTTATGGTATGATATTTGTGGGTTTGAGCTCTTTGTTTTCACTAAGCTGTTATAAACAGCTACAGTTCAATGACCAACGACAGTCGAGGTCCAGGCATTCTTCGTCTTCCAACTTCCAGGAATAATTTTAGGAATGATAACTGGTATTGTGTGAGTGGTGTAAAGGAAGACCTGCCTGGTACGCTTTGTACTATTTCAATTTGTATTGTATTTCTAAAATAGTCAGACATTTGATAATGAGCATTAACGTAAGCTTGTGTTGTCAGATACATTACTTTGCAATAGAAATAAAGCTGCCCATTTGTAAATTTATAAATTTATAATTTATTATTTATTTATTTAACATTAAACGTAAACGGTAAGTAAGATATCAAGGTGAGGATGTAAGAAATACTAATACTGTGTAAGTAAAAGCATTTTTTCGGTACTATTTAACAAGAAGTTAAATTAATAATTTTAGAGATCCAAGAATATAAAAAAAATGTCAGGACAAAAATTTTAAGCTAAGCAAAGGAAACGTACTATTATAAACGGCGACACGAAGCAGAAATATAAAAATTCCATAATCTTTTGAATTTTTCCCCCGTTCCTTTTACTTCGTTTTCAGAAAAAAGCATGGAAAGTAATGCAAGTAAAGATGAATTCTAATAAGATTATTTAGAAACTAGTACTGAAGAAAACAAGAGAGAAGAAACAAAATATGATCAAGAGGTCAGTGCAACGGATTAATTATTTATTGAAAACCAGTCCTCCGATGTAATTGAAAAAAATTGAAGAATTTGGAAATATAAAGATTTAGCATTGTGACGTGCCTTACCCAATTAACAAAAAATTTATTAATAATTATCTCTCAAAAGAAATGTCTTTTTTCAAAATAGAAAGAACAGCAAATGTTATAATGACTCAACTAAACTATATCAAGATCAGAATAAACTATTCACCAATTTCGAAAAACTTAAAAAAAAAGTGAATGGACAAAAGGTAATTAGATCTTGGTTTTGCTTCCTTGCTACTCAAATAATTTGGGCTGTGTGTTTAGTATGTATGATATATTGAAAATTAAAAATAACTCTTGTAACCACTCGATATTCGGACTGGGTTAACATAATAAGAGCTTTAAGAATCAATTGATCATAAAAACGCAATGTTAACATAGTTAAGCAGGAATGAAAACAAAAATGTCATGCTGGACAATTTCAACAACAGATAAAAAATGATACCGAATATTTTTATAATGTGCTAATGCGTGCTGTTCTAATTAAATTCTTACCGGAAGATGTGTGTCATTCAGAGGCCGCATAGAAAACTTTGGACCTCCACATAACGAAAATTTTGTAAGATTAATTGAATTGATTGCGGAATTTGATCCTTTTTTACGACAGCGTATAGAAAAATGTTAGTCTTCGCAAAATAAGGTTACAAACTATTTTCGAAAAAAGTTATACGGAAATTATCAAATTAATGGGAAAACAAGTTCTACAAAAATTTTTTGTTGAAATCTATGAGCATGATACCAAGTAATCTTCGGAAATTGTTGATTCCACGCCAGATTTGTCTCATGCAGATCAATTGGCAATTATTATAAGGCATTGTGCCAAAGGAAAGGTATATAAACAATTATGATGTTTTATACATTAGGGATGGACTCGGGCCGGACCGGGCCGGGCTTTTAATAAGCCCGGCCCGGCCCGACGCAGAAAGGTAACCGGCCCGAACCGAGGCCCGGCCCGAAATAAAAATTGACGGCCGGGCCGGCCCGAAATTTGCGTCCGCTTTATTTTGTCGCTCCTACTGCAAAGAATATTACTAAAATTACCTACTTGAAATTAGAGAGTTGTTACAAACTCATTCCAAGCAGACTTTATTAAAAGAATCTTTAAATAAAGTATCCTTTTTTAAAAGTTTGCATCCAATCTAAAGGACTGTTTTTCCTTACTCTTTATTTTGACATATATGTTTAGTATTCTATATCTATAGGTTATGTTTTAAAAATGAATAAAGAATTAATCTTATTTGTGATAAGGTGACCTATAATACATGTATAACTATATTGGAAAAAATCAAAGAAATTGTATTCACACAAAGATAAACCTTTTTTATTATTGAGTCTTTTATTTCCCACTGATTCGATAACATTTGTATGTGTTGTCAAAGTGTTTTCACGGAATACTTTTTGAGTTTACTTCAAGACACTGTTTTTACTCCTTTCCAAGCATATAGCATTTCTGTTTTCAAAAGGATTTTTACAGATTACTTCTAGGAAAAGCATTACAAAACAGCATCCTCGTATTTAGAGTGTTGACGTTTTATATCTTTTTTGAGTTGTAAACTTGGACATTATATTTCTAAATTTAATTACGGAAACAACACTAAAAAAACCATTTATTTCGCTATATTTATACAAAAAGCGGACATTTAAATGTAAGTTTGTACGTTAGGCATTTGGCATATGTCAAAATTAAAGCGACTTAAATAAAAGCATTCCCTGCCTGTATTTAAATTAAATAAAGGTGTCCTGTTTTTTAATAAAGTACAAACATTAAAGGTGTAATTGCGCATGTGTAAATGTCAAATAAGGGAGAACTTTATAAAAAAATTGGTAAAATGAACTTTGCAATAACTCTCTAGTGTTTTAGGCGGTAGACATAAATTATACCCGCGATTGCTAATATCGACGTTCGCCGCATGATTGAGATTTGGAGTATATACATATACGTAATATAAATCGTGCAAACTTTTGAATTATAAATAAATCACCTAGTTTGATGTTCCTGGGCATCTTTAACTTGCCTAAAGTACAACATGAGGAACATTAAATAGGACTAGAAAAATTTTCGGTATAAGAAGTGAGTTATACTATCACATTTCCTTTACACTAAACAAGACGAAAAACTGATTATTAATGTGTTCATGAAGACACTACGTGAAAAGATAATTAAAAACGTTTACTTACTCAATGTGAGATAGAAGTGAAGGGACGATGGAGTATCTACTCGTGAGTTTTTCGGCCCGAAAAGTTTGGGCCGGCCCGAGTCGTTTGGCCCGGCCCGGCCCGAAAAAAGATAGGCCCGGCCCGGGCCCGGCCCGAATAAAGTAGTCATTGGCCCGGCCCGGATTCGAGCCCGAAATCGGGCCGGGCTCAGGCCGGGCCGGCCCGAAAACCCGAGCCCGAGTCCATCCCTATTATACATATTCATAGTCAACGCAGGTCTCTCGTTATTTACCGTTCTAAAACAATTTTTACAAGAAAATGAACTTCCAACTGACAACTGCTGCAAACATACGCGGTAAATATAATGGGGCGTCGCCGTGGATCAATGTAGTAAGCGTAAGACTGCGGATCCCAAGGTCCTGGGTTCAAATCCCGACACGGCCGACTGCTTGAAAAATGGCAGGTGAACATTTTTCACAAAAATTACGCCCTCGTTCGGATGAGAGGTTAAATGGAAGTCTCGTGTGTGAGTGTTGTCACGCACGTTAAAGATCCCTACCTTGCCTGGAACGGCAAGGGTTCGGCAAAATTCTAAATTCCCAGGCAACAAAAAACTCGCCTCCTGGCCAATGTAGTACCTTCGGGTGGAGCATTGTTAATGTAAAGAAATGAACGGTAAATATAATGGGTCCCGACACAGTCCGCTTGAAAAATGTTAGGCAAACATTTTTCACAAAAACACACCCTCATTCGGATGAGAGGTAAAATGGAGGTCCTGTGTGTGAGTGTTGTCATGCACATTAAAGATCCCTACCTTGCTTGAAACAGCAAGAGTTCGGCAAAATTCCAAATTTTCCATGTAAAAAAAACTCGCTTCCTGGTTAATGTAGTACCTTCGGGTGGTGTATTGAAAATCACATGTAAGGTAAATATAATGGGGCGGCTCCGTGGCCTAGTTGATATGTGTGTGTGACTACTACGTCCAAGATTTTGGGTTCGAAGCGCGACACGGTTCGCTTGAAAAATGTTAGGCGCGCATTTTTCACAAAAATACACCCTCGTTCGGATGAGAGGTAAAATGGAGGTCCCGTGTGTGAGTGTTGTCACGCTCGTTAAAGACCCCTACCTTGCTTGGAACAGCAAGGGTTAGACAAAATTCCGAATTTTCCGGGTAAAAAAAACTCGCTTCCTGGCGAATGTAGTACCTTCGGGTGGAGCATTGGAAAATCACATGTATGGTAAATATAATGGGCTCCAAGCACATTTTAAAAAAATAAACAAATTTGCTGATTCTATACTATGTGCGGCGCACTAGTTAAGTTTAGTGAACGTAGAAGCTGTAAATGTTGTACCTGATATCATAAATTATTTTGGAATTCTATAGTAACTCTATGTATTTTTTCGGCATCTACTCACAGATGGTATTTATTAAACCAAGAAGTAACACCGCCCCTCTCTATAAAAAATCTTCGTCAAACCATGACGCAGTCCATGCTTTAAAAATAAACTCTAAGACAATTTTACATATTCTAACTTCTATATTTAACAATGATTTAGAAAAACCTGATTGTAAAATAGAAGCCAAATACTTATAATCATCTTATAAAGTTAGAGTTTGCTACTCTAACCATCATTTGGGACCTAATCCTTGAAAGGATTCACACGCATTTACGTAAGGAAAAATTTATAGAATAACTATCTCTAATTTTTTTAAAGAATTAGATTTTGCAGGTATGGCACTTAATGTTTTTAATAATTCTTCTTTCACCTTCTTATGAAAGGTACTAAATAATTTATTTTATGCAATGGTTTCCAGTTCATTTCTTAAATCAAAAACTTTTGTTTCCATATAGAACTAGATTGAAAATCAATAAACTGCATTTCAACATCTTCTAAATTCAGCCACTCAAAAGTTATTACATTAAGTTTATCTGGCAATATCGTATCTGGGAACAATGTATTTTAATGTTTCTGCAAATGTTTCGAATTTTTTAATTCTTAAAGTAAATTCGTTCATAAGAGGCTGAATAAATTCAGAAAAATATTTTGTTAATTTAGTTTTGTCATTTTTTCGTGGGAGTCTAAATTTTCAAAAAATTTTCTCGTGTTTGGAAAATATTTATATATGTTCGAAGTAATGTGCAGATTAAAAACTTCTAATTTAGTTTCGACAGCTTTAGTTATATCAAACATTATAATAATTGTCTTATTACCACCTTACAGTTTCATAATTAATTCATTTAATTCATTTAAGTACGAACACAAGTCAGTAAAAATCATGACTATGAAATTCATTCAGTGTCCATTAATTGGTTATATTTTTCAATTAATTTCTCATTGTTCTAAAAAGTCTAATTTCATCTAAACAATCAACGAATTTTTGAAGAACTCTTCCGCGACTTAATCATCGGTCGTTGCTGTACATCAGTAAACTATCGTACAATAAATTTAGCACAGTTAATAGTTGAGAAAATTTTCGATTCTTGAAAAGGCGTGCAGATATAAGATTGACTAATTGTGTAACAAGAATCATAATACCGTCCAGTGATTTTAAACCGGTCTCAGTAGACAAAACCAGCCGATGTATGATACAATGGAAACCCATAATTGAATGTCCAACGAGCTGAGCAAACAAACTCACAAACCCAATTACCTTTCCAGTCATATTGCAAGCACCATCGGTCGTTACAGAAACAATTTTCGAAAGATCTATTTTTTTCAGCAAGTATATTTACAACTGTAATTTAAATGTCTATTCCTTTTGTTGTTGTTGCTAATAATTTTAAACTGACCATTTCTTTTTTGATATTATTTACAAAAGCGTAACGAATAAAAATTGCTAAACGCGCTTATCCAGTTGTCAGTGTTCTCATCAAGACAGAAAGAAAATAAACTAGAAAAATTTATGCCCATTTTTGGCTGATGACATATTTGTAGTTATTTCCAAGAGTCTGTCTTTCACAGCGTTTCTAGCCAAAGGCATATCTTTTATTCTTTGGATGATTTTTATTGTCTTTAAAATCTTCAAACATAATTGGTGCACATTTTAACCATGCTTCTTTCATATTTTCGCCATTACTATATGGTTTTCCCTGCTTCGCATTTACATTTGAGAGAACAAATCATGCACCAATTATATTTGAACGACTATCCATAAATTTCAATAGAGATGTTGACTAAGTATTTCAATTTCTCGAGCAATAAATTCTTTTTGTTCTTGTTTATTTTTGCAGAAAGCGTTTTATGATTTGTTTAAAAATGCCGTTTTACTGACAACGTTCTGTA
Organism: Platerodrilus igneus; assembly: GCA_036346225.1. Lineage (NCBI taxonomy): Eukaryota > Metazoa > Arthropoda > Insecta > Coleoptera > Lycidae > Platerodrilus > Platerodrilus igneus. Next base: position 7,775,970 of record JARFIW010000565.1, read on the forward strand.
CACTACTGTCCTGAAACATGACACATACTGCTTTGTTGCTTTTGTTAATCATGCCATCTTCTCGGTTCACCAATTTTGGAATTGTGTATAGCTTATTTCTGACAGTTTTTGTTTTTATTTTCATTAGCCATATTAATTGCAACTTTAATTAAATTATTTAAAAAATGTATATGAAAAAACGTTTTAAGAAGATAAAAATAAATTAAATTACCTTTAATTCTATAAAAACACCTGAAACTTGTAATCGTGTACTTATGATGAAACGCATATGTAATAACAACAATGAACGCAAGTAGAGGGAAGAAGTCAGAGCTGGACCCTCCTCTGTTAATTGCTTTTTAATGAGTTTTCTCATTAAAAACCCATTAGCACTAATTGCTTCTTAATTGGTTTTCTCATTAAAACCTCATTAGCACTAATTGCTTTTTGATAGGTTTTCTCATTACAAGCCCATTATCACTAATTGCTTTTAATGGGTTTTCTCACTAAAAACCCATTAGCACTAATCGTTTTTAATGGGGTTTCTCATTAAATCCCATTAGCACTAATCGCTTTTTAATGTGTTTTATCATTAGAAAACTATTAGCACTAATCGCTTTTTAATGGGTTTTCTCATTAAAACCCATTAGCCCTAATCGTCTTTTAATTGGAAAATTCATATAGGTAAAATCACCACAACGCAGTGCTTTTGGCTACCTATTTTCAGTTACCTTTCCAAGGTCGTGGTGACGTCATAGCCTTTTATAAATAAAGAACAATGTAATACTATTATAAAATTTTTATTCTGACATTATACATAACAGAATTTAAAAATATTTAATGCCAAGCATGGAGACATTCAAACTTAATTTTAATACAAAGTTATATACAGAAAACAGTTTTTTCTTTATGTTTGTTTGGAGTGGTTTTAATTTTATTCGCAACTTAAAATTTAAATCGACACCCAAGTCCTCCATCTCCTTTTCTGGCCAATAGTTTGATACATAGAGACCGTCTAGGTTTACGAATTGTAAAATGTACCATAGTTTGTCTCTGTATATAAAGTCTTTGTTCCACAGACAACCAGATCCATTCCTTCGTGTAATTCTTGCAGCTTGTGACAATCTTTTAATCGCGGCTTTCCCACTATATCCTGCATACGTACCTTGTTAGCTTGATCAACTTCTTCTTGTCGGTATTGGAAGGAATCTTTATTCTCCCACCAATGTTGCGTAGTTGCATGTCCACCACTTTTGGGAATATATGGTCGTTATAGGTTGTACGACCTTCGGTTTTAAATAATCCGAAAGGTTCTTACTAGGCAAATATACAATGTTTAGCGGTTACGAAAGGTTACAAAACCCGCATTCCTTAGTTCGTCTATGTTGTCTGCCATTTTGATAAATACGTTTTTAGAATAACCTTTTAAAAAGTATACGGATTTAGTACTATCCTTTTCCACAAGGATGCCTACATAACTAAAAGAGTATTTTTTACTAACCACAGATGCATACAGCTTGTACAACCCAGATGTATCTAAGTCAGTTCATCGGCACTTAAAATAATTTTTTAATTCTTCCTCATTTTTTCTAATAAGATGTTCTTTGTCTAACACATCTTTGTATTGTTCGCGTATTGTTTCAGTGTTTTCCATGTAGTCCAACTTTCGTCTTTTTGCATCCATTTCCTCTAATTCCAGCTGTCTTTTTCTTCCACTTACAGCGTATGGCGTGCATAATGGGGAAATTCTCTTTAGCGTAAACGAATAGAGTTTACTGCCAATATTTACGCGTTGTCGTACAACCTCTGGACGAATGTTAGGCGTATTTAGCAATTCCAATTCCAAAATGATTATTTCTTTTGGAATTGTAGAACATGGTGTTGCAAACTGTGTAACATATGTACTACCTGCTTTAATGTAGCAGTTGTCTAAGATTTTTATTTTATCTTGGCTGTCTTACTTCTCTAATATCTCCAAATAATTTACAGGTAAAAGCCGAAAGCACATACTTGATCAATTTTTCTTTTTCCTCTGGTTTTTCGGACAACTTAATTTGCAAGCCAGTTAATTTTTTGTATTGCTATTCCCCCAATACACGTACTGTAGTAAATCATTATACACTAGACAGCAGCTTTGTAGCTTGTCCAATAGCTTACTCCACATTTTGGCAAGTGGTACCGAGTACATTGGCGACTTTAGGAAGTATAACTTACTATCTTCCAATAAGGTTAAACAGTCTTTTAAGGGATTATACACCCGTTCCGCACTGACATAGTTTCCAGTTGTACAGTTGTATATTGTCGCTTCCAATCGCGTAATACTATGTTCTTTGGCCAAACTAGACGCGAATGTTTCCCTTAAACGTACATCTGGAACACGTAAAAAAACTAATATATGATTTCCAAGTTGTTTATTAACATCAGGACTTGCTATCTGACACACAAATTTGTTGTATATCTTAATTCTTGCATTGGTTGTTAGCCATGTTAAACAATCGATTTCCACAGTTTTATCGTTGTCAACTATAATATTGCAGTTTTCTTCGTATTCGCCCTGTAGCAAAAGTTATGGTTTGTAGTTGAATAATTACACATCTCCAGCTTGCTAAATATGCCAGCCAAATCTTGGGTTACATCCATGTCAAAAAGAAAGTAATAATCTGTTTTGAGTCCGTCTAATATATCTGGTAGTTCTTCCAATAAAGTTTCCAACTTAACATCTGCTAGTTCCACTTTGTACGGAACACATAAGATTTTGGAATTTTTATTAGTACTTTCGAGGCCTTCTTTTCCGATGATTTCTTTTACTCCCTGGCCAATCTTGTTAGTGCTTTCTAGAAAAAACGGAAGCTTAGCTTTAACACCATGCCTAGCGGAAACAAATCGGGCGAACTTTCCTCGTAGATAGCTGTTAAATGCACAACAAATTTCTTTTTTTAGGATAAACATCCTTTTGTTTGCAGATGTTTGCTCGGCGTCAGAAAAGTCACAAATTTTAACCAACATTATATTGTCACAAAATGGTTTTGTAATTGGTGTGTATAGTCCTCCAGTCAGCATCTGTTCGCCTTTAACATAACAAATATTACCAATATCTGTCACCAGATTATTGTTACACATATTTTCTGCCAGCAGCCACAATCCAAATCGCTCATTTGTTGGTATCACTTTATTCCCAAGAAGTTGAGGAACGTTAATCACCTTGGAGACGCTCATGTTTATCGTTCTAGCTACTGCCGAATACTAACTGACTTAGATACATCTGGGTTGTACAAGCTGTATACATTTGTGGTTAGTAAGAAAGATTCTTTTAGTTATGTAGGCGTCCTTGCGGAAAAGCATGGTACTAAATCCGTATACTTTTTAAAAGGTTATTCTAAAAACGTATTTATCAAAATGGCAGATAACATAGACGAACTAAGGAATGCGGGTTTCGTAACCTTGGCGTACACCACACGCAAAGGGGTTCCGCTATACATTGTATATTTGCCTAGTAAAGAACCTTTTGGATCATTTAAAACCGAGGGTCTTACAACCTATAACGACCATATATTCCCAAAAGTGGTGGACATGCAACTACGCAACAGTGGTGGGAGAATAAAGATTCCTTCCAATACCGACAAGAAGAAGTTGATCAAGCTAACAAGATGCGTATGCAGATTATAGTGGGATAGCCGCGATTAAAAGATTGTCACAAGCTGCAAGAATTACACGAAGGAATGGATCTGGTTGTCGGTGGAATCAAAGACTTTAGATATAGAGACAAACTACGGTACATTTTACAATTCGAAAACCTAGACGGTCTCTATGTATCAAACTATTGGCAAGAAAGGAGATAGAGGACTTGAGTGTCGATTTAAATTTTAAGCTGCGAATAAAATTAGATGAAGTTAAAATCACTCCAAACAAACATAAAGAAAGAACTGTTTTCTGGGTATAACCTTGTATTAAAATTAAGTATGAATGTCTCCATGCTTGGCATTAAATATTTTTAAATTTTGTTATGTATAATGTCAGAATAAAAATTTTAGAATAGTATTACATTGTTCTTTATTTATAAAAGGCTATTACGTCACCACGACCTTGGAAAAGTAGCTGAAAATAGGTAGCCGAAAGCACTGCGTTGTTGTGATTTTACCTATATGATGACGATAAACGTTTTGTTATCCCCAATAGTACAAATACATATGCGTGGAGCATAAAGCTATAGATAAGTTTTATTTTACGTAGTTTTAAGTTCTGTTTGTATAGCTGCTTTTGTATATAATAGTTTGTAAGTTTGTATGTATTAGTTGTAAGTTTTTTCTCGCCTCCCCACTTCTATGAATTGCACCAAAAATAAGGTAGTCATGTTTAAAACCTATTTGCAAATAAATGGATATATATCTTTTTAGTTTATTAATGAATATTGGGTTTACATATGGGTTTTGTAGATCTATGTAAATATCGTCATAATTAGCGGAGAGAATTTACAGATCCGGTGGTCCTGGGGAAGGATGCCGGGGCCCCGATGGTCCAGATCAGGGTGCCGAGAGCCCGATGCATGCCCCAGAAGTTAAAAAATGTTTAGTTAAATAAAACTATTTTGCAATTTTAAGATGACAATGTTATTTAATACTGTTACCAGATGTGCGATTATTTTTTGCATGTGTGGTGGGGGTGGTGGTGGTGGCGGCGGTGGTCTTGTTTAGGGTGAGAGCACGATCCATGTCCCGGAAGCTAAAAATGTTTAGTTGAAGAAAACTATTGTGCCAAATTTAAGATGACAATGTTATTTAATACTGTTACCAGATGTGCGATTATTTTTTGCATGTGTCGTGGTGGTGGTAGTGGGGATGGTGGTGGTGGCGGTCCAGATCAGGGTGCCGAAAGAAAGATCCGTGCTTGGAGCTAAAAATGTTTAGTCGAAGAAAACTATTGTGCAGATTTAAGATGATAATGTTTTTAATACTGTTACTAGATGTGCGGAGAAAACCCATTAAAAAACACTTAGTGCTAATGAGTTTTTAATGAGAAAAAACATATTAAAAAAGGATTAGTGCTAATGGGTTTTAAATGAGAAAACCTATTAAAAGCGATTAGTGCTAATGAATTTTTAATGAAAAAACTCATTAAAAAGCAATTAGTGCTAATGGGTTTTTAATGAGAAAACTCATTAAAAACAATTGGTGCTAATGGGTTTTTAATGAGAAAGCCTATTAAAAATCGATTAGTGCTAATGGGTTTTTAATGAGAAAACTCATTAAAAAGCAATTAATACTGGGTTTTTAATGAGAAAACTCATTAAAAAGCGATTAGTGCTAATGGGTTTTTATTGAGAAAACTCATTAAAAAGCAATTAGTACTGATGGGTTTTTTAATGAGAAAACTCATTAAAAAAGCCATTAAAAAGCAATTAGTGGTGGTGGTGGATACAGGATGAAGGTTCTGCCTCTACTAACGCACTGCAATGCCACTAAACACAGAACTTGTCACCTGAACTTACGTACTGAAACTAAACAACCGAAGGATACTTAACGTAATTTATAAGAAATATTTATATTATGTATTTCTGAGAAATGTTATTTTTAGACTTGTTTCAAAGCAGCACGAAGTGCAAAGCAAGAGATGTTTTAGTCATTGGTGTTTTCATTTCACTACCTGGACTATTTGTAACTACATGAGAGTACAGAGAGTACAGAAAGTACAGAGAGTACAGAGAGTACAAAGAGTACAGAGAGTACATGGAGTACAGGGAGTACAGAGAGTTCAGAGAGTACAGAGAGTACAGATAGTACAGAAAGTACAGAGAGTACAGAGAGTACCGAGTGTACAGAGAGTACAGAGAGTACAGGAAGTACAGAGAGTACAGATAGTACAGAGAGTACAGATAGTACAGAATACAGAGACTGGACGGATTCATTTTACAAAAGCACACGCAATTTCATCGAAAACATAGTTTTATTTTAAAATTAATCTATACAATATTAAATCCAATTTAATAATAGATTGTCTGACATCTCAAATCATCTCTGGCACGCGTGCCATTGGTTCACCAGCAAGGACATAGGCAGATCAATTACTTATGACGAAGCAATTAGAGAATAAGCCAGAATCAAATGTAGAAGACAAGTGTACTGCATGATATATTTTTTTATACCTTTATAATTATATATATTTCTTTTTGATATTGTTTGTTACTAAGAATAATTTTCTTTCTCGCCTATTACATAATACATTACTTTTTTATAATTTCTCCTCATCCTTAGACAACCGACAACCCCCTCATCCAAATAATATGCTACTAGGGTCTCTGAAATGTAATTAGCATCAGGCCCCAAAAAGTCACGATCGGCCACTGACCAGTAACAATGTTTTCTTAGTATAATATATAGCATAATACGTCTTACTGTTAATTATGTAAATTGTCCAGTGTCACGTATAGACGACACTTATTTTGAAAAGAGCTATTTTTTAATGTGGACTATTGTATTTTGTTTTTGTACCTTGTTCAATAATACAACAAAATTCAGCTCGGTGTTTCAAGCCCAATGAATTTGACCGTTAAAGGATTAAATCTTGTTTTTGACATGTTAACAAATTTGAAAACCCTACACTATAAGCAATAAATTGAATTCGTAGTTTAATTAAAATTTGTATACCTCGTATAAAGAGATACATTAAACAGATATAAATTATGGATCTAATTACTAAAGGTCGAAAATTCTCGCTTTCGGTAATCGAAATAGTTTACAGAACTCATCTTAAATCGATAAGCATGTTAATATAAATAAACGCTGTAAGTTTATACAATCATTTGTGGGATTCAACGCATGAGAACGGAGCATTCTATAGCCAAAGTTCCAATAAGAGGTACTAATCCAACATATATAGAAAAACAACTAAATAACACAATTTTATATGCCCTTTATCAAACAGCTTGTGGTACATAAAAATACTAGGCAACCCTTTGGTGTATAACGTTTACCTATTCTAATATCATCGGTTTTCTTTCTTAGTTGCTGCCGACAAAAGAAGTTAATGCATATTTAATACACCTATTGCATTTAAACGAAGTGACTGCGTTTTATGGTTGTAGCATAACAGTTCTTATTGCTTGTGTATGCGCTTTAAAGACCTATGTACCTTAAAATCCATATATCCATAAATGTTGGTAACCTCACACGTCATTCTTAAAAGAATTTAATGTTGCTAAATGACGTTTCAGGGTTTACATAATCACATGCGTGTTTTCAATTTATTCACGTTTTACATTAACGAGAAAATAATTTAAATTATGGAAAAATGGCAAGTACAACTTCATCAGAACTACTACAAAAATTTAGGGTTCAATAAAGCGAATTTAAACCTTTTTTGTACATCATTCGTTTCAACACCGTAGGTGCACAAATGTGCACAGTGTACAAACGTTTGTGCACTTCTACGTACAAGAACATTTTAAGATGGTGGTAAAAACTCCACCGGCGGTTCCGTGGCGTAGTTTGTATGTGTGTGATTACTACCCCCAATGTCCCGGGTTCGAATCTCGACACGGTCCGCTTGAAAAATGTTAGGCAAGCATTTTTCACAAAAATAGACCTTCGTTCGGATGAGAGGTAAAATGGAGGTCCCGTGTGTGAGTGTTGTCACACACGTTAAAGATCTTTAAATTGCTTGGAACAGCAAGGGTTCGGCAAAATTCAAAACTTTTTCAGGTAAAAAAAGCTCCCTTCCTAGCCAATGTAGTACCTTCGGGTGGAGCATTGAAAAATCACATGTAGGGGTGGAATCTCCACCTTGCGATTTTGGATATTTTACACGCAATCGTTTGCGATAACAGTTTAATGTATTTAAATTAAACATTTAATTCCAATTGAAATTGTATTGTAATTTATTATATTAAAATCATTCTAAACGACAAATTACAGTGCGAGGGTGAGATAGTTTAATTTATTACCCCCGAAAAAGTAATTTAACCAAATTAAATATATTATTCGGTTTTTTGCATAAGCGGTGAACAAAACCAACTGTACAAGTATGCAAACCTTTAAGGTAAACAACACCGTATATCCGAGCTAATTACAACCACCATCAACCCGATATTTAACGGGAAACAATTCTCGCTACCAGTTGTGAACCATTTCCTAAAGTCGTACGTTTAGAATCGCTTAGAGTAGTCCGTTAAAAACCAGGTGTGCGTGTGTGAGATAATTTTGAACAAACATTCGTTTGAAAACACATGCCACTAAGAGACCAGCCAGACAAACTAAGGTCAGCAACTCCAAATATATTAACAACACTAACAGTACCGTTAACACTCCCACCACCTCCACCATCGGTGGAAGCGTTAACACCCTTCAAAATGTTACATTCACCACCTCCGCGATGTCGAACATCCTCAGTGGGATCTAACACCTCTGAAAATAAATCTAAAGAACCGCGAGAAAAAGACGACAACACGGAACAACTGTCAACATCAACTTTAAAAATAATCACAGACATTAAAATAGACATTACTGAGTTCGTATAAAAAACAACAATAAGATCAGCAAACCGAATGCTTCATACCTCATCGCTAAATTTGAAGAACTGGCCTTTATCGCTACAGAAAATTCACACCTACACGACATTGTCATTACCAAATTACAGTCAGCTGAAAAATCAATAGGAGATCTAACAAAGGTATAGTTCAGTTCAACACTTACACACATTGACACACAACCATCTACCTCTGCCTCTATCCGCATTACATACGCTGCCGCAACATCATCCAAAACTATTTTCCAACACGCTCCCCCAACAAGACCACCTTTTAAATTAATTACCCTAAAACCGACCACATCAGATACGACCCCCTCAGCTCTCCTCAAAATCATAAAAACTAACTTTCAACGGGTTCCCTTCCCAATCTCAACATAAGAAACATCCGACCTACCAAAACCGCCGCCAACATCCTAACAGACAAACCCTCAGATATTAAACTTATTACAACCTTGAACCAACAGTCCTGTTCCGTCCACGTCCCAGCCCTAAGACAACCTCAACTCATAATTTTCGACCTAGACAAAGAAACTTCCAACACCGACGTCCTGGAGAAATGATGAAGATTGTATTCTTTTAGTAACTCCTCTGGATCGGAAATAATTTTTGCCTTCGATATAAGTGTAGTATAACAACCATAGACCGCTCAAATCCTTAACGAAACCAAGACTCGGATAGCAAACACATTTATTTTATAAAGCATTAAAAATCAATTGTTTATTAGTGACGAATCCTCAGTTTGCAGTAACTGAATGCTTATCATAACAAATGCTAAAAACTATATACATATTATACTTGCTTGCTTCACTTTTCTAACTTGCATAATGTACACACACAAAAAGACTAGTAATAATTGAGAAAAGTGCGATCGCCGTGCGACCCGCATGGAAAACGGAATTGAACTGTCAACCTTGGTTGTATAGTGTTGTAACGGGGGTGACCGCTGTAGGAAGGGATGATAGAAACATACAAGCAGGGGCGTATCGTGTGAGTTGAAACCGAACACACCCTAAATTTCATTTGCACTAAAAACTTCCTTCACAACCTAATTCCTGAAGACCAGTACAGAAACGAAATGCACGTAGCGGTACGAATACCTAAAACAGACAACACGGACAATATGATCATCAACGTATGTCCCCGACTTAGAACGATTTTGACAAACCACACGCACCTGTTTATAAGATACAAGGCCTGCCGAACCCGAAACCTGGTATCCGTCACCAGGTGCTACAACTGTCATAGGTTCGGTCACTCGGCGAAGATCTGTCGGTCTCAGGTATCCTGTGGCAGGTGTTCCGGACAACACACAATACGAGACTGCACCAGACCAACATCAGCCGCCCCCACTTGCACGAACTTTCTAAGAATAAAAAAAACACACGACCACTCTGTTACTAGCCCTGATTGCCCAGTTTATAAACAAGCCCTAGACATCTGTAAAAGACGCATAGACTATAGACTTTAAACTCTTACAAAAGAAACAGACGTATGACTCACCCCACACACCCCTATCGTTAATGTCATACAGATTAACCTCCAACGTCCCCGAGTAGCCAGCCTTGAATTCATCAAATCTCTTACTGAAAATCACATTTCCATAACCCTAGTACAAGATCCTCACCTGATTAATAACAAGATCCCATCACTTCCCTCATGTGCTAGATTATACAACATTCCTGCCCCATCAGATCCTGTCCTTATCTCAGTCATTATTATCACAGATCCGACAATAGATGCCTCCTACATACCATCCCTTTTCACAAACCAGACAACCACAATAGAAAACCATTGTAAAACCGGCTCACTGTTCCTAATTTCCTCCTACTTTCAATACGGACAAAAAATTAACATAACTTACAACAAATCGACAACGCACTTAACATAATAGGACACTGACCCACAATCATCTGCACGGACGCCAACGCCAGATCGACCCTGTGGTTTAACAACAGCACAGATGAACGAGGCACCCAACTTGAAGATCTTATCTTCCAACACAACCTGCAAATCCTAAACACCCTTTCCCACATCTCAACATGGGAATCTTATACTCAACAATCCAATATAGACGTCACACTGGCCACCCCATACGCCGCCAGTATCATCACCACCAGCGATCACAATCCTATAACATTTAAAATACTACCAAATCTCCCACCACAAACCTTCTTTAAAACCCCATCCTACAATACACAGAAAGCCAACTGGCAATAATCCTTAGCGAACCTAAATAAAATTACTCCTAGCTTCCCTTCCAACACATACAAAAGAACCGACCCCAACTCCCTCGCCATCACCATCATCACAAATATCTATACCGCTGCCAAAGACACCATCCCGCACAAATACTACACGCAAAGATCGAACGCATGGTAGACACTTGAACTAAACACTAAAAGACAAGCACTAGACCAAATGCGACACCGACTACAGAACGCTAAACGTAGACATTACAACAACCTAGACATACTCACACAAGAATACAAAACAGCACGGATCTAATATAAAACTCTAATCACACCAACTAAAAAACAACACTACATGGACATAATCAAAGAACACGACGGTGACTCTTGGAAGACATACCGGAAACTGTTAAAACCACCTCATAACCACATAATATCTACACCTTCCAACCAAACTGATCCCTCATTTCAAAATACCTCAACCACCCTCCTAGACACAGTCATCCCCTCCGCCATCCCAGACGTATCTACACAAGAGCAACAAAGAATAATAAACTACGCTAATTCACCATCAGATAACAGACCTGACTATGACTTTGACATAGACTCACTAGACTTAATAGTTAAAAACCTCGATCCTAAAAAAGCTCCTAGTCCAGATCGAATTTCCAATATTATTATTTAAAAATCCTGGCCTATCATAAAAGACTCCATGATCCAACTTATCCGTAAATGCCTTAAATCAGGTACATTCCCAAACGTCTTTAAAAAAGCGTCCATCACTCTCATATTAAAACTCGGTAAACTCACAGAAGATTCTAAATCATACCGTCAAACAGCATTGCTCCCGCCAATTAATAAAATCCTAGAACGCAATCTTATTCAAAAGATTAGCTCCTATATAAACAAAAACTCCCTTCTTTCTGAAAATCAACATGGCTTCCGCCACGGACACAGTGTCGAAGATACCATCCAATCCCTCATCACCACTGTTAAAACATCTCCCTCCAAATATGTAATAGCAAAAAGATATGAAGAAAATAAAATGCTGGGGCTGTAAAAACTTTTCACCTCCTTCCACCTTCAAAATTCGTATTTCTAGTCGCAGCCCCCACCAAAACAATTTCACATTTTTTTAATACCAATCGTTTGTGCATCGCTGACCCCATAAATGTGCACAGTGTGTGAACGTTTGTGTACATCTCTCTACAAAGATATGAAAAAATTAATATCGTGGGGCTGTAGAAACGGCAGTCGCTTGTCGCCTATACTTTTGGGAGAATATCCAAAAAGTGCACGGTGTCTAAAACAAGAAGGGACAAATTATAACAATTAAAGGAAAGTAGAACGGAACTGAGTGATAGAGCAACCGTCGATGGAAAATAAAATTGTCCGGCTTACGGCTAGCTGCTTGCGGTAGAGTGGCTTATGCAAACTTAATAACACTAAAATTATATTACTTGGAAATCGTTTTTTGTTTTCAACTAGCAACCAGGCGACTATAAAATAAAGTAATACAGATTTCCGACAAAAATGGCGTTTAACACAATCCCAGTTAGTTAAAATATTACAAAAAATAAAAATAATTAAATCCAAAAGTACAATTTCAAATAGTGGAAAGGACTAACAGGGTAAAACTGAATCCCATATCAATGGAACAAAGAAGCACTTTAGCAGAAAACTAAAAATATGGACAAGGTCCAAGTAACAACCTAAAATATTCAGCCTACATGACTAAGACTAGAACCGAAGCGGCTTCACTAAAAAATTGAAGTACACTCCATAGCTTGTCACCAGGTTAGCACAAATCATGCAACTTTTCAACGGGCTAGAAGAAGAAGACAAAGAAAAGCAAGCAAACACAAAAATAGATATGCAACTATAGATACTTAGAGGAACACAAAATCAGATTTATCAGAATCTCCTGCTCTGAAGAATAAGTCATAATTCTAAGAGTCGATCAGGAGAATAGCCGATACGTTGTCGAACACTATCAACAGCAACAGTTTCGGAAATGTCTGGTTGCTTTGTATTGATGTCCAAAGGAGGAGTAGTTTTATCAGATTTAAGATCTTTAATATGCCAAACACCTAGGGAATGTTCAAAGTTATCTGCCAACTTCATATGTCCAGGAAAAACTTTTGCGTTTAACAGTAAAAGAATCAAGGTATTTTAGAGCAAGCTTGGCGTTGAAGTAGAGTATGACATCGGATGAAACATAATTGCGCTTCCACACCAGATCACTATTAGTTATTGTCAAAGGAAATAAATATATAAGAATTGAAGTTCCCCTAGGGCATATGGCCAGGGTTTAGAGCGTAGACCTGGGTTTTGGTATCATTTTGGCTATTTAAGCGGCCGTGTGGTCAATTACTATGTTACCAGGTGGCCATGTGGAAATTAATATGCATCGATATTTCCACTCCAACAACTCTAAACATAACAACACATGTCCGCAAATTGTTTATGTTTTCTAATGGTTGTTGTAACTTAACCACTTTAATTAGTTTTCTACATCCTTTTCTAGCCAGTAATTGGATATGTGCAGAATATCCAGATTTGCAATCTGTAAATATAACCGACTTTCTTCTATGTAAATTTCTCTAATTCCGTCATTAACAAGTTCTGTTACCCCATTTATTTCCTCTACCCGGCGGTAGTGCATTGTCTTTATGGGTTCGTTTATTTTCTGCATAACAACCTTATTACAGATGAATTTGAGTTATCCAGGGACGGTAGAACTCCGGGGTTTTGAGGTTAGACATTTTTATCAAATCAAAATCTTAGTGTAATGTGTTATACGTGAATTTAAAGGTATTATTTTCAAGATTTTATTACAATTTAGTTAATTTCAACGTGGGCCTTATTAGTGACACGGCACACATCCAAACGAAATTGTACTTCTTACTAGGTACTGGACAGAATGTTTGGCGTGACGGTTGCCACGCAAGCGACTTTCCGTTGACTGAGGTGGGTTAAATCGCGAATATTCTCTGAATACACGAGGTTTCTTACATGTCCCGAGAAGAAAAAAGTCTGAGGCTTTTTGAAGGCCTAGGAGTAGGTACTTCCCTTCCAATCCACCTGTTGGCGAATTGAGTATTGAGTGCTTCTAACACACGCAAACTAATGTGAAACGGTGCGCCATCTTGTTGAAAGTGCACAAAACCCTTCTCCACTTCAATATCATCCAATTTAGGAAAACATATTCTTCTAACATGTCACAATAGACATCAGCAGTTTTTCCTTTTCAACAAAAAATTAAGCGACCTATAACTCTGTCATGCGTAAGGCCGCACCAAATTTTAACTTTGGATTAGTCATGACAATACTCCATCAACTCGTGAGACGGTCGTAAACCCCAAATGCTGTAATTATGTCGATTGACAGTACCGTTTACGTGAAAAGTTGCTTCATCGGTAAAAATTACTTTTTAAAAAATTGTTATTTTCGTCAATTTTGTCTAGCATATTAATAGAAAACTATAATCTCTCGTCCTTATCTGTTGGTTTAATTTCACGCAAAAGTTGTAACTTGTAAGCAACTAAACAAAGTCTTTTGTGAACCACCTTATGAGCAGTTGATCTTGGTATCCCAAACTCGAGACTGCGTTGTGTCAAGGATCTTTTCGGGCTTCATAGGCATGAAGTTCAGATTTTGTCAACATTCTCTTCTGACGACCGCGGCCTAACAGGCGACTTTTAACCTCAAAACGTCGGAGTTCCTTTGTAGAAACCCTGTATAATAAAAATCAATCGAATTATAATAGTTTAAGGACTTAAGCTCATACCACTAATGGTATTATCTCGACTCCCAAAAATTAGATAAAATTTTTCTAAGATAGGGCAGACGACTTCTCTTCCATCTTGCATAAATTGGTTTATTGTAAAACTATCTTCCACTTCCCACCTTCTACATTTTACTTTCCACAATGACGGATACGACGTTACAGGTTAGACGTCATTTCTTTAACTTCGATTAGTTTAAACCACGTTTTTCTAAGTAAAGTTAGGTGAGACGACATTCTTCCGAGTTAAGTTATGTTAGCTTGAAATTGTTCGAACCTACGTAGCTTTTTTTCGAACAATTTCAGGCAAACCTAACCCAACTTAAACTACGGATTAAACTAGATAAAATTAAAGCTACTCCGAACAAACATAAAGAAAGGACAGTTTTCTGTACGTAACTTTGTATTAAAATTAATGTTTATAAATTATGTTATTTATCTATTGTCATAATAAAGCTGTAGAATAGCATTGTCTTGCCTTTTAGCTTTAGAAAACCGTTACGTTGCATATATAAAATAATTGTTTCCGAATAAAGTACAAAAGTGAATATTATCTGATTCATATTATAAAGTCAAGTTTTTAAAATATCGTAAAGCTCTAGATCATCCACTGCATGTTTAGAAAATGTTTATAAATAAACCAGTTAAGGTTGACGGGCTCAAACTCCTAAGGCCTAATTCTATAGTAAAATTAATGGTAAATTATTGTTCAAAATTGAATAAAGTGTATATATTAATATAAATTTCGCGATAAATTATAGAAAATAGGTGACTAACCGTTAAAATTCTTAGAGTAGACAAGCACACTAAAACGTGACTACTTGAACTACGATAACTGGCGAAAATAGGATAACTAATGCTTCCTTTCCGGTTATCTAATATACGAAAGCAATTAAAAGCTTCTACTTGTATGGACGTGTCAACTTTACTAAGAATAAGGTTATTTAATTGATCATTATTGAACTATTATCGTTAATGGGTTTTTCTAATGAATAATCTATTTATCATTAATGGATTTTTCCAATGAATAAACCATTATTGTTAATAAGATTTTCTGATCTGTGTATTTAGCAATACTAAGGAGATCTGCAAGTAATATTTCGATTAACCCGATATTAGGCGGTTAGGTACATACTTTGCATGCGGACAGCACGAATTCGAATCCTGCTTGAGTCGAAATTTTTTATAAAAAATGTGAGGTATACCTTTATATTAAAATATTTGTTACGTAAGCAAAAGGTAACGTATGTTAAATCTGGCGGATGTGATAAATGACAGTTGTGACGTAAGCAAAAGATGGCGTATGTTAAAGATAGCGGATATGACACTGGTGACGTCAGAAGTTAGGAGGAAGAGGTGTTGGAGGAGGAGGAGAAGGCGTCCTCGGACCATCGACTCCCTCTACTGTTGTTTCGTAAAGAGGTGTTATTCGTAGTATCTGAATATGTTAGAAAAAATGGATTAAAAGCTTTTATTAAAAATAATGTCTTTTGTAAGAGGCAAGTTCGGGTAAAAATATTTTAGAAATGCACCAAATTTACTATTGATTCAGGCTACATTGTACGGAATTTCAGTCTGGTAAGCTCGGAAATTTGATCTTGCCTCTACAAAAGCTTATGAAGGATTGCATACAACTTCTCCGTAGTATCCTAGCTTGCCCGTTGCTGTGGGCGGCTAAGGCACTTTTGTATATAAATACTGTATTGGTGCTAACAAATCACAATATATTTTAATATTAGTGTAAAACTATTTTAGTAATATATTGAGGATATCACATTTAAAACTTGGTTAAATTTAATCAAATAACAATTCAGCTGAGTGATATTGTATATTATCTAATGGGAAATGCGTTCAGTCTTATCCTAACTTACTTTGCGTCATTCCTAAGATCCCCAAATCGTTGCCTACGTCCTAAGGTCGTAAACTTATAGATTTCCTTCATTCTTTTATGAAACGTAAAACTTCTACATCATTCTTTTTTTGTCTACTTGCTTCATTTCACTATCTTCTCTATTCCTATATTTATTACAGATTTTGATGTCGTTTAATTTATATATATATATATATATATATATATATATATATATATATTTAAAAGACAAGTTATTTGCAGTCCGCAATAAGAAATTGTGTAGAACAATATATAAAATAAGATGTATCTGTAAACAAACTCTATGAAAATAATAAAGTCTATTGACGAATACAAATCGGGCAGGTAGTTATATAGCCATTAACAAAACATTAGCTTATTACTTCATAGGGGAGGAAACATCCACTGACCGACGGTTTCAGCTTTATTAAGCCTCCTCAGAGTGAAATAGTCTCCAAGCAAATAACTTGTCTTTTATTATTTGATTTGCCTTGGGGCATGAACCCGGGTGTCGCCGCGAGAAGGTTTGTTACGTTTGCAAATAAATTTTGCTGTAACATTCCGCAAATCTCAAATGGCCACACGTACTTGTATAGCCATCTATAGGATTTACTATGTAGTTTCGGTTCAATTCTGTACTTCCACACTTTAGTAGTGTTGGTGTTTTATCACCTGATGGCGGTTTTATTTACTTTTGCCATAGTACAGAGATTGTTTCGAAATTATACCAGTATAATAGCTTCGATTACTTCATAGGGTATCTTGGAGACTATTTCACTCTGAGGAGGCTTAATAAAACCAAAACCGTCGGTCAGTGGATGTTTCCTCCCCTATGAAGTAATAAGCTAATGTTTTGTTAACGGCTATATAACTACCAGCCCGATTTGTATTCGTCAATAGACTCTATTATTTTCATAGAGTTTGTTTACAGATACATCTTATTTATATATATATATATATATATATATATATATATATATATATATATATATATATATATATATATATATATATAGTGAATATGATAAAATAATAACTTAGACTTTTATGCAAAGCCCAATTGATCATTTCAAATCGAGCTAGTAATTAAAAGATGGAAAATATACGGTCTTGGACAGGACTTGAACCTGTATCCTGGTTTTTGCCGGAACCATGCGTTTACCAATTACGCCACCGAGACCAATGACGACAATTGAAAACGTTCAAAGAAATATCCCCTTTCTTAATCATATTTTTACGTACCAACCAAATTTTTGTTGACTTTTTACACAAAATATTTAAATTACATGCAACTCTTAAGCTCATTTCTGAATACACCAATTATGTAAAATTATAAATGAAACATACTATAAATTCAGAAGATAGACCTGACCTTATATACCTCCCGTTTTTCTCGCTGGGGATTTCTGGCCCAAATCAGTCGTTTATTCAGTAGCTTGGATTCGTCAACCAGCAGCTTAGCATGTTCACTCAGTACTTTGAAATATTTAGCAGCAACTCGGAGTCGTTTGCCCAATGATTTGAAGTATTAACCTTAGAGTTTTAACCCAGTAGCTTGGTTTTTTATACCATTAACTTAGAATATTAACGTCGTGATTTAATTTATGATTAACGTCCGAATCTAGTATATTATTAATGTCATGATCTAGTGATCTAGCTTATTATCGTGATTTGGATTATTAACGTTGTGACTTAATATATTATTAATGACTTGATCCAGTATATTACCTAGTAGCTTGATGTTAACGTCGCAATTTGGATTATTAACGTCGTGACTTAATCCCCTAAATTAATAAATTGCGAAGATTTTATTTATTAATTAATTCTAGACATACGTTTAACTCAACGGCAGAATTTTATACATACTTGTTTCAACGCGCATTTACTGTTTTATCATTTGCAGTTATTAATTTATGATACAGTTCAATTTATTCAACTTAATACTTTCACTAAATTTTATTTACGTAATAATCATCTTTCAACTATAACAGTCGGCGCGTCAAATATGAAATTAGTTGCCTTTATCTGCTTCGGTTGGTTTTATAGACAAATTCCTTCTCGAACGTTGCAGACGTCCTCGTTGGTTGACAGCCCGCTATCGGTTGTTTGTCCATGGAAAAGGCGTTTTTATGTTTATTTATTAGGTGTTATATCTGCAACCTATTGGGTTTTATTAAATATTGCCTTTTATATACGTTCAAATTTGCAAGTACATTGGAACTTTGTATTGGGATTCGTTCAACAAATGGTATCTCATGTACGTTTTAAACTGCACGTATTCGGAGTTTTAATATCCATACTTTAATTACATATGTTCGTTTCATTAGGTATGGCAATTTATATACGTTCCAAACCGTAATTATTACATCGTTTTGATATCTATACTTTTTCACATGCGCATAGTGATTTCTTTATGCAATTGAAAGAAATTTCATTTCACGTTTATTTTTCTTCAAAAATGTTGAATTTTTAACTTAATTTTAAGCTTAAAATTATCTTAAATGTTCTTAAAATGATTGAATTGCTTCCACAATTATTTATTTTGATGAATGTGGTGTAGTTGTTATAGTCGAAATCAGGAAGGAATGAATGCACGTCATAGGTTTCTGAATTAAAAAACGACATACTTTTAAAGGATCTATCGGAATATACTTAATGCATAAGATTTGAAAGTATGTCGTTTTTAATTCAAAACCTGATCATTCATTCTGTTCATTTCTCTATAAACTTCCTTTGATTAATTGTGGCTTGTTATTGATTTTATACAGGAATACAGGATGATTTGTATTCGTTTTTGCATAATGAATTTTATGATTTAAATTTTTGGTTTTCGTCGTTTTTATGATATTTACATGAAGTATTCTTCCACTGTAACCTTATATGACCCTAAATAAACCTATTATCATATCAATATATTTCGGATAGTCCTAGTTTTATTTTATTTTCTTTAAATATTAATCAGATTTTGCTAGTATTAAATTGTGCTGCTTGTTTCTGCACTTGAGTAGCGTTTGGAATCCTTTGCCAGATTTTTAATATATCATTAAGAAATATAGTTTATCTGAAATTTATCTATTATATAGTAAAAATCAGGGAGAATGCACTCACGTTATTAATTTACGATTTAATTCGGGATATTCTCCACCGTACACCATTAGCGTAATTAAACGTAAGAGAAAAGTATATAAGTAGCACGTGAGATTGGCTTTGGGCCTCTTGGAGCGGCTTTTTAAAAAGGCTTCTTCCAAAAAGGAACTGCAGATCTCATGTCTGCTATTTCTTGATACAATACAAAGTATTACATTTTAATTATCTTAATTCTAACAATTTCTGTCTTATTGTCTACTGTGACCTGCACGTGCAGTGTCATATTACGTTTGGAATACAATGTAATTGTTTCCGTTCTCATGTCTGGTTTGTGAACTTTCATTAACCTTTTATTATGTCCTACAATTATACACTGTAACAATAATTCTTAAAATTCAATAGTTCTATTTAATTATACCTATATACTAATTTGAGGGATATGTAACTCGTGTTTCGAGAAAAGCAGCGTAGTAACGAAATATGTTGTAGTATTTCTTATCGGTAAAGGAGGAGAACAGTTAGCTGTCTCATATTTTATTTATTACATTTATGTTAAAAGTCTTTAAATTGAATAGCGTGGTTTCTGAATGCATGCCATTTTTAACACAACAACCTAACCTTACTTTACATTTAATTGACTCATCTTGATGCATACGAATACAGTTGGCAACGAAAATGCATTCTTTTGTGATTTCTACTATATTACCTGGCATTTTTTACGTGTGTAATCTGCGTTTATGAATTTTAAACACGGTTTTAGCTACAATTAATTCATGTTTGATACAAAACTAAATTAGTCGATCACTTCTTTCATTTCTCACTTCTAAACTATATACTCAACTACTACTTTCTTTCCCTACCTACCTTGGCATAACTTAAAATGAGTATTCTTTTTAATTTTCTTTAAAAAACACGGTTCGTACAGTTTTTCAATTTATTCATGCGTTTTTGCTTATAGGAGATACAACTTAGTTAAATATCAATCCTACAATTTCGTCTACATTTATTTTAGAGCTGCAGCCATGCTGTTTACAGGTAACCTTTTCACGATGTTAATTTACTAGCTGAACAAAGGAAGTATTTAGTATACCATAGGTACTTTTATGGGTCTCTTAAATGAGGACTATTAAACCAACATTTATAATTCTTATGGTGGTTTAAATGGATTGTATTCCTAAGATAAATGGTAAAGTAATTTCCTTAATTATCATAATGTTATTGCTGTACTAGAGGAAGCATCCAATTGACTTAACCGCCTCCTTATTAGGACAGAAAACAAATCTCAGAGAACGCAAACGTATTAGCTCTGTGATCCATTCTTAGATATAAAGTAGTTGTCAGGATATAACGATGTAACGTACATCATTGGAATTGCTCGTTTTCAGTATATACATTTTGTTTTCAGGCTATCCTAGGGATACAACCTGTATTTTGTAGGTATCCTTATGTATGGTTATATAACACATTCTATATTTTAAGCTAATGAATTCTGTTTGGTTAAAAAGCTTATACAGGGTGATCCACTATGAGTGTAAGCAAACTCTGGTATTTTATTTAAAAAGTTATTTCAAGTAAAAATGTTAGGTGAACATATGTCGTATTCGAATTAATTCAGGACGTCAATAAATCATAGTTTTATTAGTGTAAAAAAACATAAAGCATGTGTTATAAGCGTATAGTTAATAATAACTTTTAAAACATAATAATAATATTGCTACGTACCTAGACGTTGACAGAAGGGGCGTCATAATTCATAAGGTTAAGGCACTCTGAAACAAACGTAAAGGGAAATTAGAAAAACCCAACTAAATACAAACGCAGAGAGTGGGGTGATTTACATATACAAAAAAATACATCGCCATCGATTTTTCTATTTACAGAAACAATAAAAATTTTTATCTAAAACAAGTAGAAAAAACAACATAAAGTTACTATTTTAAAAAAAAATTTCCTCTATGCACAATTTAAACAATGGTTCTACAAAGTGCGCATTTTGTCGCTAACAGGTAATACATCTAGTCAAGAAAAATAATACTGAAACTATCATATAAGCAAGTGCGTTAAGTAACAAAAAACTATTAAATTTTAAAAAAACATCGTAGTAAAAAAAATTTTTAGCATAACAAGGAACACTAGCAGAGCTACTTGCAGAGTGGGTTTTTATTAAACAAAAAAATGTGCTTGTTCGTACGTCACTGCAAGTTGGGTTTATCACTTGGTATGTACAAAAAAAAACAAGTCACATACCTCTATGGGCCGGGATATACAGAGTGGTAGAAAAGTCCCGGAACGGTCAAATATTTTGGGAAATACTTATCGCATCAAAAAATGAAAAAATACGTGTTCAATATTTCTTTAAAAGCTATCCAATGACAATGCAATTTGAACACCTTCGGGGTAAAGTTTAAGTGGAAATTCATTTATTATTGCAGATTCGGATTCCGCAGGATAAATTAAAGCGCGACAAATGGTCAATTTGAACACCTTCGGCGGTAATTTCGTTATGTATGAAATAAATAATTTATTATTTTACTTCTTTTATTTTCTGATCCATCAATTCTTCTAGAAATAGTTAATTTTGTCGATTGCAGCGCCATCTGCAAAAACCTATAAAAATTATGACTAACATTTTGTGGCGAATCCGAATCTGCAATAACAAATGGGGTTTCCACTTAAACTTTTAAAGTTGCCCACACCTACCCCAGGGGTCGGGGTGGGGTTCAATTTTGGTGTCATTGGATAGCTTTTAAAAAATATTGAACGCGTATTTTTTCTTTTTTTGATGCGATGAGTATTTCCCAAAATATTTTACCGTTCCGGGCCTTTTCTACCACTCTGTATAACTTGTAAGCCATTGGATGTGGATCAATACAGCAACGCCACGGTGATCGGTAACATCCACGCGGCTATCGTAATTGTAACGGCGGTTTACATTCCAGAGCAGTAATCTACGTCACAGATTAGTCGAACCATTCATAAAAAGCGATCTGGCCTAACGTAGAAAAATCATTGGGCCTCCGTCAAAAAATAATCGGACCATTCATAAAAAGCGATCTGGCCTAACGTAGGAAAATCATTAGGCCTTCGTCAAAGAGCTAAAAAGGGAATCTTATTAGTGTTAATTAGCACGAAAGAACATACCAATGCACCCCAGATATCCACTTCTTCAAAAGCACGAGCTGCAGAATCAAATTTAAATTATTTTTGCAAGATTTAAATCTAATCCCAGCGTTATCCAACACAAATGTGTGGTTAGAAACTTGCAACAAGCTTTATCAAATAAGTACGATCCATTATTTCATCAAGTTTTTAGGATTGGATATTATAAAAAGTAATTATACTCTATAGTAATATGTATCAAGCCAACGGATACCTAAAACTAGGTACCGACTATTTAGATTATAGAAGAACTTTGCCTTTTGCAGCAAATAGATTTAAATGACATTATAGTAAAGCGTACTTGTTGTAAGAATGTCTAATATACAGGATGGTGTTTGAGTATTGGAAGCAGAATCTATGCGAATGAATAATTAACCAAAATGGCGTAAGATTTAGTACACCATCGAAAGGTGAACGTAGCAATATTTATAACAAATGCTTCAAAATGTGGCTTTTGTGCTTGAATCCAAATGCGACATCTACGAATCATCAAATTGTAAACTCAAATATGGCACTGCCATCACGAAACTCATTGACAGTAGCAATTATTCTTTATGGTAATTATTGACGTGTGTTTATTTCAACACTGTATACCAACTGATCTAGATCAGGAGATCTTGTGGGCCATACGAAGAGGTTCCGACGACCAATCCATTTGTTTGGATATTGCATATTTTAGTCATTTGACTACTTGTCTTCAATAATGAGCTGGAGCACCATCAAGCTGATGCCACATCTATCGTCGATGATGAAGTGGCGTATCTTTGAACATCTCATTCTTCGATCTAGGAAAGTACGGTATGGGTCTGTATTTAAGCGACCATAAATATGATATCAAGCAATCGATGATTAAAAATGCCAACCCACTATTATTGCGTACGCCGATTTCTTGGAATGGTTACGTATTATTCGCGTTTTATTAAAAATTTGTGTACTACAAACCTATCCATTAAGAAAACTACTACGAGCTAATACAAAGTTTTACTGACCCAGGGCATGTGAAGCGGTATTGATCATTTTAAAATAAGAAATTGCCGTTGATCAAGTTAATTCTTTACGACCGTGATTTACCATTGGTGTTAGCAAGTGATGCTATTCTCACTGACGTCGTTTGTTTCTTTGTCACATGTAATTAAGGGAATTGAAAACCTACCACTTTTGTATCTATGTTCTTATCTTTAAGTGAAACCAATTAAAATAATTGGATCACGAAGCACTGCAATCATGTTGGGCGTGAATCATTTCTTCGTGCCTCTTCATGAACGAAAGTTCAAATTAATTACAGATAACACTCCCCTAACGAGAATTCTTCATCAAAATTCAAAACTTCCGACTATGACACATGGAAGATGTTGCGGTATTCCGTGCAGACAAGAAAGAAAGTAGTAAAGTAAGTAAATTGCCCACACCGAATAGCGCAGGAAAATAGAAGGGTAGAATAGACAACCAAAGGAATTGAATTTCGTGCTAGCTCAAAACGTCGTAGAGTAGGATGGGTCACGCAGAAGGAATAATTGGAAACCTTAACAAGTAGATTTATTTACAAACCGTTAGTTAAACGTAGTATAAAAAGGAATATCTACTGAGACCAAATCGAACGTTTACGTAATCGTCCTGTTATAACATATGGAAACAAAAGCGTCAACTCGCTTATAACACAACATAAAAATATACATTTAAGCAAATATAAATGTAAAATCGTAAAATTTAAATCAGATATATAATTATACTTACATAATGTTTCCAACCCTAAATATGTACAAGAAGAAAAGTGAACATCATATATACAGCATTTTTACTTACTCTGCACTTCCCAAAAAAAATAACGTAACCCTAACTGAAATAAACCAAGTGTTAACATACTCTAGCTTATAATTTAGTGAACAAATTGTAGCCGTTAGCATAAATTTAGAAACAGTAAAAATTGCTTTAATGCGAGCTTCGGTTTATACTAATGGTGTCTTAAAACCAATTACGTAATCACTTGTGCGCTTATCATGTGAAAGTAAATTTTTAACGCGCATACGTTTGCTGATTTCAGGAAATTTATAACGCCACTACCGAAACAAACTATAATAGCATATGTTCCAAGTATTTACCGTTGTACTAAACACCGAAGAAAATTTTATCGGATGCTTAAATAAATACTCAGTTTAATTGGAAGGTAATCAAACTGGTTAAATGAAAGTTCGTATGATTTGAAATAACATAAAAGAATTAAAACAAAGTAGTTGGAAATTAAAATTTGTATACAGCATGCAGAAATCAATCGATTTCGAAAATTTAACGAACAAAGAAAAGTGCGGCATACAGCATATCTTGCGGGATTCAATTATGTAATTGAATACAAGAAGGGAATCAAACATACAAATATTAATTGTTTTCTAGAGTGGCCATCACACATAGAGTCCATCAATCGGCAAGATTATTAATGAAGAAGGTAATCAACTTTGTTATTCTGCTATACATGAAGTTTCAACGAAACAGTTGACTCTACATTTGATTCCCAAATGCTCCACCTGAAGGTACTACATTGGCCAAGGAACAAATTTTCTTTTACCTAGAAATATGGAATTTTTCCGAACGCTTGCTATTCCAAGGAAGTTGGAGATCTTAAACGTGAGTGACAACGCTCACAGACGAGACCTACATTATACCTTTCATTCGGACAAGAGAGTATTTTTGTAAAAAAATGTATGCCTAGTGTCGTAGTAAATCAAAACTGCTACAATTAGTTCTTGTTGAACTTAACAGTACCCACATAGAATTAATAAAAAGGAAACAATTAACCCAAAAGTATTGCTATTGGGTAAATATTAATAAAAATATTAAACACATTGCCAGGGTTGTACGTCCGTTCGTTCCCGTGTGTCGCCGGGAAGTGCCTGCAGAAAATTGGGACAGGATCCATTTAGACTACTCCGGCCCATTTAAAGGTTCATATTTTTTTCTAGTTGCGGATACTACGTCAAAATGATGGGCAGTTAGTCATTCCTAATGCGCCAATATTAGTGATGACAATCAAATTATTGCAGACTTTTTTTGCATTGATTTCCAGCAGTGGTCGTATCGGGCAATGCAACAATCCTCTTAAGCGATTTATTTGTATCGTACTGTAAGGAAAATGTGACTTTTTAAAAATTTACGGCACCAAAGCATCCTGCTACAAACGGGTTAGCGGAACGTTTTGTGCAAACATTAAAAAATATACTAGAGGACATGACAAATGAATCCGGAAGTATGGCTTAGAGGGTACATGAAATTCTTTTTAGGTATGGGGCCACATTACTTGAAAATGGTAAATCGTCTGCAGAAATGTTTTTGAACGAAGTTTTTTAATCAAACTGGATGCAAGGCGAACACACAAACATTCTTTTAGCGCACGAGTTACATATCTACCATATTAAAATACATATAAGCATAAATGTAATTATTATGTCATTGCAATAGCTTGTTACATTGTATTAAAGGTTAATCAGAGTTCGTGTCAGAAATAAGAAAGGAAACAATTACTTTGTGTTCCAGGCGCAGAAATAATGAACTGCAATAAAGTAGTCTTAATTAAAATTACTCAGAATAAGACATAGTACGAGTATCAAGAAACTGCAGACAGCAAGATCTGCACTTTGCCACAAGATGATGTGAGTGCAGGGGTTACATATAAACTGTGGAGCCCCTGATGGGCAGTCAGTCTTTGAACTTAATAACTTTGACATTGTTGGTAGTTCAAGCTACTCATTGGTAATTATTGATTGTTAAAATATTAACTTTGATTATTTTTTTTGGTCAACTAAATTAAGTCACGTTAATGAACATAACGTACAAGTTGTTATAGGAAAAATAAACCATTTTTGTAATTACTGTATTAAAATACAGTTGATATAAGTGTTTTTGGATATAAATGTGTTTTAAAAAGGAGCTCCCAAATGCCCAAAATCTATCTCCTTTCTAGGACCAGGACCATCGGCAGCCGGAAATCCCAGTCGTTGAAAAAGAACGCTCAACCGATATTGTCTTATTTGTCCATTCAATCGGCAGCCGGAAATTCAGATGTTGAAAAGGCAATGTAAGTGTGTGAATAGACATTTGTGTTTGTACAGCGTTTGAGAAAGTAACCGTGAGTAACGTGTGTGTATGCGTGCGCGCGCGGGATTGAGGGCATGTGTTATGTGTGTGTGTTTGAGGGTTGTGTGTTGTGTATGTGATGTTGATATCTGTGATACGTTCCCCCTCTAGAACCAGAACCATCGGCAGCCGGATAACCCAGTCGTTAAGGAAGAACGTTCAACGGATATTGCCTTATCAATTCAGACCATGGGCAGCCGGAAATTCAGATGTTGAAAAAGCAATGATGTCAAAGATATTATATTACTAAAGAATCAGGATGTATTTGTTTTTACGGAATCTTCTCCTATACCTTCGAAAATGGTCGCCATCAATGGCTACAATATTCTACGCCAGGACAGGTCATATAAAGGAGGTGATATTGGACTATATCTAAGATCTAATTTTGCGTATTCTATTATTAAAACTGATAATTGAACAACTGTTGGTATTGTTCGTATATTTCATTCGTTTTAACTTTAAGATGACGTCAAATGTAGTAATAAAGTTTTCGCTACTGTATGCAAATAAATTCCTACAAAGTAATAAAGCTAATGTTTTGTTAATGGCTATATAACTACTAGCCCGATTTGTATTTGTCAATAGCTCTTATTATTTTCATAAAAGTTTGTTTACAGATACATCTTATTGTATATACTATTTTTTATTGCGGACTGCAAACAACTTGTCCTTTTTTAATTTCAATTGCATTTGGGGCACGAACCAGGGTGTCGCCACGAGAAGGTTTGTTACGTTTGCAAATAAATTTTGCTGTAACATTCCGCAAATCTAAAAGGCCAGACATACTTTTATAGCCATCTATAAAATTTATTATGTAGTTTCGATTCAATTCTGTACTTCCACACTTAGTAGTGTTGGTGTTTTATCACCTGATGGCAGTTTTATTTACTTTTGCCATAGTACAGAGATTGTTTCGAAATTATATCATTATAATACCTTCGATTACTTTATAGGGTTGGAAACTAATCTGCTCTGATGAGGCTTAACAAGTCAAAACCGTCAGTCAGTGGATGTTTCCACCCTTGTGAAGTAATAAAGCTAATGTTTTGTTAATGGCTATATAACTACTAGCCCGATTTGTATTTGTTAATAGCTTTTATTATTTTCATAAAAGTTTGTTTACAGATACATCTTATTTTATATACTATTTTATATTTTGCTTAAAGGATACTGTCATTAAACACAATAGAGATTGGCAGCTATGTACGGTGTTGCCACTAATTTCTCTCGCCAATGTGAATATTCGTACATCGTTCATTAAATATATCAGAATTCATACTAGCATTAGCAATGTAGCATTTTATCAAGTTGTGTCGTCGTCTTAAAGTTAAAGCAAATGGACTATATGTGTATAACTAGCTTGTTTAACGCTAGCTCTTGGAGTTTATTAAAACTCATCAAAAGAGCTATACAAATCTTTTTTAAGTGTCTCTGAATCGACTCTGTCTGAAGTATTAGTAACTTCGGAAGTTACACTATGTGTCGATGATTTTAACATTAATCTTTTAGTGGTGGGTCCTCAATCACGTTTAATTAATGCCACGTTTGATGGTTTGGCTTTTATCCGACTAATTAAGCAGCCGATCAGTGCATCGGTCAGTAGCGCAACTACAATTGATTTCGTTTTTATTTCCTGAAATGATACGGTAATATGGAGTCAACCTAGCCACCCACATCAGTAATCATGAGTTGATTTACTGAATCCTGAATATGATTACACCTTCTCACAATAACTTTTTGATCAGTATTAGAAATTTAAAAAATTTTAATTATGAGCAATATAATAGCCACATGAGGGCGATACCTTGGAGGATAAATTTATGACCTAGATGATATTGATATGAAAGTTCAATTCTTTGCCGACAATATGTTACACCTATTGAATTTATTTGCGCTTTTCACTACTGCTCGCATTTGTAACCTTATGCTCTTTGGTTAACAGAGTGTTTACGTGACATGATGAAGACTAGATATAAAGTATTAGCACGTTTAAAAGCTTCTAAATTACAGAAAAACTGGTACGATTACAAGCAACTTTGTAATGCGATAAACTGTACTATGGAAATGGAAAAAAAGGGTATTATAATTTTAATTTTGTACATACCAATCGTAAAGTCTTTTGGAATGAAATAGCTAATCTTACCTTACGCAAGTCTAGGCATCACATAACAGGCAATTTACGTGATGTTGACAAAATTAATACGTACTTTTTATATTCCATTCTTAGAGGTCAAATCAATTCGGATTTATTAGCAAAATATAGTTTAGCAGTATGTGACTTCGTACATGCTGTGTTTCAAATCAAACCTGTCGAAAGTAATGTGGTCTTTAGAATTATACAGAGCATTAAAAGTAAAGCAACAGTGGTTGACGAAGTAAACATCTTCTCAATCCAATTTTTGTGTCGTTCATTTTATTACTGACATAATAAACGCCTTTATGGTTATGGAGCTAGTAATATTGAAAGATGGAAAATATAAAGTCTTCGACAGAACTCGAACCCTCATCTTGGTCTTTCGCGGACCATGCGTTTTTCAATTACGCCACCGAGACAGATGACGACAATTGGAAAATTTACAAATCTGAATTGTGTACAAAAACGTACATCAACTTAACTTTCAATTACGTTTAGCATTTTTGTCAATCATATCTGACATTGTTAAATTTTTGACTTAAGTCAGTTATGGACAGAAATCAACGCTCAAAATTACGGTTATAAGCCAAGTATTAAATGTATAAATGTGATTGATAAAAATGCTAAACGTAATTGAAAGTTAGGTTGATTTATGTTTGTGTACACAATTCAGATTTGTAAATTTTCCAATTGTCGTCATCGGTCTCCGTGGCGTAATTGAAAAACGCATGGTCCACGAAAGACCAAGATGCAGGTTCGAGTCCTGTCGAAGACCCTATATTTCCATCTTTCAATTACTAGCTCAATTTGAAATGATCATGTAGGCTTTGCATAGAAGTCTAAGTTATTATTTCATCTTATTAATTATATATATATATATATATATATATATATATATATATATTACTCATATTTAGACCAGGGTAGAAAATTAATGGATTACATCAAATAATTTTAATCACCGT
Source organism: Platerodrilus igneus (assembly GCA_036346225.1). Lineage (NCBI taxonomy): Eukaryota > Metazoa > Arthropoda > Insecta > Coleoptera > Lycidae > Platerodrilus > Platerodrilus igneus. The sequence goes on from JARFIW010000565.1 coordinate 7,805,785, forward strand.
GTATAAGGAAGTTTATTAGATAATACGCTTTATTAAAAACCCAAGATTATAATACCAGAAAATAAAGCTCTGAGAATTAATATTATGTTGAACACCTGCGTAGTTTAAATGTCACATACGGCGAAAAGTTTGCAGATAACGAATAGTTTCAGAGAATCTTGGGAAAACGTCGCATAATAGTTACGAGAAATGCTAAAGGTGGGTTATTTCACACTCCATGTGGACTAAAATAATCGATAATACAGAATATCACTTTGCATCAATAAGAACAGGTTAGATAGAGACAGATAATATGCGCAAGACCGAGACACATATAGAAAAAGGCGTGAGTAGCGCAACGTCATGGGGTTGCGATTGGTTAAAAGTAAAAGGCAAACTTGAGAGGTAAAATAACAGTTCTGTATAAAATTTAATCAGGTTATTTCCAGACGTTGCGTGCCGTGTTGAAATTTCTGAAATTTAACTGGGGTGAGTACTAAATTCGTAAAACCGACGCGCGAGCGACAGACTGGGAACATAGAATGAGGAATTCTTTAGAATTACCCGTTTTGAGGACAAAAGCGACGTGCCGGCTTTTGCTATATATACCGAGATGAATATAAACAAGCTCTCTTAGACTCTTAGACTTTTGACTATTCGATGCGTTAAAAGCTCTTACATCCGCGACTTGATTGAAGATGTTAAACAGTGCATTTTAGTTTGATAAAATAATTTAAAATTTTGCTCGTATATTTTAGTGATTCAAAATAGTTGGTTATTTACGTGCTAACATGAATGTACTTCAGTGCACTTAGATACAAGGTAATAAAATTTAGTTTCACTGTACCAATTAGCAAAATTTACAACGACAAATGTATACACAAAAGTAGGCAGTTTTGGCGTATATTGGTGAAAGAAGTATGAAGTTATTTGCTATTTTTCGGGGTGTTAATAATTAAATGGTTCAAATACGTGTCTGGATCCACGAAACAAGGGTCAGATATACATAGATGAGTTCCGGAAAAGCCCAGAAACAACTGGTGATGGAGAAAATTTTAAAAGCGTTGAGAATTAGAAGCCGTAAATATAATCCTGTTGGAATGGTGTGATTAACTAAAGGGACGATGTACTTTGAAGCTACGAGGACAGTAACCTTCAGGTAAATTATACTATTTTGTTTGACATTTTGTGTGTGTTGAATAACTTTATAATTGATTTACTTTAAATGGACATTAGTGAAATTGTACTAACCATAAAATTTTAATTTTAAGATGAAATTTGCTTGTTGAAGTAGAAAGGGGTATTTAGTTTTGATGTTCGGTAATATGATGAAAATTTGGGTATGTCTTTGAGCTCAATTAGATGAACCTGGTTAATTAACGTAAAGGGGTGGTAGATGCTCCCTTTATACTCAGACTCCGGTCTGCTTATATTGTTATATTAATTAGTAGGCATCCAACAAGGACTTTAATTTTGGATGCACATTAAAATGATAATAAAATTAATCTTGAAATTCTTTTTAAAACTGAATTTTATGCTGAAATTTAATTTGAAAATTTAATGTATTCTGAATATTGATGTAAATAGAGTTAACGTTGATGTTTGTGGAAGGAATGTGTTGTTTAATTTTATGAATGAGGAGGTTTATAACATTAGGTGAGCAGCCGAGGCGAAAAGAGGATCACAGCCGTTTATGACGCCCAATCTGTGGGACTAGAATTTTTTTGTTGAAAGGACCCAGTTCCCGCATTCAAAGGAGTATATCACAGCAATATATATATATATATATATATATATATTGCTCTGTTAATAGGGTCATTTAGGGGTAGTTAGGACCAAGAGTATAGCGCACTCCACATAAAATACATAAGGGCTAAGAAAACCACAGTTTTCTGAAGAAAACAAGAAATACGATGATTAGACTGAAAAGTAAATGACAACGCCCTGTATATAAATAATAATCGTAATTAATTTAGTTAATAAAAAATACTTCAAAGATTTATTTGAATAAAACAAATCCGCAAGTGGTTAAAAAAAAATAAATGCAAGCTGAAACGCGACACGGGTAAATAACGCATTAAGAATCCTAATAAATACAAGCAGGTTTAATAATGCGTCGAATAGAGAACGCCGATAATTGAATCCATACATTGTATTTTGTCTACGTGACTGGAGAAATCAAACGACGCCTGATTTATTAGAAACAAACAAAGCATGTTTATTGAAAATCAAAGTTCACCAAATTTATTTAAACAAACAACGATTTACTTATCGAAAAGTATGAAAATTCAGGCGAATCAACGCTATTAACTTGAAATCGTACGTGACAGAATGAACCAATTGACGTTAATATACAAGCATAACACCATGGAGTATTCGAAAACCTAGTTTATACAAACAGCGAACCTTGCGCTTGTCTATAGATAGTCGGTGCATTTAAATATGACCGAATTTGTAAACAAATGAGTTGACCATGAAGTAACGTACAGTTCACGTCTATGAAGACAAAAATATACACGCGAAATAAGTTATTGTGAAGTGTAAAATAATTCCGCATGAAATATGAAAAATTAATGGTTTGTTGTATTGTCCTACAGAGAAAAACGACTCTAAGGAACCCCTACAGAATTTATAAAGAATCTCTGTAGAACCTCTAGAGAACCTTTAAAGAATTCTACAGAAACCCCAAAGAATACTTAAAGAAGCTCCAAACAATTACCAGAGACAGATACAAATATGGGAATAAGTTAACTCAATGCTGAAGCGATTATTAATGGAACCAAAGAAGTTGATTTATGGTGAAGGAGTTTGCTGCATTATATTTAAGGCGCTAGATGAGGGATGCACACAACGTTTGGACCAGTGACGGAATTTAAGTGGATACAAAACAACAGGTTAGCCAATCCGAATGTTTATTATTTGATTATTTTATGTGCGGATATTTCTTTACCCTTTTCTAAACTGGAATAACTTAAGATTTAGCATTTAACTAAATATTACAAATTTTAAATACTTTAAAATTGCTTTCATGATAATTTATGTGAGGGGTCGGCAGGATTTAATTTTGGTTATACGTTGTAAAATTACGTAAATAAATGAGGTTAAATGAACGTTCATAGGCTTCAGTTAATAATTAAGAGTACTAGTGATTTTGCTGACTTTTTTATCATCTTTGGTAATAATAATTATATAAAGTTATAGATTCAATTAGAAGAAAATTCCAGTTAAACAATTTTTAACCTTTTCATAAGTTGTAAATTTTTTTTGAGAACATTATAATAATTTGTGCTTTATGTTGTTTTGGTTTAAAGATTAGAACAGGAAGGAGAACAGATGGTAGATTTAAATCTTTGTTTGTCGTATTGTCGCAAGCTCCATGCGTAATACAAAAACTGAGCTAGCCGGCGCAATCAAAATTATATATTAAAAATCAAAAATTGATAAATTCAAGATTTATACCTTTTTAATTCATAAAAAGGGCGCATAGAGGTATTGCCACAGTATCACAGCAATATATATATATATATATATATATATATATATATATACATATATATAAATATATATGTATATATAGGGGTCGTAAGATAACTGTAAATATAATTAACATTAAGAAAACCAAATAATGCCATCATTAAATAGGAGTAAATCAAATATTTTACAAAAGATCAATTGCGAGCACACTGTATATAAATTATATTTAATTTAATGCATAAGAAAGAAGCTCGTTTTAGAATAATTAGATAATATTTAGCTAAAGTAATAATGTGAACGCTTTAAGTTAGAGAAACGAACCAAGATAATGTTTTAAATACATCAAGTTTCATCAAAATAAACACGTAATCGGGAAAGTAAACAACCTTGCATTCTAGCTATTTAAGAATTTCATTAAAAATGTCAACGCATAAATAAGAAAACGCATTCAAATACATCATTATTAGAAAGATGAGTACGTGACTGGAATATCATATTTACATGAAAATCCAACATATTTGAAATAACAAACAATAAGCAACAGCCGGTTCGTTATACGATAAGCTTTGGACTATAAAAAACACAAATATAAAAGACGTGACAAAATTGCAATGGATATTTGAAAATTCTAAGAACATACTGTGATATAGAGAACGCTTACGTGATCGGCAGAGCATTTCATCGAGAATTAAACAAGGGAATTTTGAGAAATACCGGGTTCTACAAGAGATAGACGCAAAGTACAAGCCTTGATCAACGAACATGCCAATTAAAACGTTGGAAAATGAAGCTTATAAATACGATAGGAAACTTGAAAATAGACAGTATATCTTCAACAAGGCGCGAATCACGTCGAATTAAAGTGAAAATTACGTACAAGTAACAATTAGTGAAAAGTTAATAATTTATTAAAAGTGAAAAATTGAAAGTGCCAATATGTGCAACGAAGAATAGTCGTTCTGCGCGTAAACGTAAGATAAACTATTAATTGAATTTTATTTTAATATTTAACAAATTTAGGGCTCCGAATAAAGGTCCGAATAAAGCTCCGAATAAAAAGCGGAATAAAGATCCGAATAAAGATCCGAATAGAGATCTGAATGTGGATCAAAAAAGTATATCTAAAGATTTAGATGTATGTCTAGATGTACCTATAAATGAGGGTCCCGGGATACTTCGAAAATACTTACAAGGAAATAAACGTAAAGATACTAAAAGTTATTCCAGAAATCCGAGGGAAAAATACAAGCAACCATTAATCCATCGTTCTGGCCAACACGGATACTCTGCGGCAATTCCAGCGACAGGCAAGGAAAACCCAGGTTAGAGGCTTTAAATTTTTGATTTGTTAAAGAATTTTAATATTTGCTATATATTATATATCTGAAAAAGTCAACAAAAGGGTCAATTGAAAATTTGAAAAATAAAGAAAGATCTTTGAACGTTTGAAAGGTACTTAAGCGTAATTACAAAGATATTTTTTCCTTGCTTTCAGGAAAATTAAATTTGGTGTATGTGAATAATTTATCTAGTGGCTAATTTTTGAATTGACATAAAACGGTACATACTATCAATCATTATACTGTGTTACTTTGAATTGTTTCATTTAAATTATTTCAACAGATAAAAAGAAAAGTGATTAAACAATCTTTATTGTTGTGAAGTAAGACATTCTGTGTTTAATGGATTGAGCTAGCAGTGGAAAAACATATTCAAGAAATCATAGGATTTTAAAAGGGGTTGATATTCACACCAATAAAAATAGCAACACCAATTATAAAAGGGGCTTGAATCATAAGAGTTAGATACACCAATAAAAAAGGGTACACCAACGTAGGGGTATATCACAGCAATATATATATATATATTGATCAAGATATAAACGAATCCGGAAAAATAGAAATTTCCCTAAATTCATGGTTTTGCCCTGTATAATACAAGGGTACTATTATCCATTGATGTACAAGCGAAAAATGCAATTGCGCATGTATAAATAATCATCCTGCATGATATAAGCGTATTGTATATTAAGGCAAATAACCTAAGCTGTATATGTAAAAATAATACATTTTGAAATACCCTAAAAAACGCATACAATGCCAACGCAAATCGATCATTTTAAGATAATATACAAAAGCCTTTTTTTCACTTATTAATTAACCTCTGTATAGCATAAAAACGTTGTAAATAAAAACATGTTCTCGTATTTTTGAGAGGAATTGAGAGATATACGTCAACTTCGTATGAACTCATTAATAAATAAACGTTTATTCCAAGATGCTGTTCAAACATTGAAAAACCCATAAAATCCATAAAATAACCGAATATGTGTTAGAGTAGGACGAACCGTGCACGTCACTAATAAGTGGAACGAGATTACGAGGTAATAAAACGCTACGATTATGAACACCAATGAGGATTTCTCAGAAAATTACGTAAAATAAGCGTGTATTATTGGAAATGGAATCGCGTAAATACTACTACACTCTAGAAATAGATAATTTTGTACATATAAGGAAACGTTTATTAAATAAATTCATTCATAGATGCGATCGCAAGCATGTTGCTTAGCAAAGATGATATTTTGTGTATGCAATATGCATAACGTAATTTAATAATTAAGTTGTTACAATGAATAAAAAATAGAAATTTAGGTTGTGAAGATTAGCACAGAATAGAAAAGAAATTAAAGCTGCGTCAAACCGACCTTAAGTAAGGTCGAAAACAAACTAGTGATGATGAATGAATAAAAACTGATGTTAAATGAAACCTGCATAAAAAAATGGAAATTATTAAATAAAGAAGGAAAATTCTTCAATATGAAGCTACTTTAAAAGTTTTTATTAAATAATTGAAATAAGATATAAGCAAATATGAAAATTGGTAACTGTTGTTTCTAAATGAAAATTTTATGCATCATCTTGTAAGCGGATTTGGACGTCAATTTAAAATAAGAAGATATTTAATTACAAGTTAGATAAAAAAGCGCTTCGTGAATTTTTACAAGTATAATTTTTTTGTAGCTGATATTTGAATATTCGGTTTAAGATAGTTTTAGATAGACCTAATAATTTTTTTTAAAGGATATTTACCAGGAGGTTTGTGTTCAGAGTTCAAAACTCTCTGACCTTTTAATAGATTATCTGTCAAGGATTATTTTTGCCTAAACAAACCTTACAAGCATGGGAATAAACAACCAGGTAAATTATCCATAAGAGAAAAGATTTAGTTCTTTAAATTTAAATAAGGTAAGGAACATTCTTTTATAATTTAGTAAATAAGTACTTCTTAGAAATTATCTGATGTTTGAAAGAATTAATGGGGATAGGGCACATCCCTGTCTCATCCCTTTCCTAATATTTACTTCTCTACGATCCTGCTCCAATTCTATTACTAATGTTTGCTCTTAATATAAGTTATGTTCTATCCGTCTATCCCTATAACTCATTCCCATCTTTTTGAGTATTTCAAACATCTTTTTCCATTTTACATTCTCGAATGCTTTTTCCAGCTCTACAAACCCCATATACACGCTTCCCCTATATCTATTGTTTTCTCCATTATCACTGTCAGAGCTAAAATAGCCTCCCGTGTTCCACTGTTTCGCCTAAACCCAAATTGATCTCCTCCTAGTATGTCTTCAGCTCGATTTTCCATTCGTCTTTGTACAATTCTGGTTAGTATTTTTGACACGTGTGCTGTCAAACGTTCTTGGTATAGTTACTATGATTTTACGTTTGAAATCTTTGGGTATCTCATCTGTACCATACATATAGTTTACAAGTTGAAAGAGATGTTCTGTTACTACTTGTCCAGACCTTTTAATGCTAATTCAAACTCAACTCTAAGAATAGGATATCTCAAGTCATCATTTTCAGTGTCTGATTCCTGTTCTAATGCTGTTAGTTCCTTTCCTGTGTGTAAATTCCCCATATATTCTTGCCATCTACCCACTTTTTCTACACTTTCTATAATGACGTTTTCCGCCGCGTCCTTTATATTTTTGCTATACGGTTTTATATCCCTAAAATTGATTCTAATTAGTTTGTATGCTTCATCTGTCTTTAGTATTTCCATCTTAGTTTGTACTTCTTTGCACTTACCTTTTATTAATCCATTGTTCTTTAGTTTTCCTGCATTTGCGAATAATTTCCCATTTAATGGCTTGGTATCTCTGTTTTCCCGCTTCGTCTGATTTAATTTTGTATTTTCGTCTTCTATTCTATTCAGGATATCCTTTGTTATCCATGGTTTCTTATTTTCTTTTTGTGTATACCCCAGAATATCTCTGGCCGCCATGTCTAAGCTGGATTTAATGTTATTCCATTCAGTTTCTACTTCCTCAGTATCAGAAATTTTCACGATACCTTTCAGCAATTCATTTGACATTTTTTCGAATCTTTTTTTAATGTCTTTATCTTTTAGTTTCTGAAAGTCAATGTGCCTTTCTCCGTTACCTTTTTCAAATTTTTAAATTTAAGTGCGGCCTTCATAATTACGATGTTGTGGTCAGTGTCTATATCTGCTTCTGGGTAGCTCCTACAGTTTTTTACTTTATTCCTAAACCGTTGTCTAACAAGAATATAATCTATCTGATATCTTTCTATATCTCCTGGCATCTTCCACGTTTATCGTCTTCAAGCATGATGTTGAAATAATTTGTTTGTGATGATTAAATTGTTCTTGTTGCAAAATTCTACCAGCCTATTTCCCCTGTCGTTTCTCGTGCCTAAACCAAATAAACCTACTACCGCTCCATCCCTGCCCTCACCTACTACTGCATTAAAATCCCCTATAATTATTAAATCTTTTTACATATCTTAATAAGTCTTTGATGTCTTTGTAGATCGCTTCTACCTTTTCCTCACTGTATCTAGAGGTGGGCATGTATACTTGTATTATTACTGTATTTACCGGTTTAGATTCTAATCTAACCAAGAGTACACTTTCGTTCTTTTGTAAATAATTTTCTACACAGTGTCTTATCTTTTTTCGCATGCAGTAGGTTAATAGTATATTAATCAATGAGCGAGGTGTGATAGCCATTACTCATTCGGAAAGTTTGCACCGCTATCCTGATACGGGGAATTATACCTCGTTGATTATGTAGACAGGAAGTTTGTACTGATTAGTCAGACGAGTTGGATTATGACCATTACCCACGACCTGTATGTTCCTGATTTGTTAAAGGTATTAGATTATCACCCTACAGAATAATTGTACTATTATTGATTGACACTTAAATGTATAAGAAGCGCATTACTGGATGGTAGTAGGAAAAAGGGTTTACTTTTAGAACACGTGTATACCTACGTTTTCGGAGGATAGTATGCAAACGCAGATATCATGATTGCGATTAACCGAGTTACATATATCAATATTTAGTACTATTTAGTGACTATTCAAATAGAATGCCATGCAAAAGTTTACTAAATGGACCTACAGTTTTAATTAGAAAGCTTAAAATAAATTACCTTAACACTTATTCGCACCAATTTTTTAATAAAGCTGTAGTTGAAAATCAATCACAACTGAAACATTTTTCTGCATGAAAGTGTCTAGATGTCTATTTTTAAATAGTCGTGCGTATAATCATTTAATTTCTCAATATGAATAAATTTCATTTATTTTATAAACGCAGTATGACCTTTATTGCATGTAGTTGAAAAATCGACCACAGCCTTATAAAAAATTAAATATAATTTTCAAATTTCTCTGCTTAATGTAATTAATAACCACGCTGCTTTTGTTGTTGCAAGTACTTACGTATAGATGCTTGCATTACTACTATTGTAATTTACCTATTTTGTTTCTTTTTTTTCATTAATACTGCTGCACCTGTTTAGATAAGTTTTGTTAGGTTTCTTTTTCTAGCGGGTAAGGAATAAGTGGTAAGCAGCTGAACTTGGTTCTGTGAGCTGAACTTTGTCTTTTTTATAAAATCTTTAAATTTATTTTTCTTTACATACCGAAACTTTTGAAATAAAGGCGTTTATGAGATATATATATATATAATGCTGTGATAAGGGGTTGTTTAAGGGTGTGTTGTATAGCAAGGGTCGTGCAGAAACCATAAATTACGATAGGAAGCAGAAAACTGCATTTATTTAGTAGAAAATTTAATAATTCTTATATTATGTAAATAGTAAGCATTTAACACCCTGTATATAGAGCATAATTAGTTTTAAGCGACGCAAATAAACACATCTTGCAATAATAGGACGCATATTTAGCATAGAAATAGGCAATTCCTACATTAGGTAAATAACAAGGATTTAACACTCGGTATATAGCGCTTTATTAATTTTAAGTAATGCAAATAATGATATTTTTCAGTAAAAGCACGCGTATTTAGAGGAATGATAATAAATGTAATTAAACACGCATTTAAAAGGGTTCTAATTAGTTATAATATAATACGGAGATAAGAGATAAAACTTAACGAAGCTTTGTGTAAGTGCGTAGAAACAATCAACATTTTTTGATAGTAAATGTAATTAAAGATGAATTAAACATGAAAATCAAAATTGAAATTACATCATGTATTTTTGTATAATATGGAAAACGCAATATCTAGACAAAACAACGTATGGTAGATAACGAGGCATCTGTAGCAAACAACCATTACCCGGAAAGCCAAGTATAATACATCAGAAAACCACTTCAAGTGCAGGATATACAAAGACCTTATTGGTTAAGATAAGCGACAGGCTTGGTGGAAACCCAACCCACATATAAGTGGGTTGAGCCTATATTAACAGCGAGAATGATAAGAGAGCTCAGTTTTAACTGAGAAGGCCAAGCTGCGATACTCTGAACCTAAAAGTCACGCGTAATTTAATACTTAATAATAATAATAGTGAAAATAGATAGTGACAAGTAAGTGCTACAAATATGAAGATTTCTTTTGCCGATTAACGTGGGGTAATTTATTTAAACTAATAAGATAATAATAGGGCTTCGGGTGGATAGATATAAGAATCCGTGTGTATGTATAATTCTGATCCTAGTCCGAATTGGGGGATAACAATTCAAGTGAGTTGATAATAATTTTAAATGTGTTGGTAGAGAATAATTTCAAATTTTGGTTGATACAATGATTCAAATGTGTGTATAATTCTAATCCTAATTGGATGATAATAATTCTGAATTGATGTTGGTTAATAATGGATGGTATAATAATTTAAATGCATGGAAGATTCTAATTGAAGGTATAATATTTTAAATGTATGGATAATTCGAATATGAGGATGTTTTAAATGGATTAATGTAATACTTCAAAGCAGCGTCGACGATTTTAATATAATTTTGAGTTGCGAGAAAATAAAGAAGCAAGAAATAATTTATGGGAAAACAGGGGGTTCAACTAAGCAGAGCAGGTCAGATCTTATTAGTTTTAAGATATTTTTTTTCTATTTTAAAATTTCATTACTGAATTAATTCAATTTATATAAACTTGTGTAACAAAGTCAACAACAAACTTTGCGTACGTTAAAAGTGCGTAATATTAGGAAGATATCTGGAACGTTCGAGGTTTCTTTGATAAAAAGAGTAGTTTTTGGTTACTTTAGATTGATTGCAAAGCAAATAAATTTTGGGATAAATAAGACTTGTGATATTGATTGACTGAAGGGTGTACTTTAATAATTTTCAAAACTTGTAAATAATATTTCTTTTATTATATGGAATTAATTGACTTCATTTTATAATTCAAACAAAGAGGTGATCACTACATTGGCCAGGAAGGGTGTTATTTTTACCTAAAAATTTTCAATTTTGCCGAACCCTTGTTGTTCCAAGTAAGGTAGAGATCTTTGACGTCCGTGACAACACTTACACACGGGACCTACATTTTGCCTTTCATCCGAACGGAGCGTATTTTTGTGAAAAATGCTTGTCTAAGCGAACCTTTGGCCACAGGATCAAAAGTTATACCCGAACCTGTCTGATCCATCTTTTTGTAATCCACTGCAGTGAATCATACTCCAGCTTAACCGGTCTTAACTACACTGATACAGCGCAAATCAATCTCTTGTGTGTGATTCGGAGCACATACTTAAAATCGGCTAGTTTGTTAACATTGCCACATGCGGGATGTAAGAATTACGTATTTTTGAGTCAATTTATGACCATCCGGGTATTGGTTATATGTGGAACGACGTTCTTAATTTCTTGACGTTTAAACTTGAAAATATGCGTTTCTGCACATACAAACTCCAGGTATTCTGTGGGCAGCTCTGATACATCGTTTATGTTTTATAAAGATATCCCTTTAACACCAACTGGTGAGTTGCAACTATTGATGTTTGTTTTCATACAAAACGATGTATATTTACCTAGTTGAGATGGCTTACTGTAACAGAATGGAAGGGAAGTCTGGAAACGCCTAATTTTTTCGAAAGCGGGTTCTCAGATATGTACAAAGTTTAACGTATAGAGGTTTAAAGATATGGAGTTTCCCTTTTGTTATTTACGCTTTTGCCATATTGCCAATTTTATCTGAAAATATAGGTAACGGGTTTTTTAACCAAACACCCTGTATACTGTACTAATTTTAAAATCTACCCTTCCAGACGAGTTTAACCATATGCCATGCCATATGTCATTAAAAACTAGATTCACATAAATTACAAAATATCAATTGAAAGATTAATAAAGTGTTGGAAAGGTTTTGATTCCCAATAAAAACTAAATAGTATATATAAAAAATTTTACTTAAACAAGTGTGCGAAATGCGTTAACTACTTTTGTCTAGAACTTTCTTGAAATTAACTGTGATTTATTGATAATTCCTTGCTCGTAACTCTGCAAGACTTGCAGGTTTAGTTTTATAAACTCTGTTTTTTAACTAACCCCAACAAATGTAGTATTTGGGATTGATATCCAGTGAATGCGGAGAACATTTATTGCTTCATCTACCGATCCATCATCCTGCAAATACCTTTTCACTAAAAGATTTATTTATTAAAGACCTCTGTAACTGCTTCGAATCTTTAGTGTGACGTGTGGTTAAACTCGTATTGAAGGGTAGATGTCAAGACTAAAACAATATACAGAATGATGCATTTAAAATACCAAAAAAACTTTTTTTGGAGAACGATCAATCTACCAAAAGTGCAAATAATGAAATGGAAATCGTTATTTTCTTTGAACCCCCGCATCTCAAACTTTGTACATTTCTGACAATCGTATTTCCAGAAAATTAGGCATTTCTAGACTGCATGAAGATATCCTTTCTTCTAGTCGGTGGATATTAAATTACATTTTTTTAAAATTTAATATCTATAATGGTTTTACTAATAATAAATTATGCTGTTATACAATTTCGCATTTAATACAAGAATTCTATAGCAAAACAAAGAAAATGCTTTTTTAATATATGGGGTAAGAGGTTTTGACTGTAGAACTGCAGACTTCGTATTAATTCTTCACAAGACATTCTCACAAATATTCTATGTTCTGCTATGCAAATTTAAATGTTACAACACATTCTTTTTTTGCTTTTACTGCCATGGTTAACGGATTATTTTTTTTCTAGGTCTCAAGTATCTTTCACAAGGAATTGGAACCAATAGCGAAAATCAGTTTCTGGAGAACACAGGATTGTGGCCTAGTGTGTTTAATCTAGCAACAAAGGCAGTAATATCGGTTAACGCGACGTGCGGTGAAGGCGGAAGAGAAGAATTTTGTAGGCTTTCCGATAGTGCGCGTGGTCGTTGTGGAGTTTGTGACAATTTTAGTGTTGATCCGAGTAAACGACATCCTATTCATTATGCAATCGATGGGAGCAACCGGTGGTGGCAAAGCCCCACACTTTATAATGGACCCGAATATGAATATGTTACCATTACATTGGATCTCAAACAGGTAGGTGTTAGTATTAGTTCATTTCCAGTTTTTTGTTATATTGCATTTTCCCCTAAGTTCTTGCTTACAGGAAAAGTCTGTCTCCAAATCATGATAAGAAGTACACCAAACTAATCCAAATTTTGCTTCCAAAAGGGTTTAATGCCTTGCAAGAACAAATTCTAATTTCATATTTAAACATTACGCCTTGTGCGTTATGGTTATTACTTCACCCGTTTTATGCATACTTACACCATAAGCAGAACAAATTAACAAGTAAAAAAAGTGTTAACTACAAACCGTCTGAATATAGTTTTCGAAGGTAGTGGCGCTTCTCGTGGTCTGCTCAACTGGAACAACTGCATATGCTTGTTCTTTTCTACAAAACAAAACTCTTAAACCTATAGTATAACGGTGCATCATCTTTTAGCCTCCTAGTGGTAAGGTACAGGCAATAGTATACCGATCGTTAAGACAATCATTACAAAAAGGCTACTGGTTTGTTAGGAATAGTAAAGACATGTTCGGGGTAATACTGAGCAACCGGTTGAACTTAGGATACTTGTAAAATAGTTTACACCGATTGGCTCAAGCTCACTATTTCGTTTGTAGCGAATGCTACAAGTGTGTAGTGTTTGACTTCGAAGCTTGTTAGCCCCCATACTTACAAGCTACGATGAGCACCTAAGGTGGAAACATATAGATCCACAAGACCTCGATACTTGACACGTACACGAAGAATACGAAGGTGGAATGTATGAGCAGTATATGAAAGGAAAACCTAATAATGAATGAAAGAACAATTGATATACTTTGTGCGTACGAAACTAGAAGGATAGAAAGTTTGTGACTTTTTTAATAATAGAAGCTTGGCGATGTAGTCTAGGGTAGACGAATGGTCAAGAGGGAGTTAAGGTGTTAGTTATTCTAAATTCGGAAGAAAGACAGCTTGTCGAAAAATATGTTTTGGCGTCTTTCATAGTTGTTTGAACAATAGAAAATAGGTATTCTAGGAATCGTACTAGTTGCAACAAATACACCGGTTGAATGAAGACAACAGTAGAGAGAAGTTTTGTAATATGTTGAACGAAATATAAATGCATGTAACATAGCTGTAGAACTTACTTTGTTAGGAAATTTGAATAGACTGGTGATGTGGGTGAGCAAAAAGTTCCAATAGAAAGAGTTAGGTAAGTATTGGAATGGGAGAGGGAACGAGGATGGTAAGGAACTGGTTAGCTCATGTTTAGAAAAGGAGTTGTTCGTGTCGAATACATGGCTTATACATAAGTATGCGCATTCGTATTCTTGGCAAAAGTAAGGCAGACTTGAAAACAACAAAGGATATTTTCTATAATAGTTTAATTAGAAAGTTTTACACGTCCGTAAACAGAAACAGAACAGAAACAGAAACAGAAACAGCAGAACAGAAACAGAAACAGAGCAGAAAGCAGAAACAGAAACAGAAACAGAAGACAGAGCAGACAGACAGAGCAGAGCAGAGCAGAGCAGAGCAGAGCAGAGGCAGACAGACAGACAGACAGAGCAGACAGACAGGCAGCAGAGCAGACAGAGCAGAAACAGAACAGCAGAGCAGAAGACAGGCACGACAGACAGAGCAGAGCAGAGCAGGCAGAGCAGAGCAGACAGAGCAGAGCAGAGCAGAGCAGAAGCAGAGCAGAGCAGGAGACAGAAGACAGAGACAGGCAGGAGAGCAGAGCAGAGCAGGCAGACAGAGACAGAGCAGAGCAGGAGCAGGCAGAGCAGGAGCAGCAGAGCAGAGCAGACACAGAGCAGAGCAGAGCAGAGCAGAAAGCAGAGCAGAGCAGAGCAGAGCAGAGCAGAGCAGACAGAGCAGAGCAGAGCAGAAACAGAGACAGACAGAGAGAGCAGAAGACAGAAACAGACAGAGCAGAGCAGAGCAGAAACAGAAACAGAAACAGAAACAGAAACAGAAACAGAAACAGAAACAGAAACAGAAACAGAAACGAAGACAGAAACGAAACGAAACAGAAACAGAAACAGAAACAGAAACAGAAACAGAAACAGAAACAGTAACAGAAACAGTTATCTTTTAATAACTTATTATCTAATACAAGATGAACTGCCGCATTTAAATATACACTTAACAAATAAGAGTATATCTACACATTGGTTTAATGTAAACTTAAAATATTAAATTACAATTATTTATATATATATATATATATATATTGCTGTGAATCCTCTAAAATCCGGGTACTCCGCTTTTCGAATCGAGCCCCTACGAATTGGATGCCAAAGAATGCTGTGAATCCTACAAAAAGCTATTCATTACCTTAACTGTGTTGGTCCATTGACTTTCTTCTGTTAATCGCCTCGGCTGCTCCTCTAGTTAAACCTTCATCCTCATTCATAAAAAAAAACACATTCCTACCACAAACATCAACGTTAACTCTATTTACATCAATATTCACAATACATTAAAATTTCAAATTAAAAATTCAGCATAAATTTCAGTTTTAAAAGGAATTTCAAGATTAATTTTATTATCATTTAATGTGCATCCAGAATTAAAGTCCTTGTAGGATGCCTACTAATTAATATAACAATATATGCAGACCGGAGTCTGAGTACAAAGGAGCATCTACCACCCTTTACGTTAATTAACCAGGTTCGTCTAATTGAGCTCAAAGACATACCCAAATTTTCATCATAATCCCGAACATCAATACTAAATACCCTTTCTACTTAAACAAGCAAATTTCATCTTAACATTAAAATTTTATGGTTAGTACAATTTTACTAATGTCCATTTAAAGTAAATCAATTATAAAGTTATTCAACACACACAAAATATCAAAGTTCAAACAAAATAGTATAAATTACCTGAAGGTTACTGCACTCGTAGCTTCAATGTACATCGTCCCTTTTGTTAATCACCATTCCAACTGGGTTATATTTACGGCTTCTGATTCTCAACGCTTTTCAAATTTTCTCCATCACCATTTATTTAAAGTTGTGTCTGGGCTTTTCCGGAACTCATCTGTGTATATCTGACCCTTGTTTTGTGGATCCAGACACATTTATGAACCATTTAATCATTAACACCTCCGAAAAATAGCAAAGAAATTCATACTTCTTTCACCAATATACGCCAAAACTGCCTACTTTTGTGTATACATTTGTCGTTGTAAATTTTACTAATTGGTACAGTGATACTAAATTTTATTACCTTGTATCTAAGTGCACTAAAGTATATTCATGTTAGCACGTAAAGAACAAACTATTTTGAATCACCAAAATATACGAGCAAACTTTAAATTATTTTATCAAACTAAAATGCACTGTTTAACGTATTGAATCAAGTCGCGGATGTAAGAGAGCTTGTTCATATTCACCTGGGTATATATAGAAGTTAGCCCGTCTGTCGGTCGAGTCCCCAAAATGGACAATTCTAAAGAATTTCGCTTGCTATGTTCCCATTCCGTAGCTCGCGCGTCGGTTTTTACGAATTTTGTACTCGCCTCAGTTAAATCTCAGAAATTTCAACACGGCAGCAACGTCTGGAAATAACTAATTGACTTTTATACAGAAATCGTTGTTTCTACCTCTGATATTTGCGTCCTATTTTCAACCAATTGTGACCCTCGTGACGTTGCTTAAATCACGCCTTTTACTATATGTGTCTCGGTCTTGTGCATATTATCTGTCTCTATCTAACCTGTTCTTATTGATGCAAATTGATTTTCTTTATTATCGATTATTTTAGTCCATGTGGAGTGTGAAATATCCCACCTTTAGCATTTCTCGTAACAATTATGCGATGGTTTCTCCAAGATTCTTTGAACCATTAATTATCTGCAAAATTTACGCCGAATGAGCTTTTTAAACTACGCAGGTGTTCAAACATACTATTAATTCTCAGAGCCTTATTCCGTGGTATTTTAATCTTGGATTTTCACAGGCTTTTATGCTTATTATTAATAATGGTTTAATTAACTCCAATTAAAATTGACTTCTATCCTTTCATTTTTAGCGAATACAAGTTAAATATTAATTATTATGTGTACACTTGTTTAATACCGGTTACTTAAAATAGGGTTAATTAATATAAATTTTGCACGTAATTTCCATTTGTTTCTTTCCTCGGAATAAATACATTACACGTAGAGCTTGTTAATACTGTTTCTTTTGATATAAAGCGTCTTGTACATGATTTAAATCTCTTATTTTTACTGAAACGAATGAATTTTTATTCTCCACGGTGTTTTAATAAAGCGTATTATCTAATAAAATTCCTTATACACGGTGATTAAAATTATTTTATGTAATTCATTAATTTTCTACCCTGGTCTAAATATGAGTATTTTCCCCTATTTGAATACAAATAATCCCACTTATTTGAATGCAAATATAAAGCATTTAGACAAAAAAAAATTACAAAAAAAAATTGCCTATCTCTCTCTACCCTTATCTATCTAACTTACCTACTTTGTCTCCAATCCAAAAAAAAATATTTACACCTATCCTATATCCCTATCCTATTCCTAACTCTCACCTAATTCTATAAACTGAAATTATCCCTAACTTCATCCTACTTATCCATCTAATCCTATATACATCCTATATACCTATCCTATTTCTAACTTTTAACTAATCTTCCCTATACTTCACTTCCCCCTACCTAATCCTATATACCTATCCTATTCTTATTCTATTCCTAACTCTCCACTAATCTTATATGAAATATCTATACTTAACCTATCTTATTTTCTTCCTAACATTTACTCTTTATTCTCATCCTAAACCTATTTCTAATTATCTCCCATATTTATCCTATACCTAGCTTTATTTTCTATACACACCTACTTCTATCCCTATATTTAAATTTTACTCTATTCCTATATCTATACTAAATTCACCTATCTCTATCCTTTGTTCATCAAGTTATTTAAATCTAACTCTCTTCTTGACCCTCCAAGTCTTTCTTCTTACCATCCTAATACTCTTCATCCCTATTTCTCCCCCTTCTGTATCTATACTTAACATCCCTATTATCTCACATACAATAAACTTATCATCCCTATTATCCTGACTCTTAAATATTACTTCTTCTTCAGTCCCTACACTTGTCTGTTTCTTCTTTATCATTGTTTTCTTTTCTGCCGACAAACAAAACGATACTACTTTAAAATTATCGATTTTTCCCTCTATGGAAAATCCTATGTACCTTCTAGAATTCTTGTGTAATGGAATCCGCCAGAATGAATTCCTTAAATCTATTTTATTAAAAACAAACTTGCCACTTAACCTCATCAAAAATAATTCTGCCTTCACCTGCTCCCGATTTGCTGCTTCTACCCCCACTACTTCTGCATGTTTTTGTAATAAAGCTTGAACCTCTACTCTCCTATCCTCTGGACATCTAATCGTGTTGATCTGTTTTACTTCATCATCCTCTACCTCTACTACATTAATATTCAACCCCGTGTCATCCTCTGTGACTTCATAACTGCCCTTCCATGGCACTACCTTATCCTTAATCCTTACTACCTTCCTCTCCATATCTATCAAAACCCCTAACTTCATCATACAGTCAATACCTAAAATGCTCTGAAACTTCAGTCCAGGTACAATTACAAACTCCTGTTCACAGCTTAAACCTCCTATATCTATCCTAAGCACCACAACACTATTCACTACAGCAAACTTCTTTTTATTTGGAGCTACTAAATGGCTACGCTTTATAGGCATAATTCTATCACAAACCTTATCCCTAATTTTGCTGACGAATTCCTCCGATATTAAACTCGCCTCTGCCCCTGTATCAAGTAATACTTCTACATTATTCTCAAAAATTTCTATATTAATAATTGGCAAACATAATTTTTCCTCAGTTTCTGGCTCTACTTCCTCCTCAATTTTGAAAAATTCACGTGGATGTTCATATACATTTACACTGAAATCTAGTGGTCTGTCGCGTTCTAAAAATCCTGTCCAGGTCTGTT
Organism: Platerodrilus igneus; assembly: GCA_036346225.1. Lineage (NCBI taxonomy): Eukaryota > Metazoa > Arthropoda > Insecta > Coleoptera > Lycidae > Platerodrilus > Platerodrilus igneus. The sequence goes on from JARFIW010000565.1 coordinate 7,825,074, forward strand.
TTCCCTACTTGGTCCTGGTCTAGCCGTCACCTCAGCGTATGTCCTAGGCGTTTCCACTCGTTCTGTGTCTGTATTGGCAGTCCCCCTCATGTCCGGTGAACTATTCCCTCTGGTAGGTTCCGGTCTCGGTGCAGGTCCCCTTCCTAAACTATTACTTCTAACGTATGGTCGTCGCTGTTCCCAATTTTGTCGCTGGTATCCGTAACTATTCCCTCTTCTAGCATAGTTGTCCCGTCTATTGTCAAACCTAACTGTATTAATCTGTCTTTCCCTATTATCCCGAGGTCGTCCACTACTTACGTCGTCGTACCTCTGCAGGTATTCTAGAAACATTTCTCTGTCCACTATGTTCTGTAGTGCTACGTGTTGTCTTATGTCTACCTCGAAGTGTCGTGATAAGTACTTAATAATTTGTCGGTCCGTCAGTGGTGGGTTCAGTTGCTTTGCTATGCTATACTTGCGTATAGCATATTGCTCCCTACTTCCTGAAAATTCTCCCTTAAATTTCCCTGTGATTAAGTCGTCTCGTACCTGGTCTTGTCTGTGGTCACTCCAGTAGTGCTTTAAAAATTTGTTTTCAAAGTCCGTGTAGGTTTCAATGTCCTGTCCTACTAAATTGTACCATGCTTCCGCATTGTCCTTTAATAAAGCCTTTATCGTATTCAGTTTAGTCTGTTCGTCAAATAAATTTCCCACTAGATTTCTTACGCTATTAATAAAAATTTGTGGATTTACCCTGTTATCGTCATAAAACTTCATGTGTTGGTCCAATGATACTCCACCTGTAGAAAATCTGGGACCTTCCCCCGTTAAATTTGACATGTTGTATTTGATATTACCAACTTCGCGTTCTACCCTGCCTAACTGATCCCTACATGAGTCCGTTACTTCAGTCATTTTTACATTAATCTTTTCTTCACAAAAAATGCGTACTTCGGACCTTAAATGTCCCATTTCCTGTCGAAGACCTGTAATATCACGCTCATTTTTATCAACCCTACTTTCTACTTCCCCCATTTTCACGGTAAGACTATTTTTAAATTCTGTAAATTCTTTCGTCGATTTTTCTATTTTATCCCCTAATTCCTGATTTAATTTGTCAAATTTCTTATTCGATTCTGCACTCATCCTCTCTAACATTCTCAATATCATCTCGTTTGCTTGATCCCCTGATTCCGTCCTCGACTGATCTCTACTGCCTCCAGCTTCTTCCATTTTCGTATTTTTTTCACACAATGCACTATCGTCACTTCCAATTTCCACTCCTTGACTCCTTAACCACTCTTTTCTCTGCATACGTTCTAATCCCTCTCACACACTCTCAAAATACTCTTAAATTTATACACACACAGAAACTCTCTCTCTCAGATCGCCAGTTTCCTGGAATAAAATCACAAAAATTTTATTTGGAACTCGAGCCTCACTTTTGGGTCGCCAAAGAATGCTGTGAAACCTTTTTAATTAGAATCGAGCCTCACACATTGGGCGTCAAAGAATGCTGTGAATCCTCTAAAATCCGGGTACTCCGCTTTTCGAATCGAGCCCCTACGAATTGGATGCCAAAGAATGCTGTGAATCCTACAAAAAGCTATTCATTACCTTAACTGTGTTGGTCCATTGACTTTCTTCTGTTAATCGCCTCGGCTGCTCCTCTAGTTAAACCTTCATCCTCATTCATAAAAAAAAACACATTCCTACCACAAACATCAACGTTAACTCTATTTACATCAATATTCACAATACATTAAAATTTCAAATTAAAAATTCAGCATAAATTTCAGTTTTAAAAGGAATTTCAAGATTAATTTTATTATCATTTAATGTGCATCCAGAATTAAAGTCCTTGTAGGATGCCTACTAATTAATATAACAATATATGCAGACCGGAGTCTGAGTACAAAGGAGCATCTACCACCCTTTACGTTAATTAACCAGGTTCGTCTAATTGAGCTCAAAGACATACCCAAATTTTCATCATAATCCCGAACATCAATACTAAATACCCCTTTCTACTTAAACAAGCAAATTTCATCTTAACATTAAAATTTTATGGTTAGTACAATTTCACTTATGTCCATTTAAAGTAAATCAATTATAAAGTTATTCAACACACACAAAATATCAAAGTTCAAACAAAATAGTATAAATTACCTGAAGGTTACTGCACTCGTAGCTTCAATGTACATCGTCCCTTTTGTTAATCACCATTCCAACTGGGTTATATTTACGGCTTCTGATTCTCAACGCTTTTCAAATTTTCTCCATCACCATTTATTTAAAGTTGTTTCTGGGCTTTTCCGGAACTCATCTGTGTATATCTGACCCTTGTTTTGTGGATCCAGACACATTTATGAACCATTTAATCATTAACACCTCCGAAAAATAGCAAAGAAATTCATACTTCTTTCACCAATATACGCCAAAACTGCCTACTTTTGTGTATACATTTGTCGTTGTAAATTTTACTAATTGGTACAGTGATACCTTGTATCTAAGTGCACTAAAGTATATTCATGTTAGCACGTAAAGAACAAACTATTTTGAATCACCAAAATATACGAGCAAACTTTAAATTATTTTATCAAACTAAAATGCACTGTTTAACGTATTGAATCAAGTCGCGGATGTAAGAGAGCTTGTTCATATTCACCTGGGTATATATAGAAGTTAGCCCGTCTGTCGGTCGAGTCCCCAAAATGGACAATTCTAAAGAATTTCGCTTGCTATGTTCCCATTCCGTAGCTCGCGCGTCGGTTTTTACGAATTTTGTACTCGCCCCAGTTAAATCTCAGAAATTTCAACACGGCAGCAACGTTTGGAAATAACTAATTGACTTTTATACAGAAATCGTTGTTTCTACCTCTGATATTTGCATCCTATTTTCAACCAATTGTGACCCTCGTGACGTTGCTTAAATCACGCCTTTTACTATATGTGTCTCGGTCTTGTGCATATTATCTGTCTCTATCTAACCTGTTCTTATTGATGCAAATTGATATTCTTTATTATCGATTATTTTAGTCCATGTGGAGTGTGAAATATCCCACCTTTAGCATTTCTCGTAACTATTATGCGATGGTTTCTCCAAGCTTCTTTGAACCATTAATTATCTGCAAAATTTACGCCGAATGAGCTTTTTAAACTACGCAGGTGTTCAAACATACTATTAATTCTCAGAGCCTTATTCCGTGGTATTTTAATCTTGGATTTTCACAGGCTTTTATGCTTATTATTAATAATGGTTTAATTAACTCCAATTAAAATTGACTTCTATCCTTTCATTTTAGCGAATACAAGTTAAATATTAATTATTATGTGTACACTTTGTTTAATACCGGTTACTTAAAATAGGGTTAATTAATATAAATTTTGCACGTAATTTCCATTTGTTTCTTTCCTCGGAATAAATACATTACACGTAGAGCTTGTTAATACTGTTTCTTTTGATATAAAGCGTCTTGTACATGATTTAAATCTCTTATTTTACTGAAACGAATGAATTTTTATTCTCCACGGTGTTTTAATAAAGCGTATTATCTAATAAAATTCCTTATACACGGTGATTAAAATTATTTTCTGTAATTCATTAATTTTCTACCCTGGTCTAAATATGAGTAATATATATATATATATATATATATATATATATATATATATATATATATATATATATATATTGCTGTGTAACTTCATAAAATCGACAGAGTAAAAAAACATTCGAGGATTTTATTTATTTTCCAAAAATCGTCATAAATTTCAACAAAATTATTTCTTACCCAGATTCTGCTTTCATCAACTTAATTACTTCAACAGCTCCCTGGCTAGCTCAGTTGGGCCTCCTTTTGGATACCTAGATTCACTATCATACTCTTTATCGTTCACGCACACTCTCAATAAAACCACAAAATAATACAACAATCATACAATATTTATTTACCACTATTTACAAATAAAAATTCAAGATTATTTACATTTCGGGGCTCAAGTTACACCTCAATAAATTCTATTTTGTAAAGTCCAGGATTTTACCTTGAAATATCACACAAACTGAATGTAACCGGAGTAAATGGGCCCTGAATAATACCTTATTTTTCTTTCTTTACTTATAATTATTTTAATTAGTACACTCTGGAATATGGTGAGCTCATGATAATCCAGTTAATTATAAATAATGTATGCTTTTTACTTTACATACGCTTACTACAAACACAAAAAAACCCATGTGCTCTTAACAATAAAAAATTTAAATTCCTGAGAAACGTTAATAAGCTTTATATACACCTTTAGATTTATATTTAAATACCATAATAAAAGTTAGTTATACGTATTATTTTCAATACTCAAAATAATGCAAAATACCTTCATAGTTCACTCTTACACATCACAACAATTTTCATAGTTTATAAAAACAACAAATTCTACAGCGTTACCTGGAATTTTTTGAAGATCTTTACTCCGTTGACGATGCGGTTAAGTTGTTTTGCTCTCGGTTTTGTGGTTCTGCTCTGCTCGCCGCCTCCAGCTATTTGTAGATGAACACCCTCTAAGTTGTGCTGCATGCTCTGCATTCACGATGCATCCAAATCCAAATCCAAATATATTTCACTTCTTTTATAATTGCGTACTTTAATTTAATTTAATTTAATTTACGTTACTTCACGAGCTTGTTAAGATATATGTTGCACCTCAATAAATTTGTGACTCTATCCGCGTTTCAAATTATGAGGCCAACACTATACTACTTAAATTAAAATTTTTATATACTTACAAGCTCGTGGTAAATTTCTGTTCGTAGTCTGTAGCGATGAAAGTACTAAGAGAGCGATGCTAATTCTTTTAGAGTATTTATAGAATTCCGAATGCCACCTCTCGGCCACTCTTCCCGCGAAATACCTCATTAAAGATAATACTTCCCCAAATTTTGGTTCAACCGTTTTTGAAATCTTCGAAATTTAGCTCGTCGTTATGATATTTTCCGAAAAACCCGCGTTCAAATTTTCCCATGCTTGTCCTACAACTAACTATATAGACCAATGATATATTTCGCGACGTCTTAAAAACCCCGCCTATATTAACTCTATTCTTCTCTTATGCATATTCTATGTTTTCTTCTACCCTCGCTTCAGTGGTGGAAAATCGATATTACTGTCCGCGTTTCAAACTAACTCATGTGGACTGAATACGTGCGTTTTGAAATAAACTGCTATTATGCCTGTCTCATTACGAAGCATATCATTGATTGTCCATCCCTTCTGCGCTTTAAGAAAACTTTTAGTTAATATTTATATGAAGCATTCTACCGTTTGCACAAGCTACCTCAAATTTCGTCTTTTATCTACATAAATAAGAGGAACATGACCTTTCCAAAACATGCAGGTGTTCATTAATGAACGTTTTTAAAACAACATTTCTAGGAGCTTGTTTTTCAAGGTATTTTATATTCAACGGCTGCTTATTTGTTAATGAAGCGTTTTCCCTTGGTTGATTTTTCAAGCTCTTATGCGTATTAGACGTAATTACCCGTTCAATTAAACTCAATTAAATTAATTATTAATTTGCATTGGCTTCTACAATTTATTTTCTTTACGAACCTAACTAAATTTTAATCACTACTTGTAAATTTTTGTTAATGCTTGTTCTTTTAAATTAACTAAATGAAATAAATTTTGCCCGTAAATTCTGGTTGTTTCCTCTATACAGGGTGTTTGAAATTGCCTTGTTTATACCTAAATTTAACTCTTTAAAACCACTACAATATATATATATATATATATATATATATATATATTTATATATATAAGAAAAGTAGGATTAATAAGTCTTAAATTAATACAAATTAGAAAGGAATTATTGGCAAGTGACTCAAATTCAGCCACGAGGGCATCCTGTCTATGCGTTTCGCCTTATTAGGGCCCATCAGGACAGGAGTAGCAAAGTTGTTATATTCAATACAGACACCTTATGGGAAGTACAGCATCACCTAGCTCACAATTTGTCTTCGTGTGTTTTCACCTGACGTCGCAGGCTTTTAGCAACAGTCTGCACGGAGGAGATCCGGCTCAACTGCTTTTTTCCATAGCCGTAAGTTATAATTTAAAAGAAAAGTAGGATTGATGACTGTTAAACTTATACAAAATAGAAAAGAATTATTGGCAAGTGACTCAAATTCAGCCACGAGGGCATCCTGTCGACGCGTTTCGCCTAATTGGGGCTCATCAGGGCAGGAGTAGCAAAGTTGTAATACTTAATACAGACACCTTATGGGAAGTACAGCATTACCTATCTCACAATTTGTCTTCATGTCGTTTTATCTGTTTGATTTCATTTCGTAAATTCCATTACTTTTGTGGAGCTAGACAGGTAATGAAAAGTTAGAAAGAAGGTAAGTCAGTAATTTCAATTTTCCATTACGAAATTGAACTTAACTTGCTGTTATATTAAGAACTGATACTTTCTTATAATATTAACAGTCTGATGACTTCAATATAAATGCAATTATTCTGTTTTGGTTTAATGAAAGTAACTGAGCCCTACTTCTTAATAATTTCTTTTGATGTATCAACGCGTAAAAATGTCCATCCACTTAATTAATAAAAAGCGTACTTTCATATTACATCCGCATAATATTAACATTTAGGCGACTTTTTAAGATTAATGCAATTCTTCCGTTTGATTTATTGAAAATAAGTGTGACTTTCTTATAGATTATTTTCTTTATTAAATGTGTAAAATGTCCATCCGTTTAATTAAAATAAAGCGTTCTTTCATATTACGCATAATATTAACATCAACGTAACTTTTCCTGATTAGTGCAATGTTTCCCGTTTGATTCGATGAAAATAAATGATTCTTCCTTATTGGTGATTTTCTATGCTAAATGCGTAAAATCTCCATCTGTTTAATTAATAGTAATCGTACTTTTATATACACTAGTGCTGTGAAAAAGAACTTTCATAATGTATTACCGAGAATTTGTGTTATGCCTTTGTTAATCAAGATGGCGTTTTTCCTCAGCAATATATATATATATATATATATATATATATATATATATATATATATATTATAAAACTCTATTTTATTGACCAGGAATCTATGTTTAATATGAAGATGAAATTAATGGTTGGGATGTTTGGTCATAAATAAAACAACTGTCAAATAATCATTCGTTTTGAACTTGACGTTTCGATCTATTGTTCAGATCTTAATCATAAGATAAAACTTGATTATTCTTAAATTTAGGGCTAGTGTAAAATCAAGTTTTATCTTATGATTAAGATCTGAATAATAGATCGAAACGTCAAGTTCAAAACGAATGATTATTTGACAGTTGTTTTATTTATGACCAAAAACATCCCAACACATTAATTTCATCTTCATATTAAATATATATATATATATATATATATATATATACACATATATATACATATATATATACAAAGTAAAAAGGAATTATTGGCAAGTGACTCAAATTCAGCCACGACGGCATCCTGTCGACGCGTTTTGCTCTAATTGAGGCTCATCACGACAGGTGTAGCAAAGTTGTAATATTTAATACAGACACATTATGGGAAGTACAGCATCACCTAGATCACAATTTGTGTTTTCGTGTCGTTTCACCTGGCATCGAAGGTTTTTAGCAACAGTCGGCACGGCACGGAGGAGATCCGACGCAACTGCCTTTTTCTATAGCCAAAAGTTTAAATTTGAAAGAAAAGCAGGTTTAATGTTTAGCAACAGTAGGCACGAAGGAGATACGGCTCAACTGCCTTTTTCCATAGCCAAAAGTTTAAATTTAAAAAACAGGTTTAGTGATTTAACAACAGTCGGCACGGAGGAGATCCGAGGTAAAAAGACACGAAGACGCAAATTGTGAGCTAGGTGGTGTACTTCCCATAAGGTGTCTGTATTAAATATTATAACTTTGCTACTCCTGTCCTGATGGGCCCCAATTAGGGCGAAACGTATCGATAGGATGCCCTCGTGGCTGAATATGAGTCACTTGCCTTTTCTTATATATATATATATATATATATGTATATATATATATATATATATATATATGTATATATATATATATATATATATATATATATATAAATTATATATGCTGCACGACGGTGTAATAAACGTTAAGTTTCCTGCTGTTCACCACCGATCTGTGTCTTTTAATATCATAATTTTAATTATGCCACGGTTAGCTTAGTCTAATTTACACAGAGTGCACAACGTTACCATAATAAATAATTTACCTCCCTTTCTATCAAATACTTTTCCAACTTTAAATGAGAAAAACAAAATCAACTAACGTTTGTATAATGAAAAAGAAAATATATATGAAAGCAGCAAAAATGACACTATATCTTACTGGAAAACCTCTGAACGTTCAAAACCTTTTCCCTTTTTACGTTAATGGTCATGTATAAAAAGATTTTTGTTGACTCCTTACAAAATATTCAGGTATGGTAAAATATAGTCAATGTTCAAAATTAAAAAAAATAATGCCTTATGTTAGATAGCTCTGACCTGTAGTTTTCCTGGTGCATCTTCCTTTGTTCTCTCTGGATCTGCTACTGCGTACTGATTACTTTTAATGGAATTGTCTTATTCGCTCCTTAAAACAATGCTCTATTTTCTGCTCCTTCGCGTGAATTTAAACCAATGTTTTTATTCAGACTTCTTCCAAGTATTATAAATTTATTTAGTTACCAAATTCTACCCCATTTAATCAATAATTCCAATTTACCCAGTCTTACTTAGATTTATTTAGATTTATCCCTTTGTTTCTTAGAGTTTCTTAGGTTTGCTTAGAGCTCTACGTTACAAATATTTAAAATTAATTAATTAAAAGATTTCTACTCACGTTCATTAGCAAACGGCAAACTTGTATTATATATTTTTCACTAATCTTAACTTTGAAATTTTTAACATCACGTTCACTCGCTGCTTAAATTCTTGACTATAAGCGACATGAACTGTTCTCAGTTTGAATGAATACTGCCTGTTTATCAAATTCGCTTGTTATATAAGCAACGCCCCATCTAAAAATTCATTAGTCATCGGTATTGTTTGTTCAAAGTTTAGGATGTTTTGAATATTTTTGGGCTTTTACAGGCATACGTCTCATAATCGTTTGGCAAAACGATTTTTTGGTCACGTTGTCTACTAGGATTTCTATTATGTATTGATCTTTGACAGTTTGTTTTGATGTTATTACAGGAAATTTTAATTCACCTTGGTACGTAATTTTAACTTATGGTTTTTGTTTGTTTAGATAATACTTTGGGTATTGTATAAAATTCATTCAGAAAGTCACGTAAGAGAAATTACGTAAATTAAAATATTTTCGTGTACCTCCTGCGTTTGCAAAACTTATTTTTTTCGAAAGGTACGTTTATTATCAGATCAGAACACTTTACTATGTTCTTTCATTATCGCATGTTTAATTTTAATAAATATTGCGTCATGATTTTCTAGCTTTTACCGTATTTCATGCGTATCTATTTACAATTTATCAATACTTTTTGATTGAAAACAAGTATAATTGCGTGTATAGTTATTTCTCTTGCTGAATGTTTTTTTATTGTTGAAGAATATGCTTCCCAACATTAATTAAACTCATTTGTAATCCTTGTACATGGTGTTCAATGTTTGCTCTTTGTATAATATGCGTATTTTTCATGGTTAAATAAATGTAGTTTTCTAACTTATAGTACTATTTACATGTATTGCACGACCATTGCGATTCAATCTACCCCTAAATAACCTTCTCATCGTAGCAATATATATATATATATATATATATATATATATATATATAATATGTAAAGTTTTTATAGGTCTGGTGTATGTGGAAATTTGCTTGCATTTAAATTAAAAGTAAATAATTTTAACAGAATTAAATAATATTTAACCCTATTAAAAGTTTCTTTCTCGACCTTTTGCTGTTTATTTACATTTAACTAATATTTATGCAAGTCATAATTTTTTAATAGTTGTCGGAAGTTTTCTATCACAGGATGAATTAGTTTCCTCTTCTGCAATTTAAGTAAGTGTATGTATATTGTTAACAAGTAGACATACATAACAGACACATACTTCCTTTTTGAAGTATATCTGTAAGAGGGTTGTATATTATAGGCTCCACTAATTAAAGTTAACAGGCTTTATATCTTTTTATATCTTAAGAACCGTAAGTACCTCTTGAAATATTTACAGCCGTGTGAAAATAATAGAACAGTTTAATAAGCATGATTTATTTGTCCAAGTATTGTATCGGCTTATGGTTTTAAACCGTTATGTAAATCTTCGTTGTATATTAACTTTTAAGTAAGGCTATGCGTAGCGTAACTGTAAAAAACAGGAAATGAATTATGAAGTATGTACGTACGCATTGTTGTACTAAAATAAGTACTTCCAAAACAAAATGACGGAAATCGTGAAAATTGTATAGTTATTTATTGAGTCTTTCTGAATAATTTACTTGGGTAAAGAGCTAGAGTTTTTCTTAAAATTGTAAACGCATCTTGTCTGAAATATGGAGCGGCCGTTTCAATTGCTTCTATACGGGACAGTTTCAGCACTCTAATTGGGATGATTTTAATACTATTAACTTATAATGAAATATTAAGTATAGATTGTCATTAAATTATACATATAACATTTTTAGTTGCAAATATAAAGCTTAGCATGAGCAGATAATTAGAAAATGCATTTTGGAGGGTGGTCTTTACAGTATCAAATTTTAGGAGTGGCGAAAGACAGCCTAAAGCTAACCGCGTTCGTACCTGCAAGCTCGCTTTATCCATTTGCAGATATAAATGGGGTATATATCCGACAGCATATTTTCAGTGTCTATTTTAGTCAGAATAATTCTGAATATTGGGATTGGAAATTTCTTGCAAATTCCATGAAGTTGACTAATGAAAGTCTTCTGCCTTGATACGCCTTGAGATGAAAGCGATCTTCCTACTGTCACGACAATAATTGGAAAAGTAACCAAAACTGAAGCATTGCTATTTTTATTAATGTAATTAAGCAAGTTAAGAACATTGAATTTAATAATTGTTGAAAATTGTTAAAAAAAAATTTTGTCTGCATATCCAATGTTTAAATTAACATTCGTTAGTTCTTTAGATTTATAAAAGCATTAAAAAGTCACTTTCGATTTATTTATTTACTGAAGTAAAAATGTGTGTGTGCGCGCGTGCATGCGTGCGTGCGTGCGTGTGTATGTTTGGTGTGTGTGTGTGTGTGTGTGTGTGTGTGTGTGTGTGTGTGTATTTTAGCTAAACAACGCTTTCTATTTCAATATATATATATATATATATATATATATTGTTGTGGATTCAAAAGGGTAAATTACTGTTGAAACAATAAAATTTCAACAAACCTGTATATAGAAAAGAGAAAATTATTTACCCAAAAAATTAATTTAATTCATTTAGTGAAAACGGACGAATATTAGAGTATTTTTATATTTAATAATTGAAATGTTAGGATCACAGGAAGGAAGAAAGCTTAAAAGCAAATAGAAGTTCAAGGATACGCATAATTAACCATCAGTTATTTTAATTAAACACATATAAGCAAAAGGGAACGTGCTTGCCTAACAAAGTCAATAATTTCCTAGGCAAATGTATTCGTTGTAAAAGCCAACGTCAGTTTTATCAAATACAAAGAAGTAGAAAATCCAGAAATGGTTATTTTCAAACGGTCGATAATTAACAGGAACGCTTGCTTTTAAAGTTTACGTTCACAGATTTTTTATGTACGTTACAATAACATTTCATAAGAATTATTTCCAACCGTCAGTTTGGATAAACAGCTAGGGTAACAAACATCTTAAGGAGCGAGTGAAATGAACGATTGGTAATATACAACAGATAGAGACAGATATGAAAGTGGTGAGATTGAAATGCACGTACAATATACACGTGGAGTTGAGATAGGATGTCAACAATATCGATTTTCTGTAACTTAAGTTGGATTTGAAACGAGACAACAAACTTGCTTAGAACGGAGATGCATAGCGCTTAGGAGGAGTTTGGTAACGACAGAAAACTCTGTCATTGGTCGAAAGCACACAGTGTTAAAAACAAACGCACACACGAAGGTTGAAAACGAATTCGAGGTATACAACAAGTACGGCGGGAGAAATTTTACGAATTTAGAGAGTGGTATGCTCAAAATTTGTAGAATTCGTGTTGAAAATAAGCTTTTCGAAGGAAGCGCGTCCAGTAGAGGGTTTGAAAAATAATATAAATACCCAAGCTAGATTATTAAGGCCTCTTCTCTTCTCTTTTCCTTTACTTCGATAAAGTGCTGAATACCGATTCAGAGCACCATAACATTAAAGCTTTTTTGTGAGTATTTTATGTATGTGTAACAATATTACCATAAATATAGTGGTTACAAGTATAAAACGGTAGTAGTGGACCTCTAATTATTGACGTGAAGTACGAGTAGTGGGTATTAAATTAAAAAAGATCCGGCTACTACATCACAAATTATTAAATGGATGCATGATATATGGGGGTAAGCACCAAAAGTAATCAAATGTGTATGCATGATATATGGAATGGTACTATGAAACGAGGCGCATAGTTTGCAGATGTAGCAGATGGTAGAGGCTTGTGGATCCGCTGAGCAGCACAGTAAATGGAGACATTAAGAGGGGTTTTCTAGCAATCATCTCCGACGGGAAAGAAGCCTGAAGAATTCTCCAGGTAATCTATTTGAAATTTCTGTTGTTTTATAAACATTTGTGCAATTTTGTGTTGTGTGGTTGACTTTTTTTTGGGTGGCATATTTATGGTTGTAGAAACTTATTGTAAAAGATACATGTACAGGACAATTTACTGATCTTGAATATTAAAAAAGGGTGTATTTAGAACATCCAAAATTTTATTCAGGATATAAATTGAATTGTAAAGGGTAAACGGGTCTGTAAATTTTTGTTTTAATTTATGCAAGGTTTAAAAGGCATACACAAACTAAACTGGGTTATAATGAGCTCACAATACTCCAGTGTGAAGTCAATTTAGGATAACATGTGGGGCCCATCTACTCATATTTAATTGAATTGTTTAAAAATCACTATAAAAACTAAGGACTTTAAAAACATCATAAATTGAACTAATAGTCATTGCTTCAAACTGTTTTAACACATGTGTAAATAAAATTTATTTGTTAATAGGTGTAAATAAAAGGTTGTATGGTTGTTGTATTATTTGGGTGATTTTATTGAATGGTGTGCGAGTGTGAAAGAGGTATGTCTATAAATTTAGGTATTCGAGAAGAGGTCCAGCTGAGCTAGCCAGGGAAGCAGAGGAGTTTGAAGGCGTAATAAAAGGTTAAGGAGTTTTTATTATTTTTTTTTTGAAAATTATATGTTGGCCCAGATGGGGCACGAATTTTAATAGAGCATCCAGAGACTGTCCTGACTTCCAGGGCAATATATATATATATATATATATATATATATATATATATATATATATATATATATAAATATATATAAATATATATATATATATAATATATATATATATATATATATATATATATATATATATATATATATATATAACTGGTTATTTCAACCAACCTGCACGTGCAGTTTGAACGCCCGCTATAGTGTAGATGGTTTTTCCTTGTAAACGGTCAGTCGTATGATGTAAACAACATGTCTGCATTGATTAATATGTTCAAATGCGACTTTGGATAGCCTTTCCGAAACAGATCTTTCAAAGTCCTCGTCAAAGGTGTTATAAATTCGACGATATGTACAACTATCCTGATACCATCTTCGTTGATATTTAGTCTACAATAATCTTTGTTGTTATTTGAATTATGAACGACTTTTAACTCTATACTAACTTAAAAATTATGCTGAAGAGACTACTATAATCTGAGAAATACTACGACATGATGATTCTAACAATTCTAATTAAAAACTCGGATATTGATGGTTTGACACAAATTCCAGTTCGACTGTTGCCAACACTACAGCTGTTAGTGTAGATGCCTTGTTTTTGTAATACTTCAATCACAAGAGGATGCTGATAAACAACATAAGTTGTATAGTTTGTTAACATATTTTTGTCGTTATTTTGAATGAATGCCGTAGTTTTCGGTAACTCTTCCTTAATTATTTATATGAAGTATTTTATTTCGCAAATTATAATATTAAAACTTTCACAGTAATTAGAACTTGATTAGCTACAAAAACATACATGTATGTTCGGAAGTAAGTCAATGACTATTTTCTATAAAAAATGTAAACAACGATCGGTTTTCTATCTGTTTAAACAGTAAAAGTAGTATAATTTATTTGAAGTCTATTTGAAGATCTCACATGTCTATTTCAAAATTTTATACTATAAGGAATAACCAATATTTTTTAAGATCTACTGATGATTATATGTACATTGTACTCAGATGTGAACTTGATATGATAAAAAAACTTTTATTAAATACATTCATAAGACATTTTTAATGAAACATTATAACGTGACATATATTCCATCTTCAGTTAAAATTACTTAAAGAAAACTTAATTTAGAATTGTAAATACCTGTAACAACAAGAGAATAAACTTTAATTTAATAGCTATACATATATTTCTTTCTTCAGACTTTTATTAAATTTACTAACGTAACCATTTATTAAGAAAGTAAACTTACAATTAAAATTTTATATAAAGGTATAATCTTTATTCAGATGCAACCTATGGTCTATTTGAAATTTAACATATAATTATTTTTTCATTCTGAAATAATATTGCATAACGTAACAATCTTAGCATGTGTCCTTTATGTACGTATAATCGATACTAAAGTTCCTACACTATCTTTAGTAACGCTGTCTTGCTTATATTAAATCTTTGAGTCTAATGGCGCCTGACATTTCCGTATTTATAAAAACCGCCCCGTTAGTCTCATTCCGCTGAAGTTTCAGTTCAGTGTTAGTTTGCAAGTCTCCGAAAGTATTTATTTATAATACGAAAAAACTACATCTATGCTTAACTTCTGAGAGAAATTAAGGTGGATCTATATTTATCTCGTAGCACCCTAATTAATATCTTCTGAGAGAAATTAAGGTGGATCTATATTTATCTCGTAGCACCCTAATTAATATCTTTATATAAACAACTCCACACTACAACATTTCTAGAAATTGACACAACTAAACAAATGAAATATAAAGATAGGAAACACTATATGTCGCCACCAATGGGGCGTGATTAATCACACTGTCACCACCAACGTGAGATGCAATTGAGTACACAGTCGGCACCAAAGTTTTATCGACAACCGGTTCGTGAAACTGGAATTGTAAAAAATTGTGTTCGAATTTGTTCCCAAAATTTTAATCCGTTTTAAAAAAATTTTTTATTTCATTTTTTAAGCGTAGAAATAATATTTCAAAGTGGCAGAAATTTTTCATACAGTACATTTACATAAAGACGAGTTAAATTATGAATTAATAGTAAGAGGTATTGTTACTAATAGAGTAATTCATGAGAAAAGATAAATATTAGGAAGATTGTTAGCGAAGGAAATTTCTAATCCAGGTTGTCTAATTGATCTCGTTAAGTATTCAGAAAATTATGACGATGAATGTTCAGAAATAAATATATCTATCCAGTCATTCAAAAATAATTTATTAGAATTTGACGGAAATCCTATTGTTTTGATTGCATTTTTTTTATTTATATCGGCATTGCAACGCAGCATGTTAAGTTCTATTTGGTCTAGGCGAAACTTGTCGTCGTAGTTGGTCGGTCAGAAGTACAGCGCGGCTCTTTCGCCTTATTACTAGTTTGTATGACTACATTTTTACGGTTTTAATTAGTTTTCTAAAACTTAACTTTCCTAATAACTTTCGACTGTCGTAATTAGTTTTATATCAAATCTCTCAATTAATCACCAATCACGGTATTTTCTTTCGGGGTAACCAAACCTAGCACCCCTTTCTAGGGAGATGTATAGGATATAGCTCTAGAATGCTACTCTACTTTTACTCCTAGCACCATTCACAACCTTTCCCCACGTCCCTCAGTCCTAACACATTTCCATTGCCTCTGCAACATTTATACATTCCTTTTGGCATGCTCTATTATTTCTCAGACTTTTCACCTGTCGTTCTTTCAGTACCTCCTTTACTACATTCAACCATCTTTTACGCGGTCTGCTTCTTGCAGTTCTACAAGCCATCTTACTTGCTTATATACGCTTGGTAAGTACATCCTCATTGATCCTTTCCACATAGCCAAACCATCTAAGTGTGCTTCGCACGTTCAACTCCTTGAGGGTCACTTTCATCCCACACACTTCTCTAACCCATTCGTTTGTCACTTTGTCTCTCACTTTTTTTCCGCACACACTTCTTAGGGACCTCATTACTGCAGCATTTATACGGTTAATGGTGCTTTTGCTAGATTCAAGTTTCGCTTCCATATAGAACAGTTGGCACACACACACTATTGTAAATGGCCAGTTTTGCATATATACTCAATCCTTCAGTTTTGTTCACTGCCCACATATTTCAAGACACTTTTCTACCAGCATTTGCCCTTCTTTCTATTTCACCATCCCACTTTCCATTACTGAAAAACTTTTACCAAGTGCATGAAGTCATTTACCTCCTATCTTGGCATTGTCCATTCTAAATACAAAGTCCTCAATTCTGCCATCTCTGTCAAAAATCATTACTTTCGTTTTATTTACATTCACTGTCAATTGCATATTTTTGCACGCCTGTTTAAACGACAGCCTGTTTAAACATTCGTTGCAAATCTTATGACAATTCAATCAACAATACTGCGTCATCCACATATAATAGCAAATACATTTGTTTTGCCAATTTTTACTCTTTCCGTTCTTTCACAAGCCTGCCTGATACATTTATCCATTAATTCATTGAACAGCCATGGATACATCACAAAGCCCCGTCTTACACCTTTCACAATGTCAAATTTCTCCATTTATAAAGATCCTATTAGTTGCGGTCAGCATCCGGTAATATAGTCTAATAACTTTAATCTATACTTACGTTAAAAGTTTTTGAAAATTTCAATATCTACTTAATTTTGAAATTAGTAGAAAACTCAAATTCAAACGTATCTGATCTTTTATGTTTAATTAATAATAAGCATTTAAACGTCTTTATATATTGATTTTAAAGGCTTAATTATGAAAAATATATACTTAAGCAGCCACAATTTATTTAATATGTATAATTAAAAAAATATTCTTACACCGGTCCAAAAGGCGAAAAGGACGTAGACTGTAAGCAGTAAAACGGATTATGTATGATTCACAGTTGTGGTAAACGTTTCAGTTTTCACACTCTACATAACTCGGCGCTAGAGTACCTCGAACTATATATAGCATTTTGGTTGGATTATAATGGTTGTCTCTTCATGATCTTGGTTGAAAGCATATACTATTTACATGTTTTGTTATTTCGTGATGTTTAAAAGGAGATAATAGTATAGTGGTATAAGCTCAGGCTCACTAAATAGTTTTGCATAATAGACGCTTTATTTAAATATCCATTTGGTGCGTCCATCACCCAATAGTAATTTGATTAGTATTTACTTTGTTTAAAATTGATATTCCGAGTGTACACCTGCTCTCTATGAGAGGTTGAGCCTACCTATGGCCTAAACATAAAATAAAATCTTTTAACTCCAAAACTAAATGATGATTTTTATCTGCTTTTCTTGATATAGTATTTTATACTTATTTCAAGAAATACAAAGTACTAAAAGTCCAAATAAATAGTTATCATAGCATTGTTATTCAATTCTTCCTGATTTTACTATCTTATGCAGATTAACATATCTTTACATTTACTAGTAATGTCTCCTAATTTACATTTTCGTATTCCTTTAAAAAAAAATTGAATTGGGTTCGGAGGAAACCTAAATTAACATCTGGCACACTATAAATTAAAAAACCGTTCAAGATTATGAAGTATACGCCTATACAGTCACAAGGTATGTTTTCCTTTGTCTGTCTCAAAAATGGTTTACTTCACTTTTGTGTGACTTCGTAGGCACAGCAACCCGTCTATGATTTAACCGATGAAATGGTATAATTAATATCTCAATTTTTGAGCGCCTCTGACGTATGCAACGATGACTTCTTTACACCCACAAAAATCAAAACTCATTTTCATAGTCAAAAGTTTTCACCACCTTCAGATAATATAGAAGCGTTTAAAACTCAAATTTATACTGTAATGTATTCAGCATAGAAAGATGCTTTCATGTTTGGTTTATTCCCACAAATCAATGTATTGATCATAAAGAGGAATATTTTGAAATGCAATATAGTCATATTTTAATTCTAAGCAATCTTGTATTCTTGGATCAATAAATTTTTGAAACATTTTGTAATGTTGATGCGTTGCTAAATAAACATTCGGTAGTAGAAAAGGGGTTTATTAATTTCGGTTAGGTAGAGTAGCTTTTAGCAATTAAATACCCTGAAAATCTATAAGCTTTGGTAATTTACATTCAATAACGTTGCTATTTCAACGTTATATTAAATTACGAACAAGGAATAAATAGAAAAGCATCTGGCCTATTAAACACCAACGTTGTTAAATATCAGTACCTTACATCTCTTTGTATTAATTTCAAAAACTCATAGTTAGAAACCGGGAAATGAGTTCAACAAACACTTAACCGTGGGACCAACATCAAAATCCACATACTCATAAAACACTCATATACCAATGCGGTAAGAACGTAGCGTATGACTCACACTACCGAAATTGCATGTAATGTCATAAGAATGAATTAGGGTTCACACGGACAGAATGTATAATCACCTTGAAAATAGAACATTTTAGACGCACAATTCTGAGAACGAGAACAACATGCGATGAATCCTACAAAAAATGCACTTATAAAAACCCGCAGACAGGAAAGTGCAGATGATATATCAAATACCAGACATCAGACGTCTGACTTTCGAATTCGATTGACACGTGGACACCCATCTCGGTACGGCAGACATTGAAAATCAGATACGGTAGTAGAACGTGACGATGTTTAAATTTGTAGGTGTTAGTGAAAAACAAGTTTCTGAACACTGGTAACGCGAGTTATGTATCCCCCAATATATGTATGTATAACGAAATAGAAATAATTAGGAGTTATTAGAAATTGTTAAAGAAATTATAAAGTAAAATGCAACAATGTAATACAAGGATAAACTAGACAGGTTATTAACAGTTTATGAGAACGGATGCAATACAATGTATTCCAGACGATAGTGATACTGCAGGTGGCAGGTCACAGACGGTTAAGATATTGCAATTACCTAGAAAGTAAGATTGTAACAATGTAACAAAGTAGAGAATTTAGAATAAGCAAACATGAGCTCTGCAAGTTCCCACAGAATTGTGAGGGGCAGGGACATTATAAATAGCCCGGGAGCCCCAAGACCCGGCAGTCAGTCAAAGTATTTAGGTTTAGCATTGCAGTTTGCTTAGGCGACTTATAATAATTCATTTAAGTCAATTTATTTCGACTTAGAATAATTAATACCAGTTTGTCAAAATTCTACATCAATTTCTGTATTAACTGAATAAATTGTTAAGAAGTTTTGGAAGTGTTTTTTAAAAACGCAGCTCCCAAGGCCTGAACCTTAACTCGCGGATGTGAAAAACTACGAATCTCGTAGAAGTTGCCTAAGTGAGTGCTTTTGTTTAACTGTAGTTGGATTTTCTCTGCAACAACTTCCTGCACAAGCTGTCGATGGTGATTTGAGAACAAAAAAATTGAGATAGGGATAGAACTGTAAGTCGATTATACTTTCTTATCCAGTTTATAAAAAATCACATACCCTTTTGTTTTATTTTGTAACTGTTGTATCTGTAGTTGATGGTAATAATTAGGCAAAAACCTTATCAAAAAAGACTACCAAGGTTGGTGCACGTTTATTAAACGCATTGCGCGAGAAGACCCATTTAAAGCTTGTTGTATATATTTAATTCTTTTGAAGAGAGCGACATTATCGTAGAAGCGAGTTAGCACGTAAAATTCAGTTGGTGTAAATTCCGCGAAACTAAATCATTAATAATATTAGGTTCAGGTTTCTTTTCACCAAAACGCCCATTTGGCCAATTATGGGTAAATTTAGTATTTTTCTTTGTTGTTATGTACTGCTTAAAATTAAGTTTTGCAAATATAGGTTAAGTGTAGACAAATGGAGTTTTTTGTATATATTCTAAACAAGGTGGGAATTGTTCAAGGTGAAAGCGAAAGTCCATCAACCCCCGCGGCATCCAGAACCGCGACACGGCTATTCTGAAACCTACCTTACAATTAGACTTGGTTTTTCTTTAGATGGGTTGACGCTCAAAGATTTTAACACAGATAAAGGAGTCCAAAGGTCTTTCAAAGTAAGCATACAGGTGTTTGGTAGAAGTGTCACAACCCACCTTGCGCCATTGTAAGCTAGCGGGAGCACTATTAACTGTTACTTCAATCCGATCCTTGTAGAGCAAAAGTAATTAAGCAATATAACGTCAATTTAGCACATAGCACTTCCTCATGTAAGGTTGGTATCGACTAATCTAAAACTAAGAAATGGAAACCATCTTTTGTTCTTTCTCGTTACTAACGAATCTGAAACAGAATTATACATTAAATTTGCATTCCTTCTGTTAGAATTTTCAAAAAGATTGGCAGAAAAGATTCATCATCGAAAACGATAAACGGGTAGAAAGAACATTCACCAAATAAAATTTGTTTCTCTTGTTTGCGTTATAAATAATTTACACACTTAGCTCAATTTTCTTTCCATTAAATTGCATCAGAAACTTGAATCTTTATCTGGGATTATCACGTCCTTTTCTTTTCAACAAAGGTAAGATTTTATTAGTTATGAACAAGGGTCAAATCTGCTCTGTTTTGGTAGCTAAAAAGAACGTAGTTTTTAATCGTTAAGATATTCAGAACCGAGTAATGACTACATAATTATTAGTAATTAACCTACTTTTTACTGATAAAGATCGGTAAATTTAATCTTATTTCAGAAAATCACTATGCGGAAAGAAATAAAATAATTATACTTAAATAGAAAATTGTGTAATTATGGGTGATAGAGCTCTCATTTCCCAGTTATTAATTATACAAAAATTGAAAAATTAAAAATTACTTTTAGAATTTTATTTTGCTGAAATTAATTTAATGGCATTCCATTCTACAAAGAGTTGCTGAATGAGTATCATCTTGAAGTACAACATTGATAATAATACAGCTTAGCTGATAGATACATATCTATTGTTAAAGGTTGAAGCCGTTTTCATACTGTTAAAAGAACATGAATTTTTTTGCAGGATTTGATGTACTTGTATTTTCTCATCCGGATCTTCTTACTTATAACATTTAAGTGTCTCGCTACTGCAATTGGTTTCCATAGGCGTAAAATTGCAGTGTTGATTTGATAATAAAAAGTACGGTGGTAGGTAAAACAAAGAAAAAGTGTTTGATAGGTAAGAGTTTTTCTATAAGAGCAAAATACGGTCGGTATAATTGTTTTTAATTTCCTTAAGATATTTGCAGTTAGTTGGTTCTTAAGTTCTTCAACTAAAGGCAAGAGCTAACAACTTTTTCAATTGTGAAAAAGTTGTTATGAAGTTGGTCATAGAATATTTTTGAACGAAGGCAAAGTAAGTTTTGGAAGAGCATGTGAGTTGAGGTTTGTTACAGTGCTTGTACGGTCATAAAGAATACTACTCGTGGGATAGTAAAAACCAACTTCAAAACTAAGTTTCAGATAATTTAAATTCGTTCCAACAATTAATTAAGGAACAATAGTATTTAGCTTTCTCAAGTACTTCTGCTTACTTTTACAAAATGCTGGTTTACATTAAAATCAAGAAACCGATAGCTGTTGTTTTATCCGTGTACTTATTTCATTTATAATACAATGTACTCAATTGGAAAGTTGCTGGTATAAAAATTCAGAAATTATTAGCTATCAACATCAAAGAATATTTCTTAAAGGCATTACCAGATAAAACACTATTAATTCTCACTGAATGACTAGTTGATATCACTTGCAAACGAACCACAATATGTATTTTACAAATATTTATAAAATTAGCTATTACTTGTTACGTGTAAGTTGAGCGGTACGATATAAATTTAAATTTACCCTAAAAGGTCGAAGACATCGTAATAATTTTAAGGGTGCACCCGCTAACTTCAGTGGCGGGGGAGTGGATTTCTATGGAAGAAATAATGAAAACAACTAAGAATATACATTTGAGGTAGCTGAATTGCAACAAAACTGCATTACAATAACTACTTATCTTGGAAGGTTTTTTTGATCTCATAATTAAGGAGGCAAAACTATATTGTCTTAGCAGTCTCTTTCACATTTTCCCTATACAGAAGACGATTATTCCGAATAGGCCTCCTTTTCTTTTCGATTTCTAAAGTTATCACTTTATATTTTAAATTTTTATAAAATATCTTAAAAACACTCATTAACTTGGTTGTATCAAAGAAAGTTTCTTAAATAAAGTTTTTCTCCTAAATACTCCATCACTAGGGTGGCTGGATATCCTGTCACAATTTTTTAATTTTATCTAGTTCATGAATAAATTGGTTTAACCTAAATTTAACTCTTATATGGATTACATAATTGAAATATAAATACAAATATACTTTTCTTTAAAAAACCTAATTTTTAGCACCAAACTAAGCATACACTACTAAAAGAAATCCCAAAAAAACAATAAATCAATCGATACTACTATCACACCATTTTTGCAGTTTTCATTATTGATATACATGACATTCTAAATCCTGTTTCTGGAAAGGCCTTTAATACAATACATAGAAAACAGTTAGATACCAGCTTTTCCTTTTAGAATTCCGTTGTCCATTCAAAATACTAAATTTTCATGTTTAACTAACACTAAGTTCCACCTATAAAGCTTACATTTAAGCTCAATACGCACACATTTATAAATAATTAAAAATGTTCCATCCTTTCTTCCGTGATAATACCCTGCTTAAATTTAACCAAAACAAATTACATCGCTAACTCATAGTCCAATATAGTGTGCCACCCCTTTTCCGATCTCCCAGGGAAAAGTTGCAATAAAAAGAGGTTTCCCCGCTAACTCAACTAGGCTGGGTCGTGGATCATGGAGACCAATGTTGAAACCAATAAATGATGTTAAGATAATTTTGGGCGCCAGAAGACTGCCTGGAAACCCCTAAAGCTCAAAATACTGAAAGTGACGTCTTCAAAAACAAAAAAATGCCTAGCAACGATGAAACGTATTTTTTTGTTGGCTGGGCGCCAGTGAAACGTATTTTTTTGTTGGATGCGCGCCAGTGAAACGTAATTTTATAAATGAGCGCCAGTGCACAAAAATTTTCCGCTTCCTTCACAGAGAATCGAAGAAAGGGCCATCTTCCGACATAGCTAGGGGGTCTATTCCTGGGTAGAGCAATAAGAAGTGGGGGATTGAATTTTGTTTTCAAACAAAAATAAACAAAGTTAAATAGGCGCCACCAAGTCCTGAGATATTCACAATAAGAGCAAAGCACAATTCTAAGGGCGGACGTGAAAACCCAAAGATAAAACGATCGCCTTCGTTAACAAAAACCTGTCTTATGAAAATAAGACGCAGCTCCTGTAAGAAATTACAAAGATTAAATAAAAGTAATGTAGAACACCATTTGTGTCCTATAAAAGTATCAAAAATAAAAAATGTATATCCAATATGATATTGGCACAAAATTATTACCCAAAAGTTCTACCTTTATGTATCAGATTTGATCGCATTTGACCAAAATAAAAGTCTCAAAGTTTACTTAATTGTTTACTGAAGTAAAAAGAAACTTTCTTTTAAAAATTCATAACTTTTTAACATGTAAAAATTCTCAACAATAATGTTTATAACAAAATCAAAATTTTGTCTTTTTAAAGCAAAAGACTGCTCTCTAAACATAAGCTTGTTTTAAATATTTAATCAAAAAAATTTGTAAACACAATGCATTGAAGTACCATTTCTATCCTGGGCAGATCTTATCAGGTAGATTACAGTTTCATAATTATTACGCAGCGTGTATTTAAATTTTGCAATGAAGTGAAATAAACTTCCATGTACATAACAAATTAAAAGTAAACAAAAGTTCACTGCTATTACTTATCAAGTACTTTTTGTATTAAGTATATAAATTTTTATAACCTAAAAATTTTGTATGAACACAAATGCAACCACTTTGCAATTGTCACTAAAGGAATTTAAATTTTTATACTAAGTTTTTATAATTTGTATGCGAATAAAAGCTAACTTTAAGATTGAAGAATGTTCAATTTGAATTTTAGGAAAGTTACACGAAGCATCTGCTTTCACGGCAAATATCTTTAAAATGTTACTACATCACAAACAAATATAACGTCGAAAATATACTTCGAAATTTATCTGAAGTTCGAACGTAAACAAAGCCTACAAATATATATAAACCTAACCTAACAAAAATTTCTTTCTGCGGTTTGTAAAACCAGTTTAACAATAATCGAAAGTGAAACAGGTCATATGGTCATAAACATGATAGCAAATTTCGTGTTTTTTATATGACCGTCTGTTTATCAAAGACTAACGACATTCTAAACACATGCAAAATTTCTTAAATTTAATAACGAACCAAACTGCATCTAATTTTCATAGATAAATCCCATCAGAAATTTCATCGACTCTAAACAAAACCATAAACCATTTCTTGGGGTAACAGCAATCTCGACCACATGTCCGCAATCTCCAATCCTTGTACAGAACCATACAACTTACAAAACAAATTCTCACTTGTACTTCTCTATTGTTTTTCGTAGGCGCGCTAAATAAATGAAACAAAATTAAATTAAGTTTGTAAAATGTATAAATTACAAACCGTTAGTAGAAGTTATTGATGTTTATTCAAGTCTACCATGACTTGAACCACTCACACACATAATTTAATCGAAGGTCGCAAGCCTCTAGTCTGGAAAACATCTTGAGGAATTGATAGCTTGGTTGCGACTAACGAACAAACGAGAACGAACGATAACGACGATTCAAAAACTCGCCGTTAGAGGTGGGGAAATACGAAAGCAACAAGATTGCTAGAGATGCTCGGCGAAATAACTTTATGCCACACAGATATTTTACTACAAGAAGATTATTAAAACGAAGCGTTCCATTATGTACTATATGGAACATTAATAAAGAATAAGGCACACTTGGCGCATTATACTTGTAATTCTATGCGAATAAATACTGAGCAAATTAAACATGTTTCAACGACGACTTATAAGTATTCAAGAAGCAATAATTATTAAAACTCAAAATAACACTATGTATATTGTCTCTTTAATTTTAACAGTTTCAAAACTTACTAAATGTCCTATCAATCCCTGTGTATATATTAAATCAATATCACTTTTTACCAATCAATAATATTAAACCGCTCAAGGTAGAATCTAGGAGAACTTTTATAATAATTTACCTTTACCTTTCTTTTTGTTGGTAATAGTCTTTACTAAAAATGCTATTTTGTAACCTGCTTTGTGTGTACGTACACATAAACCAGTAAATTATCTTAGGAACAAACCCCATCTTGGAACAACTCTCCAATATAAACCTTTTACAAAACGAAAGCTTTGAAGCTTTAAATAAATGTTATAGTGCAAGATCTTAGCTATAAATTTGATATTGTTTTCAATTTCATAAATAAAATTAACGGACTTTACAAAACTGCAAAATTAAGTATTTGCATAGCTTACTACCTCCAGATTACTATGGTTAAAGGATATAAAAATACGAATTTCTCCCAAATTAAAATGCCTGCACAGATAATGCCAAATAAATAACCATCAAATTCCGTAATGTTTATAACTGAATATGATTCATCCATTCAAATTAAAAGTTGAATTCTCCAGGTTAATCGCCCATACGATTACTAATGTGTGATACTGTATTTTTTAAGCACAACAGCCGGAAATCCCAAAACATCTGTCCAGCATAAACTAAATTTATCCAAAAAAGATACGACAAAAATAAACACAAGAATAAGAAGCACTAAAGGAATAAAAATTAGTTAAGGTTGTTAAGGCTTTATAAGAATTTTGTTTGCAATTGTATTATGCCAATGACAATTAATTTAAGTCCTTAAACTATTCCCCAGTTAGAACCCCTCCATTATCCCTACCTTTAGTGCAACGACATAAAAGGGTTGGTAATGTACGAGTGGACGACTATTCAACTTCGTTCTCGCTTGGCTTTGGTTCGTGATTTAGTTCGGTGCATCGAGCATCAGTAATTAGCAACAATTAGTGAACATTATACATACAGTCCATAATTATCTGATAGCAGTGCAAATACAATCAACCACTACAACCAGTGAAAGGTAGGTGATATATTCCTTTAAATTATCATTTCCTTTATGTGATTGTAAATGCAAATTAACATTTTCATTAACATTTTTGGTCCTTTGAGCAAATATTTTGCTTATTAATTGGTTTATTATTGGCATTTTTGGCATTCAATTTAACTACATTGTTTATTGCTCTTCGCTTAAATTAGGGGTTGACCGCATTTAGAATAAAAGTGTAGTCATACCACCAGTTTCATAGTCAATTGTGTAAACTAACTTATAGTAGATGCAATCTCGCATTAAATTTGAAATTTTGTAATGATACAGAATCTTATAAAGCCTTAAAATGACAAATCTTTGTAAATTTTAGGGATAGTTAGCGTAAGAATTGTGGTCAGAAAAAGGTGTAGTTATTTTAAACTTGTAATTCAAGTTCGCTATAGAATTCAGGTATTCGTAAAACCGGGTAGAATAGAACCCTTTGCTCTTTGTTAGATTGAAACTTGCAAGCTCCCGTTAGGCACCTTGTAGTAAAAATTCTTTGCTTAACAGGTAGTTCAACATTACCCTTGGTATATCCTATTATTAGGTGAACAAACCCTTCGTTTTTGTAGCTGAAATCAATATAAAATCGATATTAGTAACCTTGTTCGTTAGGATGGCACATATTTCATCGGATAGGTTGATAGTGGATTTAAAGGCCGCACTCGATAGATTATATGATATATCTGGTGCGATAGATAAATTGGAGCATATTAAAGGCAATTGTATTTCTGTTAATATTATGGCTGAAAGCGCCTTTGATATCAAAAACGATGTAGACACTGCTTATAAAACGTGCATATTGGATGAGGACAACTCTGAATTATTAAATGAAATTACAACACTAAGAATTGAAATAGATAGGTCTTTGTTAAACATTAAAATTATTAAAGCTCAGTTTGATAATATATCCACTGCTGAAAAAGGCTTGACTGGAAATATTACTGGTATTGGCTCATGTAGTAATATTCGTCTCCCTCGGATAGAAATGAAAAATTTTCTGGAAAAATAGAACATTTCAAGAGTTTATTCAATTTTTAATAATTTAGTTCATGAAAATAATCAATTGCTACCGATCGAAAAGTTCTATTTTTAATTGATGCGTTGGATTTTAAGTCTAGAGAACTCATTAGACATTTGCAAATTTCGAATAATAATTATATGCTAGCTTATTCAATTATTGTGGAGAGGTTTAATTCAAAACGTTTAATTGCAAACACGCATTGGAATGCTTTAGAATCGTCACCAAAAGCAAAATTTAATTCACATACAGATTTAAGAGAATTGCTTAATTGTTTTACGGAAAATCTATCAAGCTTACGTCAAACTAAGATTGATTTGCTCGACTTCGTATTGTTTAATTTGTTATCAAAAAAGGTAGATACAAATCTGTTGAAAACATTTGAATTAGAAAATACATCAGACATTCCATCTTATGATCAATTAAAATTATTTCTAGAAAAACATTGCAAGGCATTAGAAATTAGCAATATGGTTGTTTCCGATACACCGTCCAAATTTAATACGTCCGTTAAACAAACCATATCATCTAGTGTACCTTCTAAACGTTCCTTTGAATATTCAAAACCCCAAGTTCGAAAGTCATTCGTAACAACTTCATTCGCTCAGAAATGCAGTCTTTGCAGTGGTACTCATAACTTATACCAATGTGAAATGTTTCTGAATAAATCGCCACAAGACCGTTATAACTTTGTTAAAGACAAACACTTATGCATTAATTGTCTTCGCAGCTCTCATATGGTTACACGCTGCTCTTCCAAACTTGTTTGTAAAAAGTGTGCAAGGGTCATCATACTTTATTGCACTTTGAAAACCCTACAGTTGCACAGAAACCTGCAATAACTCAGGCAACAGATCAACCTCCCGAACCCACCTGCAACACTACTACAAGTACGTTATTATCATCTAGATCGTCCAACACAATGACGTTATTAGGCACCGCAAGAATTTCAATTACAGATGGGTTTGGTAAAGTTCAGACAGTAAGAGCACTTGTAGATAGTGCATCAATGGAAAATTTCATGACTGATAAGTGTTGTCGACGCTTAGGTTTAAGAAAATCGAATATTTCAATGAAGGTTGAAGGCTTAGGTCTATCTGCTTCCCATGCGTATGGTCAAGTATCGTGTAAAATTAGTCCTCAAGGTAAAACTGTTCCAGAGTACAGCATTGATTGTTTTGTTTTACCAGACATTTGTGGAACCCTTCCTTCATCAAGGATCTCACCAAATAGTTGGCCTCACATAGTTGGATTAGATTTAGCAGATTCGGACTTCGACAAACCTAGCCATATCGATTTATTGTTAGGTGCAGATTTGTTCGCGCGTGTTTTATTAAACGCAACTCGCATTGGGTCACCAGAAGAACCCGTGGCAATTCACACTACCTTTGGGTGGATATTAACAGGAAGGTTCTTTCTTCTGTTACATCTCGTATATCATTAGCTGCACTTGTAGAAGATGCTAACATTACTCGATTTTGGGAACTGGAAAATATTCCAGATTCTAACAAATTATCTCCTCATGCGGAAATTTGTGAAAGGCATTTTGTGGACACTCACAAGCAGGATGACACCGGTCGTTTTATTGTTTTGTTACCTTTCAATGGTCCTGAACCGCTATTTGCTGGCTCTCGAAATAGCACTTCGAAGATTTCATTCACTAGAACGCCGTTTGGAAATAAATCCTCAACTGTATAATTCGTACAGAGAATTTATGCAGAATTATATCGATAGTGGTCACATGTCTCGTATTGTATCGGATTCAACTCGATCGTCTACATTATCGCCGGTATATTACATACCACATCACGCCGTGTTCAAACCAGACAGTACAACTACAAAACTTCGTGTCGTATTTGATGCTTCAGCCAGCGCTCACAGTGGAGGGTCTTTAAATGATCATTTACTCGCAGGGCCCCCCTCTTCAAAAAGATATCATGGAGTTGTTATTACACTTTCGTTTACATTCTGTAGTTTTAACTGCGGACATTAAGCAAATGTATAGACAGATTCTTATTTCTACTAGCCATCGAGACTATCAACGTATAGTTTGGAGATTTAAGTCCTCGGAGTCTGTTATCGATTATCAGCTAAACACTGTTACATACGGCATCACATCATCACCATTTCTAGCCATGCGTGTAATTCAAGAACTTGCAAAAAGTCAATCGTTACGTTTTCCTATTGCTTCCAAGATTTTAGCGTCGGATACGTACGTGGATGATTTGATTACAGGGTGTGATTCGATAGAGGATGGCAAACGACTCGTGTATGAATTAAACCAAATTTGCCAATCAGGTGGTTTTATGTTGCGAAAGTGGAATAGCAACGTGCCAAGTGTCATTGGCCATTTACCTGATTCCGTTCGGTATCAGCAAACATTTTTGTTTGAAGAGGTAAACAATACTTCTCAAAAAAATTTTAGGACTGCAATGGCAACCATTGAGTGATATGCTGTTTTACAATCTTAATATCGTTGATCGGCCTTGTACCAAAAGGAATATGGTTTCGAAATTGCAAGGATCTTTGATCCTCTGGGGTTATTATCACCATTGGTCTTCTTCGCAAAACATTTGATTCAATCTGTATGGATATTAGGAATTGGTTGGGATGAACTCCTCCCAACAAATTGTTTTAAAATGGAATCTGTATCTTCAACAATTACCCGAGTTATTGAAAATTGAAATTCCTCGACGGATTCTTTGCGATAACCATCAAACTGTACAAATTCATGCATTTTGTGATGCATCGGAAGCTGGATATGCAGCAGCAGTTTATCTCCGCTGTGTCGATGAGAAAGGGAACATCCAAGTATCATTGGTCTGTGCCAAATCTAAGGTCGCACCAACCAATCGTATATCATTACCTCGATTAGAATTGTGTGGTGCAGTGTTGTTGTCGAACTTGGTCGAGTATGTGCAAAATACGTATAGAGATAATTTAGTATTGGACGATACATTTGCGTGGTCAGATTCCACAGTAGCATTAGCATGGATTCGATCTTCGTCGTATAATTGGAAGACCTTTATTAGCAATCGTGTCTCGCATATCCAAGAACGAGTGGCTCCATCATCGTGGCATCATATTAAATCACAGGATAATCCTGCTGACTGTGCATCAAGAGGATTATTAGCTGCTGAGCTTGTTAATCATCCTTTGTGGTGGACGGCTCCACCATGGTTACTATTACCTAAAGAGAATTGGCCTGCTCATATGGAACCAACTCTTGCAGATCACACTCAGATGCACATTGAAAAAAAGAACTTTATCCCTTAACATACACGTTGCAGATAATTTCGTAGACTCGATGGTAAATCAATTTTCAGATTTGCGAAAAATATGCAGGATTCTGGTATATATTTGTCAGTTCATTCGTAACTTGAAAGTTCGTGCAAATTTGGATATTGGAAACTTAGAACAATTATTGGTCTCCCCCCGAACAGTATGCACTTCATTTATTAATAAAACGGGTTCAAGAACAAGTTTTCAGTCAGGACATTGATATCATTCGAAAGGGAAAACTTAGTAATAAACAACTTCGACCTCTCAGTCCTTTCCTTGACAGTGATGGGTTGTTAAGGGTGGGCGGCCGGTTGCGAAATGCAGACGTATCTTATGATACAAAATTTCCTTTGCTACTTCCTCGGTCACACCGGGTGACAGAGCTCATTATTCGAGATTGCCATACGAAATATTTACACCCTGGACTTAGAACTACTCATTTCTTGTTAGTACAAAATTTTTGGATTCTGTCTGCAAAAAGGGCTATTCAACAGTGCCTAAACTCTTGTATTCGATGTTTTCGTCAAAACCTATTTCGCTATGTCCTCCTATGGGCGACTTGCCCCCCGCTAGACTTACTGCCGGTAAAGCGTTTCTACATACTGGGGTAGACTACGGTGGACCCTTTTCTATCACCATGAATCGTATTAGAGGTGCCAAATCATTGAAAGCCTATGTTTGTTTATTTGTTTGTCTTAGTACAAAAGCGATACATCTGGAGTTGGCATCAAACCTATCTAAAGAGGCCTTTATTGCAGCTTTACGGCGGTTTGTAGCACGTAGAGGTAAATGCTTGCAAATTTATAGTGACTGTGGAACAAATTTTATCGGAGCATCTCGGGAACTAATCGAAAATATGAAGCAGTCATCCGAAACGGAAGGTATTCACTTTGTTTTAATCCTCCGTCGGCTCCTCACTTTGGGGAATGTGGGAAGCTGGGATAAAATCTGTAAAGTCCCATCTCAAGAAGGTGGTAGGCGAACAAATTCTCTCGTACGAAGAATTTAACACCATTCTTGCTCAAATTGAAGCCATATTAAACTCCAGACCTTTATGTCCAATGAGTAACGATCCCACTGATTTTTCATTCTTAAGTCCTGGTCATTTTCTGAACGTAGAACCAGTGTCTGTCATTCCCGACCCTAATGTCTTAGATCTGAAACTATCTTCCTTAAATCGTTGGCAACTGGTTCAACGTATTCAGCAATCATTTTGGAAACGGTGGCATTTGGAGTACCTGCACACTTCAACAGAAAACCAAATGGTTTTCTGCTAATTATTCGTTAATGGTGGGAACGTTGGTGTTGATTAAGGATACTCAAGTGTCTCCATTACAGTGGAAAATGGGACGTATACATACGTTGCATTATGGAAAGGACAATGTTTGTCGTGTGGCTACCGTGGCAACATCCCAGGGACTATTTAAAAGGCCCGTGGTAAAATTGTGCCCTCTCCCCATTTCAGAGGCAACTTAGTATTATAGTTAGTATATTAGGGGTAAGTTAACTTTTAAATTTACGGTATATATATTTTTTTTGTTCGTTTAGACACACTTAGAAAATAAGTTCCTAATACTTATTTTGGTGGGCGGTATGTTAAGGCTTTATAAGAATTTTGTTTGTGAAAGGTAGGTGATATATTCCTTTAAATTATCATTTCCTTTATGTGATTGTAAATGCAAATTAACATTTTCATTAACAAAGGTATTTAATACGTTTACTTACGATTCGTGTTTACTAAATAACACGACAATCAGCGTCCTTAAAGATTACAGCAAAATCAATTTGCTAAACGATCATATGCCTATTTTTATCAATACGGACCAGATATCTGTTAAACAGTGAAAACTCATGCACCAGCCAAAACTCTATATAAATATTTTCACCGTAGATAAAGTGTACGGAGTTCCACCAAAAGTGTAGGATTATAAATGTACGGCCACTATTCCAAATCCAGTATTCCGTAGCACCTTGCAAAAATGGCGTATGTATTTTCAACTGACGTTGTTGACGATCGAAGACAAAGTTGTGTCGTGTTGCCGATAATGGAAAGAGTAGTGATTAAAACCTGTACCCCTCTCTGTGTAGCAACCAATCAATTTAAATCATTAAATAAATAACAGACATATGCTTGACAACCCAAATTAATATAAATTTGTACAAAAGGAAAATTTATATACAGAGCGTTTACTTAAGATGCGTTCGGCAATACAAAAATAGCAAGTGTTGAAAAGAAAAAAATCAACACGTTACAAGTGGTTATTTGTACTTTCTACACGGGAAAAAAAGTGTAGTGAAAAATAGCACAAATGTGAGAACTATTACTACAATTTGTCTCGAAAATACGACTAGGAACAATAAATGCGAAAATTCCACACAAAATTGTCCTGAGAATGTTTTGCTAAATTTTAGTACACTACTTCTAACTTTATTAAAATTAATTGTAGTTCATTGCGCTACAGTTCTGTGCAATCTGTTCACATAAATTGTATAAAACTACACTATAATGTGTTAGGTTTACTTACAA
Organism: Platerodrilus igneus; assembly: GCA_036346225.1. Lineage (NCBI taxonomy): Eukaryota > Metazoa > Arthropoda > Insecta > Coleoptera > Lycidae > Platerodrilus > Platerodrilus igneus. The sequence goes on from JARFIW010000565.1 coordinate 7,858,350, forward strand.
AGTTGTAGGAATACTTATCAAATATTATGTTAGATTTTACTACAAACTTATAGGAATATTTACCATAGATTGTGTTAGATTTTACTAAAAGATATAAGAATATGTGCGATAGGTTGTGCTAGATTTTACTACAAATTTAATGGAATGTTTACCATAGGTTGTGTAAGATTGTACTACAAAGTTATAAAAATATTTATAATAGGTTATGTTAGATTTCACTACAAACTATACGAATATTTATGATAGGTTGTGTTAAATTTTATTACAAACTTGTCTAAATATTTACGATAGGTTGTTAGATTTTATTACAAACTTATAGGAATATTTACCATAGATTGTGTTAAATGTTACTACAGAAATAAGAATATATGCGATAGATTGTCTTAAATTTTACTACAAATTTATTTGAATATTTAGCATAGGTAGTGTAAAATTGTACTATAAAATTATAGGAATAATTAAAATATAGGTTCGGTTGCATTTTATTACAAATTTATATGAATATTTACGATAGATTGTAATATTTTACTACAAACATTTAGAAGTACTGACCATATAGATCGTGTTACATTGTACTACACACATAGGAATATTAAAACCCTGCATTAAAGCAGCTTATAAAGTTTTCATAATTTACTTTTATTTTAATAGAGAAGATAGTTAATGAATAAATTAATTATCTTCTCTAGTTGTTTTCTTTATCCGACCAAAAGCAAATGTAAATTATGAAAACTTTGTAAAAGGCTTTAATGCAGTGTCATAAATATTCCTATCAGTGTGTAGTTACACAATCTATGGTAAATATTCCTATTAAGTTTGTAATAGAATCTTACAATATATCTTTAGTATTCATATACATTTGTAATAAAATGCATCACAACCTATTATAAAATGAGATGTTGGAGTTTTTCGCACTAATGAGCTACCTTGTATATATATATATATATATATATATATATATATATATATATATATATGTGTCTTGATGCACTCGTTCGTAAGTAACAACTATCGTGTGAATTGTATTCTATTCTGAGTTTCGGCATGACATTTATGCCTTATTCTTTGACTAAAATATGATGATTTTTGTAATTACAAAGTTCTAAAACAGTATATGCTAATCTATTTACATCATATTTTAGTCTAAGAATAAGGCATAAATGTCATGCCGAAACGTCAGAATAGAAATTACAATTTGACACGATAAGTGTTACTTTACAAACGAGTGCATCCCAAGAAACCAACACAATTTTATATACTACTATAACGTCAAGAAAAAGCATAAATTAAATTTTATTTCTTATATGGACTTTTATCCCACAAAAGACAACTCCACGTCAAACTAACTTTGCCATCAACATTTTTGATTCGTCAATACGCCACAGTGTTCCATCAATATTGGCCTTCAACATTCTGCAAAATGGCACACAAATAAAAAACACAATTTTTTCGAAAAAACTTTAATTATGAATACACTAAGGCCAAACGACAAAATGTATACATTACTACAGTGTGGACAGATAAAAACAAAACAGCCTATCAGGTATAGTGCCAACATTTTAGATAAAATTGTGTTGTATGCTCATCCGCTGATGATGAAGCCCCTACACTCCCGGAGTAGATACTGGTACTGTGCTTGCAAGACTTAATATGGGTTCGTACTGCACTGCCTGCAATAAAAATTAGATCTTATTTGTTGACAAATTTTAGTGATTTTTATTCAGAGTAGATATCCCATGTGTTCAGAGATGATACAAGAAATCAATAATGCAACTTATGGTCAATAAAAAAAGATTTAGTACAAAACCTGCAATTTTCAATTAAAATACAATTTTTTTTACTCATGTTGTAGCACTTATTTGTATTTTGATAAAAATAAATAAGTAATAGGCGATTCAGTGCAATGCTTAGCTCTACCGATTAAAATAAAATCTTTTGTTTCTGTTTCATGGTCAAAAAAAGATTTAGTGCAAAACTTGTAATTTTCAATTAAAATACAATTTTTTTACTTATGTTGTAGCATTTATCTGTATTTTGACAAAAATAAATAAGTAATGTGCGATTTAGTGCAGTATCTCAAGTGATTAAAATAAAATCTTTTGTTTCTGATTCATAACCAAAAAAAGATTTCGTGCAAAACTTGTAATTTTCAATTAAAATACAACTTTTTTTCGTATTTCGTAGCTTTTATTTTGATAAAAATAAATAAGAAATGTGCGATTTAGTGCAATAGTTGTCATTATTGATTAAAATAACACCTTTTCTTGTTGATTCGTAGTTCACAAAAAAGAATTTAGCGCTATACTTTTCTGGCAAGTTTAAACATCTTATTTTATGCCTGAACGTATAGATGTTTGGTTACGCAGTAGCGTTTCAATTTTAAAATTATAATAAATTATTCTACTTGGTTGCATATTCTATCCAACAATTACCAAAATTATATTATAAATGTACAAAGATTATTTAAGATTCAAAAACTGGCTATAGTTTGTTTATGCTAACACTAGCAATTGGGCTGGCCAAATTTTTCTCTGCACTTTGTACCTACTTATGAAAAGGATGGATGCTAAATACATAAATAAACTTGCCTTATTCTTCATCAAGTGCTTACTTCATTAATCAATCAACGTTACGTCCATAATGATTTCCTTTGTTGTAAAATTCCAAGCAATAATCAGTTATAAAACTAAAAGTAATTATTATTTTCATCAATTTTTTGTTTTGTTTTGGTAATTTAAAAATTTTTGTTCAAAATTACAAACTTTAGTGAGGGATCTTCCTCGCCCATTTCACCTTTGGATTCACATACGATGATTTGTTTACTATTGCATAGCATAAATTAAAATTTGTACCTACCTTGTTAAGTGTGCTGTAGTCGTTATATTTTGCCTGAAATTTCTTACGAACTCCTAGCACCGGAATGAGTTCCTTAATATCCTCGTCCGTTAAACTATTGAACACGTCCTCGTCTATTTCATTATCTGAAATATAAAAAATATGATTTTTGCATTTAAATCTAAGCAAAATGGTGGGCTAATTATATATGAGAATATAATTGATGTCCTAATCTAGTTCATATGATATTCACGCGTCACAAACAAAATTATTAAGCAAATTATTTCAAGCAGGACATTATATTAGGATATTTTTAAAACATGAATTAATGCAACGTGACTATACAATATTTAGAATTTACTGTGGCATTAGTAAACCCATCCACTACCCATAAGAAAAACTACATTTAATGAAAATATTTTAATTATGATTTTAAACAAATACCTAGCTGATCTATTCCTTTAACATAACCGTTACCAAAAAACCCTTGCTATAGCCGACTCTCCCATCGTATTCCGTTATCCCCTATTCTAAAAATAGAAATAATCGCCCGTCAGGTACATCTAAAGATGAGATTGAAAAATATATTACTGCTTCATTTTCGCCATAATTACACGATGAACGAAAGCTCAGATTCGTTCACAGGGTTTATAAAAACAAGCGAATATAAACGTAATACATTACCGCCAAATAAATAAAATTAAAAATTAAATTCATCCCAATACATGCGCCTATTACTGATTTAGAAACGATTTATAGCGTTATCAAACATATTTGTACTTACCGTCAAATGCCTTTTTGATTTTAGGCAAAAGCCTCCAAGAACCTAAAATATTTTTAACAAATTCGTCCATTTCGTAGGTACCTTTAGAAACACAACACTGGAATGTTGGAAATCGTCTAGTTTAGGGGCCCTTGGCGTCTGCGTAGCAAAACAAGTCTTGAACGTACTTTTCGTACAATAATCTAAATTTTTAGCACAATGTTGTAAAGAAAGTAACTACAATATCTTTCGGTTATTAACACAAAGATATATTAATAATTGATAATGTGTTTATAGTAGTTTTCAACAGTTGTTTGATACTCCCCAATAAATGTATAGTAATGCATAGTACAAAATGATTTTCAAACTTTGTTCAATAAATGTAGGAGTTTCCAATATAATTGTGCTATTATTTTCTACAGAAATATTAGCACATTTGCGTTGTAATATTTAAAAAATTTTGTGTTTGATATTAACACATTTTTGGTATAATTTTAGACATTTTTTCACCGCACAATAAATTGTTAAAATTTCAAAAAACTTTTTTCTCCGGGTAGTAATTTTTTATTTCATAAATACTAGACATTCACATTTACAATCCACTTGTACCTAATTGTAACTTTTAGACATAATGGTTTATTTAACTCATGGTTTAGTTTCCAATACATCTTGAAATTTGAGTATGTCCAGAAACCCTAGCATTCATAGTTCTCCTTCTAACAGCAGAATCCTTAACACAACTAAAACGGCACGCACGAGTTTTCAAAATTTCGTGCACGCCAACATTTCTTGCGAAACTTGCATCCGAAGTTACACAAAAGCTGGCACACCATTTAATTTTACTTTTTGGAGAAGTCTACGTTACATCATAGAGCTATATTCTTTCACTAACTTTTAACCTTTCTTTATTTCGATCCACGCACTTGTCAAAGTCCACAAATTGAGAGGAAAGCCTTTCTGTACTTGACCCCATGAAAAGTTCCTACAAAAGCACCCCCCGCAACCGCCGCAGGCTAGATGCCGGCATTACTGCTTTTCGACCTTTCTAATTACTTTCTGCACTTAATTTCCAACTGTGGTGCTTAATTTTTATATTTTACCATCTATAAAATTTCGTTCTCATATTGCAACATATTTTATCCATATGTTACGTTAATTACATAAAAAGTTAGCCAAGAGCGAGTGGAGCTCGCACTATTAGGGTTCCGTTTCAATACTACAGTGAGCAATCAATAAACCAAATTAAGCTGTTTTTATTTTTTATGTATATTTAAATCTTGTCCAAATTCGAGTGTGATAACTGAAAAATGAATATATTGTCCCATATTGTACTGGTCCATTAGTAAATACATTGTCTATTACTATGTTTAAACAATTCTTTCCCAGCAACTATTACACTGCCAAAAAACCTGCAGTTTTCCGATAATCTATGACTCAATAGCTACTTTCTCTATTAAAATCAAAATTCTAGCTTTGGAAATGTAGGAGATCAGGGGAGGAACGGTTATTTTTGGCACATTTTGAGCTATACCATAAAGACTAGTGAACCGAAAATTATAAAAAAAATATTTGTAGAAGCCTTTTAGAATCTTCTTTCAAATGATATCTCACGCGATGTATTTATTAAAACTTTTCTCTTTTGACCAATTTAACTCCCGCCATTTTAATCTAAAAAATTTTTTTTTTTATTTTTTGACTATCGATGTATGTGCGCGGCATAAAGGCCTAGCATTGTGCCAAATTTCAAATTCCTGCGTTACATAGTTTTCGAGAAAAAGCTATGTGACAGACGGACGAACGGACATGAGAGTGATCTTTTAAAGGTTCCGTTATACCATATAAGGTACGGAACCCTAAAAATAACGTACTTTGTATTGTTGCTGGAATTTACCTTGAATGTTTGGCAATGTCGTGGATATACTTTTATATGTAAACGGTTTTAGTTTATGTCATCAATATAGGCTCTGTGGTTTTGTTTATTGCATGACGCCCTGCGGTTCATTTTAATCATAATTTTCAATCTCACATATTTGCACGACATATTTGTTACATTGTATGTTTTATGAAATCTTTTATTTTAGCGTTTTTTATTGTGGCGACGTTTATCTTACTTAATAACTAATGCGTCTTCTTGGTATTTTATTGTCTCCATTTATTATAAGAAAATTTATTTTATTGCTTTGATTATACTAACTACCCTAGTTGAAATTATGTTTTCTATAACAAAAAAGTTAAAATATCATGCTTAATTAACGTACATTGTTCGTAAAATTTTACCTAAAGGATACGTTTATTTTTATTGTGTCCCTACAAAATTATAGTTTTTCTTTTTCATCTGTTGTATATTTTAAGTAATGCAAACGCGTTATATAATTTGAATTTACCACATAAATTCGACACTCAATTTGTCAGTCATTTTTAGCGTGTACTAGGACGTTCGAAAAATATTGAGAACTGCCAACATGTCCATCTTTAAATTCACAATACGTAGAAACTTCTAAGGGCCAGTGGTATGGTTTCTACTTGCTGACTCCCCTTCAGTAAGGATCATATATCTGATGTCCTTACACGCATGCTAGATTCAAATCAATCATATTCTATATTTTATTATAAATAGAAGAAGAAAAGTTCATAAACTCGATTTTTCAGGAATGACAAAAACATCATCGAAGCTTTTACATTCATTATAGTTGCCCGTTTTCCTGTTCAGTGTTAATCATACATAAATCAATTTAGTGCAGTCGAACACACTATACGACAGAGTGCCGAAAGAAACTCAAAGATATACCTGCGTGTGCCAACTGTCTCGGACGCCAATCAGCCAACTACCGGAAATACCAAGCATACCACAACCAGCTCTAAAGAAAAAATAAAACAGCACCCGCACGTAAGCTACAAGTCATCTCCGTCACGGACAGTGACACCGAAGACGGCTGGACAAGGTATTAAAAATAGACGCCACACAGGAGTCTTCGCCTCAATACTACATCCTTAATCTGCTCATGTACACGGCGTTAGATGTTTATGAGATGATGCTATATGAGAGCTCGTTGACTTCCAATCACATCATTTTCCTCCAAATTCAAATATAAAATTCGAAATCAATCCCACTACGTTCACCTTGAGCGCTATATTTTTTGCATCAATAAAAAAATGTTGTATTTTTATTTCTAATTACCTACTATATACAATTATATACCTTAGACTTATAATACACGCGCATAATTCTCTACTTGCATTAGCCCTTTTTTCGAATATTTCAACTTATACTGCATATACTCAGAATCTAAAAATTAATCTTCCCCAATTCTATTCTTTTTTCACGTAAATTCTTTCATTATATTTATCTATTTCCTCATTCTCTCATATTAATACAAAGTTTTTCAGATATCAAGTTCCATTTCAAGAAAAAATTTCGTTATACAACAAACTCGCATATTATTGCAGAAAAATCTTCGCTAAATATAACAATCTCAATATATATTGCAGAAAAATTTCATTAAGTGATCCCAAATCTACTGCGTAGCTTCTATTATTGCTATCGTGCCCATAGACAAACCAAAAGGGTAATCTTTAAACTGGTAAATACACCCATATTCCGAATATCCTCTATATCTCCTGAATTTTTCAAATCAATCTTCGGAAAAACTTTCTTGTTACCTAATCTCGCCAAGATACTATCTATTGACCTTTGACAATTATATCTTTACTGCTACACCTAATTATACTTTCTATATTCAATTATAATTTCATATTAACATCGCTTCTTTTTACTATAATTAACTGATACACAAAATACATACTTACTTTCTAACTGACGCCCTCATTTAAATTTTTATCGGTTTCTTTCCATTTTTCCTCAAACTCATCTGCTTCATTTTCGTAACTTGTAGGAATTTTTAAACCTCCATTCTCCAACTCTCTATCGTCTAATTCGGTACATGTATTCAATTATGGCTCCACTTCATCTTTTATTTCACTTGGATCTATGTATCTACTTAATTTACTTCTACCATTACTTCCTCTAATTCACATTGATTCAAACTAACACAGTCTTCCTGGACTTCAACATTTATTTCATCATCCCACTTAATGTACTTCTCATCACATATAATCATCTTCTTTCCTGCGTGTATTCTCAACCTCAACTTATCTATTAAACTTATGTCAAATATAGCAACCATCGTCCATCCAGGTACAAACATAAAATTATGCTCAAACTTCATATTTTCTAACCCACTTTTCAAGATTACCATACTGTTAGTACTCGCGGGCGTTCTGTTGTTTGGTGCTACCAGGTTACTTTTCCATAATGAATATCAATTAATTATTTAATTATTGAACATTTAATAAAAGTTTCCGAAATCAGCGATGTCTCAGCTCCTGTATCTATGAGTACTTTAATTATTTTATATTCTACAATTAAATTTAAAATAGGCAATAAGTTTCTATTTAAATTTTCTTCACTTTCTAAATCTAATTTTATAAACTCACGTTAATATTCGTATTGATGAATTTTAGCGGATGTGATTAGTCTGCCTTTTATTAAAAATCCTGTCTTGATGTCGACTGTCTCGGCCTATTTATTGTTTCTGCGCTTGTCCTGTTATTTTCCCTTGTTGAACTATCTCTTTGTGAATTTTCATTATTATCGTTTTTCTGTTTGTATTCCAAGTTTTAATAGTTTTCGTCTCATTAACTCTTCCTATCTCTATTGTGGGTTGTAGCTTTGGCTCCATTTGACCTTATTAAAATTTCCCCTATCGAAATGTCTGCCGTTAGAACGTTCAGGTTCAGTGCTCCTTTGGTACCTGGCAAAATTTATCAGTTGATTCCTGGTTCTACTCTCTGTTTTTCTGGGTTGACCCATTTCGTCACATCTTGGCGAGTATTCTAAAAATACGTCTTTGTCTACAATGTTTTGCAAAGCTATGGTTTATCTAACCTCTGCCTAAAAATGTTCTGCTAGATTTTTAATTATTTGTTTGTCTTCCAATGAAGGATCGACTTGTTTTGCCACACTGAATTTCTTAATGGCATATAATTCCCTTGTCACATCTGAGTCGGTATTGTGTTTTCCCATAATTAAGATATCTCTTACTCTGAATTGTTGATTACTCCTCACAAATGTTTCAAAAGTTTGACTTTAAACTCCTTAAATGTTCTTAATTTACTTTCTACTGAGCCAAACCAAATATCTGCACTTCTTTTCAACATCGACTTGACTATATTTAATTTTGTTTGTTCATTCAAGCTAGCCTGTACCAAAGTCCTAGTATTAATTAAAAATATCTTGGGATTTAATTTATTATCCCAAAAAAATTTAGAGCTTCGACACTACTTTATGGGTTCCCGAACACTTATATTTTTCATTCTATCTTTTAAATATTTTACTTTGTTTCCTCAATTTCATTTATTTTTTGATTTAAGTTCTTAATTTTTCCAATTATTTCTTTCCATGCGTTTATTGGTTAAACTGTATTTGCCGCATATCCTCTTTAACATAATCCATGCCCTCCAAAATTTGTACCACTTTGCCTCTAATTTCGAACTTCGTTTCCTCTATGGCATTATTATTTTCTTTTAAACCTAAAGTTAATTTATCACTCATCTTTTTAAATTTACTTTCATCTTTTTTTTGATTTTAAATATTAAGTTTTTCCCCAATATAGCGAAATTTTCTCCAAACTCAGATCTTAATTCCTGTGTATTCTTATCAGATATATGTGTGCATATATTGCTGCCCTTAAACTACAAAAAGCCCCACTGATTGGCGTTATAATAATGCTACGAAGTCCGTATTGCTGGGCTGCATCGACTGCTAATAAACTTAAAAAAGCCCCACTTTCTGGGTGCCATTATTGCTGCGAACTTCTTTATACTTCAATACTAATTCAAGCCCCACCTTTGGGCGTCAAAATTGCTGCGAACGGTACTCTTCTGCTTCCTCCAAAAGTTAAACCTTCTACTACTCGTGCTCCACGATTTGGGCGCCAAAAATACTGCAAACTTCAAGCCCCTAAAATGGGTGGCCATTATGCTATCAACGCTCGGTGCTACTAATATACCTAAAAAGCTTAAAAATTTCTGCTTCGTAATGAAGTTTGCCACGGCAGATCAGCTGCTTTCTGCAATTCAACTAACTACCAAAAAAAAAATAGCTGCTACGGTAAATCACATACATTTATTACAAAGTCAGAGAAAAATACACGCCAAATCACAAGTAAACTCCTCGTTTACACATTATTTATACATTATATACATTCCCTTTAAAAATAATACATTTTGAGATCAATAATTCCCCAGATTAATTATTTCCAACTGATTATCCGAGAAAGTAACAGGACTTTACCACGTGTTTTACTTTAACCTTGCTTTAATAAGAGCTCCCAGTAAAACCTTAACCTCTCTGCTACTATTCGCACATCAAACAGCAAAAAGTCTCTTTTACTTTGTACAAAAAACAAATATTACTATTATCATAAACCCCTTTCTAACATAAATTCCCACACAAAAATACAGTAAAATAATACAACAGAAAAGGTTCAATCTGTCACCAAGTTTGTCCTTTTAGTTCATAAATTATACCCACAATGCACAAAAGTCATTATACCAGTTTATACACATAGGCAATAAAAAGCAACAGTTACCTAGATACTATCCCTGCATACAGCCTGCTTTCACTCCCTCAGAGACTGCGGCATACAGGAACACCCAAACCTGACTTGCAATAACCATAACTGCCAGCTGCAACCCTTGATCACGAACTCAACTCATCTACCACATTGAAGGTGCATCCAAATTTCCCAAGCTCTGCTACTAATAGCATTGACTGTTGGTACACAACCAAATTGACCAACCACTGACGCCTACTCCATTTCCATACTTTTGCACACTTAGTGCAAATTAAAATTAAAACAATCTTTACTTACATAGAGTACTCTTTTATTCAACTCGTGAAAGTATTTTACTTTTGTAGACATTAGCTGGTTGTAGACTAATAGAAAACTTTACGCTATACGAACTCGGAGACTAAGAGAGTAAGAGACTAAGAGATTCAAAAGAGAGACTAAAGAGCTCCACAGTCGTCTCTTGGTATTTATATATTTTTCTTTCCCCTTATGTTAAAATTCTTCAAACTTTCTCACTAACGTACACAAACAACTCCAACCGAAACTCACTTCTTTAGAAAACCGCTTGAACATAACAAACACGCACGCCTAACTAACCGATTTTCGTGGAATTTCAACAATCCCATTCTTGTATATGACATATGACATATTGTATATGACACAAGTTAATGTTTAAATACGCCCCTAATGCAACTCATGTTATCACTATTTCACACTAACCTACATTCTAAATCAACTATCCTTCTACCTTGTCTTCAAATCGTAAAACGACCAACCGCTTACCCCGTCTAAACAACGTTCAAACTATGCCTATGTTAACACGTGCTATACTTATCTCATATACGCTCTACTCTTACCTATCGTTTACTTTGTTCTCACTCCACTAAACCTTGTATTCATTTACCTAAGCCAACGAACGCTAATGTTCACTTATACCTATCACACTTGTACTTATTCTATCTAATAATCTCTCCTGGTTTTCTTGTTTACAAGTCGCATTTGTAACTGACAACAGCTGTTTTCCCATTCCGCCTATAAATCTCTTTAATTGATAGCGGTAACCAACACTACCTAGAATTTCTGTTATTTGTTCAACGTGTTAATCTACCCTTCTTGACAAAATCCAAGGCAATTCGACGGTTTACATTTGTTTATAAATTAATTATACCAGGAAAGTTCCTTCAAAACATGTTTAAAAACTTCTTGTAAATATAATACAACTGCCGCTTTGCTTGTAAACTAAACGATTTTTAATCTTAGAAAAGCTTTTGAATAAAAATCCATCCCTATTATTTACTCTTGCTACCTACAACGGTTAAATATGTTTATGATATAAAATTTAGATGCTGGTTTCTTCTCCTACACGTTCTAAACACTTTTGGAAAATATTCCTATACTTAAATACGACTGTTAAAATATGTTTTTGACCTTTTAAATACTATCTTACCCACGTAATGTTTATATTATAACACATGCTAAATGATTATGCAAAATTACATTTTAGCTTCTTGAAATATTACCGTAGAATTTGAAAAGCGTTTCAAAATTTTTATTTATATTTTCACATGCCGAATCACGAAGTAAATTACAAAAATGAATACATAATGCCCTTTTAACCTTTAAATATTACATTAATATATATATATATATATATATATATATTCAAGTGCTGACTGATTACCTACCTTGCTCAAATACCGGACGAACTATCAACGCATTGGATGAAAGCCTAAAATTCCCAAAAAATTATCCTCAAAGTCAAGAACTTAAAATTTCAATAAAAACTCAAGTACGGTAAGAATATATTGTTTGATTATTTAATTACACCTTTATGAAGAAATATAAAATATTAAATAAACGTATTTCAAATCCAAATATTACACAACACAAAAAAAAATAGTTTTTGTCTACAACATTACAACTGCTCTTTACATAGTCGATATAGGAAACAAAATAAAAATTCACACCTTTTTATTAAGCGGAAATATCTCAAGTTACTCCTTTCTTAAACCCGGTACTTCACCTTATAATTAATCAATTACTGGAATAAAGTCTGCGTATTAAATTACAAAATTTTTGATTTGTAATTACCCTTCATTAAAATGTAACTCTCAAAAATCAAAATGTATGCTTGTAGAAATCATTACTATTATCTTGTTTTACTTAAACATATTTTTAAAATTAATAAGTCTACAGCTATTGTTAATCTAAAACATCAAGTTTTTACCATCAAATTAGTTAGATATATTTTCTTACATAAATTCGTTGATACACCAAATAGCTTAAGACATTAAGTTGTCCACTAAATTATTCCGAAAAGCTTTCAAACATAAATAAATTGTTCCATTGCATACTAACTATAACATCAATTCACATCGTCGGAGGCTTTCACGGCCGGAGCCATTATAAATATTAATGATTCCGGGTTGTGAACCGTGTCATTTTCTAAACTAAGTCGACGTTTTGTCCACTTTTGTAAGTGGCTTAATCAGGACAAGAAAAAAAACAAGTAATCAAATAAAAATAATAATAAAGATAAGAATGATAATATTAGGTAGACAAGTTAAAGTGTAAAGAGTATGTAGAGTTACTCCTGAACTAGCAGTCTCACTAGCCCATTTAAACCAAAAGGTGTCTTGTGGCAAAGCAACCGGTGAAAGTAGCGAAAGTGGTAATTTATATAGAGCGAAAACTTGATGCATGAGTGATCATGGATAGAGAGAAATGTCGTAGCGGATCAGTGAACGTCACGGTTCCGCTGTTGTGAACATAGGCTTGTTTTCCAAATGGGGGAAAGGTAGTAGCCATTGTCTTTGTTTAGATTATTAGAATTTTTAGTGATTTCTACGGATTCCCTGATTTTTCTATTGCAGAAAAATAGAATTCTGACAATTAGTTTCGTCTTGTCAAAGTTAACAGTATGGCCTGTTTCATGTTGGTGTTCGGCCACCGCTGAGCGATTGTTCCGGCTTGTTCTTAAGCATCACTTTTGCTCATTTAGTCTAGTCTGTACTGACCGTCCTGTTTCTCCTATGTATACTAAACCGCAGCTGCAAGGTATACTATACACGCTTGAGGCTTTAAGACCGTTTTCGGAATCTTTTGGGGTTGGTAATATTTGTAAAATTTTATTAGTGGGCTTATAGATTGTTTTTGATGTTGTGTTTACGTAGAACTTTGCCAATTAGGTCTGTTACTCCGTGTATATATGGAAAGACTGCTAAGGATCTGTGTAAGGATTACAGCGTGGTTTGGGGTTCGTGTTGGATGCAGATGCCGATTTATTACTCTGCCGATATCATTACACTGGTTTTTAGATGGGTCGGTTTATTAGATAAATGTTCTGGTTGTGAAATCTTAATTGCACGGTGGACTAGAAAGGTGATTACCGATGATTTTTGTGACGAATGATGTGACGACGCATGTAGGTATCTGTCTGTGTGTGTGTGTGTGTGTGTGTGTGTGTGTGTGTGTGTGTATCCTTATGTTGGTTGTTTATGTTATCTAGAAAATTATTGAACGTTTGGTGTCTATGGGGCTAGATTACAAAGTGTCATCTACATAACAGAGCCAAGTTTTTGGTTTAAAGTCTGTGGATTCTAGAGCCATATATTCCAAAGACTCCATGAATATATTGCCCACAATAAGAGATAGAGGTAAGCCCGTTGGTGCGTCAGAAGTTTGTTTGTCCATTGAAAACAAAATAGGTAGAAGTTAAGCATTTTTCAATGAGCGTGGCTAGGTACTCAAATTTGTTTTCTTGAGGTAGGAGTTGTTTAATAATGGAGACAGTGTCTATGACAGGTACGTTTGTGAATAGGGATGTTACGTCAAAACTGACTAGTATATTATTAGGGCATAGCTCAATATTTGCAAATAGTTCTATGAAATGAGTGGAATTTAAAACATTAGTAGAGGTGTTACCGGAATAGGGTTTTAAGAAATTTGTTAGGTATTTTGCCTGATGATAGGTTGACGAGTCAATAGTGCTCACTATCGGACGGAGAGAGACATCAGGTTTATTAACTTGGGGTAGAGATCGGATCGCTGATTCTACGTCGACCTTAGTTTATAAATGGCACGGTCCCAAACCGGAACCAAAAATATTTATCAATTCGCATGTTTTTCCAAAATAAAATAAACTGATACAGGAAATAATTATTAAAATATCAATCCTTACAATCCCATTTTGTAAAAATGCTTTACAAAAATGCCTGATTGTATCTGGTCTGTAATATCGATCTATGCTATTTTCTGAAATTCCATATTGTCATTCGTTTTCGCTCCTTTTATTCTTTTTTAGGCCACTGGTTTAATTTCAATATTTCTTTTCAATAGGGTTGGCACATTTGCTGTAATTTTATAACACAATACCTTTCACACATTTTCGCATGTATTAACCCTTAAAATATTCTTCTCCAGGCAATTACCAATAAACGCAAAAAAGAGCGAGCGTTCCTTGAAAAACTAGTGTTTTTATATTTTTAAAGCGCCTTGACGTCACATCTGCAAACAACAACTTCTCTGCAATCAGAAACTACTTATTAACAATATCACTTCCACAGACCACTCCCGCGTTCAATTAGGATCGGTTGTTCTCACAGTCATGGAGAAACGCTTTCAAAATTTTCCCACATCACGTTATCAGCTCGAATTCCCATACTTTCCAGATGTTTGACACATGTAATTAAAAATCCGTTTACAAAATACAAGTTATTTACGAGATAAAACCATGTGGCATTCCAATTAACTCGTATGTTTAAATCTTTATCTCTCAAAAATACACAAATCCAAATTAGCTTGACATATTCTGCCTTTATCTTTGACTAATGCCCAAAATTACCAACAAACGCACAATTAGGAGATTCCTTTTTCTTTCTAAAATACGTGCGTTGTAAATACTAACACCTTTAATAATGAAATAAAATTTCTAAGTCTATAATATAATACAAGAATACAATATCCAACCTGATTGTTTCCAAATCTATAACTGCTACGTACCTAGACGTAGCCGGAAGAAAAGTAAATACCAGGCTAACTACAAAACGCGGAGAGTGTGGGGATTCACCTAAATACCAAAAAAACAAAAAAAAAACATCGCCCACGATCATCTATTAACACATAAAAATAAATAAAGGATTCTGTAGAAACAAGCAAAAAGAAAATAAATTTAGTGTTATCATTTCACAGCAAACAATGATATTGTGCGGACAATTTAGGAATTTAGATAGAAAGTGCGCCTCTCGTATTTCACACAATAAAATTAATCAGTAGTAAATAAACCTGTGAGAGCTTTTATTAAACGTTTTTAAAATTTCACCTAATACTTTTTGTAAAATAACTAATTTGTAGGAAAGAGAGCTTTTGTCAGCCATCTTTTAAATTGTACATAGTACCGTTTGTAAAATAAACCAATCAGTATAAAAGAATAAGCGTGTGTCTGTCCAACATTTTTAACAATGATACATCATCTCTGTAGAGCGATAATATCGATTAGCAGCAACAAACAATAGGTCTACAATGTCACGTTTCTTGTCACGTAACTACACCAAACGCTAACACGGAATATGCCATTGACACACACAAAGGAAAACGAGTTTCATACCTGTAGGTGTCCGGAGCTTGCAAGCCGTCGGGGGTGAGTCAACACAGAAACGCCGCGGTATTCAGGATCCATTCACCCTGCTATCGTTACTGCAGCAGCGGTCCACAGACAAAAGCTGCTGGTCCACGGCAACGAACAGGTGGGCCTTCACAAAAAAAGAACCCATTTTGCCTCCAGCTAAAAAAAAGCAATACACGCAAAACACCTCCTAGTTGTTTTTGAAATACGGCGACGAATAATGTAGAAAATATTTCGACGCACAAGCTGCAGAATCAAATTCAACATTGGTTCAAATGACACGAATTCGAACAGC
The DNA here is from genome assembly GCA_036346225.1 of Platerodrilus igneus. Taxonomy (NCBI): domain Eukaryota; kingdom Metazoa; phylum Arthropoda; class Insecta; order Coleoptera; family Lycidae; genus Platerodrilus; species Platerodrilus igneus. The sequence goes on from JARFIW010000565.1 coordinate 7,874,498, forward strand.
AAATCCTAGCTTATCGAAGCGCGATTAAAACTAAAAAACACGGTTTTATCGGATAGTGTGCGACCTTATTTCGACAAGTCTTTACATGGGAACCAAAGAGAAAACCATTATACGCGGTCGTAATGTATACCAAGATAACGGGTACCTAAAACAGGATATGAACTATTTAATTGTAGCGTAAACTTGTCGTTTCCAAGCAACTAGATTTAAGTTGGGGAATTTAACAGTAGAAACGGAATTCATTGAGCGGGTATTGAATTTTAATTTTGTATAAGAATTAAAATACCCAACTAGAATTATTTTCCAACATAGTGATTTTTTAATGAAACCCATTTATGAACGCATACAGTTTATGCGTCATTGACATAGCATTTTATAGATATACTACTAGTTGTTATATCGTGTGTTTCGGTAATCTAAAAAGTTGCCCACTTTCCTACAAATTTGAAATTGAAATGTGCCTATTTAAAAGTTCAAATTAACAATAGTGTTAATAATTATTTCCGCAGCACGATTAAGCATACTTTTTTTATTACAGACCTGTTTGACACTTTCTTATATTATCTTCTTTTACAGAATTTTGTGATCGATCTGAAACTGTTCATAGTAGTATGAAGGAAATGGATTTGATCAAATATCCGTTATTAGCGCTAACTAAGCTTGGCCTTTATTCGAAAATTGAATCTTTAATGATCAATTTAATAACAGCTCTTTATGTATTAGTTCTTGTGACAATATTGTGCTTGGCCGCAACGCTATGTATGGTAATAAAGCAGACCAACATATACCAGTTTGTTGGTAGTCTAGAATGTTTTAGTGCATTCGGGCAAGTACGTATACATCTAATATTCTAATTATTATTTATGTTGCTTTGAATGCTGCTTGAAAATTGCGAATATTGTAGTAAAAATTTAGGGTTTTATTGCAAAATTGCATTACTTTGGTTCTTGGTGTCCTTTGAGTCGTACTGCGATTAGTTTACTTCCTAACTTAGTAGGCAGAACATCACATCTGAACAATAAGGAGCTATCAGGATTACAGACAAAACAAAAATGTTTGGTTCTATGTGACTGTATATAAACTGGCACCTGACTGAAATTCTCTTCAACATGTATTTTAAAATGTTTTTCTATTTCTTTGCTATTGTTTTGTGGTATAGCAGTTGTGGCATATTCAGAAAAACGTCGTTAAATTTTAAGGTTACAGAGAATAAGAGAAATGTATTTAATATTCTAGGCTAAAATTAGCGTAGCATCTGTATTTCTAGAAAAATTATCTTTTTAAATATTTGTTGTATACATTTTTATTGGTACTTCTAATTTTGAAGCTAGATTCTTAGTGTAGGTATGTATGTATTGAATTGAGAGGGCTAGTTACCGCAGCACGCACCTAGGCCACAAAGTGGTCCCGTTGTACTACCTTCCTTGCACTAGCTTGTCTTCCCTCACTTAACCACCCAGCTTTGCATGTGAGCTTGAAGATTTCGAACCTAGAAACGCCGCTGATTCTGCCTGGGTCAGCTTAGAAGTGCCCCAGCATGAATCTCAGAGTCCGGCGAGTGCCGGACAGGTGTACAGGCAGTCTCATTTTCCTGTTGAGAACCGCAGCATATAGGATCATCTGACAGACTTCACCATATTCAGGTGCTTTTTAGATTGTGGTGCCCAGGCAGAATACCAATTAATTGCCGTAGTTTCTGTCTCGGTAGGCAAACACTTATTTTTTCAATTTTTGTCATGAGAAACTTGATAAACAGTTTTGTCTGTCGGCAACTTGTCATACAATCTCACCTGTTCTTATGGCGACGGTAGGTAGTTTGCCTCATTATTGTAAACATACCGATGGCGATATAGAAACGAACGTCTCAAACTCTGATGCTATCTTTATTTTGTCAATGCATAGGCCTGCGCATGGTCATATACCTCCCGAAAGTCTTTTAATTCAGACAAGCTCAAAAGCATAAGTAGTAGAAGCAAGCTCAAGAATCCGATGGAACTGGAGTACCACCCCTGAGAGGAGCTTTTGCTTGCTTAGGACTATTAGTGCTGCTCTGTTGTCACTAGAAAAACTTATGGTTTTATTCTGGATGTAAGGTTCCAGAATTGCATTTGCGCCATGCATGATGGTTAATGACTTCCACTCAAAAATAAGTAACTACGCTCAGTGTAACACTTTTGCGAAAGTACAGGTCATTTGAAATTACACCTACCCCTGTGCTATCTTTTGTTATGGATACTTCTATGAAGGTAGAGATCTCCGCTGGTTGACGTCTTCAAGATCAGTTCAGACTCTAAAGCGTTTACTGAGTATCATAACGGAAGCGATCAAATCCACCAGTCCACCCAAGAGTGACAGAGTACGCATCGCCTGTCATAGGATCTCAGATTGTGAAAAAACATGTATTCTCAAAATTATATATTGCCCGCAATGACAATTTTTGGTAAGGGTTCTCAGTGTTACGGTTGCAGGATTCCTCTAAACTTAGTTGAAAGAGCGATTAGTTCTGGGTGTAGACTAAAAATTAGCATCTGTAATCCACAGTATCTTTCTTAAAATTTTGTTTTTATGCGAGTATCTTTACCGGTTACTATTACCCCTGGGAACCTGGAATTCATGCTAAATCCTATATAAAGATATTACGTAATACAAGATCTACAACACCGACTTTCTTGTGTGTATCAAGGTCTTAGCAAAAGATTTATTTGCCGACTAACAAACACGTTTGCTACATTTACCCAATCAATATGTTTAACAAGTTTTTTGGAATTCCATTCCCAGGTCCAAACAACGTTATACTTTTATAAGGAAAGTGGTTCAGTCGTTTCTTAGAATGCAAGATCAGTCCTAACCTAAAACTTTAATCAAAAGTGAAATTTCCACAAAATTTTACTCAAAATTTTGGGTTAACATGTTAGCATTTGAGGACTTCCTTTACTATCAACGAATGTTTCACGTTGCTCCGTTGTATAAAACACATCACAATATCTTATATACTCTGACATTCCATAAAATATTTTTAAAAAATACTTTTTAACCATTTACGATAAAGAATTAATATTTTTCTTATTCCCTAATGAACCTTAAAACGGTATGAATATATTTTCGACTGTGCCAGTAGCGGTAGTTAACGGTAAATCAGAGACAAAAAAGATGAAGTATAAAATATCGGATATTTGTTCAATGATGCTAGAATTTTGGCACGCTATCTGCAAAATAAACGTGCACTAGTTAATAAATCACTTTCACTGACTTTAATACTATATTATGTGACATATCTTAGCACCTGTAGTATATTATAGCACGATAAGAAGGTGCATCTACATAAAGCGATATAGTAGTAAATAATTTTAGCATTTGGGAAAAATTATAACAGTTGCGTACAAACGCAAAGAACTCCGTCATTTGCTTGAATCGCGAAAACTGTTTTGGAATACTTATGTATGCAAAGATTCTGTAAAAACCAAACTGGAAAACTTACAGAAAACTGTACTTACTCTACAAATGCTTTTTTTCTGCAGCATGATGTTATCCTCGTCTTTTATAATATTTTCATCGGTGCTTACAAAATCACTACCAGTGGGTGTTTGTAATGTAGAAGGTTACGATTACTTATGGGCAATTTGCCAGCTGTTGCAGATTCTTATTCTACCTCTAATAGGAATCTTTCTCTTCGCTTTCGATACCATGTTTTTGGGTTTCACTGCAGAAATGGTAATACAATTTCGAATTATTTCCGAATGCTTTAAAACACACTGTGTGCTTAATGACCAGAGTGCAAGATCTCTTCCCAACAATATAAAAGCAATAGTGGAACACCATGCGTTTTTGTTGCGGTAACTGCTTTGTTTTCTTTTAATTTAGTGTTATTTATAGTTGATTTCAGGTATCTCAAAAATTTACAGAAATTTTATTCCCCAGGAAATTGGATAGAATATGTATCTATAGCTCCCATAATATGTACGCAAATGTACGTTTTATTTGAAAGGTAAGTTGTACAAATTTATTTATTTATTTGTTCCAACGTTTCAGTAGTCTGCTACCTGAAATTTAAGCAGACCTGGCTTCCCCACAGAAAGTAACCGTCATGTGTTATGTGTGTGTGTGGGGGGGGATGTATGTGTGTATGTGTGTTGTGTGTGATGTTGGTCCGTGTTACGTTCCCCCTCTAAGACCAGGACCATCGGCAGCCGGATATCCCAGTCGTTAAGGAAGAACGCACAACGGACATTGCCTTGTCAGTCCGGACCATCGGCAGCCGGAATTCCAGATGTTGAAAAGGCAATGGAAGCGTGTGTTTAGGTGTGTGTGTGTTTGTGTGTGTGTGTGTGTGTGTGTGAGAGAGAGAGAGAGAAAGTGAGAGAGAGTTGTGTGTATGTGTGTTGTGTGTGATGTTGGTATCCGTGTTATGTTTCCCCTTTAGGACCAGGACCATCGGAAGCTGGATATCCCAATCGTCAAAGAGGAGCGCTCGACGGATGTTGCCTTATCAGTCTGGACCATCGGCAGCCGGAAATCCAGATGTTGAAAAGACAGTGGAAGCGCGATTACGATGCAGCAAACCGTCACGCTACTTGACGTACCTTGACGCCAACAATTTATACGGGTGGGCTATGAGCCAATATCTACCCATTAGCGGAATTAGGAGGTTGAGCGATACCGAGATTGATTGCATCAAGCGGGAGATTCTCAATATACCTGAGATCTGCGACTTCAGGTATATATTAGAAGTTGATCTCTAGTACCCTGAGAACTGTACGGTTCCCGTGACGATTTGCCTTTTCACCTGGAAACGAAGACTCCGCCATGTGCAGGTTTTAAGAACTCAAAACTGCTCGCCACGTTGGAGAACAAAAAGAACTATGTAATCCATTACAGCAATGTCTGAAAAGTGGTATCCGGCTTACCGCGGTTCGCCGAGTCAAGGAATTTGAACAGACTGCATGGTTGAAACCGTACATCGACTTAAACAATGGGCTATGAACACCAACAAGAAGTGCGTTTGAAAAGACGTTCTTTAAGTTGATGATCAACGCGATATTCGGCAAAACCATGGCGAATGTAAACAAACGTGTCGATGTGAAGATTGTGCTAATGGGTTTTTAATGAGAGAACCCATTTAAAAACGATTAGTGATAATGAATTTTTAACGAGTAAACCCATTAAAAAACTATTAGCGGCACTGCGGCGACGACGCTGTCCTCGGAACCTTCAATCCTACTACTATGATGCCATTTATATACAGGCTGTCCAAAATATCTCATTACATATTATTATCAAAGTACAGTTTGATATGTAGATAAACAATGTTTGAATAGAAAATATTGAGTTAATGTTAACATTTGATATTAATAATATTTTATTAACATTTTAACACAACCCACAAAGGATCGGGTTCAATGTTCATTTGTCATCGACGCCTGTGTGCATCTTTCTATGTTCGACGCATAGATTGATGTGTCGCTGCGTTTTTGTATTCATCCACCATAGCCATAACTGGGGTAAACTTTGGAATCCTATGCAAATTCCATCTTTCAATTGATCGTCATTCACGTATTGTTGTTTACGAATCTCCTTTTTTATTATACCCTGTGTGGTGAGGCCCGGGTTTTGTGCAGCCAAGTCAATGGTGCTGGCAGGTTTCGCAATCTACATCTAATTAAGCGGTTTGGAAACAGATCATTCAGCCGTGTGAAGGGACTAACAGCAAAATGTGGTTGAACACCGCCTTGTTGAAGCGCAACGACGTCAGCTACACCTTTAGCCGTTAGTTCCGGAAGCAACCACATGTTAATCATGTACAGGTAACTGTGTTGGTTTACGGGACCGTCCAAAAAATATGGTCCAAGCAGATGATCTTTTTTATTCCTGGAAATTCGAGCAAATCGGGCCCCACGCATTGGGCTTCCATAATTTATGTTACGTAAATTATAATACAATCGACGGAAACAACAGGTACGTGGCTCAGTGAGAGAGTAGGGGCGGATTGTAGGGGACGAACGACAGCCTCCGGTGAGCGACTGTAAGATAAGTTGTATAGTGGTAAATATCTGAAATAAAATAAATCGTAAAACAACATAATAATCATGTAGGATATTACTCCTACGACTCAGTAATGTAATTAAAAAGTATTAACTCAAATATAATATAATATATATTCCTATGATCCTACAGGATTATTCCTGGAACTGTCATGCCCCGACGTTGGGCCGTCATTTTAATTTTGCTATGTTACTCTCACAATTATTCGTGCCCCAGGCTTGGGTAGCCATATTAATTATTGCTATGAATAAACAGGAATTTATCGTGGACCGACCTTGTGTCGACCAATAACAAAACTTGATGTGATAACGGCTTACTCGATATCAATGGCGTATTCTACTTGACTCCTCCTCTCTTTTAAATTATCAAATTACACTCCCATAAATTTTATCATTCGGCCTCGACTAGCTTTTATTTTGAATTATAAAATGAAGTTAGTTAATTCCATATAATGAAAACAAATATTATGTACAGGTTTTGAAAATTATTTAAAATACACTTTTCAATCAATTAATGTTGTAAATCTTATTTATCTCAAAAATTATATGCTTTTTAATCAATCTAAAGTCACCAAAAAACCTATTGTTTTTATAAAAAGAAGCCTGGAACGTTCAAAATCCCTTTATCAGATTACGTACTTTCTACGTATGCAAGTTCGTTGTTGACTCAGTCACACTAATTTATATTATTTAAGAAAATTGAATATTCAATATTTAAATTCAAATAAAAAAAAATGTCTTAAAACAATCTAACCTGGTCTGTTTTTTTCATTATTTCCTTCTCGCAACCAAGATTATCGACGCATCCATTATCAACTAGAATTTTCCATGCATTATACCATCCATTTGGATCAAAATTATTCTCCACCAATTTAGAATTATTATATACCCATTTAAAATTTTATCTATCCACACTTAGATTTATTACATTTGAATTATTGTTGTCACCCTCTGGATTATTATTAACACCAGCCTCAGAATTGGAATTTATTCTCACCAGACTCAGAATATTATTTAAATTATTATATTACTTGAATTATTATCGTCAAACTTAGAATCATTATCTCCCTCGCACGTAGAACATTTTCATCCGCCTCCAACTTAGAATATCATCGTCAGACTTAGAATAATTATCTCCCTCGAATTATTGTCGTCGGACTTAGAACATTTTCATTCGCCTCCAACTTGGAGTTAGAATTTATTCTCACCGGCCTCAGAACACTGTCATTATCCGCCTCAGACTTAGAGCCGTTTAATCGGCAATAGAAATTTTTATCTTCGTCGCACTATCTGTCACTTAAACAATTTTCACTTTTAAATATTATTCTTACGCGTTACTCTTAGGTTCAAAGTGGCGCACTTCGGCCTTTGTTGAGTTGAGAACTGAGCTCGTTATCATTGTCGCTGTTAATATATGATTGATATCCCGCTTCTTCTGTGGGCATGACTTAGAAGCCCGTCGCTAATCTTAACCAATCAAGTCTTTCCATTTTCTACACTTAAAGTAGTTTTCTGATGTAACATTCTCGTCCTCTCAAATAATTGTTGTTTGCTTGCAGCTGCTTCGTTATCAGCCCATGCGGTGTTTTGAGAAATATTATCGCTTTTCCATATTGTACACAACTATCTGATGCAATTCGACTTTCAATTTTCATATATGCTTATTTATTTATGCAATTTTAATCACTTTTACTTATCAAAATTGTTAATTGTTTGTACGCACTTACACTGCGCTTCTTAAGCTTTATTTCTTATCTCCGTATTATCATAACTGATTGGAATTCTTTTGAATGCGTGTTTAATTATATGAACTATTCTTACTTCTAAATACGCGTGCTTCCACTGAAAAATATAGTTATTTGCATTACCTAAATTAACTAAAACTCTATCTACTGGGTGTTAAATATTCGTTATTTACTTAATGCATAAATTACTTATTTCTATGCTAACTATGCGTCCTATTGTTACTATTTGCGTCGCTTAAAACTTCTTATACTTTATATACAGGGTGTTGAATGCTTACTATTTACAAACTATCCTAATTACTCAATTTTCTTCCTAATAAATGCAGTTTTCTGCTTCCTATTGTGATTTCTAATTTCTGCACGACCTTTGCTATAAAATACACCCTTAAACAACCCTTTATCTCAGCATATATATATATATATATATATATATATATATATATATATATTGCTATGAAGTCCCCCTTACGCTTGTCTAGCCCTGATGTAATAAACGTCCAGTTTCCTACTGAACACCACCGCTCTGTTTTTTTAATATACTAATTTTAATTATGCCACGGCTAGCCCAGTTTAATTCACACAGAGTGCACAATGTTACGATGATCAATTTTATTTACCCCTTTAATTCTTACCTGTTTGAATTGATAAAACGAAGTCAATCAATGTTCGTATAATGAAAGAAAATAATATCTACACTTCACAATTTTTGTAATCCCTTAATTAAACCCTTCAATCAATTAATATTATTTGGATCATTTATCCCAAAAATTATATCTCTTTAATTTAATTTAGAGTCACCAAAACGACACCTTTTACTGAAAAAAATCTGGAACGTTGAAGACCTTTTATTCTTATCACGTAAATTTCAAAGTAATTAAATATTTTTGTTGACTCCTTACAAATTTGAGGAATAAAAATATATTCAGTGTTTAAATTTAAATTTGAAATGATTCCATATATTAGTTGGCCCTGACCTGTGATATTCTGATTTGCTTTTGCGTGTTGTGATCAACACTCCCTTATTATCTTCAATCGAAAACCAATGCTCGGCTTTGTACTCCTTTGCGTGCTTTGAACCAATAATTCAGTATTGTTACTCCTTGTTTCCAAAATTCACCTCGTGCTTTACTTTATATTTTTCTGGATACGCCTTAGACCTCTCCACTTAATTACAAACTGGATTTTTGAATACCACTCAGAAGTTCTGAATACCAGACTTAGATCCTTCTTAATATCACACTTAGAATTTGTAGGTTTCTTAGATACCTCTTAGAAGTCGTAGGTTTCTTAGATTTCTTATATACAGCTTAGAATTCGTAGGTTTCTTAGATCTCTTATACATATCTTAGAAGTCGTAGGTTTTTTAGAGCCGTTTTCCGCAAACGGCAAAAGCTTTTTCATATATCTTCAACGCAATTCGTCATCAACTATTATTACACAACATTACTTTTCGCAATAATATAATTTAAAATTTATTTATTTGACGCGTAAATATTCGAATCGGAGTGTTTTAGGTTCGACGTGCTTCAAATTGAGACTACCCTTTCTTATCAACTTGGGCGTTATATAGCTTTTACTATCTACATTTGGATTGGTTTGTCCAAACAGCCTTACAAAGTGTTGTAACCACCCATGTTTGTTTTGGACATTCCTAGTAGTTTTCAAGCTGATTTCTGACGAAACTATTCTAAAGTTCCGTATCATACTGGTATTTGCTATTGTTTTACGATTTTGACCGCCTGTTTTGTTGTTATTGTTAGACTTTAATTCAGCTTATGTCTGTTGTTTTGTGTAGATAAAGCTTTTGGAGAATTGAACAAAATAACTGATGTAATATGAGTGATGTTAATCCACGTGTTTTCACTTATATTTAAAAGTGCATTTCTTATCAAAGCGCTTTATTATTCCTTCTTTATTACAAGCGTAATTGCGTGAAAACTTGCTAGGTTTTATCTTATCTCATGCGTATCTATTTTTTAAACTTATTGAATGCTTCTCGACGTAGTTTATTTACATATATAATTATTTCTCTGCTGAATACGTGTTCTCTTATTGAACGATATGCGTACAGGCATTGATTAAAGTTAATTGCGGTCCATATACAGGGTGTTAAATGTTTGCTATTTACATAATGTGCGAATTATTTATTTTCCTGCTAAATAAATACAGTTTTCCGATTCCTATTGCTATTTACAGTTACTACGTGATCCTTACGACTCAATACGCCCCTAAACAACCCCAATATATATAATAAGTCACAGGAGAATAGTACAATTAAAGTAATCAAAATATATGGCAATTTTTGGTAACCAAAGGAAGACGTTCTTTCCATGCGCCAAAGGGCCGTAATTCAAAGTTAAAACTAATACTAACTATGTGCATATAGGAGTACGCATTTGTAAAATAAGTACATGAAATTTTTAAATAGAATCTAATGTCTATTGGTAATATTTTACCAGTACTAAGGCAAAGTTGACCAAAAAGATATTGGCAGACTTGGCAAGTATCACTAGAATGAACGGCATAAACTTTGTTCACACACTAAAATTTGTGAACGAATCTTATACAGGCTACTCGTTTCGTAGCGTCGTGCGATAGGGCAATTCCCTTGGACTAGGTTTAATTATATTTACTCCCTAATTTAAGAAGTAGCAAGGTTGGTCGAGCGGTTTTTTTTTTGTTTTTTGTTTGTCTGTGGTATATTTTTAACTAGGGGAAACGTAGCTGTCTGCATCTCTGCCTGAAAAGGGGGCGGTGCTATCATTTGCCTTATACGTACTGGGGTCCTTGGTTATTACTTACTTAAAACTCGAATCATATTATTTGGTATAAATGACTACTAAATATGAAATTTATTTATAATATTTGCATCTTCAGAAATTTAGGCGTTAGATACGCAACTTACGAATACTCTTATCCAGTGGACACATTCTCTATTTCTTATGGTTAGTACTAATACAAATTACATCAGACATAAAACTTACCCTTAATAAACTCAGTCACTGTAACTTTCACTAATACTAATTTATCCTTCGGTCAAATCATTAGTTTTCACAAAGTGGCCTCACCCGTTGAAATCTGGAGTGGAACTCCCGCTATGTTGTTTCATTTGCTTCCTCGCAGTGACTTTGTCCTTATTTTAAATACTTAACTTAGCATATTTCCGGTTGGTGACCAACAACTACCTAATGGGTTCTGCTTGAGTTTGACCTTATTGTCATTTTGCTGTACCTGTCTATTTCGAAATTACAAGCTATTTTGCTGGCCTTATGTTGTAATATGCTATTTCCTCTATTGGAAATAGCGCATAGGTTGAAGACCTGAATGAACTTATCATAAATTTAACTTTAAGTACTATTTCTACAAATGAGGCTATCTAATTTTACTAGTTTCCTTTTTTATCATTTCTAATTAATTGGGTTGGTATATGCGGGGTACTACAATATCAAAGCGGGACCAGGTTTTTTGGACCCAGGTGATAGGTATAATTTAAGTTGATTAGAAAGGATTCGTTTTTGTAATTAGGATTCATATAAATAGATCGAGTTTTTAGTCAAAAAATCAGTTTTAACATCCGCAGAATTCGAGACAAAAATAGGTAAGACCTTTTAAGTTTAAAATTATCTTTCTAATTTCCATGGAGAATGTGTTCTAGTACAGTGTTATTGCAAAATGTAATTTCTTTTACAGATTCGTCTTATTGTATACGTTGGCTGGTGAGTTTTAAATATTGCTTTGACTGACTCGTTGAGCTTTACAACAAAGCCGGTTTGTATTATGACATTGGATGTTATTGCACTAGAAAGAGCATGCTTCATACATACATACTGTTCAGCTAAAACCTCAAAACCCAAAATTTTTGACGCTGATTGTTTTTGCACCAAGCTACAGAATTGTATCTTTGACAACATTTTTATATAGAAGTACTATATTGATAAATACAGAGCAAAAGTTTAAAATGACAAGCACTCAAAGTATCCATTATAAGACTGCCTGTAACTTTGTTGGAAGATAGCAAATTATTCTTCCGAAATGTGCTGCCATATAACCAATATGGTCTTCTGGCATTGTTGGACACATCTATAAACCGCCAGAGTGGAAACATAATCTGCGATACTTATATATTCATCAAAATTCCTTTAACAAGATCAAAATCCTTATAATAGTAAGAAAATTGTTCCATTGAATCACCCTCATTTCAGCAGCGTAAATACATTTCTTTAAATGTTGAATATGGCATTTCGCCATTTATATGATTAAGAAAAATATGCCAAAGATTGATCTCGTCCTGTTTCCATAACGTAATCACATTAGCGTTATCTAAGTTTGATATAGGTAAAAAGATGTACTCGTTTATGTCTGCCAAAACGAGAAAAACTGTGTGATGTTGCTTTGCTGGTTTACAGGAATGTCGTCGAAAACAATAACTGAATCTTTCAGCATCCCCTGTACCAATCACATCATCGCAATATTCAAACTATTGCTATTTAATTATGTCTTTAAAAGACTAAAATACATTCTATAGCAGCTCATATTTTTGTTGATATAGTCTTTTAGAAAAACACGTACACATTCTGGAATCTAAGCCCCTTATCATGTAATATTAGAGATATTAGGATATTTGCTTTTCGACACTTCGATGGTCCTGCGAATAATGCTCTTATATTAGAGGGCAATCGGACTAAATTCATAAACTGAATTAATTGTAATATTTAAATTTTTTACTTTAAAATTGTTAACACTTTATTTTCAGATCGTATAAAATGGGCGAAATTTAAACCATATACAAGTACGCTGGTTACCCGCAACAAACACGATAATATTATATATTTTTTACTAATTATTAGCTACAGTGTGCAATCTATAGTACACATACACAGTTTTTAAACTGTGCAACCATCTGTTAGTTCATATTGCCACCATTATTTAAACGGTGCTACCCTCTGACCGCCTATTGCAAAGTGTGTTATATCTCTTCTGCACTCATGTAAAGGGCCATATAGAAGAAATTACATATAGATAGGTTCAATACGTAAATATTTGCAGTAGAAATCATAATAATTAAATTCAGGTCATAGAAATGTATAATTATCAGTCAACGGATTTTACATGCAGTTTGTTAATTGTTTAAATTTGTGTACTTGATTTTAATAGTTTTTCCCGGAAGCATTATCGCAACATTAACATAAGTTTAAGAACATGGTTTATCACAAAACACTAATACATATTCGTTAAATATATTCTGAATGGTTATGATGGAAATTGCTAGGGTTATTAATTTACAATAAATAGTTGTTGGTTCGGATCTCGTTTTAGTTACTGCTTTTTTTCTACCGTGGATTACAAATGTGACGTCAGCGGTGTGTTAAAAGAACAAGTTAATAAAAACGCCCAGAGGGTTTGAAAACAGACAAGCTGGTGTAATTAGGTGAATATATGCCTATCTCCCTTCCACTGACGTATAGTCCATATAAAAAAAATTAAACAGCAGGAACCCGTTTCTATAAAAATTAAATAAAAGATGCAGAAGATTACACATTGTAGGTCTAGTTTGAAAAATGGTAGTATATGTTAATTGAATGGTTTAAAACTTTGTGTAAATATTATGTAATATTGCTTTATCTAAGATTATTTAAAAGATATGTGTGCAAATGACGTGTTATAAGAGCAAGTTAATAAAAAACGAACTCAGGCTTGTAAAATAGACAAGCTTATGTAATTAGCAAGGTGCATTAATGTATGTCTATCTCCCTCCCACCCACGTATAGTCCACAAAGAGAAAATTACATGTAAAATCCCATAAGGGTTTGTCTTATACATTGAATTTTACAAAAGGGTAAGTTTTGGGGTGCTAGGAGTCGTAGTTTCGTACTACTCGTGTACTTGCTCCGTAATTTCGGTTGGTGATGGACTGTCACATTTGTTCGGTTCAGTGCAATTGGAATATCTCGGCTTCACCATTTCTATCGCAACATGTGAAATGTTCTATATCATCACTTGTAGACGTATTTTTACTTGACGGTGGTTTCTCTTGCTTATTCGATCTGCTGCGGTAGCAATTTTTCCACCCATGTACAGCTATTTCTTCATATTGATCATTTCTTTGTCATCAATACCCTGATAAATACCTAATTTCGAAAACGGTTAAGCTGTAGTGCTTAGCAGGTCTGCATCATGTAAAACTGCATCAATTATTTTCAATTTTAGTTATAAATTATTAATATATTGTCCTCTATTCGTACCATTTGTTACAACCTTGGATTACTATTGTAATTCGTAGGTGTTGAGGACTTCAAATTTCTTACCTGGTGGTGGAAGCATGATCACCATCATTAAACTAATTTCTAAACCAGTCACACTTGTCCAAAGATTCAAGAACGCCATTGTTTGTAAAACTAATACTATTTTGTTTTTAAGGCCCGCCACCGCAGTTATGGCTAGATATGGAGTGGTTTACATCTGTATTTCAGTTAGCATTTTACTGTATTCCTGCTGATTACACTGTGGCTGAGGTATGTTAGTTTCTAGAAAACAGAATAAGCTGAAATTACATAGAGCACAAAGCTGCATTGGCATAATAATAGCACCTGTTAAATACCGACATGATCGGTTTCTCCCCAAAAATTAGAATCAATTTGTGACAGAGTTCCACATATGCGAAATACGCTTCAAACTATTTATCAACCGTTGATGTTCTTGATTATCCTTCAGTAAGAATTCCTCCATTGTGCTGCTACAAGCGTATATTAGCAATGGTACTTTCCTGGGTGCAGTTGGGTACTGCACTTTTCTGGCCTCTATTTATTTATAAACAAAATATTTGTATAGTTTGGAATAATGGTAATATGCTAGCAAGAGTTTCAAAACTATTTTAGTTTTGAATAATGCCGTTCTTTTTTTGCTTTTTAACATAGAAATTTCAAGATTGCATGCTGTCAAAAATGCTTATAATTGGACATTTTTCAATTCAGATTAAACGGTTTTGTGCTCCAGGAATTCATTTCAAAAGAAATCATGATAATCTTATTATATTCTAACCTTTCTTAATATTATAGGCTACGGCAGTTGGGCAAGCAGTATACGAGTCCAAATGGTACACAAATGACAAAGCTAGCAGGAAAATGCTGTCGTTTGTTATACATAGATCTCAAATTCAGAAACATTTTAAAGCAGGTGGTTTGTTTGAAATGAGTCATCGATCGCTGTTATCTGTAAGTAGTATAAAGAACGTACTGTAAAAAACAATAACGTTAAAAGTGACTTAAGGGCCATTATCTAATATATATATATATATATATTATAAGTAGTTTTTTACACAAGGTAAGTTGATAAATACTAACGTATTGCAATTAATAAGATGAAATAATAACTTAGACCTTTTATACAAAGCCCAAATGATCATTTCAAATCGAGCTAGTAATTGTAAATCCTGTCCAAGACCTTATATTTTCCTTCTTTCAATTACTAGCTCGATTTGAAATGATCATTTGGGCTTTGTATAAAAAGTCTAAGTTATTATTTCGTATATATATATATATATATCTCAAATCCTGTCCAAGACCTTATATTTTCCTTCTTTCAATTACTAGCTCGATTTGAAATGATCATTTGGGCTTTGTATAAAAAGTCTAAGTTATTATTTCATATACCGGGTGTTCCATTAAGCGTATCGCGCGGCTGTATATCATAAAGTATAAGGCCTAGAGCTTTGCGGAAAAAAATTTATTAAGTAAAGTGGCCAAGAGAAATTGCTGGAAATTATTTTTAAGTTTCAATTTCTACCGCAAGGGGGAGTATTTGCTAAGGTCAACAACAAAATTCAATTTTTCTCCCAAAATTTAAGCACAAGGTATTATGTTCAAAACGCGAATAGGCAGTTATCTTTATTATTCACAACTTTTATTTGAAACTTTTTCTGTAGATCGCACAAGGACAGCTGTAGGATTTGGTGAATTGGTTTACATGTAAATAGGGTTATCTCACAATACCCATGTTGGAATTTAATAATATTAGAATCGTTTGAAAGAGAATTTCTCAGGGATCAAGAAAATGACTAAATTGATTTTTCTAATGTTTTCTAAATATGTTAGAGGGCGCTTTTTCCAATCATGCCAGTTTTTGTTCATTTACTTAAAAAAATTAAATGGAAAGACATATTTATCAAAGGGGAATTGAATGAAGGGTAAAAAAACAAAGATTTTAGTGAAAATCGCACCTCGATATCTTTAATGGTTCTTAAGTTATTGCAAAAAGTATGTGCATTTTAGAGATCTATCCCAGTACTAATTAGAATTTTCCTGAATTTTCGGATCAAATATTTGAAATTATTTAGTCATAAATATTATTATAGCAGATGTTCAAAAGTGCCTTTCATTTAGTGACGATGTTTATAAACATTAATAATATGTCGCTAATAGATCCCTTTAAAATGCATCAAGTAGGCGTCAACAGGTATAACTCTGTCATACTAGTTATTGTTATAGTAGTTAAATCGTGTATGCTCTGTGTGTAAGTTTGTTTGTTAATTTTGAACTACAGAATTGTCTTTCTCTAATGCTGAAGCTTATGACATGCTTAGAATTTACTTTCAAAGTTTTGAAAACGCGGCTATTGCTGAGCGTGAATATGCAATGGCATATCCTGAAAGAAAACATTATACCAAAATGGTATTTACACGATTGGCAAAACGTTTAAGAGAAACAGGGCGTGTGCATCCAATTAAAATGCCCACAAGAAAACGTACAATTACAAATGAAAACAGTGTTATAAATGTTCTTGCGTGCGTTGAAGTAGATCCGCATGTAAGTACCAGGCAACTTTCTGCAAATTTAGGGATACCTACGACATCGGTGCATCGTATTCTAATAAACCACAAATTGCATCCATATCATGCAGTTTTGCACCAGAACCTTTTAGATATCGATACCGACAGAAGATTGAATCATTGCCATTGGTTGAAAGATATGTGCATCGAATATCCCTTATTCTTGTCCCGCATATTATAGACAGATGAAGCTATCTTTAGTAGCGATGGAGGAGTAAATTTACATAATATGCATTATTGGTCTGAAACTAATACCCATTGGATGCTACAAGTTGATCACCAACACAGGTGGAGTGTGGAGTGGTGCTGCATTATTGAAAACAGAATTTTAGGCCCATTTGTTATTAATGGAAATTTAAATGGAGCAACATACTTGCATTTTTTGGTCAACAATCTACCTGAATTTTTGGAGGCTGTTTCACTAAAAACTAGGCAGAACATGTGGTTTCAGCATGACGGTTGCCCGGCACATTATTCCGTGGAAGTTAGAAATTATTTAGAAACTACCTTCCCAAATCGCTGGATGGGAAGAGGAAGTTTATTTCCTTGGCCGGCTAGATCACCAGATCTTACTGTTTTAGACTTTTATTTATGGGGAAGGCTAAAAGATATGGTTTTCTAAACACGACCTACCACACGCGAGGATATGATTGCTCGAATTCAAAACGCCATAACAAGCATTTCAAGAGCCGAAATTGAAACTGCAGTGTCAAGCACCCATCGAAGATTAGAAAAATGTATTTTTAATGATGGAAGGCACTTTGAACATGTGTTGTAATAATGTTAGTTGTTTATTGTTCGTTTTAGTTGTTCTGTTTGTGTGCGTTAAATATGTATTTAGTTTTACCAGTTGACTAAAACTGGTAACCAAAAACGGCCTTTTCTTAAGGCTACAACAGTAGCCATTGAAAATACAACATTTTTATAGACAATCATGCTAAAGTAATCCCACCCGCATTTTCCTCAAATTTATTATTATTATTATTAATGTTTAATCGACTACAAGGAAAGACAACGTTGTTTGTAATTGTTTTTGAGACTCTGTTAGCGTACTGGGATAGATCTCTAAAATGCACATACTTTTTGCAATAACTTAAGAACCATTAAAGATATCGAGGTGCGATTTTCACTAAAATCTTTGTTTTTTACCCTTCATTCAATTCCCCTTTGATAAATATGTCTTTCCATTTAATTTTTTTAAGTAAATGAACAAAAACTGGCATGATTGGAAAAAGCGCCCTCTAACATATTTAGAAAACATTAGAAAAATCAATTTAGTCGTTTTTCTTGATCCCTGAGAAATTCTCTTTCAAACGATTCTAATATTATTAAATTCCAACATGGGTATTGTGAGATAACCCTATTTACATGTAAACCAATTCACCAAATCCTACAGCTGTCCTTGTGCGATCTACAGAAAAAAGTTTCAAATAAAAGTTGTGAATAATAAAGATAACTGCCTATTCGCGTTTTGAACATAATACCTTGTTCTTAAATTTTGGGAGAAAAATTGAATTTTGTTGTTGACCTTAGCAAATACTCCCCCTTGCGGTAGAAATTGAAACTTAAAAATAATTTCCAGCAATTTCTCTTGGCCACTTTACTTAATAAATTTTTTTCCGCAAAGCTCTAGGCCTTATACTTTATGATATACAGCCGCGCGATACGCTTAATGGAACACCCGGTATATATATATATATATATATATATATATATATATATATATATATCTCAAATCCTGTCCAAGACCTTATATTTTCCTTCTTTCAATTACTAGCTCGATTTGAAATGATCATTTGGGCTTTGTATAAAAAGTCTAAGTTATTATTTCATCTTATTAATTGCAATACGTTAGTATTTATCAACTTACCTTGTGTAAAAAACTACTTATAATATATATATATATATATATATATATATATATATTGACATGATAAGGGGTCACGAAAGGTCATTGAAACCCAAATTCTACAAATAAATTCCACCAAGATATAAAAGAATCCGAAATAATAGAAATTTCCGAAAATTCATGGTTACACCCTATACAACACAAGCGTACTTTTAGCCGTTAAAGTGCCAAGCGAAAATGCAATTGCGTGCGTGTAAATAATTACTCTGTATAATATAAGCATTGTAAATTTATAGCAATTAATGTGCAGTAGCGAAGAAACAAAATTCCGTGTTTTTAAATAATCGCTCTGAGATAAATACAAAGCATAAAAGTACATTTTCCGTTGCATATAAAACATTCGTTCTATTTAGCGTAACAACTATATCAATCCTGTTAAAAAGTAGCGCTTTAATCTTAATTATGTGTATTAGAACACGTTTTGCCGTGAAAGCCAATCTTTTTATTACAATTATGAAGATGCAGGTCTTTATGCATGTGCAGAATACTTGGGTAAAACAATTAAAGTTTAAAATAATTAGCCAAATTGACTCTGTATAACGTAAATTCGATTTAAATAAAACATGTTCTCAAAATTTTGAGAGGAATTGAGGAGAAATATGTCAGTTATTAAGAAATATGGTATAAACTCATTAAAAAACAAAACGTTTATTCTAAGGAATATTTAAAACCCATAAAAATTGATAAGAATTATTTATTAACTTTCGTATTACTTTAGAAAAAAAGCGACACGAGCAATAATCTTAGGTGTTAGAGAAAGACTGATAGCGCACGTCACTAATAAGTGAATTGCGTTAATGAGGTAATAAAGCGAGAAATTCCCAGAAACTTGCGTCAGCTAGGCGTGTGGTGTTTGGAATAGAATCCAGTAAACACTAGTACATTCTAGAGAAGAGATAATTTTTGTATATAAACAGGAACTTTTATAAAACAGATTCATTCAGATTTTCGATCGGAAAATGTTTTTTGGAGAAGAAATTGTTTTAAAGCATGTAATACGCATACCGTAATTAATAATTACAATGTAGCAGTGAATAAAGAATTAAATTTTAAACGTAACCTGCGTAAATATGAAAATTGGTAAATGCAATTAAAAACACGTTTACCGTGAAATCAAATACTTTCTATAAAAATGCAACTACATTGCATTATAAGGCCATTAAAGCTTTAAATTAAGCATATCAATTGACCTTTGTATTACACAAATTCATTTTAAATAAATAATTTTCTTGAATAGACGAGATTAAGAAACGCGTTTTAGGAGAATACCGCCGCTTCGTATGAAGTAATTACTAAAGAAACTTTTATTCCAAGAAGCGACCGGAATATTAAAAAAAGCCCATAAAATGTAATTAAAATCCATAAAAATTATTTATTACATTTTACAATCACTGGATTAGTATGCGACGCCACAATAACCTTGGGTGTTAAGCAAAGGCAATCAGCGCACGTCACTAGTAAGTGGAACGCACTATCGAGGTAATAAAATGCGACAATTTGAACGCTAATGAGAAATTCCTTTGAAAATTACGTCAGATAGGCGTGTATTATTACGTAAACACTAGTATATTCTAGAAAATAGATCATTTCTGTATATAAACGAAAGCGTTTATTAAATAGATTCATTCATAAATTCGATCGCGGAAAATGTTACTTTGAGAAAAAAAATTTAAGCTGTTCTTTTGAAGTATGCAATAGTTTAATAATTAAAATACAACAGTGAATAAAAAAGTAAAGTTAAACGTACTCTGCACAGAAACATGAAAATTGATACATGCAATTATTTGTAAATACTTCCTGTATGTTTGTTAGGGTTTGTTTAGCATTTTTCTTAATCTTCTTTGGGAATTAAACCACTCATGATTTTAAAAACTATGGGTGGTTTAATTCCCAAAGAAGATTAAGAAAAATACAATTATTTGATCTTGTAATATACAATGAAGATGGGAAATGCTTCTATATAAAAAGCTATTTAAAATTTTATTGAATAATTAAACCGAGAATGCACATTAGTTTCTAAATGGAGATTTAAATAATATGCATGATTTTGTAAATTGAGATTTGACGTCAATTTAAGAAGGAAGAGGAGGATATTTAATACTATTCATTGCGAATTGAAGAAGCGCTTTGTGGATTTTTGCAAGTATTACTTTCAAGGTACTGTTTATAACTGATATTTGAGTGTATGTATGTCATTTTAGTTTAAGAAACAATAAGTCTTAATCATATAATATTTTTCTGTAAGGAGCTTTATCAGGAAGATTGTGATCAGAGATCAAAAAACTCTTATCTTTTTTATAGACTATTTGTCAAGGTTCTTTTTGGCCCAAACAAACCTTACAAGCGTAGGAATAAAAAACAGGTAAACTATCCATAAAAAAAGAAACTTGTGTTCTGTAAATTTAAACCTACATCAGGCGAGGAACATTTTTGATAAGTAAGCACTAGTTAAGAAAAAGATTATATTTGAAAGAAACCCAACTGTAAATGTTCTATATCCCTTTGTATAAAAGAAAAATTTTTTACTGTATAGATGCCTTATGATATTGCTGTGTTGGATTTCACTTTGTGAACTCCATTATTTCTGTTGAGCTAGAATTTGGAAAGGAAGGCAAGTCAACAATTTCAAATTTTACAATTTGCTGTATCTGTATCACAGCATACTTTTAGCGACGCACCAACGCGGCCGTTAGTTGACCAGCCTCTAGGGGTACACAAATAATGCTGCGACTTGTGTACAAAATAATTGCATTAATAGAGATGCAATATAAAATTTCTAACTTACCGTGTCTTTTTCCTTGCATGGCTAGCTCTGCGGAAAATATGTTGTGAATTTTATTAAAAAGAAATAAAACAGAAATTTATAGACGCATCTATAAACATTCTTCTATGCATTCAAAAACATTTTTCTTTTATACATTTTATCTAAAGGATACCACAGATATAAATAACGCTTATAAAAACAATTTACAGCTTAAGCCTAGACAAAAAATTTTCCTAATGATTGCTTGTCTATTAAATAATCTCCCCCTAATTCTTGCTAATAATTACAAAACTCAAACATCTTATGTGAGTCAAAAAATTCTCTTAAAAATTCTCGGGATAATTTACCTTTCTTTGTATTACCTCAGTTGTCAGTGTTGCCAACGACGCTGTGCAGAAAATTTTGTAAAAGGTCAAAATGATTCGAGCTCTGACCTCAAAATTGCTGGAATAAATTATCCCTTTGACAAATAATTTTTATAAAAATAAAATCTTATTCTAGCTTAACTTACTGTATGATACTCAATTATCCTATTAAATCACAAAGAACAAAATTATACTTGCAGTTGGTCTTGTCAAATATCGCTTATAAAAATATTATTTCCATTGTAATTAACGGCATTAAATACTTCCTGGTTCCCCTTCAGATCTCCATTTATAATCAGCCTTGACGTTGAAATATTAGTCTGCAAAGTGCATTTTTAATCAATTAAAATTAGCGCTTGATTTTTACCAAGATTATTTATGTTAATGAGATAAACGTTTGTCCTGCTTTATCTAATAATTATACTTCATAACTTCTGAGTTACTTGTGGAACGCCAACAGAATAGATTACAAATTACTCGAAAAGTATATGTTGAATGTCGTAAAATAAGCTAAAAAATAAAACTTTACTTGAAACTTACATGTTTGTTTAACGTTAGAATGAATGACTTCGTTCTTAATTACTTTCGTCTTATTTACAAAAACAAACTCAATACGTCTCGATTCTTCTAGGTTCCATTTCAAAATTTTAGTTACTGGATGATGTAATAAATATCTTGATTTCTAATTCCAATGAGCTATTAGTATAAAGTAATCGTGATCGTAAAAATCTTAAATTCTTTGTTAATGAACGAAACCATCGGTACTATCTTTCTCTTACGACTTGTGTAATATTAGAGCTATTAAACTCCTTATCCATTTTATGACTCTCCCTGTAGTATTATTATTCGCGAATCGACGTTTGTTTGTGTAAGAAAGTAATTATCGCGATGACGTATATACTTTATGACTTTTTGGAATTTTTTCGAAAGAAATGCCGTATTCTTTTATTAAATAACGTAAACATCGTTTATTCTAGAAGTAATTCAAATTAACTTTTTTGAGAGAAAGCTTTTCTTTATTGAAAACTTATAAAGGTGGTATATTTAGAATGAATACTTTATGCCATTTGTCTTTCAGGAAAGTACTAATTTTAATTACACAATTAATGAATGTAATTGAAATTTATTGCGTATTTCAAAAGTGTATGATACTCGTTTCTCAAGAAAAACTTGTTTCAAATGATATCTTAAAGAGAAAGTAGTTTGAAAGCGAATTTATTTATTGTCCTTAAAGCTGATATATGTAAATTAACGTATTCTGCTTATTAATGATATACATTAACGTTATTTACTACTCTTAAAGTGAATGTTATTTAGTTTGCATACGCGCAAAAACTTGTTTTGAGATATTTTCTAGAGAGTAATTGTTTACACACGGTTGAAAATGAATACTTCTATTCTCATGTATTTAAAAATTGTGCTTTGGTTTTTGCTGTATTTAAAAAGAAAACTAGTTTTATGATATTTCTTAGAAATAATAATTTACACACGACTGAAATGAATTAACGTAATCAGTGAATTTAAAATTCGGCTTTTTTCTTAAACGACATGTGTCCTTAAAGAGTGTTATTTTACATGGGAATCTTATTTTATGTGCTAATGGAATACGCTTATGCGTTTATACAGGGTGAAATTTAAATATTGAGAAGTTTTAACTTCTTTTGTTTTTTGGTGGTTTTTTTCACATAATTTAATGACCTCTCATGACCTTATTATCACATCAGTATATAATATATTTCTGTGTGTGTGTGTGAGTTTGTGTGTGTGTACAGGATGTTATAATTCTTACACGTTGTATGGGTAACTAGGTTATTTGTAACATTAGAGAATCTCACTCCAATTTTCCTGTTTCTCATATTAAATTACATAACATTATAAATCTCAATTCTGGAAGTGCCTTTAATAATTGACATAAAAAACAGTTAAATTCCAACTTTTTCTTTTATCATTTAATCGTCCATTCAAAATATATAGCTTAATGCTTTAACTAATACTACACTTGTCCAATAAAACCTACATATAAAATCAGTACATACACACTTCTTTTAAAATTTTCCAACTTTCTTTCACGATAACCATGCTTAAATGTAACTAACACTTATTCCGTCGCTAATTCGACGTTCAACAAATTAAGTACTTTTCGTTTGATTTATTTCTTGCTATGTGTATATCAACCCATTTACAAGTGAGATTATAGATACATAATTACAAAGTACAAATATAGAGGTTGAATAACGTAGTCTGAGGACATCAATGGTTCACACTCGATTAAGGTAATAAACTCATAAAACAGTAATAACAAATTCCCATTTCTGGACGAACAAACTCGCAAGTTTCTACCCTTTTATTTATTTACGTATTTTACCGCAGTAACAAAAAAATCTACGTGCGTGGCACATTTTCAACCCTCTCGAGACCTACATTTTGTGTGATTACATTTAGACTTCTCTGTTTGAATTTAACTTTAACTTATCAAGCTTAACTGTTTTATCAAATCTCTCCACCTATAAAAAATTCTATTCGTTGCCGTTAGCATACGTTAATACAATATATCAATTGAAAGCTATGCCAATATACAACATTTTGTCACGTTACTTTGTATGTAATTTATTAGTGTTGTAAAATGGTAATATTTTAAAAGTCCTTGGTGGTCGGAACGGAAGATAACTGTCTATTGTAAATTATCTTTTCATGAAAAACGCATAGGTAGCATCTTGCAACATTTCAAGTTTTTTGCATTATCGGTTTTAAAATTAGTCATTTGCCTGGATTACTACGTTTACAATGCATTAAAAAATAGTACGAGTATTATGTCTTTGTATCTAAATGATCTTTATAGGAACAAAATTTAAAATATAATTTTTAATATACATTAATTATTGGTGAAATCTATCATTTAAAGTGCGTCCATATTTAGTTCAAATTTACTAAATTTTCCTTAACCGTTTAATTTTATAGCTAACAGGTTTCAGCCACGAAAACATAGTTAACAACAGGGTGTAACAAAAATTTTATACCAAAATAACAAATTTTCAATTTTTTTGTTTGGCTCTGTGGTCCATTTATTATGAATATAAAATGATTTTATTTATTTGTATATAGCTTTTGTCATATTCGAGTAAATATGTGAGATTGTGTTGTTTTTGAATGGACACCACAATTGATGGTAGTTCTGGTAGAAAGGCATATTTCAATTAAGGTAAAAGTAGATTTTTGCCTAGTATTGTAGTATTTTTTAGAATGAGACTGATTCTTTTTCTTTCCCTGTTTATATAACTAACTTTTATTGGAAACATTGTAGCACGTCTTTTAGTTTAGGAATATTGAGTTTTGATTAAAATGCACCAACCACTAGATTGCCTAGTATACCGTGATTGCTAAATGCTGTATGAAGTAACCTAAATGGTCTTAATTCGCCATAACAATAACCAATCTCGATTATGCCCTATTAGTTTTGGATTTTGAAATCGATCCTTCTGTCAAAAAGCGAACGTAGACCTATGCGGGCTTAATTTAGACAAGTCGGTTTATAAAATCTTCAAACTATTAGTTGTAGTATTTTAATTATGCATTCGAAATTATGGTAAATATATGTAACAATATGCAACATTTGATACTAATAAAAATTGGATAACCAAATATATATGATTTTTTCAGGTGCTGAAGATTTCTTGGTCTGCTTGTACAGTACTGCGGGCCTGTAGAAAATCTTAAACAAATGTGCGCTGGAAGTAAACAGTACAATTTTTTAAACATAAAAGAAG
The DNA here is from genome assembly GCA_036346225.1 of Platerodrilus igneus. NCBI lineage: Eukaryota > Metazoa > Arthropoda > Insecta > Coleoptera > Lycidae > Platerodrilus > Platerodrilus igneus. Next base: position 7,899,907 of record JARFIW010000565.1, read on the forward strand.
TTACCAGACGTAGTTAATATATTTATAACTATCAAACAATATATGTCGGTGTTTGTATTAACAATATTAATTGTAAATATAAGTTGATGTATCTGCACAGAATATTGTTTTTATGAAGATTTTCAGTAGATGAGGAAGTAGCTATGTTTACTACTGCTAATGACCCGAATTGTACCTGATTTACGAACATGCTATACATCATACATTTAATTTTCCAATTCTCCACATAAAGGTCCTGCATGGGTCAAGAAGCGAGTTATTATTACCTGGAAATTTTGAATTTTGCCGAATCTTTGTTCTTCCAAGCAAGGTAGGGATCTTTAACGTGTATGACAATACTCACACACGCAACCTACATCTACCTCTCATCCGAACGAGGGTATATCTTTGTAAAAAATGTTTGCGTAACATTTTTCAAGTTGTGCGGGTCGGGAATCAAACCCGGAACCTTCATGCTATACACCGCCGTAACTTAAAAAAATAGGATATAAAATGTAGTGTGCTATGGAGCTGTTATCAACTGATCCACCAGGCTACCACCAAAGATTAGGGTACAAGAAATTTTTTTTTTTATTTTTATTCCTAATAAATATAATACTTGGCTTATAGCCACAATTTTGAGCGTTGCTTCCTGTGTATAACTGACGTAAGTTAAAAATTTGACAATGTCAGACATGATTGAGAAAAATGCCAAACGTAATTGAAAGTTAGGTTGATGTATGGTTGTTTTATACGATTTAGATTTGTATATTTTCCGATTGTCGTCATCGGTCTCGGTGGCGTAATTGGAAAACGCATGGTTCTAGAAAGACTAATGTACAAGTTCAAGTCCTGTCTAAGACCTTATATTTTCCATCTTTTAATTACTAGCTCGATTTGACACGATCATTTGGGCTTTGCCTAAAAGTCTAAGTTATTAATATATATATATATATATATATATATATATATATATATATATATATATATTCTTTGGATTTTAAGTTAGAACAAAGGTAGATAGGTCAGATGAATATTTTTAAGAGGGTACACCATGTATATAAAAGCCATGTAATAATTTAAAACATTTTCTAAGCTATAGCACAAAGATTCGTAATTTAAAATAAGCTTTAAGGTTAATTTTGCTTCATTTTAGATTTAGGATAAATACTAATTACAATTATTAAATATAATAGGTGTAAATCCGCAAGGTAAACACGTGCATTTAAATATAGGTACCATGTAAATGTAGTGATAGGAAAGCTTTTCATTTGTAACATAAAAATCGATAATTGAAGAGGATGAATTTGTTAGTGAAGGATATTCAAAGCGTAATTATTTTATTTGTGTACATAACTTAGTATAAAGTAATATGAAGCTAGAATATTTATAATTTTTCTAAGGTTTAGCATGGTAAATACGTTCTTCGTTTTGATTTATAGCCTGTCAACAAATATCAAGGTTTCTTAGGAAAAGATCGGTAAGAACGAACAACAGGTCGATTTTAGGTAGGGTGTTGTTAACAGCGGAGATAAAGGTAAAAAATATAACATACGGATTAAATAAGAATACAAGAAATCGATAACGAACGTAGAAAATTGAGGAAAGGTACAAGACAAAGAACAGAACATTTTGAATGCAAGTTAGAGTGAGCTGATAAGATGTGCGCGTGTGAGAGAGGCGTGTTTTGAATGCTTGGATGGGAGTTAGTTGCCGAAGGATTTCGACGAAGTCGGAAACCGTTACAGATTTTATTGAGGGTTTCGAAATAAAATGCTTATTTGCGAGTGAAATTCCAAGATTTTTGAAACAGTTGGAATACGGTTGCCAAGCTTACCGGGAATAACTCAAGGATAATGGCTGGTTTTTGAGAATTGAACGACGGGTAGGTGTTGTGGTGTGCTTGAATTTGTGGAATCGGTAAGGGGTTTGACAAACGTTTCCTAAGAAAGCGTGTTTGTGGAGTAGTGTGATACGATTCGGGGGTCATTTTTGAGTCTATATAAACCAAGAGGAGGCGGTAAACGCTCTTTCTCTTTTCCGATCTACGATAGTAAATGTGAATAAGTGAGTTGAGATTTTTAATTACAATTAATTGATTGTGCACAAGTTGATGAAATATATAAAGTACAATTTGAAAAGCGAAGCATGCTAAACGTAAGTAGACTTCTTGCTATTTATGGTTGAAGGCGTTTGGTGTGCACTGGGTTGGTGTAGTGGATGTTGATGCACCAGTAGCGGATGTACGAGAGTTTGGAAGTAACGTACATTGGATGCTGAGAGATCTGGATAGAGGCGTGCTGTTTCTGATGGTGGTAGTCAGTAGGTGCTGATTCATGCACGTGCAGTCATAAAGGAGGACGACATCAGAGATGGTTTCAAAGCAGTGAGTTGGTTATGCTACAGCCCAGGTAAATGAATTTTATAAAACTTTTGACTATGGTGGTTTTTTTGGTGATTATGACATTTTGTGTTTTTTTTTGGTTGATTTTGGTGTATTTTATGGACATTCTAATTGACTTGAAAATTTATTCATGTACAGTTTTGTATCATAAAATAAGTGTGTAATATTGGCTTTTTGTACAAAATTAACGGATTTTCAGTGCAATAATTAGCACTTAGGTACAGAAAGGTTTTTACTATGAGCTCGTATTAGACCTGGGGTTTTAAAATTACACTTAAAGATAAGCCCAGTTACTTTTTAATAATTATAGATGTGAACAGATAAATTTTGAAATTATTTTATTTTAAATTACCTCTTTTAAAATTGGTAATGGTTGTTAAATATCCGAGGTGTGAACTAAGAGTGTATATACAAAGATTTTTGAGTAGCGATTTTAATGTTACAATAAAGGGTGATAAAATTTTGATAGATCTGCAATCCACAAAATTCAAAAACAGCTTGAAGCGTTCTAGTTTTCCGAACCCCAAAATCTTCATAAAAATTACTAATAAGATATTATAATTTTAGTATCCACTTTGTATAATTGTAGTATTCTATTTATTTACAGTTTATTTAAGTGAAATAGATAAAGCAGAACACATTCAGTTTATATTTTATTTCTCGTTAACGTATTAAGGAATTTCATCTAACAAAAATTTAAATAAAGGGGTTTAGGTTTATTGAAGGTCGAATATAATTCGTTTGTGTCATTTGTGTGCGACCAGCACGCCACTTTCCGTTTGTTTGCGCGCAACACAAGGATTTCTACAGCAGGTTACATAGGCCTCTCTTGGTTCGTTGCTGATAGAATTTCGTGCAGTTACGATGTGGAAAGTTTTGAATATCGGCGATCCTCGCATCGAACTACATCGGCATTAATTTCCAACATCTGCCCATATCTAGTCGATTCAAAAATAGTTCGTATTGTTAAATTTAGAGTTCTAAAAATGTATTCCTTTCTACTTTCACAGCGCAACTAATGTAGAAACTAATGTAGAATCTAAGTTAGCAACTAATGTAGAAACTAATTTAGAAACTAATTTAGAAACAAATTTAAGAACAAATTTAAGATTATATAAAACCTAGTTGAAGATTATTTGAAAACAAACTAAGATCTGGTTTTGCTTTATGTAAAATTTCAATAATTATGTGAACGAAACGAGTTTGTTTGTTTTGGTATTGATTTGAAGATACAAAATCTAGAACGTTATGATATGCTGTTATTTGAAAATTGACTAGAAACCATTTCTGCTAATCGTCAAATATCTCCTTCTGTTTGGTCAATTATCATCTGGAATAAACCAGTTTTTCAAGAGGTAATGTATCGGCCATCTTGGTGTTTGTGTTCCAACGCCGTTCGCCATTGAATGTTGGTAATTATAAAGGGGACTTTCGGTATCAGTCGGTAAGTCAACTTTTTATTATTTGACAAGTTGTTGGTTCTTTCGTTGCGATTTATAAAATTTAAATTACCCACCTACTGTAGAAACGTAAATTGTAGAAAATGACAGTGTCGTTACGTTATTTTTGTTAAAAATTTAAACGTCAATATTTTTTTGAAATTGAAATCTATTACAAATATGTTATTTGTACCTTATTGTCCAAAGTACAATTAGTTATTTTGAACAAGAATTATAAAGTGAATTAGAGTTTTCCACGTTGTAAGATTATGAAATCTAAATTTCTTAAACTCATTGAATGTGAACTTGACCTTCTTATTTGTAAGCTTTACTTGTTGAATATTGAACACAAAAATTTGTAAATCAATATCAGATTTGGTATCGCGTTAACCTGAATAAAATAATGCTTATTGTCAATGAAATATCTAGTGCCTATGAATTTGATAAAGGCATAAAATGTATCTGTTTGTTCCTTACCAAGCTTACAAAATTATTCAGATAACCTACTGAACAAAATAATTGAACACTTTCTGTAAATATTTATTATTCATATGTGAGCATAATATTTGATTTCAATACATGTGTAAAATTGGTTATATCCAATTTTTTATTCCTGGTAAAATTATAGAACATTATAATAAAATTAAAAATTCGTTCTCACTCAGTGATTATTATTTAGAACTTATTTATGCTACAGCTGAGTGAAATATATATATATATATATATATATATATATATATATATATATATTCGCACAAGTAGCGTGAGAGTGTGAGTTCTAACACCAACCGACATCTAAGCTACATATTTTAATACTTTTTGGTATAATTTTGTAAAGAGAGGCAACTGCTGTTTCATATTATTTATTTAACCTCATGTTTTATTTCAGTATAGAGTTTATATCAATTTAAGATCAAACCTTCGCGGTTTTCAAACGTAACTTGTTCGCTAAAGTTTCTACACCTTTACTTGACGATATTTGCTAGTTGTTTGTTTTTTTTTATAATTGTAGTGGCGACATTGACTAATCCGTTATTTATTAGACAAACTCCCTGATAGTCTCATCCCGCTGAAGTAGAGTTCAGAGATAGTCCGGAAGTCTACCAAAAGTCAGTTACCATCTACGGATACAAATTTCATCTTACGTTTGACTTTCGTGAGAAGTTGGCATAGTGTTAGGTACCCCCCTTTTTCTCTACCAGCCAACGCAATAACATTTTATGTTCCATCTCCTACGGAATTCAGAGCTGGTTTGTTAGCTACAAATCTATTCCACCATATTGAAAACGAAAGCTGACTGCAGTTTACTGATAATCATTAAAATGTATGGCCATTGAATTCAGATTTCCATGCCTTTTTTATTTATCGAATAACTTTAAAACGATTTTTAATTCGCAGTTGTAATGACATTAAATCACCATTAGATACGTAAAGTTACTTTTGCCATATCTTACGCTCTAAACGTATAACCATAATTACTTCCTAATTAACGCTATTTTAATTATTATATAATGCTAATACTAACCAATTGATAAAACACAAAAAGCGCCACGCCAAACATAGGCCTAGGGTGTTTCACATCGTACAATTGCAATTTTCTTTGGACCAGAGAACGGTTTGGAAAGCCATTTCAACAAGTGCTTATCAAAACCACTTTATTAGCGTCAAAAGTTATTAATGGCATGACCGCAGTACGGTAAACTGAAAAATTGTATGTATGTGGAAAAACAAAGCAAATATTGATAATCATGCAAATGGTGTATTTGAAATATTAAATTCTTATTACATGCAATCGGTCATGTAGCATAGCAAATATTTTTTGTACAAACCTACACTTACATGTGATAAAGACGCTATTAAAGCAAACCTGTTCTTTACTTTTGGTGATTATAGAACTTATTCAATATAAACATTATTGTAATGTTCTTATGAGAATGACCTCAAATTAGCGATATTTAAATAATTTAACGAATAGAATTTTGTATATTTACAATGTAAATAATTCGTTGGAAGCCGTATTTGTACTATCATTCGAGTCCAACACGAGATGGAGCATGAAAATTTTATCGAACAGTGCTCTATTATCGGAACTAATATTTACAAATAACAGTAGATGTAGTTGGAGAGGATTATTATTGATTTTTCTGTGAGCAATTAAAGTGAAAGTGCAGAACGTGCCACGTTTATGTAATAATTAAAAATTAAATGTTGATTAGTAAAAATGAGTGTAATTTGACTTAGCCGATTTAAATCTTAAGTAGAATTTCCTTGTTAGAACTTTTGGTAAAAGAATGATTACCACACGAAGCTCTAAGTAACTCCTGAAGCGCTCTAATCAACACCCAAAGTTTTAATTATCACCCGAAGTTGTGTAAGTACCGCTATGAGTGTTATAATTTCACTATAAATGGTTTTATTACTCCATCATTAAATTTTAGATAATAATGGAGTCACTTCTTCGAAATTTATTGCGTTACTAGAAGCGATCGTTTTAATTGGTTTAGAGCTCATCATTATCAGGTCTTCAGTCCTAGAACTGGTTAGACGCGTACCCTCATTGTTTCCTAGTCTGTGCTAACCTACACATTTTCCTGAAATTCCTACAGCTTACATGTTTCCATATCTAACATTTCAGTGACCAAAGTATAGTAATAATTTTATAAATAAAATGAAATAAGTTGAGTGAACTTAACAGAATATTCTATTGTTTAGCATTATTTAAAATTCAAATCAATTAAGTTGTTGGTTTGTCTTGTCGACGGAGAATAATTCCTGCATCGATCTCAAATTTTCTCATGATTAAAGCACGGAATCATAATGTTTCCTTCATAAACATTTATATTTTAAACATTTTTACTTCATATGTAATTTGTGTCTATTTTAAGAATGTTTTATGTAAGCACCTAGTTACTGTCTATGTTAATTATTCCATATATAGAAATCCAAAATTTTGGTCACGATCTGCTTAAGTGGAATTCATTCTCGTTGACCCGCATTTACATCTCATGCACCCCCTATTTTTGTTTTTGCTTATATGGACCCCTTGCAGATCGGAATCAACCCCTAGGGGTCGATATAGACCACTTCGAGAATCACTATTTTAGAAAAACGTAGAACGGTTAATTTTGAATAATACACACTCGTTTTCTTGCCAGTAATCATTGGCGAAATACGTAAAAGCAACCAACCTCTTAAGACGGATCATTTTCCACCACAACAATGCGAACTCTTACAAATCCGCTCAAACAGTAACTTTTTACGCACTTAAAAGGTTAATTTGATGTCTCATCTACCGTATAGCCGTGATTTCACACCCAGTGATTACTTTTTATTCCCGCATATCAAAAATGTGTTACCTGTAAAACGAGCGGACTAGCAAGAAAATAACGAAATCAGTAACGGAATGCTCGCCTGAATTACACGTAAGATAGGAATGTAAACAAAGAGGAAGAAAACGAATACCACGCTAAACACAGTCGGAGATTAAGGGGTATAAAAAACAAAACAACAGGACCCACGCCTAAATTTGCTTTCTGTGGATAATTAGACACAAAACTCCTGCAAAATGTAACTCCAATAAGTAACTTCTCTGCACTAAGATAGCAAACAACGCTAAATTTCTCGTTTAAATACGAACATCTGAATTCTTCACTACACAATAACATGGCAGATTCAGATTGAGTCTATTGCACTAGATGATACATGGAAACAGGACCACAAGTGTAATTCTAAAGACGCCAACAGGCCTAAATAACTATAAAAATAAATCATACCTACTTGCTTGCTAAATGTACGCTACCGGTAACGATGATAAACTCGCATCACTAGCAGCTACTACACCTAGAACACAGAATTAATATTTAATTTAGTATGCTTAGGCGCAATAAACCAATCAACACACTTTCTATCAATATAAAAATATTATCATACGAAACTAAATCCGTATTCTAATAATAACAGTATTAAATAGACAACAATGTGTTACTCGTTATCTCTAAATATTTATCTACTACCAGCAAATCCACGCATTATAATTAAATGAAGCAAGTAGGTAAGAAGTCATTTGTTTATTTTATTTTTCATCTTGTCTTTTAACTCGCTATTAAAATTTTGTCTGGCAATGCCATCTACACTATCACGTCGGAAGTCATCGATAGTTAGTTGCTTATATTCGAGTATAGAGGGCGCAGGAGAAGCATTTGCACTATAAATACACCTTAATTTGTGTATTATACCAGAACTTAGTTGGTCGTTTTGCAAAAAGAGATGCGTCCGTTTGATGACCTGCAAAAACAGTGAAACCGGTCACGGGCTTTTGTTTTTCCAAAATAACCAACAATTTATATTGATTTTCGTTCCCTATACTCGAATTATTTTTCCCATGCCAGGCAAAATTATTCATTAATCGCATCTGTTGGCATTTAATGATGTTCGTTTACATAGACTTTTGAGGGTCTTAGATAACTGCAACGTTCTTATGTCATCATAACTTCATCTACATACAACGGCAGCCAAACAAAATATGTGCTAACAACTATGTGAGATTTCTTTAGTACCACCAAATAAGCATTAGTTCAAGGAACCTAACAATGTGGGCGTAAAATATGACTCCGAAGGAATTGGTTACAAACCAAGCAGTCACGTAAAAAAAGAAAGCATGTTTTTCAATGTAAGGATTTTATAACTGCCAGATTGAATTTATATTATTTTTGATAAAAAAAAAAACATCACGGACTAGTGATAGAAATATAGTGAACTCGTTCTACCACATCTTTAAAATTGTTATCTGAGAAGTAATCACTGAATTTCCATATAGAATAGCAATGAGTTCTAGAATATTCTTATCTTTCAAAGATTACATAGACGCTTTACCTAATAACAATTAAACTATCAATATTCAAGAATTCTTATCCACCACCTACCTAGATAAGGAACCGGACATTTTAATATATAAACATGTAGGCTTGTGAATTAAATAAAGGGCAAGCAACCTTGGTTGTCTAGCTGAGCTAACTTGATATAATAAAAGTATAGCCAACCAGTATATTCAAAAAAATAGCAATTGAAATAGTTTTTAAGTTAAGGAAGCAGTAAATTTACGAATACAAAATGGAATGTAACAAATTCATTCCGTAGCAAAATAAAAGGTTGGCGTAGGAAGCAAAGCAAAGAACCAAGCAACAAAACAAAACTACGAACAGAAAGGAAACTCATATTACACAAACAATGTAGGACCAAAAAAAGAAAGAAAAAAATCCATCAAGTTCGAAGTGCTAAAATACAAGACAAAGCCAAAACATATAGGAATCTATAGGAAAGGGGTAAGTATATGGTAGCAATCAACAAGGACCAAAATGAACTGGCATAATACTGCAAAAGTCGTTGAAGGATGGATATTTCTAATAAAGAAGTAATAAAGTACAAGCCTCAGGAAGAGAATGGGTTTCTCGCAAAAAAACAAAAAGTAAGAAACGAAACAAAGAAGAAAACAAAAAGAATAGACCGAAAAATCAACTAAGCCGTAGTTTCCGAAGAATAGAAGAACGATCTAGAAAGCACATGCTACAGGAAATGATCTAAAATTAAACAAAGTCTGTGTGAGGACTCACAGTAAGCAAAACCAGCCAAAAGAAAGATAGAAGAATGTAGTATGAAAAGAACGAAAAAGCAAAATCCAAAACTCACATAACACTAAGAAACAGCACAAAACCCGAGAGAAGACAAAAACAACGAATGTAGTTATGGTTGAGCATGCATGTTGGTGTCTGAACGAACGCGTGTGTGTATGTGTGCTATTATTATTATTATTATTATTATTATTATTATTATTATTATTATTATTATTATTATTATTATTATTGTTATTTTATTTAAAAGAGTAAAATAGATATACATATTCTAACTATTGCAATTTAAATTATATTCGTAAAAAAATATTTATACAGATAGTTCAGATACATAACACTATGGTACATGGATGTTAAACCGTACGCTATTGTTGCTTAGTTTAGTGCTATAGGTAAGTTCCCTGCTTTAAGGTCGCACAAAGCTTTCTTAGGATTCTGGATTTCATTCTGTTTTTTACTTTTGTAAGTGCATCACCAGTCTGCCTTCTTTATAATAATCTATAATGAACCAATAAATGGTGTTTTTAGCCAGTGTTAGAAGATAGTTCACTAAGGATGATTGCGCACTACCTTTTCTCATACCACAGCAAATGTCTTCAATATAATTTTCTTTGTTTTTCAATTGTTTGCGTACCGATTGTTTTATGAATTCCCACAATTCAATTGTTTTTGCACCCTGAATTAACGGATACCACGAGCTGCCTTGTACGTTACACCAAAGGCATATGGGTGAATGTATTACGAGGGTGCAGTTTACATATACTGAGCCTGCAAGACGGTTTTTTGCAAACCTCCAAGCCACAATTGATTCATGACCCAACGTTGGGGCAATAAAAAATGTGATTTACCATTCTACTTCGTCATCAGTCAATACCCTTAGGATAGCTGACCGGTTAGCCTTCTTAGTTTCGATGTCTTTGTTTCTAAATTTAATTACAGCTTTTAATTTAGTTTTATTCGGATCTACAGTCTGTGATAAATGTTTGTAGTTCAACCTGAAGAAAGCCCTAATTCGTTTGCATTGATGTTTCGTATCATTTACATTGCCGATGCCGCATTTCTCATACAAACATCCATATTTTTAATATTCAACCATTCGCCATCTTTTACAAAATTTCCAATTGTTTTAAAATCGTTATCATGCCATTTAGAAGAAAATAATGGAGGTTTGATATTTATATCAAGCAATTTACTATTTAGGATTGGAAGGGCTTTTAGCTCTTCCAGACTCCTAAGAAACCCGGGTATATGAACATTAACATTACCCCAGGGATCGAAAAGGCTCCTTAAAGATAAGCTGGCGGTTTCATTTACATTTTTAAATTTTTACAAAATCGCCAGTGCCATGACACTCTGTAAGGGTTGCTGGTAGGTATCAGGTGTTTTAATATGATTGCCCAAATTTTGTTATACTGGCTGTTGACTATTTGTTGACCAAGAAATAAGAATTAACCCGAACTAACGCTAGAAATACAGTAAACTCATCCAACCATTGTATTTGCAAAATTGTTTTCTGAAGTAATAATCACGGAAATTCCATACAGAATTAAAATTAGTTTAAGCATATTTCTGTTTTTCAAAGGTAACACAACTGTTTTACTCCATTACAATTACACTAGCAACATTCAGAAAATTGTTATCAACCACATGTCTAGATAACGAACCAGAAAGTGTAATACATCAGCATGTGGGCTTGTGAATTAAATAAAGAACATGCCACGTTGGTTGCCCACCCGAGCTAAATTAGCATTATGAAAGTGTAGCAATTGAAGTGGTTTAAAATTAAGTATGTAATGGAACGTTCAAATGAATTGCAATGGCAACGTTTCTCTTTTTGATACCTGAAGAAGTGGTTAATGCGTACAAAATGCATGTTTTAGAGGTGTCTCAAACGCATACAATAGTTATTTACGTGCCAAGCTCGGAAAGTGGTACTTTACAGGGCTCGCATGCGGCTTTCATGGCGACGCCGTAGGCGGAGTCCTGAAAGCATGAAAACCCTGTAAGGACACTTACCGAATGTGACACATACAAAATTTTATATGCAGCTACATATAATTTGATAATAATAGAACTGCAAGCGGTAGAGCCCGTTGTGCCGGTAAACTTAAGTTTGTCTAAGCGAACTGCGCATTGCCGCAGCCTTCCAGGCAAAGTCCAAAATAATTTCGTATTGCGGACTTTGCCAGATGTGTAACCCGGCAATCTTGGGTTTGTCAGATGTGTGTTAGGCTAAGCTCAAAATATCTTTATGTAGTCGTTTAAAATTGGTGAAGAAGCCATTGAAACTAGTTACAACCAGTTTCCACCCCTTCTACCTACCAGCAATGAACTGATGCAACGCATTCCTTGATTCCTTTGCTTCGCTTTCAGTTCATATTTTGTAATCTGGCTGTGTTGGAGTAGCCGTTTATTTGCGTTTGTGTATTACTGCATTAAAAATGAGTGAGAATGACGACACTGGTCTAGATAACGAAAGAACGAGTTTTGATGAGATGAGAACTAAATTTATAACGAAATTGGAAAGCGCTAAGAAGCCAATAAATTCGTTTTATATTGAATCACGTAAACGGTATGAAGAAATAATTAAAGAGGTAGAAGATGCCAAAAAAGCTGCTAAGAAATCGACGCTGCAATATCGGCGGCTTAAACGCTTTGATGTTTTGTGTGTCGGGGATATCAAGAAGCTAATAGTTCCACTTTCTGAATAAATGGCTGAAATAAAATACTTTGTTTGGAATGAAGAATTATTTGAGGTAATTCATAACATACACAGAGACTGTGGTCATTCTGGGAGAGATATTATGATCAAAGCATTAGGAGCCAAATATTCTAGTATGATTCGTGAGAGTATAACATTTTACTTGGAACTTTGTGAATCCTGCCATAAGAAAAAGAAACACAAGAAAAAAGGAATAACCGTGAAACCTTTATTATTCAAATAAGTAAATTCTCGGGTACAAGTCGATCTTATTGATATGCAGATATGTCCTGATCAAGACTTCAAATATATCCTGAATTATCAGGATCATCTCTCCAAGTATCTGATTGTGCGGCCGCTAAAAACAAAAATGGCGAAAGAAGTGGCATACAACTTGATAGATATTTTTTGCGTTTTGGGGTGTCCGTTGGTTTTGTAGTCTGATAATGAACGCGAATTTGCAAATCGAATTGTAGAAGAGTTAAAAGTGATGCGGCAAGGGTTATGCATAGTTCATGGAAAGCCGAGGCATTCCCAAAGCCAGGGGAGCGTCGAGCGAGCATATCAGGACGTCGAAAATATGTTATTTTTATGGATGGAGGACAACAAAAACAAGCGGTGGAGTGACGGTCTACGTTTTTGCCAGTTACACAAAAACAACGCATATCACAGAGCAATACCACAAACTCCGTTTGAAGCAATTTTTGGTAACGCTTCAAGTACGTTTTATATAAATTAATTTGTCCCTTTTTTTCTTTAGGAAGGAAAAGTCATATCGGAATTCAGTCTTTGCCGGATAAAATTAAAAAGGCATTGAAAACAGAAGAAGAGCTGAAAGAAGCACTTTTGGCAATGAGCGCTGACGAACTTAATGATGGATTTGGCTTAGAACTAGGAGATACTGAAATAGTAAATGATAGTCGCTCAGTAGCTGAATCCAGATCCACAAGAACTTCATGTACTGTTTGTGAACAGGAAACATCTGCTGCGCACAAATGCAGCAGCTGTGGTGATAACGTTCACTTCATTTGCGCTCAGAGTCAGAGTTCTACTAACGAGGAAGGCTATGGAGCGACGATTCTTTGTCTCCGCTGTGCACAGAAAAGGACAATAAGGACGAACACACAGATTGCTTGTGAAGGGCTAAAACTTCAAGCATAAAAGGTGAAACAGCAGTCACAAAGAAAATTTCCGGAGATTCAAATAGGGGAATCAGACAGAGTGCCGATCCCTAGTTTAGACAGAAGCAAAGGAGATGCCCGTAACATAATTGGAGTTATACTAGAAAAAAACAGATGATGGATTGTACAAAGTAGGCCGTAGGCAAGAGAAAATCAGTTCTCTATATTGGAGAAACCAGATTCAAAGTTGGGCTGAAAAATTTTTAAAAATCGATGAGGTCCCAGACAAAGCACTATCGCTTAGAGGTATGAGCAGTCAGAATTCTGCTTTTGGAGGCCAAGGCTTTGTAAAGTGTAATTGTACTAAAAAATGTATTGTTAACTCTTGTAAATACATAAAGGGAAACTTACTTTATAATTCAAAATACCTTCACTCAACATCCTGCGCTAATTAATAAAGAATGGAAAATACAATTCTAAAAACGAGTCCACTCTGAACCACTTGCAGGAAGTTTTTACCACTGTAACATGTCACTATGTACTGTTTCTTCAATGTAGAAGAATGTTTTCAATTGTTGGCTATTGTCTCTGCCGGGTGTTTCTGTTGCCAAATGTTACTATACAATATTCACATATTTTGTACGTGCTTTCAAGTTCAATAAAAATGTGAATTGTTTTATTCTATAAGCTTCTTATTGTAAACAGATTTTAATCAGTTGCGTAGCAGTCCTATAAAGTTGATATTGCTGATTTTATACGCCTACATAACGGCATTTCGAACTTTGCCTAACACATATCTGCCAAACCCAAGGTTGCCGGGATACGTATCAGGCAAAGTTCGTAATACGAAATAATTTCTAACTTTGCCTAAAAGACCCCGGCAATGCGCGGTTTGCGTAGGCAAACTTAAGCTTACCGACACAACAGCTTTACCGCTAACAGAACTACAACAATATTTAAACTTTTAAATAATACCAACTTGCAACAATTAATTTATAAGAACTTACTGACAGATAAAAATAGTACTGTCATGGTCCTTAATGTAACACCCCTACTTTGTTTTTAATGTAATTGTTCACATTGTTCACGTTTTTCGGAGCTCTTGTGTTACTTTTCCGATCCCTAATGTCACTTTACCGATCTAGCTCGACAATAACGTACTTTCCGAGCTGAAAAATGCTCGGAAACACGCGTTGTCTATATCGGCCGCACAGAAAAGTTCATTAATCTTTATGGAGAATATTTTAAAAAGCAATCAAGCCCCTTGTGTTGATAATTAATTGTTTTTCATTTCGAATCCCGACATATAAGAGACAATCCTTGTGTTAGGTATCAATGAGGGTGAACTAGCTTTCTTTTGCTTGGTTAGAAAGTACACATCGTTATATCATTCAATGTCTGAAGATTGTGAGACGTCTCTATGAAATTTAGAACCGTGTAATAATAGTGGCAATCTAAGTTGTTTTAATATTAATGATGGTACACGTAAAATCTAATGAACTGTATAATTTTCTGCAATTAACCGTACATTTAGCTGATTAGAATTGGTAGATTTAATCTTATTCTAGAAAATTCCTATTCGGAAAATAATGAAATGCTATTATATACATAAAAAAAATTGTATAATTGTAGGTCATCGAGCTCTACATTGTCTATTTAATAATTCAATAAAAAATTCAATTACTTTTAGGGCTTTATTCGTACTAAAATAATCTAATTGTATTATATTCTCAGTCTCCAAAGAGGTGCCAAATGAGTATCATCTTGAAGTGCAATATTGATAACAAAGCAATTTAGCTGATAAATCGTATCTATTCTTAAAAGTCGAAACTTGTTTTATACCATTTAAAGAAAACGAAATTTCCTGCAAGAATTAATGTACTTGTATTTTACCACCTACATCACTTTCCGAATAACGCTAGAGTGCTGTAATATTGAAGTTGTTTATTTAGTTTACATAATTGCAGTGTTAATTTGTTAATAAAAAACACGTCAGTAAGTAAACGAAAGTGCTTAATAGGTAAGAGCTTTTCATAGCAGCAAAGTTTGGTCCATATTATTGCTTGTAATTTCTCTACGGCATTTGCAGTTGCATTTCAAATACTAAAATAAAAGCAAATACTAAGTTTTTCAGTTATGGAAAAGTGTTATGAATTTTATCAAAAAATTCGTTCCAGCAAAGCAACGAAAATTTTAAAAACGATGTGGATTGTACAATTGTCAACAAAAGTAACAAACTGGAAACTATTCCACACTTGATTACGGTGTAATTTGAAAGTTAACATTATTAGAAGAAAATAGATTATACACTAAGGACCGGTTGTACAATGTCAGTTTAAACTCAAGGTTACTTAAACTGCTACCAAGGGTAATCTTAAGTTTATACTTATCCTTAAACCACACCCGTTTTACATGTTTAGTGTATCTTCAGATTAACTAAAACTTACTTTTTAATTTAATACGACTGTTGGCAATCGTGAAACTTACTTCAGCTTATATAGTTATGTGGTCTGTGGTATAAATCTCAGATTATAGTCTGTTATTTTTGTCTTCGGCTTAGCTTATATTATTAAAAAAGAAATCGCAATAATTAATATAGAAAAATTAAAAAGAAGTAACAATTTTCTGAGAAGAGAAATTGACATTTTACTGGACTTGTAGATAAGCGGCACATAGGGATGGATTTGGGCCGGGCCGGGCGCTTTTAGATGCGGCCCGGCCCGGCCCGAAATAATTTGCTCCAGCCGGGCCCGGTGGCCCGACCCGAACCAAAACACATCGGCCCGGCTTGAATTTCGGGCCGGGCTTCGGGCCGGAATGTAACTAAAACCTTAAGTGATGTATAGATTTTTTAACATCCAAATGGAAAGTATTATTTGTTAATATATGTATTTTCAGTTATATAAAAATACTTCTTTACTATTATTATGCTTTTCTACAAAAGTTGAATATATCAACTTTAATAAATTATAGTTTATAGTATCATTTTAGCCGCGAAGAATCCCAAAGATATTTGGAGATGATGCACACTTGCACAGGCAATCCAAAATAGAAGGTGGTTTGCGTCAAACTTCAACCTTGAGTAACAAAATGCATTTTAGAACTCATGTACTACTAGTAGTATATAGTAACATATTTAAAGGAAAGTATACAAAATTTGACTGAATATTGTTTCCCCATATTCTAAACAAAGAACGTTGCCAATTTCCATTTTCCAGATTGCTTGTGTATAAGTCTACATTTTGAGAATGTGCTAGCATCCGTTTAGAGAACTGACTATTCAAGTCTCTCGTATCAGGTAGACATTACTTTGTTGTCTATGAATATTTTTTGTCGCATGCGTTACTGGAAATTTTAAATATTATGAAAGAAAGGCCGACACTCTTATCTATAAAAATGTTCAATATTAATATATGCAGGGTTCTTCAAAAGTATGGAAACGCTGCTTTTGCCGTATATAGAAAATCTGCTACGCATTGAGTAAAACAATAACATATAATTACAAAGAATCTAGCTCTTTGATATGAAAAAAGACATGTATACATGTGTCCCACGCCGAGCTTCCATTAAAAGTATTTTAAAAACTACAATTTTGCTGGCAAATTGAAACTTTGTGTAGGAGTTACCGAACAAGGCGAAACTATAGCTAAAATAGTTTTGAAGTCTTGCAAATATCTGTCATATTAATTATTTTAAATAGCACATCCTGTATTTTATTCCATATATGAATGATGCTTTAGCAGATAGTTATTTTGATTTAAGCGCATGTATCTTCAATTGTTGTGCACCCAGGAATTATTGATCTAAAAAATCGTGTTAATAAACATTTAATCAAAACGGATTATAAGTTGTGTTTCCATTACACCTTAAGAAATCTTTTTCAATAAAAACAATAAAATAGTTTTTACAATTTTAGGAGGTGAAAAATTCCGAATTGAAAAATGTAATTTTTATAATTGAACCCCCATTTTTTTATATCTCGACATGAACGAGCATAAAAGTATAATCAGTTATTTGGAAAATTTCGGTTTGTGCTTAATTTTCTTTAATTTTACTTTCGTTTATGGTATTGCGGAAATTAAGCTTATACATAATTTTTTTAATAAATTGAGCTCAAGCAAAGTACAAATATTTGTTAAAGAATTTCATTGCATATTCTAACTTATTATTAGTTTTGAAATTGCGTTATTAAATTGCAAAAACTATGTTATTGTTTTATTGAGATTGAGAAACATTTGTTACAGTGTTATGCAAACACAACGTATAAACCATTTTAATAAAATGTTTATTAATACCATTTCTCTGATCCTCCAAAGTGCACTTTTTTGGAGAAAAAATTCCTGGAAGCAAAAAATTGAAAATAGTTTTACAAACTCTAATATCAAAATAATAATCTACTCGTGCACTATTCAAATAAGCAATAAAATGTAGAGTATGCCATTTAAAATAATGAAATTGACAGTTACTTTCGATATAATTGAAAGTTTCACAACGATGAAAATATCTTAGCTAAATTTGCTTTATTGGGTAACCTATACATGCAAAGTTTCAATTTTTCAGGAATTGTAAGTTTTGAGATTTCTTTAATGAAAGTTTGTCGTTGGGGCATCCTGTATAGTTAAGTGTTTCTATATGGTTATATAAGTAAATATCAAGTAAGCAATTAATTATACATCCTGCAGAGTGTCAAATAGAAATAAGTTTTCCACATGTTTAAAAAAAAACTTTTTGACCCACCAGCGTGCTGCTTGCCGCTTGGATGGGAAAATTTATTTTGTAGCACTAGATGTGTAACACTAATACCTGATACATTTTATATCTATTGACTTATAAGACTCGATAACCAATGTACATTTAAAAATCGTTATATTTCTTAAATGCTTGAAGCATTATGCCTCCGACTATAGTGATTTTTAAAATGTGCATTTGTGGGGATATTAAGATTGAGACGCTCAAAGTGAAAATTTTTAAACTAAATTTGTATTTAAAAATCGAACCTTTTGCTCTGAATAGAAATCAAACCTTGAGCATGTGGTTCGGTTTGAAAAGTTTACCTACCAGTGAGATTCTATGTTCAGTTAGAAAAAAGGTCTGGTTCAGTTCAAAAAATCGAACCGAACCTATAACCGAACCGTACCTAGTTCGTGTCCATCACTATATTATATTGATTTTTACATTCACGCCCCTTTTTCACAATTCTCACTCGATATCCCGAAACTTGTTATAAAAAAACGTAGTCCTGTGAGATTTTACATTTTATATATTTAAACCCAATTTTTATTTCCCGAAATTATGTAAATAAGCAAGCTGTATAACATTACCTATTTAAAACTGGAAAAACCCCAAAATAAGCCGCATATAATGAGAAACAATTTGACGGATGAAAATTGAGGAAAGAAAAAGATGACAAAAAGTATTGGCTGTACGTAAACGAGCCGCGGGATAATGCATACGAAAAGAAAACTGCATTTATTTGCGCATGTACTTTATTTATGTATGCACAGTAGTAGACCATTATCAGGCAATCCACCACCTCATTTCCACCAGAATCCCTCATTTCCACACTCATCTGGACCAATTTACATGTAAATTCCCATAAGGAGTAAATGAGGGAGATGAATCTCCTCCTGACTCCTCCTTGCTCTCCTCCTTGCTCGGACACCCCCACAACCATTTTGATTACATCACACCCGCATTCTTTCCATCCGCGAGATAAATTTTTCTCCACATTTCCACCCACGAGATAAACCTACCTTGTTTGGTATCAATTAATATTAGAATTTTCTCAACTACCCGAATCTCTAAGAATTTTTTAGATTGCATCATCCCCCAGAGAGCTACCCTGATTTTAAGATTTCTTACCTGTAGCAACTTTTGAGCGTTCTTATAAATTTTTTAGTCATGCGATACATCTTGTTAGTCTAAAATTTTATAGAATCCAAATCTGTAAACAGATTTGAAATCGGACCACGCCCTGCAAAGTTATACCCTTTAAAGTCCTGATCTTCTAATTTTGCTATTTGCTCTATAAGCAAACCTAACAAATAGTTTTCTTCGTCTAGCCATTGCATCTTTCGAGATAAACCTATCTTGTTTGGTATCAATTAATATTAGAATTTTCTCAGCTACCCAAATTTCTAGGAATTTTTAGATTGCATCACCCCAAGGAGCTACCCCAATTTTAAGATTTTTACCTGTAGCGACTTTTGAGCGTTCTTATAATTTTTTTATACATGCGATACATCTTGTTAGTCTAAAATTTTACGCAGAATCCAAATCTGCAAACAGATTTAATATAGGACCACGCCCTGCAAAGTTACACATATACCCTCTGCGAGATAAATCTTTTCCACATTTCCACACACGAGATAAACCTACCTCTTTTGGTATCAATTAATATTAGATTTTCTCAGCTACCCAAATCTCTTTAAATTTTTCAGATATGCATCATCCCTAAGAGCTACCCCAATTCTTAAAGATTTTGTACCAAGATCAATTTTACTAATCACCTTCATTTTAAATCTCAATCCTTTTAACCAAACACGTAGCATTTAACATAAATTAGCAGTTTAATAAACTAATTACAATTTTTAAAAGTATAACATTATTTCCGTTGTAGCCGAATCCAAGTAGTTTAACCTGTAACAAAAAAATTATGTGTTGTTAAATACTTAATAAAAAGGTTAATTAAAAAAGGAGACTGTTTTCGGTTAATAACAATGATCGAATCTACAATGTTTCACGAATTCCACTGGGTACAATTGTCAAAGTAATGGTTTACTTAATGACCATTCAGTTAATTATTGAGAAGATTATAAGAAGACGTTATACAATTATTTTAAGTTATTCTCAACAAATCGGTTATTATACATGGAGTACCACCTTCATTAACTCAATAATAACTACTTAATTAGTTGCTGTGCATTAGAAGTGTTAAGATTCGTAGTACTTTTACCGATTATATGTTGTATTCTTTTTCATTTATTAATCGAATAAATCGTCTTCTGCTTCCAAAGAAACTCGGACACTCCATTGTCGACGCTGGCGTTATTTATGCGATAGCTAGCCATGCAGTTGTTAAACGCTGTGCTAACCATTTCTACGCCATCTTCGTTAGTAGCGGTAACTGATGCATTTTATGTTTGTTGCTCCTTAAGTGCGGCGTACGTAGTTTTTCCATTTCGAAATCGCATACTGTACACATAATTCGTGGTTGTTTCGTACAAGACCCTTTAACAGCTGGTGGCGTTGAACGTTTACTGCTTAATGACATACCGTGCTGTTTTTCCTTGTGTCGCTGTGAGCTTATTCTCGTAAAAGCGATACCGCAAGACCCAAGTTTAAGTACTTTGCTGCGGTCGGCTTAACCCTGGGCGATGTTACACTACGACATTTGTTCTGGTGCCGTTTGAGAGCATTTTTCCAGGTATAGGAAGCACCGCAAGGTTGCACTTATAAACGTTTGCAGGTACCATTTTAGTACAAAACAAAACCCGCACTATAGCACTTTGGTTAAACTTGTAATCGAACTAACTAAAAGTTTACTCGAGCGTACCTGATTTATGTTCCTTATAGAATGCAAACCGAAGGTTTCCGAAGACGACCGAACGATGTTGAGGATTCGGCGGGAACTAAATGATGTCATATCCTTGCTGCTCGTCCAATACATTTAGCGCTAATGCATGCACCTGGTTCGCTTCGTCGATGGTGCGAATGCCGTTAGTAGAAACACCGGAAAACGTCTTCCATGTTATACGGATCGCGTGCATATTAAAATCCAAAAGGGTGGTAGCACACGCACACAATTGTGTGCAAGTCGTGCTGTAGAAGATGCAATGCTACTATAACCAAAAACACTTTAAACCATTACTAAGAAAATACCAACTTGTTGTCTACAGGATACTTACAACAATTTAATTTTAAATAACTTCTACGTCATATTTTAGGAAATGGGGCTTGAATATTTTCCAAATGAATCACCAAGCGAAAGTATATGCTTAACGGTATTAGAATTACCCATTAATTTCCATTTTACGACCGTGGTTAATTATAGATTGAAATTTAATTTGTGCACGTTCGAGCTTCTCGTAAACTAACATATTTTAGAGCAACAATGCGCTGTATAATACATGCATACCCCTTCGCCGCGCTACTGCTATTCTTGTAATTGCTAGAAAAAGTCACTCTCCTTTTTACTGTTAGGAGCGATGCAAAGCACCATTTTTTATACTTTCTATAGCACATCGCACACTTTTTCGTCTGATAATTAAATTTTGCTTCTGTAGGCTTTTACACTTTCGCATAGCGGTCGGCCGCACGTATTGATTTCTAGAACCGGTAAGTACTCGATATCCTCCAAATAGAGAATTAGATGCTCGATGTCTGTCAACTTCCAATTCCCTCGTAAAAGGTAGAAAAACTCGGTCAATCATCCATTAAACTTCCACCCGCTACCGTTTTGATAATTTCCAAACATTTTTCGAACGACAATGGGTTGAGAATTTTAAACCTCCGAGGGATCTTTAAGTCGTGATCAATTACACATCCGAGCTACGCGTAAACTAACATATTTTGCAGCAACTGTATAATACATGCATACCCCTTCTCTGCGCTACTGCTATTCTTGTAGTTGCTTGGAAAAGTCACTCTCCTTTTTACTGCTAGGGCCGCCAAAAAGCACCATTCCATACTTTCTCTATAAGTGTAGCACATCGCGCACTTTTTGTCGGATAATTAAATTTTTGTTTATGTAGGCATTTACACTTTCGCTTATTTAAACATCTAATACGACCGATTAACCACTTTCGATTATTCTAACGGGAACCACCATACATCCCACCGCACCGTTCTTTTGAATCCAACGATCCTATGGGCTTCCGCACTAACACCTGACGTATCTTTCCTACTAGTTGTTAAACAAAAACTACCGGTATCGCCATTGTGGATATAAGCAGATGTTTGTGGATGTGTACGAGAATATGTAACCATATACATTAAAGTCTAAGCTATTTTATTTAGTCCAAGAAAATTATTATTTTCTAATCCACAATTAATAATCGCCTTTATAGGTTTAACATTTCTACCATTTCCCAATGACTGGTGCTACGTACATGGAAACTTTAATTTCTTATTAGAGAATTCTTATTCTCACGCACTGCTGCGTAGTTGCATGCCACCCTTTTGGGAATATATGCTCGTTATAGGTTGTAGCACCCTGGTTTTACTTAACTACACGTGAGACCCTTTAATCTTTTAATCGTATCTTTCTCGCTACAATACACTCGGACTTAGTACTACCAACAAATTCTAATACTAGACCCCCATTAAATTGTCTTTAAATTTCCCTACAACTTTTTTATCGACAAGTGTTATATTGTATTTATTATACGCGGGTAGTCACTCTTTAAGATAAATATATTTTGCTAGGTATCAACTAATATTAAATTTTCTAGGGACCCCAAATCTGTAAATAGATTTTAAATAGCCACCCATACAAAGTTATGCCTTCTAAAGACTAATTTTTGCCCATCTTTATTTAACTCCATCTTTAAAACCCTTTTTTGCTAAAGACATATGCTTTAGCTACCATCTCCCGAGAAATCTAAAACCGATGTGTCCTCGAACACCACGTGGAGGTAACACGTATACTCTGTCAACCAGGATAGAAGCAGGAAGATTTGGAAGGTGGGCGAAGAACTTAAAATTATGGAATTTAAAACTAATATATACAATAGATTTACAAAATCATACAAATATAAACAACTATCTTATATCTTTACCCCATGCGTAGATTGTTGTACTATTAGGAATGAGTACGCTTGTCATCTTCCCTCGATAAACTAATTTTATTAATAAGCTGCGTATGCAAATCGTATTCTTTACTCCGGATACATACGCAGACAAGTACTGATACCATCCAAATAAAGAATTGGATGCTTGGTGACTGTTAACATCGCTCCCTCGTGTACGCCCAGACACCCGCCCATGCGCACCCCTGCTGCACACCCCTGCCCATGCGCGCCCCTGCGCTGCACCCTGCCCATGCGCGCTGCCCATGCGCACCCTCTCTGTGCGACTGCTATTTCGTGGTAACGTCACAGCCTTTTATAAATAAAGAACAATGTTATATACTATTATAAAATGTTTATTCTGACATTATACATAACAAATTTAAAAATAATGCCAAGCATGGATCCATTTAAACTTAATTTTAATACAAAGTTATACACAGAAGACAGTCCTTTCTTTATGTTTGTTTGCGGTGGTTTTAATTTTATCTAATTTTATTCGCAGCTTAAAATTTAAATCGACACCAAGTCTTCTATCTCCTTTTCTAACCAATAGTTTGATACATAAAGACCGTCTAGGTTTTCGAATTGTAAAATGTACCGAAGTTTGCCTCTATATTTAAAGTCTTTGATTCCGCCGACAACCAGATCCATTCCTTCGTGTAATTCTTGCAGCTTGTGACAATCTTTTAATCGCAGCTTTCCCACTATATCCTGCATACGTATCTTGTTAGCTTGATCGACTTCTTCTTGTTGGTATTGGAGGAAATCCTTTTTCTCCCACACACTGTTGCGTAGTTGCATGTCCACCACTTTTGGGAATATATGGTTGTTATAGGTTGTAAGACCCTCGGTTTTAAATGATCCGAAAGGTTCTTTACTGGCAAATATACAATGTTTAGCGGAACCCTTACGTGTGGTGTACGCCAAGATTACGAAACCCGCATTCCTTAGTTCTTCTTTGTTATCTGCCATTTTGATAAATACGTTTTAGAATAACCTTTTAAAAGTATACGGATTTAGACCATCCTTTTCCGCAAGAACGCCTACATAACTAAAAGAGTCTTTCTTACTAACCGCAAATGCAACACTTGTAGAACCCGGATGTATTTAAGTCATCCATCGGCATAAAATAATCTTTAATTCTTCCTCATTTTCTAATAAGATGTTCTTTGTTAACACATCTTTGTATTTCGCGTATTGTCGCAGTGTTTCCATGTCCAATTTTCGTCTTTTGCATCCATTTCCTCTAATTCCAGTTGTCTTTTCCTTCCACTTACAGCGTATGGTATGCATAATGGGCAATTTCCTTTAGCGTAAACGGATAAGTTTACTACCAATATTTACGCGTTGTCGTACAACCTCTGGACGAATGTTATGCGTATCTATCAATCCCAATTCCGAAATGATTATTTCTTTTGGAATTGTAGAATATGGTGTTGCAGATTGTGTAAAATATGTACTACCTGCTTTAATGTAGCACTTGTGTAAGATTTTTATTTTATCTTGGCTGTCTTCCTCTACTATCTCCAAATAATTTACAGGTAAATAGTTAAAACTAAAGCCAGCACATACTTTATCAATTTTCCTTTCTTTTTTTTCGGACAACTTAATTGCAAGCCCGTCAATTTCTTTGTATTACCATTCCCCAATACACGTACTGTAGCAGGTTATTAACACTAAACAGCAGCTATTTTGTAGCTTGTCCGATAGCTTACTCCACATTTTGGCAAGTGGTACCGAGTACATTGGCGCCTTTAGGAAGTATAACTTACTATCTTCCAATAACGTTAAACAGTCTTTTAAGGGATTATACACCGTTCCGCACTGACATTGCTTCCAATTGCACATTGTATATTGTCGCTTCCAATCGCGTAATACCATGTTCTTTGCCAAAGTAGACGCAAATGTTTCCTTAAACGCACATCTGGACAACGTAAAAATCTAGTATATGATTGCCAAGTTGTTTATTAACACCAGGACTTGTTATTGACACACAAATTTGTTGTATATCTTAATTCTTGCATTGGTTGTTAGCCATGTTAAACAATCAATTCCTACAGTTTTATCGTTGTCAACTATAATATTACACTTTTCTTCGTATTCGCCCTTATAGCAAAAGTTATGGTTTGTAGTTAAATAATTACACATCTCCATCTTGCTAAATATACGCAAAACCTTGGTTACCACTTCAAACGATAGAAAATTTTCAATTGCTAATATATCTGGTTCCTCCAAACTAAATTTCCAACTTAACATCTGCTACGCTTCCACCTTTGCTATGGAACACATATAGGATTTTCGGAATTTTTATTAGATGACACTTCGAGGTCTTCTTTTCCGATAATTTCTTTTAACTCTCTGCCGCTAATCTTGTTAGTGCTTTCCAGAGATAAACGGAAGCTTAGCTTTAACACCATGTCTAGCGAAACAAATCGGTCCAAACTTTCTTCGTAAGATAGCTGTTAAATGCACCACAAATTTCCTTTTTAGGATATACACATCCTTTTAAGCTTGCAGAGGTTTGTGATCGGTCGTCAGTAAAAGTACGCAAATTTTAACCAACATTATATTGTCACCATAAATGGTTCTGTAATTGGTGTGTGTAGTCCACCAGTCAGCATCTGCTCGCCTTCGACATAACAAATATTACCAATATCTTGTTACCAGATTATTGTTGCACATATTTTCTCCAAAAGCCATAATCCAAATCGCTCATTTGATCGGTTATCACTTTATTCCCAAGAAGTTGAGAAACGTTAATCACCTTGGAGACGCTCATGTTTACCGTTCCTAGCTAGCTATCGAATACTAAATTAAATACGAAAAATTAGTTCTCTTATGTATTCTACAGAGTGGGGCGTATATTGACCTGAAGATAGTCGAATATGTTGTTATCCGACCTAAGCCGACAGGGATGCGCATCGATCATATATCCGGATATATGTAGGATGTACAAGATTAGGCTGCATGGCACTGACCTATACACTATTATTTTTCCACTTTTATCATAACCACGTGCCACAACTTAGGTTTATCAATGGAATATACTCATTAATAACCGCATATTATGATCTAATGTTTTAATGAGTCTAAAACTCATTAAACAGCATATTGTCATTATGTCATTGTGGTCATATGGTCATGATGGTCATTATGGTCATGGGTGGTCTGTGGTCAATATGTATCACTGGTCAATGTTGGCAATGATCATTGAATGGGGCAATTTCACTCTAATGGGGCAATTTCACCCTATGGGGTAATTTACCCTATGGGGTAATTTACCCTATGGGGTAATTGTCCCCTATGGGTGTACTTTCATAACTTTACATCCTACATATATCCGGGATATATGTTCGATGCGCATCCGCTGTCGGCGTTTAGGTCGGATAACAACATATTCGACTATCTTCGGCAATATACGCCCCACTCTGTAGAATACATAAGAGAACAATTTTTCGTATTTAATTTAGTATTCGATAGTAGCTAGAACGGTAAACATGAGCGTCTCCAAGGTGATTAACGTTTCTCAACTTTGGGAATAAAGTGAAACCGACAAATGAGCGATTTGGATTATGGCTTTGGTAGAAAATATGTGCAACAATAATCTGGTAACAGATATTGGTAATATTTGTTATGTCGAAGGCGAGCAGATGCTGACTGGTGGACTACAACACCAATTACAGAACCATTTTGTGACAATATAATGTTGGTTAAAATTTGCGACTTTTCTGACGCCGAACAAACCTCTGCAAGCAAAAGGATGTTTATCCTAAAAAGAAATTTGTGGTGCATTTAACAGCTATCTACGAAGAAAGTTTGACCGATTTGTTTCGCTAGACATGGTGTTAAAGCTAAGCTTCCGTTTACTGGAAAGCACTAACAAGATGGGCCAGAGAGTAAAAGAAATTATCGGAAAAGAAGACCTCGAATGCATTAATAAAAATTCCAAAATCCTATATGTGTTCCATACAAAGTGGAACTAGCAGATGTTAAGTTGGAAACTTTATTGGAGGAACTACCAGATATATTAGACGAACTCGAAAAGATTATTTCTATCTTTTGACATGGATGTAACCCAAGATTTTGCGGGTATATTTAGCAAGATGGAGATGTGTAATTATTTAACTACAAACCATAACTTTTGCTATAAGGGCGAATACGAAGAAAAGTGTAATATTATAGTTGACAACGATAAAACTGTAGGAATTGATTGTTTAACATGGCTAACAACCAATGCAAGAATTAAGATATACAACAAATTTGTGTCAGATAACAAGTCCTGGTGTTAATAAACAACTTGGCAATCATATACTAGATTTTTACGTTGTCCAGTACGTTTAAGGAAACATTTGCGTCTACTTTGGCTAAAGAACATGGTATTACGCGATTGGAAGCGACAATATACAATTGTGCAATTGGAAGCAATGTCAGTGCGGAACGGGTGTATAATCCCTTAAAAGACTGTTTAACGTTATTGGAAGATAGTGTTATACTTCCTAAAGGCGCCAATGTACTCGGTACCACTTGCCAAAATGTGGAGTAAGCTATCGGACAAGCTACAAAATAGCTGCTGTTTAGTGTTTAATAACCTGCTACAGTACGTGTATTGGGGAATGGTAATACAAAGAAATTGACGGGCTTGCAATTGTTGTCCGAAAACCAAAAGAAAGGGAAAATTGATAAAGTATGTGCTGGCTTTTAGTTTTAACTATTTACCTGTAAATTATTTGGAGATAGTAAGAGGAAGACAGCTCAGATAAAATAAAAATCTTACACAAGTGCTACATTAAAGCAGGCAGTACATATTTTACACAATCTGCAACACCATATTCTACAATTCCAAAAGAAATAATCATTTCGAATTGGGTTGATAGATACGCATAACATTCGTCCAGAGGTTGTACGACAACGCGTAAATATTGGTAGTAAACTTTATCCGTTTACGCTAAAGGAAATTGCCCATTATGATACCATACGCTGTAAGTGGAAGGAAAAGACAACTGAATTAGAGGAAATGGATGCAAAAGACGAAAATTGGTACATGGAAAACACTGCGACAATACGCGAACAATACAAAGATGTGTTATAAAGAAATCTATTAGACCCCGCCCCTGCCCCCCTGGGTCCCCCGCCCTGGGTGATCCACCCCTTCCTTCACTGTTTTCGTGGTCCAAGCCTTTTTAAAAAAAACAATTTTTACTTTAAAAATGTTTATTCGCATTAACATAACAAATTTAAAAAACAATAATGCCAAGTGGATCCTTTAAAAATTTTAAACGTTATGAAGAAGTTTTCTTTTTTGGGCGGGAATTTTACTTTTTATTGCCAAAATTTAAATCGAACCCAAGCTTCATTCCTTTTCTTAGTTTATCTAAAGACCGTTATTTTGAATTGTAAAAGAGAAGTTTGCCCAATTTAAATTTTGACCCCGGAAAAATATTTTGTGTTTCTTAGTTTACAATCTTTTAATATTTATATAGCATCGTATTTTACTTACATTCTTCTTTGGGAGGAGGAAATTTTTCTCCCACACCTTTCTATTCAAACTTTTGGGAATTTGGTTGATAGGTTGTAAACCCCGGTTTTAAAACCGAAATTTTTTGGGAAATTACGTTTAGCAATTTCTTTGACCCAAATTGAAAGAAGCCTTTGTTAGATTTTGAAAAACGTTTTGAATAACCTTTTAAAAAAATTCGGATTTAGCCCACCTTTTCCAAAGAAATAATAACAAAGACTTTTTAAAGAAATAAAATTTAGCCCGGATGATCTAATCATCCCGGCCTAAAAAATTTTTTAATTCTTTATTTTCTTAATAAGGTTCTTTGAAAAATTTTGTATTTTCGGTATTTAGGTTTTCCTTTAAATTTTTCTTTTGCAATTTCCCAAAGTTGTTTTTCCTTACTTGCGTACAACTAAGGGGTTTCCGCTAAACATGTTTATCCAATAACCTTGTCTAAACCCGGAGTTTAATTTATAACCCAATTCCAAAGTTTTTTTGGAATTTAGAAATGGTTGAGAAAAATTTATCCGCAAGAGCACGGTTAAATTTTTTTATCGGTTTTTTCCCCTCATTAAAAATTTACAGGTAAAATTAAAAAAAGGACTTTTTCAATTTTCCCTTTTTTTGGTTTTCGGACAATTAATTTCAACCCTAACGTTTCCTTTTTTTTTTTTTTTTTTTTTTTTTTTTTTTTTTTTTTTTTTTTTTTTTTTTTTTTTTTTTTTTTTTTTTTTTTTTTTTTTTTTTTTTTTTTTTTTTTTTTTTTTTTTTTTTTTTTTTTTTTTTTTTTTTTTTTTTTTTTTTTTTTTTTTTTTTTTTTTTTTTTTTTTTTTTTTTTTTTTTTTTTTTTTTTTTTTTTTTTTTTTTTTTTTTTTTTTTTTTTTTTTTTTTTTTTTTTTTTTTTTTTTTTTTTTTTTTTTTTTTTTTTTTTTTTTTTTTTTTTTTTTTTTTTTTTTTTTTTTTTTTTTTTTTATGTATTCAAACTTATTGGCTAGAAAAGGAGATAGAAGACTGGTGCATTTAAATTTTAACTGCGAATAAATTGATTTCAGCAAACCAAAGGGACTGTCTTCGTGTATAACTTTGTATTAAATTGTTTAAATGACCATGCTTGGCATTAAATATTTTTAAATTTGTTATGTATAATGTCGTAAACATTTTATAATAGTATATAACATTGTTCTTTATTTATAAAGGCTGTGACGTTACCAGAAAAGCAGTCGCAAGAGACCATCAGCGGCATGGCAGGAGTGGTAGACGGCATGGGGGTGTGCACGCAGGGGCCATGGGCCAAGGGTTCGTAACAGGGAAGATGTTAAAGTCACCAACATCCAATTCTTTATTTGGATGGTATCGAGTACTTGTCTGCGTATGTTCCGGAGTAAAAAAGATTTGCATACCAGATTAATAAAATTAGTTTATCGAGGGAAGATGACAAAAGGTACTCACCAATGTAAACAATCTACGCATGGGGCGTAAAGATATAAGATATTGTTTATATTTGTATGATTTTGAAATCTATTGATATATTGTTTTAAACCATAAAAGTTCTTGCCCATTAAATTTCCGCTTTATCCTGGTTGAAAGTATACGTGTTACCTACGTGGTTTAACTGGTTTTTTTTCAGATGGGTGGCTAAACAAGTTTGGTGAAAAGGGTTTTAAAGATGGGTTAAATGATGGGCAAAATTGTTTTAAAGGAAACTTTGATGGGGTGGGTATTTAAAATTATTTAAGATTTGGGGTCCCAGAAAAATTTAATATTGTTGATCCACAAAATATATTTATCTTAAAAGAGGCTCCCGCGTATAATAAATACAATATCACTTGTCAAAAATTGAGGGAAATTAAAGAAATTTAATGGGGGTCGATTAGAATTTGTTTTTAACCAGGTTATAAGAACTTACTGACAGATAAAAATAGTACTGTCATGGTCCTTAATGTAACACCCTACTTTGTTTTTAATGTAATTGTTCACATTGTTCACGTTTTCGGAGCTCTTGTGTTACTTTTCCGATCCCTAATGTCACTTTACCGATCTAGCTCGACAATAACGTACTTTCCGAGCTGAAAAATGCTCGGAAACACGCGTTGTCTATATCGGCCGCACAGAAAAGTTCATTAATCTTTATGGAGAATATTTTAAAAAGCAATCAAGCCCCTTGTGTTGATAATTAATTGTTTTCATTTCGAATCCCGACATATAAGAGACAATCCTTGTGTTAGGTATCAATGAGGGTGAACTAGCTTTCTTTTGCTTGGTTAGAAAGTACACATCGTTATATCATTCAATGTCTGAAGATTGTGAGACGTCTCTATGAAATTTAGAACCGTGTAATGATAGTGGCAATCTAAGTTGTTTTAATATTAATGATGGTACACGTAAAATCTAATGAACTGTATAATTTTCTGCAATTAACCGTACATTTAGCTGATTAGAATTGGTAGATTTAATCTTATTCTAGAAAATTCCTATTCGGAAAATAATGAAATGCTATTATATACATAAAAAAAATTGTATAATTGTAGGTCATCGAGCTCTACATTGTCTATTTAATAATTCAATAAAAAATTCAATTACTTTTAGGGCTTTATTCGTACTAAAATAATCTAATTGTATTATATTCTCAGTCTCCAAAGAGGTGCCAAATGAGTATCATCTTGAAGTGCAATATTGATAACAAAGCAATTTAGCTGATAAATCGTATCTATTCTTAAAAGTCGAAACTTGTTTTATACCATTTAAAGAAAACGAAATTTCCTGCAAGAATTAATGTACTTGTATTTTACCACCTACATCACTTTCCGAATAACGCTAGAGTGCTGTAATATTGAAGTTGTTTATTTAGTTTACATAATTGCAGTGTTAATTTGTTAATAAAAAACACGTCAGTAAGTAAACGAAAGTGCTTAATAGGTAAGAGCTTTTCATAGCAGCAAAGTTTGGTCCATATTATTGCTTGTAATTTCTCTACGGCATTTGCAGTTGCATTTCAAATACTAAAATAAAAGCAAATACTAAGTTTTTCAGTTATGGAAAAGTGTTATGAATTTTATCAAAAATTCGTTCCAGCAAAGCAACGAAAATTTTAAAAACGATGTGGATTGTACAATTGTCAACAAAAGTAACAAACTGGAAACTATTCCACACTTGATTACGGTGTAATTTGAAAGTTAACATTATTAGAAGAAAATAGATTATACACTAAGGACCGGTTGTACAATGTCAGTTTAAACTCAAGGTTACTTAAACTGCTACCAAGGGTAATCTTAAGTTTATACTTATCCTTAAACCACACCGTTTTACATGTTTAGTGTATCTTCAGATTAACTAAAACTTACTTTTTAATTTAATACGACTGTTGGCAATCGTGAAACTTACTTCAGCTTATATAGTTATGTGGTCTGTGGTATAAATCTCAGATTATAGTCTGTTATTTTTGTCTTCGGCTTAGCTTATATTATTAAAAAAGAAATCGCAATAATTAATATAGAAAAATTAAAAAGAAGTAACAATTTTCTGAGAAGAGAAATTGACATTTTACTGGACTTGTAGATAAGCGGCACATAGGGATGGATTTGGGCCGGGCCGGGCCGGCCTTTTAGATGCGGCCCGGCCCGGCCCGAAATAATTTGCTCCAGCCGGGCCCGGTGGCCCGACCCGAACCAAAACACATCGGCCCGGCTTGAATTTCGGGCCGGGCTTCGGGCCGGAATGTAACTAAAACCTTAAGTGATGTATAGATTTTTAACATCCAAATGGAAAGTATTATTTGTTAATATATGTATTTTCAGTTATATAAAATACTTCTTTACTATTATTGTGCTTTTCTACAAAAGTTGAATATATCAACTTTAATAAATTATAGTTTATAGTATCATTTTAGCCGCGAAGAATCCCAAAGATATTTGGAGATGATGCACACTTGCACAGGCAATCCAAAATAGAAGGTGGTTTGCGTCAAACTTCAACCTTGAGTAACAAAATGCATTTTAGAACTCATGTACTACTAGTAGTATATAGTAACATATTTAAAGGAAAGTATACAAAATTTGACTGAATATTGTTTCCCATATTCTAAACAAAGAACGTTGCCAATTTCCATTTTCCAGATTGCTTGTGTATAAGTCTACATTTTGAGAATGTGCTAGCATCCGTTTAGAGAACTGACTATTCAAGTCTCTCGTATCAGGTAGACATTACTTTGTTGTCTATGAATATTTTTGTCGCATGCGTTACTGGAAATTTTAAATATTATGAAAGAAAGGCCGACACTCTTATCTATAAAATGTTCAATATTAATATATGCAGGGTTCTTCAAAAGTATGGAAACGCTGCTTTTGCCGTATATAGAAAATCTGCTACGCATTGAGTAAAACAATAACATATAATTACAAAGAATCTAGCTCTTTGATATGAAAAAAGACATGTATACATGTGTCCCACGCCGAGCTTCCATTAAAAGTATTTTAAAAACTACAATTTTGCTGGCAAATTGAAACTTTGTGTAGGAGTTACCGAACAAGGCGAAACTATAGCTAAAATAGTTTTGAAGTCTTGCAAATATCTGTCATATTAATTATTTTAAATAGCACATCCTGTATTTTATTCCATATATGAATGATGCTTTAGCAGATAGTTATTTTGATTTAAGCGCATGTATCTTCAATTGTTGTGCACCCAGGAATTATTGATCTAAAAAATCGTGTTAATAAACATTTAATCAAAACGGATTATAAGTTGTGTTTCCATTACACCTTAAGAAATCTTTTTCAATAAAAACAATAAAATAGTTTTTACAATTTTAGGAGGTGAAAAATTCCGAATTGAAAAATGTAATTTTTATAATTGAACCCCCATTTTTTTATATCTCGACATGAACGAGCATAAAAGTATAATCAGTTATTTGGAAAATTTCGGTTTGTGCTTAATTTTCTTTAATTTTACTTTCGTTTATGGAATTGCGGAAATTAAGCTTATACATAATTTTTTTAATAAATTGAGCTCAAGCAAAGTACAAATATTTGTTAAAGAATTTCATTGCATATTCTAACTTATTATTAGTTTTGAAATTCGCGTTATTAAATTGCAAAAACTATGTTATTGTTTTTATTGAGATTGAGAAACATTTGTTACAGTGTTATGCAAACACAACGTATAAACCATTTTAATAAAATGTTTATTAATACCATTTCTCTGATCCTCCAAAGTGCACTTTTTTGGAGAAAAAATTCCTGGAAGCAAAAAATTGAAAATAGTTTTACAAACCCTAATATCAAAATAATAATCTACTCGTGCACTATTCAAATAAGCAATAAAATGTAGAGTATGCCATTTAAAATAATGAAATTGACAGTTACTTTCGATATAGTTGAAAGTTTCACAACGATGAAAATATCTTAGCTAAATTTGCTTTATTGGGTAACCTATACATGCAAAGTTTTAATTTTTCAGGAATGGTTTTGAGTTGAGTTTTGAGATTTCTTTAATGAAAGTTTGTCGTTGGGGCATCCTGTATAGTTAAGTGTTTCTATATGGTTATATAAGTAAATATCAAGTAAGCAATTAATTATACATCCTGCAGAGTGTCAAATAGAAATAAGTTTTCCACATGTTTAAAAAAAAACTTTTTGACCCACCAGCGTGCTGCTTGCCGCTTGGATGGGAAAATTTATTTTGTAGCACTAGATGTGTAACACTAATACCTGATACATTTTATATCTATTGATTTATAAGACTCGATAACCAATGTACATTTAAAAATCGTTATATTTTTTAAATGCTTGAAGCATTATGCCTCCGACTATAGTGATTTTTAAAATGTGCATTTGTGGGGATATTAAGATTGAGACGCTCAAAGTGAAAATTTTTAAACTAAATTTGTATTTAAAAATCGAACCTTTTGCTCTGAATAGAAATCAAACCTTGAGCATGTGGTTCGGTTTGAAAAGTTTACCTACCAGTGAGATTCTATGTTCAGTTAGAAAAAAGGTCTGGTTCAGTTCAAAAAATCGAACCGAACCTATAACCGAACCGTACCTAGTTCGTGTCCATCACTATATTATATTGATTTTTACATTCACGCCCCTTTTTCACAATTCTCACTCGATATCCCGAAACTTGTTATAAAAAAACGTAGTCCTGTGAAATTTTACATTTTATATATTAAAACTCAATTTTTATTTCCCGAAATTATGTAAATAAGCAAGCTGTATAACATTACCTATTTAAAACTGGAAAAACCCCAAAATAAGCCGCATATAATGAGAAACAATTTGACGGATGAAAATTGAGGAAAGAAAAAGATGACGAAAAGTATTGGCTGTACGTAAACGAGCCGCGGGATAATGCATATGAAAAGAAAACTGCATTTATTTGCGCATGTATTTTATTTATGTATGCACAGTAATTTGTAAATAAAGTTTTTTAAATTTTATGTGGTATTATTATTGTGTGTTTTATAATAATTTTTTCATATTGGATTAATGAAATAACTGGCAACGTGCTTTGTCTGCCGAGAGTTCGAAACTGCAATACATATGAAAAAATTAATTAGTTATCACTTTACATCTACTTACTTACACTATAATTTAGACAATTCGAATGCAATATAAGAATTTTAAACAGTTTAAGGGATATTAATTAATTTCTCTTATCAGCGACTTTTTTTCAGTTTTACAACTTTTTTATCCTTTGGTTTTTCTGCGGCTGTTTTTACAGGTTTTGTCGATGGTTGTTTATTTAGGTTCACTTAAAAGCTTTTGCTATGCTAGCGATTGCAATAAAACGGAAGTAAAAAATGTGCAATTAAAGCTATTAATAAAATAATAACGAACATAGAATCAATTTAAAAATGAGGTTCTTCGACTTGACACCTTAGCAGTGCTAGTTACTACACACATGTGTGTAAACAGGCATTATTGGATAACATTGTATTAATTGTTACGGTTATATGGTTAATTATATAGACTTTTCTTAACTCTTAAAAAATGGAAAAGTAGGTTTCACACTTACCTTGCACTGCTACACTTCCGAAATGGTTCTTTGGTGAGACACTGTACTAGATCTACCTGCAACTTCATTTTCAGCTCGGTTTTCAGTCTGCGGATAGAGATTTTGATATTCTTTTAAATGTTTTATTTTTAAATGCCTTTTAACATTGGATGTAGTTGAATTTTTCACTTTAAGTTCTTCATTGTACTTTTTCTTTTTGCATATGTTACATTTTGCAGTTTTTACACTTTTTGAAATTGGGGAAACTCAAAAACTTACTAAATTTGCTCCGCGTTTTAGAATTGTCTGACACTACATGTATATTTCGCGAACTTTTCATCTATGTCTCCAAATTGTGTGTTGTCAGTTACCGATGCACTTCGTCGAGGTTGATAATCTGGATCACCCCACGCTATCCTCATTATTGAAATCCGACATTATGATTGAAAACGGATAGCTAAAAATTTAGAATCTTGGTTGTAATATTTTTAAAACAGTGCACTAAATAAAGAAATCTTTTTTGATTTAATTCAGAGTGCGGAAACGAAATTTAGCTTATTTATATTTATCAGGAAAGAATCCGAAATAGTCGCACCTGCAATAAATTTATGTCTCATGGGTCAACCAACTCTAAGTGCAAAGGAAGTGAAAAAATTGCAAAGACCTACCAAAATAAGAATAAATTCCAGCATGAAATACAAGCGCATGCCGCCTAATGCATAAAAGGGATAATAAAACCGTTTGAAATGATAAATCCAAATTTACAGGGCTTATGTTGAAGCACGCTGAAATCAGGTACATTCCTTGCTAGTTCGCAAAATTTGATGAAAATAAGTCGTAATAGGATTAGGTTCGATGAAGCAAAAACCTCTATAATTGAACTACTACCGCATGTACCAACTACTACAGCTGTTTAAAATATGCCACCTAAAATGCAAATTATAAATTTTATGGGTATCCATTATTGGCTTAAGCTTTGCAGATAGTAGCAGCTAGAGACGCCTCTGTTAAAATAATATTTAGTCTATTCCGTTATTTTTGTATATACCCTTAATAATATCACGATTTTTCTTTATACCTTTTTAGGAGCCTCAACATATAATATTATTTAGTATTTACATTTTAATTTTCTATATCGATGTTATTTAAAGCTATAAAAACCTAATCGCATTGTATTCGGTATGTTTTTCAACAAAAGATACATTCAAATAATTAAATATAATTGAACTGGTTTTTGTAATCGTGAGTTTTTAATATTTTTTCATATACAGAGTGGTTTCGATTTATTCATAAATAATCTTCAGTGCGGGGCCACAATATTAAGTTAATTAATAAGTATAATAAAATAAACCAGCTCAATTAACATACCTTGCAATACTCCTTCAAATTAATGTAATATAACACGGACAATTTCTATTTCAAATTTCTTGAAAAGTGGAAAGAAGTGAATATTACTTATCGAAAAAAAATTGAAATTTACAAATCAGTTTAAATCAAATCATTTTCGTTTTCGATTTACTTCCATTATCACACACTTACCAATATGTGTGTAACTGTACCTGAGTGATATAGTAAAGAAGCGTTAATTATAATTTTGCTTAAGAGGCAACTAAAAAAATCATTAAATGGAATCTTTTGCTAAATGAATAAATTTTATATTTCGTTACATAAACTTCGGGCCGGCCCGAAATAGACCAAAAAGCCCAAAAAGCTTGAGGTGTCTGGCCCGGCCCAGTCCGAGCCCAACACGTGCTTAGCCCGGTTTGCACCCGACAAAAATTTGGTCGGCCCGGTCCGAAGCCCGGCTTGATATTCGGACCGGGCTTCGGGCCGGGCCGGGCCAAAGTCCGCGCCCGTGGCCATCCCTAAGCGGCAGGATGTATTAGAAAGCAAGAAAACAGATGCTGTAACTTGGGTACAGAAAGAAAAAGCTTGGCAAAGTTTAGAAGTTGATTATAACTTTAGAACGATAGGAAGCCCAAAAACTTATAAAATTTGAAAAACAAAGTATGAAAATCTGAAAAATACAGCCAAGAAAAGGTTTTTTAAAACAAGCAGACTTTATATGGAACTGAAGTAAACGATGTTGATGAAAAATAAAATTAATTGTAGGTGACATTGTAATTGAAGGTTTAGAATCCAAGCATGATGCCGATAGTGGTAAATAATGCCCATTTATGTAATTTACTTTTTATTTACCGTGTACCTTTATAGTACCAAGTGTAATAGAGGAAAGCCAATCCTCATCTTCCTGGCAGGCGTGGACTCCAGCATCGCTCGATACGCCTGTTTCACTAGAATTAGTTGTCGAAACACAAAGTGCTGCAGATACTGATGCAGCTGTTAAAACAAATATAAACAATAATAATGATTAAAGACCCAAACGTAACAGAAGATGCTCGAGTAAAATATGTTGGAGTGTCTGATGAAAAAATAAAAGTTCGGAAACTGCAACAAGAAATCCTTTGAACACAAAAAGAATCTGCAAGGAATGAATATGAAAAAAGAATCCTACGTGAACAAGGGATCCACGATTTAAATGTAAAACTGTTGCAAAAACAGTTGACTTTATTGGATAATTACATAATGTATGATTCCTTTGGGTGTTGTTAAATGAATATTCTTTTAAGCTGTACATATCAACAGTTATATTACATATTTACAAAAAAATTAATAATTACATTGTTTTTATAATATATGAAAAATCCTACAACGTACCGAAGTAGTCGTTAATTAATTGCCACCTCGTTATGTTATTCATTACTTTATTTGCCGGTGGCGGAATGTCATCCTGATCTTCCCCATCGTAATTATTGTCAACTGCAGGATCTATTGGTGCTTCCGGTTCATTTCTGGAAACTGCTATGTTGTGCAGAATAGCTGTACCAACAATCACAGATTGAACTGTTTGCAATTTCAGCCGCATGCCTAAACTAAGGATGCGGAATCTCCTCTTCCATGCACCATAACTACGTTCCACCACATTTTCGGTCGGAATTTGAGACTCATTATATAGACTTTCGGCACGAGTATGTGTCTGCAACAACGGAGTTAATAAATATGGACGGCAAGCATATCCGCTATCGCCTAAAAATTAAGTAATTTTGAAATTGTCCTAATTCAAAAGAGGTACAAATTCGACTCCTTCGAAAGATATGAGCATCGTGCGTAAATCTAGGCCATCTACACACAATATCCTAAATCCGCATACGCGAGTCACATATCGTCTGTACATTTAATGAGAAATAGTTCTTTCTATTCCGGAATATTTCAGCATTATTACCGCCTGCGAAATAATTTGTTGAAGAATGTGATAATATACCATAGAATTTAATGTCGACTAACCTGGTGATTGAATCCCAACATGAGTACAATCTAGAACCCCAACAACTCGAGGAAATCTCGCAGTGTTGTAGAACAATCTGCTACTTTCTAGTAAGTCGCCAGGATATTATATAAAGTCTACACGTAATGACGCAATTGCATCTGTCGTTTCAAGAAATCAATACTACCCGTATAGAGTCTTGAATCATAAATTCGTAGTTATACTGCATTTTCTATAGATTGATTACCGGTAAGACGGTTTTTTAATAACTCAAACTCCGAAAAATTCTATATTTTATTTCAAATTACAACCTTTCAAAAACTTAATAAAAAACTATAACAACCATTCTGTTTTTAAATTCAAGGCTAAATTATTTTGCCTTTAACAACAGAAATTAGGAACTGTCTGCAGGTCTACATTGTCGATCCCGCAACAGCATCACTGACTTTTTAATTATTCAACATGTTGTTGATTTATGGATGCCAGCAAAATCATCCACAACTATGAGCATACTCCCAGTTGCGTAAAGCCTTAATGTTATTAAAAGCTTCTGCAGCGGTGTTTTTATAAAAATACTTGAGTTGCATCCGTTGGTCTTTCCAAAGCATGATGTATCAAGCCTAATAGGTAAATAACCAAGTGCTTCGATAAACGAAAACGCATTTTAAACTCTTCGTCACACCACAATTGGAAGTTGTTGGGCCTAAGTCTAAAACTCTGTGGGCGCCTTGGCATTTCTACAACATGCAAATCGCCTTCTTCTTCATCCGAAGTGATACAGCGTCTACTAGTTCACCAAAATCCACGTCTACTATATCTCCCACCTCCATAATAAAACAATTGAAACCACAAAGATTAGTATTGAAACAGATTGATTTATTAACTTAATTCGAAAATCCAACTACACGTTCTAAATTAACTATTATTTTATTTTTTAATCAATATACATAATTTAGGTTAAGCGATGAATGACAATGACAACTGGAAACCTAACTTCAACTTTAAACTATACATTGCCTTGGGTTGAGTTTAACTAGCCACTGAACTTTAGATTATGACTAAACCAAGATTGTACAACTCGACCTTCGTTTAAACTTCGGTTTAAACTCTTTCTCTAGTTTAAACAGACATTGTACAACCTGCCCTAAGCGTCTACTCTTAAATTTGTTTACGTGGACCGACTTTCTAAAACGCATCATACCGCACTGGGTCAAAAATTTGCGCGCGCACTTTCAAGATTAAAAAAGTTTTGCACCAACGTACCTCACTGTTGTTGTAATGGAACACACCGCCCACCAAATTTAGGAAAAGGAAGGTATTTGATCCTTAGGATAATAAACTTATACACTAAACTCAAGGAAAAGAAACTTAAATGTACATATGTATATAAACAAAACTAACAACAAAATAAACAAAACTAAATACGCGTTACGCCAATGGTAACGATGTTAACTTGACCATGGATTACTTAAATGTATTCTTGACAGTCTTAACTTGGAAACGTTCTGAAAATCCGATCTAAGTGTTCGACTGCATCAGGGGGATAGTTCATTTTTAATAAGAACTAAGGTGTCCCTCAGGCTTGGCTAAACGCCATTGATTCGATGTCATTTTACCCATTGTTGAAGGGTATGTAAATTTCGCAATTCCAGTTAGTCCAAAAATCTTGCTGGAATTTTTGAGGAAAGCTCCGTTGTCAAAAAGTGGCCAGGGGTTAAAGATTGAAAATCGTTTAGAGATTCCGTTTGAGCTTTAAATGTTTAAAGTTCCTCAAAGGCGAGGATTTGGTTACCGATAACTCGGACCAAACGTGTTTTGATGGATTTAACCCCACTTTCGTATAAGCCGCCGAAGAGAATGGTGCTGGCGGGATTAAATGACCACATTATATTTTAACACGCGGCCGAATTATTTATATAATTAGTAAGTTATCGATTAGCACATACAAATTTAGTTCCGCAATCGCTAAAAATTTGTGAACAACCTTCTCGACGAGTTACAAGTGATGTAAGGCAGCAAAAAATGCGTCCAAGCTCAATATGACTTGACTTGGGGGCAAAACGGACCAAAATGCAAATATAGGCCTTAGAAATTTGGATGTTCTGAGACAGAACCAACAAAATCTACTCCGACAATACTGAAAGGTTTGATTTGATTGATCTGTGCCGCCGGTAAATCACCAGAATTTGTTCGATGCGAAAACATTTATAGCACGCTGATGAGTAACTTCGGATTGAGGCCTTGATAGGAACAATACAAAAATTTTGTTGAAGAAGATAAGCTGTTGTAATGATGCCAGGACGATGATATTTTTCTTGAGTAAAAGCATTACCGAGTTTGGTTAATCTATGCTTAAGCGACAGCAAGGCCAAAAATTTTCGGGCTATGGAAGCGATGAATGGTTCAAGCACCCGCCTACCCTTTTCATATTTTACGAATCAATAAATGGAGAAAACTTTTGGAGGTCATTGGCTCTTTAACATTGACCTTGACCACTCCGATTTCTTTAGAAAGTGTGACAGCGTGGACGTGCCTAGCAATTACCATAAGAACATTGTGCAGCACATGAATTACTAAAAGTCCAATAAGACGCTGTGCTTTAGATTTGGAAAATCGATAGAAGAAAAACTAGTTAATAAAAGATCTATTATGTTAGGTTTTGTTTGGCTAGCGAGGGTTAATATTTTTATTTTGAAGTTACCTCAACTGTGAAAGCTGAAACGATTGGTTGAAGCGGACATTATTCTGTAATATACCGGAACTAATCAGGCCTAGCCCACGGAAGCGAATGTGAGAGAACCGCGCTCGACAGTAATCTTTTAGAACCAGGATCTGCCGGATTGTTACGGGGCCAATGGAGGGAAACTATTTTCTCATCGCGATTGACTCTTACTCAAAATAGCTAGAAAACTGGCAAGTTTCTACAACCTCTATAGCCACTGCAATAAAAGTTCTGAGAGAATTATTTGCTACACATGGTGTACCGAATGCTTGTGCTTTAAATAATGGAAGGGCATTCGCGTCAAGTGACTTCCAAGAATTTCTAGGTAAGAATGCATTCGACAGGTTCTTGTAGCACCGCACCATTCAATCAACAATGAACCGGATGAACACTTTGTTCAGAATTTCAAAAATGCTATGAGAAAGTTGGTTGGGAATGACATTTCTTTAAAAATAGCACACTACTTAATAATTCAACATGCGACACCCCATAGCATAACTGGGAAGTAACCAGCATAAATACTGTTGGGTCGAAGACTTAGCACAATGATCAATAAAGTAGTTTCAAGCTTTTCAAGATACGTGGTGGCTAAGCAAGCGTCCCAAACAAAACCAGAGGCAACCCGAACATTTGAAGCGAAAGAGAATGTTTTCGCCAAATCCTATCTACTGAGAAAGAAGTGGGTTTCCTCCACTATAGTCAAACCAACTAGGTCGTGGAGCTATGAAACAGAGGTGCGTGAAGTTAGCTGCGACTTTGTAAGCACTCATGTTTTATAGATGCCGAAAGTTAGTGCTTCGTTAGTGCTCTTTGGTGCTTTGTAAAATAAGATAGCCGAATAATCGTCTTTCCGAAAATAACAATTTATAATTTTTCGGCGGAATTTCACACTTAGCCGGGGTTTTCTTTAAATAAAGAAACTTTTTACAGCGGAAAGTTTATGCTTCGTTAGTGCTCTTTAGTGATCCACATCTCAGCAACGTACGACTATTAATAAAAAGTTGTGACCACTTACATTTTTGCGGCAAACTTCACAATTGGCCGGGGTTTGTGTCAAATTCAAAAATTCGTTACAGTCGATAGTTAGTGCTTCGTTAGTGCTCTTTAGTGCTTTGTATTTCGGCGGCGTACGACTTCTAATAAAAAAGTTATGACCACCTATATTTTTAATTCATACCGCGGTTTGTTTCAATTTCAAAAAACTTTTGCAACCGAACGTTAGTGTTTCATATTTCAGTGGCGTACGACTTCTAATAAAAAAATTATGGCCACTTATATTTTTAATTATAGCCGCGGTTTGTTTCAATGTCAAAAACTTTTGCACCCGAAAGTTAGTGCTTCGTTAGTGCTCTGCTCTTTACTGCTTCGTGTTTCAGTGGCGTACGATTTTTAGTAAAAAAATTATTGCCACTTATGTTTTTAATTCCAACAAACTTTTATAGCCGAAAGTGAAATACGACTACAAATAAAAAAGGTTAAGACCACTTACATTTTTGCAGCCACGGTTTGTTTCAAAATCAAAAAAGCTTTGCAGCCGAAAGTTAGTGCTTTATTAGTGTTTTGCTCTTTAGTGCTTCATTTTTCAATGGTGTACGACTTCTAATACAAAAGTTATGGCCATCTATATTTTAATTCTAGCCGCGGCTTGTTTCAATTTCAAAAAAATTTGCAGTCGGAAGTTAGTGCTTCTTGAGTGCTCCTTAGTGCTTCATGTTTCAGTGGTATACAGCTGCAAATAAACATGTTATGACTACTTACATTTTTACAGCTCCCCTCGGTTTCTTTCAGTTTCAAAAATTTGGTACCGCCGTAAGATACGGTTTCATTAATGCTCCCTAGTACTTTATATTTCAGTGGCGTACGACTCTAACAACACAGACGCGCCACTTACAGCTGGCCGCGGCTTGTTTTGACTACAAAGATTTCTTTACAGCCGAAAGATAGTGTTTTGTACTCTTGAGTGCTCGATATTTCAGTGGCATGCAGATATAGATACCAGATACCATTTTGAAGATACAAATTAATTTAATAAATTTTATACGAAAACAATGCCTCTACACTTCAGACGAATGTTATTTACTGAGTTAGAAAGAAATTCTCGATGTTAAACAGCACTTCCTAACAGAATATGATGGAATAAATTCCAAATTATTAATAATTTGTTTTAATCAAGTGAATAAAGTTTTCTAAAAAAAATTGATTGCTATCAGTGAAAAATATTATTATACAATTAAACTAAGAAGTTGCGAAAAAAGTAAGTTTACATACTAGTCGTAATTATAGGGTAAATCTTAACGTTAACTGTTCATCTAATTCGTTATCTGAAATTTAAAATACACATATCGCTATCTGAATTAATTCTTACTTGCAAATTAATAAGCACTGATGCTAGAAATAAGGTATATTCGAAATTAAGCTTTGGAAAGAAGTATAATTAAACTGTGAATAAAAATATACAACTTCAAATTTTAGATCCAAAGTTGAGTAAAACTTTTTGTTATAGAAACACTAACGATCATATGTAGCATAACATGCAGTGCTTCATTGTGTCTTAACCCCCAAAGCACAGCACATCCGGTTTCGGAAATATTCATTTCAAAGTCAGATTCGAAAATGGGCTACAACTTTTTTGTTATAGAAGCACTAACCACGATATGTAGCATATTCTTTAGCGCTGCGTTAGTGCTTTATTGTGCTTCAAACCGCAAAGCAGCCGCACTTTCGATATTGAAAATATTTTACTTCAAAAATCAGATCCGAAAATGGCCTGAATTTTTTTGTTGTAGAAGCACTAACAAGAATATGTAGCATAATTTTTTGTGCTTTATTGGTGTTTAATTGTGCTTCAAACTGCAAAGCCCCGCACTTCCGGTTTTAGAAATATTCTAGTTCATAGGTCAGATCCGAAAATGGACACCAACTTTTTTATTGTAGAAGCACTAACGACAATATGTAATAATCTTTAGTGCTTCATTATTGTTTTATTATGCTTTAAAGCACAAAGCAGCCGCACATGTTGCTGCTACATATTGTTGTTAGTGATTCTACAACAAAAAAGTTGTAACCTATTTTCGAATCTGACCTTGAAGTCGAATACTTCTAAAACCGAAAGCGCGGCTGCTTTGCGATTTGAAGCACAATAAAATGTTAACAAAGCACTAAAGGGTATGTCGCATATTGTCGTTAATGCTTCTATAGAAAAAAAGCTGTAGCCTATTTTCGGATCTGACTTTTAAAGTCGAATATC
Source organism: Platerodrilus igneus (assembly GCA_036346225.1). Lineage (NCBI taxonomy): Eukaryota > Metazoa > Arthropoda > Insecta > Coleoptera > Lycidae > Platerodrilus > Platerodrilus igneus. Next base: position 7,944,756 of record JARFIW010000565.1, read on the forward strand.
TCCGAAACCGAAAGCGCGGCTGCTTTGTGGTTTGAAGCACAATAAAGCATTAACAAAGCCCTGAAGAGTACGCCACATACTATCGTTAGTGCTGGTACAATAAAAAAATGTAGCCTATTTTCGGATCTGAAACTTGAAATCGAATATTTTCGAAACCGAAAGTGCGGCTGCTTTGCGATTCAAAGCACAATAAAACACTAACCAAGCGCTACAGGTTATGGTACATATTATTGTCGTTAGTGCTTACTAGAACAAAAAAAAAATGGCCCATTTTCGCATCTGACTCTTGAAGTGAATATTTCCGAAACCGGAAGTGCGGTTCTTTGGAGGGTTAAGACCCAATGAAACATTTCATATTATGCTACATGTTATCGTTAGTGTTTCTATAAGAAAAAGTTTTAGTCAACTTCTGGATTTGAACTTTGAAGTTGCATATTTTTATTCATTCTATTCAACGTCAGTTTAATTTTTTTTCCAAAGGTTTATTTCGAATATACCTTATTTCTAGCATCACAGATTACTAAATTGCAAGTAAGAATTTATTTCAGAAAGTCATATGTGTATTATAAATTTCAGATAATGTATTACCTGAACGACTAAGATTAAAATTTACGCTATAATTACTAGTCTGTAAACTTACTGATTTCGCAACTTCTTAATATAATTGTATAAATAATATTTTTCACAGATAGTAAACAATTTTTTTCGAAAACTTTATTTACTTGATTAAAACAAATTATTAATAATTTGGAATTTATTGCCTTATATACCTTTAGGAAGTGTTACTTCAACATCGAGATTTTTTTATTACATTGCAGCTGTATAAGAGCGTCTAGAAAAATAAATGACGATATTCTGCTTTAATTCTAACTCAGTTAATAGCATTCGTCTGACGTTTAGGGGCATTATTTTCGAATAAAATGAATCAAATTAATTTGTATCCTCAAAATTTTCCCATTCGCCTGGTATCTATATTTGCCTGCCACTGAAATATAGAGCACACCAGGATTCAAAACATTACCTTTCGACTGTAAAAGAATCTTTGTAGTTGAAATAAACCGCGGCCAGCTGTAAATGATACATCTGATTTGTCAGTAGCCGTACGCTACTGAAATATGAATCACTAAAGGCATTAATGAAACGGTATCTTACGGCGGTATCAAATTTCTTAAATTGAAACAAACCGCGGCCAGCTGTAAAAATGTAAGTGGTCGTACCATGTTTATTTGCAGCCGTACACCGATGAAATATACAGCACTAAGGAGCACTAACGAAGCAATAACTTTCGGCTGCATAAGTTTTTTTGAAATTAAAACAATCCGCGGCTAGAATTAAATATATAATTGGTCACAACTTTTTAATTAGAAGTCGTACGCCACTGAAATATGAAGCTCTAACGAAACACTAGCTTTTAGCTGCAAAAGTTTTTTGAAATTAAAACAAACTGCGGCTAGAATTAAAAGTATAGGTGGTTATAGGTTTTTTTATTAGAAGTCGCACGCCGCTGAAATATAAAGCACTAAGAAGCACTAGCGAAGCACTAACTTTTGGCTGAAACAAATTTTTGAGTTTAAAACAAACCCCGGCCAGTTGTTAAGTTAGCCACAATACTGTAAATAACCACAACTTTTTTATTAGTAGTCGTACGTCGCTGAGATATGAAACTCTAAAGAGCAGTAACAAAGCAATAACTTTCGACAGAAACGAATTTTTTAATTTGAAACATACCCCGGCCAGTTGTGAAGTTAGCCGCAGTAATGTAAGTGGTCACAACTTTTTTATTAGTAGTCGTACGTTGCTGAGATATAAATCACTAAAGAGCATTAACGAAGTACGAATTTTCGGCTGTAAAAAGTTTTTTAATTAAAGAAAACCCCTGCTAAATACGAAGTTACCCTGAAAAATTAAAAATTGCCATTTTCGGAGAGACAATTATTCGCCGATCTTATTTTACAAAGCACTTACGAAGCACTAACTTTCGGCACGTATAAAAACATTAGTGCTTACAAAGTCGCGACTATCTTCATGCATCTTTATTTCACAGCTCAACGGCCCAGTTGGTTTGACTATCTTGGAGAAAACCCACTTCTTTCTCAGTACAGAGAATTTGGCGAAAACATTCTCTCCCGCTTCAAATTTACGGGATGCCTCTGGTTTTGTTTGGAACACTTGCTTACCCACCATGTCTCTTGAAAATCTTGGGAAAACCTTATCGATCATTGTGCTAAGTTTTCGACCCAATGATATTTATGCTGGTGACTTCCCAGTTATGGTATGGGGGATGTCGCATGTTGAATTATTAAGTAGTGTCCTATTTTTAAAGACATTTTATTCCTAACCAACTTTTTCATAGCATTTTTGAAATTCTGAACAAAGCGTTCATCCTGTTCATTGCTGCTTGAATGGTGCGGGGTGCTACAAGAGCCTGTCGAATGCATTATTACTCAAAAATTCTTGGAAATCACTTGACGTGAATGCTTTTCCATTGTTTAAAGCACAAACATCAGGTACACCATGTGAAGCAATTAAGTCTCTCAGAACTTTTATTGTAAAAGCTGTAGAGGTTGTAGGAACTTGCCTGTCTTCTAGCTATTTTGAGTAAGAGTCAATCGCGATGAGAAAATAGTTTCCCTCCATTGACGTCGTATAATCAAGATGTAAGCGTGTCCACGGAGCTCGAGTCCATTCCCAAGGGTGAGTGATGGGAGCTTTGTTCGGCATGTTTCTGCTTCTGGCACTGTACAATTATTCATTGCTTCTTCATGTTTGTCAAGGGTGGACCATAAGATGTATTGGCGGGCCATTTTCAAAGAGACGTTTATTCGGCAATTTTCTTTTATAAAGCACTAAAGAGCACTCACAAAGCACTAGCTTTCGGCACCTATAAGAACATTAGTGCTTGCAAAGTCGCGGCTAACTTTACGCACTTGTGACATAGTTACTGTGAACGGAAAGATTTTCAAGCGCGGCACTGACCATTTAAGACCAAGAATCCACTTTCCGGAAACGAGTGACGTGTTAGTAGTACCCGTTCTAGCGTCAGAGGTGAAACCACTGAGGAAACAAAGAACCATGAATCAAAAGTCTCCAATTCAGGGAATCCGAGATGCCAACGGAACGCACTGTGCGCTCTACACCCCCAAGTTATGTCAAGTACTATGTGCGTATGTCAATACTAGGAAGTAAGGGTGTTGTGTATTCAGTGGGAATTTCCATTATTCGTTAAGTGATAGCTGGAGTGACAACGCACACTAGTAGTATTTACCTAATTTGGAATTGGTAATAAGATACATGGTTCACGAAAACACCAAACATTGTATACACGGACAATGGTTCTCTTCATAATACCAGTAGCCTCAACAATATGCTTCAAAAAATTGTCTACAAAATCAAATTGCTCCTTAGAGACATTTTTATCACATGTGGAACTGCACCTGGTAATTTCAGCTTCTTCATATAGTTATAAACGTTTAATACAATCTTCCGCGAGTCCTCTCCTAATACATGGTGACGTTTCTTTGCGCTTGTTTCAACATCACAGGTGCTGTGTTGCTGTTGAGACATAATGTTAATACTGTTCAATATAAATTATAGAACTTATCCTTGCTCTCTTAGCATTTTATTGAGCTTACATGTCAGTCTTGGAACTATAGGCAAAAATGTAGTTTTAAAAAATCTATTTTGATTAGTTAGGCGATTAATAATGACAGCAACAAATCGTAAGACAAATCAGATGATAGGTGTCACATGTAACGGATGCACGGTACTTTTTCAGAATGTACCCGAATCATTATTGCATTGTTTTCTATATGCAAAATTGGGTTACTGCGCAGGTTCCTTCCGATTTGGCCTAAGCTTTTCGTAACTATTCATAATTTTACTACTAGTAAGATTTTATTATGTTTTATAAATTGTAGAAATTGTATTAAACGCACTTGATACTAAAATGTGCGTTTTTACGAGTTTAAATAAACAAAAATGTTAAAAATTATTTTTACGACACAATGAAGTACGCTTATTTTATTATCAGTAACCTCTTCGACATCTTTTTACATTATATTCCTTTGCAGAATTTAGCGATCGAGCAGAAACTGTGCGTATTAGAATGAAGGAAATAGATTTGATCAAATATCCATTGTTGGCCTTAACTAAACTTGGCCTATATTCAAAAACTGAATCTTCAAAGTTTCTTGTAATCTCCGCTCTTTACGCACTAATGCTTACTACATTATTGTTCTTGGCCGCAGCGCAATGTGCGTTATCAGAAGAGATTAACATTTACCAATTTGTTGGTACTTTAGAATTTTTTAGTGCATTTGGACAAGTACGTATATATAATGTTTTGATGATTTTTTTGTTTGAATACTACATGTAAATCGTGTACGCTGTAGAGCACATTATAGAGAGCTAAGTTATTGCATATTTTTAAAAAAGGGCTTCATCTTTTTATTATATTATCTAGGTTCAGGGTATTTTTAAATCCCGCATGTTTAATATAAGCGTTACTTGAAAACCTTACAAATCCCGCATGGGGAAATTATTCATTAATATTATGTATAATATAAGCGTTACTTGAAAACCTTACTAAGATATGGTTCTCAGGTAAGTTTCGACAATGATTTATGATTTGTGGTTTGGGAAACCGCCAACACATCGTTTTTCATCCCTTCAAGTGCAGTTGCGCCTAGCAGTTTACGTGAGAACATTAACCTATCTTGGAATACAGTGATGGCTCGTAGGAGCCAAGGCGTCGAAAACAAACAGACTTTATTACCGACATTCCTCGAGTGCCGACGTGTTAATCAGAGTTCCAGCAATCGGCAAAGTGATTCCCTCCCCGTACCTCTTTCTTTATGTAGCTTCATCGATAGAAGAGCTACGGCCATTTAAACAACGGACATCTGTACACACACCCCTGAGATGAAAGCCGCTCTGGGATTAAGATAACCAGAAGGCAAGCTTTTATTGTATAATTTGGGAGGCTTTGACGGCCCGGGGGAAATTTATACCCGTAGAAATTTAAATGTTATATTATTTTATATTGCGTTAGCGTTACAAAGTTAAACGTTATTTGTTATTTATTAAAAAACCGAATAAAATTTTGTTATTTAAATTGAATTTCATTGGTTGTTGCTTTTCGTCGAATTATACTGCAGTTAGCATATTTTCTAATTTAACCAACGGAGCGGTAATACTTGAATATTAACCCCTTTCGTCCCATCGTATCCACATATGGATATTTTTAGATATAGTGAATATCATCATTATATCCACATATGGATATTCATGCACGGAATAGGAATACTAAATATTATTTGTCCTGGTAAAATACTTGTTACCTTCTTTTCTGCTGCGTAAGAGCTGTATATCGATACGTAGAGATACTGGTTTTTAAACCCAAATTGTTTAGTTACTTCTAAATAGTTATAGCGTGAGTATTCTCGAGATTACTATCTACAAAAATTTCGGTGGTATAGCATCTGTGATAGGCGTACCAAGTTTGCTATATTTAGTTTTTGTATGGACGTTTAGGTTCCAATATAACTTAGTTGTTTTTGTATAAATTGGTTGTTAATTTATTAATTTTGTTTTCGTAAAAATGGACGTTGATGATGATTTTGATAGTAACACGAGCTGTGAAAAGTTATGTAGTAACTAGCAAGTAGAAAACAAAATCATTGACGGTGTTCAAATGGTCGATTGGACTGTTATTGTAGTTTCATTTGCAGATAAGCTTCCTAGGCATGTCCCCGAATACCGTTCTAACTATGAATTTCACCCAGACCCAGCGATTAACTTTGAAGAATCTAAGTACCCTGTAATATGTTTGGAGTCTTAGTATTATAAAAACACTTTGCGATTGGACTAATAAAAGAGCTGATATTTATTTTGAAACTCTTTAAAATGTGAAAGGTTTTAGTATAATGTATAAAGCAATTGAAAATGACACATTTGTACTTTTTTTTTCAGCTTTATATCTTACCAGACTGGTAAGGTGACCCCGATTTTCAGACTATTGGAGTGCAGATACATTATGCAGTAATCCCCTAGTATTTCATAAATCCGTTATGGACCGTAATCGTTTTTAATCAATTTTGAAGTTTATCGACTTCTATCGTCATATCTTGCTAAATCTGAGAAGTCTCTATCGGATTGGTAGTTTTTATGACTACAGTAAGAGAAAATTGCCAGAATCTGGTTGCTTTAGGTCCTGTTTGTGCCGTAGATTAACAACTAATGTTATATAAAAGTCGACTGGATTTTGGACAATTTACAAAAACAAAAAAAGAGTCGATTTGAAATCAAATTTTTTCTGTATGTCCTAGTGCACCTGAACTGAGAGGCTATACATGAAAATTTTGTGTATTCATCGGCAAAGATATATACTACATTTCGTACATAACAGGAACACAACGCCTTACTTTTTCTGAGAAAATGGTTGTCCATATTTGCCAGAATATTCTCAACAGTAATCGCGAAATTATAGTTGATAACCGGTATACATTACTTCGTTTCTGCCAGTTTTAATTAACACAAAGTACTTAATTTACGGAGCTATTAGAATAAATAGGGGTGTTCCAAAGGCGTTGGCAGAAGTTCCACTAAATAAACAGCAATCTTGTCATATCCGCAAAGACATGCTTCTTTTAGTGCGCTACATTATCTTCTGAAATTACGATGCTATCTTCTCAGTTACTAACTACGAAGCACTATAATTAAGCACCCGTGCACTAATAATTAATTTATATAACCACTACAATAATTTATATTAACAATAATTTATACCACATATGTACAACTAGCGAATCTTTAAACTAGAACACGTATAACCAAAGCTTTCTTCAGAACTACTATCAAAACTTTAATTAGAATTAACTTCCAATATTTATAATGACAATTTATATATATAGTTATATATATATATATATATATATATATATATATAGACGTGATTAGGGGTCACGAGAGGGCATTGAAACCCAGATTTTACAAATAAATCCCACTAAAATATAATAAAATTCGGAAAAATAGAAATTTTTGTAAATTCATGGTTACGCCTTGTATAATATAAGCGTAGTTTTATTTATTAAAATGTACGAGCGAAAAATGCAATTGCATGTGTATAAATAATCACCCTGTTTGACATAAGCGTAGTGTAAATAAATTGCAAGTAACGTAAGTTGCATATGTAAAAATAATTAATTGTACGATACCGTAAAACGCATTCAATGCGAACGCAAATCGATCATTTCAAGATCAATACAAGGCCATTTGCTTCACTTATTAATTACCAATACGTTTTTGATAAAAATATTTTTCATTTGCTGTAAATAGCAAAAGTTAGTACTAGCTTTGCGCATTTAAATAAAAATAAGTAATCAACGTGTATTTACAAACCTCAATTTTAATATTAATTTGGTGTACTGCAACACGTTTTGCCATAGAAGCAAATATTTTTATAAAATGCAACCCTTTTTGCATTAAAAAGCAATTAAATTTTTAATTAATTACCCTGCGGATTACAGAAATTTATTTTAAATAAAAAATTCTCTAGAATATTAGTCATACGTATTTACAACTACGTAAATATCTAATGAAACATTTATTCCAAGAAGCGACTAGAACACTAAAATACCCAGAAAATGTAATAGAAATTGATAAGAAATATTTATGATCTTCGCATTTATTGTTGGAGAGAAGCGATACGCCATGTGTTAAAGTAGGACAAACCCTGCACGTCTTTAATAACTGGAACAAGATTACGAGCTAATAAAATTTTAGACGCTTATGAGTTTTTCCGAGAATCTTGCATCATAATGTTCCATACTATTTTACTACCTGCTGAATAAAGATAATTTGGATATACAAGGAAGCGTTTATTAAAAACAGGGATTCATTCGATTCTTAAATTTGATCGCGAAATGTTATTTTGATTTAAGTCGCGAGCTATTGCTTTGCGAAGATGATATTTGAAGCATGCAGTAAGCATACTATAATTTAATAATTACGATGGTACAATGAATATAGAAGTGACGCTTTAATTGCAAATTACATAAAAAATGGAATTTATTAAACTACAACAAAGAGGGAAAATTCTTCAACATATCGTTATTTTAAAAATTTTAATAAATAATTGAAAGAAAGATTTAAGCATAATGTACTTTCATAACAGCTGTTTGAAATGCGGATTTTAAATATGGGAACTCTTGTAAACTGATTTGTCGTCAACTTAAAATAAGATTCTGCAAGTATTACTTTTGGATTTATCTTTAACTGATATTGGAGTATTTGTATTTAATTCAAGATAGAATAATAAGAGTTAATTGTATATTTTTTTGTGAGGATTTTTGCCAGGAAAGTTTGTGTTCAGAGTTCGAAATACTATATGTCAAGGATTTTTTGGCCGAAACAAACCTTACAAGCGTGGGAATAATCATAACTAGGTCAACCATCCATAAAAGAAGAAATTTAGTTCTGTATATTTAAAATAAGGTAAGGAACATTTTTTTAGGTTTAAACTTGTCACGTATAGAACGTCTAGACATGGGCGCCTCATCCGTTTCAAGAACAGACGTATGCATCGGCTCGCGATCCATAACGCCACGCTCGCAGTTTTTGGCGACACCGCCGCCGCTATCATCAATGTTAAGTTCGGGTCGTAGTTTTTGCATATATGTTTTGTTTATAGATTGTCTGGGATTTATAAACCTATTATTATCCTTTTCCAAGACTTCAGTTTAAACTTCCTCTTTGCAAGTCTTATGCCCCTTGATCGCTAAATGCTTGAGGAATACTACCGCTTCACGGCTATCTGTATATCTTATAGTAACGTATTCAGGGTTAGTATCAATAAGATCAACTTTTACTAACGGTTCATACTTATTTTCCCTATTAAATATTCTAAGGAGAACAGTTTCAGGGGATAATAACCAAGACGGCAACGGTTTACCATTAGATGATTTTCTACAGTGTTGGAACATTTTCTCATGCGGAATGCAATTTGTCAAAGTACAAAGCAACGACCTGACGGAGTGTAAAACATCTTTTAAAACCATCTGCCACTGGGAAGTTTGTAACCCTCTCGACTTTAGAGCAATCGAAACCGGTTTCCAAATTACATCATTGTACTTTTCGACCTGTCTATTACCAGGTGGGTTGTAAAGAGCGACTTTTGTTGCGATTACACACAACGTTAATTACAAATTTAGCTAATACGACATAAACGAAGATCCTTGATCTGAGTGTGTATACAAAGGAAAACCGAATATTGAAAACAGGTTGTTAAAGCATCTAATTACAGTAGCGCAACAATATCGAGAATAGGATATGCAAAACGGAAACGAGAGAACTCGTCAACGAATGTTAGCATGTATATATTCCGATCAGTGCTAGGAACAGGCCCTTTAAAATCTACCTTCAATCTTTGAAAGGGAGCAATTGCTTTAGTTAAGTGTCCATAATTTCTTTTTACACATCGAGGTTTCAGTTCAGCACATACTGGACAAGAGGATATTACGCGTCTAATCTCTTCCGTAGAGTAGAGCATATTTCTAGAACGAATCCAGTATGTCATCCTAGTAATACCAGGGCGACATAACGTTCGATGTAGTTCATAAAGATATTTAGGACTGTTAAACATACTACACACTCGTGTCATTTTATAAATTAAGGTCGACGTTTTGCCCACTTTTGTAAGGAGATTCATCAGGACAAGAAAAGAAAATAAGTAATAAAACCAAAATAATAAAGACAAGAATGATAATATTAAGTAGACAAGTTAAAGAGTAAAAGTTACTCCTGAACTAGCAGACTCACTAGTTCATTCAAAGCCAAAAGGTGTCTTGCGGCGAAGTTACTTCGCCACAAGACACCTTACATGATATGGGAAACTTTGCGAACAGCCCGCAATACAAATATACCAACGCACAATTTAATAAATTGCTTGCCTCAGCTTTATTTTTTGTAGTTTAATTTGGCTTCACGCCTGTAGTATATTAGATCACAACAAAAGGTACATAAAATATAGCGATACTATAATGATGGATTTTAGCATTTAGGAAAAATTGCAACAATTGCGTACAAACAGAAGGAACTCCATCATCTGCTTGAATCAAGAAAACTATTTTGGAAAATCGATGTGTGCAAATATTCTGTAAGAACTAAGCTGGAAAAGTTGCAGAAAGCAATCCTAACTCTACAGATGCTTTTTCTGGGCAGCATGATGGCATCTGTAGTTCTGGCAACATTTTCATCGTTACTTGGGAAATCATTACCACTGGGTGTTTGGTACATAGAAGGTTATGATTACCTGTGGAGAAGTTGTCTGCTGTTGCAGCTTCTTGTTCTACCACCAATAGGAATCTTTCTTTTTGCCTTTGATACTATGTTTTTAGGCTTTACTGTAGAAATAATAATACAATTTCGAATTATTTCCGAATGCTTTAGAACACACTGTATATTCATTGACAAAAAAGGAAGACGTCCGCCCAACAACATCAAAACGTTAGTGGAATATCATGCATTTTTGTTACGGTTAATTTCTTTTGATTTTTTATTAATGTAGCGTTATTAATAGTATGTTTCAGGTTTCTCAAAAATTTACAGAGACTTTATTCCCCTGCAAATATGGTTGAATATGCATCTGTTGCTCCAGTAATATGTTCGGAAATGTACATTTTATTTGAGAGGTAGGTTGCAGAAGATCGTGATTAGCTAAACAATAGAAAAAGCAATTAATCAATAATATCTAAGAAATTACGCAATAGATATTCCTCTGAAATGTATTGTATGCAAAGAATAAATTAGTTACGAAATATATTGCGGCAATAGTGCGTTATGGTGTGTGTGTTGCTATGTACCTTTCATGCATGTAATTCGTGACAACAAAAATGCCTATTTTAGTATGACTAAAACGTCCTTTGAAATACTTATAGATGCTTCTTTTTGTTTATAACAGACGTGTAGGTTATGTGAAGTACACTTACAGTACAAAATTCCACTAAATAACACGAGATAATTATCCTATTTATTCGTTCGCATGCGTGTATAAAATGTAAGCATCCACAAATTTCTTAAAGTTTCATTTTATATTCGCAAACATAATTAATATCCTCCTTAGTCACCTCAAACTAATTTTTAACCTGAATTCTAGTATTTGCGTAAAACAGAAATTAAAAAAAATATTTTATGGATTGTTCTCAGTCACTTGTTTAATACAATTTCTTAAATACTTTATATTTGCATTAAACAAAAATTAAAAAATATATATTATATATGTATATTATATACATATATATATATATATATATATATGTATATATTATAAAGGGGAGAGGGAGAGAACTGGAGTACAGATGGTTTTTATATATACTGTAATACAAGACTCAAGTTTAATCAAAACAATTAGTGAGGTGAGAAACGATGTTAATTGGCAAAATACTTTATCTTCGAGTGAATATTACTTTGTAGATCAATAATTATACTTGTCCAGAAGGTGTTTGACTTTTAATTTAGAACTGAAATTAGTAGCAGTCACATGTAAAATTAAACGAGGGTGAAACATATAAAAAGTTTGTCTAAATATGCTTTTTAACATTAATGAATATTATTATACAATGCAATATTTGTTTGTACCAATCAAAAGGCCTTCTAAATGTAGAGAAGACTAAGTTAAGGTGGTTTTGAATGTACAATTATGATTTAAAAATTTTTGATTTATATATAAAGTAAAATAGTAGGTAAGGTATTGGTTGCTAGGTTACAAAAGATGTGATGGTTGTAGATTTTTTTCTTTTGAGATATATGATTATTATTTATTTTTTTGGAATGGTTGTAATTAATTTTGATGATGATAAACTGTTGAATAAAATAGTACTTGTTATTGGAGAGCTGTGGTTTTATTCCTAAAAATAAAATTATTAATACAGTGATTAAAGGTCGAATGTTAAACAAGCTTAGAGTACATACACTATTTCAAAGTAAATATAAAGGTGCCCAACCAAAATTTGAAGATACTAGGAGCAAGCCGTTTTGGTGTAAAAGTTAGCAGAGCAACGAGGCATAGAGAGGATACCCGTAGAGCTAGAAGAAAACACTGCTGGTATCATTTGCATTGGTCCAAGTCTGGAAGGTGAAGCAGCATACCGTACAAGTATTCCGTAGTATCGATTTAAATAATTAATTCATCCTTAAAACCATCTAAAATTGAACCAAATATTAAAACAAACAATATTGTTATTAGGTAACTGCCCTGAGATCCTGTAGGTGCTCTGCATCAATTGTAAAGAAGCACAAACACACGAATCTAGATATTAAGGTGTTTCAAGTTTTTTTATAAATATTAACTCTTCAAAATGAAGATAAAGCATTTAATTCAATGTGCATTGTTTTCACTGAAATTTATTTGACAACGGTAACACAGCTTAGAGGTATCTGCATTACCATCTACAGTTGTTTTACATTTGTAAAATATTAGATTGGGCCAACAGAGAAAGAGGGTGCCAGGTGTTGGTTTTATATATATATTTGTATGCGAGCTTATTTGAATATAGAACCCAGTTCAAATAAGTTCTATTTAAAACAAAACAAAGTAACCCTGAGATTAAGAGATATCGGTTCTGTAGCCGAGGTATATTTGGTATAAATTAGCAACACCATTTTATTAAGCTGCACACAACCAATCTTTAAAGTTTTTTTTTAGTTGCTTGACAAAAAAATTTTTTTTATAACAAGAGATTAACATTATAATCAATAAAAGCGACACCCGATAGTGGGGCTGGAAGTTTGCAGTATATATGGCAATCCCAACGTGGGGCTAAATATATGGCGCCCAAGCTGTGGGACTAATATAGGTAAACAACTTCGTAACAAAATATTTGTTCGTACAAAGGTGGGGCTCGATAGGGTTGAAACAAATTTGCAGAGGTTGTGTAGCTTAGTGAAGCACGTCATTGAAAGTTATTTTGAAATTAAAGGGACATGTCTGATGAGGAGAAAATTACGAGGTCAGGAAAAGTTTATGGAGTTGAGCGTGTACTGACTTGTCACGGATAATGCAATAGTTATGTTTGATGCAAAAAAGAGGCAGGTCCTGATCTGCCGCTCTTTTTCACCAAACGCAGTAAGGTTGGTAGATCCAAAATTCCCTATAACTTGCTTGTTTTTTATCGGACTTGCTTCTTTTATGTACCAAACGATTTGTTATTTTTTTTGTAAATTTGTAGGAAAATAAAAGTGAAACCGGAAAAAATGGACTTGCCTCCCTTTTGCTGCAAGGTCCTCAATTTCAAAATTTCCAGCTATCAGGATTTTTCCTATTCATTTAGTAAAGGTTCAAACACAGCAACTCTCGCACTCCATAACATTTCTCACAAAGTTCCAATTTAATGCAGAGATTCCCACCCCTTTGCATCACAACTGTCGTCTGGCATTAAATCCGCACTTACGCGATTGAATATACTCTGCCCCTTGCAGAGATATTTCACATTACATGTCGATCGCCGCCCATTTCACTCGGGAATTATCCTACAATTTTCTTTCTTAGAGCTCTGTACATTTTCGATGTGTTTAGGCGAATAATTTCTGAAAGACTGTCTCTAACACTAATTCCTTATTCCCAACCAAACTCTTTTTTCTCACTATAGATAATATTTTATTAAAGTCGGCGTCTATGTTACTACAATGTGTAATGTGCTTTTTCAATCTTACGCGTTCGGTTTATTATCACGAATCCGACGACTTCATATGTTTAATCTTATCTTTGTATTCTGCTTATTTACTATCTAGTTAATACTTTGTGGTTGTGGTTATTCTTTTATGATAATTGCAACATGTCTATTAAAATTATGTCATATTGCATTAAGTTTATTTAACAATTTCCTAAAGCTCATATTTGAGGTGCATTTTAACAAATTCACGGTTATTTTATAGATCTAAAGGTTACAGAAATATGATATTTCTTTAATATGCAACTCTGTGGTTAAAACTGGTTTGTTTACATTCTTGTGGTTTTAAAGTAATTTACACCCCGTTTTTCAAGTTCCCGTATGTACTTGCAGAAATGAAACTATTATCATTATAATTTTTAGTACAATTGGAATAAAAATATGGTTTTAATTGTAAGTCCGGGTTTTCAAACACTATATTAAATTAAGATTTTACAGAATGCTTCCATAACAAATTAGTCCATTCAAGATTAAATATTATATATGTCATGATTAACATAACGCAGCGTGTTACAACGTGTACATCATGCACAGCTCCATCAGTGATTTTCAACATTACTTTTAAATTGCTAATGTCTTGTTTTCCATTACCCCTACGTTTTACAATTCTGCCTAACTTTTGTAAGTCAGGTAACGAGAATTTTAATTCCTGGTGGTGAAAACAAGATCGATATCATTGAACTAATTTCTGAAATAACCACGCTTTTGTCAAAAGAACGATTTTCTTTGTAAATTATATTAAATTAAAATTAATACAACTTTATTTTTAAGGGCGGATACCGCAATTATGGTTAGGTACGGAGTGATATGGTTTACAAGTGTATTTCAGTTAGCATTTTACTGTATTCCTGCTGATTATACTGTAACTGAGGTAGGTAGTCGTTTCTAATATAAAATAAGCTCATATCGCATAGACCAGTGGTTCGCAACCTTTTTCCCTTGCAAATCTCTTCTAAATTCCTTAAAAAATTGAAAAACGTCTTATGTAGATATCAGTAACAGTAAGAAAAACAATAAAACTTGGTAGAACTATCTTCCATATAGCACAATAATTTAAAACAAGAAACTAAAACATAGTCCTGAAACATCTAGAAATATTAATAAAACTAAGTGATAGCTACAAGAAATGAATACAGAATTAATGCAGTAAAAGAGAACGTCTATTCTAGTGAACTAAAAATTATACAGAATTATCATACCGTTAATAGATACCAACTGGTTCGTAATTAAGCATACGTTAAATTTAAGAAATCTCAAAATTGGATGCTTGTGCGTGTTTGATCGAACAAATAAATTCTAAGTTTGCTTCAATATCCGATAATTTTAATTTAAATCAAGTTTTGCATTTAACCTGTTACTATTTATTTTTCAGGTAAGTATATGTGGAAAGTCTCCTCTCACATAGGTATGTTGTGCAAAATAGTGTATTGTTCTGATTGTCTGGACTACTTTGACAATGCTTTGTAGTAACAAAGATAATATTTATTTGCATGTTAAATTATTAACATTAATAGCTTGGCACACACAAAGGAAATATTTATAAATCATTTTGTGTGCGCGATTAAATTGCAAATGTCTTTAACACAAGTAATGAGCACTCTCGTTTGTAAAGTTGCGTAGCGAGTTTTAATGTTACGAGTTCACGACGTAGACCTGGGTCTCGTGTTACGTAAATGAAGACGTACATAGTTGTAGGTAATATTGGCCCAGATTACGCTGGATGCAATGCAGCACTTTGTGGCGTTGGTTGGTTGGAGTCGGATTTTTATTGCGGCGGTACCTAGAGGCTGGTGGACAGACGCTGGCGTACCCACGGTTTCCTTGGTTGTTAGAAATTAAAGTGGACTGATGGCAGAATGTTCCCAATCCTGGCGTGCTTTTTGGCGTCACGTGGTCCAGATGGCTGTGGTATTGGAAGTGCTTTGGTCCAAGTTTATGGGGGAGAGGGGTTCCTGTATATATTGTGCTTATAAGAGGTTACTTCATTTTATCGCAGTAAATTTGGTGGTCACTACAAAATAATCTAAAGAAGAGCTCCAAGTGCACGTCAAGCTTGGTGACTTCCATCTTGCACTATTCTTAAGTTCCCTCCAAGAAATTTGGTGGCTTTCTTAAAGAGAGAATAACGAGAAGAGATTTGCTCTAGCATTTAGAGCTCCTTTTATATCAAAATTTGCTTGTATTGTACACTCGGGTTTTTTTTTGTATTCTAGGTGTGTCGGACTAGTCCATTATTGATTAAGGTGTGTTTTAAGCGTGCATGTTATTTATTTGCATGCTGCGTGATTATTGGTCAGTTAGTTAGAAGTATGGTTGGTTGAGTACTCTAACAAGAGTAATAAAATCTGAATGACCTTTTTAACAGAATGCGGTACTCATTTGTAACACTGACTCAAAAATCAATTAAAAATTATTCGTTAAAAATAGATTTTATGGGACTGTCACAGGATAATTCAATTTACATCTGATTGAAAAAAACTACGTATCCAGTTGTTTGATAGTGATAAATTATGTCTATTTGGAAAGTAGTGCTCAAAAGTTAATTAAAGATATTTCAGATCTTCACATATATTCGTTTTAGTATTTTTGTCAGGGTCAATTGAATTTTTTGATAAAAAGCTGCTGAGAGAAAACCAAAACATTTGTACTCCTTCGGCTATAGACATTAGATCCAAAGGCTGATCTTTTTTAGCATAGCTTCAATTCAATGTTGCACACTGAAAATGTAAAAATAGTGACACCTTTGCATTGTAATGACAAATTTAACTCATTTAATTTACAAAAGATTTGTAGCATGCGATTTAATCAATTTAAGAATTTTTACCTCAACTGGTGTTAATTGTGCGAAAGAATTTAATGGAAAACTATTAATTCGGCGAATGCCTAAGTGTTGGAGGATCCTTGGTAGCCACAGGCTGCTTCCCCTTTAATATACCACTAAAGCCTTTTGGAATGTTGTGGTTCCGATGTATGAGGATGATAGCTTGGACAGACAAAGTTAATAAGAAAGAGGTTATAGAAATAGTAGAGGAATAAAGATATCTTGAAAAACACCAAAAAAAAATAGTAGAAATAGAAGGGCAAAATACGTTCTGAAGCATTTTTGGCGAATAATGCGGGATATATTACAAGCAGAGATAAGAAAAGAAGAGGTAGAAGTAGACCAAGATCAGACTATTGCACGCAGATAGTGAAAGATCCAGACTGCGGAAATTTCAGGGAAATGTGTAGGTTAGCACAGAAAAAGAAACAGCAGTGTACGCATCTAACCAGTTCCAGAACTGAAGACCTTTTTACAGCACACTTAAAGTAGTAGATAAATCTGTTGGAATACGTTTACGTACCAATGCTTGTTCATGAATACAGCAATGAGTACATTCAATGTTCTTGTCGATATATTTATTCACATCATAAAACCAGAAAAATTTCTTGTCTTTGATTTGGACCATCTATGCGCACACCTACACAAGGAGATCAGCTTATTTCATTTTCTTCAAAATAACCATTAATCATATCAAATATTGCTTCTCTAGCCGTATCCTGAATAGAATTCTTAAGTTTAACAAGCAATACGTTTGGTACATCGTTTCATTTTTCATACTGCATCGCAAAATGGTTGCATTTTATTCTCGTCAATAGTTTATTTTTCACATCAGTTGCTAATCAGTAATTCTAAACAATACTATATTTTTTGATAAAAGAACTAAGTCAATTTGAGTTGCGATATGTTTTACACATAGTCTAATTAAATTTTGTGCCTGCCCAGATTTTGCAATTCTATAACTTACTCTTCGTTCGAAGCTGACAGGAAAGATGAGATGCCACACTTTTTATTGCACACTGATTTCCTTTCAAAATACTCAACGGGTTTATCATTATGTGTCGTACGATTTGTTTCTACAAAGAAGTGATAGTTTTAAACTGCTATTGGCAAATAGCTTGTGACGGAGCGGTTTGGGTCCTGACTCTTCCACGGTAAAATAAAAACCCGTTTGTAGTATTAGTAGTAGTAGTAGTAGTAAACTAAAGGAGACCGTTCAGCAAATATGTCATTAACTAACACTAACTTCTACCAATAAAGGTTACATTTAAATTCCCATACGTGAGTATGTCTTGATATTTTAATATGTTTCAAGCTTTCTTGTACGATAATATCACATTTTAAATTTAACAAACACTAGTCCCGTCGGCAATTTATCATTCAACTAAATAATCACTTTTATGTTGGCTTCATTTCCTACTCCGTGAATAGCAAGCAACCAATTTACATTTATATTTCACATAGAAATTATAAAGAAGTATAAACAAGTTTATAATATAACTCAGTTTTATTTCAGTTTCTTAAACCTGAAAACGTTCAGAGACGATCAGTGTTTCAATTTCAGCTAACCAACTCCATTAACCCAAAACAATTCAGGTATTCGAGCCAGCAATATAAATAATGCATTGTAATATATTGTATGAAATAATTAACTCATATCTGCAATCTGAAATTCGTGAATTTCCCTTAATCAGTGCCTGGACTTTTACATTGCATTCAATGATATCTGGGGTTTTTCATTATATGCGACATTGAATTTAATTTATTTAACCAGAATTTCTAAAAACTGCTATATTTGGGATGCATAGTAATAAATTCACAGTATTTACTTAATAATTCTAAAGCTTTTTTTAAAGGCACGAAATTTTACAGGTATAAATGTTTTATTTGCCTTTTTGTGGTTTAAAATAATTTAAAACCCTAAGTTCCTTTTTAATTTCTATTTAAAAGCGGTAAAACGATGTTTTTGTGGTTTTAAAATTATGGTTTGAATAAAACCGCAAATTTTACTGCAATGTTTTGCGTATTGTACACTACATATTTGAAACCATAAGATACAGGGTATATCTATATGAATTTTGTCCGTTTTAGATTACTTTTCGTTATTAATTTAATTTTTATAGCTAGCATGACGCGTCCGCATTACACCCCTTTATACATCTTGCAAACCCCTGGGGGTTTGCGAACCAGCATTTGGGAACCACTGACCGAGACCATAGAGTACAAAGCTGCTTTAATGTGGTCACACCTGTTAAATACCCGAACAATCAGTTTTCTCGTTCAAAACAATATATTGGAATAGTTAGAGGGAGTAAAAATTTTAGCCAAACAGAAGTTAATTGATGATCTGTATAAAAACAGCTTTGGGTGAAATTCTTGCATAATTTGGCCGCATGCCATGAGTATTTTTCAAAAATACAAATACCTGAAACTTAAGAATAATCTAATTTCATATCACATGTTATGAAACTCATATACGACCATATTTTTCAAAAATTTTCTTTATAATGTTAAGACATGTACTATATTTTGTAAAACACTGGAAAAATTTTAAACTTTTATTTCCCATTAACAGGATTGAACAGTTATAGAAATTGTTAACGAAATTTTCGAAGTGTTTCTATAGCTGAAACTCGTAGTTCTTAGGGGTTATGTTTGACTCGCAAATATTCGGTGAGAAGCTTTTGCTAGCATGCAATATCCATTTCAGTAAAGAAGTCAGGACAACGTCGGTAGGGTAAATGTACCTAAATTCGACCATATCCGATAGTCGACCACTTTGTTGAAAAAGCAGCATTAATAATAAAATCATAGTATTTTTATTAGTAAACTGCCCATTCCTGTACTTCGCCATCTGGATACTCCTTTATTTTTGAATAATTTCGAAAGTTGGCAGCTCCGTTGAATATAAATGTCACTTCTGTATGACGGTACCTAAGCAACGACGAGGTAAGTAAAAAACTTTTCTCATCTGCTAGTTCCTAGAGCAATCAAAATTAGCGTATAAATATAGTGTTAATATCACTTACAAGAATTAAATGCTTTACACTAACGTAATAATACATAGGGTACTTATTTTCAATGATTTCCAGCCTTTATTATAGCATAAACTCATATTTTATTATTTGCTGATTCGGTCGAGAAGTTGTGTACATAGATATCATTTATACAAGCCAGTAGTCGTTTCTGGGTAAATTAAAATAATTACCAATTTCGAACCATATTTCGAAGAAGACATAGTAGCTAAAACATAGATCTAGAAGCCTACTGTATAGTAAATCTTGCCACTTATTTTTGTTCGACCCAGTGGTCGGCTGCACTAACAATACTAATGGTCGAGTTTAGGTATGACTTTTATACCAAGCAACGTCGATTACATTTAAATGTTTCCATTGCTATTTCTTAAGTAGGCACTGATCTAGCGCTTTTAGATATTAGTCTTAATATTTATTCAAGTGCTATACACTAACTAATAATACAAGATGGACTTAATTTCAAAGGCGATTCACCAATATTCTGTAGACGCATTCAGAATGCATTTGAACCAGTAAAAGTGGAACATCAGCATATAGAGCAGTATCGCGACAATATAATGTCCCAAAAACAACAATTTTGGATAGAGACCCAATAGACTATCATCAAGCATACGAAAATAGGTCCTCCAACTACCTTGACTATGCAGGAAGAACGCAAGTTAGCTGATTGGCTAAAAGAACTAGTGAAACGAGTATTTCCTCAGAAGAAGCAAGATCTAATCAATTCAGTTGCTAAAATTGTAACCACAGAAAAAAGACAAACCTTTTTAGATATTGTCTTAAATTTATTCAGGTATACCTATATAATACAAGATGGCTTAAAAAAGGCGATTCACCAATATTCTGTAGACGCACTTCAGAATGCATTTGAACCAGTAAAAAGTGGAACATCCATAAGAGCAGTATCGCGACAATATAATGTCCCAAAAACAACAATTTTGGATAGAACCCAAGGTAGACTATCATCAAGCATACGAAAAATAGGTCCTCCAACTACCTTGACTATGCAGGAAGAACGCAAGTTAGCTGATTGGCTAAAAGAACTAGTGAAACGAGTATTTCCTCAGAAGAAGCAAGATCTAATCAATTCAGTTGCTAAAATTGTAACCACAGAAAAAAGACAAACACCTTTAAAAAATAATATACCAGGACAGAAATGGTATAACGGGTTTTTAAGACGACATCCTGATTTAAGACTAAGAAAACCTAAAGCATTGGATACAGCTCGAGCTGTTATAAGTGAACAGTATATTCGTGATTGGTTTACAGCTTTAGAAACGGGTTTTTCAATATATCCCAAGACTGGTATAATAAATATCATTTTGTTGTTAATAAACCCAATGCATTGATTTATTTTAGGCAAGGTACCTGCCCCAAAAGGTTGGCGGAATGTGTATGACATACAGAAGTCTAGTGAAAAAAAACTATTACAATTTTGCTTGTTTATAATGCTGCAGGAGAAACTGTCTACCCTATGGTGGTATTCCCTTATGTAAGACCACCAGCAAGTGTGGTGAAGGCAATGCCTCCTAAATGGTTCTACAAAAATCTGAGCCTGACTAGATGAAGTGTGAGGTGTTTTACGAGTATATTACAAATGGCGTTAAAAAGTGGTTGAAAGAACAGGATATACCAAAGCCTACAATTCTATTTATTGACGGTTACAAATCACATTTGTCATACCAAGTGAGTAAATTTTGTGATGACAATCAAATAATTTTGTATGTCCTACCTCCAAACACCGCACACCTCATGCAGCCTGCAGATGTACGTGTTTTCAAACCACTGAAAACCAAGTGGAAATAAACTGTTTGCAGGTGGCTATCTAAACCAGAACAATTAAATTTAATCGTTAACAAAACTACCTTTTGTCCATTGTTGAATGTTTGCTTTTGAATGCCATCATTACCAGATTCTATTAGAAGTGGGTTCAAATGATGTGGCCTGTTCCCCTTCGCTCCTAATGCAGTGGATTACAGCAAGTGCATTGGCAAAATGGTAACTACAACTGAAGAACTGAAAAATTGTGAAGTTACCAAAAGTGATATTAACACAACGATTAAAGTATTAAAAACGTTTGAACAAAATTTAACTACGGAATATTGAGACTGACATACTGATTGACAATTTAATGCAAATATATACAAGTAATGTTGCACCTGTTGTAGAGAAAGAAAACTCTCCTAAAGACGATGTTTTACATTTGAGGTTCAAGAAAATGGAGCACTCATTTTAGTTTAATCTGATAGAATTAACAAAAGTATTACTACTGATTCTCTGTCGGCAAATGAGATTAACCATGCTGAATTGATCAATACGGAAGTTGACAGTGGCCTGCAATTTACGGAAAACCTTACACATACACAAAATACAATAAATAATATTGAGAGAGAAAGCGTTTTTGCTCAACATGATACAAGTGCTCAAGAAACAAATGCAAGAATTTTAAAATAAATGGAGAACATAGGTGTAGAAGAAGAACTAGAAAAAGTATTTGTATCACCTGGCTAAGATGATGAAAATTATAGAGAATAACTCAAAGACATTTTTTTAAATAACTTACAAGTTGGAAGCAGAATGAAGGTTGGCGACAATGTTTCAATATCAAGTACATCCCATAGCTTTAAAGATCACTTATTCTAGCCTACGCCCATTATAAGTAAAAGAAAGCCTGCAGGCAAAAAGCACTGCCACTGCAATTTCCTCCGCTGCATATAGAGAGCATCTTGTAGAAAAGGAAAACAAAAAACAGAACTGTAGAAGAAAAAGAGAAACGAAAACTACTTAAAATTCAAAATAAAAGTAATAAGAAAAAGCATTACCAAAGAAAACATCAGATATGAAAAGCGCTAAGAAATTGAATGAAGTGACCGAAAAAGGCGTCTAAAGTTGTTATGACATGTAGCACATGTGATGAGGAACTTGTTAGTGATGTTGAAAACGATGATAAAAAGAATATAGGATATGACCTATGTAACAGATGGCATCATCTTATGTGTACTAATTTCTATGGAATGACGTACGATGAAGCTAGTGCAAAGGATTTCATTTCTTTAAATTGTAGCTATAAGAATATAATGCATGTAGGTAGTAGTACCTAGGTACATATAGTTGTTTTTGTTTACAGTTCTGCGTTGTGTATGAATTTATATTGCATTTATTTTTATATTAACTGGAATAACTAGACGCAGCCCCGTTTAGGATACTGTACATTTCTTTTTATTTATATGGAGTATTTTTGAGTATAGATCCACCCCTGCATTCTCATTGCCTACTGCAGGATTAGACCCTGAGTCTAACTGGAAGAAATCCCTTTCTACTGGCCTTCAGTCGCGGGAAAAGGACGCCTTGTTCTACTCTTCACACCATACGGAAGAATATATTTCAAGATTTCTTTGGGAATTTTTGTATTACCTTGACATTTTGGATGAAATATTTACAATTGCATGAATACAACCTAGTCTCAATTCTATTTCTTTAATACATTATACAAAACTGTTTTATTGGTAGATTGGCGCTTGCCTTTCTATTTAGTGGTGACATTTGTTTTTGACCTTAATTATATAAATGGCAACAGAGACAACTTCAGTATCTAGTTCGAGGTCCTATAATTTTTCTAAAGATGAGGAGTTGTTGCTGTTGGAAGATATAAAAAAAATATTTAAGCATCATGGCACACAAAATAACAAGTCGAATAACTTCTGCAGGCAAGGTTTATAAACATGGTCTTTTGGATAAAAATTGCCAATAACTGCAATGCAATAAGGGCAAGAAAAGCGGCAACAGCAAATCGCTCTAATTCTATCGCTACGGGTGGGGGTTCCTCCACATCAAAGGATCATGTACTGGGCATGATGTTTGATAATACTAATATGCCCATACAAAATTATCCATTATAAAACATACTATCAATCTTCAGTCACAGTAATTTATTCAAATTTATTACAAAGTGACAAATTGACAACTGTTTAAGGTTATGTTTTATTTTAAAACGCCTTTATGGAGGAAAATGACTATTTAATTCTTACAAGAGCTTTTAATCATTGGTTAATATCTCTGTTAGGATTATGAAATACAAATTTAACTTAAAGGGTCTTTTACATTTACATTTTATTATGAAACCGGCCCTAATATTCGTATTTGCATTTTTATTGGTTCAGTTTAAGTGGCACGCACTTATGGTTTTTAATATTTATAATTTTTATGTGAATATAAATTCGTTTCTCCAATACTGTGGTACCACAAACTTGTAAAAGAATTAATTTTTATTAGCAATGTTTTACTTTTAAACATATATCTAAAACAATAGATCGTATGTTGTCAAAATATGCACCTGACACCATTTTACAGTTTTGATTAAGCAGCATTGTGCTCAAAGGGTTTCATTTCAAAATAGCAAAAGAGAATAATACCTAAGTCATCGTTATATATGTTTTTATAACCTTTCTTAATATTATAGGCTACAGCAGTTGCTCAGGCTGTATACGAATCCAAATGGTACATAAAAGACAAAGCATACTGGAAACTACTACCGTTTGTTATTCATAAATCTCAAACTCAGGCAACTTTCAAGGCTGGTGGCTTGCTTGAAATGAGTACTCGATCGCTGTTATCCGTAAGTAATATAAAGAAGGCTCTTTAATAAAAGTAATGAAGTTGAAATTGGTTTAACTAAGGAAATAGACTGCATCTGCTTATTTACACACGCACGCACCCATGCACGCACGCACGCACATACCCATGCACGCACGTATACCCACACATGTAGGCACGTACGCACACGTGCGCACACGTAATCACGCGCGCACACACGCGCACGTACGCACGCAATTCGCACACACGTACGCACACATACTCACACACGCATGCACCGCACACACGCACACTCATATGCACACGCACACGCACACGCTAGACACTCACACGCATGCACACACGCACTAACGCGCTCACACACATACACAGTGCTGTAAACTACCCTACGTTGGAACCCAAGTTTTATTGCTGAAAGGATTGATTTTGCAGTTTTCTTCAAACATCTGTACTTGAACGGATAATTAGATACAAAGCACATTATAATATATCTCTTATAAGTAAATTCTTAATCGCAAGCTATATCAAACTGTTGGTTTAAGGACAGTCATCTGTATCCTCCAATCCTCAAATACTAGCATTAGGTATTAATTACATATAGTCACAATCAAATTGAAGAGCGTTTTGTAGCAAAGGAATTACGCCATTGTACACCCTTAAATATTGTCGCATAATATAGGATAACAAAAACTAAGTGGCATTTAACCACTGTAACTAATAGCAATCCGTATTAGCACAGCAAACAACTAATTAAATATATTTATCCGGCGGCATAGACATACATATACTAAATACCTACTTACCATAGCAATGTAAACCGAATTCATTCTCAATAGAACCTACTTAAACATAAACGCACAGAAAAATACATATTTACAATAGTACATTTAAATACAAATCTTTAAGTTATTGGAGAAATCTTATAGCCTAAAGTATTCCTCTTAACGTTTCTAGAATCTATGTACCGTTTAACGGCAAAGTACATAGCTGTCGGTTATCATAATATAATATTTCTTCACGCAGCCTGTGAAGTGTGTAGGTAACTGCAACGCGTACACATCTCATCATAACTTGATCTCCATAGAAAACAGCAGACAGACAAAATGTGCAGTAACGACAAAGCAAAACTTTCTGTGTCACGGTTAAACAGTCATGAGTTCAAGGAACCTAAGAAATGTAACGTAAAATTAGAAGAATGTTGGTTGCAAACCAGGCTGAATATAATAAAATTTCTATTAAAGGACATCGTCTTTAATTACCTACCAGTCATGTAAAAACAGAAAGTACGTTTTTCATTATAAATATTTGTAACTGCCCGATTGAGTTTATATTATTTAAGTAAAAGAAACAACGCGAACTAACGCTAAAATCATATTAAATTCATTCACTTAAAGTATTTTCAAAATTGTTTTCTGCTGAATAATCACGGAAGCTCCATACCTAGTAGAAATAAATTTGAGCATATGTGTATCTTTCAAAGGTAACACAGCCGCTTTACCTAATTACAATTAAACTAGCAATATTCATAAAATAATTAATTATTCAAAACACATGCCTAGATAAGAAACCAGAATAAATATAAACATGTGGACTTCAAATTAAATAAGGGACAAGTAACCTTTGTTGTTTTACTAAGCTACCTTGAAACTAACTGAGTTGACTTGAAATAATAAAAGTGTAGCAAGCACGTATATTTAAATAAGTATAAATTGAATTGGCTTTTAAAATTAAAGAGGCAGCAAAATTATAAATACGAAACGGAACGTAGCAGGTTGAACTATATATTTGCGATGACCCTGCCGTGGGCATGTCGCAGTGGAACCCTTTAAAAAAAAACATTTAAGATTTGTTAGACCGAATGGACTTGTAGCAGTGACTAGAATGTTATTTCTGCACTATGGTACACCAGGACGTTATGCATAAGTTGCTTGCGTCCATTTGGATATGCATTACGAAGGTATATGGATTGGTGGACGTGGACTGGTTTGTTTGTCTGCAAAATCTGCTTACTTAAACATTTTAAATTTTTGTTCGAAATTTTACAAAATCAAATTTACAAACAAGAAGATGTTATACGAACAATCATTAACGCTTTGAGGAATTTACCATGCGTAAATTTTGGCAATGATTTCAAACATGTTTTGTAGCAGGGGAAATTGCTTATAAATGTTAGTAAGCTACTAAAATTTTGATTATCGTTATTTTCTTCGTATGGATCTGAAAATTCTCTACTAATCTACAAATTTCTCAAAAACTATTAACCTTATCCTAGAACTACCTTTAAAATTTTTCCTTTTTACAGAAAGAATCTAATTGCAAATAAAAAACAAAGGTTTGAATATGAAAGAACTTGACCTTTGCCAAATATTTATAGTGCCTTATAGAATGAATCTGATATCATTCTTTTTCTTTCTTTTTTCATGTGTTTTATTTTAGAAATATTTGAATTTTGATTATGGTGCACCAACCTCTTGATTACCTGGAACACCGTGGCTGTCAGATGCTCAACGAAGTCCATTGCGCGGAACTGAATCAGAGTTGTGTAAATTCATCATGACCAACAGCCAATCAGGAGCATGCCCTTTGAGTTTTGGATGTTTAAATCAACTTTCTGCACTGCAAACGAACTATATGATCTGGCTTAATTTAAACACCCAATGTACAATGTATACAATCTTCTCACTATCAGGGCCGGATTTAGAGTCTTTGTGGCCCCCGGCGGAATATTGAAGTGAGGCCCCTCCATATTTAATTATATTTTCAGGAAAAAGAACGTTTATATTTTAATATGTAAATTAGAAATGTTTTCATTTTGGTAAATGAATTTTGCCTTTATTGATGCAGGTACTCATAATTAAAGCTTTGTATAAATTTAATTTTACAGTGTAATGTGTAAAGTAAAATACATTTTATTAGTTAAAAGCCACTTGAAAATAAACATTTTTTTACAGTCAGTACTACTCCTTCTGGTTAGTATTAGTGTTTTAAACGTTCTTCCTCCTATTTTTTTTTTGTATCAAATTCTTCGATAATGTCTTAAAAGTCAAGATTTTGACAAACATCATTTTCAATACTTGGTATGCTTACCTGGTTAAGGCGTTGTTGCTTAATGCTATTTCTTAAAAAGTTCTATACCAGTTTTAATTTGGAAAAAGGTCTTTCTGCTGTTGCATTAGAAACCATAATATATAAAAACATTCTGAGACTAATTTTAATATTAGGAAAAACGGAAAAGAGGCTGTTATCCAACATATGTTTGCACAATACTTTCAAATTCAGTTTTTTAGGTGTGGTAACTGTAACATCGTGAGATTGTGTATCATCTTCTGATGGTTTGTCTACTTCATCGTTGTCAATGTAACCGTTTTCTTTAGATTCTTAGTGGTTTTTATATTCATCACATTCTTCATCTACATAATATAAATTCTTAAAGACAAGGCCGTCTTCTTTCAAGTAACACTGAAGATGCAAACATTCTTTAAAGAATACATACATCATTTTTGTACTTACGTGCAAAAGCGTCACAGAAAGATTTTAGCTTGTTCTCATTTATTGTACTCAATCCCTCAAAAAAATCCAAAACTATTAGCAACTTCTTTGTATTTTTCGGACCGCAGCTTTAGTTGTACCACCAACTTATCAATTACTGGCAAGATTGTTTCAATTTTCAATTTTTCTTTTCCTTTAAGAACAGTATCTGGAGTTTTCTTCTCATTAAATAATGTATATCGGACACTGAGCTTGGTTGTGCGAGCTTGGCTATCCTCGTCTGACTCATCATAATAAGTTCCTTTCATTTGTTCCGCTTGTTTGATAAAGGTTTCAAAGCTGTCCCTTTTTTTCTATGTAGCATGTGAGTGAATCCAACACTGCAACGGATATCGACAATGTTAAAGAAGACTTGTAAAATTTGGTTGAGTTTGTTTATTCTTTGTAGTAGGTTGTTCCACAAACAAGCTAGAAAAATTGTTTCAAATTGTGTCATGGTTTTTTCAAACTCATAGCTTTGACCTTTGTATCAACCGGTTGCTTAATGTCATCAATCATCGATTACAGTGCAAGTTTGATTGCAGTATGGCTTTCCTTTAAAGCTGCAACTGCATTTGCACGAGCCGACCATCTAGTGGTGGAAAGTGCCTGTACAACCTTCTTTTTTCCAGTAACAGTACTTTGTAATTTTTGCCATCTATAAGTAGATGCTGAAAAGAAAGTGTACAGTGACTGCATAAAATCGAAAAACTTTGCAACTTTTAAATTGCACTCAGTAGCGGAAACCCCGACTTGATTGAGTGAGTGTGAAGCACATGGGATATACTCGGCAAGATTGTTTAAGTTCTTTATCATAGCTTGAAAACCGTTATATTTGCCACTCATATTGGAGGTGTTATCGTAAGACTGTGCACGACATTCCAAAATTGGAATATCGTGTTCAACAAGAGTGCTTGACACTTTATTAAAGAGAGTTTCAGATGTATGTCCTTGAATTGGTATAAATTTTAAAAAATCTCTCAGTAGGTGTTCTATCTTTAATATAGCGAATAATAAATGTAAGTTGGTCCGTATGAGATACATCCGATGTTGAGTCAACAGATATGGAATAATACTTGGCAAATTTTACTTCTTTAACAATTTCTTCTAAAACTCGTCTCCCCAAAATTTCAATAAGTACGTAACACGTAGAAGATGATAAGTAAGAAGCGTTGCCACTGCCAACATTACCAAAACTCGATATGATCTTTTAAAAATGGGTCGTACTCGCTTAAAAGTTCTAATATGCCTAAATAGTTACTGTTGTTAGAACAACCTAACTTTTCAACATCCCCCCTAAAAGGCATCCCTCTTGCAGCAAGGCACTTAATAACCGACACTAATCTTCGTAAAATCTGTCGTCAATACTCCTTTTCTTTGTTACTCTGAATTTGAAGGTCGCTGTCGATTCTTCCAATTTCTGTAAACCGCTTTATGAATGTCAACAGACGTTAACGATGCTTTTTACTATTTTCATGATAGGATATGCTTTGACTTGCATGTTTCCAGTCATTGAAACCCTCTGAACAAAATGGATTTGACGCCGTTGAAATGGAACCAAAGAACTTGCACACGAAACAAAAAACTCTGCCTGTTAATGGCGAGTATAAAAGCCAATTTCACTCTTTCATTATTTTTAGTTCTTTGAAAAAATGTGGAACGGCATATACGAGATTCAGAAATTTGTTTTCCATCGTGAATAGTGCTGTATTTCCTAACAGACTGTTTAAACTCATTGTCGATATTTTGACATTGTAAATACCCTTTCTTTATCCAATATTGTTTAAAATCATGCTTGGAAAGTCTGCATGAGTCCCACAAACCTACATCTAGGTTAAGTTCTGCTTCCCTTTTTGATTGTTTATGTTGTTCATGTGAATAATTATGATCCCCAATATCACTAGAATCAATTGCAGTATTGGGAAATTCAAAATTGATTTTTAAGAACACTGTTCTTGATTAACAATAGAAGTGTTTTCAGTTTCATTTGTTGTTGTAATTCCCGAAGACTCTTATAAAACACATGTATTACTAGCAGAAAAGCATGGGATTTGTGCTACAGGAACACGGAAAAAAGACGTTACTTTAGGAATTTTTGCTATCATTTGACGTTCCTTCTTTGCTTTTTTTTTTCTTTTGAGCGCAACTTGCATATGTTCGTTTCATTTTATGGGCTTCTTGTGTTTTATTTAAAAAATGTCGTTTACCGGCAACAAACAAGTATTTGATAGGTTTCAATAGATTAAAAGTACAAGTTTTAATAGATTACGAAAAACAACCCATTCCTATAATCATGTTCAACACTCTACATTTTTTTCTGTAAGTAGGAATTTATGTTAAAAACGCCGAAATTGCTAATCGCCAAAAATAAATAATAATTTTTGACGCTTTGTTTCTGTCTCTCACAAGAGTTGCCGCGTAGAACACGGCCGCTGCCCTGTCGAGTGTCGAGTACAGATTGACCTTGACTACTAGTTGCAAGCTTCGTGACGTGCTTGCTTGTTCAGTCAAGAGGTTTGTTCTGTTCATAAGTAATTAAAAGGTATTTATTACTCACGCGTATAAAACTTATTGATGTGAGCTCAAAAGCTGTTGGCATGATAGATATAATAGAACACACTATATACATATTCAATCAATAACCAAATTCTCAGTAATTTTGTTGCTCATAAGAATAATGCTCTAACAAGAATGTGACTGTGTCTACTGCAGTGATGTCCTCCAACCACTCGCTTTCCTAAGACTGTCAGTAAATAATAGCCAATTTAAGACTTTTTAAAATTCTGAAGTACATAACGACTGAGTTCTATTACATTCAACTGTAATTATTAAATTCTCTCCGTGTACATGCTGCCTTTTTATAAATTGAACGTACTTTTTTCGCCAAAAAAGGCTTAAAGTGAGGCCCCTCCGACCGAGGTCTCCGGCGACCGCCGTGTCCGCCGTTAGGTAAATACGGCACTGCTCACTATTATTTAGTTTTAATATTTTAACAAAGTCTTCCAAATTAGGTAGCAGTATTCAATATTTGATAATCAATTGTATTACAAAATATATATAACTTTGATTATTTTCAGGTGCTTAAAGTTTCTTGGTCTGCTTGTACAGTAATGCGAGCCCAAAGAAAACTTTAAAGAAACGCGCACTGGAAATGGATGGATAATACGATATAAAAGAAGTTACCAAACGGAATTATACATTCATAACTATTAAATAAAATACGTCTGTGTTTGTACTAATAATCTTAGTTCTAAATCCGAATATATAATTAAATTTTTTGACACAATATTGTTTATAACAACATAACGTAAAGAAATAATTATATTTGATACCTTTAGAACACGTAATATTACTTGATGTTGTCACATTTAAGCTTCTAAGGTTAAACAGTGCCTTACATACAGGTAGATGGGGTTCAGCGGATACCATATAAACTGAGGGAAGCCTTGCACTTGGACAGTTTGGAAGGGCGGATTTGAAAGTAACGGAATTGCTGACTGTACTTTCGGATTAACTTCACTAAAGTCACATGGAAACATAGAGTGGTCGTGGCATGAGACTATCAAAGCAAAGATAGGGGTGGGGTGCGTCGCTTCATCAAGGGATGCTTACAAGGTAAACCTAATGGTAAGATGCAGAAACCTGTAGGTTATGATGAACTTCAGCAGCAATAAGTATCTTAATTAAATCTGAAACATAAAAGTATATACAAAAAAAAACAATATCTGAGGTCGCTGTTTGTGCCCATAAAATGCATAAAACAATATCCAAGTAATAGTTCATAATGGATTCGTTCAAATAAACTTACTTTCTTGTGAGTAATTTTTATAGGTCTTATAGTTGAAATTTTCACAAAACATTAACCGAATTTAAAGAAATTTAGATTGTACTTCAACGTCCTTCTCTAATAATAAAAAAGAATGCCATGGGCGAATTTGTCCACCTGTCTACAACTTAAAATCTAAAATCCGCACGCGTTATATGTTGCATCACCCGAACCACTTTACCAATAATCATGGACAAACCTCGAATACAATTTCTAAACGAGCGTATCAAACAATTTAAAGGTACATTTAGATTGATGATAATTCACTTTCTCAAACAAATATTTGGGTATTCGTGATTGGTTTATAAAGAAAAAGGAGACATTACATATAATATATATATATATATATATATATATATATATATATATACAAGAATCTTGCTTGTAAATAGCAGCGGAAAACTGGATTGCCACGCTATAAGGACTTACAATACAACTACGACAACCCATAATGTGTAATGCCCTATCGAGTTCTTATCATTTAGTCCAGCAGGCTGGTCGTAGTTTAGAGTATCAAAAAATTTTTATTCTTTGATATGTTTCAAACTAACCGTTCAACAAACGATGGCTGGAATATAAGCAAATTCGTTAATAAGATTTTTTCTAAGCTATTGCATTGTATTCTGTTAGAATAAACATTTTTGGAAATAAGTAATCCAGCTAATGGCCTACATATCGATGC
The DNA here is from genome assembly GCA_036346225.1 of Platerodrilus igneus. Lineage (NCBI taxonomy): Eukaryota > Metazoa > Arthropoda > Insecta > Coleoptera > Lycidae > Platerodrilus > Platerodrilus igneus. Next base: position 7,976,965 of record JARFIW010000565.1, read on the forward strand.
TGTATAAAGAAAATAAGTAATCAGTTGTTGCAAAAAAAAATTGTAAATTTGGTAATTTTGACGCTTGAGGTAGTGTTATAGTCGCTTTTAGTGATAAAATAAATTATTAGCGCGCATGTTATTTAGTATAACTTGAACTACGCATACGAATTATATTTAGTGTCTTAAAGCCACTATAGGGTAAATAAAACAATTTAACTCAATATCAGAAAAATATTGTTGTGCACATTCCAATTGCAATACCATGAACTAAAAAGTCACTTATGTAACAGTTAATAGTTGTCAGCGTTATATAGTAATGCTATTTACCTACTTTAAGAATATATATATATATATATATATATATATATATGCTGTGATATGGCCTTTATTATATGCTGTGCTATTCGCCCCATTTGATATGAAATATTAATTTAGGATTTTACCCCGACTAGTTTACTGAATAAATCTTATTGAATCAACTAAAGCAATTCTAGAACACACAATATAATAATTGATAATGTATACAATACTCAACATTTTCTTTTTTGTACAAAATATCAACATATACCAGATTTATGCTTTTTTGAAAGCCAGCAAAAATATCTTTTTAATTACATTCAGGGACCTTCGAACGTTCCAAGATACCTTCCCTTGTTTTCATATTTTTTAAGTGACCTTTTTGATGACTCTTATAAATATACAATGCATAGCAAATATTAAATTGAAAACAGTCTTTCAATAATTAAGTGTATTAAAAATTGCTAACCTGGAATGGGTTCTGGAGTTCCATCCTAGTCCAAGATTTGCATCCCTTTGCTGTGTCCGCTTTGCTTATTGGTATTTTATGTTTGCGTTAAGACATCAACAAAATTTGTCTTCACAAAATGACATCAACAAAATGTCGTCCTCATATAAAAATCGCCTCCCATAAAAATCGCTTTCAATTAAAATCGTACCAAATTAAAGTACGTCCAAACTTAAAGTATTGCCTCCAATTATTAAAATACGTCCCAAATTAAAGTATCACCAAAATTAAACGTCCCAAATTAGTATATGTCCAAATTAGAATATATCCAAATTAAAATATGTCCAAATTAAAATATGTCCAAATTAAAAGCCCTGTTTTGCTAATATTAGAAATGAATTTAATTAAGTTGTTTAACTTACGTCTATCTATTGATCGGCTTATATTTCGTTGCACAAAGTACTCGCACTCTTAAATCTTATTTGTTTAATTTTTATTTCACTAATTACGTGAGTTTTTAACACCTTCGAGCATAGTTGTTCCTCAGTTAAATATAGACTAAAATGTCGTTCAGTTTCTATCGTATATATAAGCTCTTTTTCCAATTGTTTTCATTGGCGTGTTTACAATCAAGGTTGGTACTTTTGCCTTATCTAGCAGAACTCGGAATTTTTACAAATTACCTAGTTTAAATCTTCGACAAATGCTCTGTTCATCACGTCTGCATTCAGCATATTGCAGTATTGTCCTAGGATTTCCAATTTTTGGCTTTTCATTAACTCACGTATTCGATGTTTGTTAATTTATCATTTAATTAAACCGCCTGTTGTTTATTCGTTTGCCACAAAATGTTGGTTTTCTGAACAAATGTTCTTCTTTAGTCACGTAACGATTTTCTAATAATAAATTATTTACGATGCGTTTACGTTGATATTTTCGACGCAATTGTTAAATATTTGGAATGCCAATTTATCCGTTTCCCGGTAATTTAATTTTGATGCACTGTGTTGCGTTTTAAAATCTTATCTTTACTTGTAAACTATACTTAGACATATTTATGTTCTGATGCATTTAATTACATATTTTTTTTATATACAGTGTCCTTTTAATTGACAATATGTAGAATGGCCGATTTACTCTTATAATTTCTGGAATAATTCGATTTTCTCAAAGTTAAAGTTGTTTATATTTATCCTACGACCTCCATGACTCAATCCATTCTTAGACTACCCTATTATCATAGCATTTTATATATAATATATACATATATATATATATATATATATATATATATATATATATATGTGTACATATATATTACTGTGGATTTACAGAGTACAATAGAGGTTAGATAGGACTGATAATTATTTATTGCAGGAATATAAAAATTAATGAGAAATTAAGACGCGCTCTAAACGTTAGTATAAAATTTACAATGTACATTAAACTTTAGGATTAATTTTTGCGTCGTAATATAAATATTAATTACGAATATTAGGTAGTTGCATAAAGCATAGGGTAAAGATTTGTATTTTTAAAGGAGTAACTTGTAAGTTTATTAATACGAAAGTTCCAGTTTCTGTATATAGTAAAAATCAATAATTTAAGAGGGCGAATTTTTTAAATGCATAAAGTATACAAAAATTTAGCATAGTGGAAAGCTTTAATATTGATTAACCTTGCAAAGAAGTAACGTAAGATAGGAAAGTGTGGTCGACAAACAACTTATAAACGGCTAAAGTTTCTAAGAAGGAACGTGCAAGTAAACAATTCGTTTCTAGCTAAAAGCGAAAGTTAAAAATGTTCCGTGTATTAAATTATAAAAAGGAAGAAAGATAGTTTATTGCTAGGGTTTCTAGTTGAACGTTCAAGATCGTTATAAACCAACGAATAACAGGTATTTGAGGTAGGGTGTTGAAGGTTGTATAAATGGATCGATATTAGATAGAGAAGTCGTATTTTAACATGTATTAAAATGACACAAAATTTAAAGGTGCATTGACTTTGAAACTACTAAGGGAATAATGACTAATATAATGAAGATAGGAGAGACGGAGAGAGTTGGTATGAATACACATATAGGAAGGAGATGGACTATACTCGTGAGAGGCTAGATGTGTTAGAATAATATTATATTTGTGAACTTGGGAATAGAGATAGAAAATACAGGTTAGACAAGGACACGATAAACGGGTAACTGGCATGTAAAATAGGTAGGGTACAAAATAAAAGACAACAGTTTTGGATATAAGAAAGAGCGAGGTGACTGTATATACATGCATGCGAGAGGCGTGTTTTAAATGCTTGTGTTTGTATCAGCGTGAGGGAATTCAACGAATTTGGCGGCCGTTAAAATTTTTATTTGATTTTCGAGGTAAAACGTTTATTTTGTATGCAAAATTCTTAGATTTTTGAGACGATTGACATACGGCTGCCAGTTTTCCACGGAATTGTGGATAGTTAACGATACGATTTGAAGAATCTACAACGGTTGAATGTTGTTTGGTGAAGAGTGTTTGGAAAATTGTAAACCGTTGGAGAAATTTACCAGGAAGATTGGTTGTTGTAGTGGTATGTTTTTGGAAGTGAGCTTAGTCGGGGGGAATTTTGTTCAATATAACCCACCGTGGGGGGTGAGTCGTTCTCTGCAAAATTTCATCTAACGCTTCGAACATCTTTAGTACTTGAGTCAAGCGACTAGTAAGTTTTGATATTTTATAAAAATTATTTCAACGTACACAAGTTAGTGTACTGTAGAAATAAATGTTTTACATGTGTTAAATATATTTTGATAATCGAAGCATGCGAAATAGTAAGTAGAAATTACTTTCTAATTTTGGTAGCTGGTGCTTGTTGAGCACTCAAATAGAATTGTGGATGTAATTGGAAAAGTTAGCTGGTGTATGGAGAATTTTGGACTTACTGTAGATTGGAGGAATAAAATTTTGGATAGATGACTTTTGTCCCAAATGGTGTGAGTCAAGTTAGAGCGATTTCGGAACGTGCAGTCGTGAGGAGGAGTTACGGATGCGATGGTTTAATGGCAGATACCTGTTTGAGCTACATTCTAGATAACTAATTTTTTTCTTGCAAAAACATTTCTTTTTGTGATTCTTTGGTGTTATGACATTCTGTGCTTATGGAGGTATATTTTGGTAAATTCTCTGGACAAGGAAATTGAGTATTTAATATTTTTAATGAATTATGTAGAATATGTTGAAGTGGAAATTTTGTATTATACAATAATTGTGCATTAACTGCTTATGTAAAAGGTAAATGGGTTTTAGGTGTTTTTCAGTGCAAAATAAAGTTTTGCATAAGTACAAAAAGGTTTACTATGAGCTCTTATTAGACCAGGGATTTAAAGTAAGGTGTGGGGTTAAGCCCAGTTACTTTCAATAATTTATTTAGTCAGAGGAGTAAAATTGTATATAGAAATATTTGATAAAAATGAATTAGTAATCAACGTGGATATAAGTAATCAATTTAGGTATGCTGTAATAATTGGAAAAGTTTGCTATGAGATTTTCTGTGTAAATAATATGTGATGAATTTTTTTGTAATCCAGTTTCTTTTATGGAATAGTAGGACAGGATTTTATAGGTATCCGTAGAGCAGCCGTGGCGAACTTCACTGATGAAGTTAAGTTTCTTTTATTATAGGAATAAGCTGAGAGTATTTTGGCGTCCAAAAGGAAGAGCTTCTTCAAAGGATAAAATATAAGTATTGAAGAAAAGTCAATTGTGAGGAGTTTTTCTTTTTCAAGCAAATTCAGAGCAATATTATGACCCCAATTTGTGGTGCTCGAGTTTTTCAGAGATAAACTTTGCAACATTATGTCGATCCAAAGTGGGACTCGAATTAGTGATCTTGCGCTTGTTTTTAGAGCCAGACTTCAGAGCCTTATTGCGACCCAAACGTAAAGGACTAGAATTCATATTAATAAAAAGACAAGTTATTTGCAATCCGCAATCAAGAATTTGTGTACAACAAAAGTAAATTAAGATGTATCTGTAAATAAACTCTGATAAAAATAAAAAGCTTATTCACCTATACAAATCGAGCTAATAGCTGTATTGCGATTAACAAAACAATAGCTTTATTATTTCATTAGTGGAAAAAACCCCTCTGACCTGATTTTACTTTCTTAAGGTTCATCAGAACGAATTAGTTTACAACAACTCTATGAAGTTGTTGTACACAATTTTTTGATTGCGGACTCTTTGCATTAAATTAAATGTTAAAATTTTTTTAAAATATTATGTTGTGGGAGGGTAAAAAAAAATGAATTATGCCCCGCTCAACAGATACGTTCGCTACGCTCATGGGATTTACATAACCCTATAAACTATCAACTTTTTTTACTATGTATACAAGCAATGGCATAAGTTTATCTATATATATATATATATATATATATATATATATATATATATATGGGAAGTTCTTTACGCTGGTTTTGTTTGTCTATATATTAATTGTTGTGACGCGTTGTTTGAAATCCTATTCCTAAGAGATGTTTTGAGTACCTATCAGATAGTTGGATAATGGTAAGTCACAGTTATAGTTGTTTATGAGATTTTACATGTAACAGTATTCGCGTAGTATCAAATCAGTGTATTTGCAATTTAAACTTAATATCGATGTATAGGTACAATCAATGTTGTAAGTCAGTGGTTAAAATAAGAACTTCTGTAACGATAATCTTAATCTTAGGGTATTAATAATGGAATTGAGACCCCTTTATCTATCTTTTGCATTGCTAAGTTAAAGGCGTACTATCTATCGCAAAGAAAACCTAGCTGACAGGTAATAAACGACTTTAGAGGAGGTTATAAGCTTTACTATGTTATAGTTCGAGTATGACCCTTGCAGTAGGCATAAGAGTGGTCGGAGGTTTGGTGTATACTTAGTTGAATAACAGGTAGAAAGATGCCACTACCTCTAATACTCCTGCATAAAAAATGGAACAAAGCATAAAGGGAGAGGTAGAACCAGTTTTGCTTAGAACACTAAAACAAACACTCTGACAACACTCGATAGTAGTTATCACTGGAAGGAACTGCACCTGCAAAATAATTGTGTTAAATACACTAATACCCTTGGTTATAAATGTCGCGCAAGAGCATTAGGCGATATTTAACTCAGGTTCCTTAGAACAGGTGTTTAAGCAGAAGATTTTCACTACATAATCACTTTATTATAGGACATTAAATTCAGCAGTAGGATTACACTAATAGCATACTCTTAATCTAGGTTAGTAAGCTAAATTGGACTAACATAGTTTGTTTGAGGTGTGACAAGGAAGGGTGTGCTAGATGTAGCTCCCACTTTGGTTCTGGAGTGCTGAGGGTTGGCGAATTCGAGTTTGAACAGAAGTGGTCTGTCTCTTACTGACTGATCTGCTACTACTAGGCGTGGCGGACCACTACCCTTCCTGAAGGTTGACTCTCTGATATATAGTCGTCTGGGCGGAAAAATGTGAAATCCCAGAGCTGTAACTCAGGAAGTCCTTATGATGGAATGAACCACGTGAAACGCCAAAGCGTAACGTTATCCAAGGATTTCTTGGATCAACGGATACTTGATAAAGTAAATGTGTGCAAAACAGGAAATTGAGGTTTCCTCATGAGTGTCGAATTACGAAATAAGAACGGAATAGAGTCACTAAAATGCACCGAACAGGATGCTGAGATTTTCTCGTTAATAGAGTAATTAATAACAAAGTAATGAAGAAAGCAAATCAACTAAAATATACTGTTCTTGGAATTAAAGTATACAAATGTAAAAATGCAAATAATTGTATTCATGACATAACCTACGGGGTTAAAAAATGCGGGCTCCACATTCGGAAAAAGAAGAAAAAAGTTCAAGGGCATGTACGTCCAACAATATTTAAACAAAATTTGACTCATAAGAGGTACTAATGTCCTACTCAAGTGTTGAAAATGTAAGCTTAAAGATTGTAAAATGATTAAGTGAACAAGGAAATAGTTAATGTATAACAAACTTATATTAAAAGAAATATGCAAACCTAAAAGTGTTGCTATTGGCACGAAAATACAAGTTCAAAGTATTAATCAAAAATAATTTTAAATTAATTAAACGTAAAAGAAATTAAACATTGTTTAAAAACTTAGTTAAAATAACTCAAAAGTTAAAATTTATCAAAATATTCATAATGCAAGAATTCGTAAACGAGTACAAATACAAAATACTTAGGATAAAACACAATTCAATACAATATACAATATAATATACAATGCAATAAAAATAAAAAGTAAACAAGTAATAAATCAGAAAGAGCGTATGAAAGCATTAAACAAAAAAAATTTTTTAATGTCAATGCATGATGGCTTAAAGGTTAAAAGATAAAAAAGTTCCTACCAAAAGTCATTGGTGCTTGATCGGGGCACGCTGGTGACAAGAGGTAGAAATGGCTTGCTAGTGACTAAAGAAGTCACAATATGACTGCAGCTGGTGAATACAAGCAGTATTTATTGCTTGGTATTGATGTAAGGATGCTTGTGCTCACATAAGTTCAGAAAAAATTGATTGCTGATTGGTGTAACATATAATTGGTTCCATATTATCGTTTGGGTGAAAGAACTACTACGTGAATTTGTTCCAAAACAATAGTTCAAAATAGTTCAAATAGTTTCAAAACAGTAGTTTCACAACAAGGAAAGATTGTTCGACTATAGTGTGTAGTCGTGTGGAAGAGGTATCCATATCCATAACAAATGAGGGTTTATGGCAAAGGAAAACTTTTTTTTTTAAAGGAAACTATGTGCACTTGTGCTTTTTGTGCTTATGAAGTATGTGAACTATCTCAGTAGTGGTTCTCTATAGCTAAGAATGATAAAGTATTCATTGGACTAAGTGGCTTTGTATAATTGGTTGTAGAAGTAGAAAAGTGAAGTCAAGTGTTTGCAACCACTTAAAATCATATTCAGTGTCCGATGTTTTGCGTTGTTTCACATTCATAAGTTCTGGTAAAACAGTGTATAGTTCAAAATAAATGTAGAATGGAACAAGTCTATGTATTGGATTATAGTCCGTAGTAAAAGATCCAATTAAAATCAGTAATCACTCAAAATCTAAACTGAATCATGTGGGGTATGGGTGTCAGATTGGGGTTTCTTGACTAAGTCAATAATGTCAGTAGTCTTTGTCATCCTCTAGCTATTTGCTATTTATAGCGAGTTGCTGCCACCGGTATTTAGACTATGTTGTCGCATTCTCTGAGTTGGTTGAGAAAGAGTGTGTGATCTCGCAGAAAAATTGAGGGAATTTAATAAAAAATACAAATTAGTGTTGTACATAAAACAAAAATGGGAAATAGTAATTCGTAAAGAAATATCTTAAATGCTAATGTAAACAATAAATTGTACATAAAATTTCATAAAGTTTCTTAATTACTAATCACGGCTTCAAATCCTGTTGTCAGCGAAAAAAAATTGGTTTGCTGTCAGTTGATTGGGGTTTCTTGACTAAGTCAATAATGTCAGTAGTCTTTGTCATCCTCTAGCTATTTGCTATTTATAGCGAGTTGCTGCCACCAGTATTTAGACTGTGTTGTCGCATTCTCTGAGTTGGTTGAGGAAGAGTGTGTGATCTCGCAGAAAAATTGAGGGAATTTAATAAAAAATACAAATTAGTGTTGTACATAAAACAAAAATGGGAAATAGTAATTCGTAAAGAAATATCTTAAATGCTAATGTAAACAATAAATTGTACATAAAATTTCATAAAGTTTCTTAATCACTAATCACGGCTTCAAATCCTGTTGTCAGCGAAAAAAAATTGGTTTGCTGTCAGTTGAACTAGAGTATTCAAATATAAAGGAATGTGTGAATAAGAAAGTCCAGTCAAACTTCTTAGATACACGATGACGTATTAGGCGCCTAAAGAAATTTGGTTGGAACAAACAAAATCATCTGGGGTAATTATTCATAATAGTCATCTAGAGTTAATACTTTCCAGGAAAAATAATATATAATAATATATAAATGAAATCTAAAACCACTTAAGTTTGTTCTTGGAATTAAAGTATACAGATGTAAAAATGCAAATTATTGTATTTATGACAATATTACCGTTAGTACATACAATAGGATCACTATTTATAATCGAAGATAAACAATTGACATTAGAAGAATTAAAACTTACTGTCTTTCAATATTTTGTGTAAGATGATCAAAAATAATAAGAGCATTACTCAATAAAGTACTTATATTTCTCAAATTAAATAAATTTTGATTTCTAATTACAGGCTTAATCATATATTTACAATGATCATTCTTAATGGTGCATCCTAGATTCAAAATAACTTACTGAATTCGTTCATATTATTTAATTAGTAACATTAGTAACATATCTGAATACTTTATAGATGGTTGATAAAAATTTTCAAATGCTTAATGTTAACCTAGAGACATTAATAAATTATTTGTGCTAACTTTTCATTTCGTATAAACCTGGTAACAAAGGTAATCAATCTTAACATACGCATGCCAAAATAATTTTACGTATTTTTAAATCAAAAAAATATTTAATATAACAAATAATTTAGTTACTCAAAAACAATTTTTTAAGGCACAGCTGGTTCCACATTACACTATACTTTCTTTAAAAGGGAATTTTCTAAAGATTGATAAAGTAGTTCATTAATCAACTGGTAAGCATCTCTGTACGAAATACCACAACGTTGAAAATTTTATTTTGTACCTAGATTCATTTATTACTTCAAGTAAATGCACCAACGTATATGTAACAATTCAGATCATGAACAAAAATCTAGCAGTCATAAAAAAATCCTACTTTATTAATCGAGATAAACGATATGCGTTGAAACTACTTTGCCAAATAGAAATGATGAAAGATCAAATTCAAATCCTGTGTGATAGATGTAGTTCACAACCAAAATCTTCAGGTTTGTATTTAATAATTATACATGTATTTAAAACGCCGTTACAGCTAACAGCTGTTACAACAATAACTAATAATTATATTCTCAAAATAGCCTTCCACATAGAGAGTATTACTAATGATTAAAAGCAAACTCCTTACGAACCATTAACGAAGAGGTCGCTTAGGGAACTAACCAAGAACCATATCACTTAATTTAAAGGACATTTTCACAGAGTCTTAGAAGAACGCGCAATGCTCCTTAATATTCGTTTCTGGAAAACGTTTGTTACATATGCAGGCGTAAAAAGATACCAGTTTGACTGTGTTTAAAACGACATAGTTGTTTATGATAAAGGCGTTTTAGCGCCTGAATATAATACAACCCACAATACGTGCAAGTATAGCTTGAAAGCTTTTTACTTTATCCAATACTAATAATAGGACCTTAGAAGATTTAAAGTAATCGATTATGAGAATTTAGACCAGAAATACTGTAAGTTAAGGAGCGTGGTATTTATACGTGCTGTGAATGGTAGATATTTATTAATTAATTTTGTGTTATATGCCTCGAGTGGATTGCTTTAAAAAAGAAATTTACAAGCTATAGCTATGAATTCGACTATTAAAAGGTTATTAAACGCAGTCGCCATGTGGTATAACGACCAAAATATTGCTGCTTTTAAAACAAATAGATGCATTTGCAAGTGCATTGGCTTTTTTATTTCATTTTTCCTTCAACTACAAAAATTCTAAAGTAAACTTAACCTGTTTAAAAGTGTTAGATGGGTTTTCTAATAAGTGGTATAGTATAATAAAAATCTCACTACTATTCATGCAATCAAAATTTTCATTTTTTCATTGACGTTAAGGTGTTTAAGAAGATTCCTATTAAAATTCATTTATATGTACATGTATCGCCACTTAACTTCTAACCTCTGATGTAATATTTTATATCGATATTTGAAACTACATGACAGGGTAACACCAAATAAAAAAAGAGTTGTTTGGTCTATTATTATTTATTTAAATTAAAAATTAGTCTTGAGAGAATAGTTTTTTTCCAGTTTACGATCACTGTACAATGACAATCGATTTACAAAAGACAGTATTACAATTTCAGTGGTAATTTGGGTTCATTCTTTATATTTCAGCGAAGTTGATTACAAAAGCTTATTAAATAGTGGATTATAACGACGCACAGTAAAATTTATTGTATTGAAATCGCTTTCAGCAATAAATTAATTCTTTTTTATTTTTGACACCTTGACTAAATTCAATTCGAAGCTTCTCACGAGACAATCGTTGCTGTCCACTTAAACAAAATTTATTTATACTATTTTACGTGCTTTCGCTTGTAAGGAGCTATTCAAATAATTTCTTAAATTTATACCATCCAAAAGATCATCAAAAATTAATGATCGCCACCACCTGCGTCATTTCTGTGTTTAACATGTTCTCATCTTCATAAACAAATTCAATAGACAAAAGTGCCTTGATTTTACCCATGCGCTGTTTTTAAACTAAAAGGTTGTTACGGATATAATTTTTAAGTGCTATTACGAGTGAAAGAACTTAAATTTTGACTTGTCCTGAAAGGCGGGTGACCCGTACCAATAAAAGGGGTGCGTCGGTTAACTGCCTTGGTTTGGAGTGTGTTCCTATAGATTAATGCGAAAAGGAAATAAAAAAACGATAAAAAACTACAAAACTAATACATAAATAGCTTTTCAACTAACAGCCTTGTTCTATTTATTCTACCTAAAATTTACCCTCTATTAACGTAAAAAAAGTTTCATTACACATACACTTAAAAATGCGCTCTCCTAAAAATAACCTGTCTGTAATCTGGCCAGGTGAGGATGAACTAGATCCTAAAAACATCTTAAAGCAAACTTAATCCTAATCCAGCAACAAGACTATCGATCATTCTACATTTTCCTGCTTTCCTGTCTAATTGTTACGTTTATTAATCCCAAGTTAATGGTAATATCATTCCTTAAACACGAAAGCATTCCAATTCCAACGTTACACCATATCATTGTTCATTCCAAAATATTTTACATTCAATACTTTTACCTAAACTTTACTAATAACTCTAATCTCAAATTACTAATTAGTCCGTTGAATTAATTACTGACATTTAATTTCTGTCTTATTACTAAAACACACAATTACAAGTTAAAAATTCATAATACAGTTTTTGTTAAAACGTCAATTCCAGAATCTCCAACCGCCATCAAGATTTTTCTAAATCATTCAATTAAGGGTCCAAGCGCAGCAGATCTCTGATTCCAAAACATGCCTCACGGATCAAATTTAATGGATGGACTTCTACCAACCCTTTTTTAAAACTGTTTTACGACATTTAAATCAGCACTTACCCGATTGAAAATACCTTACCTCTTGCAAAGGTATTTCAGTTTACATGTCGATCGCCGCACATTCCAGAGGAAATTAGCCTACATTTTTTCTCATAGCTTTGTACCATGCCTCTATCAAAACTCACTATTACCCCATTCCCTTTAAATTATCCCTACTGGAAATCTAGCATTAAGACACCCCCTGCTAATTTTATTTATTACTATATCTTGACGTTTTCAGATGACCGGTTATTATGAGACTGTTGCTAACTCAATCTTAATCCGTTTTATTTTTATTTTTAATTCTCGGGGTTTTAATATCATTACACCATATTACCATCACTTTATAAGTTAAATACCACGTAGGAACTCCCTATTATACAGTAATTTTACGCAGGCGTATCTGTTATTTTTGTGATTTGAAACCTTATTGCAGTCTAAATGTATAAAAAACAACATCACTTTTGGTATTCCAATAAGTGTGTACTTTCATGACTTGACGTCTACAGATTTCTTTGTATTAAACGTAGAATTGTAGTTTAATTTATGAAAGCTGCAACAATGTTTATTGAAACTATCATATTGCCTGGGATTTATTTAAAAACTTTTAAAGCTCAAATCTTAAGGTGCAGTTTAATGAATTTTTTAACAATTTCAGAAATGTTTTTAAAAAGGGCATGATAAAATTTTTTGAATTAAAAAGAATTAGTTTTTTATATTCTTGTGGTTTTAGACTAATTTGAAAGAAAAATTGCGGATTTAATTACTAAACTTGATTTGTAAAAACTGTTTGATATGAAATTAAGAGTCTACAGGATATTCCCATAACAAATTAGTTCATTCAAGATTAAACATTATTTATTTCCCATCTAATTGATGTTGCGTAACGCACCGCTTACAAAGTGCAAATGAAAAGCATATTTACGGGGTAAAAAGTAATTTAATTAATATTGTTTATTTCATTTGGCCACAAATTTAATAATAAATAGAAATTTAATAATTCACCTGTTTACCTTGAGCATGTAATAACACAAATAGTTTGAACTGGTTTAATTTGGGTTACACTAATTTGATATTATTTATTTTGATTTTTTTGAACATCTGTTATTGTATGTATGCTTTAGTGAGGTAGATTTGAGAACAATTTATTTTAGTATTTCATAATGGCTATATAAGTTACCATATAATTTTATTCGTTTTCAGCAAGTATTCTTGTTACATTATTCTGGTTTTAGCTACTATTGTTGAAGTTAGATACCGACTGTGTTGCACATAATTCTATTGATTGTGTTGATGATTATCAGGCCTCAGTTTGTCATGAAATTGGGGACTTAAAAAGTTGTAGCATCTACTAGTTGAATGTAAGAAGTGTTTTGAAAAATGTCCACTCGCTATTAATCTATCTTAGGGAATGTAAGAAATATGATAATATATTTTATCGGAAACATGAAAAATTAATAACAAATTCTGCTAATATTCCTAACTATTCAGCTTTGTATAGGGAAAGCAGGTACAATGAAAATAATGGCTAAATAGTTTATGTTAGTAATAAATGCATTATTGCATCTCAGGCTAAATATACTTACTCGGAGATACATTTATTTGCTCGGTAATTCAAAAGAGTAACTTGAAATTTGGCATTATTGTTGTTTATAGTCTACCTTCTACAAACACTATTAATTTCATTCTAGACCTAACAAAATTTTATCCACTACCTCTATTACAACTGATATTTCTGTAGGAAATATAAACATTGACTTGTGTAGCAATGGAAATAAAGACTATTTGTGAGCAGATGTGAGATACATATGCCCCAAATTAGGTTATATGTATAATCAAATAGAATTATTAAATCTTAAGTTATATTGTTACAATGTACAAATTGAAAGACATATAATAAAAGGTTAATGAAAATTCATAAGCCAGTCAATGAGAACGGAAACAGACATTGGTTATAAAACAGCAATTATTAGAATTACGATTTTTAAAATGTAATACTTTGTATGAATAAAGAAATAAGCAGACATGAGCTCTACAGTTCCCACAAGCAATGTGAGGGGCAGGCATAGCATAAATACCCTCGAGAGCCTGAGTTGAGCAATCAGTCTAGAGTTTCACAACTTTAACATTGTTGGTAGTTCAGCTACTCACCGTAATGTTAGTTTATTTAATTAAAGTGAATTTCAACTTAGAATTATTTCAATCTCCACACGTTACTGCATATAACGTACTTGTGATTATAATTAATTGTAAATTCCGTATAAAATGAATTTGATAGAAGAGTTTTTTGAAGAAGCTTTTTTAACAAGCTACTCAAAGAGCTCCAAAACCTATCTCGTACCAACAGCAAATGTTTTTCTATATCGTTACTTAAAACTCCAACAACAATTACAAACCTCATTAGCACCTATATTGATCACATATTTTTTAAATTAAATAAAAGTAATTTAGAACTAAATTTATATTCTAATATTATTCTTAACAGTATAACCGATCATTCCGCTACGTCATTGCTTATTGTACTAAAATCATCTAAATTTGAACATACTAACAGTATTTTTAGACTTCAATACTTAATCAGTTGTAACGATTTTATTTCCTATCTAGATGTGTTCATATAATTAATCTATTTATTTAATAATAAACAATATAATGCATAATAATGCTACACAATCCACTAAATAAATATTACCTATTGCCCAATAAAATATTAGCATTCAATTCAAATTAAAATTTAATTTACACGGTGACAAAATAAACTTTTCATTTAGTATCATTCCTAGAGCTCCATCTGTTAAGAAATTGTAAGGTAATCTTGTTGTCGAGCGGTAACTCGCTTGACCTAGGCACTTCCAATACAGCTGTGGTGAAAGCAAGTCGAATTGTTCCTTGAATCCGAGGACAATGGTTTTTGCAGTTTTTTCGTGTTGGAAGCACGTGCGATTTAAGTTGTTTTAGGAGAGAATGTCATCTCCGAAAAGCACTTTTGTATTGTCCACTTGCTGGAACAGCTCGTAGATGACGAGAAATTTTTTGGTTGAAGGGCCGTGGTAACATGCAACTTTAAATTAACATGCAACGTTTGATAATATTTGTAGTTTTAATTTATACGTAAAGCAACTTTAAATTAACATGCAACGTTTGATAATATTCGTAGTTTTAATTTATACGTAATGCAACTTTAATTAACATGCAGCTTGGTAATAATGTGAAAATTGGAAATAATGTTTAGCTTGGAAAAAACATACAACCTTTAGTTAACAGAAGCCTGGTTTAACGTAATTTTAATTAAATGCACAAGAAGAAAATATAGGAATTTACGCTTTGTTCGAGTGTGGATCTGGTGAGATTTAATTACTTAAAATGGATGCCGAGTAGTTTGGAGCTTCAGTAAGCAGCAAAATTATTTGTGCTAAATTGGAGATTTCTTTATTTTAATGCTGACGCAAGACGCCTAGCAGGTATTTTTCTGTCAGACGGACATCTGGTATGTAGAAATTTGTTTTCGTATGTTAGCTGAATTATGGACATAGCAGTTAGATAATTTTTTTGTTTAATTAAGTTATTTAAACTTCAAAATAGGTCAAGGACAGACTATAAATATATTTTTCAATATTAAGCAATAGGAATTTGTAAATTTTACTTTTCTAAATCTTTTATTAATTCACTAAAACTACGGAAGATGTCATTATGTGATAAAGAAAGTAAATTCTTCTATTTAAGAAAATTAGAAATTAAACTTCTATATTTACTATTTCATTAATAACTAACTGGAATTATTTATTGTGAGGTTATGATAGATCTACCCAAACCAACATTTTTGTTATCAGTCAGTAACAGTTTAGAAAGCAACTTTATGCTTAATCAATTTGTTAATTAAACTTGGCTAGATATTTCTTACAGAAATAACCACATTAACTTGAACGGTACTGATTATATCCAGTGCCTTTGTAAATAATTTTCACAAATTAATTTAGTCAAAAATATATAATAAATGAAAGGATATTTTGTAAAAAAAACACTTTAATTGAATACAAGAGGAATAGATTTTTATTTTTTTTGAACAAGACTATTCTTTTTAATTAGAATGAATGAAAGATGATTCGAATTGAATTTTAAAAATTTTGAGTATAAACGCACAAACAGTGCTATTCTCTGTTTAATCTGTTCACAGGTGAAGCAGTGAAGTACTAAGGTCAAAGTCGAGCCATAAGGTAACAAACTTTAGGGATTATGTTGTCTTTAATAAACTGTATAGCGGTTATAGAATAAAGGTTTCCGCATTCGCCTTGTACAATGGACTTAAGTAAGGTCTTCTATGTATAGAAAAATACGGTGGCGCCTTATTCTTCATATTTTTGGTCGCAATTCAACCCCGACCCACAGCTCATGTTCCACCCAGAGCATATAGTTCGACTAGCCGCTTTGCCTTTGAGATTTCCATAACTTTGGGCCATTTTCCATCAGAACTTGCCGTGGGCTCTATTCTCTTACTGGAAATTCTCGTAAAATAAAATCCCATAATAAGTGAAAAGGCTATACAGTTTTATACGTAAGTATACATCGATGTCTTTCTAATATTGATTGGAATGATTACTTCGGCAGTATTACTAAAGTCAATGATTTGAAGATGTTACGCCACAGGCTGCACGCCAATTATCAATTATCTTTTGTATATTCAACCCTTCGTCTGCGTTCAAATGTAATCGCAGGTGGACCGAGCGGGATCACCTTATAACAAACTTTTCAAGCATTAGTATAGACAAGTCATCTGATTTAATTCTACTAATCATATCTTAGATTTCTATAAGCACCCATTGACATTTTTCTGGGTTTACAGTTAGTAGGTTGACTTTTCTACATTAATCAATTCTAAAAAGGTTTTGCTTGACCCTTTTAACGGCTTGTTTCTTTTCACTGAAAGAAAGTGTTAAAGATTTGTACATAGTAGGCAAAACAATAGTAAGGGCAAAATTTCAAGCACGATAATACGTCTTAAATATATATGCTAAACGAAAGTGATTCCAGTACGCTCGATTCCTTGAACTACTCCTGCGAAAAAGTTAACACCTTTCAAAACACGCCCTTTGCCGTGTTTCGGTTAAGTATGCTTTTATTCATAAAATCTCTGACTGTAAGAAGTTATTTAAATATTTTAACTTAGTATGATACCAAAGTTAACACTACTTAATGCAGCACTTAAATCTAGTGAAACTAAAATTGTCAGTTTTGGCCTTCCGTTGCTTATGTTATCCGTAATTTGTAGTAAATCCGTGCGTGTAGTATGATTTGAGCGAAAACCCGATTGGAACTTATGTAGTAGGTTCTACTGGTCCAGAAATATTTATCTTATAGTTGAAATTATTTCCCTGGTATCACAGTTTTTCTAAATTCAAATTAATCCTCTACTTACTTCTCTTTCATTTTTTATTATATCTTGTTATTTATTATTTTTTCAATATTTTTTTTACTAATAGTTCAACAAGTTAATAGTTATCAAGTTTTGTATTTCTTTTATGCTGTTTTTTCTAGTCACTATGTAGTTTTTGAATAAGCTGAAGATGGTTCTTTGTCTTCATCCATCCTGTGTATCAGCTCACAAGATCCGACTTGTACTTTCTCGCAACTATATCCGATTAACGTGAGTGGCATCTGACTTGTTTTTACATTTTGTCTAAGTTTAATTACTGTATTTCTTTTGGAAGTTCCGATCTTAGTATCTTATCTACGTCTTCTATATCAACAAAAGTGTGTCCTATTATATAAATGGTTTCTGTCTACATTTACCACATTTCTGTTATTTTTTACTTTTTCCAACATTATGCTCTTTTCGCTCTTTATTGTATAACTTCTATAACTGACTTTCTTTTGCAGATGCATCTAATCTTTGGGATAAGCCATTCCTTGCTTACTGTTATATAATTCTAATTCTATTTCAACACCGCTTACAGAAATTCTGTATCGTATTTCCAATAATTATGTCTACTTCCGCATTTCTCATCCATTTTTTTCTTCTATTAAACGTGAGCTCTACTGAGTTATCCATTCTTTCGTACTTAATTTCTATTAAAGCGTGCGCTTTCTAATATTACTTTCTTTTGGACTTGCCTAGTTCCTTCATACTATTGCATCTTGAAATATTCTACTTAGTACTCTATTTTTGTATTTGTACTTCTAGTTTATTTTTATCCTATTATTATTACACACTTCGTTTAGCTTCAATTCATATTGTGCTATTCCTAAAGCTTTGTTATGGGCAGCATCAGCGTTATGTTGTAAATTTAGTTTTATCCTGAAGAGGCGGGAATCCGTAACAATTTAAAGATGCACCAATCAATTACAGTGGTGCTAGAGTGGGTTTTTATGGAAGAAATAGTAAAACAAAAATAAAGAAATAAAAATAATAAGTGTGCCTGGAATACAGACAAATTACGTTATTATAATGACTTACCCTAAAAGGCTTTTCTATTCACATAATTAAAGGGCGTCAAACCGTTTTGTGTCAGCAATCCCTTTGAATATTACCCCTACACGGGAGACGGTTATTCCGCGTAGGTCTGTCTTCTTTTCTTCTAGCCCTAAATTTATCACATCATAATGTACCGTTCTATAATATATCTTAAAATACTTATTAAATTTTGTCATAATAAAAGGAATTCTCAAAATCAAGATATCTCCCAAATACTACTTCATCACTTCTTACAGTCACCTAATTTTTATCTAGTTTATAGATAACTTCAAATACAATTCAATCTAACCTCTATTAAATAATTGTGATAAAAAGACAAATATGCTTAGAAAAACCTAACTTCTTAACCTCGAACTAGCCAGGTATTACTAAAAGTATCCTAAAAAACATTAAATCAAAACCCTCAATAATACCATCATTCCAAATTTTTCCGTTCTCCGTATTGAATCGCATGGCTTCCTAAATCACATTTCTGAATATGCATGTAATAATAAATATAGAAAACAGTTAAATGTCAACTTTTCCTTTCACTATTTCATCGCCCATAAAATTCTAAAGTTGCATACTTTAACTAACACTAAATTTCGCCGATGAAACCCCACATTTGAAAATCAATATTCACTCATTCCACCGCTAATTTAATCCAACAAAATAATTAGTTCTTAGATTTAAAATTTACATGTAAATAATTCTAAATTTTTAATATAAATAGTCAATCTTTCCTGCAACAATTACTTGGGTTATCGAACAATCCTTACTCCAAAACAAAATCTAAACTGTAAGATGAACTCGCGAATTTTTACCTCACATGCCTATGTCGTCATGATATTAAACCTCCCCTCCCCCATGTGAAATCTATTCTGACATTACAAGCGTAGCTCAACCTTATGCCACACGCCGCGCAGTTGTTTCCTGAGGGCAATTCATAGTCACAATTTGGAGCTTTGTTCCTTTTAACTTAACCTATCCTTATACCAACCCCAACAGCGCGAATATCTCACCTGTTTACTTACTCATATGACTACATTTATACAGATCTAATTATCTTTTTGAACTTGACTTTTCGAATATAACTTTCAAGTGTCGTGTTTATATGTTATATCACATTCCTCTATTCATAAAAATCCTATTAATTGCAGTAAGCATCCGCTAATACAATGTAATAAGTTTAATTTATGTTTAATAAAAAAGTTATATTCCCACTAATTACATAACAGTGACATACTGTTACATTGCCTTGAACGTCTAGTCATGTTTCAAACATAGTCTTTTCGGTTAACGTTTTATCTGCATTTCTCAGTATTAATTTATTACATGAATGTATACTCTGTGGTTTTGTTTATTGCATGGGGGCCTTGCATTCTACATCTATTTAATATTTTTGTATTGCATATTTATTACGTTTTATGTTTTATGAAATTTCATATTTCAGCGGTTCTTTATAGTCGCAACTTTTACACTATTCAATGACCAGTGCGTTATCATAGTCTTATGTTAAATTATGCCAATTTTTTTAAAGAAAATTTATGTTGCTGACCTAATTAAAATTATATTATCTAAAAACAAAGAAATTAAAATTTCATGTTTAATTAATAATAATTATTCGAGAAGTCTACTATACATTATGCATCAGTATTTAGTCTATCCGTTTAAGTTTACTAACTTTTTCTTTCCCATTTAATTTATCCGTAGCGTAACGCAACGCGTTACAGCTTTAACTATGATGTACCTTATCCTTGAGAATGTGTAATATGAAATGTTGAAAACTCATTAGCATAAAACCAGGCATTTTGATATGCCCAATTTATATTTGTTTTTAACTTTTTATTGTTCAAAATTACTAAGTTTCTGAAATATAACTCGATTAGCCTATCACATTATTGATTTCTAACTCCTATACAATACCCATCTACCCATTCGTTTTGTAGAATAAATTAACTGCATTATATTCCGCCCAGAACTAGCTCTGCCTATCATTTTTAACATCAAGGATATCCTCATAAATTTGGTCATCGCTTTCCTCCTGAACTTGATCAGATATAATCAAGTTTAGTTGCATTATCATCGTGTCTATTGGCTTTGTTCTAAGCCAAACTGCTATTGTCCCATCGTCAATCCGTTAAACACTTTTGAAGGCTTAGTTGGTGTGACTACTAATCTCAATGTTCCGGAATTGATTCCTTACACGGACTGCTTGAAAAATGTTAAACGAGCATTTTTCACAAAAATACCTCTCAGTCAGATAAGAAGTAAAATGTAAGTCCCGTGTGTTGTCACGTACGTTAAATTTTTTTACCTTGCTTGAAATAGCAAGAGTTCAGCAAAATTCCAAATTTATAACAACAACACAACATACCAATCACGGTGTTCCCTTTCGTGGTAGTCAATCCTAGCACCTCTTTCTGAGGAGGTATAATTCTAGACTACCATACTACTTTTACTCCCAGCACCATTTTGCCCACTTGGTCCATACACACTTCCTTTGCCTCTGTAACATTCATTCATTGCCTTCGGCGTGTTCTTTTATTACTTAGACTTTTCACCAGTCGTTCTTTCAGAACCTTTTCTACTACATCCAACCATCTTTAACGCGATCTGTCTCTTGTAGCTCTACCAGTCACCTTATTTACATATATACGCTTGGTAAGTCTAGCCTCATTCATTCTTTTCAATGCCCAAACCATCTAAGCGTTTTTCGCTCGTTCAACTCTTTAAGGACCACTCAATTTTCCACACACACTTGTTAGGAACTTTATTCCTGCAGCATTTATACGACTAACATGCTTCTTCTGACAGGCCCAAGTTTTGCTTAAATAAAGAACAGTTGTCACAAACACACTGCTATAAATACCCAGCATTGCATTTATTTTCAATCCCTCATTCCCGTTTGCTGCCCACATACTTCCAGACACTTTTCTTTCAGCATTTGCCCTTTTTTCTATTTTACCACCCAGCTTTCTATTACTCAAAAACTTTCTACCAAGATACAGGAAGTCATTCACCTTCTCTGGTTAAAAATCATTACTTTCGTCATATTTACATTTACTTTAAATTGCATATTATCACACGCTTCCAACAGCCTTTCAAGCATACGTTGCAAATCTTGTGGCGGTTTAACCATTAATACTGCGTTATCCGCATACAACAGCTAACTGACATTTGTTTCACCAATTTTTACTCCTTCCATTCCATCGCAAGCCTGTCTGATACATTTATCCATAAATACATTAAACAGCCAGAAAGACATCACACAACCATGTCTTATAACTTCCACAATGTCAAAGTATTGCCCCATGTTATCATCCATACGTACGCACGATGTACTGCCTTCGTACATCACTCTGATAGATTTTATCAAGCCCTTGCTTACACTGTATTCACGCAGCGCTTTACATTTCACTTCTGTTTACAGAATAATACGCCTTTTCCAGATCTACAAATGCTGCATTCATTTTCTTTTTGTTATGTATACACTTTTCCACAATTTGTTGCATTGCGAACATCTGATCCACACATCCTTTTCCAGCCATAGAACCACATTGAACGTCCTATATCTTGCTCTGTGTTCCCTTGCCAACTCTAATGATCACAATTTTTCCATACACTTTACTGGGTACACTCAAAATTTCTAGGTAAAAAAAGTCGTCTCTTGGCCAATGTAGTTTCCTTAGGTAGAGTACTGGAAAATCAAATGTAGTGAAGACCTATAACGTTCTTGCCGTTTGTTACGTGTTAAATTGACGCTAATGACCTGAATGAAGTCTACTCTACCATGGAAACGTAACAGTAATAATGCACCAACTAGCTTGCAGTGTCGAAGGGTTAATTCTAGGAAAACAACTTTTTTAGGGGTATACAAGTTTTAACACTTTTACTTACCTGGAAGGGTCTTTGTACTGTCTGTGCAATAAGATATTGAGCGCCAACCCATCTGAATTTTGGTGTTGACATACCGTAGGTGGTCTACGAGACAACTAAATGGTTATTGTGCATCGCATGATGATGGAACCATGTGTACACCTTCATTGTCATGTACTAATTCAAACTATACACTAACAATAATGAAGCTGCAAAATTTTCACCTAACCTATATTGACAAACACGAAAATTATAATATTTAACAATCACCACAAACATAAATAAACTAAGCTTTATTCCAACTGGCCAATTGCGTGTATTTAAAAGAATAGGAACATTTTAAATTTATTCAAGTAAAATTTTCCAACAAATTTCACTGGTATATGTAAATGTATGTGAAGGCAATTGTGGTGCTTGTTTGTGTTATGCTTCGCTTTCTACTAAGCGTGCACCAACGTAAAAGTCTGTGTACTAATAAATTATATGTAATAGTGAAACATACGTTAACGGAATATATAGGAGGTATAAACTAGAAATATTATCACATTACAGCTTGTCACTCGACTGAAGATAGAAGCTTGTGTTGAAAAAGTGCTCCTTTCCGTTATGTTAGGGCGGTATTTATAAGCTATATTGTTTTAAAAGATTCCCTCATCTCATTTGTTCATGCGGTTTGCATGATTTGACCCGAACTTGTGGTTAAGGCCAAGTGTTTTTCGGTACATAAGAATACTATGTATTCCCATAGTTGCTATTTAATATTGTAACAGTTTTGAATATTTATGTGCTTAATGAAATTTTTACGTTGCATACGGTTTGCTAAAGTAATATACTTAAAAATTTAGAGTTTTTAAGCTTAAAAGATTAAAAGTATAAAAAACTGTTTTACCGACGGCTTACTTTGCTACCACACCAAGGGAGAGTTATAAATGAGTTTGCCCTGAAATTTTATTAGTTAAACAGAAAACAATTTAATCTAAAGTTGAACGCCACTGTATCTAGTAATCATTAAACAAACAAGTTGAAAATGCAAGGCATTGTCGCAACGAACTTCCAAATGTAGACTTACTTTAAAACAATTTAAAGAAATTAAAATTATTATGTTGTAATAATTATAAGTATTCAGATAAAATAAAAATTAATTCCCCGGGGGGGTCGGGTATCCGTGGTCAGATTTTGTGGGGGGTACCATATTTCGACTCAGCTATGTTAGGGGAGTCCAAATATGTATCGCACATTAATTTTGGACCTATTTGAAATTTTAATTTTCCCGACGGAATATCGCGGGGGCACGGCGTCCCCGTGGCCCGATTTCAACTGACATCAAAACTTAAGCTCAGGACACCGAGCTGAATAGATTGATGTATCACACATTGATGTCCGACCATTAGAAAGGCCTCGGACGGACAGACGGACGACAAATCGATTTCATTAACGAACGAAGTTCGTTGAAAAGGGCGGATACAGAAAACCCTTTCGTAGTTGTTAATTCTAAATTTTTTTATTTAGATTTATTTTGTACAGTTTTTGACCCTTTGAATATCTAGCAGGTAATTCCGTGCCGGTAAAATACCAAAACCTCGACTATACGACCAAAATAAGTTGATTGTTCCGCCAACTAACTCAGTGGGACGGGTGGTGTAAGTGTTTGATGAGGGTTCCAAAAATGCTTTCGGATGAGAAATGTTGTCTTGATCGGGAAATCCCTTAGACGCTACCTAATCTCTCAGGGATACTGAGGAAAAGACCTATAATGAATAACAGAAGGAGATGCCCAAAATCTTGAGATCAGGATAGCGATTCTGGCTTACAAATATACCTGAAAATCCACTGAAACAAAAAATTTTTTAAATCTAAACCAAATCTAACCACATAGACCTATTTATGACTGCTAATTGCCACGAAGATTTCTGAAAGTAAGTGTTGAAACATACCAAAAATATTGACTGGCGCTTCAAACAAAATTGACAACTTAATTAATTTTGGCAAAACTGTTACTATACCGTTTACAATAATGAACAGGATAAATATACACTATTTACAAAATTTACTCAAACCTTATGACATGTGAATTTACACCGTTTCAACTTACACTAACATGAAAAGTTCCCTATGTCCTAAATCTCCTATCTAGAAACGGAAACCTATTAGCTAAAACTTAAATCTAATCACAGACGCACTTCTAAGTACATTAGTCAATAATGCATTACAGTACTAACCTTTTCACTGATATAGTATCAGTCTTTTCTCGTGGATTTGCTTTTTAAATGACCATTGGGAAATATTGTCTTTCCCTCCGTTGATGCTTGAACATCTCAACTTAATTTCCATCCATGGATTAAACCATTGGTATGGGAATACACATTCATCAAAAACCACTTGGCTTCGATTGTGATCTTCCACTAAGGTATTTACCCTACCGAAGTGACCTGTTAAGAATCGAGATGTTATAAACGGTGTCTTCCTTTTGAACAAAGAAACTGCTCTTTTTAAACTACACGAGGCCTTTTCGGTAACTTTCGGACGGATGGATCAAAGGATTTTGTTTAATGTTCCTATCTCTATTTGTGCTTATATCATTTTAGCTTCCGTATTTCGAATTGTGTATTAAATCTAAATCGGCACCGATCCGCATATGACCTATTTTATTCTTAGACTGGATGAGATCACCGGAGCCATTCTATATTTTATAGACAAACAAAATCAAACTATATTAGTTACAAAGATGGCATCAACCCCTAATCTTTTTAAAAACTGATATATGAACTTTTATAACCTTTGATTATGAATTGAGTATGATGCCAAACAATTCTTTCTTAAATTAGAAACTTATATTTCCTGAAGGAAATAACCCAATCCTATTGGTGAACTTATACAGAAACTACTAGAATGAAATACTGATTATAATTATTTCTAAGGGAATGTCATACACTCTTGGATTAACTTACAGCATAATCGAACACACGTGTTCAACATAGAATTGTTTTAAACAGATGCGTTTTCACAAAAAGGTTAACTTACCTGATAACCCGTCTATTTTATAACAAATAACCAAATCATATAACGACCATATTTAATAATTATATTATGTCACAGATTCTTTAGTTTTAAAATGCTTGAACAAAATTTCGTTACATATTAGTTATCTTTATAAATGAGTGTCATATCTGACAGTTACTTACAAATTCAATAAAGAAACTGGAATTTTAAGCAATTTTAATAAAAATCTTATTTTGTTACTAATGAAATAATCTCGTTTAGGCTTCTCTTAAGTGACAGAGCGTCAAATATTATAAAAATTTAATGCGTGATTTTTCTTTCAAAAAATATATGTAGTTATGAAGAAATTGGTAATATTAAGTGTTGTTACGGCTTTAAAAAACGGATCTCGTGAACCGGCAACGGGAAGTATTTTAACCATACATTTATGAATCCGGTGAAGAATTCAGCAAAAGTGGTGAACTCGCCCTTAATCCACAGGTCACCGACTGCTACCCTTAGGCTCAATATGATTAGGTTACAGTCCATCTTCTGTTCACTTGCAGGTATCAAATTTAAAGTATTCCAGATTGACTCTAAATTGCGGTATTATTGATTGAAGGGGTTTTGCGCTAAAAAGAATGTAAGTTAAGATACTGTTTAACTTTTCATCACTAATTTTTATCACCAACGACTCCCATCCCGCTTTTCTCGAAGAATAACGTGAAAGTGATCGGACTAAAAAAACTACTTATGAAGCCAGTTCGATCTGGGTAATTTTTATCTCTCCAAGATTTTATACCAATCAGAACAAATACTTCGGGGCCACGCGCCGTGTTTATGAAACAAGTTGCAAGTCTCGAACAATAAGTTAATTATTCTTACTTCTAATGATAAGGTTTTAAAGCACCTGAAGTATTTTCAATATTATTGTGGTAAGAAAATATAGAGTTTAACCTTGCAATTAAATTAAACTATGAAATAATAAATCGTTTGATGTTTTTCAATATGGGACCAAAAATTTATTATGAATTCGAAAACTTATTTAGGTTTGCAAATAAATAATTTTTAGCAAACTTTTCTTTCTTTCTTAGTACAGCTTTATTACACTGTAAAGAAATTTTGTTGAAAAAAAACTTGTTACAATATTGGCATTTGCGTCACTGGGTGGGCCAATACGTCTTAAATTTTATACTACTTTTAGGGATTTCTGTAGGTTTGAGTAATTTACATGATTTCTATTCCTTGCAATGCATAGGAATGTTTACGAACACACGTTGGAAGGATGATCATTTATGGAAAAATAGGTCGGTGTTTTACTGATTTGATATTCAACATGTGAAGTCTCTTTTATTGCTTGTTGTATGAGAATGTACTAAGTACTTTCCTTGTTTATTTCGGTATTTCACTTTAATGTTATAATTGAATAACCGCTTTATAAACCATAAACTACCGACGCTTCTATAGAATTTTACGTGTATTTTCATACAAATGTTTGCTTAATTAACGCATTAGCGTTATATATTTTATTTATAATGACGTGTTATCATTATCTGAAAATGAATCTATGACTCTAAAGTTGACTGAATAAATGCGTCCGTTATTTGTCATGTGACTAAAGTAAATTTTGCTAGTCATAACTCAAACTTTTCTGATTCATTAGCTTTTTGCCTTTCAAGACTCCAGCCGTTTCAGATTCCAATTCCTACAACGTTCTTCCGCTTTTGTAGGTTCTAGTTGTTCTATTTTCCTGAGTACAGAGATTTTTTGTTTCTTCTCAGGATCCGAATATGGACTACGGTCTATCAAAGTAGAGTATAATTTAGAAACCCTCTCTTTGCTTGTTGGAGTATACAAAACAATGATCATGGTAATGAACTATGTTTCCTGAAAAAGGTTTCCATGCATCGATATTTAAAAATGTAGATAGGTAAATTAATTTATTGTTGTGGATTATACCTAGGCCAGAGCCCATACTAGTCGTACATTATAAGTATTTACATATTTGAAGAACTTAGAATAATTAAGTGGTTTTTGAAGTTCTTATGAGGGGGATTTGTTCCCCTATTTTAGTCGTCGACTGTGCACGTGGGTGGTGCTGATTGTGTGTATAATGCGAGTGTAGGTGTGATATGGTAGTGTATTGCAAGAGTGTATATTAAGTGTGTTGGTGTCGCTGGTTGTGGGTGGTAGGTTTGGTTAAGAGGATTTTATTTAGAAAATGGTTGAATTCTTGAGGGTAGTTAGTGACTAGGAAGTTTATGTTAGAAAATGGGGAGAACGGGTCAAAGTTTGTAGATTGCTTGAGGTTGATTTGTAGTATAGAGGTTAGAGGACAGGAGTATATCAGGTGTTGCGGGGTTTCTAGAGGTTAATTGTTGCAAGGACAATGAGGGGAAGGAGTTAAATGGAATTGATGAAGTTTATTACGGAAGATACCATGGCCGGACAGAAATTGCCATTAGGAGGATTAGAGAAAGGAATATGTGGAGGGATGTTTGTGATATCAGGGAAGATATCAAATGTATACCTGCCGGTGGTAGAGTGGGACCAAAAATCTCGCCAAGACTGGAGTAGGGAGTTATGTATTCGGGATTTTATGTCAGTTTTTGGGAGAGTATGGTATTCGTCATAGTAAAATGTTCTGTCATGTAAGATGATTGGTAGGTTATGTTTGAGGTTTCGGATCTGAAGTGAGGAGTTTAGTTGGATTTCAAACGAAGGGATTTTAAGCAAGTTATATAAGGACGCTGTGGAGGTGTAGAGTAGGAAAGGTCTTATGATGGTGTTGAGCGTACGTCTGGAGGAGGGGGGTGTAAGCGGAAACCAAGAATCTACTGCGTATCTGATGATCGGGATTATGATGTGGTTAATGATTAGTCTTCGTGTTGAATTGGTGAGGTGGACTGACTTTGGGAAAGCGTGAATTAAGTTATGGAGTATGATTTGTGTTTTGGTTCGAAGTTTGGGGGATGGGATTTCATTTTTGGGCGAGTGTCAATGTGGAGTCCAAGGTAGAGAGCTGTTGTTGAGAGTGGAATCGGTGTGTTAAGGATGTGAATCTTAGGATTTCGGCTTGGGTTGAGGTGGCCTTTGAGCAGGAGCATTTTTGTTTTAGATGAGGAGAGTGGATGTTTGTTTAAAGAGGACCAGGAATTAATTGAATTAATTAGTATTGCAGCTGTGGATTCTATAGAGGCACGGGAGTTGCTGTGGATAAGGAAAGCCACGTCGTCGGCGTAAGCGAAGGTGGATGTGTTTGGAATATTAAGGTCTAGGAGAAGATTGATTGCGAGGTTCCATAGGGTAGGTGATAAACGGGAACCTAGTGGGCATCCTTGGGTAAGAGGTTTAGTAACCAAGTGAAAATTGGATGTTAGGGTGGCTGTTCGGGATGAGAAAAAGAATTTTATTAAGAAGTAGAGGTCGGAAGGGAAATTGGCTTGTTTAAGTTGATTAAGAATATTGGGCCACCAAAGGAGGTCGAAGGCTGAGTGGAAGTCGAGGAATAAGAAAATTACGTATTTATAAGGGAATGTTTGGACTGTTTGGATTAGGGAGCGGATTGTACATTCAGCGCTATGCCCCGAGCAAAGGCCGTGTTAATTAGGTGAGAGTAAGGAATGTCGTTCTATGTGTGAGTTTAGTTTGCATAGGATTGTCTGTTCAAGAAGTTTGCCAAATGTTGGAAGGATGCAATAGGTCTGTAGGATTTGGGGTCTTCGGGAGGCTTATTGAGTTTGGGTATAAGGGAGATGGAACCAAATTTAAATGGGTCAGGGAAAATCCCAGAGAAGAGGCATTTTTGCAATAGTAAGTGAGTGGATTCTCTGATGATGGACCAGGATTTTTGTAGAATCAGGTTGGTGATAAGGACTGGTCCGGGGGATTTATGGGGGTTTAGTTTGGTAACGAAGGAATCTAAGAGGGAGAGTTCAATGTCTGTGTCTAGGTCCGCGTCTGGTTGGGTTATGTGTTGTCGATTATGGGTTGTTTGGGTTGGAGTACAGGAAAACATGCTGTTCTTAGTCTGTCGCTTCTTGCGACATATAGGGCCATACCTATTTACTACTATCGTATCATGGTCGCCAGCGGCTAAAATATAAGTCGACAATAATTTAAAAATAACGATTCATAGTGTAATTAAAAAGCACAGTTGATACAGAAACTATAAATCTCATATTATTTTATTCATCCTGTTAGGTGTATCATCTTCAGCAACTTCTCTTCTTTTATATGTGTAAATATTAGAGCCGGCGAGAATGAGCAATTATATAATTTTCTATTTAAAAATACGGTATTCAAATATCGTACATATAAATAAAATAAGATTTTTATCTAAAAAATTATTATAAATTACGAAACATATTCTATGCCACTACAAGGTCCAGCCCGCAGAAGGAAATTTATTAATGGTATAAGCTAAAGGCATTTCGATGTCTAAGCATAAACTTATAGAGCACCACTATAATTCTTACATGCAATCACTATCGGTCACATACCGGTATCAAAGAACCCGAAGTGGTATTTTTGTTGATGCCCATGTTAATGCAAGATATATGGGAGAACTGACCCTATGGAATGTTATTGTTTTAAGTGTTTATTTTGTACTGTGATACACTGTTACTTAACATGATCAAATCAGGAACAATTTTATTCCCACACTTCGTTCCGGTAATTGTACAGTGAGCCTCTAATGTAAAATTATGAAATTGTTGATTTCTCTTCTATTCTATAGCTGTCTCAGGGGTAGATTAAGTATTTTTCACTACATGTATATTCTTTTTATTACCTGTCTTGAAAATACCCTTAATAATTTATCGCAACTCTGGAAATATGTTACGATCATGTAGCATAGCATAGACCAATATTATATACTTTATACAAAAAGGAAAAAATGTAGAAAGTGTGATGCCTGCTGCTATCTACTCATGTTGTAGTAGTCTGGGATCAACTTATATCATAAAAATGTCAAGATTATTTGTTAAAGTATTCATACTTTTTTAATAAATTATTTGTTACCCAATATATTACAGTGGTGACGAGGATAAAAAATTTAATTAATAATTGACGATTGCTTTGAAAGTATGCCAAAAATACAGGACGAAGGAGCACAAACTATTATTCGGAATACCATTGGATCGGTTTCAGAATACAAATTGGGCAAGGATTGGAACACGCGGAAAGAAAGATCGGATCAGTATTTTGCGGGAAATTATGTTGAAGATGGCGTAAATGTACCGGTACTTTTAACGCTTATTGGGGAGCAATTGAGAAATGTGTGTGATCCTGTTCTACCTAAAAATAAAGTATGCCAAGGACTTTGTATTATTCTAAAAGTCAATTCTCAAGGAGAGTATCAGCATTTAGGGAAAGAATTGAATATTATGATTTGAGACAGGGTAAATATGAAGAAGAGCGTCAATGATATGTAAAGGTAAAAAATAAGGCCATTAATTGTAGGTTTGCTAATTTGCCAAATGATTTTCTGAAAGACAGATTTGTTTCGGAGTTACGTAAAGATCCTGTATTAGATCACGTATGCAAAGAAGAGTATACTCGAACATTTGAAGAATTACTCGAGGTAGCATTAAAAAAAGGAGGCGGCACTGGGATCCGCTAACGCTACAAGGGCAGTAAATAAATTGAAAGCTAATCAAAATCAAAATAGGACCCAGAATTTGAGACCAGCATGGGTAAATATACAAGGAAATACAAATAGGAAAGATACGAAACAATCATCAGATGGTGCACTGAAGACCAAGCTGTGTAGAAGTGAAAAAAGTAATCACAATTTGCGAGATGTCGTACAAGCATTTTACGTGTAAAGTATGTAAATAACTGGACTATTTGGCTAAGGTTTGTTCAGTTAAAACAAATTTCGTGGAGGTAGATATTAATGATTCTGATGGCAACATAGAGGCAGAGAGCCTAGATTTCATTGATATGTTTTATGTTAATATTGACAATTATGTTAACCTGGTCGAAATGAATGATGTTATTAATAATAAAGTCTCTATGGAGTTAGACTATGGGGGTGATTTATCTGTACTGTCTAAATATTTCTATGAGTGTAATTTACATTCTTCCTCTGTTAGATTTACGTATTACGATGGTAGTATTACCATTCCTGAAAGTGAAATTTTAGTCCAGATTATATTTAATAACCAAGTTAAAAGAAGCTGTAGGTTAATAAAAGTCAAAAATAGTTCAACGCTATTACTTAGTCGGGATTTGTTCAAGCTTTTTGGAGTTATATTCACAGCAATTAAAAATGGCGACCCATCCTAGGGGCGAGAGCACCATAAAAGAAATTTAGAAATTCGAAAATCGTAGGGGCGAGAATACCATAAGAGAAATTTAGAAATTCGAAAATCGTAGGGGCGAGAAAACCATAAAAGAAATTTAGAAATCCGAAAATCGTAGGGGCACGAACAAATATAAAATTTAGCAATCCAGAAAGCGTAAAAGTTAAAAAAGTTAAAATTGGCATACTAATTAAAATTAGATAGGAAGGAGTTTTTGGACTACTAAAATATAGGATTTAGATAAAAATGTATAAACGAATAAGGGAAACTAGAGAAGCACTAAGGAATGAAGGGGTAGAAATAGGGTCTCAAGAAAGCGTAATTTTACATGATACACCGACGGAAATACAAGGGCGAGAACAGCAGCTATCACAACAATCCGAAATAATGTCAATTTTATTAGCGTTAAATAAAAAAATGGACAAAAGCGAAGAGGCCATGAAAAACATTACGATGCAAATTAGTGAAAATGGAGAAAGGTTAGGTTCCGAAATAAAAATTTTAAGTAACGGATTAAAAGAAACGAATCAAACAATCGCGGAAATGCAGGTAGAATTTCAAAATAAAGTCATAAGAATTATAGATGATATAGATAAAGCTAGGGCCGAAGTTTGGAAAGTTAAGTTAGATCAGGAAACGTATGAAAAGGAAACTAGTGATCGGATTACAGATTTAGGTAAAAAGATGCGAGAAATTCAAAGAAATTGTAAGACAGAATTTAATGATGTAAATAGAAAATTATGGATTTTAAAATCAGACTTAGAAAATTTTGATAGGAATAAGGGGCAATACATTAGGATAAATCGACCGGAAATATCAGTTGAGCAATACTCTAAAAATATTTTTAAACAATATAAGAAAATTAATACAAGGATAAACGCATAAAAAGTACAATTTAAACTTAGTTAGGTCAATATTGAAAGGAGGCGCGGAAACTTGGTTTGACTTGATAGAAAATGAGATAGGAACATTTCAGGAATTTGAAGTTAGATTTTTAAGACGCTTTTGGAGAGACAACCAGCAGTACAAAGCAAGAGATGGTTAAATTATGGGAAAATATACACAAAACTTAGGAATGACCCGAGAATTATACGCCATATAAAAATTTAGTGTAGCAAAGCAACTAGATCCTCCGTTGTAAGAAAGACAAATTATAAAGTACTTAGCCGGACATTTTGAAGAGGAGGTAAGACATTATATTACGATTCAAAATATATTGGATATAGAGAGATATTCCTGGAATATTTACAACGTTGTGATGAGTTGGGATTGGGACAAAGTCGTGTAGTGGAAAGTAAAATGCAAAGGCAACAACTAAACGTGGTTAGAATGCAATAGAGCACAGGAAGTAATAAGTCGAATTATTAAAGAAATAATGGCAATTATAGGGGAAATTTCAGTAGAAACAACTTTAATAACTACAACAATAATTTTAGACGCAATTGGAATACAGGAAACACGCCACCGAGAGAAACGGAGCGAACCAAATACGACAGGAACATAAATCAATATGCACGCCAACAAGAACATAGGGAGCAAACGTCACAACCAAGCAGAACAAACCGCAACTACATTGAAACTACGAGTCAAACAGGACCTGCTACGTCGAATCGGGATTTTTGAATGAGGACAAACCATGTAAGCGTGAATATATAAAATATGAAATGGAAAACGATTCAAATAAAAACTTTTTACTGATAATTGAATTGAAAGTGGGAAATAATAGAAGTAAAATACTCATTTATACGGGAGCAGAAGCATCGCTAGTGTCTGAAGATTTTGTTAAAACGGGGAAGGTTAATGAAAAAGATAATGCCTGTTAGGAATTGTAATTTGATAGCACCGAATAGCAAGAGATTTGCGAGTGTGAATAAAATGGTAATTCTGGAATGTAAAGTGAGAAAGATGAAGTTTGAAAACGAATTTATGGTAGTACCGGGATTAAGGATAGATGTGATATTTGGTATGGATATAATTGATAAGTTGGGATTAAAGATAAATGCCGAAGGAAAAGAAATAGATGTAAAAGGTGAATGTATTAAATGGGATGATGAAGAAAGCGTCGAAGTCTAAGGAGACTGTTTGAATATTAATCAATTTGAGGGAGAAGTAGATGTAGAGGGAGATATAGATGATGAAATCAAATGTCCAGAAAAAATGAAAGATAGGGTGAAGGCATTATTGATGAAAAATTACGAATTAATAGGATCAGAGTCGAGAATAGCAACACGGAGCCGTTTAACCGGAAGTTATATCTTATTCCAGCAGCATACAGGGATAGAGCGAGAGTAGAGATAGATCAAATGTTAAGTGAGGGTATCGTTGAGAAATCAGACACACATTTTGTAAATCCACTAGTTGTAGTAAAGAAATGTGATGATAGCATCAGGCTATGTTTGGATGCTAGGAAAATAAATAAGAAAGCAAAACCTCAATATAATAGTCCACCAACTATAGATACAATTTTAGCAATAATGGGTAATAAGAGAATATTTTCGAAAATCGACTTTAAAAATTCATTTTAGCTAATTCCATTAGAACGCAAATCAAGAAAGTATACGGGTTTTTCTATAGAAGGGCAGATTTATCAATTTATAGTGGTTCCTTTTGGTTTGTCTTCAAGTACGGCTGCATTAGAAAAGCCTTTGCAGAATATATTGGAACCGTATGAAGAATTTTGTATTTATTATAGGAATGATATTTTAATCTTTAGCGAAGATATAGAGCAACATTCCATACACCTTGAATGTATTTGGTTAGAATTAAATTTACCGGGGATAAACTTAAATGAGAAAAGGTGTGAATTTTTTCAGGAAAAAATAAAATTTTTAGGCTACAATGTAGGATATATTAGGGGGAAAAAGAATACAATCAATGAGGTAAATTCAGAAAATAATTTTGTAGAGATGATCAATTTTGGAAAAAAGAAAAATGGACTAATTGCAGATAAAAAGCTTGTAATAATAGACAGGGAATAAAAGGAATTGTACTAAATCAAGATATAATTATAAGTTAGGATAGGTATAGATAAGAGATTACAAAAGGGACATATTTATAAGTTAAGATAGATACAGATAAGATTTAGGATAGGGATTTAGATATAGGACTAATTAGATTTTTCAAGAAAATTTGGGGGAGCAGTTAGGAACAAAGAAGATAATTAAATTCTATAAAAGGAAATAAAAATTTAAAATCAATGGGGATTTTGGCATTGATTAAAAATTTTATATTTTAATTTGGGGGAATAATGCTATGATAAGAGGGTAGTTTAAGAGTAGATTAAGTCATAGGGGTCGTAAGATATTTGTAAATATAATTTACGTTAAGAAAACCAAATAATTCCACCATTAAATAGGAGTAAATCGACTATTTTACAAAAAATCAATAGCGAGCACTGTATATAAAATATAACCAATTTAATTCATAAGAAAGAAGCTCATTTTGCAATTATCAGATACTATTTAGCTAAAATAATAATGTATACGCGGTATAATACGTTTAAGTTAAATATACAAGTCCAGAATTGGAAAGAATCGAGTAAAGATAAGGTTTTAAATGCAACGAATTGTATCA
Organism: Platerodrilus igneus; assembly: GCA_036346225.1. NCBI lineage: Eukaryota > Metazoa > Arthropoda > Insecta > Coleoptera > Lycidae > Platerodrilus > Platerodrilus igneus. Next base: position 8,012,152 of record JARFIW010000565.1, read on the forward strand.
AAATAAACACGTAATCGGGATAGATAAACAACCTGGCATTCTAGCTATTTAATAATTTTATTAAAAATGTCAACGCATAAATAAGCAAACGCATTCAAATACATCACTATAAAAAGATGAGTACGTGACTAGGAATATTATATTTGCATGAAAATCCAACATATTTGGAGTAACAAACAATGTAAAAGGCGGTTTGTGATACGATAATGTTTGGACTATAAACGACACAAACATTAAAAGACGTGACAAAATAAAATGAATATTTGGAAATTCTGAGAATATGCGGCAAAATATTGAACGTCTACGTGCGAGATTGGATGACGGAACAAGAATCCAACCAGGGAATTTTGAGAAATGCCGAGTTCTACAGAGATAGGCGCAAGTACAAGCCTTGATTAACAAACACGTCAATTAGAACGTTGATAGGTGGAGTCTATAAATACCATAGGGAACTCGTAAACATTTAGTATCTCTTCAACAAGGCACGAATCACGTCAAGTTAAAGTGAAAGATTACGTACAAGTGAAACTTAGTGAAAGTTAATAAATTATTAAAATTGTGAAAAGTAGAAAGTACCAATTTATGCAACAAATAATTGCCATTTTACGCTTAAAACGTAAGGTAAGCTATAAATTAAATTTTATTCTAATATTTAATAATTTAGGGCTCCAATTATACGTCCAAATATACGTCCAATTATACGTCCAAATACACGTTCAGTTATACGTCTAATTACCCCTTTAAATATACGTCCAATTAAACATAAGCATTTAAATGTACGTCTAATTAATACGTCGGAAATATAAATACTAATAATTAAGCCTACGTAAAGATACTCAAATTGGACTACGAAATACTCAGAGTTAATCCAGAAATCCGAGGGGAAATATACAAGCAACCATTAATACATCATTCTGGCTAACAAGTGAAGCAAGTCAAGCTGCAACAATTAAGGGGTGCTGACCACCAATACTCAGAGGCAGTTCCATGCAAGGAAAACACAGGTTAGAGACCTTATTTATTATTAGTAAAAGTCTGTTTTGAATTTTAATATTTTCTATATATCAAATATCTGTAAGGGTCAACAAAAAGGTCATTTGAGATTTTGAAAATAGGTAAAGCATCGTTTGAACGTTCAAACGTACTTAAGAGTAATTACAGAGATATTTTTGCTGGCTTTCAGGAAATATACATTTGGTGGAAAAATATAAATGTTAATATTTTATTCAGGGGCTAATTTTTGAATGTTGAACAAATCATTGATATAAAACTGTACATATTATCGATCATTATATTGTGTAATTTTTTAATTGCTTCATTTACTTTAACAGACAGGTAATAATAAAAAGGCGTTTAAACAATCTTTATTGTTGTGAAGTAGGGCATTCTGTGTTTGATAGATTGAGCTAGCCGGAGAAACAAATTCAAGGAATTGTAAGATATTAAAGGCGCGATATCACAGCAAAGAAAAGGACACACCAACAAAGAGCTTATTCACAGTAATAAAAATAACACCCAAAAATTAAGAAATAAATAATTAAGTTACAATATTATTTTGCTTACACACATACTCATACAAAAAGTTATAGAGATAACTACACGAAGCAATAAAAATATTTTAAAACTAACGTATCTACAGACAAAGTCGTTACAATTAATGTTTTTAATTTATACATATAAGGATACCTTTCCCAAACAAAAAATTCTCTGTTTACAATAATTAAATATAAGACGGTATACATCATAATCAAAAATATTTTTTACTTGTTTTGTTGACATAATTATTATTATCTTTATTTTTAAATTTAATTATACCATAACCCTTATACATTGTACAATATTATTAGTCGTCCAATTGTACCTAATCTCACTTTAGTAAGTATCAGTTATATATAATTTATAGCTATTAATTCAACCCTGTTCTCATAACTAATTCTTTTGTATTTACTTTTAGTACTCTTGATAATGTTTTCGAAAGCTTGAATTCATAAAAAACATAACTCTTCAATTCTGCTGACATAAAACCCAAAACGAATTATATACAATATAGAAAGCAAGGACGTTTCCAAGTTTAATATATATATATATATATATATATATATATATATATATTTACATAGTGTCTACAAGTACTCCTTAAGAGCAACTCTGTTTAGTAAAAAGTCAAGAAAATAATGTAGTCGTACACAACAGAAAACAAAACCATCTACCACACGAAATGCATTTCGCAGCAGCGCTAAAGGGTTGTTATCTAATAACGTCACATCTGAGCAGTAGTCTAACCCTAAATTTTTATACAGATGATCTTATGGACTGTCAAAACTAATCTTATTTTATAATTAATACCTCAACAATAAAAGCTGTCGTCATTAGCATATTCATACCATTAAACCAAAACAATCAGAATTTATCAGATTGTTTTACACAAATTATGTGTGACTTGAAAACAATCACGTAACCACATCTGTATACCTAAACTATACTTTATAATTATGCAAAATTCTGCAAAATTTCTCACACAATGAAACCAAATGTAAACATATTTTTACCTAATTTTCTTTAAAAAAATACCTAAAATACTTGCATGGATAAATATTAATTTTTATACCAAAAAATTTTAATATTTTTGTGCTGTATATTGTAAACGTAATATAAATAAAGTTAACTACATGAGCTGATTTAAAGAAAACCAAAAGATCAATACACAGAAAGAAATCTAGTATACATACACTGTTGGGATTGATGCGTGCAAAATTGGCACCTTCCAAGGACTTCGTACTTCATAAAGTCGGATGTTTGGGGTTGCCCAACTCTTTAAACACCGAGTTCTCGTCTTTGTACCTCGAAAATTTACGACACTTGAACCATCTTCAAAAGAATTCAGCAAAGCAATCATCGCCGCTTCTACTATATGGTCGCCCAGAACCTACTATATATTTCGAAATCACACTGTCTGTATTGTATATAGCGACATTCACGTTCACTCACAATCACATTAACTATATTTAAACCAGTATTAAAGTTAGCTGGATTTTGTTTTCAGATGCGGTTTTGATTATTATTGTGCAGGTTTTCCTTGCTTAAACGGAATAGCATTGCTTTCCGTTATAAAAGTGAACGTTGTTACGAAGTCCTGTTATGTAATATAGTGTTGTAGTTGTGCTTTTGAAAATGATACAGAGTGATATTTTTTGGTTAGTAACTGTAGTACATCGAGTAGGTTGTAGGTTTTGAACATATTACGCTGTCGTGCGACAGTCAGTTAGTTCGTTCGTATTATGCATTTGGTATCAGTTCGTATACAACACATCTTGTACGTTTCTGCACTGTATTTGATTTAACTGTTAAATAACAAGAGTTTAAAAAAGTAAGTCCTGAGTTTATAAAAAGAGATTTAATAAATATCAACCTAATATCACGTGTTTAATATTGGCAAACCCGAACACTTAAAATCAATAAAAAAATTTAATCAAAATTCCTCAGATGTTTGAACGGGTTGATGGTTTTCCAATTGTTTTTTCTTTTTGGCCTTTGTTCCATATTCACAGTCTAAGTTTAGCACTACTTTAAGTGTCTTTCAACAATTGCTCATACTTACCTTCATCTAACTGATCCGGATCGTATTCGCAATCATCATCGCTTTCGGATTTTTAGTCGTCTACCTCGCAATCACAATTTCCATCCTCAGCGTCACTTTTTTCAATAAAATCGTTCCCATTTATAACAATATCCATTTCAGTATCAGTCAAAGCATTTCCTAACTTTGTTTAGATTTTCTTTAACAGATATTGTAGCTATAAGAACCCACTAAATCAATTCAATAAATTAAGAAGAAACAATTAATAAAACACACCTAATAGAGGACGCAAAGCAACAAAAGTTATATACCAATGACTGCAAGACTATATACACGATTTATTCTTTTAATGCCTAGGATACGTAAATACGTGTAGAGACAATCTGTAAACCCTATCAGTCACAAGGTAGGATCACGACTGTTCAGGTAGTTGACGGATTAGTTAATAGTTGAAGTTGCGATAGCAGTACTAGACGTTGGAGGGTCACAAATTTCTAGTTAAAAAATAGCAGGTACTTTAGCTATACGTACATTTTACGTACGTTTGCAATCCAGGTTAATTACATTCTATAGGAAAATTTCAAGCATACCTTGGGGCCCATCTTTTTGTATATACGGGTGTCGAGCACATGTGTTAGCGTGTTTGACCTAGCAATTTCTTTTGCAGTATACGTTGAAAGACTTGAATTCAATTCTTTATTGACCTTGGTTTGCTGTCTACTTCAGGACAATAGATGGCTATTCAAGTTAAGCTTTTAAATTTCGCTTATAAATTCGTAACCATGCATTACTAATAAAGCAGAATAAATTTAATAAAACTTTTCCAACGTACAACTTGGCAAATAATTTTTTTTCTTTTGAGGTTAGAAGTATGTTTACGATTTACATGCATCTTGTAAGGCATATATTTTATGAAAATTTCTTAAACTATATGCACTTGTATTAGATTATTACAGCTTGTTTAAGAGCAATTTGCCTGTTAACCTACAGTACCTTTGGTGTCAAAGCTCAATTTTGGTAAGTAACTAATCATTATCCAACTCCTTAAAAAAATGTTAAAATTTCTTTTTGGTTAAGTTACTATGTGTACGCGCCATGTCTGTCCCCGTTCGGGGCATTCCCTCTCTCCGCGCGAGCGGGTCTGAATGGTTCGCGCTAGTTAATGCGAGTCGGTCGTCAAGTCTCGTGATAGCCACAACTAATAAAAATAACTCTCTGCTCTCTTCTTCTAATCCTGCATTGGCCTCTTCATTTCCTGTCTACCTCTTTTCCTTCAACCCTTGGCCAAAAGCGTTAGTTACAGTGATTAGTGCCTTTAAAGTGCCCAAGGAACTTTCGGTAAGTGTTTTTATGCCTTTGTATGATTCTACTCCTATAAACTGTTCTCACCCTCAACCCTTAATAATTACAGTCCACGCTCTATCTCGGAACCCCTTGTTTACTGCTTATTGCACTCAAGGTGGTTCTATTTGTATCCCGTTACGGAGAACGGGTATTCGATAACAAAACATTTGCTCCATCCACCGGATCTAGAACTACGTTCATATCGTTCTCTCTTTCTCGCCTCATCGATTCAAAGACATACAAACGTAGGTCTTTATTAATTTACAAATTCGTAAATAATTTAGTACTTGATAATAGAAATGATTTGAAAGTGTTATCTGTACGTTTCAATTTGTTGTTAAATCCCACGTGCATTCTTTCGAGTTCAAGTTCATTGCAATTAGATTATTGTTATCATATTCCAATATCAAGATTATTGCACTCCATTCAGAATTTGTTTGTTTACAAACAAGCCGTCCTTTAATACGTACGTTAGTTTACTTAACTATTGTTAATTTATTCATAAAGTTCCTAATTATGGCAGAAGGTGATATTTTAAAGAAAAAACTTGAAGACTATTTCGCGCGCTTAACCGAAATTGCCGATTATGTTCGTACCGCAACCCGTTTAGCTGCCGTAGAAGCGAGATATCTACGTATGCAAAGTATTGAACGACAACTAGATGTTGTCTACGATAAAATATTAACCTATAATTCGGTTGTTGACGAAAAGGATGAGATTAAAACTCAAAGTTCTTCGTTTGACAATCTGTTAGACGTTATTCGTACACGGTATTTAGATATCAAACAAAATGCATCAAAATCGGTTGATGATACTTCAACTAATCCCTCTCAAACTTCTGTAAGTTATTTAAAACCTCTAAGTATAACCCCCCTTTGATGGATGTGTAGAAAACTGGCAAAATTTCATTTCGCTTTACAAGAGTCTGGTTCATGAAAACGACCAAATCCCGCTAATTCGTAAGTATCACTATTTGCGTAGCTATCTTAAGGGTGAAGCTCTCGCCCTAATTTCGGATCTAGCCCTTGAGGCTGATTTGTACCAACAAGCTTTTGATAAGCTAGAAGAACGCTATAACTCACCCCGTAGAATTACTAGCTATTATTTAAATAAAATATTACAATTTAAATCATCTGGATCTCTCTCAAACTTCATCAATATTCACTTTAACGCTGTTAACACATTGAAGGCGGCGGATAAAGTCGAAGATTTGGCCGACTTTATACTATTTTCGTTGTGTTACCGTAATCTTGAGTTCAAAACGCAAAATGCTTTTGATCTAAAAGTAGTTTCCGAAGTTCCTACTTGTTCTCAGCTCTTCGATTTTTTATCGTTGCAAAGCAAAACCTCTGAGCTTTATGACGATATGAAAAAAGATAGGGTTATTAAACCTAATGCGCATCCTCGTTTCAAATCCAACTTCAATCAGTCCCTCTTAATGAAAAGTTCGCAAAATGCCGCTACGGCTAAAGCTGCCCGAGTTTCAATGCCGTGCTGTGATGAAGCTCATAAAATTTATGGTTGTTCAACATTTCAGGCACTTAATATTGCCGATCGTTATTCCACTATTAAAACTTTAAATTTGTGCTTTAAATGCTTTGGTAATCATACTCGAGGTTGCAATTCTGAAGGTAAATGTAAAGTTTGCCATTCCTCATATCACCATACTTTGTTGCATAAACCCCTACCCAACGAGGTGGTGCATAATTCGGAAAAATCCTCTACTGCAATAGCACCCGAAATAGTTTCGGCTTGTAATGTTTCGAATTCTCATGAAAGTTATACTGTGCTGTTGGCAACAGTGTAGGCTCTTATTTTAGATATAAACCAGGATTTACAACCCGTAAGGTGCGTTTTTGATTCTGGATCTCAAATAAACGCAATTACGAGTACATGTGTTCAACGTTTGGGTCTTCAGCGTACTAGGATTCCCGCCAAGTTAGTGGAATTTCCGACGCTTTAATAAAGTCCAAGGGGACTGTTTGTTGCACAGTCTATTCTAAAAATTCTCAAAATAGAATTCAATTCAAGGCTTCAATATTTCCTAAAATAACAGGAAATATACCGGGTAGTTCATTGCCCATTTCTGTTTATAATAAATTTAAAAATATGCAAATGGCTGATAAAAGTTTCCATCAATCCTTGCCCGTAGAAATTCTTCTAGGTGCCGAGATATGTGCCGAAGTACTGTTTTCCGAACATTCCGCTATTATTCCTGGCCGCCCTTTGGCGATTCAAACCATGTTTGGTTACGTGCTGCTCGGTCAAGTTCCGTGTATTAACCCTACGGTTAATGCTACTTCACTTTTCATTCAATCTAATTCTATAGATAAAGAAATAAGAAATTTCTGGGAATTGGAAGAAATTAAAATTCCTACGGAAACCTCCCCAGAAGATGTGTTTTGTGAGACGCATTTTCTCGCAACCCACTTGCGTGACGATTCTGGTCGTTACACGGTTGCTCTTCCTTTCAATCATAGTATTGAACCGCTTGGTAAAAATCGTCGGGCCGCTTATAATTGCTATTTAAATTTAGAAAGGCGTCTTTTACTCTCTCCTGAAAAGCTAAATGCTTATAATGGCTTTTTGCAGGAATATTTTGATCTTGGTCACATGTCCGTTGCCGAAACCCCCTCCGATTATGTACTATCGCATCATGCAGTTTCTAAAATAACAAGTAGCAGTACGAAGCTACGCGTTGTTTTCAATGGTTCTGCTACTGATTCATTAGGAATTTCTCTTAATGACAGGTTATATTCTGGCCCTAAACTACAAGGAAATCTACCCGAAATAATATCCGCATTTCGTTGTCACAAAATTGCTGTTTGTGCGGACATCCAAAGAATGTACCGTCAGATTCTGGTTTGTTCCTCGGATCGTCAATTCCAGCACATTTTTTGGCGATCTACTTCTCAAGAAAATATTGGTGTATATGAACTCAAAACTCTCACGTATGGGTTAGCGCCCTCCGCATTTCTGGCTCAAAGAGTACTTCAGCAATTAGTAATTGACGAGGGTAAATCTTACCCTATGGCCTCCGAAGCTATTATGAATCACACATACATGGACGATGTAATTTTTGGTGCCTGTAGTGTCACAGAAGCGAGACAGCTACAGCACGAGCTTATTAAGCTTCTCTCTCTCGGACAATTTCATTTGCGTAAATGGTCAAGCAATGCCGTGGAATTGTTACAAGATTTGGAAAAATCGGAATTAGAAACTCTTATTACTTTCTCTGATCAAGTGAGCGGTATAAAAATATTAGGTTTAGTTTGGAATCCTTTATTCGACGTATTCACTTATAACGTAATTCCCTTTGAAGGCCCGTTTAATAAACGCGCCGTACTTTCTTATATGGCTCGCATATTCGACCCGTTAGGTTGGTTAACCCCGGTAGTTTTTATAGTCAAACACCTGTTACAACGGCTTTGGTTACAACAATTAGGTTGGGATGATGTCCCCGACCATAATTGGTGTTCTGAATGGCAAGATTTTTGTAACCAAGTTACAATATTATCGCAGCTAAAAATTCCTCGTCTTTTGTCTCCATTCACGGGAACCTACAGATTGTTAGGATTCTGTGATGCGAGCGAAAGAGGTTACGGCGCTTGCGTCTATTTACATATAATTTGTGGTGATTCAGTGAATTGCAACCTAATTCAAGCTAAGAGCAAGGTTGCTCCTCTAAAATATTTAAGTATCCCCCGCTTAAAACTTTCAGGTTCCCTTTTATTAGCGAAATTAATTCATTCAATTACTTTAAATAAATTTTCTTACCCAATTTTGGAAACGAAACTATTTTCTGATTCTCAAGTAGTACTAACCTGGCTACAGACTCCTTCATATTTGCTCAAGCCATTTGTAGGAAATCGAGTTAGTCAAATTCTGGAATATACTACTATTTCTCAGTGGCGTCATATTTGCGGGGAAAATAATCCCGCAGACGTGGCTTCAAGAGGTCGTTCTCCACTTCAACTATTGCACAACGAATTGTGGTGGCATGGTTCGTGCAATTTCAATTACGATTTTATCAACCTCAACAGCTCTTTCCCTCCTATAGGGGAAGTTCCCGAATTGAAACAAATTCCTGTCTCGCTTATTGCTACAGAACAAAATGAATTTTGTGATTTTATGGAGCGATTCTCTTGTTTATCTCATTTGCAATACAACATGGCATATGTGAATCGGTTTATTCACAATTGTCGCCATCCCCGAGAAAAAATGTTAGGCCCCATTTCCTGCGACGAATTCCGAAATGGTCTGATGACTTGTGTAAAGTTGACTCAACGTCAGTTTTTTACTTCAGAATTATTATTATATGAAAAAAATAAGAATCTTCCTCTCTCGTTTAGAAAGTTATCGCCCTTTATTGATTCCCAAGGCTTGTTTAGGGTGGGCGGTCGCTTGAAACATTCTCAGTTGCCCTATACTAGCAAGCATCCTCTATTATTGCCTAAACGGGCGAACTTATCTAAATTAATTTGCAAACATTATCACCTTTTATCGTTACATTCAGGCCCCTCTATGACACATTCTCTTATTCTCCGAACTTATTGGATTTTTGGTCTGCGCTCTTTAGTTCGGCAAACTATTTACCATTGTTTGTCCTGTTTTCGATTAAACGCTAAGCCCCCTCAGCCAATAATGTCCGATCTGCCTCCTTCTCGTGTACAATTAACTCGCGCATTTACTCACGTCGGAATTGATTTTGCTGGCCCCTTTTTAACGAAAGCTTTGTTAAATCGAAATTCTTCTAATCGAAAATCTTATCTATGTGCCTTTGTTTGCATGTGCACCAGAGCTGTGCATTTAGAGCTGGTTTCTGAACTTTCTACAAACGCCTTTATGGCATCCTTTAATCGTTTTGTTTCCCGTCGCGGCGCTCCTGATTCCATTTATTCAGACTGTGGCAAAAATTTTATTAGCTCCGCTCGCATGCTGAAGGAAGCCAGTGAATTTTTGCGTCAAAATCATGAGGAAATATTTTCTGCAATGGCTGTTCTTCAAGTTAAGTGGCAATTTAACCCCCCATATGCACCTAATTTTGGTGGCATTTGGAAGCTTGCGTAAAATCCGCAAAAGCCTTATTACTGCGAACTATCGGTCATCAGGCCCTCACATTTGAGGAGCTCACAACTATATTTGCCCGTATCGAAGCCGTGTTGAATAGCCGACCTCTAGCTTTTTACTCCTTGGACGCTACTGATAGCCCTGATTACCTAACCCCTGGTCATTTTCTGATTGGGGGTCCAATTCTGAGTTTGCCAGAAATCACTCTTCCCGAGAGTATCAAATTACATTCACGCTGGCAACGCTTATGTCAAATCACTCAATCTTTCTGGCGCCGGTGGTCTAACGAATATTTACTTACACTCACGCAGCGGACAAAGTGGAACCGTTCCTTGGATAACGACTTGAAGGTGGGTCATATGGTTTTTCTCCTAGGAATAAATACCTCGCCTTTGTCATGGCCGCTAGGCCGTATCGAAAAGCTATTTCCCGGTCGCGACGGAGTTACTCGTGTTGTTTCAGTAAAAACGTCTCGTGGTACCTTCGTTCGTCCCGTGAATAAAATTCTTCCCCTTCCTTTAGAAAAGTAATGCTTAAATTTTCGTTAGGATATTTTAATTTTTTTTTACGATTTTAGTCACTCGTTTAGTTGTTTTCTTTCTCTTTGTTTTCTGCTCCCCCACCCGAGTATCGGCGGGTTAACCGTACTCTGCTGCTAGGAGGAAATGCCTAGCTCTAATTATATTTCGTTTTTTTGTAAAAATTTTTCTTAATTTTAGGTGGGCGGTATGTACGCGCCATATCTGTCCCCGTTCGGGGCATTCCCTCTCTCCGCGCGAGCGGGTCTGAATGGTTCGCGCTAGTTAATGCGAGTCGGTCGTCAAGTCTCGTGATAGCCACAACTAATAAAAATAACTCTCTGCTCTCTTCTTCTAATCCTGCATTGGCCTCTTCATTTCCTGTCTACCTCTTTTCCTTCAACCCTTGGCCAAAAGCGTTAGTTACAGTGATTAGTGCCTCTAAAGTGCCCAAGGAACTTTCGGTAAGTGTTTTTATGCCTTTGTATGATTCTACTCCTATAAACTGTTCTCACCCTCAACCCTTAATAATTACAGTCCACGCTCTATCTCGGAACCCCTTGTTTACGGCTTATTGCACTCAAGGTGGTTCTATTTGTATCCCGTTACGGAGAACGGGTATTCGATAACAAAACACTATGTATTACTAACAAGTGGACACTTAAGCCTTTCAAACGTGTTAACCTTCTACTACAAATGTGAACTAATAACATTTCAATTTTATTTGTTCTGACATAGCTTTCTAAACACTTTAGTACAGTTTTAGTATAATTTTATGTTACAAGTGTATTCTTAGTTATACATTTTTTGTGCAAAGCTACTTTCGCACGAGATGCTTAACTGAATACATTTGAAACTATAATTACCATTTATTTAAAAAAACTCAAAGAAAACAAAGAATATAGAATGAAGACAACAAGTAATTTTATTTTTGAAATTATACAAAGTTTTTATGAAAAGTTATTTGTTATATAGTTTCACAAGGGAATATTTGAACCATTTAGGTGAAGTATGAAATTATACATGATCATGAGGTAAAGCAGAAATACTCACTAGGTATCTCTGTGCTTAAATTTCAAAATGGACTTAAATACAAAAATATTTAGTATTTTGATTTATATGAGCTTTATATTTTTGCAAAGTATCTCTTTTTAATACAGGTGCAGGTCGTAGTTATTTGTGTTCAAGTGTTTAGGTTAATTTTTAGGTTCCTAGCATTAAGTCTACTTATCTGCTCATATTACCAGTTATTTTTCATATATGTGCCTTAGCTTACGAGTTTTTCGTGCTCTTTGTTTTTGTTTTATTTGTTTGACGGTTTACTCGCCAACAGTCACTCGTTCGATACCGTCTGTTTATTTTTCTTCAAAGCGAGGTGGCGCCCACTTACTCCCTGTTTATCCTTACCCACTCCGGTCTCATCGCCCCGCAGGGTTGATCCCCAGCATCCTCTTGGAGTTTTCCATTTTTTTTAGCCACCATTTTCATCTACTTCTTTCCCTGGGCTACGCGAGTTCGATATCCCCCAAATTGATATATGAATACTTAGAAATTAAGATTGTTACATTGTATAATATAATTGAATAAAGAAATAAGCAGACATGAGCTCTGCAATTCCCACAGAAATGTGAGGGGCAGGGACAACATAAATACCCTGGGAACCCCAAGATCATCAGTCAGTCTTGAGCCTCTCAGCTTTTAACATTGTTGGTTGCTTAGGCTACTCGCCCTAATTTAACTTCAATTATTATTAATTTGGACTTAGTATAATTTTATATAGTTTGTCAAAATTCTAAATGAAATTTCTGTTAAATAAATATTTGTTACAAGAGTTTTTGGAAGAAGACTTTTTAAAAAGGCAACTCCCAAGGCCCAAAATGTAACTCGTGTGCCCCTCTTATGGTGGTATAACTGCTTTTCCATATTCATATTAATTAGGCACTAAAAAGTTACAGATATATGGTTTCTATATAGAAACACTTATAAATATGCAATTCTGCATTAAAAGTTCTAGTATCACAAAAGAGATTAATTCGTTATTTATTTTAAAAATATATCCGGGGTAGAATAATTAACTTACGTCTAAATAAAGAATAAAAGGAAATACACTTGCAATAACACTCCGGATACTTTATTGAAGATTCTTTTATAAGATCTGCTTGAAATGAGTTTGCAATAACTCTCTACTAATGAAGTTTTCCACTCTGTCTCTCGTTAATTAAAATAGTTGCTGCTGGTGCTTTTTCTTTAATTGGCAAAGAATCAAAATTCTGGTGCAACACACTAAAAGGTTTATATCCACTTATATGTTTATAGTCTGCTTTATCAAATATTTGTCGTTTCCCAATTATTAGGAATGGATGTTTCCTGCAGTCTATTTATGCTGCCAACGGCCAAATTAACTGTTATATTTAGCTGAAGTTATACTAGACACATTTAAATTAATGTAGGCAAAAATATGTTAATGACAAACTACTGTAACATTTATAATTAGTAGCAAATAAAAAATTAATATAGCACCCTAATTAGTTTTTGAAATTATCTCTAACACCGCGTAAACAATTATCTCAGCGTGTTAGGCAATAAGCAACATCACCAAAGTTACCAGTAAATATAATTTAATAACGCATATAAAATTTTGATGTATGACTCCCTTTGGCAGAGATTAGGATCACCACTCAGAAATTGAATAGAACGATATCTGTGTATTTTATTTGTTAATCGTTTTTAACTTTTTTATATTTAATCCTAAATCAAGCAACGAAAGTTCTATTTTTCAAGTACGTAGCTTATTAGACGTAACCATACAAGTTAGTAGTATGATTGATAGATGACAGTTGATTTTGTTATCTGTCACGTTGCAAATAAGAGTACAATTTTGGTTTTCAAAAAAAGTCAATTTTCACAACCCCCACAATCGAAATTTGAACTTTTTTCTAAGTCGTTCGTTGGTGCACAAATGTGCACAGTGAACGAACGTTTGTGCACTTCTCTATACAAAGATACCAAGAAAACAAAAATGGGGGTTTGTGGAAACGTCGGCCCCCACCGAAGGAATTTCGGATTTTTTTATAGCCAATCGTTTGTCATCATAGGTGCACAAATGTGCACGGCATACGAACGTTTGTGCACATCTCTATACGGAAATACGAAAAAAATAATATGGAGGGGCTGTAAAAACGGCAGCCCCCCACCAATGATATTCCTGATTTTTTTATAGCCAATCGTTTGTGCATCGTAGGTGCACAAATGTGCACAGTATACGAACGTTTGTGCACATATCTATACGGAGATACGAAAAAAATAAAGTGGAGGGGCTGTAGAAACGGCAGCCCTTCCACCAAAGAAATTCCTGTTTTTTTTATAACCAATCGTTTGTGCATCGTAGGCGCGTGCATAAATGTGCACAGTATACGAACGTTTGCGCACTTCTCTATTCAGAGATGCAAAAAAAATAAACTGAAAATATCAGAAGTCTCATGTTGATCTTGGACATCAAAATATTTTACTTGTATGCCTTCGTATGGTGGACAAAAGCGCATCAAAAGAAGATATATGTTCTTGTTATTGTGGTTCGAAACATCCGTCAAAATTGTGAATTCGATTTATTATTATCAACATTTAATTCTTCAATCGCTGTACGTCTCAATACATTTACTGCAATAACTTCTGTTTTCGTTCGATTCCTTAAAAAATTTAATATCGTAGAACTCGAAGCATGGTACGGGCGACACATTTACGTTTTTCACACTTTATATGCTGTTCAATATTACCGGTACCGCTATGAGACACCCTGAATTCTGTACGTTTACGCCATAACGTCATAAAATATGGACCTTCATCTTTTTCCCCTGCACTCTTCATATGTTTTAAGCAATCTTTTTCTTGTTTCTATGTTTGTGTTCTTTGAACACAGTAGTTGTTTTTTCTTGTTAAATGTAACACAACCTTGTGCTAATCTTTGTGTTATATCTTTTGTGCTTTTCCCATCTTGTGTTATTTGACTTGCTAGGTAGCAGAAATCCTTAACCTCTTGTAAGTTCTCGTTACCTATTTGTATTCTTTTTTTTGAAAAGGACCATTAATATTAAATAAAAATTGAAGTTGAACCATGCAAAAATGTAGATATTTGACAGGTATAATAAATTAATAATCATTTCGATGATAAATATTCTTACCGCATCATCTATAGAGCATTTCTCTCAGTATCGATGACATTTTTTAAAAATCATCGATATGGGAAAAGCTTTCAATTATTCACTAAAGTTTTATTGAAAACGTATGCAACGGTAGATTGTGACCAACATTTCATTTAAATAAAGTCGCTGTAATCGAATTATACGCTTTAAACAGGTACTATTTATCTAGGAAATAGTATTAAATTACCAAATACATTTCAAACAGATTCAACCAACGGAGAGCTTTTATTAATGATACAAGCAAAGAGTATTTTCATGTCCATACATAAACTTATCAAACACCATAATAATTCTTACTTTTAACGACTATTGGTCACGTATCGGAACCAAAGAACCCGAACTTGTATTTTTGTTGAATAATCATGTCTATGTAAGATATATGGGAGAACTGACCTTACGGAATGTTATTGTTTTAAGCGTACATTTTGTATGGTAATGAAGCTTTACTTACCCTTCGCTTACTTCAGCGACATAAGGAGAATTCTAGCTCCCACGCCTGTGTCGTGCTAATTGAAGTAGCGCTATTCGTCCACAGACATCTCGTAAATATAAAAAGTTTTAAATTTATTTAATGACACTGATCAACAAATTGTAATTTTTTTTGTTTCTTAATGTGCGAAAAGTGTTTCTTTAAGATTTCTTCGGCTGACTATTAATCTGTTAACAGAATCTTTCTACCACCTTCCAGTCAAAAATTATAATTTTTTTATACTGGAACGTTTTACATAATGTTTACATTTATTATAATACAAACTATGCATACCTACGTTACTACCGAATCTCAAAATTTTGTACATGTGATTTTCGTTTGTAGGGTACCTTTGGATCATCCCTGTTTAGGTTCCAACAATCTACAAGCATTATGCGCCTCTACTTCCCTTGATTTCGGTTTTTACAATACATAATGTCTTAGTGAATCCTTTGTTATGTCAACTCGTCGCATGCGATCCATTTCGGCATCCTTCATGTAAATTTTAATTTCTAACACGCTTCCTACCAATTCTAAACCAAGCGACGACCCGCTTTTTATGCTCATCATCATTAGGTCTTCAGTCCTGAAACTGGTTAGACGCGTACCTTCATTGTTTCCTATTCTGAATTAACCTATACATTTCCCTGAAATTTGCACAAGCTGCATCTATCACTATCTGTCTAGGTCTACATCTACCTTCTTTTTCCTATCTCTGCTTGTAATATATTAAGTACTATTTCCCAAAAATGCCTAAGAACGTAATCTGCCCTTTTATTTCTCCTATTTCTTTTCCCACAGATACCTTTATTCCCTTACTATTTCTATAACCTATTTGTTATTAACTTTCTCTGTCCATGCTATCATCCTCATACATCTGACGCACAACATTCCAAAAGGCTACTATCGTTTTTCAATCTGCTTTTCCTACTGCCCGTGTTTCATAGGCATACTATACTGTGCTCCACACATATACTTTCAACAATTTTCTTCTTTTTTCTATTGTACGATTATATACCCTATTTCTCCGCCATTCAGTGGCCGGGGGTCTTCGTGGCGTAGATGTATGTGTGCGACTACTACGCCTAAGGTTCCGGGTTCGAATCCTGACACGGTCCGCTTGAAAAAGTTAGGCAAGCATTTTTCAAAAAAAATACGCCCTCGTTCGGATGAGAGGTAAAATGGAGGTCCCGTGTGTGAATGTTGTGACGCACGTTAACGATCCCTATCGTGCTTTGGACAGCAAGGGTTCGGCAAAATTCAAAATTTTCTAGGTAAAAAAAGAACTCAATTCCTGGCCAATGTAGTACCTTCGGGGGGAGCATTGGAAAATTACATGTAAGGTTGTGAGGGGGGGGGGGCTCGCCGTGGATCAATGTAGTAAGCGTAAGACTACGGATCCAAAGGTCCTGGGTTCGAATCCCGACACGACCTATATACACGTTTCACCATTTTCTCTTTTTTTCCATTATCACCCTCAGAGTTAAAATAGCCTCCCGTGTTCCCCTGTTTCGCCTAAACCCAAATTGATCTTCTCCTAGTATTTTTCAGCCCGTTTTCCATTCGTCTTTGTACAATTCTAGTTAATATTATTGACATGTGTGCCGTCAAACTTATTGTTCTAAAATTTTCACATCTAGCCGCGACTTTCTTTTTTTGGTATAGTTCTATGATGATAAGTTTGAAATCTTTGGGTATCTCGCCTGTTTCATACATATATATCTATATATAGCTTACAAGTTGGAAGAAACGTTCTGTTACTGCTTGTGCAGCGACTTTTAAAGTTTCTGCTTGCACTTTATCTATACCCGGCGCATTACCATTTTTCAGACTCTTTAATGCTAATTCAAACTCATCTCTAAGTATAGGATATCCCAAGTCATCATTTTCAATGTCTGATTCCTGTTCTAATGCTATTAGTTCCCCTTCTGCATATAAATTCTTTATGTATTCTTGCCATCTACCCACTTTCTCTGCATTTTCTATAATGACGTTTCATCCCGCGTCCTTTATATTTTTGCATTATGGTTTTATATCCCTAAAATTGATTCTAACTAGTTTGTATGCTTCATCTGTGTTTCCTATTTCCTCTTAGTTTGTACCTCTTTGCACTTTTCTTTGATCCATTGTTCTTTAGCTTTCCTGAATTTGCAAATAATTTTCCATTTTTTGGCTTTGTATCTCGGTTTTCCTGTTTCGTCTGATCTATTTCTGTATTTTGGTCTTTCTTCTATTAAATTCAGGATATCTTTTGTTATTCATGATTTCCTATTTTCTTTTTGTCTATACTCCAGAATATCTCTGGCCGTCATGTCTAAGCTGGATTTAATGTTATTCCATTTTGTTTCTACTTCCTTAGTATCAGAAATGTTCCCGATATCTTTCAGCAATTCATTTGACTTTTTTTGAATCTTTTTTGAATATCTTTATCTTTTAGTTTATCAAAGTCAAAGTGCCTTTTTCCGTTTCTTTTTTTCAAATTTTTAAATTTAAGTGCGGCCTTCATAATTACGATGTTGTGGTCAATGTCTATATCTGCTTCTGGGTAGCTTCTACAATATTTTACTTGATTCCTAAACTATTGTCTAACAAGAATATAATCTATTTGATATTTTCCTATATCTCCTGGCATCTTCCACGTATATCGTCTTCTAGCATGATGTTGAAAAATGTATTTGTGATGATTAAATTGTTCTTGTCGCAAAATTCTACCTGCCTATTTCCCCTATCGTTTCTCGTGCTTAAACTAAATAAACCTACTACCGCTCCTTGTATACTCTCGCCTACCACTGCATAAAAATCCCCCCTAATTATTATATTTTGATGTGTTTTTACGTATCTTAGTATGTCTTCGATATCTTTATTGATCGCTTCAACCTCTTCGTCACTGTAGCTAGAGGTGGGCATGTATACTTGTATTATTACTGGGTTTACCGGATTAGATTCTAATCTAACCATGGGAACTCTTTCGTTCTTTTGTAAGTAGCTTTTTAGGCTATTCCAGTTAAAATGAATATTTAAAAACGTCCTATATAAAAATTTCCTTAAGTGTCGAAATACGTGGAATATATTATAAACCGCGTTTATAAATTCTCTGAGAGGTTACTTATCGTTAAATCACTTCTAAAAAGGCTAGAAAATTGCCTTATAAATTCATTGAAACACATTCTAACAGCTGCTTATTATTTTCAATAGTTATTCGTTGAAATACGCATCGTAAAATCAACGTTTTTAATGGTACTGAGAAATCATATTTTGTTATATTGTAGGACTTCAGCATATTCTAGTTTTACGAGCAATAAAATCGTCCCTTTATTGATTCATTTTAAGTATTGTAGTGCGGTACAATAAATGCTATCGTTCCCATAAAACTTTAGGCAACAGGTTAGACGTTGCGCTTCCTTTGGCTGTATGCAAAGTTGCATACTTGCTTGAACGTTTAAAAGTATAAGTTGCTTTCTCATGCGGGCACAGAATTCAGTGGAAATGATTATAGTATGTTTGTTTGCATTAATTAGCTATTCATTTAGGAATATTTTGCAGCTGTCGCTTGAATATATTTTTTCTTGCGTTCGCAGAGTATTTCACACAATATCGTTATTTTCTCTCGTCGTTCCCAATCTGTATATATACAAGCTGAACTTTTGAAAAGCTCTGTTTTCTTGATTCGATTCTAATTCTATACAACGTCCTGTGTGGCGTAAAAAGATGTTGTAAGGCGCGATTTAAAAATGCGTTGTTGTACATAGTGTTCTAGCATAGTTAAGTTGTTTGATCCAGCACCCAGCCCCTAAATGAGTACAGCCCGCACTTCCGAATTCTTGAAGATGGTACCAGAAAGGCGGACTGATTCGAATACAGCTTTTTCCTGTTTTCTCTATTTGTGTTACTATTTTGGAACATAGACACTTCTTTGGTTGATTCTGTAATTTAATACTCATGATTATCAAATAAATTGCAAACTCTAGGTCACTAAATTCACGTTCACCATGCACGAGCGATTATGTAGTTATTCTTAGTCACAACTAGTTAAACCAAAGCTTGCGTTAGAGCACTTTTTATTGTTTTCCTTTTCTTTGTACATTAATGTAAACGTCAACAACTTGCTTACCAAATTAGTTAAGACTTGGTTCATTTAAGTTAGGGTTACGTTATTTAGGTTTAATATTAGGTTCTGATTCTTACGAGGCGCACTTCCCAAAGCAAGTACCAATTACTGTATATATTGTGTCGAATTATTTCTTGTTTGTGTTCGGGACCGGCAACATTTTGTAAGTATTCTTGCATGTACCTATTATTTAGATTTTATGATTTTATATTTGCTTAAAAATATATTTTGATATTACGTAATATGCAAATTGACGCTTTATTTGCATCATGTTATAGCAGGACGATTACGTAAATGTGCGTTTCTGACTTTTGTAAATATTCCTTTTGAGACTGTACGTTTAACTAAAGATGTGTAATAAATCCCTTTACTGAAATTTCCAATTTTTCTTTTTGTGTCACCCAACCAACTCTACGTCGTTTGTGAACTAGCCCCCGAATCCAATTCCTTTGGATTTCTATTCTACCCTTTTCCCTGTTTTGTTGCGGTATTTGGCAAAGGGCGTCGCCGTAGATTAATGTAGTAAGCGTAAGACTACGGATTCCAAGGTCCCGGGTTCAAATCCCGACACGGTCGACTGCTTGAAAAATGGCAGGTGAGCATTTTTCACAAAAATTACGCCCTCGTTCGGATGAGAGGTTAAATGGAGGTCCCGTGTGTGAGTGTTGTCACGCACGTTAAAGATCCCTACCTTACCTGGAACGGCAAGGGTTCGGCAAAATTCTAAATTTCTAGGCAACAAAAAACTCACCTCCTGGCCAATGTAGTACCTACTGGTGGAGCATTGGAAAAGTAAATGAACGGTATTTTGCAAAAGCGATTTACTTTACTTACTTTACTGTTTTCTATCTTGTCTGTACAGAATACTGTAACACATTTCACCATTTTTGTCACTACCAGACCTAAATTTGTGAGAAGAAACTCCAAATGCGAGTATGAATCTTCAAAGACATGCTGCAGCCCATATCGCTGTATGTGGAATTTACTCCAATTTAAGCGTATGTGGAAGAAATAATTATACAGCTTTTGGCGTTACAGTTTATAATCTGAATTACTTTTATAAAAAAAAAATTGGGATCGTATGCTTAGTTAACATAACTATTCGTAAAATATAAGTATACCGGGTATTGTCGCTATTGATCTTGTCCAATCAAAATCAATTTTTAATTTCGTATTTGGTTTATATCTAAACTAATGCAATCGCGTTATATTATGTAAAATCTGCACTAAATCAATCTCAACATTGATAACGTGATAATTATTTGCTCTGTATTGACAACAGGTGATCGGTTTTGCTGCCACAGCTCACCATATTTGTAGTTCCCTACTTGACTTATGGTTCTTATTACATGGAAACTTATCGGCAATTGTTCTTTTATGAATTGCCGGCATAGGATTAACAATACCTATTTATTTACTTTTGCGATTGTAACCTCTGTTGACTTGAGTGTAGAGTATACGTAAAAACCGTTATTATTCTAAAATAGTCTGAAAGGATCCTGAAAATATTTTCCGTATCAGGATCAGGCCTGACTCTTAGCAGCGTTGATACATAACATCATTTACAGTCAACAATTATAGTGAATCACTGTCACGGGACCATCTAAAAATAAAAGAAGTAAAACCATTAAACCAACAACCGCAAAATCTATTGTGCAAGGATATATGTATAGAATCGATAGAAAACGAACAAAAAAAAAGAAATTACGAGTATGTTCTAGTACATTTGTGACGTCTTTTTGAAAGGTTTATAATTGTGTTTCATTTTAATAGTTTTTTTATTAGTACCTCCACAAATAGAGTTAGGCAGTTTCCTTTAAGAAATATAATTTTTAGGTTACATGCATTTTGATCTAAGGTATAATTATTTCTGTATCAAATATTGTTCATACTCAAACATCGTCAAACTCATTTTAAACGTTAGAAATGATATCCTCGGTATAATTTTGTTTTAAATTATTAGTTTTATGATTCATTTCTTTTGATTAATAATGTATTAAGCTGGCGCGCCTATGATCTCATCGTCTGAGTAAAAAGTTTTCCAATGCAGATTTTTCCCAACTCAAATATATAAAAAGTCCCTTTTCGTCGTTTAACCAACCCATCCGTAAGTTAATTGTACATGTTCATTAGATAGAGAAAAACGACACAAACGTGTTTTTAAACTGCTGTTTTAATTCATCTATCCGAATATGTCTGGAATTATTTTATTAAGGAAAGTTCCTGTTTCTAAAGCACTTCGTATTTACCATCCGAACAATCAACATGCAACTGGAGTAGGTTGGCTGCTTTTGAGAAAGGTTTTCAAACAAACTGAAAGTGGTCAATCTATGTTTGAATATCACCCAACCAAGCTGGTTATTTTTAGTTTTAGGGGCACATTGGTTCCCAGATTGACAACTCTATGTTGGAGATAAACTTGTTGAGAGTTTTGAGGTCAAGGTAGAGACATTTAATGGTGTCTGCTTTAGCGTCAGTCAACAATCACTCATTAGGTATTTATAAAAACCATCTGAGACTATACCCGAAAAAATTTAGAAATAACAACATTTTTAATTCATTGCATGAACTGATAAAGCGCGCCTATAGTACGTCTGGTTAGGTTAAGAATTTATTTACGTAAATTTGTGATATATTTGAGTTTTAATATTTCTTTAAGAATGTCTATTATATATTTGTACTGAACACGTGTGTAATACCGTTGAAAACACAGTCGTGTATAATAGTGTAAAGACACGTTTATATTTCCTTTTTAATGTAAAGGTATAGTTGAAGTTTTGTTGTAGTAAATCATTTTGCAATTACCTAGACGCGTGATTCAAACTTCAAATCATTTCACATTTGATTTTAGAAACTTTCCCTTCAGGTTGCAGTTTTAAGTAGGTTTTTTAGTGTCATTATGATTAAGGTTTACTTTATGTTTAAGCGATAGTGTACTTAACAATTTCTCAAGTAAATTTTAATCCAAAATTACTTTCCTGATATTAGGTTATGGCACCCTCTAGTTATTCTTTTAAGAGATTTTCCATAGAAACCCGGTGGCGTCCAAGATTCTTCCCGATTAATACGTATTTCATACCCGATAGCATTCCAAAACCCTTTTCAAACACCCGTCCACTGTGTTACTCGGCAACCATGTTAGTACTGCGATTTTCGTTAATTTACCGAAACAAGATTTTTGCGGCGGCTCCATGTCTTAGTTGGTTCACATGTAGCTACTAAGCCCAAGATCCCGGGTTCGAATTCTGACACGAGACACTGACCGCTTCAAGATGTTACACGAGCATTTTTCACAAAAATACGCCTTCGTTCGGAAGAGAAGTAAAATGTAGGTACCGTGTGTGAATGTTGTCACGCGCTTTAAAGCAACGGGGTTTGGCAAAATTCAAAACGTCAAGCTAAAAATAGAACAGCTCGTTACCTGTCTAATGCAGTGCCTTCGGGTAGAGCATTGGAAAGCCAAATGCAGGGAGTAATTCACCGAGTTTTCTGTGGAGTAGCAGCTAGATTTTCTAGGCGGCTCCGTGGCGTAGTCGGTATGTGCGTGACTACTATGCCCAAGGTCCCGGATTCGAATTCCGACACGGTCCGCTTGAAATACGTTAGGCGATCATTTTTCACAAAAATACGCCCTCGTTCGGAGAGGTAAAATGGAGGTCCCGTGTGTGAGAGTCGTCACGCACGTTAAAGATCCCTACCTTGCTTGGAACAGCAAGAGTTCGACAAAATTCAAAATTTTTCAGGTAAAAAGAACTCGATTTCTAGCCAATGTAGTACCTTTGGGTGGAGCATTGGAAAGTCATATGTAGGGGTTAGATTTTTTGGGACCAAAGCTGTACGCAACACGCTCTAGGTATCGAAAACATAGCTCAATATATAAAGAGTACGACCCACAAGTAACATGAATTAAATTGTTTGATCAAGTTGTTAAAATAAATACGCTTAGTATTTAGATAAATAATGACTGTAGCAGTCGGTCAGTTTGTGCTTGTGTAAATAAATTAACAGCTCATTAATCCAATACGAACGTACATTGTTTAGATTAGTAATAAATATAGTATACTCGTCGTGTTAATGAATACCTTATCGTTAGTAAATATTATTGGTGGTCTCCGTAGAGGCATTTCAGTAGCCAAAGATTTTCTATTAATATTTATGAATAATTACACTACGGTTCTAGAGAACAAAGAAGTTAAAACTCCGTCAGTTACCGTGATGTGAAGTTGTCAAGAACATAGTAATATGATAAGTGTTCACAAATTTTCCCTATACAACGCAGTGTATCCTAAGGAACTGCTGTATAAAGCTCATATATATTCAAAAGTTGTTTACGATCTTCTTAGTATTAATTTGTTATAAGAAACTTGTTAACAAATTAGCGGTAGAAAGTATTAAATGCATAGACTTTCATTTTAAGTAATGTGTTATCCAAAGCTGACATGCAGCATATTGGTAGCTATTAGTTGATTTTTGTGATAAGTAAAAAGCCACTCACTGCCTACTAATGTAAACTCACATACAGAAGGGGTCAAAGACATAACCTATAAGGTTTACCCATTAAAAATTGTAATAAATTAAAAGTTAATATTAAATAAAACCTCACGTCGTTAGTAACTCGAAACTACTTGTTATTGGATTCATGCCCAATCACGCACGAAGTATATAGAAGGTATTCCAAACTCATTCGAGTTCGTGTGTGGTCCATGATTGTCCACTCTGTCAATTACTACTTCATTGCCATCGAATAATCGTCCCATTGTCAGTGTCTGAACTACATTAAAAAATTAGACGAGGTTGTTTATGCCATGATTTGTTGCATTAAATTCAAATTATATTGAATACCTAGCGTTAAATTTAAATAAATAGGCCTCGGTTGGAAAAATGTCTGGTTCTTGATTCAATAAACCGTTTAAAATTGTTATGATATTGACTGGGCGCATCTCATGCTGGCTTGCTATCTTGTAGTCCCTGTATAATTTATGTAATTACAACTTTATTGATAGATTCAATAAAGTTATACTTGATTCGCTCATCAGACTATCCTCGAATAAGGTAATTATGTAATTACAGGTTTTCGAATTTGCTCAAAACGACGAATCTTTGCATTTTACCATTTGACTTACTCTCGCAGGTGTTTAGAAACAAGATACAAAAGACAAGAAGAATAATTAGTCTTCATCATTAGGTCTTCAATCCTGGAACTGGTTAGACGCGTACCCTCATTGTTTCCTATTCTGAACTAACCTTCACATATCCCTGAAATTTGAACAATCTGTATTTATCACTATCTGCATACGAAAGTCTGATCTCGGTCTACTTCTACCTCTTTTTTTCCTATCTCTGCTTGTAATATATTTCATACTATTCCCCAGAAATGCCTTAGAACATATCCTGTCCTTCTATTTCTTATATTTTTTATGTTTTCCATAGATATCATTATTCCTCTACTATTTCTATCACCTATGTGTTATTAACTTTGTCTGTCCACGCTATCATCCTCATACATCTGAAGTACAACATGTCAGGAAGCTTTTATCTCTTTCTGTCTGCTTTTCCAACTGCCTCTATTTCATAGACGTACTGTGCTGTGCTCAACACATATTATTTGAACAATTTTCTTCTTGTTTCTATGTACGTTGTTTTTGAACATAGCTGCTGTTCTCTCTTGTTTGATGCAGTTCGGTCACCTTCTATTGTTTTACAGTATATACCCTATTTACCCGATATTTAGTGGTATGTGAAGAGGGCCAAGCAGCCTTCGACTGCCAAGTTTTCCCAGCACTTAAACGTTTATCGAATTAATAGTTTTCCAATATATCCTTTCGCACAATCAACATTAGTTGAAAATATTTCACAACCAACACCTGTAATTGTTTATAATACTCATCAGATTTAACTGCACTTACTTTTTCGTCATTAGGTTTTACGTCTTGAAACTGGATGGACGTGTACCTTAGCTTATTTATGTTCTGAGCTAGCCTACACAGTTCCCTGAAATTCTCACAGCAGCCTATATACAGCTCTATTCCTCTTATATTATTTTATAATTATACGCCCTATTGCACCGAGATTCAGTGGTATGTGAAGGTGGATAAGCAGCCTGTGGCTGCCAAGAATCCCCAACACTTAGACTTTTTTTTGTCATGAATTTTTCCATCTTGGGGGTGGTTGGATGCATACCTCCATTGATTTCTATTGTGAGCTAACCTACACATTTCCCTGAAATTCCCACATCCTACATCTTTCACTGTTTGTGTGCAATAGTCTCACCTTGGTCTACTTCTACCTCTCTTTTTTCCTATCTTTGCTTCTAATATATTCCGCACTATTCCCTTATGTCTTAGTATGTAGCCTATCATCCTATCTTTCCTATTTTTTACAGTTTCCCATATATTTCTTTCTTCCCCTACCATTTCTAGTACCCCTTTGTTCTTAACTTTGTCTGTCCATGATATCTTCATCATACGTCTCTAGCACCACATTTTAAAGGCTTTTACCTTCTTCTTGTCTGCTTGTCCAGGCTTCACAGCCATACAGTTCTGTGCTCCACACATGTTTTAAGCAATCTTTTCCTTGTTTCTATGTTTGTTGTCTTTGAACACGGTAATTGATATTTCTTGTTAAATGTAACACGACCTTGTGCCAATCTTTGTTTTATATTTTATGTGCTTTGCCCATCTTGCGTTATTTGGCTTTTTATGTAGCAGAAATCCTTAACCTCTTGTAAGTTCTCGTTACCTATTTGTATTCTTGTTTTTGATTTATTTTCCCTCCTTTGCATGCTAGTACTTTAGTTTTATTTTTGGTAATTTTCATACCGTATCTCTCTGTTAGAACTGTTTCCATTTCATTAAGAGCAGCTTCTAACTTTTCTTTGTTAGACGCTAATACCGCTATATCATCTGCAAATCTAAGCATATCAATCTTTTGTCCATGCATGGTAAAGAAAATTTTTTAAGTATGTACCCATACTGCGAATATTTAAATAGAAATGCTATTTGTAAATTTTACAGTTTTTAAAGTTAACCACATATGAAAATATATGTATGGGTTTAGACTGGAGAGATGTTTCACTTGAATTTATTAACAAATACTACATTTAATACTGTAATCAAACAATTAACTGGTACATAAGGCTACAGTTAATGTTTATTATATTTGTAACTATCATTTACAACTAGGTAATTATTCCTGTTGCATTTTTGTTATTCGCCTAATTAATGCACGTTTCAGCTATCCCCTCCCTCACTACCTTTCTTCTACTTATGTTCTGATTTTTTGCATGATTGAAAATTCTCAACATAAAATCCATAAATTAAACTGTTTACTTGATTGATGTAAAATTTTAATTTGAGGGAAACTAATAAGGTTTATGTCATATCAAGGTCATACTATCATCGTATGATACAGATCTTACGTCATAAATTTATGAAAATTCAAAAAAGAGGGAAATTTATTTAAACATTTATTTATATGACATTTGTGAAATGTCCTGTATAAAAGATATTAAGTACGTTTGAAGCATACAGCGTGGTTATTGAAATAGTCTTTATTAATATCAAATAGTCTATCAAAGTATAGTATTTGTGTAAATGGTATTAAAAGATAATTAAAAGAATCATGGTTTCTATAAATGTTAGTTCAATGCGTATGGATGCTTTCAATTATAACGGGAAACTCGCATGGATAAATATGCTAAAACGATTTCATTTGTAATTTAATAACAAAAAGACATATCTAGTTAATATACGTGTTTATTGACCCCATATAAATGTTGAAATAAGGCATAGGTAAACCACACACTCAAATGACCTAGGTTCTTGAATAGCCTGAAACGGTACTAAATGGTATATAAAAACAATGGCAAAAATTCTCGATTCCACTGGACCCACCTGGCAGGATTACGTCAAAAGGGGCTCGTTCTTATTCAAAACCAATGCAGAGTTCAGTTTAGGTTAATCTTACTCGAATTGTCAACGTGAAAGTGTTGCCCTTGATGGCACAGGGAGTTTACGCAAGTAAATCCGTATACAAGAAGGTACAAAAGAATTTGACAGCCAACAATTTTTTAAATATATTGATGTGTGTATAAATCAAATTAAAACTATTGTAAGATAGGGTTTGTAATTTGGAATGGACTATATGGTCCAAATGGTTTATAATTGATGGGATAGTTCACTTTGCATGACAATTTTGACTTTTCAAAACGATTTAAAAGAAGCAGGATATCTGGCAAATCTACGCACAGAATTTGTCATTACACAAACTAAAAATTAAACTTACTGAATTCAGCTATATTTAATACGGTTTTTAAAGGCAAATGATATTAAATAAGATGACTTCGAAAGGAAACTGGTGTACGTATTAATTACAAAAAAGGTTTGATCAAGAAGTTATTAGTGAGTGATAATCTTAATTTTAAGAGATACTCGTTAGAGACTAAAGTATAGAATGGCCTAAAAGTGTATTGTGAGAAGCTAATTGGCGTACATACTAATTATAAAGAAGGTATAATTATGGAGTTGTTAATGAATGATAATCATGTGTTTAAAATTTGTTTAGAATAAGCGAGAGAAGCCTAGCTCAGTCTAATCCACACAGAGTATACAACGATACGATAACAAGAATTTTTAACCCCCTTTTTATCTAGCGCTTTCCTACCTGAATGAGACAAACGAAATTAACCTAGATTTGTATAATGACAAAAAGAAAATATATACACTTTACAGCTTGATAATATGATT
This sequence comes from Platerodrilus igneus, assembly GCA_036346225.1. Lineage (NCBI taxonomy): Eukaryota > Metazoa > Arthropoda > Insecta > Coleoptera > Lycidae > Platerodrilus > Platerodrilus igneus. The sequence goes on from JARFIW010000565.1 coordinate 8,040,181, forward strand.
CACTATCCGACAAAATAAACCCCTGAATCAAAGTAATTATGATATCAATTTGTTTAACCCAAAAATTATAGCTCCTTTAGACAGTTTAAAACCAGCAAAAATGACACTGTATACTATTGGAAATACCTTTGAACGTTCAATGACTTTCCCTTTTACGTAAATTTTCACGTATAAAAAGATTTTTGATGACCCTTTACATAAATATTCCGCTATAAGAAAAAATGTAAATGTTCAATAAAAAGGAAAATAATGCCTTATGCTATTAGATAATATTCTGACCTGTAGTTTTCCCTGCGTGTCTTTTTGTTCTCTCTATTCTTGGATCTGCTGCTGCGTGATGTTCACCAGTACCCCTGGATTATTTTTAGTTGAGTTCGCTTGTTGTTTTTATAGTACCGCTTGGCCAAACACCCATTCGATGCTTAGAACAATCCTACGTGTAGTGCTCCGATGCGTAGATGCAAACCAATGTTTTTGTGCAAATTTAGATCGATGTATATTCAAGTTCTGATTTATTTGCAAATTTAGATTTATGTACTAATTTAGATTTTTACCTAGAGCCCTAAATTATAAATATTAAAATTATGTTTAATTAATAAGCTTTCACTTACGTTTTCAGTTAACAGCAAACTGTTCTTGTATATTTTCACTATTATTTTAATTTCAAAACTTTTCTATCACGACTTCCACAACATATAATTATTTAATTTTTCTATGTTCACTAATTTTCTATTTGAACTGCTGTAAACCATGCTCCGGTTGAAGGAAGACTGATTGTTTATCAAATTTGTGTAGAATTACAACAACACCTCCATCTGACATCATTTGTTATCTGCGTCCTTCGGTCAAAGTTTAAGCGTGCTATAGGTTATTGTCCATACCTTGGGATTTCTCCGGTATGAATTTGACAATAGCTTGTTAAAATGATGTTGTCAATTACGTACCATTCAGGTTCTATATAGTGGATTCCTATAACCCGTGTACTTTCACTCTTCTTGTTTTGTTTTGTTGTGGGAAATTTTAATTCGACCTCTCGCGTAGACTAACTTATGGCTTTTATTTTTGTCAAGATAATCTTTTGGGTTTTGTGTTTACTCCAGGTTAAAAATCGCGTATGCAAAATTTCTATAATAACGTAAAGAGGAATGCGTTTATTTACATCCTGCGTTTCTGAAACGTGTTTAATTGAAAGGTGTGTTTATTGCGAGGATGCTTTGTTATCTCCTTGCACTATTACGTGTTTATTTTAACAGAATTCGTATAATCATTTTCTAGCTTTCGATGCTCTTAATGCGTATTTATTTAAAATTTATGAATGCTGTTGCTGGTTTAAAATAAATTTGATTGCGTACAGAGTTATTTATCTTGCTGAATGTGGTTGTATTATTAAAGGATGAGCTTCCTTGCATTAATTAAATTTAACTGTGATCCTTATACCGGGTGGTAGGTGTTTGCTTTTTCTCATAATTTGCGAATTGCGTACTTTTCATGATAAAATTGTCTAGCTTTTAGAACTACTTACATGTAGTGTGCGACTCTTCTGACCCTATATACCTCTAAGTAACCCTATTATCATAGCATATATATATATATATATATATATATATATAATTAAATTATTGGTTGTTGGTTTCAGGTCAACTGGCAAGTTTAGTACTACTCCTTTCTATTGCCTAAATTTTCGAATTTATTTTAATTCTTGATCACAGGCACTACAAATGATAAATTTTAAAAACTGGTACAATTTGGTTTTAAAGCTACATACTAAATCGAGGTTTGTATAAATAATTAGCAACAATGTAAAAAATAACAGTAACTATAACATAGCATAACTAAAAATAATATAAAATGTATAATTTAATAAAATGACACCATTTCAAATAAATTTGTCACATTGTTCTTTTATTTTTGTGTGTGACGGTATGGCAAAATTGAATGCGTGCATGTATGCATGTAACGTTTTTAATGAATTAAGTGGGTGTTAATCTGAGTGTGTGTACGTTAGTTTTTATTTTTGTTTGTTTGTTTGTGTTGTGTGTCTTGTGTGTATTTTTTTATTACATAAATATTTTGTGGTGTATATTTATAACATCTCACTGTAATAACTACAAACGATTACTTTGATCCACCACGTAGTATTTCGTTTCAAGTATCTAATTTTTAAAATTTAATAAATAGGTATATATAGAGCTCAAGTTGTTTATGTCAGTCTTTTTGTTCATTGCACAATAATTTTGATAAATATAACACATTTCTAAAAATAGTCTTTTGGATTCTGATTTTTAAATTTGAATAATTTTTGGGTTTTGAAAGTCCATAACTTGATTATTTTCTAAAATATGTTTAGTTAAAACACATGCATTTGGTTTTCGTTTAACATCGCTTTTTTGGTGAATTATCCTTTGTTTAAAGATTTGTGAAGTTTGACCAATATAGATTTGGTTAGATTACATTTGATTTTCCAATGCTCCACCCGAAGGTACTACATTGGCCAGGAAGCGAGTTTTTTTTTACCTAAAAAATTTTGAATTTTGCCGAACCCTTGCTGTTCCAAGCAAGGTAGGGATCTTTAACGTGCGTGACAGCACTCACACACGGGACCTCCATTTTACCTCTCATCCGAACGAGGGTGTATTTTTGTGAAAAATGCTCGCCTAACATTTTTCAAGCGGACCGTGTCGGGATTCGAACCCGGGACCTTGGGCGTAGTAGTCACACACATACCACTACGCCACGGAGCCGCCCATTTTTGGTTACAATTAGTACACTCAATTTGGTAAATTAAGTTTTTTGTTGTGGTTTAGGTGTTTTGTTTTTTAATTTGGAATGTAGTTTATTTAACGTGAATATATTTCGTTTGGCAATTTTGAATTTTACATTTTTAAATATTGTGGTTAGTTTTGTTGTTAGATTTTTAATGAAAGGAAGTGATCTGTAAATTATTTGGATTTGTAAATTTATGTTTTCATCATTGGTGGTATTATTAATTTGGTTGTTGTTTGTATTGAGAATTATATGGTTTATGTTTAGTATTATTTTTGCCGCTATTATAAAAAGTTATATCAAAGTTGCTAGTGTTAGTATATCATTTCTAGTTTAACATCCTAGGAAGAATATCTTAGCTGCCTTGAACGGTATGTAATATATTACAAATCTTTAGTGTTTTTTAAAAAATATTTTTATAGCAAATATGGTGAATAATTCTAGATTGAATAGATACCTGAAGGTCCATCATTAAAGCAAATGATGGTAAGATATATTCAGATATAATTATAGTTTTTTGTAATCACGTGGTAATATCTTTCCTAACGCAATCTGGTTTTAGGGTGTTCCTTTTTATTAAATATCTTGTCTTCTCTAATATGTTGTTCCTTAGGGGGACTACTTATTGATAACGGAATAACTAAAACTTTTTTGTGGAATGGAATTTATATATAACTTCTTTCAAGCGCCCGGATGTAACTCGTAGGGGATTTGATTTTTTTTTACTGGTGATCTTGGCTAGTAGTACTTCCTTGGTTCAAAAACCTTAAGTGACTTTGTAGACCATATGCCTGTGAATACAGATAGGTAATAATTTTTACTATGTATTTATCTATACTATAAAAGGGATGGTTTTGATTCACCGATTTTATAAATGGTGAAAAGTAGGTTTAATGTTTTCCCAAATTAGTTGTGCTCAAAGGTGCATTAATAAAGTAATACAAGTTTGTCATTACATATATCTCTAAATTTCTAAAAGAAGTAAGTTAACAGAAGGTTTGTAAAGTCAAAGGATTCATTAAACGGTTGGTTAATTAGTGGATGTAAAAATTGTTTGATAAACCTAACATTTAACAAATGTTTACCGGTTCAGGATTATCTTAAGATTAATACCACTGTTATCTATTTACAGTATATGTTTCATCTAACATTATCTGTTAAACATGTGTTTTGCTATGAAATGTAGATTTAACTTTAAGAACGAAAGAACATATGACTTTATGCCTACAAGTATTTGATTTAAAAATAGTATGATTAAACAAAAAGTTTTGTGATTTGCTGCTATGTTTGACTTATGTCTTAAGTTTTGTTAAGTTAATTTTTGTTTTGTAAACAAATTCTTACAATTTAAATTTTTGGTAATATAATACTGAAGCATTTCTATTCTACAAATCTGCATTTCAATATTTTTTGTAATAACTTCTTTATACGGTTAGAGCTTTTAAACGTTTCCTTATTTTTGCCCTAAGATTCTAAGTCTTTTGCAGCCTCCGCAACCAAAAACGGTCGAGTCTAGCTTTGCCGGGGTAATTTATTTATACCCTGTCGTGCACCTATTATATTCAATACACCTGGAAAAAGGTAGAGTGCAGTTTTCTTTACAGGACTAAAAGATAAATAAAAGTCCTGCAAGATCATCCGTATTTATTCCGCCCGTTTAACATTAATTTAATTTTTTGTTATTTAGTTTCTATCTAAAGTAATAGAAACGCGTTACAAGCTTTATCTGTGTTTAAAGTTTACTTTTTGTTAAGATAGTTACAATTGACTAAAATGGTTTCAAGCTCATCATATAGGTATTACCAAATGAAATATTTATAGATAATTTAAAATTTTTTGAAATGCTCTTGGTAATTTAAAAAGTCTGTATTTGGTTTTAGAATAAAGGTTTATGCACTTAAAACCGTTTGTTTGAATCTAAATGCTTTTAACATTTAACTAAGCATCTCTAAATTATTATTCAGGAGTGCATTCACCATCTACTTCAATTACTACTATCTATTTGCTTGGCAGCCGGTTGATTTCATAGACGAAGAAATTGCTGCACCTAGAGGCAATCCAGTTTTTGACGGCGACTACCAAGTGATTCAAGTTGTCGTAAACTTTGTTTGCGAGCCAATTTTTCAGCGCTTCTATGAGAGAATATGGCGGATGAGGAAGCAGTTCCGAGCCCTTATTGGCAATAGATTTGACAACATGGCATTCAGCATACAGATGCGTACTTTTGTGGGTTTTTTTACGCGGTGTATTCGTTTCGATTGCAGTGTGAATGCGGTCGAGACAGACAACGAATTTGATATTTCGTTGCCGCTAGCGGCCTTTGTCCGGCATTCACCACTATTGACGCTCATCGTTGTCACTCATCCAATTGTAATTCCTGTGTGACATGATTTCCCAATAGGTAATTCTGATTCCGACTCACCACGCACACCGCATTGCCTTCTTACAGTGTACACCTTTCGGTATTCCTTTGAATGAAATACTTGACAAAACTCAAACCTTCTTTCTTTTGAAGAGAAACCACAATTCATCCCCAGTGACGAGATTCTTCAGGATTAGAGTTTGTTCATTCTACTGCTGTAAATCGGTAAAAGTTCGGACGTGTTCGGATTTCTTGTTGTTGGAGAATTCTTAAAAGAAAGTTGCGAGAAAAGTCAATCCGACAATGGGAAGAGAGGTGGAACAACGATGCCACGGGCAGGTTGACCCACAAATTTATACCGAGCTTAGAAGCTAGAGGCAAGATCGAGATAAACTCGATCATAAAATGGTTCAGTTGATAACAGGGCACGGCGCCCTCAAAGCGTATTTACATAGGTTCGGGTTAACCAACAACGACCGCTGTGAATGCGGCAAGGGCGCGGAAAGCGCATAGCATGTGCTCTTCGACTGCCCGCTTGAAGCGGCAAATCGAGGGCATATCCACCAGGACTTTAACAGTGCATATCCAACTCCCCCATAAAGGTAGAAAACCAATAGATATAGGTAAACGACCAGATCTTCGGATGCTGGAGAAATTTATATTAAAGGTAATAATAAAATTGTGGCGGCTGTACTCTCATGTGCATTGATTTGTGATTTTAAACAGATTTTGAAATAATCTAACAAGCGCGTTTTTTGTGCAATGGCGCTGGTCGATATAATGCTCATGCGAGTGTACCTGATAATGTATTTGCTTTAGCTGTTATATGCACTGTTACATGCTTTTGCTTATTCAGAAATTTATTTATATATTTATTATATGTTTATTTATATATTTATATTATATTTATATTTATTTTTACACTTATATTTTTGCCTGCATTGTATTGTTTTGTGGCTAACTTCGTTTGACGTTCTGTCGCCAATTTTTGGCGGCAGTATATATAGAAAAGAAGATTGTATATATATATATATATATATATATATATATATATATTGCTGTGAAACCACCAAAATCCGGGTACTCCTCTTTCTAATCGAGCCTCACGAATTGGGCGTCAAGAATGCTGTGAAACCTACAAAAAGCTATTCATTACCTTAACTGTGTTGGTCCATTGACTTTCTTCCGTTAATCGCCTCGGCTGCTCCTCTAGATAACTTTCATCCTCATACATAAAAAAAACAAACACATTCCTACCACAAACATCAACGTTAACTCTATTTACATCAATATTCACAATACATTAAAATTTCAAAATTAAAATTCAGCATAAATTTCAGTATCAGAAATTTTCAAGATTAAATTTGTTATCATTTTAAAGTGCATCCAGAATTAAAGTCCTTGTAGGATGCCTACTAATTACTATAACAATATATGCAGAGTACAAAGGAGCATCTACCACCCTTTACGTTAATTAACCAGGTTCGTCTAATTGAGCTCAAAGACATACCTAAAATTTCATCATAATCCAGAACATCAATACTAAATACCCCTTTCTACTTAAACAAGCAAAATTTCACCTTAAAATTAAAATTTTATTGTTAGTACTATTTCACTAATGTCCATTTAAAGTAAATCAATTATAAAGTTATTCAACACACACAAAAATATCAAAGTTCAAACAAAATAGTATAAATTACCTGAAGTTTACTGCACTCGTAGCTTCAATGTACATCGTCCCTTTTGTTAATCACACCATTCCAACTGGATTTACAGCTTCTGATTCTCAACGCGTTAAAAATTTTCTCCATCACCATTTATTTAAAGTTGTTTCTGGGCTTTTCCGGAACTCATCTGTGTATATCTGAACCTTGTTTAGTGGATCCAGTCATGTTTATGAACCATTTAATTATTAACACCCCCGAAAAATAGCAAAGAAATTCATACTTCTTTCACCAATATACGCCAAAACTGCCTACTTTTGTGTATACATTTGTCGTTGTACATTTTACTAATTGGTACAGTGATACTAAATTTTATTACCTTGTATCTAAGTGCACTAAAGTATATTCATGTTAGCACGTAAAGAACAAGCTGTTTTAAATCACATAATATTCGAGCAAACTGTTTAAATTATTTAATATTAAAACCGGAAAACTAAAAAACACTGTTTAACGCGTTCAATCAAGTCGAAGATCTAAAAGAGCTTGTTTATATTCACCTCGGTATATATAGCAGTTAGCCTGTCTGTCTGTCGAGTCCTCAAAACGGCCAGTTTCTAGAATTTCGCCTGCTCTGTTCCCAGTCCGCAGCTCGCGCGTCGGTTTTTACGAATTTTGCACTCGCCCCAGTTAAATCTCAGAAATTTCAACACGGCTTGCAACGTCTGAGAATACCTAATTAAATTTTATACAGAAATGTTATTTCTACTTCTCAATTTTGCCTTTTACTTTCAACCAATCGCAACCCCATGACGTTGCTCTACTCACGCCTTTTTACTATATGTGTCTCGGTCTTGCGCATATTATCTGTCTCTATCTACCCTGTTCTTATTAGTGCAAATTGATATTCCTTATTATCGATTATTTCAGTCCATGTGGACTATCTGGGTTAAATAACCCCGTATCGCACCTTCTCGTGAATATTAAGCCACGGTTTCTCCAAGATTCTTTGTAACTATTAATTATCTGCAACATTTACGCAGAATGAGCTTTTTAAAAATACGCAAGGTGTTTAAACATACTATTCATTCTCAGAGCTTGATTTCATGGTATTTTATTGGGTTTTTCAAGTTTTATAGATATTATATGTTACTAACGGTTCAATTAACTTCAATTACAATTATTATCTGTACGTTTTGTTTAATACCAGTTACTTAAAATAGAGTTAATTAATATAAATTTTGCACGTAATTTTATTTGTTTCTTTACTAGGATAATTAAATTACCCGTAAAGTTTTCTAATACTGCTTCCTTTTATATAAAGCGTCTTATAAATAATTTAAATCTCTTAATTTTAATAAAACGAATGAATTTTTATGCTTCGCGCCGTTATTTAATAACGCGTACCTTTTTCCAAAGCTTCTACACGGTGATTAAAATTATTTGATGTGATTATTTAATTTTCTACCCTGGTCTAAATATGAGTAATATATATATATATATATATATATATATATATAAATATATTGTCAGTTAGGGAATGATAGAGAACGTTAAGGACAAATTTAGGATAAAATACTTAGATCAGGAAGGACGAATTTGTAAATTTATAGAGCAGGCAAAATAGCTGGATTCACTATTAATGCTTTTGGCAATTGGTTAGAAAGTTTTAATCCATTTTAAATTAGCTAGCTAGATTTGGATAGTTTTAAGTCAACCCTTCAGGTCGCATTGGTAAGCAGAGCTGGCGACTGCTATCCGGTATTACGGATCCCTCCCTCTCTCATTTTTGCTTGTGTCTTGTTGATCGGGCACACTCCAAAGTCAACGCTAGGGATACCATTATTTAAACCCTGTTTTTAGTTTTTATTTCAGTTTGTTAGATTTTTATTTAGATTTTTATTTAAGGTGGATTAATTATGAAGTTAGAATTAATAAGAAGCACGTTTATTTTTCGCGTTTAAACCCAATGCAGTATCTTCGGGTGGAGCATTGGGGACGTGGCCGCATGTATAGCGGCCCTAATTCAAATTATAATGTCGGAGAATTCGCTGATATGAAATTAGCTGTCGCAGGGCTAGCATGACTCAAAAGCCTAGAGGAAGTCGAAGAAGTGGCTAACCAGAATGCGTTCTGGACAGCCTTCAAAGAATTTTCTGGAAGGGTCGCGAGAGTGGACGGTGATAACCGCGTGTAAATCGGACGGGTTAGGGGGCGGGGGGGAATTGAACATTTTAGATTTGACTTGGCATGAGAAATGGATATGAGCATGGTAGAATCAAAACCTGTATAAAAAAAATTAAAAATTAAAAAGGAAAAAATTTTTAAAAAAAATTAATTATGATTATAACCAAAATCTAATATGCACGACTAAAACAATCACTGTCAAACCTTAAACGCGCGGAATATCAGGAATAAATCAAAACAAGTAAATAATAACAAACTAAATCAAAACCCTCGTTAATTTAAATCAGTAAATAAATAAAGAAAAAATCTAAGACGCATGTACGCCTTACAACCAAACTTACAGAAATGTTATAACAGGAGATTATACATTTTAAATTAAATAACTAGTACTTAAATGTTAAACAAAATTTTATTATTATAAATATAATTTAATAAATTTTATTGTTTTAATCAAGTTTGAGTCGGACTACTTAATGATATAGCTCCCAGCACCACTCAAACAAACATAAATCTTAATTTAAACATGAATTATAATTATTATATATATAACAGAAATATAGAGAATAATTAATTAAAATTGTTAACATATATTCTGTGATTAGTCCCGGGTATTGTGATTCCTCCGAATAAGTCAGTTTGATGTACGGTTGGAATATCTTTAGCCGAATTAGGAATGATTGCTTCATAGTGATCTCCATGTATCACATCCCTGCCATTTCCAGCGCAATGAACTACAGCTAAAGGCTCGCGAACTAATTGATCTTCTTTTGCACAAAAATTATATGATGTGATACTGAATCCGAAATGATAATAAGAATCATTTGGATATCTATTAAAGTTTATATTAGTTTGTACTGTTAACATTTCTCAAATAAATTCGATTATCTCGAAAACTAAATGAGATATTGAAAAGTGTATAGCATATTTGTAATCAGCGTAAAAAACTAAACAAGGTACATATATATCATTTATTGTATCATTATGGGAATATGGCAACGGACGACGGCGGCGACGACGACGACGTAGAGATTATATTAACCTAACTTACTTCGTAAGTTTGGTTGATAAAATAGAGTGAAACCGCACATCCCCCCTGGACTTTAAAGTAATAGTGATTGTGATCCCCAAAACGTTTAGTGCATACCCACCAGGACAATAGCAGTGCATACCCATTTCCCCCTAGCAGTAAGATATAAATAAACGTAAGAAGACGACCAGATCTTCGGATACTGGAGAAATTATTATCGACGTAAGAAAGAAAATTGTGGCGGCTGCACTGGCATAAGCATTGATTTGCATTAATAAGTAGATTTGAAATAATTTAACGAGCACGTTTTTGTGAGTAATGGCGCTAGCCGACATAATGCGTATGCAAGTGCACCTGATAAATTGGGCAATGCTTTTTGCTTTTTTTGTGCACTACTATATACTTAATGCTTATTAGACTGATTTATGTTTATTTTGCATTTATTTTTGGAGCCTGATTTGTTTTGTTTAACGTTCTACCGCCATTTTTGGTGGCAGCATTTTTATAGGTACGAAGATTGTAATTGTGAAGAATGTAATTATAATATTAATCAGTTAGGGAATGGTAGGGAAAGCTAGGGATGGATTTAGGCTAAAGATAGAATACATTACTTAGATCAGGGAGGACGAATTTGTAAATTTATAGAGCAGGCAAAATAGTTGGATTCACTATTAAAATATTTGGCGAATGCTTAGAAATTTGAATCCATTTTTAATATTAGTTAGCTAGATTTGGATAGTTTTAAGACGACCCTTCAGGTCGCACCGGTAACCAAAGCTGGCGACTGCTATCCGGTATTGCGGATCCCTCCCCTTTTACTTTCGCGTGTGTCTTGTTGAACGGACACACTTCAAATCAACGATAGGGATACCATTATTCAAACCCTATTTTTAGTATTTGTTTTAGTTTGTTAAATTTTTATTTAGGATCTATTAATTTTGAAGTTAGATTACATTTGAAGCACGTTTATATTTTTGCGTTTAAACCCAATGTAATACCTTCGAGTGGAGCATTGGGGACATGGCCGCAAGTGTAGCGGCCCTTATTCAAATTATAATAATGTCGGAGAATTCAGCGGGGGGTATGCAGTACGGCAGCTCCGTGGTGTAGTTGGTATGCGTGTGATTACTATGCCCAAAGTTCCGGATTCAAATCCTTACACGGTCCGCTTGAAAAATGTAAGGCGAGCATTTTTCACAAAAATACGCCCTGGTCCGGATGAGAGGTAAAATGGAGGTCCTGTGTGTGTGTGTTATCACGCACATTAAAGATCCATACCTTACTTGCAACAGCAAGGGTTCGGCAAAATTCAAAATTTCCAGATAAAAAAAAAACTCGCTTCTTGGTCAATGTAGTACTTTCGGGTGGAGCATTGGAAAAAAATCAAATGCAGGGGGGTATGCAGTCAATTTCTATACTTTTTCCAACTATTGAAAGCAAGAAAAGATGGTCGAATGTCCGCATTGAAGTCTTTGGCCAACATTCTTGTTGAAAAGCTTTCGTATTCCACGGCTGCCAAATGTGCCGGGTCGTCGAAATTCACAAGTAAATATAAAGTGGGCCCAAGCCTGCCACAACCGAGACCCATGCCATTAGATATCGACGAGTGAAACAAAAGTGCTGCTGCGCACATCTTTAGATTTCGTGTTCCAAGGGCACTTACGGGTCTTCGAAATTCTCACTTGCCATATTATGAGTACCAACCTGATGGCAAATTTTTTTTTAAAATAATCAGATTTCGTTAAGTATATTGCGGAATAAAATATGCGATCCAGGCCTGATTATTTTGCGTCAACTTATTTGGGGATATCTCCTTACAGCGGTGGTGCGGGTGTCCCAGGAGTGTGTGCGATACCAACTTGACGAACTTTTTTTGATCAAAGGATTCGATATAAGATCGTCTTCTGATTGTACTATCAAGGCGCCTGGCATCAAATCCACTATCTTATGGCGCGTTGTGGGTCGTATATGTCAGGCCATCAACTGTGTTTTATCAGATTCTAATAAGAGACGCTTTTGGTGTTTTTTGTTGCGGGGGTTTGCGCCGTGTCTGCGGCTGGTTAATCAGGATTTGATACACTCCGATCAACATGGTTTTTTATTTCGAGACAAATATATTTCTCAGGGTACCGTTGTTACGAGTAGTACTAATAATTCTCCATGTAGTTATCAAATGTTGTATTCTTTCAATCAGAACAAATGACTTTATTTTGACATTCATCTTTCATTTCATTCGCCCTATTGCGAAATAAACCTTATTCGTCTCTAGGGTTTACATGTAACTATTGTATTTTCGTAGCAATGTGCATACAAAAAACAAGCACGAACAAACCGATAAAAATCTGCTTAAATATCTCGAAATGCTTATCTCCTTTTCCTCTACTTATGTCCTTTCTATATGCTAATTAGGACGATAACGCGTGAGTTTGTAATACGCTTTGGGATATGATGCGATAAGAAATGGGAATATATTGTACATGCTTTCATGCTACCTTTCGCACGGAGTCAATCAGTTAATGGAAAGTTTGAATGTAAACACGTAATTATTTGCCAGCTTAGCTAAATCATAACAAACACTAAATCACTTTCTTCTCGTATTGTTTTGACAAATCGACTTTAAGAATTGTCTACGGTTAATTATATCGTTTCCGTCTTATTACGACTTTCTAGTTTAACGTAAAATTAATAATTCATAGTTGCTTCCGAATTATTTGAAGAATATTGGATTAAAAAATATCGTGTTAAAACAGTGCGTAGCGTATCAAAAAATCATTAGGGGTGGGGCTCAAAAATATAATTTGCGACACGGAACTGGTTTGTGGTATAAATTTGTGGAACAGAATCCCGGAAGTGCCAACTGTCACATTGATGGAGAAGAATATCTTTGTCGAAACTGCTATATCCTGCATTCAACAGTTCCTAGGTCAAATCCATCCGCGCCGCAGCATCGTCAGAATATGCTGCCTATCCAAAACGAACCAGTTTTTCATTCTTCACGTAATCCACCGCTGGAATCCCAACAACCTTTCAACAACTACCAAACTGCGAAAACTCTTTCTGTCATGAATCCACAATACATTATTCCCCAAGCCATTACCACTGAAACTCTACTCGTTGTGCCAGTGTCAGAGCACTGTTGCTGTGTTTGTGGCGGAAATGGACGGTGTAAAATTTCAAAAACAATTCTAAATCAAGTGTGAAAGAATGCGAAAAGCATGATCCCGTACGCCAATAAAATTTGCAATCAACATATATTGGCAACTGGAATACTTAATGAGGGATCTCTACAGCAAATACTTGCAAGATCTGCTTTTCAACAGATTCCATCAACTGAATTGGTTAACTACTTAATCGCCGTCTTGGATACACTATACGCGACAATGCATGACGACACTGGCGCTCCCACCATAGATGTCTTGAAGTCAGACGAGGATTGCAGGTGTTACACTGGAGTAAATGTGACTGACTTCCTAGATTTCTGTTACAAAAATATTTATATTTACGGTTTTGGAGAAGAGCGTAAGCGTAAGTCCTTGGCATTATTACTTGCTAAATTGCGAATGTGTAATAGTTAGGTCTTTCTCAGAGTATTGTTTCGCGATATGTTGATGCAGCGGCAAATGTTGCATACGAACAATTCATTCCTCGCCATCTTGGATTTAATCATATAAGTAGGGAAAATTACATGCAGCATATGACAACCATGGTGCGCATTTTGCATGAAATAGCTCCCAACTCTGTTGCTTACGTTATAGACGAAACTTATTTTCAAATTGAGAAATCAAGCAAGTATCTTTTTCAGAAAACAACATTTTCCATTCCAAAATACTATAATTTGGTAAAAGAAATAATAATAGGCGCACCAGGCGCACCACGGCAAGTGACAAATATCACAACGACGCAACACTTTTAAATCAAATATTTGCTAATAATGACGGGTTTGACCCAACGACGTAGTAATAGTTGATCGTGATTTAAGAGACAGCGTAGAATTTTGTGAGGGTATTGGTTTGCAAGCAAAAATGCCCACGTTGCTTGCTGGTCGATCTCAGTTTCCTCTTGACGAAGCTATCTTTAACCTATTAATGACTAAAGTTAGGTGGATAATCGAAGCTATAAACGAGCGACTGAAACGGGTTTTTTCTGTTCTTTGGAAGTCAAATTAACAACAAATAGCTTAGAAACCTGCCTATGTTCTTCAAAATTGCTTGTGCATTGCTTAACAAATATTTTGTAGCAATTTATCCAGACAACACCGTGCAGGAACAAATAGCCAATTATATGCTTGAGAGATGCAGGGTAGGGATAGATTTTATCAGGACTTGGTTGGATTAGGGCTTATTACTTCCAACGCAAATTGGAGAGAGATAGAGATTCAAGCTATACGAGAATTTCAGATTTTTACGCAGCAGGATTTATTTGACATTACAGCAGGAGTATACCAGATTAGAGAAGCGCCAAGTTACACAGCTTTTCATGTAAATAGTGTATTAGGAAGAAATCAACCCATCGAATCATTTCAAATATTTGAGTACTTGGAATATGAGCATTTATTAATGGTAAAAATAGAAAGACGACATATCTCAAACAAGAAATATAGATTATTTATTGCATATATTGTTGGCCGGAACGATCCAGACGGGATTTATGGTTATTATGGTACCTGCCAAACAGGAATGAGAACTGTAGGAATGTGTAGTCATGCTGCTGCCGTTGGTTGGTTACTAGGATATGTGTATCGAAATAACGCGGTAAATATTCCAGCAGCCGATCTGTTGACCACATAATTCACTTTGTAGTATTTAACACTTTTCCCCTCATAAAATATTATTGTCATTAAAGTATATTTAGTTTTAGTAAAAGTAACAGTAATTACAGTTAAGTAAGAGTGAATAATATTTCAGTTGACATACTTATGTTAAGTAACAATAACAATATTGGCATAATGTGTAATATTTTATGTCATCAACTAATCATAAAATGGGTGGATGAATATTTATGTAATCGTTTGAAATTAAAACATACATAATGTCAAATATAATTGAATTCAGTGTTGTCTTTGCATATCGAAGCATATACGTACATTTATAGCATCATCGTAAGTAATTAAAATAAGGCGCGCAAACCAGCGATATCTGTTGGTAATGCAATGGGTTAAAATAATTTAAGATAAACCATCCACATGCTAACTTGGAAGGATGGCGTTTCATCACAATATACAAAATTTCCTAATATGAAGAATTTTAACAATACAGTTATCACCAAGAATGCATAAATTCAACCGTATTTAGAAAAATATTTTGTACATTATTACCAATAAGATCTTTGTATAAAATACCTGTTGCTGACGATACGAATTAGGTCTACCAAGTAGATCGGCCTCCCGACATGGAGCAGGACGAGGCGGCAGGAGAATTGCAGCATGCAAGAACCATCACTCCAGCCACCACCAATACATACCATTCAAAAAACCATAATAAGCAATTTAAAGTGATTTCCTGGTGACCTTCCTAACCCCTTCATTTAAAATACGCTTGGTCTACTTGCACCCTTCCTTTTCACAGGTAGGAATGGGTGTACAACAGAGTCTATACAAAACTCTGGCGGGACTAGCGTCGACCGTTTGTGGCTGCGGCAGATTGCAAAAAACTATATCTCAGACAAGTTAAAGGTATGCAATTTAGAACATGACAAAAGAAAATACCTTAATACAACTTATATATTCACGTATAGTTAATAGCATTAATAAAAGAGATTAAATATATACCGTTATTTTCTTAAAACCAAAGTTTCATACGATAAAATCACTAAGTGCAGTTTATTTATCTACACTCTAATAATTTTAAAATTTATTTCAAACTCTACCAGATAAGATATTAGAAAATCTAAATTTATTATTGTACTTAGACACAATTTCTAGTTAAATGTTCTAAGTAAAACGAAATCATAAATACGCTTTGTTGTATTTAACATTAGTTAAGAGAATTTTAATTAAACATTTAAATTGAACATAACCTCAATACGCACCAAAAAAAGGATTCATGAAAGCTTTTCTGTTTACAACTCATTAGGTTGTATAGGAAAGCAGAGCAAAGATAATATTAAATTAGTTAAGATATAGGTAAGTAAAAGTGTGACTATATTTTATATGCATTATTTTTCTATAGATATGTGAGATTTAAAATGTAACACATGCTCATTGTTCCGTCACAGAATAAAATAAGATAAACTTTTACCTGTATTCCAGATATATGATAGGAAATGTATACTTAAATGTCGATCTTACGGCTTGTTTAGAACTATAGGATCTTCTTTTGGTTTCTTGAGACGAACTCCATCGTTAATTATTTTGGTTGTTAACCTCAAACTTCTAATTTGTAAGAACCAACCCTTGTTTGTTCCACAGCCATATGTTTCATCAACGGACATTTAATTTATTTTAGAAGGTACATAAAACGTCAACATAACATTCTTGTACGATAAAAGATAATATTTGTAGGTAGTAAAATTAATGCATAGGCTTAGATAGCCTAACATAGATAATTAAATTCTCCATCAGAGAATATTTTACAAGAGAATATATCACCTGAAAATACTTCAGCAAGGAATATGCCACGGGAAGATATGCCACCGGAGGATACGCCATCTAAAGATATGCTACGGTAGGACCCTAGAAAATAAACGTGTTACAAAAACGAAATATTGCAATACGCCACGAGGAACAGTCTAAAAATTTATCTATAAACAGCTTACCATCTATTAATATTTTGAACGGGTTATTCAGGTAGGCTTTCTTCATAAGCATTTTGCCTATATTCTAAAATGATATTTATGTATGTTAGGAAGAATAAAAGCACGGGCACCTTTTACATACCAGATACGACATCATGGCCTTAGAAAAGACATCTTTATCGGAAGACGGCATGTGCTCAAAAAGACCGTTAGATATGAAAACAAACGAAAATTTGTTCTGGTTTACAGATAACCACACATTTTGGGAGAGGAACAAAACAAAAAAACTATTCTAAATAGCAAATTTATATATACACCAGTTGTGTGTTTATGGACATTATTCAAAGGTTAACCAATAGGAAAATTACATCTGATCTTAACTATTTATATTATTTATACAAAAGAAACAATATTAAATTAAGACTAAAGATCGATGTATATAGTGTATTATTTAACAATACTAAAGGGAAGTGTTACACAAATCAAAACTAACTTGTGATTGTAAATGGTATTAGTATAAACTTAAGACGAATAATGCTTTTATATTGAAGGAAATTGGACCACAATGTAACATAGCAAGGGAACAGTGAATTGACATGTTACATACTTCCGTAACTATGTAAATGGAAGTCAACCTATCTTAGATATTACCATTAGTTATACCTTAGCATATGACAAACAGTAAGATAGCTTTGATCGTGAGTGCTTCAATCACTCAGAAATCACTTCAAATCATTGATTATGCTTGCTAAAATAGAGGTGGCTAGAGCCTTTGTTTCCGCATGCTACGATTCTTCTGTCACTTCGTCTTCCTCCATTTCGGGAGTTCAAGCTAGAGGTAGGCCTAATTCGCAGTGTTGACAGCAAGCAGTTTATTGAAAGGCCTTGATTATTACTATTACGACTAGGAATAACAAGGAAGCCTTAACAATCAATTAAAAGACTTGAAAGACAAACCTATAAAAATGATGAAAAACATCTGAGGTGGATGGAATAATTAGATGAAGATCTCGTATAAAATAGCGTAATAAAACTCCGATTACAACGCGTATAACCAAAATCACCAAAAATGTCGCTGATTAGATTCCGATGAAAACAGTTGATGGCATGACATATACGGCCCACAATACGCCACAAGATAGTGAGTTTAATGCAGGTGCCTTGGTTGAAAAATCAGAAGACGATTTTATATCGAGTCCCTTGATTTATTTATTTATTTATTTCCTTAACGGACAAGCCTTTTTACATAATATTTATTAAATTTAATGAGCACGATTATTCCATAGTTAGTATTTGGTTTGGTTGAGAATAAATATTAAAGATAGTAGTGTTAAATAAATCAAACCAATGAGAATTGTTATTTGCTAGTTTGCTTAGCCTAAATGTACTAGAATATTTAACAAAGAATACTTTATAGTAGGGCAAACAAAGTAAATATTTTTATTCCGAAGATTTCTACCAGGTACATAGACATTATAGTATCCAAGAAGGATACTACAATTAGGGATAGACTCTTGCTCGGACTTTCGGGCCGGCCCGGGCCCGGCCCGATTTCGGGTTTGAATCCGGGACGGGCCGTTGACTACTTTATTCGGGCCGGACCCGGGCTGAGCCTATCTTTTTCCGGGCCGGGCCGGGTCAAACAATTCGGGCCGGCTCGAATTTTTCGGGCCAAAAAACGCATGAGTAGATACTCCACTGTCCTTTCACTTTTATCTCACATTGAGTATGTAAACGTTCTTAATTATATTTTTACATAGTGTTTTCATGCAGCCATTAATAATCAGTTTTTCGTCTTGTTTAGTGTAATATTATAACTCACTTCTTACCCCGAATATTTTTTTCTACTTCTATTTAAAGTTTCCCATGTTGTACTTTAGGCAAATTAAAAATGCCCAGGAACATAGGACTAGGTGATTTATTCATAATTTAAAAGTTTGTACGATTTATATTATGTATATGTATATACTTCAAATTTCAATCATGCGGCGAACGTCAATATTATCAATTGCGTGTATAGTTCATGTATACTGCCTAAAACACTAGAGAGTTATTGCAACGTTCATTTTACCAATTTTTTAATTAAGTTTTCTCTTATTTAACATTTACACATGCGCGATTAACACACCATTAATGTTTGTACTGTATTAAAATACAAGGCATCTTTATTTAATTTATATACAGGCAAGGAATGCTTTTATTTAAGGCGCCTTAATTTTGACATATACCAAATGCCTAATGTACAAACTTACATTTAATTGTCTGCTTTCTGTATAGATATTGTGAAATCAAATGGCTTTTTGTAGTGTTGTTGCCGTAATTAAATTTAGAGATATAATGTCCAAGTTTATAACACGAAAAAGATATAAAACATCAACGATCTAAATACGAGGATGCTGTTTTGTAATGCTTTTTCTAGAAGTAAGGTGTAAAAATCCTTTTGAAAACAGATATGCTATAGGCTTGGAAAAAAGTAAAAAAACAGTGTCTTGAAGTAAACTCGAAGAGTATTTCTTGAAAACACTTTGACAACACATACAAATGTTATCGAATAATAAAAAAAAGGCTCATCTTTGTGTGAATAGAATTTTTTTGACCTTTTCCAATATAGTTAAATATGTTTTATAGGTCACCTAATCACAAAAAGATTTTTCTTTATTCATTTTTAAAACATAACCTATAGAGTATAGATATAGAATACTAAACATATATGTCAAAATAAAGAGTAAAGGAAAAAACACTTGCTCTGAAATAGTGTAGGAAACTGAACTATGTAGTACTAGCGCAGCCTAACATTTTTCAGGAATCTTTAAAGAATACTGTCGGTGTTTTAAATATATCATTTTCATAGCAGCGTGTGATGTAAAACCGTTATATAAACATATAAATTCTAGCTATAGCTTAAATAGTTAAGTGAAAAAATTTTGTAATAATACCATGCACGGTTGCACCTAGACCACGAAATTATTTTAGCGACCCCGAGATTATATTGCTTCCGCCGCAAGCAATCTATGCGATATATTTTCTCTCGGTACGCTAAAAAAACAATTTGGCGGCCTTGATATACAAATAACTATTTAAACGCTACAATGTAGTAAAATTAATTAGCGTTAGATTCTTCGCTGCTGCATGTATTTTAAAATAACGCTTTCAATAAAACTTTCGAAAACAATACGTTAATCGTCTATTCGTAGACTATAGTAATAGGGTACATGAAATTTTGAATTTCATACTTTGAATACTTTGATATTATCACCAGTAACGTAACTAGCCTTTTGTTTGGAGGAAGGGGGACTGTGCAGTCATTAATCATTTTCTAAATACAACTTTATTTTTAACGTTTTCTGAACACCCTCCATGGGCGGGCTAGAATATTTAAGGGTGGGGGGGGGGGCTTCTAAGTACCCTACCCCCTAGCTATGTGCTTGATTATCACTTAATTTATTGTTGAACAGTATAATTTGGCTGTAGATATAGTTTTCTATTTTGTAACGTATTTTTTTTTCTAGTTACACTTCGGTCTTTAAAATAAAAATAAAACAGCTATAATTTAAAATATTTAATTTGTGAATTACCGTCCAATAGAAATTAATACATAAAATTGATAATAACACATAGATTTTTTTACGTTTATGCTCTAAAGTTAGTTACTAAGCTCTTTCGAGTTGTCAATTTGTTCACTTCATTATCAGCGTTCGAACGGGCAAACTGTTCTACAAGTTAGTGGAGTCAAGATGGTCGTGTTTAAACACGTGGCCTCTAATAGAGTAAGGAAAAAAAATTAATTGATAAATTCTTGGTGTCTGGAGGTCGAGCCTAACAGCGGTGGCGTGAGCATGATTTTCTATAAGCTTCGCTCAGAGCAGTTCAGTTGATTCCTGCAGGCCTAAGAAGATGGAAGCCCCTTTTGATATCATTAATACAGTTGGTATATATTAATTAAATAGATTATATTAATATTTTTCATCTTAGTGCAATATCTCCGATAATAACTTAAGACAATGTCTTAAGGCAGTATTTTAAAGCAAGAACATATATGGTTACGTCTTATTTAATATAAAATGCAGTAACGTAGAAGGCAATTTCACATGTGTTCCGTTTATTTCAACTTCACCAATAAATAACATCAAATAAGGAAATTGTGGAGCTTAAGTTTTGTTAAAAAAAATTCATTCGAGCTGACGTTGGTTTTGTAATATAATCGTTGTATTCCGAAGAACTTTGATGGTTATGGAAATTTCAGCCAGCTGAGGTCAAGGTCCTATATCTTTCGTTCAAAGCAGTTTCGTAGCACGTAAGTGTACCTTAGGATTTAGTCACTTTGAACATTAATTAAATTGCTATAAAGAATATAACATTTAGAATTTGAGTTACGTAAAAAGTTTTTAATGAAACAGCAAATTAAATAACAAATCTATTGTGTGTCAGAATGTTTACACGTACACAAAGTGTACATTTGGTAAAGCTGTAAATGACATCTTATGTTAGGTATATAAAAAAACATAGATTCAGTTGTCCTATCTAGACGTCACATGTCGTCTTAATTTAATGTAAAATATGTTTAAATATTTTGAGGTCATGAACTTGCATTTTTCATCGACATGTGAAATTCGCGTATTTACTGTTAAATAAAAAATAAATTAGAATAATTACATTCTACAATATCAGCACTTTGATAATTCAATTTTATTGTAAAGGTCAACGAAGTACTTCATTGATTTAAAGAAATTTATGTATTATGAGTAACTTAGAAATTCCAAGTCAATATACTTAAATTTTATAGAAAAGATCCATTCAGAGATCTTCCTAATTTTGAATGCAAAACTTCACTAGTCTATTTCTGTTCTAGAAAATTATTAAGAGAAAATTTTATAAAGATACAAACTTAAATATTGTAGTTACATATATTCAGAAAATTTATCCAAATAGAATCTATTTTGTTTTGAATGATTTTTTATTATTTAGAATTCAAAAAAAAAATTTACAAGTCATCCCTGATTAGAAATAGAGTGTAATGAAAACAAATTCCCTCGGTATATATTTTAGTAGCCTAAATTCTATTATTTTATTTTTGGCAAATATTTTTGAGGACACAAATGGTGTCCATGTTGTACCTTTGTTTGTTCAAAGGTCAAGCCGAGACATCTGTATGACATCTGGTGTTTGAGGTCTTGGTAAGTGTGTTTTAAAGAGTGAAATTCAGGTTTTATGGCTACGTTAGTGGTGTTAAGATAAGGTTTCCGCATTCCCCTTATACAAGCACAGTTAAATTTTGTTGGTTATTGTATTGAAAAATACGGTGGCGCTCATTAAATATATTTTTGGTCTTTTAACAACCCATGACCCAAGCTCATGATCTACCCAGAGCTAACACTCGACTAGCCGTTTATGTCTTAAGAGTTTTTCTTTATCTCAAGCCATTCTCCATCCAACCTTGGGCTTACATTAATAAGAAGAAATTCTCGACCTTGTGATATCAGGTTAGGGTTTAGGAAATTTAAAGGTGTAATTTTTTTAGCTGATAGTCACAAGGATAAAGGTAATAAAAAAATCAAGCAAGAAAGAATTATTTATTACAACTTATTGCGAAAAAATGTATAATAATGCCATTATCGAACTCATGCCATAAAAAAAAGGATAAAGTAAATAACATTTTACTGGTATATAAAAGGAACTATGTACTGATGTATACCTTTTGGTAATCATTTTTTAAAAAACTTTTCAACTTTAAACAATTACTTCATTTTACTTCTATTCCATTAGATAATATGTATTTCTAAAGAATAAGATATCTTCAACATACCACAATTTGAAAATCAAACTTATTTTAAGCAAAAATTCGGTATATTATTTGACTTTCAGGTTCCTTAAGTTCTAATAACATTAGTTACTAATTTTCAATCGCTTGAGATATTAATCGATGAAGTTTGGTACCGTTTATACTGTGACCTATAAACAATTTATTTAATTTTTAGTATTGAGTCATTAACCAAAAGTGTTAAATCTTGAACTTTGGCACGATTTGTCAGTCGGTCAAATAAAAATTTAAAAGTACTAGAACAAAGGCAATCAAATTATAGATCAAAGTTCAATTCCAAAAGTTTCAGTTTCTCAAAGTACAAAAGGCTATAAAAATTCGTCTATAACAATTTCATAAACATTGAGAATTGCTAAACATTTTGTACTTTTGTTACATATTTCTAGGATTTTTTAAAGAATCAAAAATCAAATGATATACTACGGTATGTTCCACAAGTATCTTGATTGTAACTCAACATCATTATACTCTTAAATCAAACAAAAGAGTGATAGTTACTTGTTGAACACAACTGAAAAAATATTCACTGAATGAAAGTCGGGCCGGCCCGAAATCTCGGGCCGGTTTTCAGTTCCGGTCGGGCCTCGGGCCGGGCCGGTCACTTTTCTGCGTCGGGCCGGGCCGGTCTTTCCCTAACTACAATCAATCTGATTATTAAACAATTTATACAGAAAAATTAAATCCGTTGTGTTTCTCGCTGAACTTAATGTACTAATGTTCAGTTTAGTTGCAATATGTTTACAATTATGATCACAGAAATTCATAGTCATACCTATACGGGATGCAGTATATCGAAGATAACCTCTTCGTATACTTTCCAACTTATCTGACTGAACCAAAAAGTTCGTCAAATTGGTGTTGCGCACACTCCTGGGACACCCTCATCACCGCCGTAAGGAGATATCCCCATACCATATCCCATACCTTATTCCGCAATATACTTATCGAATTCTGATTATTTTCAAAAAAAAAATTTGTCATCAGGCTGGTCTCGTAATATGGCAAGTGTGAATTTTGAAAACCCGAAAGTGCCCTTGGAACACGAAATCTGAAGATGTGTGCAGCAGCACTTTTGTTTCACTCGTCGAGATCTATCCAATGGCATGGGTCTCGGTTTTAGCAGGCTTGGGCCCACTTTGTATTTACTTGTGAATATGGCCCTTTGATGGTCGACCTCTTCCTTTTTCAACCGTGAAGTTTGTATCGCTTGACATGAACGCCTTGAACCATTTTTCAACTTAGCTTGTGCTTATTATTCCTTTTTCAAAACAGTTCGTTGAGATCGCGAAATGTCTGTGCTACATTTCAATTTCGTTGAAGTGGTATAGCACAACATGGCGAATATGGATATGATTTTAGAATCGCATCTTCACTACCATAATATTTAAAATTATTTTTCTTAAAAGAAATTTTAAAAAAATTAAATCATCCCGCACCGATCCATTAAAATTGATTTGTTTTTGGTAGGTTATCATACATTAATATAGTTTCTAGTATTTGGTGCAATAATAAATTAATCTTTCTAAAGACCTTTTAACGTTTCCTTGTATCTCTGAAATGCTACAGCTTGCATGTGTAGATTCGATCTCTACATACCTTTTAGAGTCACGTTTAAGTATTTATTGAACATGTACAACAATGTGCTCGGTTACATTTCCAGATGTCCAGATCTTCCTTGTAGAATGGCGACGTACAAAGACAGAAAGTCCATTATGTAAAAGATACTTTAGTAATTTCTTTTAACATTTTTTCGATAAAATATAACGGGAACGTTTTATAAAAGTAGTTCTTCCGCGGGGAGAAGAAGCCGCAATACTTTTAGAAGTTCTAGGACGTAGAACAAAATTATTTGAACTTAAACCTTTAAATAGTTTTTTTTTGCTTGATTACGTCTATCAAAAGCGCAAACCTGCATATCTTTTATGGACGTATATATCTAAAATTAGGTAAGGAAGAAAATGCACGAATTACTGAGAACTAATAAATAAAAGGCGCCTGATGTAGAAAGCTAGTTATGGTCCTTGACACAGAACTGGAACTGTTGCCATTATTTTCCCATAGTAGCTTACCGTAAATTTAATAAAATGCCTGCCATTTTTAAGCATTCCCACAACTTATTTCACTTTAAAGTAAAGTCCAAGCAAGATATAAATGTTTTCTCCCATATATGCTTAACATAAAGTAACATCACGTTCTGAGAGATCCACGTTCAGATACACAAAGCTTTGATGAAGGTTCAAAACATGTAATCATTATGTTTCTGTAGTTTATTTGCTTGGTGTGTTGAATGGTTGAATATAAAGTTTCACAAAATACAATACGGCTAAACAATAGTTAACGAGAACATTGTTCTACTTCGATACCAATTAAGCAGGTAATATAATAATCCTTTGCGTGTCCAGACGTCACAAACTGAAGGGTCTTCTCATTGTAATTTCTGAGTATTGTATTAGCTTTAGAGAACATTTTGCTGACTCAATAATTTGCAAGCTTTTCATTAGTTTGTTCGAAATGGTGTTAGACGTTTAATGAAACGGTGGTGCTCTCAAAGAGCAGACAATTATTTTTAATTATAATTATTCTTGATTTGATTTTGATTATTACGAAGGTTCTGCGTTGTATTATTAACATAAAGGATCAAATCTGACCAAAAATAAAAGCTTGAAGACTAAAAATTAAAAACCTATATGAAAGAAGAATGCGTGGTTTGTTTTTCTTGAAGTCCTTAAAACACTTACTTAAAAAACCAGTTTGAGGATTTACGGCATAAGATCAGATTTAGCCCAATAGGCTTCGTCTGACATCTTTTATATGTTCTACACTTGTTTTTACGTGCTAAATTAACGTTATTTGACCGAATTAATTTTACTCCACAAAACATGCGTTTCAGTAAATAATGCACCAGTTAGCATTCAAAGGCGAGGGGCGAGTTCTATAAAAGTAAATGCAAATCTTTTTGGGGGTATATGAATGGTTACACTTTCACTAAATATTATAACACCTACCTGGAAAGGTCTTTGAACTTTTTGTCTAACAAAGAGCCATTAAACGCCAACCCGCCTGGATTTCAGTCTCGCTGAAAGATGAGTGTTCCAACAGACGATTTTAATGGTTATTATTGCAATATTGGCTGATGGAGCCTTGTGTACACTTTTTTCTCGCCTTCTATAATTTAAAATAAAACACAAATAATAAGGAAACTTCAAGTCGTTCACCAAACCTATATTATCCAAACGTGAATATTACAGTATATAACAAACACAAATCCTAAGACCTATCCATAATTGGTCAAATATGCCTTTATTATAAAGAAGAAAGCATTTTAAATTTATCAATTGTAGATATTCAACCAAATTAACCTGTACATATTAATTATGTATATACAATGGTGGTGTTTGCCCATATAAAAATTTTCTGACTACAATACGCTTTTACTAAGCGTGGACCAACATAAGCTCTTTTAATGAAAATAAGTTTTATAAAACCAATTATTAAATATACATCAGCATGAAATGTGTAGCGGGTGAAAATCAAAAATTCTTGACATACAGATTTGTTGATCTTGTACAAAGCTCAATCTACTTTTACTGCAGGACAAAAAAGGTGTAAGTAATCCAATAATCAAATTTTGTGTTGAAAGAAAACGTTCACTACAGGGGCACTTTTACCTGTAACAATAATTTTTGAATGTGCGTTTAAGTTTGAATTTCGGCACTTGCTCCTTTAAGTACCGCTACTTAAATAATTCAACTTATCGCCCCTAGCGATGGTTGCGTGTCAATCAAACTTGAAGCTCTATAATTAAAAATCGAAAGCTCGAATCTCCACTATTATGATCTGTCGGTATTTATAACTTAAAATGGTTTACGGGTATTCTTCGCCTTATTCGTTCTCAGGATTTGTACGAGTTAAATTATCCTAAGGCTGTTGATCACTACGCATTAAATTTTATGTTGTTTTATGAGTTTATGACCATTGGGGTAATTTACTGTAGTTTCGATTTCTTTAAACTTGTGTGAATGCTTACGAATATACTCTCCTAGACTGGTTATTTACCGGAAATCTGCGTGTGTTTTTCTACTTTAATATGCAGAGTGTATAGTCCCGGTCTCTATTTCTGGTTGTATAAGAATGTACTGCATTGTATTGTTTTGTGGCTTAATTCGTTTGACGTTCTGTCGCCAATTTTTGGCCGCAGTATATATAGAGAAAAAGATTGTATGTATATTATGTCTGTTAGGGAATGATAGGGAACGTGAGGGACAAATTTAGGATAAAACACTTAGATCAGGGAAGACGAATTTGTAAATTTATAGAGCAGGCAAATAGCTGGATTCACTATTAATACTTTTGGCAACTGCTTAGAAAATTTGAATCCATTTTAAATTAGCTAGCTAGGTTTGGATAGTTTTAAGTCGACCCTTCAGGTCGCACGGTAAGCAGAGCCGGCGTCTGCTATCCGGTATTACGGATCCCTCCCCCTCTCATTTTTGCTTGTGTCTTGTTGATCGGGTACACTCCAAAGTCAACGCTAGGGATACCATTATTTAAACCCTGTTTTTAATTTTTATTTTAGTGCGTTAGATTTTTAGTTAGATTTTTATTTAGGGTGGATTAATTATGAAGTTAGAATTAATAAGAAGCACGTTTATTTTTCGCGTTTAAGCCCAATGTAGTACCTCCGGGTAGAGCATTGGGGACGTGGCCGCAAGTATAGCGGCCCTAATTATTTCGAGCGGGAGAAAGATCTTGGTTAATTTTTTTTTCCCGCGGAATACATAATAATAAAACTTCCTAAAAGTCTCGAGCACCGTCGGAGAACTCAGAACCGTATTCTTGTGCGTAAATACCCTAACTTAATTATAAAGAAAATCCTCTACGATAAATAATTAACTAGAAGCTTGTGACGCCAATTGAAGCGTAACAAACCTAAAACTGGAATCAAGTACTACAGAGAAACATAAGACGTCCGTCACTAACTGAAAATGGTACTTAAGGCTAAACATTGTTTTCAAGTTTAATATTTTTGTCTAAGCGTCATTAGATCAGTTGTAACACGATTAAAAATCAAAGTAGTCTCCTAACGTAATACCGTAAGTAGTTTGACACTTTTGAATATTGTCAAACAAAAGTCAAATTTTTAAAGCATATATTTTTTCTATTTCTTAATATCCCCAAAGTAAGTTAAAGAACTAAAAAAATTGCATTTTACAATATTTTAATTTACACCTCACGTTGTTAAAAAATTAATTTGGCAATCCAAATAATGTCATTACCACAAGATGTTATTGGTATACTTCGTGGATCAAAAGCAGTTGTACAAGCTGCTGCAAAACTGCAAGAAGAATATCTTAAAGAAATTATTTTAAACTCCTGCATTGGCAAACAAAATATATGTAACGATAAGTTTCCAAAAGATTGTGCTAATAAATCAAATGATTGTATCGTGCAAACTGTTTGCGACACTTGCGATAGGTTGTATACAGTTATTGACGGCATAAGGCATTATATTTCTTCGACTCA
Source organism: Platerodrilus igneus (assembly GCA_036346225.1). Taxonomy (NCBI): domain Eukaryota; kingdom Metazoa; phylum Arthropoda; class Insecta; order Coleoptera; family Lycidae; genus Platerodrilus; species Platerodrilus igneus. Next base: position 8,068,254 of record JARFIW010000565.1, read on the forward strand.
AAATTCTGTATCCTCAAAATTTTCTTTTCCTAAAGTGCAGATGGAAATATCTATTTATAATACAAAAAAAGACAGCGATGTTGTAGTGCCAGAAGTTGAAAATGAAATATTATTGGAGTTAGACAAACGTTTTGTAAAATATAAAAATGCTAGAAGTGCAACCCTTAGTGATTCTGCTCTGAGGTTGCCCGCTATTGTCAGCCTTAAAAAAACTGCTGTTATGTGTTTAAAACCTCATTAAAATAGTTGTGAGTAAACGTTTAAAAAATGTTATTTTAAAAGAGAACCGAGAATTAAATATTTTTTAAAATATTTAACTTGATTTTATTTATATTCTCGTGATGTTTGTTTTTGTATCATGTATAACTAAAAATAAACTGTCTTTCCCAATTAATGTTTCAGTTTTAAAATTAAATTAGGTCAATGGATACAGTGTATGAAATAATTTTGTAATTCAAATGAATGTTTACTTCAAAAACATTCTGCAGATTTTCGGTATATAAAATGTGCATATACAACAAAACAACAGAGCAACATTTATTACTATATATATATATATATATATATATATATATATATGTGTGTGTGTGTGTGTGGTGTGTGTGTATTTAAATATTTTAGATAGTTAATTACACAAGGTAAGTTGATAAATACTATCGTATTACAGTGAATAAGATGAAATAATAACTTAGACTTTTATGCAAAGCCCAAATGATCATTTCAAATCGAGCTAGTAATTGATATATATATATATATTGATGTAATAAGGGGTTATATAGAAGTCATTGAACACCATATCCTGTACATACAATACCCCCAAAACTCGAGAAAAATAAAGAAACCTTTCTAATATTCTAATTATTCATGCTTAGTAATTGGAAACACTCTATACATTATTCCAAATGCAAGTACCGTGGTGCAATAGGCTTTACATAACAGTATCTTTCGATAGCATAGTACCTAAGTTAAGAATTCATGTGATTCATCCACTAATAAGTACTAAATACCATTTAAAAACGCGTTCTAAAAAGAGAAAATATTATTGAAAATCAGTTCAAGTTCATTTCATAGCAAGATTAAACATCTTTTTCCATTGAAAGCCCTTTTAATGCAGAACGAGAAATCATGTATTTTAAATTGAAACTACTTCATTTTTTACATTTTGGAATTTTTTAATTTATCCATTCGTTAGCGAATACATTTGATAAATCAAATTAAATCACACTCATGGCATGTAATTAGAACGATTAACATGAATGCACGTTCCAATTAACGAGGTTATAATATGCTATAAGAATCCTTAATGAGCCATAAATCAGATAAGATAACTAGTTATTTTAACATCCATTCTTAAACCATACCAATTAAGCATCTATAGTGGGATATTTACGACGTATTAAATCAAGTATGACAGCCAATTTAGCTAACATAACGTATCATTTATTGCCATTTCCGACGAAATTACAATAGCTTATAAATCAGTTCAGCCAGAGTTTTCTAGATGTTTATGACTTAAAAACGTGGATACTTTATAAACTGGTAAATAATCAGAATGTAATCAATTACCAATTGTCTGTTTGTCAGGCAATTACTAATGATTTTTTTTGTCAGTCAATTGTCTTTTAATCAATAAATAAAGTATAAGTTTATGTTAGTAGTACTATACGTTTAAATATATTTGTATTTAAAAGTTTTGAAGTAAAGATTCACGTTCCAAGTAATTTTTATTTAAATACGAAGAACTCAGGTTGGAAGTAAAACAATGTAGTAAATTCCTGTATATAAATTTAAATATAATGGAAGAACACGACATGAATTTTCAAATGCATTTATTGGTAAATTACTTTTAAAAATGGAGCGACATGGAAATTTAATCTACGATTTGGTCATGAACGAATTTATGAATCCTAGCATAATTTAACGGTGAACGCAAGTATATCATTCTTTCAAAATCTTTTAAAGGACAACTTGTTTGCTCTAGTTATTTTAAATAGGTTAAATTGCGTAAGAGTTCAGCATGTAAGTTATTTTTTTGTAAGTGGATAATTAAGATTTTTTTACATCAATTTTGAAATAATTTGACCATTATTAAGAGATTTATTAAAATGTATCCGATCAGCTTCGTTTATTTACGGAGGTATGAAAGATTATTGAAATTATCCATGCATATTTTTAAATATTTGTGCATAGCGTGACTTACATAAAGAATGGTTTGGAAAACGAATGACAAAAAGAAATTGTATAAACTCTATGTTAATGTCTAGCAGTTGTGAAATGTTTTTAGGCTGAAGATGTTCTTTTCATTTGTAGATTTGAATACTTACATGTAACCAATCTTTTTAGATAGTGTGTGTTGAAAAAATATGTTTGTGGATGTAGCAATAATTATTATTTGAAGGATTGTTTGTTAATGAATATTTGATGTTATAAGTTTTCGTTGTTTCATTTAATCTAAGCTAGCAAGATAATACGTGAATCTTTAGTCAATAATTCTCACCATTTCATTGACACCCAACATATGGGCTTTATTTCAATTCATTTTTATTCGCTACATTACACAACACTTTATTGGCTCCCAACGTCTGGGCAACAAACAGCACTGCGTATTTATTGACGTTCCAACGTATAGGCTCGATTAAGCCGCTTGAACATTAGGGTTTTTTGTCCTGTACGATTTTGTAGGAATTTTCTCTGTGAAGTATATATGATTGGTTTTTAGTAAGACTGATATAATGAAAGAAATTCATAAGGGATTGAGAGCTGAAGAGGTAGAAATTGTTTCTCAAGAAAGTGTGGAAGACCCGAAAAGAGAGGATTCAGAAATAAAGAAAGAACAGGGCGCAGGAGAGACTCAGGAATCTAAAATAATGGTTTTCCATTGAATCTAAATAAGAGCATGCAGGAACAAAGGAGATGAGCGAAAGGATTAAAAAATTAGTTGTACAATCTGTTAATATAATAGCCCTATGTGACATAAACTATTTTAGTGATCGATATAAACTAATCAGAGTGCTTTGATATGAATTAATTATAGTGCGTCGATAGTAATTAATAAAAGTAGCATTGTAGCATTTAAGAAGTTCGTAGTGGTACTGTTAGGTATTTGCTGGAAATAAATTGTCCTGAGTGCTTTAGAATTTTACCGTACCGCGGTTGTTGAAATGGCTTGTGTAATCGGTTAATAATAAAGATCTGTTTGTTTTTGTAATACAGTAGAAGTATCAGTATGCAAAGTGTATTTATTTTTAATAGTTTAAAAATTATTGTGAAACATTGTACCAAGATTATTTATATTGCAACGATAAATAAATCTTTGTTATACTCTTTAAAATAATTAAGCTTTATAGCTCATGTACAAATTTCTATGTTACAGAATGAATTACAAATCTTGAAATTGCTTGTTCGATGCCGAAGGGATAAATGACCGCTTTTGGTAAAATTTCTCTTTATGTAATAAAATTCTAAATACGTCATTTTTTCCATTACATTAGATTGTGTTTGAGGTATGACACTTCTACATAATGTAATAATTACTAACAATTTCGCTTCTTTATCTATTTAATGAGCTGTCAGTTTTAAAATTTATGGCGATAGTTCAATTTTTCTAATCTGTAATATATTTAGAAATATTAAACTCGTTATCTTATCTATTGTATAGCCTTTCCGGAAGTATTATGTTCCGCAACTTTAACTTGTATTCATTGTGAGAGAATATAATTTATAGTTTTGAGAACATTTCGAGAAGAAAATGCCGTATTCTTTTATTTAGTTAACGTAAATATTCGAAAATTCTGAACTATTTTTCTTTCAATAAATTAGCGTATTATGTCTAATAAATGATAACCATCGACGTTGTTTAAAGTGGAGATTTTCCAGTCTGCATATACGCAATAAAACTTTGATTGTTCAAAATAATAATATTTTCACACGGATTTTAATTACACAATCAATAAATGCTTTTGTGTTTTCACTAACTGAAATTTATTTAGTATTTTTCAAATGAACTAGATTTGTTCAACCAATAAATCTTGTATTACGGTAAGAAACCTGCTTTAAATGTATTTTTCAGGAATTATTTAAGATGGATTTGAATTAACACAACTAATAAATGCTTCTATTTTCACTAATTTTAAAATTGGGTTTCGTTCTGTGTCCCTGCGTTTTATTTACATGAGAATGCATTTATCTTGCTAAAAGATATCATACAGGGTAAAAATTAAATATTGAGCATATTTACTTTTCTCAGTTTTGGGTGGGTTTTCTCACAGAATTCGAAGCTCAATGACCTCTCGTGACCTCATTATCACTTCTATTTATATATATATATATATATATATATATGTATATATAATACAGTTTGGAGATAATGACCTTGCACAAATACGATATATTATTAATGGGTTTGAAGTCAGCTGGAGGAAAGTATACTCTTTTTTAAGGTCTAAATTTTCAAATTTATTTCAAATTCTTGATCACAGGCTTTCTAAAAAACAATTAACTAGGCTAACATATACATGAATTGCTATTAACCTACAAGGTGAGGATATATATTAAATTAACATAGATATTAAATCGAAAAATCTTTTTAAAATAATGTTTGCTTCAAGTTGTATAAAAATTGTATAACTTGTATAAATATAAAATGTCAGATTTTGAAACCTTTCAGTTTCACTTTTTTATTATTTAAAGCTTTAAATATAGGATTCCTACGTGTGCGTGCGTGTGTGTGTGTGTGTGTATGCATGAGCATAAAATAAATTCGAAAATTTAGGCCTTAAAAAAGAGTATACTTTCCTCTAGCTGACCTCAAACTCATTAATAATATATCGTATATATATATATATATATATATATATATATTGCTGTGCAACACCGCGTTGAGAGCGTCACTAAAAGAGTGCTGTGATACAGATACAGCAATTTGTAAAACTTGAAATTGTTCACTTATATTCCTTTTTAACTTTGCCTGGCTAGCTCAACGGAATTGACGGAGTTTTTAAAATGAACTCAAACAGCAATATCACAGAAGCACTTATACAGTATGAAATATTTTCTCTCATACAAAAGCATATAGAAGAATTACAACATCGTTTCCTTCAAATATAAAACAATTTCTAAAAAGTATTTATTATAAAAAAAACATGTTCCTCACCTTATTTTAAATTTACAGAACTAGATTTTTTTTTTATATTTTACCTGACTTTGTTTATTCCCACGCTTGTAAGGTTTGTTTAGCCAACAAAATCATTGACAGATAATCTGTTAAAGGGCCAGAGTGTTTCGAACTCCGATCAAAAACGTTCCTAGTAAAAATTCTTTACCAAAAAAATATTATATGATTATCAATTATTATTCTATTGTAAATTAAATACAAATACTCCAATATCAGTTAAAAATAAATCTAAAAGTAATACTTGTAGAATCCACAAAAACGCTCCTCGTAATTAAATATCTTCTTATTTTAAATTGACGTTAAATCAGCTTACAAGATTTTCCATATTTAAAATTCTCATTTTAAACAGTAGTTACCAAAGTACATTTTTTGGTTAAATGTTCCTTTCGATTATTTGATAAAATTTTTAAAATATTGTTATATGGAAAAATTTTCCCTCTTCATTGTAATTAATAATTTCCATTTTTTTATGTAATTTGCGTTTAAAACATCATCTCTATATTCATTGTAACAATGTAATTATTAAATTCAGTATGCTTACTGCATACTTCAAATATTATCTTCGCAAAGCAACAACTCGCGACTTAAATCAAAATAACAGTTCGCGATAAAATTTAAGAATCGACTGTATTCCCGTTTTTAATAAACGCTTCCTTATATACAGGAATTATCTATTTTCAGAATGTAGTAGAATTTTCGCGATTCCATTCTAAATAATAAACGCCTATCTTACGTAACCTTTTTGAAAATCCTTATTAGCGTTTAAAATTGTTGAGTTTTGTGATATTGTCGGAGGCTTTCACGGCCGTGTCATTTTATAAATTAAGGTCGACGTTTCGCCCACTTTTGTAAGGGGCTATATCTTGTTCTGATGAAGCCTCTTGTAACATACTGTTTTAGTACAGTCGGTTATGTAAAAATAACTCTCTATTATTTCTCAAATTGGTTTATTTTCTAGTTTAATTTTAGCGTCCCAATTATTAGGATAACGGTTTTGTAGCATAAATATGTCTGCGATTTTAAACGACTTCAAAAGCTCCGTTCCTAAGTAGCCAGAGCAGGGTTCTTGAAAAATATATTCCAAAGATTTAATTAACATTCACAAGGTACGAAGCTTTACTTGAAAGGCACTTAACGTGTCAGATTAGTAGTATCTACTAATAGATGTCAATCAAGTAGCTAAGATCCTAGTTATGTATAAAGCAGCCCGAGTTGTCTGAATAATTTCCAATTAGTTTGGGTACTCAACTAAAATTATAGTTTCGGAGTTTTCTTGTGAGGGAGATTTTGGCTATCCTAAAGCAATTGTTAGTTTTAATTAACTTTTAAGATATATGACAGGCTTAACCCTTTCGATTATGAGAGCTAAACTGGACTGGGTATTTTTCAATTAACTTAAAAGTATATAAGGAGTTCAGCGTGGGATGGAAAGGGCTTTTTTTATTTTGATACTTCCAACAGACAGGTTGTTGATTTCTGTACTTCTGAAAGTAAAGTGATGTGTGTTTTTTATTTTATTCTGAGTAAGTACTTTCCCAGTTACTAAAACAGAGGTTATGGTATTTTTTTATAATAAACTCAAGGGTTGTGTTATGAATTATGTATCCGTAATTGTTTAACTAAATTGTGCCGACGTTCTGTAAAAATACCGACGTTCAGATTAAAGCTCTGAGCTTGGGCTTAAGTTGAACGCGTTGAAATTTTAATCCCTGAGTACTTATTTCGGCAGACAGCGAGGTTTCAGCAGGGCACACCGCTTCATTGTTATTTCGACGGTAGCCTGGGGGCTCACGCAATAGCTTAGCAACGAAACCTACCTGATTTCGTAATTTTCAGGTCGGGTATTGTAGTAAAGGACTCCCGTAGTGATAATCTTTGTGTGTACTTGAACAAGTTCCGTTACTGTAATAGTTGACCGGTAAAAAAGTCGTTTCTGTCCTGTTAATTGGAGACACCCTTGTTAACTTAGAGCGTGGGTCACAGTAAGTAACTTTATTAGAATACTGTATATATAATTAATTATTGTATTGGGGTGTTTGAGCCCGAAATTGGTTCTTATATCCTTAAAAAGTAGACTAGTCCTAAGAAATTTAGACATTAATTTGGTTTAGTCATATAGTGTTTAGCTAGCCGGAGGCTCTAAAGCTCCACAGTAGTGCAGTGTTAAAATTTTCTGCGTGCGTATTTGTGACAATCTTTTCCCATTCTCAAGAACAAAGTGCAACGAGTGATAATACCTTGATAAGGTCCGTAAGCCTTCCCCTCCCTTACGGTGGCGTCCTATTGTATATAACGGCAAATATTGTATATATTTTGTACTCATATGTCATTAGGTTAAGGTTTAATTAGTTGTACAGTTAATAAAACAATCTAAATTTATATCTTAGTGTGTTGTAGCTTAATGAACCTCACCCTCTCACCGACTGTAGCAAGCTTGCGAGGCAATGTTCCGAAACGTTTGGGTACTTTAGATTTAGGGGCCATGCCCTATTATTTTATTGGTAATTTGATACCCTCACGAGGCAGGTTTGTATATAAGTTACACTCTTACAAAAGTGGGCGAAACGTCGACCTTAATTTATAAAAAGACACTGTTCCTATCCGGAACCATAAATATTTATAATTGTGGAGTTTTATTTCCTCGTTATCTCGTTCACTTATTAGTGACGCGCGCTGTTCAACCTACTCTAACACATATACAATTATTGTGGCGTCGCATACTAATGCAAAAGATAATCAATTGTTATCGGTTATTTTTCAATGTTCAGGCCGCTTCTTGGAACAAACGTTTATTTATTAATAAGTTCATACGAATTGGCATATTCTCCCAATTTCCTCGAAACTTCTTTCTTATTCTCGCGTATTCCAGAAAATTCTCGTTTAAAATAAATTTATGTAATCCAGAGGGCAATCCATTTAAACTTTAATTGTTTTTTAATGCAAGAAGAGTTGTATTTTATAGAAAATATTTGCTTTCGCGTTTTAAAACACAAAATTAATATTAAAATTGTTTTTTTTAACAAAAATGTAGTTTCTTAAGCAATCTGCATAAAGCTAGTGCTATTTACAGCAAATTAAAAACACTTTTAACAAAAATGTTTTGATAATTAGTAAGTGAAAATAAATGGCTTTGTATTTATCTTAAAATAATCGATTTGCGTTCGCATTGAATGCGTTTTACGGTACTCTTACAATTATTTATTTTTACATATTTAACTTACGTTACTTGCTATTTATTCACAATACGCTTATATCATACAGGGTGATTATTTATACACGCGTAATTGCATTTTTTGCTTGTACATCAATGAATAAAAGTACGCTTGCTACAGGGCGTTAACATAAATTTACGGAAATTTCCGGTTTTTTCAGGATTCTTTTATATTTTGGTGGAGTTTATTTGTAGAACTTGGGTTTCAACGACCTCTTGTGACCCCTTATATACATTTTTATATATATATATATATATACATTTATGTGTATGTGTGTGTGGTGTGTGTATGAGTGTGATGTTTACAACCATACATCAGCCTAACTTTCAACGAAGTTTGACATATACAGTCATATGCAGTGTCATGTTTTTGACATTTCTCTGTTATAGGCTGGAAGCGATACTCAAATTCACGGCTGTAAGCCAAGGATTAAATATAGATATTTAGTATTTGCCCAAGATAGGTTGTTTATAGTATTGTAATATTAATTAATAAGATGAAATAATAACTTACACATTTATGCAAAGCCTAAACGATCATTTCTAATTGTAACATGAAAAATGTAAGGTTCCGGACAGGAAGTGAAACTGTATCTTGGGCTTTGACCACCGATTCGCTAGCCAATTGCGCCACCCAGACGTGTGATAACAATTGAAAAGATATATAAATATAAATCATATAGGCAACCGTATATCATCCTTTGCACTTTCCAACTGTGACTAATCTATAGAAATGTCTGAACTAACTGATATTAGGAGACGTCCATTTTAATCTCTTATTAAGATAGGTGTTCCCGAACGACAACGCTTTTCCCTCTCCGAGAACTTACTTACTTTGTTGTTTACATTTTAACAAAACGGTGATTTCTAGGTTACTGGATTTTAGTCGTGATACTTTATCGAACCTTTATGAAATAGTTGCTCAGTTTCCTAGGCAGAAACTGTACGTGACAAACGTGTAAGAAGTAGAATAGTTTCGATTTTTAATTTATCAGGAAAACGTGTTGTTTTAGTCTACTACCACTACAAATGTTAGATAGATAGATAGATTTATTTGGGAAGAGTGACAAATGCCACGCGCACTTAGGCCTCCTAGTGGACCCATTGTGCTGCCTTCCTTGCCCTAAGTTGATCCTTCAATACTCAGCCATCCGACCTTACATGTGAATTTGAGGATGTCTGACCAGGGGGGTCTCGAATTCCGTCTTTCTCAGACCACAAATCCTCCAGCATGGATCCTCGAAGACGGACGAGTGCCCGGTAGGTGCAGAGAATGTGCTCATCCGCCTCATTACCCTGTTGACAGTCGCGGCAGATGGGGTCGTCTGACAGACTCATTCTGTGCAGATGCTTCCTTAGTATGCAATGCCTGGACAGTATACCTATTAGTAGGTCGGCAGCTTGTTGTATAAGCCCACCTGTCCTTGTGACGGCGGTGGGTTATATGCCTTATCATGGAGAACATCACCGATGGCGCAATAACAACCGATAGCTCAGGGCCGACAAAGCCCCGAGCCGCGCCCTACCTCGCCAAAGAATCTGCCTCTTCGTTGCCATGTACTCCTGAATGTCCTTTGATCCAAACTAGCTCAGGGGCGTTAGTATTAGAAGCGAGTTCGAGATGCGATAGCATTGGTAAACCGCTCCCAAGAGGAGCTTCTGCTCATTTAAGCTCAAAAGAGCTGCTCTGCTATCGCTCAGAATGCGTATAGCTTTATTTTAAATTCTGCGTTCCAGTATGGCGTTAGCACCATGCATGATTGCTATGACCTCTGCTTGGAAGATAGGTACCAGCTTGCCCAGCGTAACACTTTCATGAAGGTCTAAGTCATCGCAGAAGATGCCTGCCCCGATACCTTCATTTGTTTTGGAGCCATCTGTGTAGATGGAGATTTCCGTTAAGGAGGCGTCCTCAGTGTTCAAACAAACCCCGAAGCACTTCTTGAAAATCATTATGGGTACGATCGCACCAACCACTCCTCGCAAGAGAGAGGTGTTCCGCATCGCCTTTCTTAGTATGTTGTGGTGTTTACCACCGCCTCCCTTATCGATCCATAGACCTTTGAACCGCAGTCTCATTGCCACTCTCAAAGACATCTCCTCCACATGTAGGTTCAGGGGAGTGAGGCCTAGGATGGCTTCTAAGGCTGCAGTAGGTGTAGATCGCATTGCGCCCGTGATGCCTAGACAGGCCACTCATTGGATATGAGTAAACTCTTTGATTGCATGGGCCAGTCTGGTCCTGGGCCACCAGACTACAGCACCAAATGTTATGAAACCCTTTCTTAGCTGCGTTACAATATTTTTTAGTTTATTCGGTTTCAAGCAGTCAAATATATATACCAAAACAAAAGTGATAATTTATATTATACTGTCTTCCTGTATACTCCTGTCTCACTCCATTATAAAGTCGTATCCGCCATTTGTTACCTTTTGGATGTAGTTCTTTGCTGATTTAAACATAATGTTCTTTGTATTTGCTGTTTCAGAGTCCATCCCACAATTGGAGGATGTATGATTGACTTTTCAACAATTTGGTTTTATTATTCGATTACATGGCTTTGACTATGTCAGAAACAATAGTGCTACGTAATATCATTCAAGATTGATCTTTAAACCAAAATACTTTAAAGTATGTTTTTTCGCACAGCTCGGTTGCTTGTAGTAAAGTTTTTAGAAATATTTTTCATATTATAAAATAAAATATTTGATTAAGAGTGTTATAACGGTATATGCCAAACCACTGGCAAAGTGTTTTTAAAAAATTCACCTATAAGTCAACATTTGACAAGTAAGAAATGACAAGGAGTCCATGAATGAACTCTCAAAACTTTTGATTTAAACTCGATCAGTGTATAAAAATCTTTCGTTACAACAAATTGTCCTTACTCATTAAGAAGGTATTATGTATTTTCCACAAAATTCTCCATTAAAATGGTAAAAGTATAGTTATTTAGAAACTGACAATACTTGGGCATCTATAAGTTGGTACCTCAAGGTAACTTTCACGTGCTGAGCGAAACCATGATGCCGTTTCCAGAGGATCTATTTGGAGTACTTCGTGGTTTACAAACAGTTGCGCAATGTGCAGTTAATATACAAAAAGAGAAATTGGGTATGATAATATCTAAATCCAATACTAAAACATTTCTTAAAAATTCCAGCTTTAAGAATTTCCAATCAAATGGAAGAGAAATAGTTACAGTAAAAAATCATTCCGCGAAAAATTCTCAAGCAGAAACACACCCACTTACTGTCATTTTTGAAGAATTTATGAAACAGAACTTTAGAGCTGGAGTGCCAAACACTATATATTCAAAAAGAGTATATGCAGTACGTAAGGAGAATACAAGTCAATTTCAAAATATGGTTTCGTTAAATAAGTTTGATGGTGATCGTAATAAATCTGCTGCTAAGGCAAATGCTAGTTTTGAGGCTGATTCTACTAAATTTAAAGACAACACTTCAATGTTTAGGGCTTCTAACACCAACAGATCAGGAGCGTTGCAAGAGTCTATTCTATTACAAGGAATATTGCAAACAATTTGTTTAATTTTTGTTTTCGTGGGTACATTTGCAACCCCTGCCATTATAGCTTTGCTGTATCTTGTATTAGCCCCTTAGATTCATTTCTCAGAAACCAATAAACCTTATTGACTACATGTATCTTTTATAACTTGAAAATACTTAAGAAAAAATAAACGTGCGTTGAAGTTTGAAGTGGTTACCACAAAAAGCTTTAGGCTTGCTATTTTTATCAGCTCTAATACTTCAATTAGCAAAGCCTACTTACCGATTTATCTGTTCTGAGTGACCCACCTATTCGGCAAGTACAGTTCAGTTATGCCGAGATTACGATTAACTTCACGTAACATTACGCGAAGGGATATGAAGTGACGTGAAGTGAATTTGACGTTTTGAGGGTTTTTGGAATTACGATCACTGTAACGCATCGTAAAATAAATTCCTTTGTGAGGCATTACTAGCTTATAAATTAACTTTTGGGCGGATATTTATATCTGCAACTGCGGAAGGGAGAACGTATACGAGCTATTGACGTGAGAAATATTTTTCGAAGAAGAATATAGTTTCGTGACGGCCATAACTTAGTGGGAGAACTCAGTTTCTGTAATCTACACTTCTTTTTTATTTAAACAAGGATGCAGGTTGAAAGGTAAGAGTTAGTGACACTCTGTCAAAATATATAATAATCTTTAAAAATTAATATGACTGTTTTCTTACATTGTTATAATACTCTTTGATATGGTTTGGTCTACTGATAAAGAACTGCCAAATGGCTAGCTAAAAAGCACGCTTGCATTATATACGGTTTAACTATGAATTTTAAAATTTTTATTTCTTCCGGTTTCTTCTATGTTTTAGTGTGCTTTATTTGTAGAATTTGGGTTTCAATGACCTCTCGTGACCCCTTATCACGTTAATATGTATATATATATATATATATATATATATATATATATAGAATGCTGTGAATCCACCAAAATCCGGGAACTGGCCTTTTCAAAAAAAAACATTCGATTGGGCGTCAAGAATGCTGTGATCCTCATCATTAATCTTAAACTACGGTTTTCGAATCGAGCCCCACAGATTGGGCGCTAAGACTGCTGTGTTTCCATGTATTAGAATCGAGCCTCACGAATTGGGCGCCAAGAATGCTGTGATCCTCACCATTAATCTTAAACTAAGGTTTTCAAATCGAGCCCCACAGATTTGGCGTCAAGAATGCTGTGAAACCTTTTAAATTAACTGGTCCGTTGACTTTCTTCTGTTAATCGCCTCTTTACTCTTTTCCGCCTCGGCTGCTCACCTAGTTAAAACTTTCATCCTCAATCATAAAAAAAACAAACACATTCCTATCACAAACACCAACGTTAACTCTATTTTCATCAATATTCACAATACATTAACATTTCAAAATTAAAATTTAGCATAAATTTCAGTATCAGAAAATTTCAAGATTAAATTTATTATCATTTTAATGTGCATCCAGAATCAAAGTCCTTGTAGGATGCCTACTAATTAATATAACAATATATGCAGACCTGAGTCTGAGTAAAAAGGGAGCATCTCCCACCCCTTTACGTTAATTAACCAGGTTCGTCTAATTGAGCTCAAAGACATACCCAAATTTTCATCATAATCAAGAACATAAATACTAAATACCCCGTTCTACTTAAACAAGAAAATTTCACTTTAAAATTAAAAATTTGTTGTTAGTACAAATTCACTATTGTCCATTTTAAGTAAATAAATCATAAAGTTATTCAACACACACCAAAACATCAAAAATTGAACAACAAAACATAAGTTACCTGAAGGTTAATGCACTCGTGGCTCCAATGTACATCGTCCTCTGTTAATCACACCAATCCAACTGGGTTATGTTTAGGTCCTCGGATTACTGGTCGCCTTTAAAATTTTCTACACCACCATTCATCTAAAGTTGTTTCAGTGCTTTTCCGGACTCATCTGTGTATATCTGTATCTTGTTTTGTGGATCCAGTCACGTCCACGAACCACTTAATCATTAACACCCCCGAAAAATAGCAAAGAAATTCATACTTCTTTCACGCTATACGCCAAAACTGCCTACTTTTGTGTATTCATTTGTCGTTGCAAATTTGAATAATTGGTACAGTGATACTAGACTTTATTACCTTGCATCTTCTTTTCTAAGTGCACTAAATTACTTTCATTGTAGCACGTAAAGAGTAAACTGTTTTAAATCACCAAAATATACGAGCAAACTGTTTAAATTATTCAATCAAAATCGGAAAACTAAGAGAGCTCAACTCATATTAACACGGGTATATATAATCGCTTGCCCGTGCGTCGCTTTTGTCCCCAAAACGGACAGTTTCTCGAATTTCGTCATTCTATGTTCCCTTTTTGATCGCTCGGCACAGCTTCCACAAAATTTGCACACGTCCCAGTTTAAAATCTATGAAATTTCGACACGGCTCGCAACGTCTCAGAATAACTAATTAATTTTTATACAGAAACGTTATTTTTACCTCTCATGTTTGCCTCTTATTTTCAACCAATCGCAACCCAGTGACGTTGCTCACATCACGCCTTTTACTATATGTGTCTCTGTCTTGCGCATATTATCCGTCTCTATCTACCCTGTTCCGAGTGGTACAAATCTATATTCTTTAGTATCGGTTATTTTCAATCCACGTGTACTTGTGAAATAACCCACCTTATTAGCATTTCCCGTAAATATTAAGCAACGGTTTCTCCAACATTCTCTGTAACCATTTGTTATCTGCAAAATTTACGCAGAATATAAAACATTTAAAAATACGCAGGTGTTCAAACATAATACTTCTAAATAACACTTCTACGATTTGAATATTATTGGGTTTTTACAAGCTTTTATACATATTATATGTTACTAATGGTTCAATTAACTCCAATTAAAATAATACCCTTTCATTTTTAGTAAATCCTAATCAAATATTAATTATTATTTGTACCTTTTGTTTAATACCGGTTACTTAAAATTGAGTTAATTAATATAAATTTTGCACGTAATTTCTCTTTGATTCTTTGAACAATTAAATTAAATACACGTTGAGCATTTTAATACTGCTTCTTTTTATAGAAAGCGTCTGGTAAATAATTTAGATCCCTTATTTTTAATGAAACGAATGAATTTTTATTCTCCACGGTTTTTTAATAAAGCGTATTATCTAATAAAATTCCTTATACACGGTGATTAAAATTATTTGATGTAATTACTTAATTTTTCTACCCTGGTCTAAATATGAGTAATATATATATATATATATATATATATATATATATATATATATATTGCTATGATATCCCCGTACTCCGATATATTTAACGTTCAGTTGGCTGTTGCTCGCCATCGCTCTGTGTCTCTAAATAACCTAGAATAAATTTCAGATTTCACACAATTCATTTTATATGCCTCGACCTAACTCAGTTCAACCCTACACAGAGTTCACGACGATACGATAACAAAGAAGTTTGTGCCTCCCTTTTTCTTTACTTGAATGAGGTAAACGAAATTAACCAAAATTTATATAATAACCAAAATATGCAGAATTTGTAGCTCCTCAACCTTTATAATATTATTCGCTATTTAAGAACACCCCTGAAACAAAGTAACAATATAAATCAGTTTATCACCAAATTATAATTCCCTTAAATCAGTTTAAAGCCAGCAAAAATAACTCTGTAAACTACTGAAAGTACGTTGAGCGTTCAATAACCTTCTTTCCCTTTTATGTGATTTCTACGTATCAACCAAAAAATTTTTGAGGACCCTTTACATAAATATCTCAGTGCATGCAAAATTTAAATCTTCAAAAAGAAATTAATGCCTTATGCTATTAATGAATTTTATCTCTGACCTGTTGTTTTCCCTGTTGAACTCCTGGTTGTGAATGCGCGTCTCTACATGCACCCCAATTCTCAGAACTGCCACTGGGTACTGTTGACCAGTACCTTTGGATTGTTTTCAGTTAGATTTTCTTGATGATTTTGTTTGGTGGTTGTTTATTGAATTGCGTAGTACAGCTTGGTTAAACACTCAGTATAACACTTAATCGTTGACTTAGTTCAACCCTTAGTTTAGTTCAATAGTTAGTTCAATATTTGGTTTAATACTTAGTGTTCTAAGTTAATAAAGTATTAAAGATTGTGTTATAGAATTTTAGACTTACGTTTTAAATGTTAACGGCAAATTCCTGTTGTATATTTGCACTTGTACTGTCTTATTCTGCAAGCCTTCGGATTTGCATGAAGTTACCATCCTAAATTTTGTTATGATGCTTTTGCAAATCACGTAGACATCAAATTTTGGATTGTGGATTCCGTTGACCATGATACCTTGTACCTTCTCAAGTCACGCTCTCTTGTTTATATAGGAATTTATTACTTGAAATCGCACGTAGTCAACCGCATGATACTTTATTTTCGTTTTTGTAATCTGTTGGGCTTATGTGTTGATTTTATATTGAAGATCACGTAGGCAAATTTTATAATTACGTAAATTAAATGCGTTTATTTGCTTTCCGCGTTTACAAAACATGTTTGCGAACATTCATGCGTCGAGTTTAAAAAAATTGGTTTCATATTTGTTTGACTTTCGATGTTTTTGATGCGTATTTATTTAAAGTTTATGAATGCATTGCTACTTTTAAAAATGAGTTGGATGGCGTATAAAGTTATTTATCTTACTAAATGTGATTGAATTCTTGAAGAATTTTCCTGCTGATCGCCACCTCTCTATGCCTTTAAAATAATTTAAAATTAACACAATTATATTTATGCCTCGACTAGCTCAGTGATTCCACGCACAGAGTGAACGACGATATGATAACAGAAAATTTTTACTCACTCCTCTCCAACACTCAATATCTCCGCATCAAACAACCTAAATTCACCAAAAATTGTATAATCAACTAAATAAAATTACTATTTACCAATCTGCGCCCTTTTTAATATCATTTACTTTTTCTAGAACCTTTAAGTCAAATTTTAAATAAATATTCTTTACGAATATTATAGGTTTTACACCTTTTATAGCAATTAAAGCCAGCAAAAATTATTGTATTTTACCAGAAATAGTTTCGTTGAACGTTCAAAGAAATATCCTCTTTCTTTTCAAACATACCTTTTCGGACTAACTAAATTTTTGTTGACCTTTTACACAAAATATTTAAATTACATGTAACTTTTAAGCTCACTTCTGAATACAAATACTATAAATAAAAAAAAAAGGTCTGCCCTTATATTTCTTTTGTTTTCTTGCTGGAGCTTCTTGGCTCAAATCGGTCGTTTCTTCAGCGGCTTAGCGTTTTGACCCAGTACTTTGAAATATTTCGCAGCAATTCGGAGTCGTTTGCCCAATGATTTGATGTATTAACCTTTGAGTTTTAATCCAGTAGCTTGGTTTTTATACCAGTAACCTAGAATATTCACGTCGTGATTCTAATTATTACTTGGATATATTACTTGAATATATTACTTTATTAACGTCGGAATCTGGCTTATTGCTTGGATATGTTACTTAGATATATTACTTGGATATATTTGGAGTATTATTTGGATATATAACTTGGTATATTTTTTAGATATATCACTTGAATATATTACTTGAAGCCCTTAAATTAATAAATTGCAAAGGTTTTACTAATTAATTAATTCTAGACTTACGTTTATCTCAAACGGCAGAATTTTATACACACTTATTTCAATGCGCTTTACTGTTTCACTTCAAATTATTAATTTATGCTACTTTCAATTTAACGTTTACTAAATTGAAATTTACGTAATAATCTATTACAGTTAACGCGTCGATTATGGAAATGAATATCGTTTATCTGCTCTGGTTAGTTTTATGGACAAATTTCTTCCCGATGTTGCCCGCATTAACAGCCCGCTATCCGTTATTAGTCTAAGGAAAAGGCGTTTTAATTATGTTTATCTGTAAGGTGTTATATCTGCAACCTGTTGGGTTTTATTAAATATTGCATTTTATAAACCTTCTAAATGACACGTGTCTCGCAATTTTGTAAAGGGATTCATTAACAAATAGCCAATCATGCACGCTTTAAACTGCACGTAGCCCATCGACTTGAATGTCTTTATTTACATATGCTTGTTTTATTAAGTATAGCACTTTATATACGTTTCAAATGTCACGTACCCTTCGCTTCTAATATGCTTGTTTTAAATGTTTGCCTATACAAACTGGTATAAATTTCATGCGTTTATTAACTTGTTTAACTAAATGCGTTTAGATGGAAAGAGATTTAATTTCAGTGTTATTTTTCTGCAAATCTGTTAAATTTGTAATTTGGTTTTTAAGCTTACAAATGATTTAATGTTCTAAAGATGATTGTATTGCTTACGCAATTATCTATTTTAATGAATGTGGTGAATTTATTACGGAATGAGCTTTCTTTAATTAATTGTAGCTTGTTATTGATTTTATACAGGGTGATTTGTATTTACTTTTTGCATAATGAATAAATTATATACATTTTATGATTTTAATGTTTAGTTTTCTTGGTTTTTATAATATTTACATTAAGTATTTCTTCCTACGACCAAATTTAAATTCTTATACTACGGAAACAGTTGTTTTTGATGATATCTCACCAAAAACGATTTTTAAATCTTCAATGTACTCCTTTTCACTTTGTTTTAGTCGAAAAAATACTAAATCATTGTTTGACAATCTTTACGATTTAAATCCATTTGTCTTCAAATATTATTAACTATAAAATTGTGCTATAATCGAACTGTTAAATATTTTTTGTCGGTGATGCTCCACTACACAAATATCACAATTTATAAAATTTAATGTCAGGCATCAGATGAGCATACTGTTGTTACACCCAAAACTTATACAGTAGTCTTTGTATAAACTTTTTATAAAAAAAATTGTATAATAATATAGCGCAATTAACCTTTATGCACGGACTGTTTAACCCTTAATGAAGAAATTGTGCGTCTTTTTTGTTTTCGACTTTGTAGCAATATTTTAAAAATTCAAATTCTGTAAAATTGTAGTGAGAAAATAAAGACTAATCCAATTGGTTAAGATGCTAACCTGTATTGTCAGGTCTCGTGCCAAATTTTAGGTGAGGAAAATTTGTTTCACAAAAAGGGATAAATCCGAAAAAATGTTCGTTTGCAGGCATTGCTTGATAAGTGAATCAAGCTCAAGGAGGACTCTCGGAGACAAAGCGACAAGTGCACTACTCAAACTACAGAACTAGACTGCTAACAATAAACTAAAAATCGCACAGACAAAAAACCACTTACACCGTAGTCAAGGAAACCTTTAAAAGCAACCCATGCATTTTAATAGGCAACAAACCAATCGTACAAGCAGGAACCAATTAATACTTGAGAGTGACACTAGACGAAAAACTCAAATCAATCACCACAACATGTAACAACGCTACACAGCTTGGCACAACGCGACTACAAAATGTCAGTACACAACGTGCGCCTGTACCTTGGCAGTATGCGGGAAACTATGGTCCGCGACTGTATGGACACATTGAATGACAATACTAAAACCTAGGCAAACAGTTAACAGAACGCAAAGGGGCACACTATATCTACTAACTGGTGCCTACAAGACAACTGCTACTGATGCCCTATACTTGTTTACCGGAATAATGCCACTCGATCTAATAATAAGAGAAAGAACCGCAGCGTTCCACCTTCGTGAAAAGCTACTGGAGAAGGTAGAAGAAATACTACGATTTCCAGCGAACACGAAGAAGGGGATAAAGGAAGCGATCCTGTCCGAATGGCAAAATCGATGGTACAACAACACAACTGGGCGACGAACATAGGAATGGATACCGGACATAAGACATAGACTCAAGACCAAGCACTTGTTTCATTTTCTGACGGGCCCCGGGTCATACCCGATATACACATATCGAATGCACGTGACAAATGATGACTTGTGTAGGTGTGGAGAAATTGGAACACAGAACACATGCTTTTCGGCTGTGTAGGCTTCCCTAACACACAACGAAAGAAAAATATATTAAACATACCGATACAACAAGTAATACTTAACAAACACGCATTTAAATACCTGAATACACTTGCCGATAAAATCACAAAGACTATGTACAAACGTTGCCTCGAAAGACAAACACTACAAATACTGCCCACTGAAACGAACACATCACATTCACAAAAATTCACTGGATATTCCATGGTCACTTTACACCTGATGACCTTGAAACCGAACAGTAACAACACAAAGCATGAACCGAAGTACAACACATCGTCTCTAAATTAATACTAACCTTAAATCTAGATAGCTATAAATTTGTTTTAATATTGTACTAGAATAGGATATTATACATTAACACAGAATAAACATACAATAGGAAAACTGACTGTGTCCGAAACATTAAACTGTCACCAAACTAGATAGAACAATGTATGTGCAAAGTAAAACAACAACATTAAATAAAATACAACACACATATACACACATACGCGCGCACTCAGGGACGGGGCACAAGCAATCTTCTGTTTCTCGGTGCCGAGGGCCAGGGACGTGCACTATGACTGCTGAGAGTTTATTATCTGATTTCCAGCTGCCGATGGTCGAGACTGCGTAAGAAGCATGCAATAACACGACAAAATAAGAAAAAAAAACCACACATTTACACTGACAAACACACACTTCACGCAATATTCACGTGCGAACACACCACACACATGCACACACACGCACACAACCACACACATACACTCACACGAACACTTAGAAACGGTGCAAACCCCTGGTTTCTGGGTGTCGAACGCCGGTATCTTGAAGTACGCGGACAGCTCGGTCTCTGACTTCTGACTGCCGACACAACACTAAAAAACACACCCACAGATGCACATGCACATACTCGCGACAGCAGAGACAGACACACACACACAAACACACTACATACGCACAGAGGCATGCGCGCGCGTGCCCACACGCACGCACACACACACGAGCACAAAAAGGGAACACACACATTCAAACACCAGCTTAAAACCCAACTGCACCGACATTGTTTTAATTGGATCAGGCATGCTTGAATGTCAGACAGCAAGCCAAAAACTGATTAGAAAAAAAATCAAACCAATTCAAAACTTTGCGTATTGAAACCTAAGGTAGAGATAGAGATATGCAAAAACGACCATTTTGTTCACTACCCATGTTGCTTAATTTGCTAATTTGTAACTTCGTTGGTTATCAATAATTGTTCTTGCATCTTAATTAGACAACTAAGTAATTAGTGCAAATAGCGAACTAGTGTAGATACTTACTCTTATATTACTTTGCAGGTTTACCAAGTCGCATACGTCATTTTGAAAACTGCAAACTCACCAAGACCGGGTGCCTGGATTTTAGAAAGATCAATAAACGGCGAAAATTATCAGGCATGGCAGTATTTTGCAAGAACTGATAAGGAGTGTTTGGAGCGATACGGAATCACAGCTACCAAGGGAAAACCGCATTACACTACTGATTCTGATGTTATTTGTACGTCGTATTATTCAAAGTTGTCTCCTTTGGAAAACGGTGAGGTAAGTTTATCAAAGTTATGCTATATAGTGTTTTGGAAGTTCAAGTCTTTGTGCGGTTTGAGCTGAATTTATAAAAATATTTCTTACTTCATGTAAAATTATCAAAAATAAATTTTGGACCAATTACATTTACTTCCAGCCCCGCTGGTGTAAGCTTTGCGATCACAGATGTAGTCTTTTGACAATGTTAATTTATCAGTTGGTACGTCACTTGTTTTAGAAATACTTAGTTTGGTGGTTGTTACGGTAATTAGCGCGGATAAGAACGAAAAAGTAAAATAAGCATAGAAAATACCCCGCACCGAGTACCTGAACAAAAAAAGAAAAAGAAGGAATCAAAAGATTGTCGTGCTAACTAAAGAGTCGTAAAGTGGGTTGGACTACAGAAAGAAAGAAAGAAAGAAAAAAAGAAAGATATTTTATTTACAAAACCTCTAGTTAAAAATATGATATAAAAAGAACACCAACTCACATAAAAAATAACATTTATGCAAAACATATCCCAAACGATTTACATCGTAAAAATTCATCTACGCAAAAATAATAATTTATGGCAAAGGTAATATATACTCCTCTTTAATTACCTAGAGCTAAAAGTTTTTTTAACATCTTGTAACGTGCATTTTTATAGCTTAACATTTTACGCTTTTTACCAATTAGTAAATACATTTCGGTAACTACTATTTCTATATTTGATATTTATTAACTCCTTAGGCGAATGCGTCGT
Source organism: Platerodrilus igneus (assembly GCA_036346225.1). NCBI lineage: Eukaryota > Metazoa > Arthropoda > Insecta > Coleoptera > Lycidae > Platerodrilus > Platerodrilus igneus. The sequence goes on from JARFIW010000565.1 coordinate 8,090,475, forward strand.
ATTATAATGAGTGGATTGCATCGTTCTTGTCTTGCCGTGCATATAAATTTTGTTCCTTATGTGGATATACAAGTCTAGATAAGAGACGATAAGAAGTTGTAATAGCAACGAGTTGATATAAACAGATGGGCAGTTGTAGTTTGTTCTTGGTTCCTATATATTAATTACGGTAAAAATACTGTTTTCCGTTTTGCTTTGAAAATAGTGAGAATTAATGCGGCATGAATTTTCGAATTGTTCATGAACAAGCACGACACGATTTTAGTTGTTTTTCTTGTGAAATAAAAGTTGTATATTAACTGTAGTAAGTGTAGTGCTAATTCCGATTGAAGTAGTATGGTTTATAGGCGTACTTGTTACTACTTTAAATATCTATCCGTTGTTTTGCCATATCTTTGTCGTTCTGATACCTTTTACCATAGACTTGCATGCTATAAAAAAAACAATACTAGATGACTCATATCAATTGTGCTTACCTATTTATCTTTTGTTAAATTTTTGTCTGATCTATGTTTAATTGGTGTGTGAGGAAACGTTTCTGCTACTCCCCAATATTACCTCACTTTGTACTAAAAATTTTTGTATTGCATTTACCGTTGTTATATTATATAGATTATCTAAACAGTTTTTTTTTTACATTCTACAAAGTACTGAACAATCTATGCTCGATCAGCATGCTATGCTTTTTTTTTATTTCAGGTTTACTATTCTAATTTTTTTTATTGCAGGTATTGTTACTAACTCCTTACGGCCGCGTACATTGTATGTTGGTCTGCTTTCTACAACCCCCCCCCCTAATCGCCGATTGAGCCCGGTCATTTCTTTGATTTTTTTTGGGTTACGCACCGCTACGAGCCAACGTAGCATAAATTTGGCGCCCAACATGGCTGCTTCGAAGTAACGTAACAATCTAACATGCCCATAAAGCAAAAAAATTAAACAACAATATATAATGGACTGTTTTTTATTATTTATTTGCATAGTTGCAGCAACACGGTAGACCTTCTACAGGCTAAAATGCATTTCTGCTGCAGGCGGTGCAGGTTTATGTACTGATGTCGCGTCTAAACAATAGGATAAGTCTAAAAAAAGTTATATAGAAAAAATTTAAAGAATTATAGGATTTAGAGACGCAGAGGAAGGAGGCCGAGGACGAACACAACAGTAAAGTTTTAAAAGGCGACGGCAACGTTAGGGGCTGTGACATACCAAGGTTGTATAACAAAATAATCGGGGGCAAAGATTACAGCGAAATAAATACGACTTCCAATCCGGAGCAACCAACGTGGGGTATTTTACAGCAATATATATATATATATATATATATATATATATATACAGGGCGAATGGTATCGTTCGTGCTTTATAATAAATGTTTTTTTTAAAATTAAAAAATCGAAATAGTTGTTCTTTATAAGAAATTTAATGTAGTTTATAAAAATTGGATTGTTTATCTAGTCATTTGAAGCAGAAGCCGAGAAATTTAACTTTTACTGCAAGAAGTCGCGTTATTAAGAAACAGACTAAAAAAAACATATCTCCTAAACCAATCGAGATAGGACAGGGGTCATATTAAAAATTTTTGTTGCAAATTAAGTGTACTATCTCCCAGTGCATTTTTGCACGAACGATACCATTCACCCTGTATATATAGCTTGTTTTGTTTAATATCAACGAACATTTTTATAAAACTTGCCAACATTATTAAACGCTTGTGTTGGTGATCAAACGTACACAACAAATAGAGTGCACTGTATATGGTATATTTCTTTGTTTTAAGTATAAATGTTTACATCCAGTTAGAGAAATTTGCGTTAATTAGATTTAAATTTCAGATTCACACTTCATTGATTCATGGGCGTCCCGGAGCTAGTGAAACGAGTCCAGAGTTACTCGAATTTACCAAAGCTCGATTTGTAAGGCTGAAGCTGCAGGGCTTCCGCGCTACTGTAGAACCCTTACCAGGATGGCTTTCGCAGGAAGACAATATGAGAACTAAACGACTGTTTTATTCAATTAGAGACATTAGTGTGGGAGGACAGTGCGTATGTAATGGGCATGCCGCATTTTGTAGGCATAATGTTGCGTCTGGGGTAAGTTACTAGTTGTAAGGAAAAATTTATAAATGTGATGAATTTATACTGTTACTACTAATCGCAATGAAATTCCAAAATTATATGGAGTCTGAGTTTATGATATTTTCAACTTAATGTATGTAAGTGTCGTCTGCTATCTGAATAGGTCACAAAGGAGGAATACTTTATGTAAATATCACGAAAACCACGAAAACCTAACATTTAAATCTAAAAATGTACATAATTCACTCATTATAAAAAAGCAAATTCAAAACACCCTATTTAAAATCAATAACAAGCTACTATTAATTAAAGGAAGCTCATTCCGTAATAACTTCACTACACTCATTAAAATAAATAATTGCTAAGGTAATTCAATCAATTTAGAACATATAAGGACATTGTTAAGCTCAAAACAAATACAAATTCAACATGTTTGAATAAAAACAACCCGTGGAATAAAAATTCCTCATATCTAAATGTATTTGCGAAAAGAAATTAATAAATGCCTGTAATTTATACCAGTTTGTAATAGCTAAACACTTAAAAACAGGCGTATTTAAATAAGGTATGGATATTTGAGGCGACGGTAATACGTGCAGTTCAGAACGTACATAAAATACCATTCTTAATAATACGTGCAATTTAGAACGTACTTAAAATACCATTTGTTAATCAAGTCCCTTTAGAGGTTCCGATATACGTGTAATTTAGAACGTACATATTAAATCATCCAAAATCCAACAGATTGCAGATATAACCATAATTGAAAGGCCTTTTCCACGTACGAACAACTGATGGCATTTTGTCAACCAATGAGAACGCGTGGAATTATGGAGAAGAAACTTGATTCTATAAAATTAACGAACTAAATAAAGGGTAGGCATTTTATAATCCACACGCCGACTGTTCTATTCTGAAAGAAGAATATTACGTGAATAAAATTTTTAGTGAAAGATGATAATTTTAAAATGTAGAACTTAACAAAATTCAAGCGTAAAATGATGTAAACAGTAGAATGCGTGTTGAAATAAATTTATATACAATTTTGCCGTCGGTATAAACGTAAGTCTAGATAAAATTAATATAAATAAAAATCTTTGCAATTTTATTAATTTAGGGCTCTAAGTACTGGTAGACACTCTAAGTTGCTGGTTAATACTCTAAGTCGCTGATTAATACTTTAAGTTACTGGCAAACGACTCTAAATTACTTCTTAATACTGTAAGCTGCTGGATAACAATTAAGAGTGATTGCTAAGCCCAATTGTCGGAAGTTCCCGAACAAGTGGGAATTTGGGGCCAGGAACCTACAGCACGAAAAAACAGGAAAAGTATAAGGTCAGAATTATTTATTCCATTTATAGCACGTTGCATTTGTACTTTTACATAATTTGTGTATTCATAAGGGAGCTTAAAATTTGCATATGATTAGCATATACCAATATACCACAAAAATACTATATATCATTTACCAAATTCATTCTAGATACCTCCTATTTCACATATGAAAACACTATTTATAAACAACACTTTAGTATCCCGATAGGTTCTCCCATAGTGTAACCTCGCAAATCTCGTTCTCATGAAAACATTACAAATAGATAACTATAAAAATACATCTCATATATATCATATGGCACCCGTTATGTAGATGATATTTCAATATGTGCCCATAAATCGATCAATTTGTTAGATTTAATTTATGTAGAAAACATAATCGAAAAATTATCACAAACTGGTAGAGAAAACCAACAAAAACCAACAGGTATTTAAATTTTAAATCGATTACATTTATTAAACATAAACAAAGTGTCATCTATGGAATTTTTGATTGTGCTATAAAACTTTCAGATTCACAATTTCATAACAATAATTTACAAATAATAACTAATATTCTTTTAGAAAACAACTATTGTTTCTATCTCATAAAAAGAAATTTAAAAAAAATTATTATTTCAACCAATCAAAACCTAAACAACCTAATTTTTTAAATACAAATATTAATAATAATCAATATCAACAAAAACCCATCACTTCCACAATTCCATATTTACCGAAATTATTAAAAAATATATACAAAATTTTACATTCAGAACAAATACCAACTATATATAAAAATACACACTTTAAAAAATATTTTTTACAAACTTAAAGAACAAATCAAAATCAGAACTAAATTCGGATTTAGTAAACTCTAAGAACTGTAATGCCACCTACATTGTTCAAACTAAACAATATTTAAAAAAAGGTATGTCACAACACCACAAGCTATAAAGGAAAAAATTCTAACTCCAAGCAAACCAAAAACAGCCTTATCAGGCAATGCAGTAAATGTAGTTTATTCGTTTAACCTAAAAACACCAAAAATATTAAATAGAGAACTACCTTTTAAAAAACGTCTAATGTTATAAAGTATAGAAGTAAAAAAAATCAGGAATAAATTACAAAATTGACATTGAAAATTTGAACAACATTTATTTCAATATAATTGCTTTCATCACCAATATACACACAACCGATAAAAAACACTTAAAATGAAACAATACTAAACTATTTACAATTTAAAAAAAATTTAATAAAAACAAACAATTGCCACATATCCTACAGTTCAATTATCAAATATACCGAGTTTACATTTCCATATGAATGTATCTTACACAGGGTGGCTTATAAAAAACGCCCCGAGCAATAACTCCGTTAGTTTTAAAGATACAACAACAGTTTTTGGAACAAAGTTGCACAGTTTATTGTCATTTATTTTCTGGGACAGGTGCTCAATTCTACACTACTTCCTGTTTCACAGGAAGTGACGTCAACTTTAGTTTTTTTAATGGAACACCCTGAATATTTTATTATTTTTGAATTCTTCGTTAATTCGTCTTTCAAAAACCGCAATAGCATCATAACCCTAAAAGCAAGAGTTATTAAGTAGACGCTGGGAAGAATAGACAGTTTTTAATCATTATCTAAGATGAGCAAACGAATAAACTTAATTTATTACAGATACTGCTCAAACAATCCACCATTCTGTTGAACACAATAGTCGTACCTTCTAGCTATTCCACTGGTGACATTTCATATCAAGTTTAGTGGTAAAGGCAAGTGTTGATTATTCGCTGCCTCAAAATTTCTTGGTTTTTTGGACGTGTGAAATAAACAAGATCTTGTAGATACCCCCACAGCCAAAAATCAAGGGGTGTTAGGTCAGGCGATCGTGCAGGCTACCTAACTGGTCCGTTTGTCCCAATCCACTTTACGCCAAATTGGGCGTGTAACCATTCAACATTGATTCTAGCGTTATGGGACGTAGCCCCATCTTGCTGAAAATGCACTGCCATTCGTTCAGCAAGAGGCAAGTTATCAACAAAATTAACACTTTCTGTAGTCAACAGTTGACTATATCTTTCTTGATTTAGCGTTCCGTTTATAAAATAGGGCCCAATCAGTGTATTACCTAAAATTCCACACCACACATTTACGCTAAACCTCTGCTGAAAGTTTATTTCAACAAACATTCCTGGATTTTCTTGGCTCCAATAGCGGTATTTATTTCTGTTATAAATAGCATTATTACTAAAAGAGTATAAGTATAAAAAAGCGGATCCTGTGCCACCATAGTTAAATAGAAATTACAAAATTGCAATCTTCGGATTCTGTTATTCTTTTCTATTGCTTGCACTTTTTGTAGCAGATTCGGTTTAAATTTATGTTTTTCAATATTTTCTGTACCGTTGCGTGTGATAAACCAAGGTTACCTGCAATCTCTCGGGTCAATGTTCTTGAATTTTCTTCAACACACAAAAGAACACCTAATTCTTCGAAATTGCAGTTGCTACAATTTAGGTTTTCTAAAAGTGCCAAACTTCCTCAAATTTCCTTCAAGCCGGCTAAATTTTCTACGATTTGGAACTACGTTGCTATTTTAATATGATATTAAATCAGGACAAATAGTAAAGCGCATAGTGCATTATATACAAAAAGTAATAAAGGTCGGTACTTTAGACGGCTTCGTATCAAATTCAGAAAAATACAGATTGGCACTCGAGATATAACCGCATAATAGAGTTGATTGTACAAATTCGCACGGGTTCAAGAAAGCATCAACCATGGCATCAGACCGATACACCCCAATAACCATCTGTTCATAAATTGCAGCCATAAAAATGTGTTGGAAATGGACACAAATGACGCTATTTTTCGGTATCAAATTTAAAAACGTAGGAATAAAATTATCGTTTAGATGGACAAAACTACCTTGATCTCAAACACCCAGTTTAGGCGCACCATCCTATGCGAACGACAGATTGTACAATAACCCTGAGGGCGTCAAAATTTATAAATCCCACGGATAGTAATAGAAGAGATTATTTTCAGTTATTCAAAACTAGAGAGCAGAGCAAAGCTTTCAATTCGATTGACACGCAACCGTCGTCGTTTAGGACAATGTTGATTATCGGGTAATTAAAGTGACGGTATTAAACTCGGGACTATAGTAAACATATTTCCAAACATGCGTAAAAACGCGGATATGAAAATATAGATTAAACGTAAAAGTATTCAATGTTGGGAGCTTTTATTCAGCACTAAGTTGGAGTAAAAATGTACCTGCAACCATTTCTTTAGTGGAAGGTCGCCAGAGACTAACGAAAGACTACATATTGAATTCATTTTTTCCATTTTATAAATAATATATGCTATCTTGTGATTGGTAGTAATAATTGTTGGTAATAATAAGAATTTGTAAAAATTATTATTGAACGCTATTACGTTGGTACACGCTTATTGAATGTGTATTGTAAACACAAATTCTGATATGGAAAAGCATACTATTGTAGAGACAAAGTTCATATGTTACAATTAAATTGGTTGAATTTGTATCATTGATAACATTAAGATCTTTTTTTTGCTATACGTATATTTGACTAATCAAGGGTAGATCTTAGTTTTTGCTTTGTTGTTATTTACTGTGGTAATCATGTTTGATAATATAGGTTAGATGCAAAAGACGTGGAGTTTATTTATTATTTGTGTTTATTTTAAACTAGTCGAAGGAAGTGAGTAGAGTGAAATTAATTCTCTTAGTTGTTGGATTGACGTTACGCTTCTAAATTAATTTTACTCTACAGGGAGCAGAATGACGTAACAGTAAAATAGTGCACCGGCTAGCTTTCAGTGGTGTCAGATATAAATATATTAACTTATTAGTAATTGCATAAAGGAGTTAGTAAAAAGAGCAAGTAGAATCACGACAATAGAACGTGATCGAAAATTTTTATGAATAATTATTTAATAACTAGTGAAATCACTCACAACAAGGGTATTATAATTTATGTTACCAAATCCATGTCGACCAGTGTAACTGTTCCTAATAGAAAAAGATTGTCCCAGCAGTTTTTAAGCGAAATATTTTGTTACCATGGAAACAATATATGGACATGGTGCTCATTACAAATACAGTAAAAATTAAAATAATTCTTATGTATAAGGCAAAGACTGAACAATAAAGCAATGGAGACAAGCAGTTCGTCCATATAAAGCACATCAGCGCCAGAGCTACTCCAAAGAATGTGTATTATACATGAGTACAAACTCTATTTGGTATTATTTGATAGCAATCGTGTGGGAAACCTATCAGTTCTGTCTTCTTAACAAGACGCATTATTCAACGCATGCAAGATATCAGAATCAGGTTTTTCGGATTGCTACAGTTCACAGCTAATTCTGCATAATTACTACCCTAGGATCAGCAAATTCCTGGAATCAAGCGGTATTTGAGAAACTGACAGGTGATTAGTGGAAGTCTGTTTTATGCATTCCACTCCGCAAAGGTTTTGTAAATACTTGTATCTGTGCAATTTATGCCGGGTACCATGTTTGGTGAGTGCGGTACTCTCAATAGGGTTTTATTAATAAATCAACTACTGCTAAGACCTTCTTTTTTAATATATTGGAATGCGTTTAGTATTGTTTAGAAAAAGAGCAGTATACGAATTGGCTTAACAAAATTTTAGCTCCAAGGTCTCAATCTTATAAAAAAAAAATTAAACGTCAAGTTCGCTTGCAATTTATTGGTCAAGTTTGAGGGCGAATATATTCATTTCTGTGTGATTTAATTAGTATTTGAAAACACAATTTCCAGATTGATTTTTTTTCTATGAGTATGTAGATTTTAACAGTGATGTATCCCAATTAGTTTAGAAATTATAAAAACCAACTAATACAATATTTCGCATGCGAATTCCAATAAAATCTTCCTTGATGTTCCCACCATTATAAAAGTGCTAAACGTAGAGTGAGCAATTTTTTTTAAGAAAAATAGCATAACAACATAGTATTCCACTTTGTGATTTTAATGTAAAATAGACAAAAATTACTTTATTTACATTTACAATTATTGGCTGTCTTTATAACTTGATTTAGCTTTTACCAACAAATTTTGTTCATTTTTACTTTTTTAAACTTCAAACAAAAAATTTTATATTAAATTTAACTTTCATAACCGGCTCTACTGTGGTATGGTTGTTACGTTTATTTTCGGCATAAATTAAAATACCCTTTTTCCTTTTTACATCATTACCCATTCAAATAAATTCCGTTTCTACTCTTCAATACGCCAACAACATCCTGTATATTTTGTCAGTTCACAATAAGTACGCTTTCTAATAATTTTTATTTTAAATCTAGTTGCTTTGAAACGAAACGTTTATCCTATAAATTAAATAGTTTATATCCTGTTTTAGGTATCCGTGAACTTGTTATACATTAGTATAGCGTACAATTATTTCTTATTTTACTTCGACCTAAAGATTCGTCAAAATAGTGTATTGTACTACCAGATAAAACCGTGTTTTCAAGTTTTGTTAATTACGTTTCGATAACAACAATATTACTTTGAGCTCTGGTCATTAGTTAAACGAAACGAATATTCATTTTCTTTTCGATTTACACAACGAAAGCACTTGTTGAATTTTTGGTTGTTTCCGTTTTTCTTTATATATCTGTACTTTTCGGCGTAAATAAATTAATCTTTTTCGTAATTATTGTAGCTTCTTCCTTCGGTGGACCTAACTACCCGTGGGATTGCCGTCCTTTTTTGTTATGGGAGGACATCGCTGTGTGTCTTTGCCGTTGGACATGACGGTCTGATGAGTTGCCGCCACTTTTTGGTGTAGGAAAATGCACAGGTGGCATGGTTCCAGGCAGTTACCAGATTGGTTCGTATGTATCTATAGAAACATTACTGAACGATGTTAAGATTTATGACCGCCATATGGAGACATTGCTTTTTGTGCTGAATGACTCAGAGGGGTAGCGACCTAAAAACTGCAGCTCGCCATTCTTGAAGTAATTTTGTTGTTTTTCCGGATAGATGTACATTGGGGTTATTGAATCTTTTTGTTGGGGTTTGGAGAATACTGTACTTTGTACATAATTTTTTTTAATTAGAGGTTTCTTTTTTGAATGTTTTGTTGTAAGTTGTGAATGAGTGAGTGCTTTTTTTTAATTTTTTAGGCCTGCCTCTAGTTTTGGTATTAGTACAACCCCGCCTACTCGCCGATTGAGCCCGGTCATTTTCTTCCTTCGATAACGCGTTTTTAGTTTTCTACACTACCCTTGCCACATCATAAACCTCGTGCTACAACTACTAAACCCCGTGATGTTTGTAACGTGCATTTTTAATAATTTAACATTTTACGCTATCCTCAATTCATAAATACATTTCTACAAATTACTATTTTTATATTGGATATTTATTAACTCCTTAGGCGAGTGCATCGTATTATTAATAAATAAATTGCAACGAAGTTTTAAATTGGATTATTCGTAAATTGCATTCCGGCTTATCGAAAATGATAAACAACGGTAATTAGTTATTAGATATGATGGTGCATTCACGTTTAGTATGTGCCTTATGTTATTAACGAAGTCGTGATAGTCGTCGACCAGAGTTCATGGTAACAACGAGTTTAAATAAACAGATTAGAGTGCAGAGTGGTAGTTCGTTCTTGGTAACTATATATTAATTACGTTGAAAATACTGTTTCTGTTTGCTTTGTTCCTATAAATTACTGAGTTGTATATTAACTGTAGCGAAGTGTAGTTCTGATGACATTTGAAGGAAGTATGTTTTATACGTAACGTGTTGGATTGTTTTAGTGATACGCGTTGCTCTACAAATTGTTTTTGTTGCTTTTCGGTTTGAACTAAAAGGAGTAGAGCTTGTTAAACTCGAGGCACGTGTGCCTTACGGAACATTTGACGGACGGTTTTATTTGCTTACGCGTACTTGACGAATTTGTGGTTTTTAGTTGTTTGTCTTGTGAAATAATAGTCGTAGAACTTGCTAAACTGACCGATTCTTTCTTTAGGATTAATGTGTGTGCGATCTAGTTTCGCGGGCCTTTTCTTCTCAGAGTAGCGCATACTTTGGATTATTTAAATACAGTGATACTGTAGTTTCTGAATTTTTCTAATCCCAACGAATCTAAAATAGATCGTTGGTTGCGCAGATTTCGTTATTCAAAAGCATTAGACTTTTCTTTGTTACCATAGGTAGCAAATAAAACACCTCACGTTACTGTTAGTTTAATGCATTACGTCGCGCCTTGAAAGCCCGTGATTCTACATTTTTATTACCATTTTTTTTTTCGATTTGTGTTACAAAATATTTCGAAATTATTGTCTCAGGAAATAGAATTGACAAGAAATTTATCAATGCTACATAGTTCCATCAGCATGATAATGCCTGCTGCGAACACCAGTGAAATACGTAGGTGTGATTAGTGTAACGTGTGATAAGTTCCATCAACACCCGCACAGTCAAGGGTGAAGTGCTTCGTTAGTGCAGGACATCGTGAATCCCACACTTCAATTGTAGGGAAACGTTGCTGAAGGACTTTCGTAAGTTGAACTATTTCCTACTTGTTATTACTTTAAATATCTATCCGTTGCTTTACCATATCTTTGTCGTTCTGATACCTTTTACAAAAGACTTGCATGATATTTTAAAACATAAGAAAAGAAAAAAAAAGAGAAAGAAAGAACAATCAATACTACTGAATTACTCATACCAATGGTGTCTTATCTATTTATCTTTTGTTAACATTTTATCTGATTTATGTTTCATTGGTGTGTGAGGAAACGTTTCTGCTACTCCCCAATATTACCTCACTTTGTAATAAAAATTTTTATAATGCTTTTATCGTGATTATATTATATAGTTTATCTAAACAGTTTTATTTACATTCTACAAAGTACTGAATAACTTAGACTTTTCATTGCTGCTATGCTTTTTCTTTATTTCAGGCTTGCTTAACTATTTTTCTTGCAGGTATTATCACTAACTTCTTACAGCCGCGTACATTAAATGTTGGTCTGCTTTCTACAACCCCCTAATCTCCGATTGAGTCCGGTCATTTCTTTGATTTTCTTGGTGTTACGCTCGGCTACGAGTCAACGTAGCATAACTTTGGCGCCCAACGTGGCTGCCACGAAAAAAACGTAACATGTTCCTGTTTGGCAGAAAACTGCCCAAAAGAGGCAGACATTAGTCTATGCTCCTTCCGAATCGGAAAATGTATGTCGGCTAAGTCCTAATGTCCTTGATCTTGTTTCATTTCCTTGGTGGATGCGCAAACGTCTTAAGCTCAGTACCTAGTCCTCGCACCCCAGATTCTTATGCCGTCTTTGCTCTCCGTGGGACTTGATTTTTGGACTTTACGATCCCTTTACTTACTTCCCTGTTTGGCTGGGTTTTCTTTTCCTACATCCCTGTGGGTCCGGAAATAGAATAGTCCCATGGTACGACCTGCCTGTCGTAAAAGGCGAATAAAGCGGTGTCTAACACATACACACACGCACACATGCATACACATACGTCCAACACATATACACGTACACTTCATACATACACACACTTCATGCACACACACATTTCTGTTTGATTCTCCTTTTCTTTCATTTTCTCCTTGTACCCCAACACCCGTGTGGGTCCTGGAATAGATGAGTCCCACGGTACGACCTGCCTGTTGTAAGAGGCGACTAAAGCGGTCCAACACATACACACACACTCACATACACACACACGCACATACATACACATACGTCCATCACATACACACACGCTTCATACATACACACACGTCATAAACACACATACACCCACACATTTCTGTTTGATTCCCCTTTTTTCTCGTTCTCTCCTTATACCCCAATACTCGTGTGGGTCCGGAAATAGAATAATCCCATGGTACGACCTGCCTGTCGTAAGACGCGACTAAAGCGGTCTAACACGCACACACACACACACACACACACACGCACATACATACACATAAGTTCAACCCATAAGCACACTTCATACACCCACACATTTCTGTTTGTTTCTCCTTTTCTTTCGTTCTCTCCTTGTACCTCAACACCCAAGTGGGTCCGGGGAATAGAATAGCCCCATGGTACGACCTGCCTTTCGTAAGAAGCGACTACAGCGGTCCAACACATACACGCACGCACACTTTATACACGCACAACACATACACACGCACTTCTTACACACCCACCCACACACACACCCGCACACACACACAGTTCATACACACGCACGCATACACACACATAAACTCACCTACTCATACATCAAAAACACACACATACACAGATACGCACGCGCATGCACACACATACTCATACATAACTACACTGGGATTCTGTTTTATTTTCCTTGGAGCTGTTCTTAGGTTTTTTTGTGGTTCTTGTACTTGTTGGTGTTACTCTTTTTGTTTTTTTCTTTTTTCCTCGTTCCTCTCGTTCCACATTTCTCGCCTTTTCCCTGTGGCTAGTATTACTTTCTGTCGGTCTTCGTGCCACTTGATATATCTTTGGATCCACTTCCTGTGGTAGGTGCTTTCTAGTCCGTTTTTCTTTTCTTCGGAAACCACGAGTTAGTCGACTTTAGGTCTAGTTAGCTGTTCCTTTCTTTGGTTCTACGTTTGTTGCGATTCTTTGGGTACCACAGCTTGAAGTAATTAATTTTTTGTCTATCCAGCATTCTTGTTGTTCCCAAGCATACTTTGAGGCTCAACGCTTTGCTCATTTTAGCTGTTACTGTTGGTATTCTTCCTCGCTTCTTTTTTATACTGTTGGTTCTCTGCAGGAAATCAAACTTCTTTTGGGGTCGAAGACTTTCCTGTTTCTTTTCTGAAGAAACATCCGTCCTTTGACGATTTTGTCAGTGTTAATGCTATTTCACCATTAGCCTCGGTGATTGCTACTTTCTGCTTTTCCTATTCCTATATCATCTAAACTTTTTAATTTAGTCCGGTATACTGGTGCTTCGAGCCGGATGAGTTCTTTTTTTTTATTTTGGGATATTTCTATCTTTTCTGAGTTTTTGTTTTCGTCAACGAATTTTCTTTTAGTTTTTTTTCTCACGTGAATTTTTTTTGTGTTTGGTTTTTTTGTACTGCCCACTCCCGTACTCTTGCTTTCCTACCCCCATCTTTTAATTTTGCTGGGAGGAATTTGTTGCGTTTATTTTCGGCATAAATTAAAATACCCTTTATCCTTTTTAAATCATTGCCCATTCAAATAGATTCCGTTTCTACTCTTCAATACGCCAACATCATGTATATTTTACCTGTTCACAATAAGTACGCTTTCTAATAATTTTCATTTTAAATCTAGTTGCTTTGAAGCGAAACGTTTATCCTATAAATTAAATAGTTTATATCCTGGTTTAGGTATCCGTGAACTTGTTATACATTAGTATAGCGTACAATTAGTTCGTATATTACTTCGATCTAAAGATTCGTCGAAATAGTGTATTATACTATCCGATAAAACCGTGTTTTCACGTTTCCTAATCAAGTTTCGATAGCAACAATATTACTTTCAGCTCTGTTCATTAGTTAAACGAAATGAATATTCATTTTCTTTTGATTTACACAACAAAAACACTTGTTGAATTTTTGATTGTTTCCGTTTTTCTTTATGAAAATTCCGCGCACGCCCTTCAGCGTGGTACGTAATAATGGTTTTATAAACCTGTACTTTTCGGCGTAAATAAATTAATCTTTTTCGTAATTATTGTAGCTTCTTTCTTCGGTGAACCTAACTACCCGTGGAATTACCGTTTATTTATATTTCCAATGCTCCACCAGAAGGTACTACATTGGCCAGGAAGCGAGTTTTTTGTTGCCTGGAAATTTAGAATTTTGACGAACCCTTGCGTTCCAGGCAAGGTAGGGATCTTTAACGTGCGTGACAACACTCACACCCGGAACTCTATTTAACCTCTCATCCGAACGAGGGCGTAATTTTTGTGAAAAATGCTCACCTGTCATTTTTCAAGCAGTCGGCCGTGTCGGGATTTGAACCCAGGACCTTGAAATCCGTAGTCTTGCGCTTATTACATTGATCCACGGCGACGCCACCGTGGGATTGCCGCCTTTTTTTGTTATGGGAGGACACCACTGTGTCTTCGCCGTTGGACATGCCGGTCTGATGAGTTGCCGCTACTTTTTGGTGTAGGAGGGTGCACAGGTGGCGTGGTTTCAGGCAGTTACCAGATTAGTTCGTATATATCTATATAAACATTACTGAACGATGTTAAGATTTATGGCCGCCATGTGGAAACATTGCTTTGTGTGCTGAATGACTCAGAGGGGTAGCGACCTAAAGACTGCAGCTCGCCATTTTTGAAGTAATCTTGTTGTTCTGCCGAATAGGTGTATATTGGGGTTATTGAATTTTTTTGTTGGGGTTTGGGGAATACTGTGTTTTGTACATATTTTGTTTTAATTAGAGGTTTCTTTTTTGTATGTTTTGTTGTAAGTTGTGAATGAGTGAGTGCATTTTTTTTTAATTTTTCAGGCCTGCCTTTATTTTTGGTATTAGTACAATTCCGCCTACTCGCCGATTGAGCCCGATTATTTTCTTTCTTCTTTGTTTTCTTTTTTTACTACTTCGCTGCACGTAGTATGGTGTTCTTTTTGTCTACGGTCACCTTGATAATGCTTCGTAGCAACAGAGATAACGTTTATAAACACGATAAAATGAACTTATTATACATTAACATAGAGATGTGACACGCGCAGGGAATATTTACAAATGATTTTATGCGTGTAATTAAATTGAAAATGTCTTTAACACTAGTGCTTAAAGCACTTAGTTTGTAAAACTGCAAGACCGCGTTTCTATTTTGCAGCTTTACGACGGTAGTGTTAGGCAAAGATGACGTCCATGGTTGTAAGGAGGCAACTTTAGCCAGGGTTACGCTGGATGCGATGCGACATTTCGTTGCGGTGATTGGAGTCGAATTTCCATGTTTCGGTACCTAACCGCTGGTGGGCAAAGGTGCTGGTGAACGGGTGGCTTCTTTGATTGGTAGAAATTGAAGAAGGCTGATGGTGGAATGTTCCCAATCCTGGTGTACATGTTGGCGTCACATGTTCTAGGAGATGGTCCAGATGCAGTGATGGTCTCGTAGGTGAATCAGTTCAACTTTCAGTGGGATCCTGTTGTGAGAGTTCACTTCATTTTATCCCGTTAGATTTGGTGCACACAAAAGATTGCCTCAAGGAAATCCCTTATTGCACGAGCAGCTTGGTGACTTCCGTCTTGCACTATTCTTAAGTTCTCTTTAAGAAGCTTGGTGGCTTTCTTAAAGAGAGAAGAACTAGAAATGATTTACTCTAGCATTTGGACTTCCTTGTTTACTAAGGTTTATTTGTATTGTACGTCCTATTTTGTATTCGCAAGGTATCGGACGAGTCTATTATTGATTGAGCGATATTTTAAGCGTGAATGCTATTTATTAGCATTCTGCGTGCTTATTGGTTAGTTAGGGTATGGTTGGTAGCATACTGCGACAGGTGGCTCCGTGGCATTGTTGGTATGCGTGTAACTACTATACTCAAAGTCCTGGCTACGAATCCTGACACGATCTGCTTGAAAAATGTTAGGCTAGCAAATTTCCATAAAAATACGCCCTCGTTCGGATGAGAGGTGAAATGGAGGTCTCATGTATGACCGTTGTGACGCACGTTGAAGATTCCTGCCTTGACTGGAGCAGCAAGGGTTCGGCAAATTTACAATTTCTAGGTAAAAGAAAAATTCGCTTCCTGGCCAATATAGTAACATCGGGTAGAGCATTGGAGAAACAAATGTAGTACATACTCCTACAGTGAGTACACTGAGCTTTGTTTTTCATCATTCCACTAATTGTTTATAACACTAAACAACCTTTCACATTCGGCAATTGATCCGAGAGGCCCCGCGATACCGAGATTCACACCAGCACATTTAAAAATTTTTATAACAGTATCTCAGCGTTTCAAAAACGGTAGGTGTTCTTCTATACACCTTTTTAAAAACAGTGTATCAAAAACACTATTATCATCGTATTTAGCAGAACTGCTACGTAAGGTAAATGTACCAGTAACTGAAAGATTGAGCAATTTTTGTCTAAAAGCTGCACACATATTCTAAAGCTTCTTTACTTTTAAATAAACCTATGTGTTTTCTGCTACTTCATTAGTAACTCTATAAGACAAGTACTCAAAAATTTAGAACTGTTGACATTAAATACAAAAATAAATTTAAAAATCCGTACACGTAATTGTTCCAATACTTGCCACCGATAAATTTAAACGTGCCTATCATGACATCTTGCAACGTACAGTTTTAGCCCCAGAAAATCTAGCCGGTAGCCCACTGAAAAGCTCGGTGAAGCACTCCGCTAAAAATTCTGTTTCGGTAAAATACCGAACATCTCGACTGTACTAACAAAAATGATTGCTGAATAACACGAATGAGACGACTGGTGTAACTGCTTGGGCGGCTCCGTAACGTAATTGGTATGCGTGTGACTTCTACGTCTAAGGTCCTGGGTTCGAATCCCGACACGGTCCGCTTGAAAAATGTTAGGGCGGGCATTTTTCACAAAAATACACCCTCGTTCGGATGGGAGGTAAAATGGAGGTCCCGTGTGTGAGTGATGTCACGCACGGTAAAGATCCCTACCTTGCTTGGAACAGCAAGGGTTCCACAAAATTCAAATTTTTCGTGTAAAAAAACTCGCTTCCTGGCCAATGTAGTACCTTCGGGTGGAGCATTGAAAAATTACATGTAGGGGTGTAATTGCTTGAAGAAGGTCCCGGAACACTATCGAGTGTGAAATATGTTTTACTTGGAAATTAGAAAATTTGTTCATCTCCAAGCTTAAGTGACGAAAATAAATTTGTTCTGAAGGTGTGTGTGTGTGTATGTCCATTTCGAATGGTCCTGCACCTTGCCGAAGTTTTAGATTACTAGAACAGGTAAAATGGCTTGCGTGTTCTAATGATCTACAGAGCCAAACTACAAGCTCAACCAAAGTAGTAGGGTCGTTGATGAGGAACCAGACTAAGACAGGTCCCCGAAAGCGGGCAGTGGCTTTTTCGGTACTTAGATTGACAGAGACCATAGGAGTCGGTATGGCAGTATAAGACACACTACCGCAATGTGGAAAGCAACGGGAAACAACCACATTACCTTCCAAGTACACGGAGTATTTAAATTGAAATAAACATGATGGCATTCTCTGGGATAAAAGATTCCGGATTTAAAATAGTCTCCCATTCAAATCTCCGGGAGGGAACTACTTCGGAGGATGCGATCGAAAAGTTCAGAATAAGAGTCTGGAACATTTTGCGAGTCGGAGCATGAAATGTTAGAAGTATGAAACAAGTAGGTAAGCTATAGAACCTGAAAATTGAAGTAAATAGGTTAGAACTAGACATAGTAGGGATCAGCGAAGTTCGGCGGCCAGAGTCGGGGGATTTTTGCAGTGGAGACTTCAGGGTAATTCATACATGAGCAGAAGAAGGAAATTCGGGCGTGGGGATAGTTATGCGAAAAAAGATAGGACACTGTGTAGAAAATTACTTACAAAAGAACAAAAGAATCTAAACCGGGAAACACAGTAATAATACAAGTATACATGCCCACCTCTAGCTACAGTGACGAAGAGGTAGAAGCGATCTACAAAGATATCAAAGACATACTAAGATACGTATGACATGAAAATTTAAAAATTACATGGGATTTTAATGCAGTGGTAGGTGAGGGTAGGGAAAGAGAGGTAGTATGATTATTTGGTTTAGGCACGAGAAACTACAGAAGAAATAAGCTGGTAGATTTTGAGACAAGAACAATATTTAATCATCACAAACCCATTATTTCAACATCATGCTAAAAGACGATATACATGGAAGATGCCAGGAAATATAGGACGATATCAAATAGATTACATTTTTGTTAGATAACGGTTCAGGAATCAAATAAAAGAACTGTAGAAACTACCCAGAAGCAGATATAGACACTGGCCACAACATGGTAATCATAAAGACCGCACTTAAATTTAAAAATTTGAAAAAAGAAAACTGAAAAAGACACTTTGACTTTGAGAAACTAAAAGATAATGATATTCAAGAAAGATTCGAAAAAGAGTCAAATGAATTGCTGAAAGATATTGGGAAAATATCTGATACTAAGGAAGTAAAAACAGAATGGAATAACATTAAATCCATCTTAGACATGGCGGCTAGAGGTTTTCTAGGGTGTACACAAAAGGAAAATAAGAACCCATGGATAACAAACGATATCCTGAATTGAATAGAAAAAAGACGAAAATACAAAAATTAATCAGACGAAACAGAAAAACAAAGATACGCAGCCATAAAATGGGAAATTATTCGCAAATGCAGGAAAGCTAAAGAACAATGGATTGATAAAAAGTGCAGAGGTATATACTAAGATGGAAATAGGAAAGACGAAGTATACAAACTAATTAGAATCAATTTTATGGATATAAAACCGTATAACAAAAATATAAAGGACGCGGGAGGAAACGTCATTATAGAAAATGTAGGGAAAGTGAGTAGATGGCAAGAAAATATAGAAAATTTATATGCAGGAGAGGAACTAACAGCATTAGAACAGGAATCAGACATTGAAAATGATGACTTCGGATATCCTATACTTAGAGATGAGTTTGAATTTGTATTAAAGGGTCTGAAAAATGGTAAGGCGCCGGATACAGATAAGGTGCAAGCAGAAACTCTAAAAGTTGCTGGACAAGCAGTAACAGAACGTCTCTTCCAACTTGAAAGCTATATGTATGAGACAGGCGAGATACCCAAAAATAGGAAAAAGGAGGTAGATGGAGACCTAGATCAGATAGTGATAGATGTAAACTGCAAATTTTAGGGAAATGTGTAGGTTAGTTCAGAATAGGAAACAATGAGGGTACGCGTCTAACCAGTTCCAGGACCGAAAACTTAACGATGATGAGTGTTTTATTGAAGAATTTTACCTTTTGATTATAATTAATAAATTCCATTTCTTTTTGTAATTTGCATTTTAAAACATCACTTCTATATCATTGTACCAACGTAATAATTATTAAATTAAGGTATGCTTACTGCATACTTCAAATATCATCAAAACAACAGCTCGCGACTTAAAATAACATTTTGCGATCGCATTTAAGAATCGAATTAATCCACGAATGAATCTACTGAATGAATCCCCGTTTCTAATAAACCCTTCTTTATATATTAAAATTATCTATATCCAGAAGTTACTAGAATAGTGTGGAACATCATGATGCAAGGTTTCCCAGAAAACTCATTTGCGTCTAGAATCACGGCGTAATTGCCCCGTAATCTTGTTCCAGTTATCAGTGACGCGCTCTGTTTGTCCTTGTTTTACATATATACGATTCTTAGGACGTCGCATACTAATGCTAAAAATAATCGATTTTATCGGATATTTCAAGGATTTTGTGGATTTTTCGTGTTCCAGTTGCTTCTCGGAACAAATGTTTTTTTTATTAATTAGATATTTACGTAATTCTAAATACTGATGATTCATTCTTTTATATTCCTAATATTCTAGATATTTTTTATTTAAAATAAATTTCTGTATTCCACAAGGCAATTAACTTAAACTTTAATTGCTATTTAATGCAAAAGAAGTTACATTTTATAGAATATATTTGCTTTCGTATTTCCGTACACAAAATTTATTAAAATTGGGGTTTAAATACACGTTGATTATAGTTTTTTATGATAAGTGCGTTAAGCTAGTACTATTCTACGCTATTTACAATAAATCAAAAAGCATTTTTATCAAAAGTGTATTAATAATTAATGAGTGAAAATAAATGGCTTTATATTTATTTTAAAATAATTGATTTGCGTGCGCATTGAATGCATTTTACGGTATCTTACAATTAATTATTTTTACATATAAAATACGTTACTTGTTATATATTTACAATATGCTTATATCATACAGAGTGATTATTTATATACGCGCAATTGAATTTTTCGTTTGTACATCAATGAATAAAAGTACGCTTGTATTGTATAGGGCGTAATCATGAATTTACGGAAATTTTTATTTAACCGGATTATATTATATTTTAGTGGGATTTATTTGTAGAATTAGGGTTCGATGACCTCTCGTGACGCCTTGTCACGTCAATATATATGTATATTGTAAAAGAAAAATCTTTCTATAAATTTTGTTATATTTGAAGCTCTGACTTACGAGAAGCTTAAAATTCCAGTTTTTTATTAAAAATGTACATGACTACCAGATCTGACAATCATAACAAACATGACTATTATATATCGAAGTTTTGTTCAAGTTTTTCAAAACTAAAAAGTCTGTGATATAACTTATTTGTTAAAACCTCTATTATTTGATTCAAATTATTTGTCATGGAATAGATGTATTATCCCTCTAATAATTTTTCCTATGTTAAAGAGTCTCGATCAACTATCCAAAAATTTAAGTAGAAAAATTTAGAATCATTACCTACGTAAGGGTTTTTTTGTATCTACCCTAAAATAATCTTTTCGATTAATATTTGCTAGGTACAGTGGCGTCCAACTTTAATTTAAATTGTTTTCCACGTAACTAGTTTTTAGCCTTTCCACCTAGTAAGCGTAAAAACTTTAATATTTTTTAAGTGCATTACTACCACGTGTTGCGTGCAATAATTATAGTTAAGCCCGCTTAAATTATTTAAAACTGCTCCATTAACGCCGCATCTTAGGGCACTTTTAATTTTAGCCGGCTATCCGTACAATTAGCACGCGTAAAGTAATTAAAACTGTTGCCAACTTGACACTCATGTATGGGACGATCACTATAGTAGTTTAAAGTTAAATAAAATACTTATTAGTATTCAAATGCAAGCTATCAATATTAATAAAAACGAGGTTTCCTACAATAACGGCAGAGCCTACTAGACCATCTTAAAATTTTTAATTTATCTAACAATTTGCAGACAATCGTTTTGATTTTTTTTCGATAACAGTCACAAGTGCAAAAAGCTGCAGCAGACCAAAAGGTTTCTAAACAAAGCAGAAAATTCATTTTGTATTTTAAAACTTACCATCGATGCACAACAAAAAATTCAGGGGCTGAGAAAACGGAGCATGACATAATCATTTGACAATCCCAATGATGTAAGCCCTACATCATTACTTATATTGAAAATTTGACCTAAGCATCTCAAAAACAGCAGGAGCTATAAAAAGACCTAAAAATCTTCAAATTTCAGCTCGTTGTTGATCGGTAACGAGACGCTTTTGCGGATCTATGTTTATATTAATTTTTAGTCATGAAATAAGCTAAAGAAATACACCCTTCCGTATGTCCATGATATTTAGGAGCACACTATATAATAAAATCGTGTTTATAGTCCAACATACCAACATATCTTACACAGGCGCTATAAATTATCTAGATAGACGCGTATAAAGCAATTTTTCGCACACCGGAATGTTCTTCTTTAGCCGCGCAAATTAATCACCGGTTAGTTTCGTAAATGTCACTTTATTCCAAGAACTATTTTGAGCAAATTGGTTAAATGCATTACTAGAAAAATTAGACATTAAATACCACAGTTTAAAACATCCATATTTGTTGTTCAGGTACCCCGCATGCCTTAGATGCTTTGTTAAAGAGACTGGACAAATACGTATCTGCTTACGATTGCTATCAAACAATAACAAGTACAATTTGTACCCGTTCAATTCCTAGAATAGTAACCGTACTTTATGTGCTATATATGGATGGTCTTTGTTTGTCTTCAATTGCTTTGGTTTGATTTAATCTAAACCGTTTGTATTAATACAGTAAATTATGTAATTTATTCCATGTTTATCAATAGATATGTCTTTTGATAGTTTTTCGTGGTTCGATACTAATCCAATTACATTATGGGAAATGTTTTAACAGACTCTTAGGCAAAGTTGCTTCAGACGCCACAAATTTCCTTTACATAATATGTAACGGTACACAATTATTAAAAAAAGAATACATTTATTTATAGTTATTTAAGACAATTTAAAAAATGTAAAGGTAGTCTACACATCATCATCATCATCAGGTTTTCAGTCCTGGAACTGGTTACACGCGTACCTCGATTGTTTCTTATTCTGATCTAACCTACACATTTCCCTGAAATTCCCACAGCCTGCATCTTTCACCATCTGTTTGCAATAGTCCGATCTAGGTCTATCTCTACCTCTCTTTTTCCTTTCTCTGCATCTAATATATTATGCACTATTTCCTCATGCCTTAGTATGTGTCCTATCATCCAATTTCTCCTATTTTTTTACTGTTTTTCATATATTTCCTTTTTCCCCTATCATTTCAAGAACCTCTTTTGTTTGTAGATTTGTCTGTTTATGATATCTTCAAAATACGGCTGTAAATTGTATGCGGTAATTTCGAATAGCTAAAGAGGAAAGATAAATGGACTGTATATAATTTAAAGGATATTTTAACAAGCAAACGGTAATTAAATGTTCTTAAACAAAGCAGTTAATCAAATCAAAACAAAAGCGCTTACTATAGCACTCACCTGTTAATGATGCTGCATACAGATGAAAAACGTTGGAACCAATACAGCTCTTCCTTTGACGGAATGGAGCGCAGCACAATTTTACGACAGTGGTTTATCAAAGCGGTTTATAAGTGTAGAATTATTATAATAGCGGCGGCGGGCACCAAAGCGGTTCATACACAATTAATTCCACGTAGAACGTGTAAACACTATGCGGCGTAGTCGACTACTTGCGAGACTCTGCTTGTAGAACATGGAAAACTAGCGATGCGACGATAAGAACAACGAGAGACGAATCTTCTTGGCTTGGCGTGTATTTTCCAATCGATACTTGTTTGCAGACGCGCACTAAACCACGTTCGCCACTCACGGCATAGGTTAGCGGGTGCTTAGTAAACACATGGGGGATTTTGCATTAACAAAACAAAAATATACCGCGGCGAATTTAAAATAAGCAACAAGCTCGATGTAATAATAAAATTTCGTTTTAAATTATTTACATAAGAACGGAACAACGGCTGCAGCACCACATTTTAAAAACTTCTCCCACTATCCACGTTTCACAGCTGTACAGTGCTCTGCTCTACACATATGCTTTCAGCAATTATTTTCTCGTTTCTATATTTGTTATTTTTCAACATAGTAGTTGCATTTACTTGTTAAATGCAGCACGACCTTGAGATCATTTATGTTTTATATCTTTTGTACTCTTTCCATCCTGTGTTATTTGACTTTCTAGATAACATAAATCTTTAATCTCTTGTAAGTTCTCGTTTCCTATTTGAATTCTGGTTTTTTGACTTATTTACCCATCCTTCACATACTAGTACTTTAGTTTTATTTTTGTTAATTTTCATACCGTATCACTCTGTTATAACTATTTTCTTTTCCTTAAGAACTGATTCTAACTCTTTCTTACTAGATGCTAATACCGCTACATCATCTGAAAATCTAAGCATATCAATCGTTTGTTCCTGCATAGTAATTCCAAATGTCTTTCTGCATTTGACAATATGCATTGCCTCTTTGATATATTAGTTAAGAAATAATGAGAATAGGGCACATCCCTGTCTCATCCCTTTCCTAATATTTACTCTTTATGTTCCTGCTCTAATTCTATTACTGCTGTTTGCTCTTTGTATAAGTATCTACTATTTGTCTATTCCTATAACTCATTCCAATCTTTTTGAGTATTTCAAACATTTTCTCTCATTTTACATTATCGAATGCTTTTTCCCAATCTACAAACCCTTTTTCCATGGTTTTGTCCATTAACACCCTTAAAGCTAAAGTAATTCTCATGTTCCCCTTTTTCGCCTAAACCCTAGCATTTCTTCAGCCCATTTTTATATCCGTTTTTGTACAATTCTAGTTAATATTTTTGACACGTGTGAAACTTATTGTTTGAAAGTTTTCAAATCTATCTGCATCTTTCTTTTTTGGTATAGTGACTATGGTGTTACATTTAAAATCTTTGGGTATATCGCCTGTCTCATACATACAACTTATAAGTTGGAAGAGACGTTCTGTTACTTCTTTTCCAGCCACCTTTAGATTTTCTGCTTGCACCTTATCTATACCCTTTGCCTTATTATTTCTCAGACACGTTAAAGCTAATTCAAACTCTTCTCTAAGTATTGGATATCCCAAGTTACCTCTTTCGATGTCTGATTTTTGTTCTAGTGCTTCTGGTTCCTGTCTTTCATATAAGTTTCCTATATATTCTTGTCATCTAACCCCTTTTTCTACATTTTCTATAATGGCGTTTCCTCCTGAGCCTCTTATATTTTTGCTATATGGTTTCATATCCTAAAATTAATTCTAATTAGTTTATATGCTTCGTCTGTCTTTCCTATTTCCATCTTAGTTTGTATCTCTTTACACTTTTCATCAATACTTTGCTCTTTAGCTTTTCTGCATTTGCGAATAATTTCTCATTTTATGGTTTTGTATCTCCATTTTCTTGCTTCGTCTGATTTGTTTCATATTTTCACCTTTTTCTATTAAATTTAGAATATCATTTATTACCCATGGATTCTTATTTTCTTTTTGTTTATACCCCAGAATATCTCTGGGCGCCATATTCAAGCTAGATTTAATATTATTTCATTCTGTTTCTACTTCCTTAGTGTCAAAATTTTTCCAATGTCTTTCAGTAATTCGTTTAGCTTTTTTTCAAATCTTTTGTGGATATTTTTACCTTTTAGTTTCTCACAGTCAAAGTGCCTTTTCTGTTCCTTTTTCAAATTTTTAAATTTAAGCACGCCTTTCATAATTACTATGTTGTGGTCAGTGTCTATATCTGCTCCTGGATAGCTTCTACAGTCTTTTACTTGATTTCTAAACCTTTGTCAAACAAGAATGTAATCTATTTGATATCTCCCTATGTCTTCTGGCATTTTCAACTTGTACCGTCTTCTAGCATGATGTTGAAGTAATGCGTTTATGATGTTTAAATTGCTTTTGTCACAAAATTCTAAGAGCCAATTTTCCCTGTAATTCCTCATGCTTTAACCAAATAAATCCACTACCGCTCCTTCCCTATCCTCGTCTACCACTGCATTAATATCCCCTGTAATTATTAAATTTTCATGTCCTTTTACAAATCTTAGTACGTTTTCGATATCTTTGTAGATCGCTTCTCGTCCTCGTCACTGTAGCTAGAGGTGGGCATGTATACTTGTATTATTATTGTTTTTATTGTTTTTACCTGTTTAGATTTTAAAACTACGAGCACTCTTTCGCTCTTATGTAGGTATTCTCCTTAAGCTTCTTTGGGAATTAAATCACTCATAGTTTTTAAAATGATCTTTATTTACGTTTTGATCCATAACCTAGGATCGTTGTCAAAATAATAAAAACTTCAAGTTTGACGTTTATGACATAAATTGAAGGTTACTTTGATTTATTGATGTTTGAAATATTTGGTTTGAGTACACTAAGCAAAAATTTTTAAAGTTTTAAAGAATGATTGCCTTCAATTTGTGTTGCGACCTGGGATCGACTTTCCTAAGGTAGCCAATACGCTTAACGTGAAATCAGCTGATTAATTTTTATTGGTGAATTTTATATAAATTCAATAATTTGAGAAACATTTTTTAACATGTTTCTATTTATACAATTGAGAGATTTCTAATTTTATGTCTTATTTTACCGAGATTCATTCCCAAAGAAGCTTAAGAAGAATGCTAAACAAATAACAACAAACATACAGGGAGTATCTTATGTAGGTACTTTTCTACAATGTCCTATCTTTTTCTGCAAGACTATCCTCACACTTTAATTTCGTTTCTCTAATCCAGTATGTGTCTGCGCTCCACCTCTGGCCACCAAACTTTGCTAGTACCTACTACTTCTAATGCTAACCTATTCATTTCAATTTTCAGATTCTCTAGCTTACCTTACTTGCTTTATGCTTCTGGCATTTCAAGCTCCGACTCGCAAAATGTTCTCTGCCCTAGACTTGTCGATTATATCCTCCGAAGTAGTCCCCTCCTGGAAATCTAAATTGGGGACTATGTTAACTCTGAAATTTTTTATCCCAGAGGATGCCAACATTTTAAAACATTTTCAATACGCTGTATACTTGGAAGGTAATATGATGGTTTCCCGTTGCGTTCCACATTACAGTAGTGTATCTTAGACTATCATACAAACCTCCAAGGTCTTTATAAATATTTATAATGACTCCGGCAGTGAAAGCTTCCGACAATACTCCAAGGTCTTTGCTACTCTGTACCAAAAGAGCTCCTCCCCGCTTTCGTGGACCTGTGTTAGTCTGATTCCTCACTAAAGACCCCAGTAATTTGGTTAAACCTATAGTTTGGCTCTTTTGCTCACTGAAACAAACAAGCTATTCTACCCGTTCTAGTATTTTAGAACTTTTTCAAGGTGCAGGTCCGTTCAGAATGGAAATTGTTCCTATAGCAACAAAATTGAAATATTCTGATTGAGAATAATTATTGACAAAATCTTTTATACAAAACGCGTCCATATATTTTGTCACTTAAAAATAAATTTTATTTATTTCATGCTTAATTTAATGTTAGCGTAACACATTGTACGGATTTAGTCCCACATAAAGCATATTATCTATAAGAAGCTTTTCTTTCAGGGTTAAACTGTCACTAAGTGCACAAAATCTTTTTTAAGAACCCATTCAATAGTCGGCAGATTGAAATTGCATACAATAATCAATTTGGCGTGAGAGTATTTTTTGTGATAGTTTTCTGCAGTATTAGTAAATAGTTCATACTCATGTATGTCAGAGTTTGGGGTAAAATAGAACCACACACTCGTAAGAGATAGTTGTCGAAAAGTATGTTAACTCGAAGATCTTTAAAATTTACCATATGGATATTAGGTAGAACTCCAGATCGAAGTGTTGCAAGAGCAGTAATAAGCGCTTCCCCTTCATAAGTGATTTGAAGTTGAAATAACCTTTGATTGCAGCAGTAGACACAAAATGCACTGTTACACAATTACTATTATGAAAATCACTTGCGAACCACATTTCACACAGAATTAGTATATCACAGTTATAATTTATAATTGAGTTATACAGGGTGAGTTTTTAGTGTGGCAACGGTCGATAACTCCGTTATTATAAAAGCTACGTAAACCAAATTTGGAGGCATATTAGGCATGCCCAAAGTGCACATTTTAAAAATATTTGGAAGCATACAGGGTGTTTCATAATTGCAGGGCATATTAAACTTCATCAACTACAGTTATCCAATAACAATTTTCACTAAAGATATAACAACCTACAATAATACGCTATCAACATTATTCTGCCAGATCAACAATATGCATTTTATAGAAAATGTTCAAACAGGAAATCAGGCAGGCTTTGAAAAAAATAACAATTACAATCAAAATGTCATTTAGGTTTATTAATTGTAGTGTGTTGTCATTTAACACATTATCAGTTCTGTTTTAAAAGTAATCTTTGAAGGAGTTTTTCAAATGAATTTTACAGTGGAAGAACAAATAAATATGATTTGGGTATTGAGAGCAAGTTTAAAAAATTTCCTACTTGCATCAAGAATATACCAAGAGAGATATCCTGTTAAATGACAACACACTACAATTAATAAACCTAAATGACACTTTACATGTAATAGTTATTTTTTTCAAAGCCTGCCTAATTTCCTGCTTGAATGTTTTCTAAAAAATGCATATTGTTGATCTGGCAGAATTCCGTTGATAGCGTATTATTGTAGGTTGTTATATCTTTAGTGAAAATTGTTATTGGATAACTGTAGTTGATTGTTAATCAAAATGTATTAATTGTTTTATAATATTCTCCAATAGTAAGTTATTTTTAGTTATGTAAATTAAAAACATTCATAAAATTTGAAAAAATCAAAAATATCTCAGAAAGTAATGGATTTAGGTATAGGGAATACTTAACAAAAATGAAAGGACACTTAATGAACTATCCATTGTAGCAATAAAATTGGTAGGGTACCATTTAAAAAAAGTTTTAAAAATTGCATTTTGCGAAACCTAACACACCCTGTATACTGTGAAGGAATTTTAAAAGGGTGATATTTACAAATATACTATGGTATATAGTAAAATTTTCTGCATCTTGAAAATTAACATAAGTTGTGTATTAGTGCAGTGGTAATGTATCTAATCTGGGTCATTTTTTCTAAAAACAGTTGAATATCTCAAAAACTAAAAGGAATAGACAGATACAATTTGATATCAAACTAAAGTTCTTTTTATGGGCTTTTCAAAAATGTAATAATATATAGGGTGTTCCATTTAAAAAATTATAAGTTTAATATGCCCTGGAATTATGAATCACCCTGTATGCTTCTAAATATTTTTAAAATGTGCACTTTAGGCATGCCTAATGTGCCTCCAAATTTGGTTTACGTAGCTTTTATAATAATGGAGTTATCGACCGTTGCCACACTAAAAACTCACCCTGTATATTTGAATGGCTTTAGTTTAGGGGCCATGGGCATTCTAAAAGTATAAGAACAATGTACGTTTCCCAATATACTTGCTACTACGGGGAGGGCAACATGACGATTCCTATGATTGGACATTTTATGTGTAAGTGTAGTTTCAAGTTATGTTGGCTCTGCTTTGAGACACTTGAAAATTGTTACTTTCTTTGAGCTTCTATCAACTAAAAATTTTTTAATGGCTACCCCCTTGGGCCGGAAGGAGGAATCTAACATGCGTAAGCTGAATTTATAGCGATTTTGAAGGAACTGTAAGTAGCAGAAAACTTGGTGTTCAATTTGTCCAGTGTTATATTAGTTGGAGAATCAACTTTTACATGATTTATTTTGCATTTTTTTTTAAATATAGTTTATGATTTTATTCTCGTTGACAGTATGATTAATTCTAGTAAGTTGAAATTTGGATAACGTAGGTATACTAGGAATAGCTGTAAAGCTATCTGCTTCATTTTCTTTCAAAACTAAGGAACTTTTGGTGGTTGTGTCGACTATTAATTTATTTCTGGGTGCTTTGCCAATAATGTCCGCTATACAATTGTTATTTTGATTACTATTGCCAATAAAAATGGGTTCTTGTAAAAGAGTTTTATGTGAACTTCTTTATCTAACACCTGGTTTGACTTCTGTTTCATTCACGTCCTTTTTGTAATCTGTTTCACTGTGGATCTCTACTGCAGAGTTCTCATTTTCTTTCCTATCCTTAATTGTTGCAGTGGAATGTAGTTTTTGCTGTTTCCAAGATCTAGAGTTGGCATGTCTCTAATAGACAACTTTATCGATTCAACATCATAGCTTTTCATAACATAACTCTCTTCCTTGAATTCCTTAATTTCTTTGTGTAAATCTAGTATTCCAACTTTAGTAGCATTTTTTATTATTTCAATACATGGCTCACTTTTGAGATAAGGAGTCACATATTTTCCAATGGTTTGGTGTAATCTATAAAATTATCATTCACAGCAGTGTTATTGTCTAAGTCCTTGAGTCTACATTTATTCACATTTGTATCTCTTACTTCCTTAATTATAATATAATAGTTACAACAACAACAACAACAACACTAATCATGGTATTCCTTTTTGGGGTAGCCAAACCTAGCATCTTTTTCTGGGGGGATATGCCTTGGCAACATCCATATATTGTTTTTGGCATGCTCTTTTATTCCTCAGACTTTTCACCTGTCGTTCTTTCAGAATCTGTTCTACCACATCCAACCATTTTTACGCAGTCTGCCACTTGCAGTTCTATCAGTCATTTTACTTGCATATATACGCTTGGTAAGTCTATCCTCATTCATTCTTTCCACCTATCTAAACCATGTGGAAAGAATGAATGAAGTTATATAAACAAAAATATCCGTTGGGCTACTGTGTCATTATAAAAACACATACTAAGTGTTTAATTAGACAGAAAGAAAAAGTGTTTTAAACTAACTATTAGTGTTTGCCTGCATTGCAGTGAGCAGTAATACAATTTACAGTGCCGATACTAATATTTAATGTGTTATTGAAACAAACAAACGATGTATCATCTGTGTTTATATTACTGAGTCTACCATGACAACTACCGTAGCATAGTGTCTTTCAATCAAAATCGAACTGTTTTGTACAGAGTGGATACTTTAATTGGAACAAATTCTGTAACAATAAATAAAGATTTGCCACAAAATTCCCAAAATATGCCAATTTTTGCAAATATATTTGATATAAGTAGCTAATTAAACTTCAAAGAATATCTAGTTAAATTTTTACAATTAGCACAACCACTTAATGTTACTTGAAAATGTTGATTACATTTATTAACTTTTTCAAAACCATTACCAAATTTATTATATTTCTTTTAATTTACAGCACCCAGAATGTGAATGTGCCCACCATACCTGTGGACCAAACTGTGAAAAATGCTGTCCATTGTACAATCAACGTCAATGGGGACCTGGATCTTCACGTGATGCGAGAACATGCCTACCATGCAACTGCCATGGACATGCTTCTTCATGCTATTATGACGAATTGATTGATAGGACTGGACTGAGTCTTGATAAAAATGGATCTCTACAAGGTGGTGGAGTGTGCAGCAACTGCACAGTAAACTTTTCTTTAAGTGATTATTAACAGTTTATTGTTCAGTGATTTTAGGCATTTACAATGGGGACCAATTGTGAAAAATGTTTGCCTGGATATTACAGACCTGTTGGAGTTTTACCAAATGCAGACAAACCATGTATTAAATGTGAATGTGATCCTGTAGGATCTACAGGTGTATGTTATCAAAATGGACAAAAAGCAGGTTATTGTGAATGTAGACTGGGATATGCAGGTCAGCTATGTAATCAATGTCTGTCAGGATTTAGGGGTTATCCAAACTGTGAAGTTTGTCCTTGTGATTCAAAAGGAGTTATCCCTATTAATGATTGTGAAAATGATTGCATCTGTAAGGTAAATAAATCTATTCTTAATTTACAATATTATATACATAAAATTTCTTTAAGTGTTTAGTTCAACGATAAACATTTGGAATATATTCTATAATAGTTTGCTGCATATTGTTAAACTACTTTTAATAGGTTCTTAAATATTCTTTGAAATTCATTCAAACCACCTGCATAGTAAAATAAAAACTTTTAATGGTACGGAGAAATTGAATCAGCGCGGTATTTCGTTATCATGCAGGTGTGCAGCCCGCTCAAGTTTACTAGCAATAAAACCGTCCAATCACTATTTCATTCTCGGAATTGTAGTTCGAAATAATATACCCTTAATTGACTATTATTTGCAAGCCGTGTTTTAAGAATATTTTGCAACTGTTGTCTGGAAAATATACTTTTACAGGTGTTACTCGCAGAATATTTAACATTTTATCGTTAGGAATGTGATAACAATAGTAAGTTTGCAAAAATTCAACCAGTAATCACTATACTATACAAAAAGTTTATGGAATATGCACCTTTAGAGATAAATTACATTATTGATGGATCTATGATTCCTTACCATGGCTGACATACTTGCAAACAATTCATCAAAAGTAAAGTCATAAAATAGGGATATAAGTTTTGGGTAGCAACTACTCAACTGAGCTATGTAAACCTTACTCTTACCAAGGCGCATCAACGGTTTTACCAGATAATTATAGAAAAATGGATGTAGGACCTAGTGTCGTTCTACAATATGCAAACATTTTACAGAACTGCTGGCCAACTGTGCCATTTCATTTTTTTTTTAGAATTTCTTCATATCTCTTCCTCTTCTGAGTGAATTTATAAATCAAGGTATAAAAGGTACTGGAACGTACATGATAACAGAACTGGAAAATGTCCTTTAACCGAATCCAAAATAATGAAAAAATAAGAGGGACATTTGAGTTTGCTAGGTCAAACACTGGTATCATCGTTTGCAAGTGAAATGACAATAGTATTGTAAATGTTGCATCTTGTTATTTACAAGTTTACCCAATCGATCAGTTAAGAGATATTCTCGAACAGAAAAACTCAACATCACAATTTATCGGCCATATAATGCTTAAATGGACGGCATAGATTGATGTAATCGAAACATCAGTTTGCACCGCATCTATTGGTGGCAAGAAATGGTACATTCCATTGATTTGTCAATGCATTGACATGGCTGTACAAATTATTGGGTAATTACACAGAATTAACAAAGGACCAAAAGATCAGTTAAGTTTTAGGAGAGCACTCGCAATGAATTTGCTTCAAACTCGTTAGAAATCAATAAGGAAGGGAGTGGCCAAAAGTTCCAACTGTTTTTTTTTTTATAAGATAGTTATTCGCAATGAAATTCAGAAGCAACCCAAGGCATTACTAGTTTGACACACAAATTTTCATGATATGACCGAATAGATCATTTAATTACATACCAATATAAGCAGTCTCGGTTTAGACAGTGTCATAACAAAGTGCAATTTAGGTGTGAAAAATGTGTTGCATTACAGCCAAAAGAGTGCTTCAAATTATATCCTGCAAATAAATCTGCACAGACGATAAACTTATTCATTTTTTAGCATATAAGATTTAATTCAGATTAATGTTGACTTAGTTTAGTATTATTTTCAATTACTAAATAAATATTATATTTTATCCTTATATGTAGTAGTCTTTAACCCTGCTGTCCTTTTAAAAGAACAGTACCATTTTTTGAAACAATTGGGTGCACCTGTTTTTTTACCTAATAATTGATAGTTTAAAGATGCAGTTTGATTATTTTTGTCATTCAATCCCTCTGTAACCATAAAAAAACACTTGAGTAATATCTGTGTTAAGTTTATGTAATAAGAATGAAAACACTTTTAATCAGAGGTCCTCTGCATTTATACTCCATATTCAAAGTGTTTTACCAAATATACTTCTCTGCACAAATTAAGATTAACATAATTGAGCTTTTTCGTGAATTTGCTCGGGTTTTACACTGGCGGACCCTCTAAGAAGGAACTACACCCAATGCAAAACGATGAGGTTGGTCAACAGAAACCAATGCGTTTCCAGCTAAGTAGATATGAGTAATTTTGCCTGGCATTGGGAAAGTAATTCGAGCATAGAAGAACGAAAATTAATGTAAAATTGTTGGTTATTTTGCAAAAAGAAAAGCGACTTCATCTTTACTACCCCCACATGTGCTCCATGCACCTCTCTAAGCATTTGAGCTTGCAGTCTTAGGAATTATTATTCGGTACCCCAAGTTATAATGCCACTCTCAATACTCAATTTTTTCCTTTAATTTGTAACTTATAAGCTCTGCTGGTTCTTCCACCTTCTCTGGCCAACCATTTCTTACAAACAGATATACTCTACGTAAAATATCGTCCTTCATTATTTCGCGTTTGATTCTTGCGGATGTAATCGGTAACTCATTGTGTATTAAAAAGTTAAAGTAATCTGATTCATACTTCCGTTCATTAATTTCATTTACTAAAGGTAATCTTGATAAACCATCAGCTCCTCCATTACATTTACCTTTGATGTGACAAAATTTATAATCAAATCCACTTAAAAATAGTGCCCATCTTTGGAGTCTTTCCACTGCCATTATTGGAATGCCACTTTTTTTCACCGAACAATGCCAACAGTGGTTTGTAATCGCTGTATAAGGTAAACTTTTTGACCATGAGGTACTGTAAAACTTCTTTACCCCGCCATAAATAACTAAAGCTTCTATGTGTATTGCGGAATATTTTCTCTCAGCTTCATTTAACACTCGAGATGTAAAACATCCGGTTTTCACTACCATCTGCATAAACATATGATAGAACAGCACCTATTTCAATGTCTGATGCATCACAATTAAGTTTGATATTTTCCTTTGGACTAAAATGTGCTAAATTTTGATCTGCCACAATTTGTTGTTTAGCCTCTTAAAACGCCCATTCGTACGTATCTAACCAGTCAAATTATACATTTGTTTTCAGTAATTTATCGATAAATTTCGCATAATAATTTATCATCCCTATAAATGCTTTAACTTCGGTTACATTTTTTGTCATTGCTACATCCACTATGGCTTTAATTTTTTCTTCATCTTTTTCTTGGTCATTATTTATTACATGGCCTAAATGTTTAATTTCTTTTTTGAAAAATTTGCATTTTTCAAAGTTTAATCGAAAACCTGCCCTCTGTAACCTCTCAAATACTACTTCTAAATTCCGTCAATGTTTCTTTATTTTCTTCTGTGACAACTATATCATCCATAAAATTTATAACACCCTCTACTCTTTGCAGGACCTTTTCAACACACTTTTGAAATAACGCACAAGTGGTTTTTGTTCCAAAAGGTAATCTATTTGGAATGTATATACCCTTGTGTGTGCTTCAAGCTAATAAATTTTTAGAGTCTTCACTTAGTTCCAATTGATTATATGCCTGCAAAAAATCTAATTTTGTGAACCTTTCACCTCCCTGCAATGGTGCAAACAATTCCTATATTCGTGGCAACGGATACTTAATATCCTCTAAAGACGGGTTAACTGTAATTTTATAGTCTGCACATATCCTAATTTTTCCATTAGGCTTCAAAACTGGAAGCAAGGAATTTTCAACTTTTGATATAATCCCTTCCCTTTCTAATCTGTCTAATTCATCACTAATTGACTTTTTAAAAGCAAATGCAATAGGTCTAGGTTTTACAAAAATAGGTTTTATCGTTTCTTTTAATCTTAATCTTACCTTTCATATTTGTAAACCCCTAATTGTGATTTAAACAGTTCCTCATATTTCGTTATTAAAGCTACTAGGTCCTCATCTTCTACAAAATTTATATCAATTCTAGAAGAGTTGTTAATTTTAAAATTTAATATGGACATAATGTCTCTGCCCAACAATGGTTTGCTACCATTCTTGACTACCACAAACCTGCAGCCTATGGTGACATTCTTATAACTAAGATCTACTTATATTTCACCCTGTGGTACTACAATTGATCTGTCATAGGTTTTAAAATGAACAAAAGTTTCCTTTAACTTAACTCTTGCAAAAGCAGCATTAGATTAAAATAGTGCTTCTGAAATTAACGACACGCCCACGCCAGATTCCAATTCCATTTCAATAATCACATTATTGATCTTTACCGGAATGACTATTGCCTTCAAACCACCACTAACGTCTGTATGAAATATATCAATGAAATCTAAGGAACCTTCTTTTTTGTCTGGAATTAGATCATTAGAATGAACACTCGCCTTTTGATCTCTTTTTCCTTAAACTTGCATACCTTTGCTACATGTTCCCTTTTTTACACACCTTGCAAATATATTCTTTATAACGACAAATGCTTAATTTATGATTAGTTTCACCACATGAAAACAAGCCAATGTCTTTCCTTTTACTTATAATATACTTCCTTCCTTTTTGCATCTCCTGGTTTGCCTTTAATATAATTACCACTGATTCTGTTGACATGAACTACAGTACTTTGCCTTAACAAAGCTTCTTTATTAATGGCAGCATGCATTATTTGTTCCAGAGTTGTTTCTTGGTTACATTTGTACATTTGGTCTAATATTGAACCTTTTCGTAACCCATGTACAAATTTGTCCTTAATTTTTTCATTTAATAATGACCCAAACTTACAATTGATTGACATATTTTTGACACAAGAAAACCGCTCTCTGATACTCTCGCTGTCTCCTTGTCTTAGGTCATAAAATGTATTACGTTTTTAAACACCGATACTTTCTTTGAAAACTGTTGCCTTAACAATTCACATATTTCTTCAAAGGTTTTTTGTTTTGGCTTGAATGGGTCACATAAATCATGTAAAACTTTATACACCTTTTCACCAATAACAGTTAGCAATACTGCAACCTTTCTTTTTTCTTCTACATAGTTTGCCATAAGAAACTATTCTAGTCTGTCTTCGTACAAACACAAATCTTCTCCAAAATTATAAATAGGAGCTACTCCCAAACTTGTTCAAAATACTGTGTTTTTTTGTTCAGCCATTGCAACACTTTTATTCCTCGTCCCCAACTGTGATGTGTACACTGTGCATACAAAATAACCACAAGAAACTGACTCAAAGAACTTTATTAATATATCAAAATAACAACTTTTTTAAGCATGACATATCCATTTTATTATTATGACAGTCCGCCCTGTTTCTTTGCTTACTTGGTTTATTTAGTATGCAACTATAGATAATCTAAATACATCACATTCATCGAAAGCAGTGACCAGTGAATAAATTTTTATTAGGTAGTTTTAAGTAATTTGCTATTTTGCTTGGTATTTTGCCCACAGTATTCATACCAATTACTTGATTTATGCCATTTATCTTTGGAATAACATAAAAATAAGCGTTCGACAATATTGCTACTTTTTATTTGGCATTGTTGTCTTAAGTTACATTTTTTATAATAAGAAATGTAGTCAATCGCATTTTCTTTTACACTGTTAATTATGGTGAATACACAACTTTGTTCGTTTTAGAATCAGGGATTCAAACTACTAGAAGGGATTCTTTATCTTCTATAATATCCTTTAACTCCATTTTGATTAATTCATCCCTTGGCATGCGCCAGCAATACCCATAATTAAAATAACCTAAAAATAATACACAGAATTTTTCATCTCAGTAGCAATAA
Organism: Platerodrilus igneus; assembly: GCA_036346225.1. Taxonomy (NCBI): domain Eukaryota; kingdom Metazoa; phylum Arthropoda; class Insecta; order Coleoptera; family Lycidae; genus Platerodrilus; species Platerodrilus igneus. Next base: position 8,127,532 of record JARFIW010000565.1, read on the forward strand.
TAAAGTCTCTACCTTCAGTAAATGTTCGTCGCCAGGCGCATATCTAATAAAGTTCTCCACTTGTTTCTTTGAGAATGTATGTGTCTTTTTTGGTTTGTACCCTACTGCCTCCTTCTTCAAATAGGCAATTAATTTTGTGTACCGACTAATATTTTTTACTTGTAGAGTTGCTCTTACCATCAAATATTGTAACTACAAAGTTGACGATTTTAAAGTTTTAGATTTTTTGTCAAAATAAGATAGCAAAACATTCTCAGAATACTTTTTAATTTTCTATAAGCGACACCAATCCATGAAGTGGTAGTATTGTTTTTCATATTTCTCTCTTGATTTACTTGGTAGAAGATTAAGAGTTATATTTTTCGCAAAAGTCGCTACATCAGGAGGTGTGCCTGAAAATTAACTTTCGCTATTCATTATTCACACAAAATTGACTTTAAAAACTGAAATTATCAAATGACATTTCATTTCAAATAGCCTACTATACGTAACAGAGTTTGCTTAGAATTCCGTATCATAATAAACATAAACCTAATTAAAATTAGGCAAGTGTTTTTAAAATTTTGTTACTCTAGAGCGACATAGCTGACACTTAATGTCGGTTCGCGGAAAACGTCAATTTTGCAGTGCGATTTCAAAGTGCAAACGCCTACTTTAGATTGTGATCGTAATAAAATATTATTCCATGGTCAGCTATTGTATGATTGAATCCAAGTGTATTTTCTACAAAATTTATTTTCAACATCGGTACATGATCGATTAAAGTAATACTGGTTTCTGATATTTAAGCAGCTTCAGTATTAGTTTGACAAATTATAAAAATCAAGCATATCAAGATACAGGATGCACTAAATTTAGTAAATCGTAGTTTAAATCTCCAACAATTATAACCTTAATTATAACCAAAATATGGTACTGTAACAAGCAACCTGTAAACCAAAGCCACCACAAGCCAAATAGTTTCAATGACTGAAGTTGAGTCTATGAGAAATACTAGGAAAGGCAGTATATCCAAAAACATATATGACTTCACTGCAAATTTTACAAAAGCATTAAAAGATGCAACCACACATATAACCGAAATTGTATATCTGTGCATTTAATCTAACACATTTCCAAATCTATTTAAAACTGCTGGTCATTCCTTTATTCAACTAGGGAAATACAGAAGATTTAAAGAATTACAGACCCATTTTAATTTTATCACTGTTTGACAAAATATTGGAGATAATTCTTAACTGCCAAATGGTTCAATATCTTATTATTGACATCTTTAATTTTAGAACTAATAGAAACACAATCCATGCCATTTCTTGAGCTTTATACAAAGTAGATAGCTATGAGAATAACGAATACATTATGGTAACATTGATAGGTTTGCCTAAAGCATTTGACTGCCTAACTTACACCATTCTAATGGATGAACTACATCATCATCATTAAGTTTTCAGTCTTAGAACTGGTTGGAAATGCCAGTGCATTACGATGACTATGTTTTATATTCAAACTATGTAAACTTGAATGAACCTAAAATGTATGATGAAGAAATAAGCTCTGACGAGAAAAAGCAATGGAGTAAGGCAATATTATAGGAATTTAATTCATCGAACGAATCAAAAACATTGTATATTAAAAATATATTATCCAGTTTTGGTATTAATGACAAATTGTTAAATAAAATAAAGGTTTATGAAGACAATAGTGGAGCTTGTAGGTTAGGAAATAATGAAATTTTATGAAAAGATCTAAAAATGTATATGTAGCACTTCACTTTATTCACGATTTAGTTGAACATGATGTAATTAGTGTAATAAAAATTGAAAGTTGCAACAATGTGGCTGACATTTTTACTAAAGCACTAGGCCGTTATATGTTTGAGGAGTTTAGATTTAAGTTAAAATTGTATTAGTAAATAAGATTGTGGTAATTAATGTGCTTTTCTTACTACTTTATTAGGAAATATTTGTTAGTTGTTGACACCTTTATCGCAAGAGTTGTTAAAAATATGCGATAATACGCATCTTTTTATTTCTATTTAATGTAAACACATGTTGAACAATTGAGTTGTTGTTGTCGTCCTGTTTCAGGGCGATTAAACTTGTAAGCAGTTGGTATTGGGTTATGTAAACTTCAACTTGTAAAATAGCACTGTAGTATTGCACTCAACTTAGACTATATTATTGTTTAAGAATCATTTGGATATCTATTAGAGTTTATATTAGTTTGTACTGTTAACATTTCTCAAATAAATTCGATTATCTCGAAAACTAAATGAGATGTCGAAAAGTGTATAGCATATTTGTAATCAGCGTAAAAACTAAACAAGGTACATATATATCATTTATTGTATCATTATGGGAATATAGCAACAGACGACGGCGGCGATGACAACGACGTATCGATTATATTAACCTAACTTACTTTGTAAGTTTGGTTGAAATTTATACAGTGTGCACGGGTGTGTCAAACTCTGTCAACAGATACACACCAACTGCAAACATTGACAACTGATAAGAGACATAACAACACACAAATACATAAGCAATAATGAAATCCATTTACAAACAATGCTTGTACAATACTTGTAGAATTCTTCCATTGATTGTTAATTATGGGCTGTTTCGGGTAAAATTGGCATTAAATGAATTAAATTTTGATTTGGCCTGAAAGGGGTATCAGTAACAATATCAGGGTGAATCGATTAACTGCAGTGGTATGGGAGTGGGTTCCTATGGGAAAATAAGAAAAGAAAATTAGGGAAAGCAAAATAATAAATAACAAGGCTTAAATACAAAAATTCTACATTACGTTAATACTTACCCTGAAAGGTCTTTCAAGTGTCAAATTCAAGGAACGCCAATCTGTTACAGCAATTTTTTGATGTTATTATTATATGGATGACTGGTTTTTCTTCATAAAACCCTCTTGTTTTGGTTTTAATAAAATTAAATTATAAACTAATATACTTCTTCCAAATAAGATACCATCACTAGAGTAGCTGGAGATCCTTTGTAGATCACTGGCTTTACTTTCTTCTTAAATACATTGAAATAAAAATCAACCTAAACTTAACCTCTATTAACAAAAAAATAATTTCTGCACACATGCAAATATACTTTCCTAAAACAAATTTTTACTTTCAAATCTGGCCAGGTATTACTAAAAAAATCCTAAATCTTAAATAGTCAAAATTATTTGCCATTCCAAATTTTTCCTTCTTTTACATTTAATTATGACATTTATAAACCCCCAACTATTGTAAATGTCGTTCATAATAAACAAAAAGAACCAGTTATATACCAACTTTTTCTTTATCTTTTTATACTATTACTAACTTAAATTTCACTAATAAATCTGACATTTAAATTACTATTCACTCCTTCCGTCGCTAATTAATCAAACCCAATAATTATTTTCACCTTACAGAAATAACAACCATTAGGCATTTTAATATATAATGCATTATTAAAATTCGTACAGACTATCTACTCACTGAGTGGTTCGAGGGTATCCAAGATGTAATGTTTTCTTGAGAGCATTGGGGTGCTCCTGCATGTAAATTTGAAGAAAAGTCCAACAAACCAATTTTAAGTCATACAAACTTTTAATTTTAAAGGAACACAGTTATAATACATACCTTAAATTCCATGGAATGTTATTTATAAATCTTACCACTAAAAAACATGACAATTTATCCAAGACAGTGTTTACAATTTTAAACCCACGCGTTCTTGTAATAAAAATTGTGGTTAAATCTAAAACAAAATAGGAACGCGCCGATCGTTTGTCGATACTTGCAGTTTTTTGTAATCTAGATTTTTCTATTGAAATAATCTTTTCGTTTATCAGAGAATAATAATTCATCAAGTTCAGGTGCAGTTTTTTTTAATAAATCTTGATTTCTTACACTCCACGCTACGGAGAGCACTTGTCCTCACCTCGCTGTGCACTTTTCTTTCTCCCGCCTATTTTTTTTTTACCTTCGGCATTCCTCGGTTTTTGTTGGTAACCCTTTTTTGCATAATATCCAGCTATGCACCAAACTAACTAAATTTGAATATTATGTTGACGTATCCAAACTCAAAACCACTACAAAGAACACCAATGTTTGCTTGCAATCATTTCTTCAGTTTTCCAACACAGAAAGGTCTATAGGACTACAAAATCCACAAAGGTCCAATTTAATGGAGTGATGATTCACCTGGTCTTACCTCTTCGTTTTCAAATGGTACTTATGAAATTATATTCATACACGTGCGTTTTTGAAACTACCATGCCGCTTTTATATGTATTTTATTTTACATGTAAATCACCGTCTATTCTTTTCCTGAATACAATCACATTTTTCTGGAGCTTCTGTACATTCAACTTGACTTTTACATTTACTTATATCAAATCCCCATATAAAAACTCATAGCAATCCCAACTACTCTCTCCTGTTCTATTCGTGCCTATCCCTACATTTTGTTGTTACTGTATTGCTGTTTCACAATTAATTCCTTCAAATCTCAGACGGATGTAATTTTGGTTTTTTAATTCCCCATCTACTTTGCATGTCCTTGATGGTTTTCATGTTATTGCACAATATGTCATTAAGATTATGACAAAATGACATGCGGAAATACCTGTTACGATGTAATTTACATAGGTCTATATTTTTTATTTTTTATCTGAAACCATATAAATGCATGCATTGTAATCTATTGTCTGAACAGATTAAGCGATTGTTGTAAATCTACACTCATGTATTTTCATTACACAGCGTCTGCCTTATTACATTCTACCAATATCTGTAGTTTCCTTATGTGATAATTGCAACTATGCCTATTAAATGTATTTCTTTCAACTATCATTTTCAAAGTTCCTATTTGGGGTACATACATTAACAAATCCACTATTTACTTTATAATTTTGAAAACGTTTTTAAAACATGACATGCTTCCACTATAAAATTGTATGATTATAATTGGTTTGTATACACTTTTGTGGTTTAAAATAATTTACAATCATTGATATGAGTTCCAATGTGTATTTAACCAAATAAAACAATCATTTTTGTGGTTTTAAGTTTATGATTTGAATAAAAATACTGATTTGATTGCATTTGTTGTTTTTGTACACTATTCTACATAAAATTAAAATTATATAGGATGGTGCTTTAATAACAAGTTTGTCGATTCAAGATTAAATTTTCTTCCTTTCACTTCTGATTTATTGTTAGCGTAAACGTTGCAGCTGTATTTTTTTGCTATTTGAAAACTTGTGAGGCTTTCGCAATGGTCAGTGAATTTATACTGAAATAATAAACCCAAATATTATAAGTGATTTTGTTATTATCCTACTAAACCCAGCATTACGCTGTGTATTATTTAACAGAACGTGCATACACAATGTCATTATTGCAGTTTATAAAAGATTAAATGACCGTGTTAAAATACATGAAAATAATGGCAATAATATAATTATAAGCACATACACATTAGTTAGTGCATACTCGACATTTTTAAAAAGTACGGAATTAACACAGTAGGCACTAATATTTCAATTCAAATCGCAGCATGGCTGAGCTTTTGAGTAATTTTATTCTATTAAAATGATAGCAGCCCCAATCCTTCTTTACCAGTCTACAGGAAGAAAAGGCTGAACCAAGGTAGAGGTATAAGAAAATGAATTGAAAGAAACTACATCAAGTTTTTTTAGTTTATATTGAATGTGCTGATGCCTTTTAATGCCATAAATAAGTCTCATACAAGAATTCTTAGTGACCTACATTCAACGACTGTATTCCGTTGTTAAATATGGAGTATAGACCACACAACAATAATTGAAGTGGGACAGGACAAGAGAATTACACAAGATGGACTTGCTTTTGATACTGAGAAATTTCCTGATACTGTAAATATAACGTAGGTTTGCATAACTTTTTTGCAAACATTTTTGTACGTTATGTTGAAATTTCATATCGACTTCAAAAAGTATGCCTAAATTACAAAAACGTTCTACAGCTTCTAATGATGTGCTATCAATACATTTACCTGGCATTCCATCTCCTGTCTATTGATATGTGACCCCACGAACATAACTTTTGATTTAATTGGATTTAATTTTAGGAAGTGCTTGGCTGCATATTCTACTAACTCATTTAGTTCTACATTTATTATTGCATTAATTCGGTGTATGTATATATTAACTGAGTGTCATCAGCATATAGCTGGTACTGACAGTGAATTAATTTAGTAACAAATTTAAGATATAAACACAATAAAGTAAAGGGCCGAGAATGGATCCCTGTGGACGCCTGATGTTACTTGTAACCTATTAGAGAATACGTCATTAGCACATAGCATTTGTAGTCTGCTCTGTAGATATGTACTGATTAATGATACAGATTGTTGATTAAATCTGATATAATGTAAAATAGCTAAAAGAATCTCATGATTGAGCGTATCGAATGCTTTGGAGAAATCCAGTAAGATTAATATTACACATTTATTATTATCTAAAGCAGAAAAAATTTCACCTGAGACTCTAAGTAGTGCCGTTTCACAGCTGTGATTCTTGCGAAAGCCAGATTGATATTTTGGTAAAATATTATTTTTCTCCAACTGAATAGCTAACTGGATTGACAAAACCTTTTAAACATTTTAGAGAAAACACTTATAATATGAATTAGACGCAGGTCACTAAACTCTTTATGAGAATTAACTTTTGGTAAGGGGTGTATAATACTCACTTTCCAGATATCAGGTATAACACTTCATTCAATGCAGTAATTAATTATGTGCGTCATTACTGGTAATATATTTGGACTGCTGAGTTTTAACATTTTAATAGGTAATTGCTCCTGCCGCATTACTGGAAATGCTGTTTAAAATTTTGATTATGTCGACCATGGAAAGAGAATTCGTCTGTAAGTTTTGGTAAACGATTTACTAGATAATATTTGATTAATTCTGGGTTAGATTTAGAAAATGTATTTGATCACTAGAAATAAAATAATTATTAATGTCATTGGGTTTAGCTAATTCAGTAGGTAACAGAATAGCTTTACTTTTATGACTAAGATCTAGGGCAGCTAATCCTCGAAATAGATTGTTATTGAAACTCTTGATTTTATATTCTAGAAACGCACGCTTTTCCTTGTTTACAGCAGAATTTACAACATTTCTTAAGGTTTTGTAATAAAGCCAATGTTCTTGGCTTTTAGATGTTTTATAAGGCCATGTTCCTTATTTTCATCATATGTTTAAGATTTTCGGTAAGCCATCGGTTTGGTTTTTTATTTACACGTTATACTTTTACAGCAGCATGTTTCTCAAACAACATTACAAGTGCTTGGTTGAAATATTTTAATTTGAAATTAACATCAATTGAAATGTACAATGTGTCAGTCAATAGTGTTAAGTTCAGAAGTAAAGTTGTTACAATCAAAACTCGAAAAATCTCTATGTTGAACATATTTGATACTGGTGAAAATGATTTTTAAATTAAGAGTTACAAAGATAAACCATGGTCCGAAATACAATGATTGATGTCGACGGAGCTACTTTTAATTAAGTCTGTCAGTTGTTATAATGTGATCTATTAGGGTAGCTGTATTTTCAGTTGGTCGATTCTGTAATTAGTTGCATCAGACTGTATGTAGTGAGTAGATCTACATATAAGCGAACTCCGGGTTTGGATTATATTTAATAAATCAAAATTTATATCTCCAATACAAATAATTTTATCAGTAATACTTACTATGTTAGAGAGCATGTCTTCAAAATCATCTCAAAATCTCGTAGCAAGGGAGATCGGTATATAACAACTATGATCAACGTAATTCTGTTCAATTGTACTTTAAGTGTTAGATGTTCAAAACCACAACATGATAGAGACATTATAGCTGAATTAAAAGAGCAAATCCAAGTTTTAGAAATTAAAAACAGAGAACTTCAAGAGGAAAATATTTACTTACACAAACATATACAAAAAGAGGAAGCAAACTTAGAGCACATCACTGAGGAAGCACAGATAATGGAGGAATCATTAACAGCTACAATAATGAAATATAACTTAACTATAACAGAACAACAAAATAAACTCCAAATGCTAAAAGAAAGACCTTGCAAGAAATGCATTGGCCACAACACCCACATACATGACCTTATATCACAATGTGACCAACTAAAAAACACTAATAATAAATACAAACAAAAATTGAAAAGTTTGAGTGTAACCACAACTACACAGTCGAGACACGCTCATGAAGAACTTGGAAATCTTAATACTTACCATCTAAATAAAGATAAGCTACCAGAGATAAACATCTACGAAAAGAATGCATAAATCGTTCACTTCTTGAAGAATTAAACGAGGCTGAACAAGAAGTAAATCTCGGAAAGAACGAAGAGAAAACTGAAAATAGTATTACCTCTGCTGCATCGTCCGTAAACTACTCACTTCTTAAAAAATTGGACATTGCTGAACATTCTGCAAGTATTGACTTAAATAAAACCAATTCAAAAATCCTTCTTTTAGGAGATAGTCATGTAAGAAATCTAAATACTATTTTATCCACTCACAAACAATTTGAAAGTATTAACATTTATTAAACGAAATGCATCAATTCAGCAAATAGCAGATGGTGTCGTTGACACAATCAAGGAGTACACACTTTATGATTATGTACTCTTCATTGGCGGAACAAATGACTTACACAAACACAACAACAGGCACATCATGGAATCATTTAGATATGTAATTGATTTATGTAGAAATACTAACTTAATTATAATGAAAGTACCTTACAGGGTAGATAAAGGCCTATATAATAAAAAAATCAAAAGCATCAATGACTGGCTATCTTCCTTAAATAAAAATAACATTAACTTTAATGTACTTGATATTAATACGTTTTTAAATGAGTATGACTATACAAGTTTTGGAATACATTTAAATCTAAAAGGTAAAAAAAAGATAGTAAGTTCGATAATCAAAAATTTTAAATTAGTCATAAACAAACAGTCAGAAATAACAGTAAGGATTACAACTAGAAACAGAAATTTTTTAATTATTTTGACAGAGAAGTTTATCCTTCGGTATGTAGTATAAGTAGTAATTAAATATATATCAGTAATAGCAATAAGTTGTCACCAAAAATTAACCTAGTTTTAGATCAAGAAATTATTAAACCAAACTTATGCATTTTTTATCAAAATGTACAATCAATTAGAAATAAGGTCAATGAATTAGAATCTATTTTACAAGCCAAAAATTACCATATCCTATGTTATGTGGAACATTGGTTGAGGGACATTGAAGTACCATACTTTTGTTTAGATGGCTACTTCATAGCTTCCTATTTTACAAGAGCCAGAAAAGCACATGGTGGTTCTATAATAATGCTACACAACAAATTTAATAATACATATAAGAAATTAAACAAAATAAGTAGCTTATCTGAAGAGGTCCATTGTGAAATATCAGCAATTTTGTTAATACCAGTTAACACAACAATAATTAATATTTACAGATCCCCATTAGGAGATATAAAAATCTTTCTAGATATTATAAATAAAGCTCTCAATCTTGTTGACCCTTCAAAACATGTAGTACTCTGTGGTGATTTTAACATTAGGTTCAATGTAAATGACAAAAATACCACAAAATTAATAGACCTCTGTCAATCATTTAAATTGAAACACACAGTAACTTTTGAAACCCGAAAAAAAATTGTTTAAATAATATATTTACAAATCTTATCATTTTCAGTATAAAGGAGCAAAAAAACTTAATATCTGATCATTCAGGTGTCGAGTTTAAAGCTGTTGTCCAGTATGAGAAATTAAGTTTTTCCACAAAAATGTTTCGTCCAAAATCGCAGAAAAATAAATACAACTTTTATAAATGTCTTGAAGTTGTTGATTGGAATTTAATAATACATAACATTGACATATCAAAAAATTGTGAAAGTTTCCTTGTGATTATTATAAAAGCTTTTACAGTTTCCTTCCTGCTCTGAGTGTTTCGTACATCAACTGATATCCAGGGTTCATGGTTTGATAATAGGTTACGCAAAATGCGTCGTACACTGGAAATATTGTCATCATCATTAGGTCTGCAGTCCTAGAACTGGTTAGACGCGTACCATCATTGTTTCCTATTCTGAACTAACCTACAGATGAAATTTGCACAGTTTGCATCTATAACTATCTCATCTAGGTCTACATCTACCTCTTTTTTCCTATCTCTGCTTGTAATATATCCCATACTATTCCCCAAAATGCCTTAGAACGTATTCCGTCCTTCTATTTCTCATTTTCCCCAGATATCCTTGTTCCCCTACTATTTCTATAACTTATTTGTTATTATCTTTGTCTGTACATGCTATCGTCCTCATACATCTGAAACACAGCATTTCAAAAGGCTGCTACCGTTTTTCTGTCTGTGTTTCAGACCGCCCGTATTTCATAGGCATATTGTGCTTTGCTCCACACAAAAGCTTTCAACAATTTTCTTCTTGTTCTAGGCGCTGTTCTTTCTTGTTAGATGCAGTTTGATCACCTTCTATTGTTTTACAGTTATATGCTCTATTTCTCCGACCTTCAGTGGTTGTGAAGGGAGGTAAGCAACCTGCGGCTGCCAAGTTCCCCCAACACTTAACCATTTAGCGATTTAATATATTTTCCAATTTATCTTCTCGCACAGCCAACATTAGTTGCAGATATTTCGCAACCAACAACTAGTTGTTTATACTAATCATCAGATTTATCTGCGCTTATTTTTTCGTCATTAGGTTTTCCGTCTCAAAACTGGTTGGACACGTACCTGCACTTATTTATATTCTGAGCTAGCTATTGTACGAGATAAAAAATATTTACCTTACTAAACAAAATCAAATAAATTTTAACAATCTCAAAGCTAAGTATCGCCAGGTCATAAAGACAGCTAAGTTAAAAAGTACTTCTGACAAAATAAACAATCAAAAGATTCGATAAAGACCATGTGGCACATTATAAATGCAAGAAGACCCTCCTGTAACGAAAATGTATCTTCTACATTAACTCCAAATGATTTCAATAATTTCTTTGTCCATGTAGCTGAAAGTGCTACGACACTCGTAGAAAAAAACAGTTCTGCATAAAATATAAATTCATATTTCATAAACTGTAATTGTGAAAATTTCTCCTTTATGCAGTATCAGAAAATGGGGTCAGAAATGTTATAAACTCTTTAAAGAACAAAACTAGCGCAGATGCTTATGAATTAAATACGGAAGTAATTAAATGCTGTAAAAGCATTTTGATTAGCCCTCTAACTAAACTAATAAATTCATGTATTAACAGTAGCATATTTCCGGACTCCTTAAAACTAGCTAAGGTTATTCCTTTATTCAAGAAAGATAACCCAAATACTACATCAAATTATCGCCCTATATCCTTACTACCCATCTTTTCAAAAATTTTAAAAAAATTCTCAGTAATCAAATACAAACGCATTTTGAAAAAAAAAAAAATTTCTCATCTAATCAATATGGTTTTAGACTAAATAAATCCACAACTGACGCTATCCTATCCTATCGCTATCCTATCTTTTATACATTTGATTGTGTATCTCATGACATTCTTTTAAATATAAATTAAAATATTATAAATTTGACTGTAAAACAGTTGCCTGCTGATACAATCTTATTTAAAAAACAGGCAACAGTTTGTATACTACAACAGCAGTAAATTTGAGCTGAGGACTATAAAAAATGGTGTACCCCAAGGTTCTATTCTGGGACCTATTTTGTTCTTAATCTATATAAACGACTTACCATCATACATCACACTGTCCAAACCTGTTATTTTTGCTGATGATACTACTTTAATAACCTGTTCTTTATCTTGTGTAGACTTGTTCAATAAAAACGTGATTAGTCACTTTTCAGCAAGAACATGGTTTGCATCAAACAAATTAAGTTTAAATTCCAAAAAAAGTGCACAGATGTTGTTTTCACTAAAACAGTATTCATTCTCAAATCCTGAGTCTGTCAAGTTCCTGGGCTTATACCTGGACTGTGATTTATAATGGGATCAGCAAGTGAAAGATATTGCGGTTAAATTAAATAAATCAATATACTGCATCCACTCCTTAAAAAATTGGGTTTCAGATAATATTATCATGTTAGCATATTTTTCATTATTTCACTCGCATTTATCATATGCAATACTGGCATGGGGTCATTCCACACATATAAAACGTTTATTCTCGTTACAACGTAAAGTAATCAGAATAATAGCGGGGATTGGATATAGAGAAAACTGTAAAGCATGTTTCAGTTCACTAGGAATTTTAACATTGCCGTGTATATACATCCTAGAAGGTGTTATATGTCCACAAAAATTGCAATATATATGTAAATAATACACAAGTACATTCACATAATATAAGAATAAACAACCTCTTGAGAATTTCATTTACACGACTTCAAAAATTTAGGTACTCTTTAAACTATTATGCTTTAAAATTCTATAACCATCTTCCACAAACCATAAAGGTACTACCATTAACAAAGTTTAAAAAGGTAGTAAAAAATTTCTTAATAAAACGAGCATTTTACTCTTTTAATGAATATTATAATTACGATTTCACGATTGACCTAAAATAATATTTTACATATTTTTTACTGTATTCGTTACTTGTTTAAATAATATTTAAAATTTTGTTCGACTATACTCATAACATTGTACTATCACAACGCCTTGTGCAAATAATTTATCATTTTTCTTTTAATCTAAACTAAACTATATGTATATGTTTATATGTATGTACCCACTTTTATACATAATATTGTATTATTACTGTTGACTTATGCAAAAAATTTATACATTTCTAATGCATCAATATCTATCTATCTATCTATCTTATAATTGGTACTGGAATCAAAGCAGATGATTTTTAGATTACTTTTGTAGTAAATTGCTAAACCTTGTTTTGTTCAACCTGCGATTTCTGTCTTTTCTGATTAAAGGATAATTATTTAAACTGATTAATGAATTTGAAATAGTAGAATCTAATAGTGTTTCAGATTTGCAAGGAAGTCAAGATCCAAGCTACTCGCTGCCAAATAATCCTTTAATTTTACAAGATTAGCTCATAAAGAGCAACTATAAGATGCCCTATTGTAAAGTTCATAACAACAAAATGAATAAGAGATGTACAGACGGAGAAAGTAGATGGAAATAGATAGAAGAAAGTAATAGTTAAGTGCGTAGTACACTAACAATCGCATATAGCACGTGTTACAAAATTCGACTATTCCTGTTTTTATCAACTGTATACGTTGTTAATTATTTAGTGTTTTCACCTATTTACCAATTGAATTATTTAGAGTACAAAATTAAACCTTTTATAAAGCATCATCATCATTAGGTCTTCAGTCCTAGAACTGGTTAGACGCGTACCATCATTGTTCCCTATTCTGAACTAACCTACAGATTTCCCTGAAATATGCACAGTTTGCATCTATAACTGTCTGATCTAGGTCTACATCTACCTCTTTTTTCCTATCTCTGCTTGTAATATATCACATACTATTCCCCAAAAATGCCTTAGAACGTATTCCGCCCTACTATTTCTCTTTTTCCCCAGATATCCTTGTTCCCATACTATTTCTGTAACTTATTTGTTATTATCTTTGTCTGTCCATGCTATCGTCCTCATACATCTGGAGCATTTCAAAAGACTGCTACCGTTTTTGTGTCTGCATTTCAGCCAACATTTTTTAACATGTTTCTATTTATACAATGGAGAGGATGGTTATTAAAGAAGTGTGCGATTGCATTATTGAAAGGCTTAAGTAGTCGTTTTTTTTAATATTTATTTTGAGGGGGAAAATTCATTATGATTTAAGTTACCTCTTTGGTAGATTTTAACATGGTTCTGAGGCAACTCTATGGCGGGTTTACACTTGTCAGATACCACTGTTGTTCTATGAAGATTGTATATGGATCTGAGGCGACCCTATGGCGGGTTTACACTTGTCAGCATAAAGCATATTAAAAATAATAATACTAGAAATAGAGTTAATGTACATCCTAATTAAACATACTATACTGTTAAAAGTTATATCTTAACAACTGTATTGCTTCTTAATTGTCTTGCACTATTGGTAGGTTTACGTTGTTCAAGCTTTTCAAGTTCCAGTGTAGTCTTAATAATCTGCTTTATTTCATCTAGTAGTAAGATTACAATTTTAGAATCTGAGGTCCAACACTGTCCTTGACCAAACATCATTTTAGCAGATTTTAATAGACCATATCTAGTAACAAGGAGTGATTCGGAAATAGTAATCCTAATCCCTTTTAAAAGTTTTTTGCTCGGCCATATGAGTTGGCGATATCTATAACTGCAAAATTTAACACTAATTGGTCTAGATTGTGTTTTGCCAGACTTCAACCAGTGACACCTTTCAATTTCATTAAATTGAAAATCTTTTATTAACAATGTATTGCGGATAAGTTGTAAAATTATATTTTCTAGTTTCTCGCCCTTTACTTCCATAATTCCATGAAACAACAAACTGTTATGCCGGCTGTAGTTTTCCATTTCATCAATTTTGTTTTCCAGGGTATTAACACGTGTACTTAGTTGTAACAATAATTTCATAATCTCATCTTTAAACAAAGCAAAATTATCTGTCAGCTGACTAATAGTTTAGGGATTACCAGAAGAACTAGTTGTTGCAAACTTTAATTGAAGTTTAAATTCTTTCATTTTAGTATTAAACATGTCGAACAATTCAGACACACCAACAGCACTGATTGTTAAATTAACTCGTTTGTATATTTAGCAGGAGATAACGATAATTGGTAAATAATTTATAAGTTATAATCTACTAGTTGGCTCTGCTGCTAATATAGTACTATAAAAATAGGTAAATACCTTGTTGTTATGATATATTTGAAGCACCAGGAAACACCACACGCAGTCAAGTCACCATTGTTATACGTTGTATGTGAACATTATGTGAAAATTATCATATACTAATAATTACGATTAAAGAAAGTAGCCCTATCTAAATAATATTACTATTATAAATAAATTATTTAATATACATATAATATTTAAAACTAAATTTATTTACTCAAATCTAATGTACATATTTTGTATTTTAGCCGTTTGTTGAGGGAAAAAATTGTGATCGTTGTAAACTAGGATATTTTGCTCTTCGCGCAGATAATCCTTTTGGTTGTTCATCATGTTATTGTTCTGGTGTGACGACTTTATGTGAATCAGCTATTTTGCCACCTCGATCGGTGAGTATCTATATCTGTTTTAATACAGTACTTAATGTAATTTTAGATTATTGATATGGAAAACTGGAAGATAAGTGATATAACTGCTAAAAAAATAGTAAATCCACTTTGGAATAATGAATTCAAAACATGGACTATAGGAAATTACGAAACTCATGGTATAGAAAATTATTTTTGGCTTGCTCCAGCCACTTTCTTAGGAAATATACTGGATAGTTACGGGTCATCTTTAATTTTTAAAATGCATTGGGTGGTAATGCGTGGCGACACTAGTGGAAAACCAACATTGGCTCCTGGTATTATTTTAATAGGTGTCAATGGACTTAGAATTGCCTATGGCTACGAACGATTTACAGTAACAAACAAAACCTTTAAAATCAATCTACAGGAAGATGAATGGTACCAAATTAGTAACAATAATACATTAGAAATTGTGCGAGATTCTGTTGAACGTTCTCAGTTCTTAAGTGTCTTAAGTAACATACAACAGTTAATGTTACGCGCATCTTTCCATACTGATCAAATAGAATGCACACTTGAAGATGCGGTTCTTGAAATTAGCAAATTAGAAATAAACGAAATCTATAGCTCTATTGAAAAATGTTCATGTCCTTCTGGTTATGTGGGTTTGAGCTGTGAATCATGTGATTATGGTTATGTCCAAATAGTAGCAAATGTATCTATAAATCAGGTGCAAGGATTTTGTGTTAAATGTGATTGCAATGGGCATTCTAAAACTTGCAACCCCGACACTGGGCAGTGCTTTTGTGAACACAACACAGTTGGCGAAAAGTGTGAAAGGTGCTCACCTGGGTACTATGGAAACCCTCTTTCAGGAACTCCTATTGACTGTAAAAAATGTGCTTGTCCACTTATTGAAGAAGAAAATAATTTTAGCCCTAGCTGTCAGCTGGATTTCTTATCTGATATAAATAGCAATGAAGAAGGTTATGTCTGTACTCAATGTCCGAAAGGATATACTGGTGATCACTGCGAATTGTAGGTAGATTCTGCTAATAACATTTATATAACTTTAATGTTATTTTTATGATTTGCAGATGTGATGATGGTTATTTTGGAAATCCAGCGCAACTTGGCAGTAAATGCGGACTTTGTTTTTGTGGTGGAGGACGTTGTGACAGGATAACTGGACAATGCTTAGGTTGTCCCGGAAACACTGAAGGTAAAATATGCATGTTCCGTAATGTGTTTATCATTGAGTTTTCATAAAACTAACGATTTTGCACGATTAAATTTCTACCACATGTTTACTTTTGCTATATCGCAACAGTGCATATTAATTTAATAATATTTTTGAGTATGCAAAGCAGATTAAATTTCTTTCGATGTATGGCCACAAGGGTGCTTTCCATCTAGTTTGGAAGTTATGTTTTTCTCTAAATTTCATACATATTTTGGTTGTAGTTTGAAATTATATTTTATTATTGTGATAGCAATTTAACTTTTTTGCTACAGTATAAGGTTCCGGGCAGTAATTGAACCAATTAGAAAGATATGCAAATAATGTACGCAACCATAAATCAATCTACCTTTTGATTACGTTTGGCGTTTTTGTCAATCATATCTGATAGTGTTAAGTTTTTGACTTATGTCAGATACCTACAAGAAGCGATGCTCAAATCCATGGCTATAAGCTAACTATTAAATACAAAAATTAGTAACTGTATTACACTTTTAAAAGGTATACTTTTTAAGGTCCTGGCGGCAGTGTATGAGAGCCACTACGACCGTTGGTAACAATGATAAATAATTGCAAAATATTGAGCAATAAACGGTTATATCATACCTTTACTCAAATTATTATCACATACAAAAAATGTTTATTTTAATTATAAGGAAAAACAAAAGGTACTCACGTAAACTGTAGGACTTCTCACAGCATTACGGCTATTTTGGCGGCAGCTGGCGTCGGGGAGCATTGAGGGCGTGTGTCATCCTTTTACCCCCGGTTGAATCCAAATTCAAATTTGTCTTCTCCTTTATGTAGAGGTACGATAAAGGAATACAGGTAGCGGTACGGTAATCGGGTAGAATTGGAAGGAAACCTACATTACCTGAAAAAGAAGACAAGAAAACGGCACAAAGATAACCACTAGGCTCGACGTCTGACTGACTAGTCCCGACGTGTCGGAAATTCACCACTTTCTTTCCCTCTGCGTCTGCGCAATCTCTGAGCGCCGACGCGACTATCTAAAGGCACGGAAATGCACGCACAAGTCTTTTAAAATTATTGGCGCGAAATCACTTACAAATTAGGAACTTATAGAAATGTTTATGGGCGATTTTCGGCACGTAACAACTGCACAAGACAAATTGATTTTCAATGTTTTATCAGTTAATAAAATGGAATAAATAACTTAGATTTTTAGGCAAAGTCCAAATGATCACTTCAAATTGAGCTAGTAATTGAAAGATGGAAAATATAATGGTGAATTACCAAAGAATGTCTAACACTACAAAATGAATTAGCACAACCTGGCGAAGAGCTTAAAATCGCCTATCTAAAAAAATATCCTAAAAATAGCACCTATACAATATTCAGTTTTTTTACGCTGAAAACTTTCAACAAACTTATGGCCATGAATAAAGTATATATTGGGTGGGAAGGATGTTCTATTTTTGAAGATATTACAATAACCAGATGTTTTAAGTGCCAGGGATATTATCACACATCTGATAAATATCAAAATAAAATTATATGTGAATACTGCTCTGAAAATCATAATATACGAGAGTGTCCTAAAAACCATAAAAGGTGTTGTAATTGTGTTAATGCAAATAATAAATTTAATCTCAACTATAAAACTGATCACGAAACCAACAATTCTAGTTGTTTTGCACTGCAATACCTCATTAATATTGAACGTAGCAAAATTGATTATAGTGTAGTGGTGTATGGGTCATAAACAAGCTCGATCAACTGTGTGATGACTATGAGGAGTATTCAGAAAAACTTCAATAAATTCTGTATTTTCTTGAGGCTTATAACATAATGTTCTACGATCTAATAATCCTAACAGAAAGGTGGAACAATTGTGATAATATATGTAATATTGATGACTATACCAAATTCTATAACATTGGTAATAAAAATAAATGTGATGGAACTATAGTCTATATTAGATTTAATCTAAATTTTTTATCAAAACATACAAAGCTAGAATTGTCGGGTATGACAGTGACTGATATGTTGTGAATATGTATTAATAAAAAATAGACTTCCAGAGCAATTATAATTTATTGACCCTTTTATAACATTCGTACACGGCTATCTTAATGACACTTACACTTAACATGCCGATGTGTTCCGAAGTGTCTGCTTAATACACTTCACTCCCCTTTACTAACATTAAAACATAAGTTACACATAAGGCAAAATATCTCATTATACAAGCTGCAAATCTAATTTAACTATTGGCTTCTTAACTCTATTAGATCTCCTTAGAGCTGGCGAGGGTTTTTTTTATAGGTAATTTAACAGGAGATGTTTTAGTTTATTGGTTAGAGGGTGGATCAGGTTGGTTTGCACTAACCACAGTCTCATTGGCTTCAACATCAGCCAAGATTGGTGACTGGTTACTGGTGGGCGAGCTACCCTTGTCTAATGTGATGGCTGGAGGTAGTTTATCTTCCATTACTTGACATCTGTTTCATTTCAGATAGTCAACATGGACCATCTTCACATCATTGTGCACCGTTACAAAATAAGCGACGTAGCTCAATTGTTTCATTATTTTTCCGGGTTCCCAGATCTTGTTTAACTTATTATAAACTAGTATGACTTCCCTATCGGTATAATAATAAATACCTCTTTCATTATGTCTTTTCCAGGCATAAACTTCCGATTCCTTACTTGAACCCTTCTCTGGTTTCGAAATGGTTAATTTAGTTCTTCGAAGTCTATTATATTCCCGCCGGTACGATACGCGAGCCACTACGGTCAGTTGGTAGCAATGCGAAATAATTGCAAAAATGATGCGCAAATAAGATATTACGTCACGTAGTTATATAAAATTACTCCATCACATAAAAAAACCAAAAAAGTACTTACGTAAACTGTAGGGTTTCTCACGGCATTACTCCATGATGGCGGCAGCGGGGCTTCGTTGATCTTTCGAGTGTGGGTAATTAGTTGGGCCCGGTTGAAACCAAATTCAAATTCGTCTTCTTTTTCTTTCTATGTAGAGGTACGGTAAATGAGACAGGTAAGGATGAACGATAATTGGGTGTAGCAGGAAACCTACATATCGAAAAAAAAAGACACAAAAAGACACAAAGATAACTACATTCGTTCACGTCTCGGTCACCAGTCTCGACACGTCTACCGGAAATCACCACCACCCTTCTTGGCACACTGCGTCGACGCAATCTCGTGCAAACGCACTGTCTGAAGTGACGGAAATACACACACGTCTTTTCAAAATTATTGGCGCGAAATCCTTACAAATTAAAAGTAAAATTCGAAATGTTTACGGCCGATTTCAGCACGTAACAAGTCTTCTTCACATCCCTTTAGCAGGAGATATCCTAGTAGTTGTTGTAGGAGTATCCTTATAGTTGAACAGAAAATTGTCAACAATATGTTGAATATCCAAATTGCTATGAAGTTGCAAGTTTTCTAATAAACATTTCTTTAATATGTTTTTTGAGACATTAACTCCCTTTTCTGCATTACCATTCGATTGAGGGTGATAAGGAGGTGTATTTACTAACGTTATGTTTTGTAACTTCTGACTGTCAAATGGTGGACCGTTATCAGCTACTAACAATCGCGATAGACCCCAATTAGCAAACAAATGCCTCAACTTTCTAATAGTGGCACGAGCGTGATGCTGCTCATAACGTAAACATCTATCCACTTTGTTGTACTGTCCATGACTAATAAGAAATTAGTATTTTCGAGCTTAACACGTTCACTGCTCCTTACTGTTAGTGTACTTGCTCATAACCTATAACAATTTTTTTGTTATGGAACATTATTGTTGGCTATAAAACCTCAAAAATATAAAACCTAGATAACATAAGTTATTTTTAGGCTTTTTGAAAATAAACGCAGATTCGTGTCAGTAGCACATAAGTTAAATTTTTTTCTGATGTGCTAACTGATGCGGATACACGTCAGTTGGGTGATTGCTTTTCAGAAATCAGAGAACGTTGCAAAATAGAAAAAATATTATGAAAGAACTAAAACATACATTACATGTGATTTTCCAATGCTCCACCCGAAGGTACTACATTGACCAGGAAGCGAGTTTTTGTTACCTGGAAAATTTTTATTTTGCCGAACCCTTGCTGTTCCAAGCAAGGTAGGGATCTTTAACGTGCGTGACAACACTCACACATGGGACCTCCATTTTACCTCTCATCCGAACGAGGGTGTATTTTTGTGAAAAATGCTCGCCTAACATTACTAAAACATACAAGAAGATAAATTTAACGTAAATCCACGTGCCACATAAAAATAGAACATAAAAAACAAGAATATGATACTAATAATTTGAAACATTGAGTATTATATCTTTTTATGATATTTAGTAAAACATTCTCCTACACAAAAACCAGGCGCCTCAGGGCATTTTTCACAGTGGAAAACGGTATCTTTCTTTATTTTATTTTGACTGCAGTACCTACATCCTTTTCTTTTTGTTTCCCCTTTTAGGTTAGTAACATTTATTTTTGTGAGTGTTTTAGAGCTTAAAAAAATCAATATGTACTCTATCCCAATTCTTGGAACTTTTGGGTCATGGATGGATATTTTCATTTTTGTTACTAACATTGTAATGTTGGCAAGGTCCACATTGCTCTATAAATTCTTCAATATTTTGATCGACCTTTGGCCACCATAAGGCACAACGTGCTCGAGCTTTCATCCGAACGACTCATGGGTGACCTTTGTGAAAAAGTTCAAGTACTCGAGGTCACAGACTGATTGGAATGACGACTCTATTTCCCTGACACATTCACTCTCAAGACTCAGTTCATTTCTACAAGAAAAATAGGGTTTATATACGTCATCTCCTTTTTCAGGAAATCCATGTTTGATTATTCGACAACTGTACACAAGACTTGATCCTTCTTGGTTTCTCTAGCGATTTCTTCAGGTTAGTATAGACAAGTATTCTGAGCAATAAAAAATAAAAAATATAATCGTTTTTCCCTTCCCAGCCCATCTGCGTTGGCAATTTCCGACCCCTTTTTGTATTTTATTATATAATCATAAGCACTTAATATTATGATCCAACATTGAATTCGACTGTAAGCTAACGTAGGTATTGGTTTATTATTCGCAAATATAGATTCTAAAGGTTTGTGATCCGTTCTTATGACAAATTTTCTTCCATATAAATATTTATGGGACTTACGAACTGCATAGATTACTGCTAATGCTTCTTTTTGGACTTGAGGGTAATTTATTTCTGCTCGATTGAGGATACACAAGGCAAAGCACACAGGTCTATCAACTCCATCATGACTCTGACTTAATACGGCTCCTAGATCATACTGCGATGAATATACGGTAACAATTGTTTCCTTGGTTGTGTCGAATAAGGCTAGTATAGAATTATTATTAATCATACTTTTGCTATTTTGAAATGCTTTATTGCAAGCATCTGACCATGTAAATCTAATATTCTTTTGTAACAAGATGTACAGTGGCTTTAGTACCGATGACAAATTTGGTAGAAATTTTGAGTAAAAATTGATCAATCATAAAAATACTTTTAACTGCTATACGTTTTTGGAATACGTGTCTCTTGAATAGTACTCACCTAGGACTGCAATAGTCGTATACCTTGACCTGTTATGACAAATCCTAAAAATGACTTCATTTTTATAGAATTTACTTTTATTTTTGTTTATTTTAATATTATACTTCTTTAAACGTTCCAATACAGATGGACATTTTTATCAAGTTCAGCTAAATCTTTTCCATCAATATAACGGATACAGGTTTCTAAGCCATATAGCACTTGATCCATAGCGAATTGGAAAATAGGCGGAGCTGTTGTTATACTATAAGTAAACGTTTGTATCTATAGAGACCTAAATGTGTATTTATTGTAACGAGATCTACACACTCTTTAGAAACAGGCAATTGATTGAATGCATTAGAAAGATCAATGACAGCAAACACTTTTCCATCTTTACAAGACTGCAAGACATCTTCAACAAGTGGCAATGGATAATGTTCTGCTTCTACATACGGGTTTAATGACTTTTTAAAATCAGCGCATATACGAAGCCCTCCTGATGTTTTTGGTACAATGACTATTGGATTAGCCATTCTACTGTGCTTGACCGGTTCTAAAATTTTGCATTCGACTAGACTTTTTAGTTCCTTTTCGACTTGTGGTTTAATAGCATAAGATATGCTGTATGGTTTATGAATTGACAACACTGACTGTGGTTTCTGTACAATGGATGTTTTAAAATTTGTTATAGGTTGGCTAAAATATCGCCATCAAAGACCGTTGGAAAATCTTTTTCTAGAGACCTGACTGTTGGTGCGACATTCTGCGACTGTAGATCCACCAACCTACCTCTTCAACTGAAGTTTGCCTCTTAATTTCTAACTTACTTCCTGCAATAGTGTTAACACTAAAAGCACAATGATTAAAAGTTTACAATTTTCAAAATTACTTTAGAAGTGTTTTTCTGACATTACAGATACACTAGCACCTGTATCTAACTCCATTTTAATTAATTTATCCTGTATATTGACTTCCAAAACCAAAGCATCATTAATATTTTTAATGCCAACATTATTAATGAATTTTTTACTCATTTGTTTTTCGACAATTTTTTCATCGTTGTCTCCATTCTGAGTGTCGATTGGATGATCTACATACCTTGGAAATATATCCCCCGTGTTTGCATGAAAAACCCTCCCAATCTACTGTTGGACAGTTATGTGGTTTGTGGTTCCCGCCGCAACCGTAACACTTGGAAAAGGAGGTTCTACCTCCATCGACTGACTTTTAAACTTTCCTTGCACCTGTCTGCTGCGAACTAGCGAATTGCTTTTCTATAGCGCCCTTATTTTTATATATTTTATGCGATCTTGAGACGGCTCTAATAATTTAGTTTGGGTTTCCAACAATTCCATTGTTAAGGGCGATTTTGACTGCTTTATCGTAATCTAAATTACCTTCTGATAACAGTTTTCGTTTAATAGCTTCATATGCTAAATCACAGGCAAGTTTGTCACACAGAGCGTGTGGTATAAAATTACCAAACTCACACGTTCCCGATAGACTTTGTATTTTGGACAATAAATTTAGTGATTGATTCACCCGCTTCCTGATGCGCTTGATAAAACTTATATCGTTCTGCTATAACAAACTTTTTCGGACTAAAATGAGCCTTTAGTGTAAACTTTAATTCTTTGTAAGTTTTTTGTATAGGCGGGCTAGGGTACAACAAATCTCTTATGATGCTATAAGTTTTAGCACCAATCATTGTTAAAAACAGTGGTACTTGCCTTTGATCTGTGGATGTAATATTGTTACAGCTAAAATCATTGTCTATTCTTTCTAGGTAAGTAGTAATAACAATACTGCCATCATACGGTTCGATGTTACCAATTTGGACTCTAGTATTTGCATTCGACTTTACAGCTTTAATTTCTGAGGTATTAGGCATTTTCACAGTATTATGACTTGCACTTTGACTTAGATGCACATTTATGACTGCAGGTCAATGACATCGACTTTTACGTTACATTTGTGTACTTATATTCGGATTAATTACGCTTACCAGTTCTTTTACTATTTCAAATTGTTTATCCTCGTCGCCAGCGATAGGTTGTGAACATGTATCCAAAAAAATATAGACTTCCAGATTTCTAATTATATTATTGACCCTTTCATAATATTCGTACGCTGCTATCTTAATGACACACTCGACATGCCGGTGTGTTCCGATGTGTTCCGCTTAATACACTTCAGTGACAACAGTAAAATTGCACTTGCAGGATGATATTTTTGACATATACTGTATTTACAGATCCTCTTCAACTAATGCAAATCACTTTATTCAGGATCTATAAACTATGCTTAGTGATCAACACAGAACTGCTTACTAATTCGAGATATAAATATTTATTTATTTATTTATTTATTTATTTATATATTTCAGTACATTACAGATTTATAAAAAAATCCAATTGGCACTTAACAAATTTAAACATATAACAAAGGTTATAAAAAATTTACAAATTGCTATTAAGTAGCTTTTCAGACTCGATAAAGTTATATGAAAAATGTCTATATGCATATAGTCTGTATTAGCTGTCATCATTATGCGGTCTATAACGGCCTGCTGCCCGTAGTTTGTCCTATGAAAATTTAATAAAAATAAATTATCAGAGCGAGTAATCTGATGTTTTACATGGAAATTCAATTTTGCAAGCAGGGCATTGCAATCAATCAAGTTGTTAACCATCTTAAACACAAATATAAACATCCCTTGTTTCCTTCTTGTTTGTAGCGATTGGAGACCCAGTAATTGCAACCTTGCTCTCGGAGTAATATGATCACTTGTAAAGTGTATTTGGTACAAAGCAAATTTAGCAAACTTAGACTGCACCCCTTCAATGCGATCAATGTGACATGAGTAAGATGGTGACCAAATTACAGAGTTATACTCAAGCAGACTTCTAACCAAACCTGAGTAAAGTGCTTTTAAGGCTTTCATGTTGCGAATGGTTTTACAGTTTCTTTGATAAAACCCAAAGCTCTGAGGATTTGGATACTATAGCGTTGATGTGGTCTCTAAAGGTTATTTTAACATCAAAGGTAATTCCTAAGTCAGTGATACGCGAGACTGAATTTATAGAATGACTATTAATACTATAATTGTAGTACATAGGAATTGTGCATCTGTAAAAGCGCATAATTTTACATTTAGAAATGTTCAACTTTAAGAAGTTTCCATCGCAGTAGGTCACAAAATTATCTAAATCCTGTTGCATTTTGAAGCAATCAGATTTTGAATGTATCACCCTGAAGAATTTCAAGTCATCGGCATAAAGTAACACCTGTGAACTCTTGAACATGGACACAACATCATTGATGAAGAGCAAGAATAAAATCGGACCCAGGTGTGACCCTTGCGGAACCCCTGAATATACTGTTATCTCTCTAGATGAAATATTTCCAATTTTCACACATTGAGTTCTGCTTTGCAAATAGGATTGAATCCAAGATAGATATAAACCGTGTATACCTAACGCTTCTAGTTTCAACACAAGCAGCTGATGACAAATACTATCGAATGCCTTACTCAAATCGGTATAAATGACATCGATCTGATATCCACGTTCTATATTCTTAGTTAAATATTCGTGAAATACAGCAAGATTAGTTGCAGTAGAACGGCCTTTAAAGAACCCATGTTGCTGAATTGCTATGGTATGTTTAAAATTTCTGAAAAGTTCATCTGTGATTATCGATTCCATAATTTTAGATAGTATGGAGAGCAGTGATATGCCTCTATAGTTAGCAACATCCAACCTATTTCCAGATTTGAATATGGGAAATAGTGTTGAGATTTTCCAAGACTTGGGAAAAGTACCAGTGTCAAAGCTACGCTGAAATAATAAAGTAATAGGTTTAACCAAGGATGCGCTGCAGTTTTTCAACAGTACCGGAGGTATACCATCTGGCCCACAGCTCTTATTACAATTCAGAGCAGATATTTTTTCTTGCACCTCATCAGTGGTAAATGTATGGTGGTATAGGCAGTTGCAAACAGTGTTATGAGTATCAAAGTTAAACACCGGAATGATGGTATGCACTGTATAAGAACTTTCAAAATGTTCAGCAAATGCATCAGATATAAGTTGAACATCATTTAGTGCACGTTCTTTGTAGATCATCTGCCTAGGAATACCATTGGTGTTCTTTAAAGAATTAATAAATGACCAGAAGTATTTAATATTTGTAGGTATTAAAAGTTCAGTATCAGACAAGAATTTTTTGTAACAACAATTAATAAGGACTTTAGTTTCTCTTCGTAAATCTGAATAAGCATTATAGTCATTTATGGATCTTGTGTGTTTAAATTTTTGATAAAGTTTATTTTTCTTGTTAATTTGTCGTTTCAGTTCTCTGCTGTACCACTTTGGGTATTTAGAAGTAGCGTTAACTTTCCTAGGAGTGTATTTATGCAAACCGTCATAAATAACAGAATAAAAGGATTCAATAGCAGTGTCAATGTTCTTACATCGATCAATAAATGACAAATTGTGAGCGTTATAGAAATTATTCAACCTTTCAAAATCAGCCCTCTTGAAGTCGAAGTTAAATTCAAACCCCTTGTTATTATTTTGTAAAAATGGAATGGAAATTATATCAACCAACGCTTCCAGTGGCGGATGGTAAATATCAACTTTACTTAGGGGATTGGAGGTAGCACGTAATTTAACATTCAAGGAATCATCACTAAAAAGTAAGTCCAGAAGGTTATTCTGAAAGTTAGCTGACAATAATAGTGATATAGTATGTAACTATGTCTCTATGGTGCAACATTTTGGATACATTGCTACGAATTTCTTATTGAACATTATTACACCAGCCCTGCACTGGGTGCCAGTGAAACGAATAATGTTTTTTGAAGCACCTGCCCTACGTTTATAGAAAGCCAGTCAAGCGAATCTTTCCTACATACAACTGGTCTCACGTTATGAGCAAGTGCAACGAAGTCTTCCGACATAACTAGGGGTCTATTCCTCGGGTAGAGCTATGAGAAATGGGGGGGTAAGTCGAATTCTGATTGTATACTGAATCTAATCTAAAACAAATAGGGCGCCACCATGTCCTGACTTAATTAGGGTAATTGGGTAGTATAATTCTAGGGGCGGACGTGGAAACCCAAAGAAAAAATATCGCCTTCGATGACAGGGACCCGTCTTAACTGAATAAGACGCTGCTCCTGAAAGAAATGGTAATAATTAATTTAATAGAAGGGTGGAACACTATTTGTGTGCCACAAATATACCTAAAGAAACATCAAAATAAATAACTCCTATATAAGTTGTCATTAAAATTCTACTCATACGGAAATTAGTTTCTTGTCGTTAGTTTTGACCATCTTTGATCAAAATAAAAAAGCTTTAATTTTGAACTACTAATTTACTCAAAAGATTCTCTTTAAAACAAAATTCAATACTACAAAGTTTCATAAATAATTAAATGAGGTCAAATATTTTAAATAAAGTTTCATCAAAATAATTTCTCAGCAAACATTTTAAAAGTTAGTGTTTACATGTTACAAAGAAAAGCCGACTCTGGCAGATCTGTCGAGAGGGTTACAAAAATAAAGCATATTAAATCACTTTTTCTTAATCTTAATTAATTGTTTCAGTTTTAGTTCTCATAAAGAAAGATTGTAAAAATATTCTTATAAGTTCAACTTATGCAAGCATTATTCAAAGCATATGTTATTTGAACACAGGTGTCAGCATTAAACTGCAAGCAAACAAGTGACGTACCAAGACATCTGTCGTTGTTACTAACAGAACAAAATGAACCACGTGTATGGTTTCTCAAATCATTATAAATGCTGAATTATAATTCTAACACTGAAAAATTCAGTCCAACAAACAATCTAAAATTTATATTATTCGTGCTTTTATGCACTAAACAAAACTAGCGTGTTTCTCATTTAGAACACGAACAAAATTCTTAAAGCTATCTACGAACCAGAACTGTATTAATTGGATGTTAACAAGTGTTGCAAAATCAAACATAATCGCCAAACTTCCATCAGGTTTGTGATAATATGCTCTTCTACCAATTATTCAATTACTAAATTACCAAAGCCGCTTCTTACGAAACGCAATACAAAGTCGTTCTCCATCAGTAGTTGGAATTGTGGTTACTATAGTTGGTTTTATGGTGGTGGAATACGCGCGCTATTTAAAGATGGATCTCTAATCGTCGAAATGTAACCGCAAGCTCGCGGCCTGCCTCCAATTGTACATCATTGTTTAACAAGCTTGCAGGACCGACCCCTCTATCACCTCGCACGAGCGACGGCGTAACCCCCAGCAGAGGCCTCCAAGCAACTCGCGCCTGCGAAACGTTTTATACATAGAAAACAATATGTAGATACGACCTTAGCGTATTACTAAACTCGTTGCTTGTACTTTACTAATAATTTGAATAAAAGCGCTTTATGACTTTGCCTTTTATGATTGGATTTAGTAACTGCGAAATAAACTTGTTACAACATCTCGATAATAGGTACCCCTACGCATGTTACACAAAACTCTAGCTCTATTATTGATCATATATTTATCAAACAAATTAAGAAAAAAGGCACAATTATGACAGCTTCATTCTTTGCTTGTCATTAACAGATCATTTTTAAATATGATTAATATTGATAAATTAGATTCCATTATAAAATAATCTCAATGATAGTGAAATACAAAAGGCAGGTTGCATTAATAGAATAAACTATCAGACTTTTAACTTAATTACTAATCAAAACTGGAACTGTGTCTTAATTCAAAAGGATTCTGAACTGGCTATACAAACTATGACTGATATATTAACTACCATTATTAACAAGTGCAACACATCAAAAAACTGTTACTAGTAAAACAATTACTAAAAAAAATCTTGGATTACAAATGGCCTCATAAATACGAGGGATGTTTTCAAAGTTCTGGAAATTTAGCTATAATTAAATTACGCAGAATGCATAAGCATTACTATTAGTGGTAGACGAGTTTTGACATGTTTATGCAGCTGTCTAGTAGAATATTCTTTAGCCTGATTTACGTGTTTGGTTGTTATAGACGAGTTTTGGCAGCCCTGTTTCTGCAACCATGGAAGACGCGGTTAGATCTCAAAGAGCAATAATTTACTTTTTGTGGAAAGATGATGTGCAATCTTCAGAAATTATTCAACGTCTGCAAGGAGTGTTTGGTGAGTCTGCAGCATAAAAAATATACTGTTTATCGGTGGATCGATCGGTTTAAAAGTGGTAGAACATCATTAGAAGACGATCCATGCAGTAAATGAAAGAAGCATTACTGCCATGGAGGGTCCACTAAAAGAGGATAGGCGAATGACTATTCGTCAAATTAGTGTACACTTGAAAATTGGTACACGGGAAGTTCATGAAATCTAATGTGATTGTTTCGGCGTAAGCAAGATTTCAGCCCACTGTGTACCAAGGCTGTTGCGACCAGAACAGAAACATAATAGGTCAGACAGTTGTCGTCAACTTCAAGAGCTGTTAGCCTGTTACGATGATGAATTTTGGCATCGGCTTATAACTACTGATGAAATGTGGATTCCTTACTTCAATTCTGAGACTAAAAGTCAATCCAAAGATTGACGTAAACATTAGGAAGGGCCGCCTCTTAAGGCGCATGCAGTTCTGTCTGTCGGAAAGGTAATGATTTCTGTATTCTGGGATTGCGAAGGGATTATTTTTATGGATTATCTGCCGAAAGATATTACAATTAATGCAGAATATTATTCGAATTTATTATCCCAATCATGGCAACAGACACCTATCAGAAAACGGCCTGGAAGGTTACACAAGCATCTGTTATTGCAACAAGACAATACAAGAACTCACACCACAAGACAAATGAAAGTTGTTTTTAATGATTTGTAATGGGAATTGCTTGCACATTCACCTTACTCACCAGATCTTGCACCCAGTGATTATCATCTGTTTCAAGAACTTAAAAACCTTTGCATGGTGTTTGGTTTTAGTGTTTAAATGACGTAAAACGTGCCATAAATAGGTGTATTGAGGAGACACCAAAAAAGTTCTTTGAGGATGGTTTAAAAAAATTAGTTTATAATTGGAATAAATGTATTCAGTTAAATGGAAATTATGTTGAAAGACGAGATTATAATATTGATTGAAATTGACAAAATAAAAAAAGTATAGCTAAATTCCCAGAACATTGGAAACATCCCTGTTAGTATAAAGTATACAGATCAATTGAAAAAAAATCTTCTCGCTAAATATGACCAAAATAAAGCAATAGCTTACAGAAAATATAGAAATATGTTGTGCATAAATTAATCCACAAAAGTAAATACAATTACTACAAATCAAAACTTGAAAGTTGTGGTAACAACAAGAAAAAAATCGATAACTTAATTGCGCATGCCACTGACAGTAGCAAAAGTAAGCAGAAAGTTAAAATACAAATAATTAAAAATAATTTAATTTTTACTGATACAAAAGATAAGATATGGCAAATTACTGCAACAAATTTTTTACAAATGCTGGTCTAAATATGTGTAACAAAATTCAGAATCCGATTGATGAATTTAAACCTAATTACTCTATATCTACTTCTGTGTTCTTAAGACCTACCAATATTAAGGAGATAATATTACATATCAGCTTGCTTAAAAATTACTATTCTGTTAGTCCATTTTATTAATACCATATTTCATACAGGAAAGGTGCCTAAAAGCTTTAAGATGGCTATTGTTAGGCCTGTCTATAAATCTGGTGCTAAATCTGAAATAGGAAACTATCGCCCTATCAGTGTAATTAATAACTTTGCCAAAATCTTTGAAAAATGTATTAGGGATAGACTTTTTGATTTTTTAATTGCTAATAATATTCTGTCACCACGTCAATATGGTTTTAGCAAGGGTGGTAGCATTAACAACGCATTAATTGAACTCATGCAACAGATAATTAATAACCTTGACAGCAGTAGTAAATGATTGGCTGTTGTTATAGACTTAGCTAAGGCATTTGATTCTGTACCACTCTCTATTGGATATAATGCAGAATTTGAGGAATTATTGTAGACGTATTTACTAGCTATTTAGGTAATCGCTTAACAAAAGGTTAAGATTGACAACGTTTGCAGTGAACCTTTGGAGATAAATATAGGGATCCCTCAAGGTACAGTATTGCGTCCGCTACTTTTTATTTTATACATTAATTCCCTAACTAATATTAAGTTGCCGAATGGAAAGTAATCTCCTATGCTGAAGACATTGTGATTGTTTTTTCGTAGAAAAATTGGGACGCAGTTAAAGACTTGGTAACCACTGGTTTAAATACTGTAAAACATTGGCTTGATTCATTTAAGCTTACACTACATGTTACAAAGACCCATCCTTTCTCTTTATCTGCTACCTCCAAACCAAGTTTTACAAATATATACATTGAAAGTATGAAACACAACATTTGTAAGTAGAACAAATAAAATATCTTGAAATAATCATTGGTAGACATCTAAAATGGAACAAACACGTGCAATACTTGGCTCTAAACTTAGAAAGCTTATCTATAAATTCTATATTTTAAGAGAGATTATGGGAAACAACTCTTAATTTCTATCTATAAAGCTTTAGCTGAAGCTCTCTTACGTTACGAAATCATGGCCTAGGGAGGATTACATCAAAATTCCCTGTCATTGAACGTCATTCAAAATTATATATTAAAAATTATTTATAACAAGAATCTTATTTACTCAACTTCACTATTGTACTCTAAGAATATTTTCGACGTACGCTCTTTATACTGCCTTATTACTTGATCAGATATACATAAATCTTCTTATTTACAATTATGGTACTAAAAGCAAAATCTATAAACAATTAATATTACCTAATCCTACTACTACTACTACTACTAAATATCTTAGATCTTTTGACTACATAGTACTTAAAATTTATAATTATTACCATATTTCATTAGAATTATTACACACTTTAAAAAATTTTGTAACACATGCTGAGAATTCATTTATAATAATAAAGATAAATTTATTATGTTATTTTAAATTGTATACTGTAACTAATTTAGTACATTTTATTAGACTGATAAGTTTTGTTACAGTTAAAATTAAGTAATTTTTGCACGGATGCGTTTTCTACTCATCTGCACTCTGTACTCCGTAGAGGATAGTTTGATAGTTGCATATTTTCTATGTAATTATAACCCTCTTATATAATTATTGTAACTTAATCAATAGTGTGGTAATGTATATATAAATATTTTAGATAGTTAATTACACAAGGTAAGTTGATAAATACTATAGTATTACAGTGAATAAGATGAAATAATAAACAAAGCCCAAATATATATATATATATATATATATATATATATATATATTGCTGTGATATCTCTCAGTCCCTACGATTGGGTGCAATAAAATGCTATGTTATTCCCTTTATACCACACAAACACTTGTGAAATTGTTAATTTATAATTTTCGTTTGCCTCGACTAGCTGATTCAATTAAATAAAGCATTTCTATAATACACAGTATAATGATTGAATATTTACAACCCTTTTAAATATCTTCTCCCTTTTTAAATCATATACATCTGTCAAATTATTAGAAAATCAAGCCAGCAAAACGAGCTTTTTATTACCTTAAAAGATCTATTGAAACGTCTCAAGCTGTCTATAACTTTTCATAAAATTTACGCAAAAAACCTCTAATTTGTAGGCTTTTACACTTTAAATTATGATTGAGATAAAACAGTTTTAAAATAAATCATATCAAAAATATTTGAGATAAAACAGTGTTAAAAATAAGTCATATCAAAATCTCTAACCTGAAGTATTTTCATAGGTGCTCCTGAGAATTGAAGTCGATATCCAAATCGTTATTGGTGCGTTTATTCCAATGAAAGATTTTTCATTTCCCCAATAGAATATTTACCATCAATTTGCTTGAACAGGCAGCATTCTCCAAAATTGTATTCTGATCGTAATGGCTCGTAATTTAAAGTTCTACAGGAATCGTAACATTATTTTAATTGTAATTTATGATTGCAATTTAGATCGTATTTCAGATTGTCATTCAGATGGACATTCAGATCAACATTCAGATAGGAATTCAGAGAGAAATTTAGATCGACATTCAGAGCCCTGTTTTATTTATTATTAGAAATGTTATAATTTCCTAAATCTTATTTACTTACGTCTCAGAAGTACGGCACAATTTTCACAATTATACACTTTAAAATTTCACTGTTAACAAATATTTATTATTCACGTAAATATTTGGCACTTTCAAGTATAGTAACTGCCCAGTTTCAAAGTATACTAACTCGATATTTAATTCTCAAGATATTTATAGGATCGTCCCCTTTTTGTTTGTGATTCGCTGGCTTCACGTGCTAGGCGAGGGCAAGCATATTATCACTTGTTATTTTGGAAAATTTACCAATTGTATGTATTTTAATTGCATGACACGGTGCTCTAAGTCACGTAATTTAAATGTTATACCTTACATTTACTTCAGGAATTCCAGGAATTTTCGTACATATCGATCATGTAGTGTTGTTTGTTGGCCTTATTCTAATCTAAATCGAATAAATTTGGTGTTTGTTTATTTCCTAATAAATTAGATTTTCGAACAACTGTGATTCTCTTAGATCACGTACGCTTTTAAATAATGCATAATTTCTGCGTGCGTTTACGATAATATCTTAACACACTTTTTGAATGTTTATCTAGCCAATTCATGCAGGTTTTTCACTGAATTAATTTTAATGCGTTTCGTTACCTTTTTAAATTCTAATCTTTGCTAGTAGCTACTCTTGGATATGTGTTTTAATTGTTTGTACTGCTATATAGAGTGTGCTCGCAACTAATAATTTTTTATAATAACCTATTTTCTCTTCTAATATCTATAATTATATGTTTCTGTTACTTAGGAGTTTCCTTTGCTTATTCTACGACCCCAATGACTTAACCTACCCCTAAATTAACCCTATAATTACAGTAATATATATATATATATATATATTATTGCTGTGAATCTTCTCATATCTCTAGGTACTGGCCCTTTAAAAAAAAACATTCGAGCCCCACAGTTTGGGCGTCAAGAATGCTGTGAAACCTTTTAAATCACCTGGTCCGTTGATTCCTTCTGTTAATCGCCTCGGCTGCTCTTCTAGATAACTTCCATTCTCAATCATAAAAATTAAACAACACATTCCTACCACAAACATCAACGTTAACTCTATTTACATCAATATTCAGAATACATTAAATTTTCAAATTAAATTTGAACATAAAATTCAGTTTTAAACAGAATTTCCGGATTAATTTTATTATCATTTTACTGTGCATCCAAAATTAAAGTCCTTGTTGGATGCCTACTAATTAATATAACAAGATAAGCAGACCGGAGTCTGAGTATAAAGGAGCATCTACCACCCTTTACGTTAATTAACCAGGTTTGTCTAATTGAGCTCAAAGACCTACCCAAAGTTTCATCCTATTCCCGAACATCAAAACAAAATACCCTTTTACTTAAACAAGCAAATTTCATCTTAAAATTAAAATTTTATGGTTAGAAAAATTCCACTAATGTTCATTTAAAGTAAATCAATTATAAAGTCATTCAATACACACAAAAATGTCAAACAAAATAGTACAATTTACCTGAAGTTATTGTCCTCGTAGCTTCAGTGTAATCGTCCCTTTTGTAAATCACACCATTCCAACCGGATTCTATTTACAGCTTCAAGTTGTCAACGCTTTAAAAATGTTCTCCATCACCATTAATTTAAAGTTGTTTCTAGGCTTTTCCGGAACTCATCTGTGTATATCTGCCTCTGGTTCAGTGGATGCAGACACATTTACGAACCATTTAGTCATTAACACCCCGCAAAATAGCAAAGAAATTCATACTTCCTTTTACCAATATTACCAATATACGCCAAAACTGCCTACTTTTGGGTATACATTTGTCGTTGTAAATTTTACTAATTGGTACCGTGATAATAAACTTTTATTACCTTGTATCTAAGTGCACTGAAGTACATTCATGTTAGCACGTAAAATAACCAACTATTTTGAGTCACTAAAATATACTAGCACACTTTAAATTATTTAATCAAACTAAAATGCACTGTTTAATATCAAGTCGCGGATGCACGAGCTTTTAACGCATCGAATCGTCGAAAGTCTAAGAGTCTAAGAGAGAAACACATATTCCCGCCTGTATATATAGCGAATAGCCGACACGTCGCTTTGTTCCCTAAAACGGGTAATTCCAACGAATTCCTCATTCTACGTTCCCAGTCTGTAGCCTGCACGTCGATTTTTATGAATTTAGTCCTCACCCCATTGAGATCTCAGAAAATTTCAACACGGCCCGCAAAGTTGTCCGAGAAAAACTAATTACTTTTATACAGAAATTGTTGTTCTACCTCTGATATATGCATCCTATTTTTAACCAATCGCAGCCCCTTGACGTTGCTTAAATCCCGCCCTTTTACAATATGTGTCTTTGCTTGACGCATTTTCTTTTCCTTTTCTAACCTGTTCGTATTGGTGCAAATTTATATTCTTTATTATCGATTATATTTTAGTCCACGCGGACTGTTATCTGGGTTTAATAAACCCGTATCGCACATTCTCGTAAATACTAAGTCCCGGTTTCTCCAAGATTCTTTGAAACATTAATTATTTGCCAAATTTACGCAGAATGAGCTTTTTAAAAATACGCAGGTGTTCTGTATTTCCTGCTAAAGCATCTGATCGTTTCCAATATCCTTAGAATCAACATGTTTATCCAAACAAATTAACTTGAAATTGCCTTTTAAAAACACGCAGGGTGTTCAAACGTAACATTTTAAATAACCTTCCTACGATTTGACTATTATTGGGTTTTCACAAGCCTTTTATGCTTATTATATGTTATTAACGGTTTAATTAACTCCAATTAAAATTGATTTCCATCCTTTTCATTTTTAGCGAATACACCTTAAATATTAATTATTATATGTACACTTTGTTTTACTACCGGTTACTTAAACTAGGGTTAATTAATATAAACTTTGCACGTAATTTCCATTTGTTTAGGAATAATTAAATTATCCACTGCGCTTTTCAATACTGCTTCTTTTGATGTAAAGCGTCTTATAGATAATTTAAATTTCTTATTTTACTGAAACGACCGAGTTTATTTATGCTTCAAGGTTTTAATAAAGCGTATTATTTAATGAAATTCCTTATACACGGTAATTAAAATTATTTGATTTGATTATTTAATTTTCTACCCTGGTCTAAATATGAGTATTTTCCCCCTATTTGAATACAAATAATCCCACTTATTTGAATTCAAATATAAAACATTTAGACAAAAAAATTACAAAAACTGCCTATCTCTCTCTACCCTTATCTATCTAACTTACCTACTTTGTCTCCAATCGAAAAAATTATTTACACCTACCTATATCCCTATCCTATTCCTAACTCTCACCTAATTCTATAAACTGAACTTATCCCTAACTTCATCCTACTTATCCATCTAATCCTATATACATCCTATATACCTATCCTATTCCTAACTTTTAACTAATCTTCACTATACTTTACTTCCCCCTACCTAATCCTATATGCCTATCCTACTTTTACTCTATTCCTAACTCTCCACTAATCTTATATGAAATATCTATACTTAACCTATCTTATTTTCTTCCTACATTTAATCTTTATTCTCATCCTAAACCTATTTCTAATTATCTCCCATATTTATCCCATACCTAGCTTTATTTTCTATAAACACTTACTTCTACTCTTCTATCTACACCTATTCTATCCCTATCCTATTTAAATCTAACTCTCTTCTTGACCCTCCAAGTCTTCCTTCTTACCATCCTAATACTCTTCATCCCTATCTCTCCCCCTTCTATATCTATACTTAACATCTCTATTATCTCACATACAATAAACTTATCATCCCTCTTATCCTGACTCTTAAATATCACTTCTTCTTCAGTCCCTACACTTGTCTGTTTCTTATTTATTCTTATTTCCTTTTCTGCCGACAAACCAAACGATACTACTTTACAATTATCGATTTTTCCCTCTATGGAAAATCCTATGTACCTTCTAGAATTTTTGTGTAATGGAATCCGCCAGAATGAATTCCTTAAATCTACTTGATTAAAACAAACTTGCCACTTAACCTCGTCAAAAATAATTCTGCCTTCACCTGCTCGATATGCTGCTTCTACCCCCACTAATTCTGCATTTTCTTGTACTAAAGCTTGAACCTCTACTCTCCTATCCTCTGGACATCTTATCGTGTTGATCTGTTTACCTTCATCATCCTCTACCTCTACTACATTAATACTAAACCCCGTGTCATCCTCTGTGACTTCATAACTGCCCTTCCATGGCACTACCCTATCCTTAATCCTTATTACCTTCCTTTCCATATCTATCAAAACCCCTAACTTCATCATACAGTCAACACCTAAAATGCTCTGAAACTTCAGTCCAGGTACAATTACAAACTCCTGTTCACAGCTAAACCTCCTATATCTATCCTAAGCACCACAACACTATTTACTACAGCAAACTTCTTTTTATTTGGAGCTACCAAATGGCTACGCTTTATAGGCATAATTCTATCACAAACCTTATCCCTAATTTTGCTGACGAATTCCTCCGATATTAAACTCGCCTCTGCCCCTGTATCAAGTAATACTTCTACATTATTCTCAAAATTTCTAAATTAATAATTGGCAAACATAATTTTTCCTCAGTTTCTGGCTCTACTTCCTCCTCAATTTTGAAAAATTCACGTGGATGTTCGTATACATTTACACAGAAATCTAGTGGTCTGTCGCGTTCTAAAAATCCTGTCTCATCCTGTTTTCCGTGCTTGGTCCTGGTTGTCCTTCTACAACCTGTGCGTACGTCCTCCTCGTGTTAATATCCGTGTCCCTATCTCTATTCGGCGTGCTGGTCACAGTCCTGTTTACTTCCGGTAAACTGTTCTGTCTCGTGTAACTAGGTCTTGGCGTCGGTCCCCTAGTCGCACTATTGCTCCTGTATTCCTGTCCTCGTCGTTCCCAATTCGGTCGAAAATTTCTGTTGTAGTCAGGCCGTCTCGGATAATTCGGTGTCCTGTTGTCAAACCTAACTGTGTTAACGTTTCGTTCTCGTATCTCTTGTCCGTCCAACACATACATCGTCATATCTCTGTAAATACTCTAAAATGTCTCCCGTTCTGTGATGTTTTGTAAGGCCACGTGTTGTCTAATTTCCAGTTCAAAATGTCGTGATAGGTACTTGATTATCTGTCTGTCCGTCAATGGTGGATTCAGTTGTTTGGCCACACTGTATTTACGGATGGCATATTGCTCCCTAGAACCTGCAAACTCTCCCTTAAATTTTCCTGTAATTAAGTCGTCTCGTACCTGGTCTTGTCTGTGGTCACTCCAGTAGTGTTTTAAAAATTTGTTTTCAAAGTCCTGATACGTGTCTATGTCCTGTCCTACTAAATTGTACCATGCTTCCGCGTTGTCCTTTAATAAAGCCTTTACCGTATTTAGTTTAGTCTGTTCGTCAAATAAATTTCCCACTAGATTTCTTACACTATTAATAAAAATTTGTGGATTTACCCTGTTATCACCATAAAA
Source organism: Platerodrilus igneus (assembly GCA_036346225.1). Classification (NCBI taxonomy): domain Eukaryota; kingdom Metazoa; phylum Arthropoda; class Insecta; order Coleoptera; family Lycidae; genus Platerodrilus; species Platerodrilus igneus. Next base: position 8,166,245 of record JARFIW010000565.1, read on the forward strand.
CTTCATGTGTTGGTCCAATGATACTCCACCTGTATAAAATCTGGGACCTTCCCCCGTTAAATTTGATATGTTGTATTTAATACTACTAACTTCGCGTTCTACCCTGCCTAACTGATCCCTACATGAGTCCGTTACTTCAGTCATTTTTACGTTTATTTCTTCTTCACAAAAAATGCGTACTTCGGACCTTAAATGTCCCATTTCCTGTCGAAGACCTGTAATATCACGCTCATTTTTTTCAACCCTATTTTCAACCTCCCCCATTTTTATGGTAAGACTATTTTTAAACTCTGTAAATTCTTTAGTCGACTGCTCAATTTTCCCGCTTATCTGCTCTAATTTTTGGTTGGACTCCTCCCTAGCTCTATTAGATTCATCGCTTAGCAGTTCTAATTTTCTGTTAGACTCCTCCCTCGCTCTATTCGATTCTTCATTCATCCTCTCTAGCATTCTCATTATCATCTCGTTTCCTTGATCCCCTGATTCCGTCCTCGACTGATCTCTACTGCCTCCAGCTTCTTCCATTTTCGAAATTTTCTCACACAATGCACTATCGTCACTTCCAATTTCCACCCTTGACTCCTTAACCACTCCTTTCTCTGCATACGTTCAAATCACTCACACACTCTAAAAATGCTCTTAAATTTATACACAACCAGAAACTCTCTCTCTCAGATCGCCAGTTTCCTGGAATAAAATAACAAAAAATTTTATTTGGAACTCGAGCCCTCACGTTGTGGTCGCCAAGAATGCTGTGAATCTTCTCATATCTCTAGGTACTGGCCCTTTCAAAAAAACATTCGAGCCCCACAGTTTGGGCGTCAAGAATGCTGTGAAACCTTTAAATCACCTGGTCCGTTGATTCCTTCTGTTGATCGCCTCGGCTGCTCTTCTAGATAACTTCCATTCTCAATCATAAAAATTAAACAACACATTCCTACCACAAACATCAACGTTAACTCTATTTACATCAATATTCAGAATACATTAAATTTTCAAATTAAATTTGAACATAAAATTCAGTTTTAAACAGAATTTCCGGATTAATTTTATTATCATTTTACTGTGCATCCAAAATTAAAGTCCTTGTTGGATGCCTACTAATTAATATAACAAGATAAGCAGACCGGAGTCTGAGTATAAAGGAGCATCTACCACCTCTTTACGTTAATTAACCAGGTTTGTCTAATTGAGCTCAAAGACCTACCCAAAGTTTCATCCTATTCCCGAACATCAAAACAAAATACCCTTTTACTTAAACAAGCAAATTTCATCTTAAAATTAAAATTTTATGGTTAGAAAATTCCACTAATGTCCATTTAAAGTAAATCAATTATAAAGTCATTCAATACACACAAAAATGTCAAACAAAATAGTACAATTTACCTGAAGGTTATTGTCCTCGTAGCTTCAGTGTAATCGTCCCTTTTGTAAATCACACCATTCCAACCGGATTCTATTTACAGCTTCAAGTTGTCAACGCTTTAAAATGTTCTCCATCACCATTAATTTAAAGTTGTTTCTAGGCTTTTCCGGAACTCATCTGTGTATATCTGCCTCTGGTTCAGTGGATGCAGACACATTTACGAACCATTTAGTCATTAACACCCCGCAAAATAGCAAAGAAATTCATACTTCCTTTTACCAATATTACCAATATACGCCAAAACTGCCTACTTTTGGGTATACATTTGTCGTTGTAAATTTTACTAATTGGTACCGTGATAATAAACTTTTATTACCTTGTATCTAAGTGCACTGAAGTACATTCATGTTAGCACGTAAAATAACCAACTATTTTGAGTCACTAAAATATACTAGCACACTTTAAATTATTTAATCAAACTAAAATGCACTGTTTAATATCAAGTCGCGGATGCACGAGCTTTTAACGCATCGAATCGTCGAAAGTCTAAGAGTCTAAGAGAGAAACACATATTCCCGCCTGTATATATAGCGAATAGCCGACACGTCGCTTTGTTCCCTAAAACGGGTAATTCCAACGAATTCCTCATTCTACGTTCCCAGTCTGTAGCCTGCACGTCGATTTTATGAATTTAGTCCTCACCCCATTGAGATCTCAGAAAATTTCAACACGGCCCGCAAAGTTGTCCGAGAAAAACTAATTACTTTTATACAGAAATTGTTGTTCTACCTCTGATATATGCATCCTATTTTAACCAATCGCAGCCCCTTGACGTTGCTTAAATCCCGCCCTTTTACAATATGTGTCTTTGCTTGACGCATTTTCTTTTTCCTTTTCTAACCTGTTCGTATTGGTGCAAATTTATATTCTTTATTATCGATTATATTTTAGTCCACGCGGACTGTTATCTGGGTTTAATAAACCCGTATCGCACATTCTCGTAAATACTAAGTCCCGGTTTCTCCAAGATTCTTTGAAACATTAATTATTTGCCAAATTTACGCAGAATGAGCTTTTTTAAAAATACGCAGGTGTTCTGTATTTCCTGCTAAAGCATCTGATCGTTTCCAATATCCTTAGAATCAACATGTTTATCCAAACAAATTAACTTGAAATTGCCTTTTAAAACACGCAGGTGTTCAAACGTAACGTTTTAAATAACCTTCCTACGATTTGACTATTATTGGGTTTCACAAGCCTTTTATGCTTATTATATGTTATTAACGGTTTAATTAACTCCAATTAAAATTGATTTCCATCCTTTTCATTTTTTAGCGAATACACCTTAAATATTAATTATTATATGTACACTTTGTTTTACTACCGGTTACTTAAACTAGGTTAATTAATATAAACTTTGCACGTAATTTCCATTTGTTTAGGAATAATTAAATTATCCACTGCGCTTTTCAATACTGCTTCTTTTGATGTAAAGCGTCTTATAGATAATTTAAATTTCTTATTTTACTGAAACGACCGAGTTTATTTATGCTTCAAGGTTTTAATAAAGCGTATTATTTAATGAAATTCCTTATACACGGTAATTAAAATTATTTGATTTGATTATTTAATTTTCTACCCTGGTCTAAATATGAGTAATATATATATATATATATTGCTGTGATAAGGGGTTGTTTAAGGGTGTATTTTATAGCAATGCGATTATTTTCTCAAAACACCGCATGGTTTGATAACAAAGCATCTGTAGGCAAACAACAATTACTCAAAAAGCCAAGAATGTTACATCAGAAAACTACTTTAAGTGTAGGAAATAGAAAGACCTCATTGGTTATGATTAGTAAGCCAAACCCACAGACAAAGGGGGACATACCCATATTTTAACAACGAGAAATGATAACGGAGCTCAGTTTTCAACTCAACAAGGCCAAGCTGTGTTACTCTGAATCAAAGAGTAACGCGTAATAATAATATTTAAAAGTAAAATTGTTTAGTGACAGATAGTGCTACGAAGATGAAAATTTCTATTGCCGATTAACAGCTCTAAGTCGGACGACAATAATTCTAAGTCGGATCACGATGATACTCTAAGAGCGACGACAATAATTCTAAGTCGGACGACAATAATTCTAAAGGCGACGACAATAATTCTGAGGCTGGTGAGAATAATCTAAGTCTGACAATAATAATCCAGTGGGTGACGACAATAATTCAAATGCAATAATTCAAATGGGTATATAATAACTCTGAATTGGTGGAGGATAATTTCGAATAAGATGTTAATGATCCAAATGGATGGTATAATAATGCATGGAAAATTCTAATTGATGTTGGTTGATAATCGATGCGTCGATAATCTTGGTATAATTTTGAGTTGCGAGAAAGAAATAAAGAAGCACGAAGTAAACAGACCAGGTTAGATCTTTTTAGTTTTAAGATATTTTTTTCTATTTGAATTTGAATATTGAATTTGCTTAATTAATATAAACTTGTGTAACAGAGTCAGCAACGAACTTTGCAAAGGTAGAAAGTACGTAATATAATAAAGGGGTTTTGAACGTTCTAGGCTTCTTTGATAATAAAAAAAATAGTTTTTGGTGACTTTAGATTGATTGCAAAGCATATGACTTTTGAGATAAATAAGACTTACAATATTGATTGATTGAAAAGTGTATTTTAATAATTTTCGAAACCTGTACATAATATTTGTTTTCATTATATGGAATTAATTAACTTCATTTTATAATTCAAAATAAAAGCTAGTTGAGGCAGAATAATAAAATTAGTGGGAGTGAAGTTTATGATTAGGAAAGCACAGAGAGGTGGAGTCAAGCAAGAATACACCATTGATACCGAGTACGGCGTTATCATATCAAGTTCTTATTGGACGAGACCAAAGTTGGCGAACGATAGTTTCAGGAATTCATAGCAAATTTATATACGGCCCAACGTCGGGGCACGATAAATCCAGTTAGTACATAGCAATATTTATATATATATATATATATATGTATATGTGCTTATATGTAGATAGGTATCTGTGTAGATACATGTACATATACTATATTAGTTAGCGTATACAGGTGTTCAGTTACGTAGGTGCTAAACTTTGTTCAGTGTGTGTTCATAATTATGTATATATGTGTTTATATTATATTATGTTATATTATATTATTGTATAATAAGGTTCCAGACAGGATTTGAATGTGTAGCCGTCGGCTTTGAACGCCGTGCGCAAACCAATTGCCCCATTTGCCCAGGACCTTATATTTTCCATCTTTCAATTACTAGCTTTATTTGAAATAATCATTTAGGCCTTACATAAAAGTTATTATTTAATCTTATTTAATCATCATCATCGTCATTAGGTCTTCAGTCCTGGAACTGGTTAGACATGTACCCTCATTGTTTCCTATTCTGAACTAAGCTACACATTTCCCTGAAATTTGCACAATCTGCATCTATCACTTCTGATCTAGGTCTACATCTACTTCCTTTTTCCTATCTCTGCTTGTAATATATCCAGTACTATTCCTCAAAAATGCTTTAGAACATATTCTGTCTTTATATTTTTCCTATTTTTTTCCACAGATATCTTTATTTCCCTACTATTTCTATAACCAATTTGATATTAGCTTTGTCTGTCCATGCTATCATCCTCATACGTCTGAAGCACAGCATTTCAAAAGACTGCTACCGTTTTTCTTTCTGCCTTTCCTACTGCCCGTATTTCATAGTCAAACTGTGCTGTGCTCCACACATATGCTTTCAAAAATTTTCTTTTTGTTTCTGTTTGTTGTCTATGATCATAGGCGCTATTCTTTCTTGTTAGATGCAGTTCGGTACCCTTCTATTGTTTTAGAATTATATACCCTATTTCTCCGATATTCAGCGGTTGTGAAGGAAGGTAAGCAGTCTGTGGCTGCCAATTCCCGCAGCACTTGAACATTTGACGATTTATTTTTTCCAATATATCTGTTCGCACTGTCAACATTAGTTGCAGATATTTCACAATCAACACGGGTAGTTGTTTATAATAATCATCAGATTTATCTGCGCTTAATTTTTCGTCATTAGGTTTTCCATCTCAAAACTGGTTGGACACGTACTTCCACTTATTTATATTCTGAGCTAGCACACACAGTTTCCTGAAATTCCCACACAGCCTATATACAGCGGTTCCTCTTCCATTGTTTTATAATTATATGCCGTATTTCACCGAGATTCAGTGGTATATGGAGGGGGTTAAGCAACCTGTGGCTGCCAACGTCCCCCAACACTTAGACATTTGCCGAATGAATAGTTTTCCAGTAAATCCTTTCACACAATTAACATTATTCGAGAATATTGCGCAACCAATACCTGTAGTTGCTTATAATAATCATCATGTTTCAGTACAGTTATTTTTTCGTTATTAGTTTATACATCTTGGGACTGGTCGGATGCGTACCTCCATTGATTTCTATTCTGAGTCAGCCTACACATTTCCTTGAAATTCCTACAGCCTACATCTTTCGCTATCTGTGTGCAATAGTCTAACCCAGGTCTACCTATAGTTCTCTTTTTTCCTGTCTCTGCCTCTAATATATTCTGCACTATTTCCTTATGCCGTAGGCTGTGGCCTATCATACTATTTTTCGTATTTTTTATTGTTTTCCACATATTTCTTCCCCTGCCATTTTTAGTACCCCTTTGTTCTAACTTTATCTGTCCATGATATCTTCATTATACGTCTGTAGCACTACATTTTAAAGACTTCTACTTTTTTCTTGTCCACTTCTCCTACTGTCCAGGCTTCACAGCCGTACAATGCTGTGCTCCATACGTATGTTTTAAGCAATTTTTTCCTTGTTTCTATGTATGTTGCCTTTGAACACAGTAGTTGTTTGTCCTTGTTAAATGTCGCACAACCTTGTGCTAATCTTTGTTTTATATCTTTTGTACTTTTCCCATCTTGCGTTATTTGGCTTCCTAGGTAGCAGAAATCCTTAACCTCTTGCAAGTTCTTGTTACCTATTTATATTTTTGTTTTTGATTTATTTTCCCCTTCTTTGCATACTAGTACTTTAGTTTTATTTTTGTTAATTTTCATACCGTATCTCTCTGTTAGAACTGTTTCCATTTCATTAAGAGCTTCTAACTCTTCCTTGCTATATGCTATACCACTATACCATCTGCAAATCTAAGCATATCAATTTTTTGTCCCTTCATAGTAATTCCGAATGTCTTCCTGCATTTGACAGTATTCATTGCCTCTTCAATGTACTAATTAAAAATTAATGGGGATAGGGCACTTCCCTGTTTCACCCCGTTCCTAATGTTTACCTCTCTACGTTCCTGCTCTAATTCTATTACTGCTGTTTGCTCTTTGTATAAGCAATGTACTATTCGTTTATCCCTATAGCTCATCCCAATCTTTTTGAATATTTCGATCATTTTTTCCATTTTACATTGTCCGAAAGCTTTTTTCGGATCTACAAACCCTACATTCGCTTTCCCCGTTTTCTATTGTTTTTTCCATTATAACTTTCAGAGCTAAAATAGCCTCCCGTGGTTCCCTGTTTCGCCTAAACCCAAATTGATCTTCTCCTAGTATTTCTTCAGCTCGTTTTTCCATTCATCCTTGTACAATTTTAGTTAATATTTTTTACACGTGTGTTGTCAAAGTTATTGTTTGAAAATTTCCACATTTATCCGCGCCTTTTTTTTGGTATAGTTATTATAATGTTACGTTTGAAATCTTTGGGTATGTCGCCTGTCTTATACATACAGCTTACAAGTTGTAAAAGATGCTTGCCCAGCGGTTTTTAGATTTTTTGCTTGCACCTTATCTGTACCCAGCGCCTTACCATTTTTCAGACCTTTTAATGCTAATTCAAACTCATCTCTAAGTATAGGATATCCCAAGTCATCATTTTAGCTTTCCTGCATTTGCGAATAATTTCCCGTTTTATGGCTTTGGGTCTGTTTTCCTGTTTTGTCTGATTTATATTTATATTTTCATTTTTCTTTTGGTACGTTTAGCATATCCTTTGTATATCCATGGTTTCTTATTTTCTTTTTGTGTATACCCCAGAATATCTCTGGCCGCCGTGTCTACGCTGGATTTAATGTTATTCCATTCTGTTTCTACTTCCTTAGTATCAGAAATTTTTCCGATATCTTTCAGCAATTCATTTGACTGTTTTTCAAATCGTTTGTGGATATCTTTATATTTTAGTTTCTCAAAATCAGTGTTTTTTCTGTTTTTTTTTCAAATTTTTAAATTTAAAAGTGGTCTTCAAAATTACTATGTTGTGGTCAGTGCCTATTTCCGCTGTTGTTTCTCCTACTATTGCTTCTTCCCTATTCTCACCTACTACTGCATTAAAATCCCTTGTAATTATTAAATTTTCATGTCCTTTTACGTATTTTAGTATGTCTTCAATATCTTTGCAGATCGCTTCTATCTCTTCGTCACTCTAGCTAGAGTTGGGCATGTATACTTGTATTATTACTGAATTTACCGGTTTAAATTCTAATCGAACCATGAGTACTTTTTCGTTCTTTTGTAAGTAATTCTTTACACAGTGCCCTATCTTTTTTCGCATAACTAACCTTACATCCGAATTTACTTCCTCTGCTCCTGTATGAATTACCCTGAAGTCTCCACTCCAAAAATTCCCCACCTCTGACCACCGCTGATCCCTACTATGTCTAGTGCTAATCTTTCAATTTCAATTTTTAAGTTCTCTAGCTTACCTACTTGCTTCATACTTCGAACATTCTACGCTTCAACTCACAGAATTTTCCAGACTCTTTTTTTAAATTTTTTGATCACATCCTCCGAAGTAGTCCCCTTCCAGAGATTCGAATGGGGGACTATTTTAACCCCGGAATTTTTTACCCCTCACGATGCCATCATCTTTAATAACAATTTAGGTACGGTGTGCTTGGGAGGTAATGTGGTGGTTTCCCGTTGCCTTCTACATCGCAGTAGTGTGTCTTAGAATGCCATACCGATCCCTACGGTCTCTGCCAATCTAAGTACCAAAAGAGCTTCTGCACTTATTCGGGGACCTGCCTTAGCCTGGTTCCTTACTAAAGACCCCACTAATTTGGTTAAACCTATAGTTCGGCCCTTTAGATCACTGGAACTCTTAAGCCGTTCTACCCCTTCTAGTAATCTAGAACTTCTTCAAGGTGCAGGTCCATTCAGAACGGTGTTTTAATATACATTTACAAAATTAATATTCTGAAAATTATAGATACTAATGATATCCCAAAATGATAAGGCAACTGACAGTCGAGACTGAGACATATATTAAGATCATTGTATATGTTAATTTTAATCCGCAAAAATGAGTTTGAGAACAACAAAACTACTGACATTTAGGATTTGGCAGCGTAGTTAAAACTTATAATGTTTTATCACCGATTCGACAGATATAGTACAGTTATAATGTAAGCGATATATGCATACTTTTCATCGTACAAACTAAACTTGTGATCTCATTGATTCAATAATAATATACATTAGATGTTTTACTAACATAAGTATGATTTGTTTAGCTTACTTATTTGGAATTGTTAATTATAGGATGGAGATGTGAAAAATGTAAACGAGGTTATTTTGGAGATCCTTCGGATGCTAATTGTCAAGCTTGTTTATGTGATCCTCTTGGTTCCCAGTCACCAGATTGTGATAATGTTACTGGGCAATGTATTTGCAAAGAACATTTTATTGGACGCACTTGTGCTCAATGTGAAGTAAGTTTTTAGCACCTTATATTCATTATCTAACTATGCTTTTTAGAGTGGATATGGAAATGTAACAATGGAATGTACAATATGTGTATGTAATTCAACGGGTTCCAAGTCGAATATCTGTGATCCACACACTGGTATTTGCAATTGTAAACCTGGAGTTGAAGGTTTTCATTGCGATGCTTGCCAACATTTGCATTATGCATTTTCTGAAAGTGGCTGTGAGGGTAAGTTATTAATATATACACATTTTTTTTACTTGTATTTTATACTTTTATGAAAATTCTAAACATTTTTTAACTAATGAATACTTAAAAACAACAGCTAATTCTGCAAGTAATTAATTTTTGTAAGAAACAGTGGTGACAGTAAATGGTGTGCGCAATGAAAAATTAGATTAATAAGCATGAAGAATATAGCAGCTTCTTGTACTAATGAATTTAGTATTTTTAAATGTTCTTTGATGTGTTTTCTCAAAACCAGAGCCATACATTTATTGATTAAATATCAATATGCGTATTAGCACAAGTATTTGTATTCTAATAAAATGAGACACCGTATTTTGGTATAGCCTAAGTAATTCCTGTTCTACTTTGGCTCAACCTACAATATTCTATCGATAATGTAACATGACATACCATGTTAGTTCTATGTTTCGAATAACTACGACGGTTTATCTAGATATTGTTGAATAAGTACCGTTTTACAAGAATTATAATCAGAATTTTGATCGCAATTTATTGCATAATCATGTTTTGCTATTGTACCATAAATTTAGGAATGTTTATTACAAATCAAGGTAATTGTTTTTGCATTTCTTGTCTCGTGCAGGCATATACTCCATAACTTTCAAATGTTTTCATGTTTGTATTGTGCAAATTCAGTAAATATTTGACTTACATAGTTGATATTAAAGTACAGTATTGCCCGAAATAAACAGTACTGAAACTAAGTTGGCGGTGTTTTTATGCGTGCGCTGTCACACTCAAGTTAGCTAGTATAAACCTGTCAAGTAAACCTCAAACAAGTAATTAGTAGGGCCTAATTGTTAAAAATGGTGTTAAGTACAGAGGAGAAAGTGTTTCTGGTAGAGCATTATTTTCGTTCATACGGAATCGGCCGACATAATGGTGCAAGTTTGCTATACGTGTCTGATCAATTCACACAAAGGTTTAATAAACGTTCTCCAAGTAATGCTGTAATTTTGAAGATTATTGAAAAGTTTAGAAATACAGGTAGTGTATTGTGCCAACGAAAAGGAAACTCAGGGCGTCCCAGGACAGTTAACAACAACAATAACCATGAACGTGTTTTGAGCAAATCTTAGAAAATCCGAAAGTCAGCCAGGCAAGGACAGCGTTACAACTTGATTTAAAAAGAACTTCCTTTCAAAGAATCCTAAAGGAGCTGGGTACATTTTCGTATGTGATTCAGGTACATCAACAACTACATCCTCGGATTATCGCAGTAGAGTGGAATATTGCGCCAGAATTCTCGCGTTACAGTATGAAAATCCTGAATTTTTGAAAAATGTTTGGTTTTCAGACGAAGCACATTTTTACTTGTCACGCTATGTGAATCGTCGCACAAATCGATTTCTGGGCTTTGCCAGACCCGATGAGGTTCAAGAGGTTCCTTTACATAGTGAAAAGTGAGTGTCTGGTGTGCTGTTTCCGGACACGGAATCATGGGTCCGTACTTTATCGAAGACAATGGTAGGCAAGTCACACTTAATCAACAGAGGTACAGACAAATTTTAACACGATTTATCCCTGATCTACGTCAATTCTGTCGTGCACGTAACTTGGCATTTCGAAACCAATTTTTCAGCAGGACGGGCAACTTGCCATACTGCTGCCGCAATTCGTCAATTTCTTCAAGAACATTTTCCAAGCAAATGCATATCACGATTTACTGACTTCCCTTATCCTTCACATTCTCCAGACCTCACACCTCCAGACGCATACATTTGGGGCATGGCTAAAAATGCCGTTTTCAAACGGGCACCACAAACCATCGATGAATTAAAGGATGCCGTTAGAGTCTTCTTCGCAGCCCTGAGACAACCCTTATTCAATAACATGACCAGAAACTTAGAACATCGTTATGAAGTCTGTCTCGAACGAGGAGGTGCACATTTAGAACATATAATAAAGTGTCAATAATATGTATTTTTTAAATATACAAAACAATTACAATTTCAGTACTGTTTATTTCGGGCAATACTGTATTACTATCCATTTATTTTTTAGTAACATAACTTTAACTAACTTTAACGTAATGTTGTTATTTATTTGTAAAAAATTTTAATTAAATTGTATTGCACATGGAGTAATAAACAATGCTATATATTATCCTTGTTAATAATATTTTATCACCGTATTGAATGAATTTCTTGGATATTATTTTTGGAATTATCATGATTTATTGATGTTAAATGCAACACTGTTTCTGTTTTGAACACAGAACTAATCTAGCCCTTTTCAGGGCATTTGCATACAAGATACCAGAATCAAGTGCTCATTTTTCAGTGTTTGTAGTGATACGTGTAGCTTTCCAGTTTTGAAGTTATTCTGTGTTTTCTGTAAAATCTTATCCAGTTCTCGAGGTTAATTTCCAACTCGTTTTAATTCTTTGTCTATTTCTATTTCTGAATGGGTCGATTATCTTATCCAGCAGGTGTAGTGTGCATGATGTTGATATTCATTGTTTGTTTGAAGCTTGTAAAAGAGTAAAGTGAACGCTCTTGGTTTTGTTGTATAATTTTATAAGTGCGTATTGAGCATTTGTTTTAGCATCTCCTCGGGGAGGATCTGTAATTATACGACCGAAGTTAGTGGCGTTTGTCCACTTCCGTTTGTGAAATTTATTTGCGTCTCCGACTCTTCGCTTTTGCGATAAGGCCGTCCAACGTACGTAATTATTTAGGTACAGTATTTGTATTCTAATTATTTTTCTCTCATTTTAGTGGCCTTCTTTTTTTGTACCATGTTTTAGTACTACCTGCTTTAGACTGCCGTCGGTACTACTTTTAGTAGTACCTTTAGTTTTGCTTTCGATCACCGTTCCTGCTTGTTCCTTGCTTTTGTTTACAAATTTAAATTTGCTGTTCTGGAAGGAAGCAATAGTCGCCCCGCCGATTATCGAGCCCAGAGCTGTGTTGCTACTACTAAGAGTACCCAGGACACCTGGATCTCGAAGGTCGTATACATATTTACCTTAATACCTGTTTTTTTTTTGGTATCGCCCCAACAACCAATTTAAACTACGTTATCAGCTAAATTTATTTACGCTTTAATTATTACAAAATCCCGTTTTATCACATGTTTAATCACTATTCAGGCGAACTATTGTGTGTACTTTTTCTTTAGATACCGAAGTTTTGTAGTAACAATTGTGACCTACAGTGTGTTTATACTTTTTTTGTGATCTGCTTTACTATTAATTTCACCAGATTTATATGCTATGTATTTTGCCTTATTTTTCAGGTTTATTTTTATGCTATGATATTTTGTTTTGTAAAAGATCCACCAACGAACGCGATATATTTATAAATTTTAGAGATTATTTATCTCCGCGCCTTTATATAACGGATGAGCGGCATGCCTCTCGTCACGTTTTAACTTGCGTTAGTTACAACTTATTCATTCGCATATTTTGCGGTACCCGTGTATGTACCAAACCGTTCGTGGGTCTCCACGCATCACTTTATTTTTCTCTTTTTTTTGTGCATTGTGTCACCTGTATTTGTGCCAAGTAAATATTATACGTGTTTCTTGATTATTATTTTTATTATTGTTTTGAGTTAGCACGTGACGATTGTGCCGCTTTGTGCTGCTTGGATATGGTATTTAGGAACTTGTGTATGAGTTGGAACCTTTGAGTCACGGTTCTATATTTTCTTTGTGGCAAGACTCTGGCGCCCTTACTCTTCGAGCTTCGCCATTCTGGTCCTTAGTCAAAGCCGTCAGCCCACGACCTCCTGGCTGAGCAAGCCACCCTCCCCTTCTGCCATCGTTACAACAGGGACCAATTACCTATCGTCTATTTCTGGTTTACCATCAGCGGTGACAGTAGATATAAGTACAACAGTGAAATTAGTATACAATATTCAATTACATAATTAGTAAGTTCAATACAAAATTGTACATCTTGGCATTAAACACGTGTAATAAGCCAAGTTACACGATCAAAACACTGATACGTACTACCCTTGAAGCAAGTCGCCTCCAGGATCTCAGATTAAGTGGGGCGAGAATATACAACTCGCTTCTAATACTAGGTACAGTTAAACACAATTTATAGTATTTAAGGAAAACCTTTAACATATCGGCCTTCTTGAAATCTCCAAGGTTTCAATAAAGCAAGATAAAACATGTAAATGGAATAAGCTTAGGTTATAATATTAAAATTAAGTGAAGTCAAAGGATTCAAATAGTAAGACATAAAGAACCTAAAGAATAAACAAAATTAAAAGCTAAGCTAATAAAATACAACTAAGCACAAAAACGCTAATTCATTTCAGGAAACGCACACAAACGGTGCACTGAACGCTTGCATAGGTGTTTATGTGGAAGCCGTAGAGTGACGTTTCTGAGGATGCCATCCGCAGCAGAAAGCAGTTTTACCACTTTCTCGACTCGACAGTACAATCTTGTAGGTGATGTTTAGGTAAGGCACATAAGGATCTCCGATTATAAAGTGACCAGGAGTCAAAGGACAAAAGTCAGAAGGCACGTCAGACAGTGGTGAATGTGGACGCGAATTTAACGCAGCTTCAATCTGCAGTAAAGCAGTTTGCAGATCCTCATAATTTAAATTAGTGTTACCCAAGACTCGTTTGAGATGAATTTTAGTATTTTTTACCCCACTCTCCCACAAACCTCCTTGATGAGGAGCACGAGGAGTAATAAATTCCCAAGTAATACATTGGTTAGTTAAGAACCTGGATATTTTTTTATTGCTATCCTTGGCGTTTAAAAATTCAAAAAGTTGTCGTAACTCTCTATATGTGCCGACAAAGTGCTATCAGAAGAAATTGTTTTAGGTGTGCCCCTACGAGCAATAAATTTTTTCAGTACACCTAGGTCTAGGTGTACGGCTTTCGTGACCAAACAAATAAATAGACAAATATACGACTCAATAAGTTTAGCGCCGCGAGTTTTGCGGTCCTTAATCAATATTGATCCGGCGTAATCTACACCGACGTTATGAAACACAAGAGTATTAGTTTCTAGTCTTTTACCAGATGAGTTGCCCATCAAGGGGTTTGAACTAGTAGGTTTTGCCTGAAAGCACCTACAATTACGACAAGTTTGTTTGGCCGTGTTAAGGCCAGCGATGGGCCAATAATGTTCACGAATGCAAGGCAAAAGTTGCTGCGCCCCGCAATGCATCAAGCCAATGTAGTATTACTCAAAAATAAGCTTAGCTAAATACGTGTTTTTTAGGCAGTAAAATAGGGCATTTTTGTGATTTATTTATTTATTTATTATTTATATATACACTGTTCCAAAGACAGATGCCTATAAATTGGAACAGGACTAACATGAAAATTACAATATTACACATACAGACAGTTATACATATTTACATGAGACTTAGGGCCGGTTGCACAAAGGGCCGTTAACTACTTAATGATCGATTAAATATTTAACAGTTGATTATCTATAAGGAAATGTTGTTGGAAACTTTGATTAAATATTTGATGACCTGTTAACTTAACGACCGTTTAACTATAAGTAACGGACGGTTAAATCATGTAAAGTGTTGCGCAAACGCCGATTAAGGTTTCACAGCTCGCTAAATATGGGTTAATCGACCATTAACTTTAATCAGAGAAATTTGGCTGATTAAAGTGACAGAAGTAATTTTATTTTCCATACAAATTCAGTTTTAATTAAATTAATAATGAATTATTATAATCGCAGTACATAGTAATTATAATACATTACTAACAAATACACAAGCTAGCCCTAAGCTATAACATAAGTTTCGAGGAAATGTTTGATTCCGATACTTCATTATCGTCACTTGATGAATATGAAGAATCTGCTAAAAAAATTCATACTATCCGTAATCGAAACAATGCATTTGAAATGTATGATGATGTTGAATTTAAATTAAGATTTTTTTAAAGCAAATGTTATGGAATGCATTTGGAGATACTCTAGAACCGTTTACAAATCGCAACAAGTCGATCAGTGCTTTAAATTAGGTATTAGTGACATTACGTTATTATGTCACGGGTGCTTTTCAACAGATGATTGGAGACACTATAAACGTACACAAATCAACGGTATGTAGAATTATACATAAAGTAACTCATGAAATAGCCTCATTAAAAAATATGTACCTGCATATGTCGAGAAATGAGGAATTAAATGCAGTACTGTTGGATTTCTACAATATTGCTGGTTTTCCACGTGTACTTGGTGCTCTGGATTGCACACATATTAAAATAGCATCGCCTGGAGGGCAGAATGCCAAACTGTACCGAAACCGTAAAGGTTTCTTTTCTATTAACGTACAGGTGATTTGCACTGCCAAGTTAAAAATACAACATATCATTGCACGTTGGCCAGGATCTGTACACGATAGTACTATCTTTAATGATTCCCCAATTGCAGTACATTTTGAAAACGGTTTCTATGGTAGCAGCTATATTTTAGGCGACGGTGGTTATCCTTGTAAAAGATTTTTACTAACACAGACTGCAAGTGAAGATGCATATAACAGAGCACACATTTCAACTAGAAATGCAGTAGAACGTTGTTTTGGAGTTCTGAAGCGAAGATTTCCATGCTTGTATTTGGGAATGTCTATAAATAATAATCACGTTCTTCCAATTATAATTGCGTGTGCAGTGTTGCATAACATGGCTTTAAGCTTAAATGATGAAGAACCTCCAAAAGAATTTCCGTTTGAAGAGGACTTTTCCAATGCAATTGAGGAATTGGATGCTGCCTCAAGAATTAATGAAAATACTGCAGTTAGAACAGCATTAATAAAGACAGTATTTGCGAGATAAACTATTTATTTATGTACAAATATTATCAACTAAAAATAAATTATTCACATTGCTCTTTTAATTTCTTTAGCTGTAGCTTGTAAATTTTCATCTGGATGCGATGCTCTGATAACATAATTGTTCTTTGAAGCCGAGGGTTAGCTAATTTTGTTTTAAAATATTGTTGTTTTAAATTTTCTGCCTTGTTATGATGACGTCTTCTTATTGGATTTCCACGTGTAGTGTGTTTGGATGGTTTGGGACACAGCAGCAATTTTCAACGAGTTCAACGGTTGCTCTTGAATCGAATTTTGAGCCGAAATTTCTTCCATATTTATATCATCGTCTGAATTTACAAACAATATAAAATTTTGCCACTAGTAGTTCATTATGCTTACTAAAATATAGTGTTGCATTATCATATGGATTTTGCAGAGGCTCAATGTGGTCCCCGATTACAGCTAATACCTGTTCGCCAGTTTGATCTAATTGTTGAATTATCTTACCACCTCTGGTTTTAACTATTTCTTTCTAAATATGTCAATATTGAATTATGACACTCCATGCATATAAATGTATAAAGTAGAAAATAATCTAAAGAATAAAAACAACATGAGTTACCCACCTTGTCTTCGACAGCATTTTTCTTTAAAATATCGATTTGTTCCTCGGTAATAACAATATTTTCTTTTTGCAACTTTTGTATATACATACATTTCTGAAACAATTTACTTATTAGGATAATACTACAATTATTTTCAGAACCTCTAAATAAACCTACATTGTTTTCAGCAGTGGTCTTTCTAAGATTTCTTTATGATTATCATAAAGGTTCCGCAACTGAACCCACTGGCGAATACCAGACATGGTCCCATTGTTGAATTTCAAAGCAATTTCTATCCAAGCAGCTTTTTTTTGCTTCGAAATTACAGTATCCGTCTTTTATTTTTTAGTATATGCTTGTATCTACAACACAGTATAGTTAATCTGATTGCTACAATAGAGCTTTTCGTAGTAAGCAAAGAGAATTTTTCTATTAGAGGAAATATTATTTAACCTTACCTTTCTGCTATCTCTATGAGTAATTGTTTTTCCTCCTGAGTATAATTTGGAGCTCTTTTCGTATTTCCTTCCATTATATACTAGAAATATCGACAAAATAATATACAAACGCAAATTTTTAAATCAACGTTAAGTGGCTTCTGTCAAGATAATTAACGATTAAAAATAACCTAAAATGCTTACTTTTTATTAAAATTGCTTTGTTGCCAAGTCAAATCACCGAATAGCTAAACGCCCGATAAAATGGCAGCACACAACCTTTGAAAAACGCTACTAACATTTAATCTACTGTTAAAGTTAATCATCCATTAGTTAATTGGACGATTAGTCTAGTTTTGTGCAACCGGCCAAAAGTCTTTTAAGGAACCAACAGTGCAGCTATTAATATTAATTTCAGTTTTTATTTTTTATATGCGTTGCACAAACGATAAAGTGGAGAATATTTTAATTTATTTGTCCTAGGTGTTGAAAGATAGAAGTATTGTGGGTGCCTGGATGCTGACCTTAGAGTGTTATACTGAAGGGATTTGTTAATATCATCACATATAATTTGTTGATTAAAAATCTTATGTAAATCTTATGTAAAAATAATATGATAGGCATAAGTGGAATTATTTAATCTACCACCTACTGTCAGAATATTATTTTCATCAAGAAAAGGGTATATTTGTAAATTAATGGAATCGGTCTTAAGGGGCTGTTTATGATTCAGTTGTTTTATTAGTAACCCAAAAGACACGTTTTGACAAATCCTTATCACACTATTTCGAGCATTGTTAAGTTTAGAACTAGTTAAGTTTTCTAAAGCACTCAGTTGAGCTTTGAACAAATTCCACTTGAAATTGCGATCTTGAAGGATACTCTCATCTCAAGAAGCCTTAGATTGCCACAGTTTTTGTATAAGTAATTTGCCTATAACTACAACAGGCGCATGTAGACCTAGTGGGTCAAAAATTTGCGACACCATCGATAAAATGGAACACTTAGTATTTCTAGAAATAGTAGATTTTAATTGAACATCAAATCCTATAGTATCTTGCAACGAATCCCAAGCAAGGCCTAAAGTTTTTGCACTTGCCCTCTCGCCTAAAGGAATGTTGTAGAGATTATCGTTTTCTTCAGTTCCTAAAATCTCAGGGGGAATTCGACAGAAATTTTCTAATAGGAAAACAGACAGTAGCTAAAACGGAAGTCATTCCAGCTTTAATTTGTTGGACTTGTTGTATTGTGTCGCCACCAGTAAGTAGGTCATCCATGTAAAAATCGGATTTTAAAATGGCAGAAATTAGTGGCTGTTCTTCAGCGCAAAGTGCTGAGAGGTGATTTAAACACTTTGTAGCTAAGTAGCTGGCACTAGCTGTGCCATAGGTAACAGTATTAAGTTCGAAAGTTTGTATGGGCAAGTTTGGTTCATTGCGCCATAGGATCCGCTAAAATTTACGCTCAGACGGTTGTACAAGTATCTGGCGGTACATTTTCTCACCAGTAAGAGCAATTTTGTATAGTCTAAAACGCAAGGGAATTGAAAACAAGTCATCTTGAACAGCAGGCCCGACAACTTGCATGTCATTAATAGAAATGTTGGAAGATGTGTGCGCACTACCATCAAAAACCACTCTCAATTTAGTAATTAAAGAGGTAGAGTTTATGACAGCGTGATGCGGTAAGTAATAAGCAGATACATTTAAATGTCGACTTCAACATTAAAAGCACTTATAGGTTTGTCAAATACATAGTCATTTTCAGATAGGACCTTAGACATATGACCTAAAGAGATGTATTCGTGCATAAATTCAGTGTATTCCCATTTAAAAGTAGGATTAGAATTAAGTTTATTTTCCAACTTGAAAGGACGTTTTTTTAGCAAGTTTGAAGGAATATCCTAATTTAATAAGTTTACAATTAAAAGGAATAGAGACCACAAAACGACCACTATCATCTTGTGTGATAGTTTCAGAAAAATGTTGTTTGCAAAAACGTTCCTGAGGAGAAAGTTTAGATAACTCGTTCAAAGGTTGAACATCCTCTAATTGTCAGAATTTTTGAATAAGTCATGTAAACTTTTCATTTTTGTACTGTTGCCATTAATAGCTAAATTGGCACAGACAATGTTGTAAGCATTTGGTTGCACGGGACAGTTACCGGAAAGTACCCAACCAAACAATGCTTTTTGCAAGATGGGCCTATTTTTCCCTAAGGAAAATTGACTTTTGCACATCAAATTATAAAATTCACTAGCGCCAATTAAAATGTCAATAGGCAAAGATTTATGAAAATTAGTATCCACAAGCTTGGGAAAGACCTTCCCACTACTTATGATGCTGAAGCACCATACCAGTACTGCAGTTATTTAAGTCCTTTGGGAATGTTTAGTTGCGATCTTTCAAATGTTACCAAGGGTAAGCTCTCGGTGATTTTGGGAATAATTAAGCATTGCAAATTCAAAGCGTAATCACTCGTAGTAGATCGTAATTTCAAGTCTACCTTCAACATAAAAAAGGAAGAATGGCAGTTTAGACCAAGATTTTTAGTGCTATTAGACGTTTGCGGCAAAGCGAGTTTGTATGCAAACTCTTCGGTAATAAAGTTAGCGTGTGATGCTGAAGTCTAGTATAACCCGAGCAACATGCCACTGATTGTGAATGTTCCTTACATTTACACAAGCCGTAGCCAGCAAGACTTGTTGCACGTTTGCAGGGAAACACGATAGTAGGATTTGAAAATTCAAAGCATTCGCAGGTGCAAGGTTGGTAGCCTTTTCGGTCATGGGACTATTAGCATGATTTCTATTTCCAGAAGTAGAAATCTTAGTGTTTAATTCAAAATGCAGTAAAGTACTGTGACGTTTGTTGCATTCTTTGCAACCAAACTTAGAATTGCAAGGCGATTATTTAGAATGACACAAGCAATTTTTACATAAACCTAATTCTGACAGTTTGTCATATCGCTGCTTATTAGTAAGCTTCACAAAATCTGGACATTGTGATATAAAATGTACAGCTTTACACCCGGCCAGAAGTTATTATAGTTGGTAGACACAAACGATTGTTTATAGTTTATTTTTGGTTTAAAATTTGGATTTTTCAGCAACAGGATAAGAACAAGCTTGTTTATCATTTTCGATTTCTTCTAGTAATTGGCAGCGCCATTTTAAAAATTCATCAATCTCAGTTAAGTCTAGTATATCGCTTGATTTGTATTTCGATAGTTCAGTAAGTGAACCATTCTCCAGTTTTGACATCAAAATGTGTGATACAAACATTCCTGCTTGATCAATAGAAATTTCTAATTTTTGTAGTGCACGTACATGTTTAAAAAGATTGTCGTCAAAGACCACAAAGTTCACAAGCATTAGGTTTAGAAATGGGTTTGTAATCAAAGATTGCCTTTATGTGGTTTTGTATTATCAGTTTGGGGTTGTTATACCTCTCGAAGGCGACGCGATAAGTCTCACCAGAAGGGGTGATGTTAGCTATCAACTCGCTAGCGGGAGCTTTTAGACTGCTTTTCAAATGTAAAAAGCGTTCAATATCAGTCAACTGTAGGAGCACATAAATAAATATATAAAAGGGTTCAAACGTTTTAAAACAAATACATAAGTCAGGTTATAAATTATTTAATGAAAACTTCAAAAACACACTTTCCTGATGACAACATAATCCACCATCCTCTTTTCTACTTCCCCCTAAATTCAAACTTAACCTTTAAATATGATCTTAGCTTTACAATAATTTTCTATTACAACTCGGCCAATCCTGACATTTGATCGTCCCGATCATTTGCTAGATACATAACAGCTAGCTTTCATAAAACTTACCTAAAAATAAATCATGATCATAAAGTATCACATCATAAACCATAAACATTAGTGCATACATAACTTAAGTCATAAAGTTGATAGTATGTACCATAATAAGCATAATTTTCATCATTTAGAAATATTCTAAGCATAAAGTACATGTCGTGAAGTAATTACATAAAAGCATAAGGAAAATCCAACACTTAACATAATAGTAGCTAATCCATAATGATGCTAAACGTAAGCAAAAACAAAAGTTTACACATAAATCATAAACAATTCCAAATAAGCCTTATTTCAGAACTAAGTAACCTACATAATCATAAAAGGTAAGCAAAATTATAATCAGTTTCAATTTTTAGAATTTTTTATTTTCAGGTTTGCTGTAAGACTTCAGTGTAGAGGCATCTAAAATTCCATCATAAGGAATTTGCGTTTGTTGGAACCCAATAATGTCATTCACTACATACCTATCATTAGGAATAATTTTAACTATTTCATAAGGACCTCTGTATATTGAGATTAATTTCTTATTAACGCCTGGAGTAGTATCGACGTTAGATACCATGACAAAATCTCCTACTTTATAAACACTAGCAGTTTTGTATCTATCATCATAATATTTCTTAGTTTTGGCTTGCAGTGATTCTATCGATTCAGCAGCCTTTTCACGTAAATCTGCTAAATCGCCCACTGATTCTTCATACGATTCCAAGAAGGAACGACAGTGATCATCAATTTTTCCTAATTGATTCCATCCAAATAACAACATTGAGGGTGTTTGATCTGTAGAAAGGCTCACTGTGTTATTGAAACAAAACTCAATTTCATCTAAAATTTGATCCCAACATAATTTCCGTTCATCTACCATTTTGGCTAGCATTGGAGTTAGCGTCCGATTCATTCTCTCTATTTGGCCATTGGCCTTAGGTGCTCCAGTTGCAATAAGTACATGACCAATATTTTGCGTATTAAGAAAATTTTTGAAAGCTTCAGAAGTAAAACATGTGGCATGGTCCGAAATATTTCGCCGAGGACGACTATAACAGCGAAAATAAGAACATAAGTGTAAAATCATCTCCTTGGTTTTAGTGGTTTTACAAGGGTAAAATTTTATAAAGTTCGTAAATCCGTCAACAATGGCAAGAATGTATTTGTTTTTTTAATTCGTAGTCTCTAACGGTCCATAATGGTCAATATGTAAGCAATCAAAGGGTATATTCTGTTTGGGTATATTGTGCAAAAATTCCTCAACCCTCCCTGACTTAGGATTATATTTGATGCACTTCAAGCAGTTTTGAATATGTTTCTCAATTTTGTTTTTTAGGTAAGGAAACCAACATGAATGAGTAATAATTTCTAATGTTTTACTAACACCTACATGACCCATATTATTGTGATATGTGTGTAACATATTAGCTTCCATATCCTTGGGGACGTAAAATAAAATTTTGTTACCTGACTTGCGATATATCAATCCATTACGCATTTCATATAAAGTATGTTCAGATTTTTCTAGTTCGTTACGAATAGCAACAATTGCTGTGTCTAGATTTTGCTTAATCGCCAATTCCTGCTCAAAAGTATTTCCTTCCAGCACAAATATAGAGTATATTTGTGCCCTACTGAGGGCATCAACATGTCTCATTCTATTATTCGGTCTATGCTCAATTACAAAATCATAATTTTGAAGTAATAAAAACCAGCGCATAATTCTGGGGATTATATCACGTTTTGATAAGGTAAGTCTAAAACGGTCACAATCCGTAACAATTTTAAAAGGAATACCCTGCAAGTAAACATGAAATCGTTTCAAAGAATAAACTATTGCTAGGCACTCAATCTCGTAACTGTGATATTTTGCTTCTTGTTCTGTAGTGCGTTTACTAAAATAGAATACGGGATGGAATTTCCCATCATCCTGTTTCTGCATCAAGATTGATCCATACCCAATTGAACTACCATCACAGTGTAATTCTGTTTCACGAATAGGGGAATAAATTGACAAAATTGGCTTAGAAATCAACTTGTTTTTCAACGTTTCAAATGCATTCAATTTGGATTCCCCAAATTTGTACTTAGCACTTTTTTCTTCAATAAATCATATAGTGGTTTGGCTATGATTGCAAAATTATTTACAAACCGTGTGAAATAACTCATTATTCCAACAAAACTATGCGCTTCTTTAATATTAGTAGGAATTGAATAATTATCAATAATTGCCAAATTTTCTTTATTTGGGCTAATTCCGTTTCCACTAATATCGTACCCCAAAAAAGTAATTTTTTCCTTCAAGAACGAACATTTATCAAGTCTTAACTCCAACAAATTCTCATTTAACATAAGTAAAACCTCTTTCAAAATTTCTAAATTTTCATCGATACTTGTCGTAGCGATCCTGATATCGTCTAAAAATATCAGCACCTTTTCAGCACGAATTAAATCTCTAAAAATTTCATTGATAAAGCGCATGAAAGTGGATGGGCTTGAACTCAACCCAAACGGCATCTTGCAAAATTCAAATTGTCCATGAGGCGTCACGAAAGACGTATATCGGCATGATTCTTCATCCAAAGCTACATGGTAAAATGCACTTTTCAAATCTAATTTGGTAAAGTACTTCTTGTCCCTCAAATTATCTAAATGGTCATCGATCAATGGTAATGAAAATTGATCCCTAACAAGGTACTTATTAAGTGTTCTATAATCAACACACATTCTGTAATCCCCTGTTCGCTTTTTTACCAGCACAATAGGCGAACAATAAGGGGATTGGCTTTCGCGTGTAATGCCTTTAGCCAGCAAATCATCTAAAATGTTATCTAAAACAGTCATTTCATAATAGGACAATCTTCTCGGACATGAATAAAATGGTTCATGTTTGTCTAACGTTAAATGCATACGAAATTTAGTCTTAGGGTCCTTTGGTTTAATTGTATTAAAATAATGACTATTAAGAATATCGTGTGCTTTAACAACAATATTCAGTGATAAGTTACTATTAATATCTAATTCTTTTTTATTACATACATTAACATCATTAATTAAAAGTACTTCATTACTTCGAAACTCAGGGTAATCGGTTGAAGGTTCCAACAAAACATCATTTTTTTATAAACTACAAGGTAACATATGTGTTACTGATAAAATCTCTACCTAACAAACAAGAGCATAAGATAGTATTCTTACTGACAACATAAAATGTCATATCATAAAAATTCCTATTTATTTCAACCTTATCAGTATAAGACCCTAAAATTTGCAACTTAGAATTATTAATACCTGTTAAAAATATAACCTTATCATTACATGGTTCAATGAATTCAGCTACTACATAAGTCTCTAAAATCGGCGAAATTGGGCTACCGGAGTCTACTACCGAATTAAATGATACCCCAATTTTTGAAAAAAATGTGTGCAAAAAGTA
Source organism: Platerodrilus igneus (assembly GCA_036346225.1). Lineage (NCBI taxonomy): Eukaryota > Metazoa > Arthropoda > Insecta > Coleoptera > Lycidae > Platerodrilus > Platerodrilus igneus. The sequence continues at coordinate 8,190,672 of JARFIW010000565.1, forward strand.
AGGTGAATCTAAATCAAGTGGTTCGTGAATCAGCATTGTAGATGTCACAGACTTCTGCGGACAATCGTTCGCTGTGTTCTGGTGATGCACAATTGAAACAACTACCTCGTTGCCTTTTAGGTTTGGGACAATTAGCAACATAATGCTCTAAGTCATAACAATTAAAACACTTACCAGTGGCATCGGATCTTGATCGAGTTGCATATTTTGTATTTTCTGTATTAACTCCAGACTGCCTTATCATCGGATGCGAAGGTCCAGCTGCTGATATTGGCACCTCTCTCTTGTCATTCCTTTTATCCCCTCTAGCCTGGCATATTCTTTCATAAGCAATAATATCGTGGTATAATGCATTTTTAATGCAATTTTAAAATCTTTCCAATTATTAATTTTTTCACAACAACCATTAAACCAATGCTTTGCGACGCCCTTTAAGTTACAAACGGCTGTTTGATATGCAAATGCATCTGGCCACCTATTTAAAACAGATGTATTCTCTAATCGTGTAAGCCTCAATTTTGCAACATTTGACCCTTGTTCACCATCAAATAGTTCGATAGATTCGGATAAGTCAGGCATTACATTAAAACTTGCTACTGCATTTGAACTTTCACTTTTCAATTGCTGTTGATTTTGCGTTTCCTGATTTTGAATTAAAAGTTGCAGCATTTGACTATTCTGTTGTAGTAACGCATTAACTGTATCTATAAATGCGGGGTTTGAATTTTGTTCATTATTATAAGTAGGACAGCTCGCAGCTCCTCTGTAACAAGATTAACCGTATTCACCTGGGCGACATTTTCATGACTTTTATTCGCATTCGTAGTTCCAGCTCTCATTGCCTGTGTGTAAAACGATTCAAAATGCTTTTCCGAAGTCATTATTCACGTGAAATCACACAAAATTGCAATGTTCGAAAACGTGTTCACAATTAAGTTTGACACAAGTCAATGACCTTAACAATCTTCCATATTTTACAATTAAATTATTTGCAAACACCTGTTAAACCCCACACCTGATAGAACTGTAGGAGCACATAAATAAATAAATAGAAGGGTTCAAACGTTTTAAAACAAATACATAAGTCAGGTTCATCATTCATCATTTTGTTTTCGACCTTACTTAAGGTCGGTTTGACGCAGCTCTAACTTCTTTTCTATTCTGTGCTAATCTAAAAAGCTCTACATACCCTTCACAACCTAAATTTCTAATAATTTGATTAATATAGCTTGGTCTAGGTCTTCCCATATCTATATCTTTTTCCTATCCAGCTGGCTCTACATAGATATTAGCAACCTGATGGTTGTTAAAGAACTCTAACATGTTTACATGATTACCATTTATAAGGAAATGAAATATAACCTGGTTATCCGCTTCAAAAAGGAAAAGTGTTAAATTAAGCAACGAATCGCTGCCAACATGCCAGACCGCTACCTAATTGTGAGTTATGTCATGGTGACATAATAATAATATAATAATAATAATAAAAATCAAAATAATCAGTTTTTGACATAATTTCATCAGAATGAACTGAACTCGCAGTTAATTCGATGAAAAGATCCCTGTATTTATTCACAGAAGGTTTAATAATTTCCAATCGCATTTTTAGATTGACGATCATATTTTCAGTAAGCGGCACCTCAGTAACAGTGTTCAAATATTTTTCAAAATTGTTTAATTCGTTAACTAAACATCTAGCTGTTGTTAATGCAACTTTAGTTTGGTTTAGTTTCGGCATTTTTCAGTATGAATTATAAGCATGCTATAATTTAAGTTTTATGTAAGCAACGATTAAAAATATTTCCAGTCAAGTAGTACAAGATAACAATGAAATAATTTCAAGCCTCTTTGTACTAATTATTTGTTTAAGTTACAAACCCAATATTCATGAGATTGCGTGCAAAACACCAAAACTCATATACATTTGTAAATACATACTGCAACGTTCAAGCATTGGTTGTAAACCAGAGTTTAAATATCTCTGTAAAATAACGTTATGTCAAATTTTAAGGTAAAACTAAATACAAAGGAAAACATGTTAGGGTTAAAGCTTTATTTTAAGAAGGAACTAACCTCATCATTTTTAATCTGGTATTTCCACAGCCTGGCATGGAATATAAAAATGGATGACCTTCAACAGTTTAGCACGTCCAACCCTTGCATGTTGTAAACAGTAAACACTAACAACACAGGAGTTTGACTCGCTTTTAAATCGATTCTTTTACATAACAGTTCTATCAGGATAATTATTTTAGTTTATAAACAAGCTATTGTTTTTTCACTAAGCACGTGCGGCTAGAAGGGCCACTGGAATTATCGTGATTTATTGATGTTAAATACAACACTGTTTTTTAATAATAATGATAATAATGTCTTTATTGCCCAACAGCAAATGCCAATTACAGGACAAACAACACGACAAAAAAAAAATTGCAGTTACAAACATAACATTTTGATACAGTCACTATACAGCAAGTACAATATATGAGAATGAATTAAAACAGAGTATACTTATACATCTAATAAATCTACCTAAGCCGATGTACCTAGCTAGAAGTTGTAGTACCAGTGAAATGGTTTAGCTCATCATTGAAAATATCACCATTGCTACAGAAACTGTTACACAAAGAGCACATAATAGTTATGGGTGATGTTTCTGTTTTGATCACAGAACCAACCTAACCTTTTTCAGGGCATTTGCATACAGGATACCAGAATCAGTTGCTCATTTTTCAGTGTTTGTAGAAATAAGTACAACAGTGAAATTAGTATAAAACATCTAATTACATAATTAGTGATCGGGCAACTCAGGGTAGGTGGAGCGAAGTAGGCACCCCTGGAGTTCCACCTTCCAGAGCAGTGAACGGTAATCGTTTAGTAGGAGACACCAGGGGAAGAAATACAAAGGACCGAATAGTAGGAAATGAACACTATTGACAATATAACAAATCACAACGACAATATGAGTGAATAAATTAACCAATTAATCGTACACCGTGTAGTAGGAGAATCATATTTTATAATGTCAATAAGAATTAGAAATACAGCAAAAAACACAATTTGCAGTACATTCAATTTTTGAATTATCCGAGTTTGTATAAACGCACCACTTTAATCAGACTATTATAAATTTATAGTACATATGCGGTTGCATCAAGTTCACCAAAGTATTTATTTTATGATACGCCAATGGAAAGTGTCATTGCATTAATACCACACAAGCACGAGATAACTTGTTGTGATACCAGATTAAGAAAATGGTTATTAATTACGATTATAACCGGAAGGATCAATAATGTTTGGACGATTTGTAAGAAATTTACATACATTCGGAAAAACACGCACCTGTGTTTAGAGAATAGAAATTACTACGAATAATGATCGCCTCGTTTTTAAGTTAATCTGTAACTTTTACGATAGAAACGAATGCATTACTAATTTTGCACACTAGAGATAATTTATAGAGCAGCGTCTTAGCATAAAGGTAATTGCAACCCACGCGCATACGTCTGTAACTTAGAAAGGCTAGAAGCAGACTCTGTCTTTTGTTTATTAGAACAAAAGCAGGTGAGCGATGAACAGCGCTGCACGTGCCACAAATCTTATCTTTCTGTCTGTTGGACTGGAAATTAAATCGAATTTAATATTGGTAAAAACTAATGAAATAAGGATAGTACATTTTTGAACGTAATTAATCTTATAGAGAATAAAAAGAATTTTATGAATAAGAAATAATTTACGAAACTCCAACAATTAGTAAGTTTAATACAAAATTGTACAACTTGGCATTAGGCGCACGTAATAAGCCAAGTTACACAATCAAAACACCGATACGTACTACCCTTTGAAGCAAGTCGCCTCCTGGATCTCAGATTAAGTGGGGCGAGAATATACAACTCGCTTTTAGTATTAGGTATAGTTGAACACAATTTATAGTATTTAAGGAAAACCTTTAACAATTTTATTGTACACAAACACATTTTCATGCTGAATATTCAAATCCATCGTTACTATAGTCAACAGAAGCAAACATGAGATTTAGAAGGGCATGGTATGATAGCTTTGCTTGTTTTATAGTACAGCCAGAGTAAAAATTAATCAAAAAATAGTGCAAGTTAGTCGTTATAAACAAAACATTGTAGTTATTCATTAATTAATTGTGTATTACGAGCAGAAGTACATTACTATCAATTACAAATCTTGACGTTTTTTAAGTATTGTTTCGAATATTAATTTATCACATCATTGAAACAGAGTAATGTTAATTTCTGTTACTTAATGTACATTCAATCTGATGGGTTTTGATTTGCTACATATGTTGATGACACGTTTTAGTTCACATATTTTCCTGGTCTCTTGCCAGTGTACAATACACAAATATACACATAATTCACGTTAGTGTTGGGTTTGAAAAAAATTATTTTCTTTGTAATTAATGCCATGAGAATAGAACCATAGCAGTTTATCCATTTAAATTCAAAAGTATCTACGTAATCTCAAATATCGACTATCTATGGGTTATGTTATGAACAAAATTGTGAATTTTAATTATTAGCTTGTGAATTCTAGTGTGCACCTTCCACTCATAAAAATATAACATGTTCTATTTTTATGGACAGAAAATGTATCATTACAATATTTACTGTATTGCACGGAACACACACATTTATTATCATATTTCTCTTTATAAATATGAATAGTGTAAAACGGCTCTAACTGTGTGATTATAAATGACATCATATTTTGTTAGTTATAATATGATTTAGTTGTTGTCACTTGATTATCCAACAACATCTAGATAAAACGCTACACACTTCATCAAAACATATAGATGTAATATAAGTTATTGCAATTATTGTTATTGCAGTAGTGCTTGAGTAGTTCCCAAAAGTACAACTTTCTGCATGTCACTAACCTTTGTTAGTCATACATTATAATTGGTCTCAAAGTATTGAATGCAGTAGATTAAAATTTTAATACGTAATCTGCATTTTGCTTCTCCTTATAACATTTTTGAGCAGATGTTCATAACTGCTTCAGATCAGAATAGAACCACGGAGATATATGGAAATATATCTTGTAAAGGATCTTACTTGGGCACATTCATGTAACATTGGTCTTTAACTACATCACCAAAAGGAAGTAACCTGTTGGTTATACTTGATTCTTTGTGGAAGTATCATTGATTCTGCAAATGAGTTTTTACACAAGTTACAAAATCAGAATAGATTTTTGAAGTTTCGCAAGAGCGAAATAAACTTCAAATGTAATATTGCTATGAAGCTACCAAAAAAGTTACATAACTGCTTATGTTAGGCAATGTATAGTCAGGGTCACAAAAGAAGACCATCACGTGATCATTTGTAGTTGTCTAAATCAATATCAAAATCAATTTCAGAAGTCAAATAACCATCCACTTACATTTATTGGGGATTGTTATGGGACTATGCAACATTGCCAATTCAATTTTATTTCCAAAAATTTTTATTATTGCAGAATTTAATGTTTATAACTAGCATGCTTGTATTTAATTAGTCACTCTAAAATTATAATAATCGCATCATATAACATGCCTATAACTCAAGTTTTGTTCTATAAGAAATACATACATATATTAATAAATATTTGCAAGAAAATTGCAAATCCTTAGATACATAAAGATTGTATTGGAGTTTTAACTCTGTTAAATTTAACTTTGTAATTGCGCAGGTTCGCTATATTATAAAACAACAATTGTCAAAATGAAAATGCAGAAATTTGCATATTTTATATCAAGAAATGTTAATAAATATGTTATATCAAACAAATTAAATTCTTTCACGCAGTATCTTGTGAAATGTAAGCTAGGTTAATGTATTTTGATTCTCTAGGTTTGTTTTTGTTTTTATAGGTGCCACCCATTTAAAATGATTATAGGTAATTACGAGTACTAATATGACTACTTACAGTTTTCACACAAATAGAATTGGCTCTAATATGTGTTTGCGCCATTGCATTATTTTAATTTGATACACTTTTATCTTGGCCAGCTGTTATTAAAACACCTGGCTGATAAAAGGAAAGGAGTTCAGTTGAGCTTGATATGTATAAGGAAAAGGAGCTTTTAGTGTAGTTGTGAGATTAAGTTTGTACAAAATTATTTGGGAACCCTAAGTGATATTAATTTATTATATCAGGATTCTTATCATCCCTTTCCTTTATCCTGATATTTAGTGTTCAAGATATTGTCCTGAGGTAAGTAAATTTGTTTAGTCACAGTCCACTATAAATTATTATTTTGTTTATTTTGTTTTATCAGTGCGAACATTATTTTTTTGGTTCTTCGAGCCGGATGATTATAGTTTATTTTGCACAAAGTTAAATTTTGGTACACATTTGTTGTTTGTAGTTTGCTAAATTTGTTAATGAGAAATTGCTTACCATATGTTTGGGTTTTTGGATTTTGGTTTAGTACATAAAGCAATAATCTCAATAACATTGTGAGTTATTAATATACATTTTCCAAATTGAATGTTTTGTTAGTTGGTTCAATTTAAATTTGAATATATTGGGGTTGTCTTACTGTTTGGCATATACAAATTAAGCTCAACTATGGGAAATGATAAACAATTATTAGATGCAAAATTAAAATCATTTATTTCTAAAAAGGAATTGTATTTTTCTAGAATACAAAAGGTGTATGATTCCATTTCACAGTTAGAAAATAAACGATGTTTAGAATTTTTATTAGTCAGTTAGAATCATTAGAGCAAACTAAGTCTAATTTTGCTGATGTGGTGGTTGAAATTAATTTAATTGAAATGCATTTAGATGAGAATGTTGTTCCGGATCTTAAACCTTTGGATGCATTCAATGACTTATACTGTCATATTTAAGTAGCTGCAAAAGATTCACGAGCTAAATCGCGCCTTTCAGATAATAATTCAGCCAATTTTACCAAGAGCTAATATAGAACCTTCTAGCACACTACGTTTGCCGAAGTTGTCTCTGCCAAAGTTTACTGGCGATCCTTCTGAGAGGCCTATTTTTGTTGAGTTATTTCGAAGTCTTATTCATGATAATAATCAATTAAAGGATGTGGATAAGGTGAACTATTTAGTAATTCAATTAAGTGGTAAAGCCACTAGTGTTTGTGCTGGCGTGCCTCCTATTGGTGCCAATTATGCAATTATTTGGAAAGCTCTTAATGATAAATATTAAAATCCACGTACCCTAGCAGTAAATTATTTAGAACAAATTTTAGATTTCAATTGTTTCCATTTTTAATAGGTGCACGTAAAGTTACCGGAACACTGCATTCACCAACAGCAGTAGAAACAAAATTGGGATTTGTGGTAATGGGTTCAGTTCCCACTACCTCTTCGTTAAAAAATTTGTTTTGTTCGTTTCACACACAAGTGGAACCTTCTTTAGATAATTTTGTGTCTACATTCTGGGAGGATGATGATCTTCCAGTACAACGTTATCAACACCCTGATGATATTAATTGTAAACAAATTTATTAAAGTACTGTTCGGCGCGAAACTTCAGGGCGATGTACAGTGACGTTGCCTTTTAGACTAGATGCTTCTGAGTTAGGGGATTCATATTATACTGCACTGAAATGTTTGTATTCTTTAGAAAATAAATTTTGCCGGTTTCCGCTATTTAAGGAACAATATAGTGACCTTTTTAGAGAGTATATTAGGCGGAATTATATGTCGTTAGTTAAGGAAAGCGAATTAATCTATCGAAATTGTTTTATTCCGCACCATGCAGTATTCAAGGCAGAGAGTACATCTACGCCTCTGCGATGTTTATTTAATGCATCGTGTAAAACTTCAACTCAAAAATCATTAAACTGTCTTTTATATACAGGTCCAAAATTACAACCTCACGTTGGGATTTTTTTTTTAAATTTTCGACTATTTCCAATAGCTTTTACTGCTGATGTTTGTCAGATGTATCTACAAATTGGTATGCATCCTGATCATAGACGCTTTCAGCAAATATTATGGCGATTTTCTAAGGAAATGCCAGTTGAGATATATCAGTTGAATACTGTTACTTTTGGTGTAAAACCTTCACCATTTTTAGCTATTCAAACACTACAACAGTTAGCAACTGATGAATCACATAAATACCCAGTAGCGGCTGATATAGTTCGTCACGAATTTTTCATTGATGATTTGGTTTCAAGTGTTTCAAATTCAGACGAAGCTATAACTGCTTATTATCAATTAAATAGTTTGTTTGAAAGTGCCAAGTTTACATTAACTAAATGGGTTGTTAATTCAGAATTGTTGTTATCAGAGATACCTGTTGAGAATCGCTGTCCCAAAGTAGTTAATTTTAGTTCCATTTCTTTGAAAGTTTTAGGTTTATAATGGTATCTTAATTTGGGCATATTTACTTTTAGCATACAAGTGGAAATCCATGACTGCACTAAGAGAAGCGTTCTATCAACAGTCGCACGTTTATTTGATCCTTGTGGATTTTGAAGTCCAGTTACGTTATTTATTAAATTGCTTATCCGTACGTTGTGGTCCCTTAAATTAGACTGGGATGAAGTTCCTTCTGGTAATATTACGAATGAATGGAAAAGGTTACAGGAAGACTTACATTGTTTAAAAAATTTTAAGATTGCACGTCATTTAGGATTATTCCTGATGCTCATATTACGTTGATTGGATTTTGTGATGCTTGTTTAAATTCCTATGGCGCTGTTGTCTATATTAAAACCATTACTTTTAATGGTGAAGTTAAAGTTCGCGTAGTTTTAGCTAAAACTAAAGTAGCACCCATGAAAGTTCAGACAATACCACGTTTAGAATTGTGTGCTGCTGTTTTATTGGCTAATTTATTGGATTTTGTGGAAAGTAGTCTAAAGACTCGTATAAAAGTAGATCAATTAATCGCCTTATCGGATTCCACGGTGACTCTAATTTGGATTGCTTCCCCTCCTTATCGTTGGCATACATTTGTTGCAAATAGAGTTGCACGTGTTCAAGATTTGGTTGCTCCCTCTCACTGGTATCATATCCAAGAAGATAAAAATATTAGTGATTGTTTATCTCATGGAGAACAACCCTCTAAACTGATTGCTTTGAAAGAATGGCAGAATGGTCCGAAATGGTTAAAGGGGGATTTTTGTCCATGGCCTATTCGTACAATATCATCTATACATCAAGATAATCTGCCCGAGGAAAAAATTGTTGCATTACTAATCATAAACGAAGAACAAATGCGTTTTATAATCTCATTAATTGATGTTCCTCGGGGATTAAGTTGGTTCGTTCGACTGTTTACATTTTAAGATTTTTGCGATTATTAAAAACTTCTAGATTTATGACCGCAAATGATTTGGAAAGGGCAGAGTTAGTGTTAATTAAAATAACTCAAAATCGTTATTTCACGTCTGATATTTTGCTCTCGTAAATAAGAAAATTGTTTCTACCTCGCTACGTAAGTTGGACCCGTTTGTGCTAAACGGCTTACTTAGAGTAGGTGGGAGACTTAGTAAATTTAGCTTGTAGTTTGGTGAAAAACACCCCTCAATTTTACCTCATCAAGATCATTTGGTTGATTTGTTAATTGATCATTACCATCAACAAAATTTGCACACAGGTCCTTTGTTAGTTTGAACATTATTACGTCAAAGTTATTAAATACTGGGGCGCGTAGTGCTTTTCATAATCAAATTCTTAAGTGCAATTATTATTTTCATTTTAAACCTCGCAATGTATTTCCTAAAATGGCAGACTTACCTACCATTCGCGTGCATGAAGCGAAACCGTTTTTGCATTGTGCTACTGATTTTGCTGGCCTCTTTAGAATTACATTAGGGCGCCGTAGGGGAATTATTAGCCAAAAGGCTTATTTATGCTTATTTATTTGTTTAGTGACAAAAGCCTTACATTTGGAACTTGTGTCAGACTTGGCTACCAATATGTTTTTAGCTGCTTTGAAGCGTTTTCTTTCCCGGCGTGGTGCCTGTTTCATTATTTATAGTGATAGAGGAACTAACTATATTGGTGCTACAAATGAATTGGATAGACTTTATAAGTTGTTAGAATCGAAGGAATATAAATCTACTATTAGCAGCGAATTAGCTTCTCAGAAAATTTCTTGGATTTTTCAGCCCCCCTTAAGCCCTCATTTTCCGGGAGTATGGGAGTCACAGATTAAGTCTGTCAAGACACACTTATACAAGGCAATTGGTGAAAAAATTCTAAGCTACGAAGAATTAAATACCGTTCTTATTCAAATTGAAGCATTACTTAATTCTCATTTCTTGTCTTGGCTAAGTACGGATCCTTCTGATCCAGTGCCTTTGACTCTGGCACATTTTCTTACTATCACTCCTTTAACCTCGTTACCTGCGTCAAACTCTGTAGAACCTTCATCTAATCTTTTAGATAGAAAACGATTGCTCGATCATTTGGTACAGTCTTTTTGGAAACGTTGGAGATTGGAATATCTAATGTAATTACAAAAGCATCAAAAATGGAATCTGACAAGTCCATCGGTTACTGTGGGGACACTTGATTTAATTAAACAAGATAATGTTTTAGCTTTACATTGGCCCCTTGGCATGATTGAAGAAGTGTTTCCTGGATCTGATGGAATTGTTCGGGTGGTAAATGTGCGTACAAAGGATGATATTTATGAACGTCCAGTTGTACGTTTATGTCCCTTACCTACCCAGTGAGAATTAGTTAATTAATAATTTAATTTTTTCGTTTTCTTTTGTTGTATATATAAACTTCTTTATAAAGATATATATGTATATATATATATATATATATATAAATAAATTGCCGTGTAACCTGTATGAATCGTGTCCCTCGTATTGGGCGTCATAAATTGCCGTGTAACTTCGCTCTAGCTCAGTACTTTCTCAAAAAACATTCTAGAATTTATTAATTTACCAAAAATCGTCATACCTTTCGCAAAAAGGAAAATTTTCAAAAAAAATAATTTCTTATCCTAACTTCGTGCTTCATCACTCTAATTGATTTCTTCAACAGCTTCCTGGCTAGCTCAGTTGGACCTCCTCTTGGATACCTAGATTTACTATCATACTCTTTACCGTTCACGCACACTCTCAATAAAACCACAAAATAATACAACAATCATACAATATTTATTTACCACTATTTACAAATAAAATTCAAGATTATTTACATTTCGGTGCTCAAGTTACACCTCAAAAAATTTTATCTTTGTAAAGTCCAGAATTTTAAATTGAAATATCAAACACATTGAATGTAACAGGAGTAAATGGGCCCTGAATAATACCTTATTTTTCTTTTTATTTATAATTATTTCTAATTAGTACACTCTGGAGTATGGTGAGCTCATGATAACCCAGTTCATTTTATTAATGTATGCTTTTTACTTTGCATACTCTTACTACAAACACAAAAAAACCCATGTACTCTTAACAATAAAAATTTAAATTCATGAGGAACGTTAATAAGCTTTATATACACCTTTAGATTTATATTCAAATACCATAATCAAAGTTAGTTATACGTATTATTTTCAATACGCAAAATAATGCAAAATACCATCAAAGTTCACTCTCACACATCACAATAATTTTCATAGTTTATAAAAAAACAGCAAATGCGTTACCTGGAATTTCAAGAAGATCCCTACCCTGTTGACGATAAAGTTAAGTTCCTGCACCCTCGGTCTCGTGGTTCTGCTCTGCTTGCCGCCTCCGGCTATTTATAGATGAACACCATCTAAGTTGTGCTGCATGCTATTCATTCAAGATCTATCCAAATCCAAATCCAAGTATATTACACCTTTTTATAATTGCAGAATTTAATTTACATTACTTTACTTTACTTCACGAGCTTGTTAAAATATCTGTTGCACCTCAGTTAAAATTAAACTCGACACTAACCGCATTTCAAACTATGAGGCCAACACAGTACTATTCAATTTAAAATTTTTAAATACCTACAAGCTTGTGGTGGATTTCTGTACGTAGTCTAAAGCGATGAAAATACCAAGTTAAAGAGCGAAGTCAAAGAGAAACTTAGTAACTCTTCTCTTATATTTATACGATTCTGAGTGTAACCTCTCCAGACCCTTCTAACGCGAAATACTTAATTCAACTAATTCGTTCTTTAAATTTTGGTATAACCGTTTTCAAAATCTTTGAAATTTAGCTCGTTGATACGATATTTTCCAAAAAACCCGCATTAAATTTTCCCGTGTTTGTCTGTTGTACAACTAACTATTTAGATCAATGATACTTTCAGTGACGTCTTTAAAACCCCGTCTATATTAAATCGATATTACTGTCTGCGTGCTATCTAACCCACGTGGACTGAATACGTGCGTTTCGAAGTGAAATGCTATTATGCCTGTCTCATTCCGAAGCAAATCATTGATTGTCCATCCCTTCTGCGCTTTATGGAAACTTTTGGTTAGCATTTATGCGAAACATCCGACCGTTTGCACGATTTACCTGGAATCTTGTTTTTTATCTACACAAATAAGGAGAAGTTGACTTTCAAAACATGCACCTGTGGCTAATTAACGAACGTTTTAAAATAACATTTCTAGGAGTTTGCGTTTCAAGGTATTTCATATATTCGACGTGTTTGTTTGTTAGTAAAGCTTTTCGCCTTGGTATTATCGATTTTTCACGCGCTTATGCGTTTTAGACGTTATATCCCTTTGACTTAAACTCAATTACATTAATTAATAACTTCCATTGGCTTATACAATTTATTTTCTTTACGAACCTATTAAATTTTAATCCCTACTTGTAAAATTATGGTAATACTTGTTACTTTTAATTAACTAATTGAAATAAATTTCGCACGTAAATTCTGGTTGTTTCTTCTATACAGGGTGTTTGAAATTGCCTTGTTCATACCTAAATGTAACCCTTTAAAACCACTACAATATATATATATATATATATATATATATATATATATATCTTTTGTTTTTTGTAAATTTCATGAGCTAAAAATATTTTTTCAAGGCAGGGGGTGTGTTTGCGCCATTGCATTATTTTAATTTGATACACTTTTATCTTGGCCAGCTGTTATTAAAACACCTGGCTGATAAAAGGAAAGGAATTCAGTTGAGCTTGATATGTATATGGAAAAGGAGCTTTTAATGTAGTTGTGAGATTAAGTTTGTGCAAAATTATTTGGAAACCCTAAGTGGTATTAATTTATTATATCAGGATTCTTATCATCCCTTTCCTTTTCCTGATATTTAGTGTTCAAGATATTGTCCTGAGGTAAGTAAATTTGTTTAGTCACAGTCCACTATAAATTATTATTTTATTTATTTTGTTTTATCAGCACGAACAATATGGATATTAAAACAATTGCATTAACAAATAAAATAATAATGTGCCAAGATATATTTTTACTTGAAGAATTTTTTTAGATTACCATGCAATAGTTTTGAATACATAGTAGGGTATTAAAAAATGTATATGAACGCTGTGTTGATATTAAAATGATCATAGAGTTTTTAATTGTTATTTTCTGTTGAGGTGTCAGTGTCACAATCGACTTGTATTATTAAGCTATTAACAGTCACATCTAGTGCTTTCACGTAGGTACCATTCACTTATAAGTATTTTAGTATGTTGAATACATTTTTGCTATAAATTGTTTGGGCACTGCTGTAGAGCTTTGCGCCACTTATCGAATACCTTGTCAAGGCCATCACCATCTCTTCTGATGTGCTTATTATAATAACATTTTGCATGTGCACAAACCCTCTCTATTGAATTGACAATGATTTGGTGGTAGACGCAAAACTTCAAGGCGATGACTTCTTAGAAGCTTGTCTATCTTGTAACGCTTATGTAGAATGATAAGGTGCATAATCTAACACAATTAGTGATGGTGTAACATGTCTTTTGACTGAGGCCTAGCCATGTTACAACGTGCTATGCATTTTAAAACACTATTTCTGTTCTTATTCTAAATATACATTTTATTATTACCATTGGGAATTAAATTTTATTTTAAATATATGTTCACGTTCACTCTTGTACTAGGAAATGAAACTAGACATAGAGATTATTAAGTTTATTCATAAAATATTTACGTTAAACAAATAACTAAGTTTATAAGTAATTTTCTTATTGGTTGAATTCTTGAAGCATCTCTTTCAAAACAACTAATGTGAATCTGAATCCATGTCATCAAGGAGTGTTTTTCATTTCACTGCTCGTCCCTTCTCTTGTTTTCTTGGTTGTCAATAGCGTTTGATTAACGTTTGTTCCTTTTGATATCTGATTGTCTGCTGGTGCAAAAGTCGTTAATGTTAATATACTTATAAATTACCATGAGGTCACTTGTGACGCTTTACCTGAGGTGCAAGATGAGGCCTTTTCAAATCCGTCCCATAAGTATGGATGGGACTTAGACCCATACCTATACATATCTACGATCATGTTTTATCTTTTACGTTAAATATCGTCACATTCTTCTTAAATTTCACTCTACGCTTTATATGCCTTTTAAGCAACTATAAAATGCAAAAGCGAAAGGAAGCAAATTTTGGCAAATGCTACACTAGTACCTACGTCATATAAAATATCTAGATGTTGGAGTTTTTCTTTAATGGAACTTAATTATATGTAACTGCAAATATTCATCAGACAAGGCGTTATGTCTACTTAAAAAGTCTAAAACTTTGTCAGCTTTTTCTATGAGCAGGAGGTGTTACTGCCAGACGTTTCTATAGGATGTCATGCGGAACTTAGTAGAAACTAAAATACAAGTGACAATCTATTAAATAGTTACTTCTATCAGGTATGAGTTGTACTTTAATTTCTCTTAGTGTAAAAAGTAGTGCATAAATTTTATAACCTAAGTTTTTACTCATATCTAAATTATTTCTGTGAGTGTTCATATTTGTCATTCTGCCTTCTGCTGATTTTCACTTAGATAAAAAGTGCTCTTAAATATTTCGTACTGCTTATAACCTAACTTTGTGAATATGGAATTTCATAAAATTTTTATGGGAAAAGGTTAAAAAGCAAATTGCTAAAAAATTGAAACAATTATTATATTGTGTTTGCAAAAAGTTTGTCTAAATGTTTATTAAAACAATGTATTAAGACTTTGTGATTTACAGAAAGTCAGTATTGATCATAACTACACTTGATAGAAATAACTATTAATATGATTTGAACCAGAATGTCAATATACCAAGTTTTGTGTTTTTACTCCAAGTTGTGTTTGATTTCTAATTTTTTATTGTAAGATAGGAATAGAAATTAAAAGTAATCTAATCGAGAGTCTTAAGAGTTTAATCTGTGAATAGCTTTTCCCACTGAGGGTAGTCTCCTGCAAACTCCATAGTTGCTAAAGGCTAATGTTAACCCTGCCAAAGTACATTTACTTTATAACATCGTAGTGCACCTACCCTTTATATCTCATAGGAAAATGGGACAGTGCAATGGTTCTTCTAATTTGTTTGTTAACTTCTGTGCAACCCACTTAAAAACGTATATTCATTCATATCACCATGATAATCGCTACTACTTCATTTGGAAGTCGACAACAAAAATCACCTTCTACAAAAACCTTCCTTTGATCCAGCATGATCTACTACAAAACGTTTAGTTAATTAAAATACAATTTGTTATGTAAAAATGTTTACGTCTTGTACTGAAATTAAAGAACCTCCCATTCAGCTTTTCTTGTTTGAAATATGCCAATACGTTCAACACTAACTGTTGAGCTTGTTCCCCAAAACTGTAACTTTGGTTGGAATTTTACAATGCTGAGTACTAATAAGAACTGTTTTTCATTAAGTTGACGATGATGACAATGAAATAAGTAAAAATGAGGAACCGTGTTAAAGGCGAGAAAAGTATGATTATAATTTGACAGAAGTCACGTTATATTATTATTATTACCGCCAAATTCAGAATACGACTCTAGCCAGTTAAACGACTGTATATATGAAACAAGTTCTTACCTATAATACTGAGTTTGCTTTATTTCTATGCACTACAAAGTAATTACATATGAAGATTGTTGAGAAATTACATATCATTTAAATGTTTTATTGTACTTGTTAGGAAGTTTGAGTGTATATACGTGTATCTTAGGTTCAAGTAATAGTCACGTGAGGTCTTCTTTTGTGGTCGTTTTTTTAAATCAATACTTCACTAAATACTTATATATGCATATGAAGCGCCTTGTTAAAGTAGGTAAATAAAATTTATAAAGTTCATTCGCTATAACTTTAGGATGACGTTACAACTGGATGTATTTAATGGAAGCTATACGAATATTCCCATTGACAGGAGGAATTAGTGGCAACACCGTACAGGAATGGTGTTAAATGATAGTATTCTTCAATCGCAATTCTAGGTATTTATTTGCATACTGTTGCCAACACGTCGTTACTACATTTCACATCATTCTAAAGTTTAAGCCAATGGACTATAGGAACAAAATCCTTCCTACAACTCAGAGCAATTCATGTTTGTTTAGAAGATATCATTGAAAATCTAAAAATGTGTTATTCTTTTAGATAATTTGCCTGGGCAGCTTTCCAAAATACATTTATAAGCTGCAATGTGAATATTATATTCATTAAGGAGCGTTACCTATCAATGTTAATCAGTATTTCGCGGGCATCATCCTAAATGCTTGTGCAGTATTAAATAGAATTATATAATTTTGTTGTTTATTTAAAGTGTCGGAGATAAAATTTTGCAAACCCTAAATATTTGTTCATTTATTTGGGTTAAATCATGTTTCCTACATATGGTAAAAGTATCAATATGGATTACTATAAGTTGCAAGTTGAAACCATTATCCATGTAGAAAGTTGAAAAAGGTTGTTAATAACTTCACTGTAACAACTTCGGAATCGGGGTTTTTCTATTTTGTAACAAAATAAAATAGTCATTGTACCTAGGACAGAAGAGAAATGTTGTAATATTTATGAAAAGTTTGAGAAAAGTGGTCCATGCCTATTCTTCTCTGCAAAAACCCCGACATTAGAATACGTTCCTCGGACATGGTAAATACCGAAACCTTATATGTGTAGACTAGATGTGCTCAAATTTTTCCAGCAGGTTTTAAATGATTTATTAATCTGTTCTTTAATTGTGTCTTTTTGCATTCTTTTACTAGTGGATGCGTATACTGCTGCTTTAATGCGATAGTGTTTGCCTCATCTTCTATCTTTCTCTTTTTAAATATACTTCTTCCAATTCTAATTTTTTGTCATAATTCATAGTATATAAATAAACAACACATGTTCTATTTTTCTTATGTATGAGCCATTTTTTTTCTAATAAGTGTGTGTTTCTCTTAATATTAATTTAAAGACCAAATACTTAGTATTTAATTCAGTTATTATATATCATTATGAACTTTAGCATATAAGCAGTTAATAGCTTTGTTTACTTGTTTATGCTCTTTATACTCCGTTGCTGTTGTGTATTTATTGGTTCAACTAATTATAAGTAAACGTAATATGAATTTGGTCGTAGTTTCTCAATGGCTCGAGTCAGGTGGCCCGGACCTGATTAGGCCCGCTCCCCTAGTCCGCTATTGGTGGACCAGATAACCCAACCCAATCACTCATTTATTGCTGAAAGAATCCCAACATAAGAACAATTTTTTCGTTTATTTTCTCATAGACTGACTTAAGTTAGTTGACTAGAGAAAATTATCTAACCCAACTCAAAGAGACAGATAAGACTGGCTAACGTAGGTTAGTTAGCCAGAGAGAATTACCTACCTCAAACATGGCGAATTTAATGTTTCTGCATTTAGTTAAGTGTGTATGTAACCCATAACATGCTGCATCGAGATATTAGAATTTAATACACGAATTAATTAGTAAAGATTTTGTCTTTAAATTAACATTAAGAGAGCCACACATTTATTAGAAAAAAGTGGCTCATGGCGTGCTTAACCCATGCCGTAAAAGAAGTAGAACATGTTTTGGCTATTTAAATACTATTAATTAAGAAAAGTAAACAAAAAATGGAAGAAGTAAATTTAAAAAGGACTAAGATAGAGGGCGACACAAAAGACAACATTAAAGCAGCAGTATAAAAAGTAGAGCACAGACACAGTGTACGTTATATTTTCCAATTCGAAAATTAAAATGTGCTGAATGTATCCAATTATTGGCTATAAACAGGAACTACAAGATGAAAATATAGATCTTAATTATAAAATAAGAATTAAATTAGATAAGTTAAAAGCAACTCCTAATAAAAATAAAGAAATGACCGTGTTTTGTGTGTAGAAATGTATCTATTATATTATGCATTTTATATTGTCTAAATAAAAATTCAAATTAGATGTTGTTTATTGAATATAAGGTTTCTCTCAATACTCAAAGTGAGGTTAAGGACTATTAAGAACTATTAACGCAACTTACTTTATTCAAAAATTCTTAGAGTAGAAAAATCGCGTTAAAATCACGAACCTAATCGCTTTGACTATTAAACGATAGCTACGTGAAAATAGACTGACTAACAGCTGCTTCCGTTCCGGTCATATACAATTTTAAGCAATTAAAAACTTTTGGATATACGACTTTACTAAAAATTAACTTTTGGAAACTAAATTAAGTATATAAGATTCTCATTATTAAATCATCATTTAAGGAGTTTTGAATTATTAAACTATTAATTGATTAAAGAGGTTTGAATCACACGGTGATCTGCAAAAGAATTTCAGTTATATTTATTACTAGTTTTGTTACTGGTGAAATAGACGTTAAAACAATTTAAATTTGAATTTGTCCTGAAGGGACAGGGTTCCCGTAACATTAAAAGTGTGCGTCGGCTAATTGCAGTGGTGCGGAAGTGGGTTCCTATAAATAAATGAGAAAAGAAAATAAAAAATAATAAAGAAGTACGTAATGGTAAATAACAAGGTTTTAAATTAAATTCTGCATTACGTTAACACTTACCCTATAAAAGGTCTTGTCTTTATCAAAATCGTGGGACCCCAAACAGTCGGTCACCATCTTACCATGTAATCTGACCAGGTGTTGCTGAACTAAATCCTAAAGAAAATCTTAAAGAAAACTTTAAACCTAAACCATCAACAAAATCATTCGAAGATTCACATTTTGCTGCTTTCCTATATAATAATTAATGAATTCCAAATTATTGGAATGTCGTGCATCAAACAAGAAAACAGTTCAATACCAACTTTGCACTACAACACATTGTCCTTTCCAAAATACTTAACACTTACATACTTCTTAATATTTTACTACTAATAACCGTATCCTTAAATTTAATCGCCATTTATTCCATTGATAAATCCTCAATAAAACAGAATAAATTACTATCATGTTCAATCAATGTCTCGTATGTTGAAAAATGCTAAAACATAGTTACGTCTTTGATCACATATGAATTATACCAAATTATAAACAAATCTACACTATTGCTTATAGTTTTATTCATCTACTTTAGGTAATGTCCGGACTACACCAGCTATCAATTTTCCAAAACCACAGCTACAACATAACCCAAATTCCCAATTTAATAGCGGGATGAACTTAAACCGTCCAAATCTCTACCCCTGTCAAACGGTCACAACGATAATAAGAACACGCTCTGATCATGGGCACTAGCTCGTACGCGAGAGTAGGTTTGTTACACTTTATTTTTAAAGCTATTAGGAATTAGATTCATTAATTTAGAAGTTAGGGACTTTTATAGAATTTATAAAAATCCTCGTTAAATAGTGCAATTTCGTTGACGTTGTGAAACCCCGGGATGAGTAACGTTCGCATGGATCTCGACGTCAGTTGCTTATCTTTGCAATTGTAAGCGCTGATGTAGGGTTCTACTGTGATAAGAAGTTCATCTTCCCACGAACGCAGGCGGAAGGACGTCAATCTCGGTTGGCGAGGGAAGACATTTTAGACGAGGACCGTTAGATTTATTGTACCGACAGACTAATCGTAGCATTACCTGGCAGTGCTGGCGCAAGTGCATTTTATTCCCCTTTTTCCTACCGTCTTGTCAGTGAAGCTCTATACCAACAGGAGCCGGCGCAGCGTCTCAAACAACTCCCAAGAGGACAAAACTGAAAGTACAGCGTCCTTGAGATCATCAACGTTCACATGAATTTTAGGGTAAGTGTTTTTAATAACTTTATATCATTTGCCCGAGCGTGATAAGGGCATGCTAAGGTTCACATTTAATATCGTATGACGCTTCTTTTGTTGCTTCTGCAAGACATCCATCTTTTATATTTCTTGCACCTACGTGTCAACTCCCACCCCCATTGCGCCATCACCTGTTAGCACGCGTCTTGCTACATTTTGATGTTTTGGGATAACTGGGTTCTATATAACTGTTCCAATTTCAATTGGATTTATTCTTTTAATTCCTTTTCTACTTCAGATGTTGTTGGAGGTTTTTCATATTATTGCACAGTCTTGCTATTAGGTTTATGACAAATAACACATGAGAAGAAGGCTTTATAGCATGTAATTTACCCAGGTGTATATTTCATTTTTTGATCTGAAACCATATAATTGCACACATTGTAGTCTAATGTGTAAAACATTGTATCATTCTTTATATGTTTGTATTTTTTTGGCTCAGTGTCCATATGTTACATTGTAATAAAGTGTATTTCTGTGGTTTACTTTATGATAATTGCAACAATGTCTATTAAAACTATGTCAGATTGCATGGAATTTATTAATCTAACCTCCTAAAGCATTTTTTTGGGATGCATATTAATGAGTTTCCTTTTATAATACTGAAAGCTTTTTATGACAAGTCTTTATTCTAAAATTTGATGGTTATAATTGATTTCTTCACATTCTTGTGGTTTAAAATAATTTACAACCCGATTATCAAGTTCACCTATGTTGGAAATGGCGCAACTCTATTTCTAATATTGTGATTGTTTGAATTTTATCTTATTTACTTGTTATAGTTGTATAACAGTTAATATTTGAAACCACTCCAAATCATGAAGCCATGCCGAATTAGTAAGATGAGTGGGCATGGATTTTGACGGAACTGATTGTAATAATTATTGTTTTGATAAAAAATCATGTTTGTAAAAATGTTGTTATGCCTAAAAGGGTAACAGAATTTGAGCTGTTTAATTAAAGAGTTACAAACCATTGCTGGCTTAATTCTATTTAATTGCCTGAAGTGTAGGTTCATCGTTCTTTGAAAACTGCTGCAAATAATTTCCCAACCAATTAACTAAAATTTGGTTGCATTCACAACAACCTATGTATTTTCAAAATGAAATGGTTACCTTTCTATTTTTCAGTTTGATTGGAATAAAAATACGGATTTAATTAAAATTCTTTGTTTTTAAGCACTATTTTACATGAACATAAGATTCTACAAGGTGCTTCAATAACAAATGAGTCCATTCAAGATTAAATATTACTTCTTTCCTATCTACTTGTTTGTTAATGTAACGCATCGCGTTACAGCTTTTGACTAGCCGTAATGAGATCTTAATTGCGTAGGGTAAGACACTGATAGCATACTAAGCAATTCTAGTATCATACGCCTGCTTGTTGTAGTGGTTATGTGATCCGCTTTACGCGCACGAGTCCTGGATTTGAATTGCTGTGTCGAAAACAAAATGGTTAAAAATTGCTTTTGTACAGGATGTTGCAAATGTTATAATTGTAAAGATTATATACAGGATGTCTAGGAATTGTGACATCATAAAAAGTGATATTTGTGTCAAGATGGCCGTCGTGACGTAAGCAAAGATGGGGATGTTTCAAAGTGGCAGTGTGGTGTTAGAGGTTAGACTAGCGTTGCGGGTGACAAACATTCAGGAGGAGGTGTAGGGTGTGTTGCAAACATTCAGGAGGAGGAGGAGGTGTCCCAAGATACATGTTTTATCCCACTCTTATGTATGTATTATTAATTTTTACTTTGTAGGTTCTTTCTAAAAATCCTTAGGTTTCCTTAGATATAGGTCCTTGAAGAATCTGATTAATTCGGTATCAACATATTAAAAGAGATTGTGTTCCGCGAGTTTTACTATCAACAGTACATAGCTGAGAACTAAGCCTAACACATATATGGAGGATAAAAATCGTACCATCTACATTTGGTGCACTTTCCTATAAGATCTTATTCCTTTATTGGTTACGCATAGTTATAGAAATAAAGTACAATTTTAGACTTTATCTATAGAATTTTTCATTTTTCTTCTTTAATCGCTTTATGTAAGAAAATAAGTCTGTTTGTTTACCTTTTATTACTCCAAGAGTTTAGACATCCTAGATTAAAACGTCTGTTTCACAAATTAGTGGACATCTGTTTATTTTCAACATAAATCGACGCTAATTTTATAAATAAATTTAGGTACCTACGTACAGCTTTCAACATAAACGATTTATAATTTCTGTACTGATATAATCTATAACGAACGTTTAACAATATCCATAAGTTAAAGGAGAGAAGACGTAATCTCAGAAGCGCTAATTTTTACATATTCCTTAAAAAGTCAATTAAATGAAATCGCACTTCTTTTTCGCTAAACATAGACATTAAAGCACTTGAAGGTATAAGTAAATACGACATTGGCATGGCCAAAAGGATAATGACTTATAAAACGCCGACGCATAGTGTTGATTGAAACCATAAACATAACCCGCATTTTCTTAATTAAATTTATTAATATTGTAAAGGAATGATTTGCATATGTGCCTACGCTAGAGTTTCGTTATTCACTGATTACATATTTTTCAAGTATTGTGTTCCGGTATTTCGACGCTAAATTGATTTTTCTAATTTCTAATAAAAGTGGGCGGTAAAAACGTGATCAATTATGAATTAAATAACGAACTTCATTATTTCGGTTTCGTTTGAATGTCACAAGAAGCGGCATTTACCATTTAATATCTCAAATGCAAAAGTGTATATCTCTATAATTTATTAAAAATGAGATTTTAATGGCGTTATAAAAGAGTTTTAATTCACGTGAATGGTTAATATTCGTTTAGGTTAGGGCGAAGCGATCTATCCGGTGGAAATTCGAGACTAAAGGCGCGTTGTCATGGGTTGTGAGCCACGAACATGAGCCCCGCATTCATAAGCTACCCTCCGTGCCCGCTAAGATTTTTGTGAAATACAAAGCGTAAATTCGTTTAACGAAGCGAAATAATTCAGATCGTGAAAAGATGAAACCTGTAAATTTCTAATTAATCAAATAGCAATAATTAATTGTCGAAGGACCAGTATATTAGTAAATATCCGAAAACGAGACCAAGTGTAACAATTTATAACACTAACTAATTACCATTCACCTGAACTAACAGAACACGTCTTCTCTTCATGAAGGATCACGGCAAACAGCACGGGATGTTCGTCTTCAATCCACCAGGCAACAAGGGTTGACAGCAGGTGGTGGAGTGGTGGTTTCATTAAATTGAATACCTGTCTATTCGCGGACAAAGTTTGTGCGTACAAATTTACAATTTAAAATATTAATTCTAAACATACCGCTCACCAATAAGCTCTGCTTATTTAAAACTAAAGGTACAAACAGACAAAAACTTATATATATATATATATATATATTGCTGTGATAAGGGGTTGTTTAAGGGTGTATTTTATAGCAATGGTCATGTAGTAATCAGAAATCACAATAGGAAGCAGAAAACTGCATTTATTTAGTAGAGAATTGAGTAATTGGTATAGTTTGTAAATAATAGGTATTTAACACCCTGTATATAGAGTATAAGTAGTTTTAAGCGACGCAAATAGTAACAATAGGGCGCATAGTTAGCATAGAATTAAGTAATTCATGCATTAGGTAAATAGTAAATGTTTAACACCCGGTATATAGAGTTTTAGTAATTTCATGTAAGGCAAATAACGATATTTTTTCAGTGGAAGCACGCGTATTTAGAAGTGAGCATAGTTCATGTAATTAAACACGCATTTCAAAGGATTCTAATCAGTTATGATAATACGGAGATAAGAAATAAAACTTAAAGAAGCGTTGTGTAAGTGAGTAGAAACAATTAACAATTTTTAATAGTAAAGGTAATCAAAAATGCTTAAAGAGATATGAGCCACGCATTCATAAGCTACTTTCCGTGTCAGCTAAGTTTTTTGTGAAATACGAAGCGTAAATTCGTTTAACGAAGCGAAATAATTCAGATCGTGAAAAGATGAAACCTGTAAATTTCTAATTATTCAAATAGCAATAATTAATTGTCGAAGGACCAGTATATTAGTAAATATCCGAAAACGAGACCAAGTGTAACAATTTATAACACTAACTAATTACCATTCACCTAAACTAACAGAGCATGTCCTTCTCTTCATGAAGGATTACGGCAAACAGCACGAGATGTTCGTCTTCAATCCACCAGGCAACAAGGGTTGACAGCAAGGGGTGGAGTGGTGGTTTCATTAAATTGAATACCGGTCTATTCGCGGACAAAGTTTGTGCGTACAAATTTACAATTTAAAATATTAATTCTAAACATACTGTTCACCAATAAGCTCTGCTTATTTAAAACTAAAGGTACAAACAGACAAAAACTAATATATATATATATATATATATATATATATATATTGCTGTGATGAGGGGTTGTTTAAGGGTGTATTTTATAGCAATGGTCATGTAGTAATCAGAAATCACAATAGGAACCAGAAAACTGCATTTATTTAGTAGAGAATTAAGTAATTGGTATAGTTTGTAAATAATAGGTATTTAACACCCTGTATATAGAGTATAAGTAGTTTTAAGCGACGCAAATAGTAACAATAGGACGCATAGTTAGCATTTAAATAAGTAATTCGTGCATTAGGTAAATAGTAAATGTTTAACACCCGGTATATGGAGTTTTAGTAATTTCTTGTAAGGCAAATAACGATATTTTTTCAGTGGAAGCACGCGTATTTAGAAGTGAGCAATAGTTCATGTAATTAAACACGCATTTGAAAGGATTCTAATCAGTTATGATAATACGGAGATAAGAAATAAAACTTAAAGAAGCGTTGTGTAAGTGAGTAGAAACAATTAACAATTTTTAATGATAAAGGTAATTAAAAATGCGTAAAGAGATAAACATACATGTAAATTGAAATTCGAATTGCATCAGGTATTTGTGTATAATATGGAAACGCGATTATTTTCCCAAAACACTGCATAGTCTGATAACAAGGCATATGTAAGCAAACAACAATTACTCGCAAGGCCGAGAATGTTACATCAGAAAACCACTTTAAGTGTAGAAAATAGAGAGACCTCATTGGTTAAGATTAGAGACGGGCTTGTAGGCCAAACCACAGAAGAAGGGAGATAACTCATATATTAACAGCGAGAATGATAACGGAGGTCAGTTTTCAACTCAACAAGGCCAAGCTGTGTCACTATGAATCAAAGAGTAACGCGTACGTAATAATATTTTGATAGTAAAAGTGTTTAATGACAGATAGTGCTACGAATATGAAAATTTATATTGCCGATTAACGTAAGTAGATTTTGGGGAATTTATTTAAACTAAAATATAATAATAATAGGGCTCTGAGTTGGACGACAATAAATCTAAGTTGGACGACATTAAATCTAAGTTGGACGATAATAAATCTAAATGTGATAATAATAATTCTAAGTCTGAGGCGGATAATGACAATGTTCTAAGTTTGGTGAGAATAAACTTTTGTGAGAGTAACATAGCAATATATATATATATATATTGCTCTGAAATCCGCCCCACGATTGTGCATGTCATAAATTTGCTATACTATAAGCCCCACGATTGGGCGTACCATAAATTGCCGTGATATCCGCCCCACGATTGTGCGTCATAAAATGCTGTGATACTCGATTTTAGGATTAATGAGCCCCTACGATGGGCGTCATAAAATTGCTGTGATCTTCTCCCCTCGATTGGGCGTACCATAAAATTCTGTGTTTTGCCCTATTATTATTTTGAACCCCAATGTTATGAAATGTTAAATTAGGATTTTTACCCCGACTAGCTTACTGAATAGATCTTATTGAATCAAATAAAACACAATATAATAGTTGATAATATTTACAACATTAAAAATATTCCTTTTTGTACAGAATATCTACATATACCAGATTTATGTTTTTCTGAAAGTCAGCAAAAATATCTTTTAATTATTTAAGGACCTTCGAACGTTCCAAGATACCTATTTCATTTTCATAAATCTTTAAGTGACCCTTTTTGATGACTCTTACAAATATACAATGTGGCAATTATTAAATCAAAAACAGTTTCAATAATAATGTGTGTTATGATTGCTAACCTGGAATGGGCTCTGTAGTTCCATCCTAGTCTATGATCTGCATCCCCTTTCTGTGTTTGGTTTGCTTATTGATGTGCCGGCCCCATATAAGAATTGCGTCCCATAAGTCGCTTCCAATTAAAATCGTACCAAGTCGGAATATGTCCAAATTGGAATACGTTCATTTTAAATTATCTCCAAAATTAGAGTATGATCAAAGTTAGAAGTCCCAAATTAAAGTCGTCTCAATTAAATATCCCAAATTAAAGTCGAAATTAAAATCCAACTTTGCAATCTAAATTTAAAAGCCCTGTTTTATTAATATTAGAAATGAATTTAATTAAGTCGTTTTACTTACGTCTATCTATAGATCGGCTTATTTTCGTTGCATAAATTATCGCACTTTTAACTCTGATTTATTTTAATTTATAATTCACTGGTAACGTAAGTTTTTTACACCTTCGAGCATAGTCGTTGCTCAGTTTGAATATAGACTAAAATGTTGTTCCGTTACTATCGTATATATAAGCCCTACCTCCAATTGATTTCATTGGCTTGTTGACATTCTAGGACGATACTTCTGCCTATCTGGAATTTTCACCAATTACTTAGTTTAAATCTTTCAATGTATGCCTTGTCTGTCACGTCCGTATCCCGCATATTGCGATATTATTCGAGAATTTCCAACTTTTGACTTTTATTAAATCACGTATTTGGATGTTTGTTAATTTTATCGTCTAATTGAATTGCCTGGTTCCTATTTATTTCTACAGAATATTAGATTTTTGAACAAATGTTTTAACTTCCAGTCACGTAACGATTTTCTAAATTATTTAGAATGCGTGTACAATGATATTTTCGACGCAATTGTTAAATATTTGCAATGCCAATTTATCTATGCTTCCCGATGATTTAGTTTTGATGCAATTTGTTGCGTTTTTAAATCTTATCTTTACTTGTAAACTAACTTAGTCATCTTTATGTTCTCATGCATTTAATCCCGTGTATTTTATATACAGTGTCCTGTCAATTAACAATATGTAGAGTGACCGTTTTACTCTTATGATTTCTGGAATTATGTGTTTTTCTTAAAGTGGAAGTTGTTTATATTTATTCTACGACCCCCATGACTTAAGCTACCCCTACACTACCCTATTATCATAGCAATATATATATATATATATATATATATATATATATATATATATACAATTGAACAATCTCGAGTGTGTGAGAAGTATGTACAATTACTCTGCAATTGGAAGGCAACATAAATTTATCATGGGGCGGTTCAATTCTCCATGACAAACTCTAACTCTGGCAAGTCTTGCGATGCCGTCACGACCAGGAAATTGGGCAACTATACGGAAAGCTTCCATTGCAAAGGGAGGAGGTTCTTATCCTTAATAAGCACTAGTTCACCTACACAAGAAGTTACAGGAGAGGCTGGCCACTTATTGCGTTGCTGCAGGGAGTGAAGATATTCTGTGGACCAACGCTGCCAAAAGTCCTGGTGCAATCTTTGAACAAGTTGCCACCTGTTTAGACGATAGCCTTTTAAATGGGTGATGTCTGGATCTGGTGGGGAGGTTAATGGTTCCAAGATCAAGAGGTGACCGGGTGTAAGAACCGATAGGTCATTAGGTTCTGAACTCATGTTATACAAGGAGCGGTAATTTAAAATGGCCTCAATTTGAATTAGAACTGTAAGAAGTTCCTCATACGTAAGCACTTGTTCATCAATTACTCTGGTTAAACGGGATTTAACAGAACGAACCCCTTGCTTTTATAATCCACCGAAATGAGTTGATGAAGGAGGATTAAAATGCCAACGTATCATCAAAGACCCGGCAACTTGTTCTGCATATGATGCAAGTAAATGAAAAGCCCACAAAATTGGTGCCTTGATCGCTGTATAGGTCACTGCAACGACCACGACGTGCAACGAAACGACGAAATGCTGCTAGAAAAGCTTCAGCAGTGAGATCAGACACTAGTTTAATATGAAGTGCTTTGGTGGACATACATACAAATAAACACACATAGACTCTGGTGCGTTTTGTATCTCAAATACGCCCGGACGTGATTGTGAAAAAGCCTGCAAAGTCCACTCCAGCATGACTAAACGATTTGAGTTGAGATATTCGGGAAGAGGGCAAATCTTCCATTAAAAGAGCAACCGAAGGGGGATTAACATTAAAACAACGAATGCATCTGGCTATAACATGGTTAATATCACGCTTAACTCCCAAAATTATTGCGCAATGAAGAGGGCTAATAATTGGGGTCCGGGGTGAAATAACTGACGATGCATATTTTCAACTATTAATTCGGTTAATCGATGCTTTCGGAGAAGCAACATGGGATGCTTAGCATCGTAGGAAAGTTTAGAATGACGTAAACGACCACCAATCCTAATTACACTTGAAATCCAGAAACGTAGTTAATTTCTGAATAGCTTTTTTACAGACTTTACCCCTTTGGATACATTTAACTTTGTCAGGCAACACTTCACGTTGAACTGCTTTTACAATACAAATTAAGGCGTCGTACAACTCATCCGCTGTTGGAGGACCACTTTCCCTTTCATGCCTTTTGAGATTTGAATTTCTTAAGAATCGTATGCAAGAAGTCACTACACCTTGCAGTTTACCAAGTGATGAGAAACGAGCTAGCAAACTATTAATCAAATTATCTGGCACTGTATATACTAAGACAACTTTTCGCTCTTCGCACTCAGCAGTGGAATCTGAGTCTGATTGATTAAATGGTTGATATATACGGTTAGTTGAATAAAAAAACTTTGGACCTGACCACCAATGGACGTGGGATACAATATCTGAAGACAATAAACCTCTAGAACCACAATCAGCAGGATTATCTTTGCCACTTATATGATACCATAAGCTAGGAGGAACTCTATTTTGGATGTGAGTAATACGGTTACTAACAAAAGTTTTCCACCGGTGTGAAGAGGATTTGATCCATGATAAAGTAACTGTAGAGTCAGACCAGGCATGAATTGCATTAATCGTAATGAACGGTTTATAAACCTTATTTACAAATTCTATTAAATCACATAAAATTACAGCTGCACACAATTCTAAACGTGACACGGAAATACGTTTTAAAGGTGCCATTTTGGATTTGGCATACACTAAATTTACTGAAATTATTCCAGCTTTCGAAACACAATAAATATAAATAGCTGCGGCATAGCCAGCTTCAGAGGCATCACAAAACCCATGAAGTTGCAATGACATAATATCGTGAACTAAAACACGACATGGCAAGAACAAGGTCGCTAAACAAGATAGCTGCCGTTTATATGCGACCCAACAATCCACAACATCTAAAGGCGGCACCTCATCCCAATCCAATTCTAAACTCCATAACCACTGCATTCAATTTTTCAGAAGGAAAGTCACAGGTGTCAACAAACCAAGCGGGTCGAATACCTTTGCTATGTCTGAGAGTATAACCTGTTTGGTGCACGGACGTGCAGTACTATCCACTTTGAACTGAAAACAGTCTTTTGTGAGACACCACTGTAATCCTAAGACTTTTAAAGAAAGTGAGTCAGTTTTATTAAATGAAAATGGCTGAAGTTCTTCAGGAGGAATGACAATAATTCAGGATGTTTACTTGCCCATTTTCTAAGGACAATACCTGCACTCGACAATAATGAAACAAGTCGACGTTGAATTTCTAAGGTTTCTTCCAAGGATGTATAACCTGTCACTATATTTATTTATATATTTATAGTGATCACAAACAGGCAATGCCTAATTACATGGATCAACATAACAATAATTATAAACCTAACTTAAACAGCGTTCAATGTAAAGAAACATTAATAAACTCACACACACACACACACACACACACACACACACACACACACTACACACACGACACACACACACACACACACACACACACACACACACACACACACACACACACACACACACACACACACACACACACACACACCAGTTATAAATCACAAAGGCCGAAGGAAAGTAAAAATATTTAGAGTTGAAGCTGCGAACTAGTTGTGCGACACGGGTGAGTACTATATTTTATTAAATAAGGTTCTTACATACAGGCATGTCATAAATTGTAGCTGTTGCAAGACGACAACATAGCGTCCACTTTTGCTACTCAAACTTATAATGATTTAACACAGTTTTTACGAACCCATTGTAAGCAACTGAAAAATCAAGGTCAGTCTTGGTACTAATTATATTATCAACATAGGTATCGGATGTAATAATCTTTACTGCTAATGGATAATTTTGAATATTATCCCTTGCTAATTGTAGAAGAACGCGAATAACCAAGTACGGAGACGAAGATACCCCATCCGCTATGGTGTTTAATTGATACTCTTGAATAGGTTCAGCTTTTGAAAATCGCTATAAAATACGTTGGTACGATCGATGCTGATCTGTCACGTCAATTTGCCGGTACATTTGCTTAATATCATGTTACAACAAATTTGTGTGATTTAAACCCTAACAAAATACTTGACAATTTCTGTTGAGGTTTAGGGCCGATCAGTAAACCATCATGCCATTAGATGATTTTGCTGACGCATCAAAAACAACTCT
Organism: Platerodrilus igneus; assembly: GCA_036346225.1. NCBI lineage: Eukaryota > Metazoa > Arthropoda > Insecta > Coleoptera > Lycidae > Platerodrilus > Platerodrilus igneus. The sequence continues at coordinate 8,221,539 of JARFIW010000565.1, forward strand.
TAATTTAGTGGTGCCACAATCTGGCTTCTGAATAGAATGGTGAGGAATGTAGTATCCTGATGACAAATGTGTAAGACTATTTAATTTTGTGTTTTGTAGTGCCTCTTAGTTCACATTGTTTATTATTTACTTTGATTAAAACCTCAAATGTATAAAAGTTTGTACTACCGACATCTTAGTGGTGATACCAAATGCCGTTATTATGAAAAACTTAAAATTACAGACAACACTGATCCATACATTCTTACATCTAAAAAACTTAACCTTGATCTAGTTGCACTGCCCGTTCATGAACTGTGGACATATGTCCAGACTCTAAATAGTCTTTTATGAAATTTGAGTATTCCGTATGTAGGTCAGGATTTTTCAACAAACCATTATCTAATAATTCAAAACGACGCAGTGTTGTAGAATAAGAATCGCCCAGTTCTATACGAGAATCCTTAAACGGCAAATTAACAACATATCTACCATTCCCTTTCTTTGATGGGTTTCTAGAAAGATGGTTTCACATTGAATATCTTCAGGCGAAAGTGTAGAAGTTGCTGGAACATGTTCAACCTCCCAGAATTTTTTAAATACAATTTTCAATGGGGTATTTATATCCGATGTACAAAACGAACTCACACGATTAGTTGACTGGCAGTCTGTTTTACCGACCAGTACCCAACCAAACACAGTATTGAGCGCAGTAGGCTCTCCAATTTTACCACATCTAATGCCAGGCTGAACCACAGTAGAATAAATATCTGCACCTAACAATAAATCGACCTCGCGAGGGCGTCCGAAGTACGAATCTGCTAATGTTAGACCTTCAAGGAAGTCATAACGATTTGAAACGCGAGCAGAGGGCATAGAGCCGGAAATTACAGGAATAACAATTGTATCAACAACGAATGTAGGATTGGCCTTTTGATATGATCGCAACGAACATGTAACGAGACCATAACTAGAGGTGCTCATTTGATTTAAACCGCTAATCGATATGGACAACGATGACGATTTTAATCCAAGACTTTTCATACACGATTGGGACATAAAACTGACTTGACTACCATTGTCAAGTAATGCTCGACAAGTTTGATAGTTTCCACGCGCATCTTGTAACAAGACTGTAGACAATAAAACAACAGATTGATTAGCCACCGTGCTAGTCATCACGGCGAATTTATTAGAAGATTCCGGTTTTGAAGGCAACCCTGTCAAGCACGCTTAACTTTCTTTGTCTGAAGTCACAGCAGAAGTAGGAAAATGCAACAATGTGTGATGCTTTTTATCACAAACACGACAACTAGGTTTTGATGAACACTTAACAACAGAGTGGTTGGTTCCTAAACAATTATAACACCAGTTTGAAGCTTTTGCAAATCTATGTCGCCCAGAAGGTTCTAATACTAAGAATTGGTCACATTTAAAAATAGAATGATCAGCTTTGCAACAAATACAACTGGTACTATGGGTTTTGTTAGCGGTGGTAACAAAACTTATACAGACCACTAGGTGGAAAACAAACATCTAGAACACTCACACGATAAAAAACCGATACAGAGAAGACAGCAAAAACCCAAGGTTAACGCTGACTACTAGACGCGCCCTGAGAGGACAGGATCAACCAGGATAATAACAAATAGCGATTCTTTTTGCTTTGAAGCAACAGGATACTGTCTTGATACTGTTGGCTTCGGAACACTAACAGGACCTGACTGTCTTATAACAACATGGTTTGTCTCCAATGCCTTGCAATGTTTAGAAACAAATGAGTACAAATTTTCATAGCTGGCAATTTCAATTTCGTGAAATTCAATTTCAAAGCGTTTCCTAGTGGAGTTATCCAATTTTTGCAATAATAGATTAAAACGAGTAAAATCCCACATATCGTGATTAAAATTGTGCAATTGCCGAAGAATTTTCAGAAAACGTAGACAATAATGTGCGTAACGAGGACGCAAAATCCGAACTAACTTCCGAGGCATTACTAATGGCCTGCCAATAGCTAGTAAGCAACAACCGTTTGTTTTCGTACTTATCGATTAATTGTTGATACGCAATCGTGTAATAATGAAAACCCTTTGATGATTGCCAAAGATTAAATATTGAAATCGTTCAATATTCGACAAAGTTTCATTTTCATGAATTAGTGTACGAAACAGATCGTAGAAAGAACTCCAATTTTTATAATTTCCGTCATAAGTGGGTATGACAATTCTGGGCTACTTAACTTTATTAGGGGCACCTGAGTGTTGTGATTCAACGCAAGAACGTTTAGTATGAGGCTGCGATTAAAATGACCTAGTAGCTGGTAACTCTCAATGTACAATCTTGATTGAATATTGAATTTCATCTAAGCGATCTTGGATCTCCTGGTGTTGATTTAAATCAGAAACATCTACACAAGCAACAATTTCGTAATGAACTTGTTCAAATTGATTCACTATATTTGGTAAATCATCAAAACGAACATCAAAGACAACGAAATTATTTTCAGGATCAATTTGTGCTACTTCAGCACACTTTAGTAAGGCTTGTGCCTTCCGCATTAACATGTTCCTTTTATTTGACAATCTTTCAATTTCCATTGTCACAAATAACGGAAAACAAATCACAATGATCTACAACCAGGGGCAGGAATCTACTTGCTAATAAATGTTTACCTAACAACAAATTACACAAAAACCAACCAAGCATGCAAATCTCAGAACACAAAACTATCAACCAACACATTTAATAGTTTCTTCAAATAAATTATCAAACAAAATAATGACAATTCTATCTGCCTGCAATCCTAAAAGACCCAAATGGACAGCCGCTCACCACGAAATAATAATTTCAATTCCCAAGCAGCCACCTATAATATCATCCATCTCTTGAATACCAAGAAGATAAAGAATTTTATAATTTTAAAAGGCTAAACCCCATATTAAATGGAATGCACTTAGAGATACATCCGATGTGACCCCGGGTAGTTTTGAAGATATTTAAAAGGGTAGCAACAGACAAAGGAATGTCAAACCCTTTATTCTGAAAACTAGGTAGTTGACCACAAAGTGGGGTTTGACCTATATGTAATTGTACACTGTGATTAAAACACGTTAACTATTTTTGAAGCAATAAACAGATATATTACGGCAAATATTATTTAGTGAGCGGTAATCTCAAACTAATTGAGCTTTTACAATACTTTTTAACGAAATTCGCGGTCATTTACGCCAATATTTATGCAAATATTTAAGTTAATGATCGCCGTAAATTAACGCGCCAACACAGAATAAAAACACGCAAAGCCAAATTACGTGTTTTTATGGACTATAATCCACTGGATTAATTCAAAAATTCAGCTCGAAGACCAAAAATGTAAATTTCTAATTAATCAAATAGCGATAATTAATTGTCGAAGGACCAGTATATTAGTAAATATCCGAAAAAGACCAAGTATAACAATTTATAACACTAACTAATTACCACTCACCTGAACTAACAGAACACATCTTCCCTTCATGAAGGATCGCGGCAAACAGCACGGAATGTTCGACTTCAATCCACCAGGCAACAAGGGTTGACTGACAGCAGGTGGTCGAGTGGTGGTTTCACTAAATTAAATACCGGCCTATTCGCGGACAAAGTTTGTGCGTACAAATTTACACAATTTAAAATATTAATTCTAAACAAAACCTGTTCGATTTTTGTACCGAGTAGTCACAAAATACCCATAAATTGAAAAGAAAAACAATATAGGGATAAAACTGTATTACAGCGCTAAAGTGAATGTCTCTGTAACTATTCGATAAAGGCGGGAAATTCGATTTTATGTGGTAGCTAATTTTTAGAGCAACAGTAAATTCAATAAATATACAAGTAACCAAATTGAATTAATATTTATTTTGCTTTTCAATAATTTAAATATAGTACAAGTTTAAGTCTAATTATAAGCATTTCATGAATTCTGCTACAGTGTTCTTAGTTTGTCTATGAACGATAGTTGCTTGAATCATATCATCTATACACATAGATGATTTTTTAAAATTCGTTTAGTCTATCAATTACAATTATTGAGATGCAAGGTTGATACAGTAATTTTTTTGTGAGCCTCTCTTAGTATCAGCAACTTTAAAGTCGTCTTTAAAATGTAAATCACATACATAATAAGATTTGTAAGCATGCGCTGGGAAAAGGTTAAATTTTGTTTTTCTAGTACTTTGAATAGATATATCGAAAACCTTGTTACTTAGTATTGATTATCTGTAACTTGATATTGGTGAGTTTCACTACCAAGCGATGTTTTTAAATAATTACTACATTGTCCGAATATGTTCATGAGGTTGTTTGGGCTTACTTTGTATTATAATTACAAGTTTGTCCCTATAACATTAGTTCTACTTCATCTAATTGAATTTTGTAAAGAGCTCTTTTATATTTGAGATAATTATATCTGACACGCCTATTAGTTATTTTATTATTATATTCATAATAATTTTAAAGCTATTTTAAAATGGCATAACCTTGTTATGAAAATTTACGGTTAGAATTATTATACTTATCCTCCTTGTGTTTTGAAATGATTTATCAATTTGAGTTACGTTCAAATATATATTCAACAGAAATAAAACGAGATTTTAGTGGTTTTTAAGTTGATTACTCTTTACAAAACTAAAATTTTATTGAAATGAGCTGCTTAGCGAACAATTCGAGGCCGGACAAAAAACTATAATAAGATTTAATAAAATAATTCAACTCGAATAGCCCGATGCTCCACTAGTCCGAGTAGATACTGTCTACGGAACATATTATTAATTACAATATTAGATATACATGTAACATTTGAATTTATTCCTCTGCTAGAATCCCGAATCTGACAATTCATCGAAGCAAATACGCCGTATTACGATAATGCACGGTTTCTTGTTAGATATATAATTTAACACCGCTTTGTTGCTTTAAAATACGGCAAAAACTTGTATACTGCGGAGTATAGCACCGCTGGCCACCGTCGTTGCATGTAATCTGCACATAGGATAGATTACGCTACTTTCGAAAAACGATTTGCTCTGACTGTTCTTGTTAACCTTATACAAGTAAATACGAGAAACACATAAGTAAAATATCGGGTGGTGTATCATATCCGTATTCATAGAGAAACTAATAGTGGCAGGTATGTATAATAGAATGTGTTTAAAAATGGTCCAATCTTCTAAGAGAACCTGCATTGTTGTGTACGGTGTGCTCGTGTCTCGTGTTGTGTGGATTGTGGTTATCGAGTCGTAATGATATAAATTTTCCTCATGAAAAGACAATATAAAAGCGGCGCACAAAAGCTAACGAAAAAAAAGGAAAAGGACGCCATAAAAACTTGCTTAAAAATACTCTTAATTTTACAGACTATTTTTTTACAGTTAATGTGGATGCAATTACCTCCTGTCCTGATGTATAAAATGAATATTTTCTTAAGATGCGATTGAAAACGAGCTTGGCTGCGCGTCCTTAAACATAAGGTAGAAAAAATAGCACATGTAAGAAATAAATTTATTTTAAGACATTCACTAAGCTCGACAAACTGACGTATTGAAGGGGGAATTAGGGACTGACACCGACAGAAATATTAAGCATGATCTTGATGTTGATGTAAGTTATTAGTTTTTAACAGAAACAGTATTTAATAATTCCGTGTTTTACTATTCACCAGGTTCATAAGACTTAACAACCTCTAAAATCAACAATATTTAAATTCAGCTGCCATCAGATCTTGCTTTATGGTCTTTAGGAAAAATCACACTTGATTACTTGGTGCAAAACAAGAATTACTTGATCAAAATGTAAAAAGCAATAACTTTACGCCTTCCAAACGCATCAGTAATGAATGAATGATGGTACACCTCGGTATTGTACATTGGCGTATTTTACTCTAAATTTAAAGAACGGAGAAAAAACTATACAGTATTTACTTTAATCTTTATAAGGTGTATTCTACCTTTATATTCTTTCGTTTAGTTGTTTCAGTTTTTATAGATGTCATAGAGTGGAGTAGTTTATATAAAGATATTGATTAGGGTGTTACGAGATAAATATAGAATCACATTAATTTCTCTCAGAAATTAACCATAGGTGCCGTTTTTCCGTATTAGAAATAAATACTTCTGGAGACTTCCGAACTAACTATGAACTCTAACTTCAGCGGGATGAGACTACCAGGGGGGCTTTATAAATACGGAAATGTCAGGCGTCACTAGACTCAAAGATTTAACATAAGCAAGACAGCGTTACTAAACAGAGTGTAGGAACTTTAGTAACGATTATATGCACGCAAAGCACATAGGCTAAGATTGTTAAATTATGCAATACTATTTTTGAATGAAAGACTAGTTATACGTTAAATATTAAATATATCATAGGTTGCATCTGAGAAAGGAATACACCTTTATATCAAATTTGAATTTTAAAGTTACCTGTTACGTTAGTAAATTTAATAAAAAGTCTGAAGGAAGAAATGTATGTATATCTATTAAATTAAACATTATTCTCTTGTTGTTACAGGTATTTACAGTTCTAAATTAAGTTTTCTGTAAGTAATGTTAACTGAAGATGGAATTTGTGTCAACTTATAATGTTACATTAAAAATGTCTTATGAATGTATTTTATAAAAGTTTTTTATCATATCATATTTAGATCTGAATACAATGTACATATAATCATCAGTGGATCTTAAGAAATGTTAGTTATTCTTTATAGCATAAAATTTTCAAATAAACACGTGAGATCTTAAAATAGACTTGAAATAATTTATACTACTTTTAGTGTTTAATCAGGTGGAAAACTGATCGTTATTTACATTTCTTATAAAAAATAATCATTGATTTAAGTCGGAGTAATAAAACCTACATGTATGTTTTTGTAATTAACCAAATTGTAATTATTGTGAAGGTTTTAATTACATAAATTTGTGGAATAAAATACTTCATATAAATAATTAAAAGGTTTAACTTACCGAGAACTACGGAATTAATTGATAATAACAACAAAAATATATTAGTAAACTATACAATTTATCTTGATTATCAGCGTCCTCTTGTGATTGAAGTATTACAAAAACAAGGCATCTACTCGAACAGCTGTAGTGTTGGCAACAGTCGAACTGGAATTTACATCAAACCATCAATATTCGAGTTTTTAGTTAAAGACTTTTGGATTCATTATATCGCAGCATCCCTCAGTTTACAGTAGCCGCTCCAGTACAATTTTTAATAGTGTTAAAAGTCGTTCGTAAATTAAATAACAACAAAGATTAATGTAGATTAAATAACATCAAAGAAATTATAAACTTAAATTCTTTGATCCTTAGTTTGGCTTTTAACCCAATAATTCACAGTTTTTCAATAACTTGTAAACGTTCTTTAATGAATTCTTTAGTTGCTTGTTTAATTTAACATCGTCACTTAAATAATTAATTAGCTCCTTACTTATATTCCAAATTACTTAGATCATTTCGTAGAACATTACTTAGATGATTACTTAGAGCCCTAAATTAATAAATGCTAAAAATTATGTTTACATTAATTAAATTTAGACTTACGTTTTTAATACTAACGGCAGATTTTGACTAACACTTACTTCGCGCACTTCTACTAATTTTTACTTGAATTCTTTACGTTATTTAATTTTTGTCACTTTTGCCTTTACTTAATTTCAGATTCACGTATCAAATTCGTCTAGGCTGCTACACCCGTGCATTGTTAATGGAAAGGATCTATCTTATCAGTTTACGTTTCTTATATAGAACAAATTCGTTCCCTCTTATCTTTTAACCTGTTGAGTTTATTCAAAATTACTTACTCTATGCATTTAACTTTGCCAATGGGATTATGTCCACAGAGTACTTGAAAATCATAAAAGTAATTGCGATTATGGTAATGCAATTCAAACCTGGATTGGTAAAACACATAAACCCAATAAAATAGATACAAATCAGAAATGGAGAAAGAATAGCGTTATTGGAAAAAGGTTTTACACAGAGTACTAGAGTGTTTGAAATATTTATGTAACAGGAGTTTTGTACATCGGAAAGCTACTGAAACTATTGGTGACTTCGAAAATGAAAATTTTGTGAGAGCTTTAGAATTTTTGACTAAATTTGATCCTTCTATGACCAAGCATTTAGAAAAGTGCGGTAATAAGGACAGTGTACATGTTTCGTATATTTGTTCAACAACTTATGAAAAAATTGTAATTCTAGTGGGAAACAAACGTTTCGAATTATTTCACAAGAAGTTCAAACTTCAAAATATTTTATTTGATTGTTGATTCTTCGCCGGATGTATCCCATTGCGACCAGTTTGCTGTAATTTTTCGTCATGTAACTCTCGATGGGATTATTCAGGAGCGTTTTGTAAGGTTCATCAATTCCGTTGGTCACACAAGAGAATGTATGGTAACTGGAGTTTTAGGTATTCTTCAAAAATTACAAATTGATATCAAAAATGGACGTGGCCAAGCATATGGCAACGCATCAAATCTGTCAGGAATATACAAAGGGTTTCAGTCTTTGTTCAAAAACATTAATTAGTACATGGATCATGTTCCAAGTACGGTACATTCTTTGAATTTAGTTGGAGTAAATGCTGCGGTCGAAAATTGTCAAAACGCATGCGATTCATTTAGTTTCCTACAACAGCTGTATAATTTTAACGCAGTGTTCTTTACCGATGGAAACAAGTCTGCGGTAATCTGACAAGTGCTGATGAACATGAACCTGCGCGTCATGTATCTGTAAAAAGTCTCAGCGGAACTCGTTGGTCAGCAAGAGCAATTTGCACCAACGTTGTGTTTTGAAAATTATAACAAAATAAACCAGTTCTAAAAATCACCGAAAGCCAAGAAGAAATAATAACCACTCGAAAGAAAGCCATGGCTCTTCTAAATGCGATGAAATCGCCCTTTTATGATAACCTTTTAGTATGATATTTTGGAGAGATTTAGTGCAACTAGCATTAAGGTACAAGATAAATACATACATCCATTTGTTAGTTGCAAATCAGCTTTTATAATCCCTAAAATCCTTTGTGACGAGTCTTCATGAAAAGTTTGAACATTTTAAAGAACGAGCTCGTGCCTTATCAAATGAAGTAAACGAAAATTCTGACATTGAAAACTCCAGATTTTGCAAACGAAAACTAATAGGTGATGAAACTGCGAGGGTGAAGTGATATTCGTTGGAAGTGAGGCTTTTAAAATTAATAATTTGATACCGCATGTGGATAAACTAAATTCATGTATGGAAGACTTGAGGTGTCTATAGCTATAGAAAGGAAAATCAATTTTCTAGGGAATTTGAAAAACATAACAACAGAAGAACCTTTGGTAGCTACAGAGAACCTTGCTTCAATTTATTCAGACGATTTTGATGGACATTTTACAAATGAAATGGTTTAATTTAGCAAATTTATGAAAGTCTGTTACATCGCCATCGTCGCCTGATGAATGCCTGCTAATAATTAAAAGAACAGTTTTCCTTAATACATATATTGCTTACCGATGTTATTTAACTGTACCTGTTAGCAACTGTAGTGCCGAACGAGCGTTCTTAAAATGGCAAGAGTAAAAAATGATTTCAAAGCTTCTATGATGAACGAAATGTTAAACTGTCTTATTTTAATGTCAATCAAAAGAACATTGTTGGCAGATATAAATTTTGAAGACACTATAGAAGAATTCGCTTCAAGTAAAACGAGAAAAAACGTTTGTAAAACTTTGATACTTTTTTGTTCATATTATATTGGATCTACTTGTTTATTTTAATATTCTTTGCTAGGTATTGTATTTAGTATTGGCCCCTTAATTGTCAGTCCTTTTTACTTTGTGAAAAAAGTTTGTAATTATTCATCGTTTTAAAGGCTCAAGGAAATAACTGCGCGAGGCTTCCAAACACCTAAATCCGGCGCTGCTAATATTCAGAAAATTAGAATATACAGGGTATATATATATATATATATATATATATATATATATATATATAAAATAATTCAATTTATTGGGGATTGCAGCAAATTAAGAAAGTCTACTCTTTTTCTTTAACTCGAGCTTTCGAGATTTTATTTTCTCTTCTTCAGGAGTAACTAAATAAATACAATGGTAAACAAACAAATAAATTTTAAAAGTTAAATACTTACGAATGTGAGGTTTGACTTAGATTTAAAATATTAATTTTAAATTACAAAATATGTTTCAGAATTTTGAAGGTAAAAGTAAGTGTCAATGTCAATGGGTACTACAAGATTAAAATTAGTGATACAAAATAATAATTCCTTGGATAAATTTTAAACATTAAACAAGTATTAAAATAATTAATTAACTAACAAACATAAACTAAAACGCAAGAGTATGTACGTCTGTATGAGAAATTTGTACAAGTAGTAGGAAGACGTAGAAGCAATAGAATCACATTCATTTTATCATATAAACATATATAAATGTATAGAAATACATATGTGTGTGCATGTACACATGCAAACAATTCACATACAAAAATAAATAAAACAAAAAAGAAAGAACATGTGCAAGAATACACGTAAGTATAAATGTAAACATACAACCAACAGACACACAAACACCAACAAACAAACACACAACACACATACACATACACAGACACATAAACAGAAAAAAATAAAGCTAAGAATATAAGCACTAATGAGATTTAGTAATTATGTCTGTGGTACAGTTTTTTTTTATTTTGGTGTATTTCCAGTAGATACGCGTATATGCAGCTAAGATTATCTATATCTTTCTTTAAATTTAGTGCTTCTGGTTCTTGTGCAATTCTAACCATTTCTATGAATTTCCTTTTTGTAGTGTCCTTTTCTACATCTAAAATTACTGCATCAGTATAGTTCATTTTGTGGCCTGTTTCTATAACATGCGTTGAAAGTGCTGAAGAATTAACATTTCTTCTGGTATCACTTTTATGTGAAGTAATTCGTTGATGGAGCGTCCTTGACGTTTGGCCAATATAACTTTGAATACAGTTACAACAAGGAATTTTGTAGACTATGTTAGATTTTAGTTCTTTTGAAGTAACATCTTTGATTTTAGTGTAAAGACTTCTGCTTAATTTGACATTTATATATATATATATATATATATATATATATATATATATATATATATATATATATATATATATATATATATATATATATATATATAAATATTTTAGGTAGTTAATATATATATTGCTGTGGATCTCAAAAAAATCGAGATCGCCTCTGTAGGGTCGTCATAAAATTTTCTGAAATAAAATTAATAAAAAAAATCCTTACAATACCTTTGGAACGCCTCCTGATTTCTGCACACCCTGGCTAGCTCAGAAATCTGCTTCTTCTTGAATACCTACCATCCTAAGTACATTCCTTTCTCACAAACACAGTCAAATGAAATTACCACTCAAATAATGCAACAAGACATACAACCTTTTTATTTACACATATTAACAAGTTTTCCTTAGTAAGAAAATATTTACACATTGGTATGTACAGTTTGATAAAAACTGTTACCATCTCAATCTTTAAATCTTTTAAAATTTCGCGATTTTAATAGATTTCAACAATTTTATTTTAAACGAGTAGATGGGCCTGTCGTGCAACCCTAAATTGATTTTTATTCTGGTCTATTTTGAGCTCAGCATAACCCAGTTACTCTAAATGCTTTTAAACCTCGCATTTTTATTTAAAATAAAGCTAAAGACCTCATTTTTATATCATTAATAAACATTTTTAAATCATCAATATCAATTGTCCTTTACATAAACCCCTTCCAACGAGTTTTATGGTATTAAAAATACACCCCCTATAAGTTAAAACGCTCAAGTACAAAATATCAGCACAAATGTTCAAGCAAAAACAAGAAATTAATTTTCTTTACCTGCAGTACGCTTCGTCCATCGTTACCTCTGAAGATGTGTCCATACACTTTGTGATTATACCAGGATCCACCTCATATTCACTAGCTATCCAAATCTCTGCAACCTTTAGTATTTCTACTCGGATAATGGTCTCGACTAAGCTTAACCTTCCAAACTTACTACACTTCACGCATACTTGTTTCTAACTTTTTGATTCGCTTACCCAAGTACCATCCTATCATTAGATTGTATCGTGTAGTAACAGCACCTTTGATAAGCCAGCACCCACTTGTGCAAATCACACTTTTAATACATTTCCGGTACGTTACTAACAGTTTTACACACTTTAAAATAGGATGTTGTATGCTACTTCAATGAATAAACAACAATCAGTACAACGTACGGGCACGTAATAGCAAATACGTAAAGATCTAAGAGCAGTATAAGATTTAAGAGCAAGAAAGCTTTAATATCTCTCCCAGTGTATTTATACGCTTTTCAATACCCATCACGGAACCTCTTTTCATCGAAAAGCTTATTTTCTAAAACCGATTCTTAAAATTTTGTTCGTAACGAACTTCAACGTCTGAAAAATTCCAAGTTTACCGTGCTGTTACCATGAAATTCGTTCAACAACATATAACGGACGCGAGCTTCTCAAAACTGCTAGCGTTCGACCAATGATCTTGGTTTCCCCCGTTTTAACGATCAACCTCCTAGCTACCTTTGTTCGTTTCACCCATATTTATTGTCTCTTTTAGAACTTAAGCTACAGAAAATCGATATTTCTGTTGGCCTTCAAATCTCCCGTGTATTTTAGACGTGTGTTGTAACCAACGTTTTCTCTGTCTGTTTTACATTATAGATATTCCATTTCACTTAGTTTTCAAAGCACTTGTTATTTTAACAGCTTGTCGGACCGACCGTTACAAACAAATCTATAGAATTTTGTCTCAACGTATATTTCAATTCTTTGAACTTGACATTTACCTTTCTTTGAAGCAACTTGTCCGTTTAAAATAATAATTCTGAGTTTTAACAATTCTTAGGATTTGCATACCGAACGTTTCGTTTATTTAACTGGAAATATGCGTTTAAATTATTGATTTTATATACTTGAAAGCTCCGTTTCTTATCCCATGCGCTTGATTTAAAATATTTCAACTAATTATGCGTATCCTTGAGTTTTCATGTACCCTATAGCTTCTACCCGTTATGCAATTTTAACCTTCTGATTTAGAAATACAAAAATATCTTAATAAACCATCCGTTTTCACTATCTACACTGATTAATTTGGCGCGTAAATAAATTGTTCCTATTTCCTATATACATAGTTGTTAAAATTTTATTATCTAGACCTATATACCCTTCTTAACCTATAATAAAAGAGAAAAAAAATCATATACACTTCACAGCTTAATATGTTTTACTGTATGACAAAATAAACCCCTGAATCAAATAATAATAATTTTTAAATTGTTTATCCCCTTGTTTATCCCTTTCCTTATTTTAAAGTCAGCAAAAATGACACTACTCTACTGGAAAATCTTTAAACGTTCAAGACCTTTCTTCTTTTTACGTAAATTTTCACTTATAAAAAAAGTTTTTGTTGACTCTATACATAAAATATAGTCAATGTTCAAAAATAAAGAGAAAATAATGCCTTATGCTAGATAGTTCTGACCTGTAGTTTTTCTTGTGCATCTTTCTTTGTTCTCCCTGGATCTGTTACTGCGTGCTGTGGATCAGTACCTCAGGCTTACTTTCAGTTGAGTTGCTCCATTCAATGCTTAAAACAATCCTCTGGTTTATGTGCTTTTGCATAGGGTTAAACCAATATTTTTATTCGGATTTCTTCCCAGTATTATCAATTTATTTAGTTTCTAAATTTTACCCCGTTCAATCAATAATTAAGTATTTTCTTAGTTTACTTAGTATTACCCAGTTATTCCGTAGTCTTTTTTAAATTTATCCCGTCTTTGCGTAGTCTTCCTTAGATTTACTTAGATTTTTGTAGTCTCACTTAGAGCCCTAAATTATAAATATTTAAAATTAATTAATTAATTAACTTTTACTCATGTTTTCCAACAAACGGCAAAACTTGTCTCATTTAGTTCTCACTATTATTTACTTTAAAATTTTCTAACACCACTTTCACAAATATTTAATTATTTTAATTTTAATATTCACTCGTTTAAATTCCTGACTGCAAATGATGTGAACTCTGCTCAGTTTGAATGAAGACCGCCTGCTTATCAAATTCGCGTGTTACATAAGCAACGCTCCAACTAAAATTTAGTGGTTATCGGCGTTGCTTGTTCAAAGTTTACGACCAGCCATAGGATGTTTTGAATACTTTGAGTTTTTACAGGTATCCGTCTGATAATAATTCGCCGGAACGATGTTCTTGGTCACGTAGGATACCAGTGGATTTTTATTATGTATTTATTTTAGACCGTCTGCTTTGTTGTTCCTACAGGAATTTCTAATTTGCCTTGGCACGTAATTTAACTAATGGCTTTTGTTTGTCTAGATAATACTTTGGGTTTTGTATTAACTCCATGTAGAAAATCACGTAGATGAAATGCCGTAAATTAACATATTTCTGCGTTTCCAAAACGTATTTATTTCGAAAGATATATTTATAATCAGAACGTTTTGCTATCTTCTTTCACTATCGCATGTTTAATTTTAATAGAAATTGTATAATGATTTTCTAGCTTTTACTGCATTTAACGCGTATTTATTTACAATTTATGAATGCTTTTTGGTTTAAGACAAGTTTGATTGCTTGTAGAGTTATTTCTTTTGCTGAATGTGTGTTTATTGTTGAAGGATATACTTTCCGGCAGTAATTAAAGCCAACTGCGATCCTTATACAGGGTGTTAAATGTTTGGTCTTTGCATAATTTGCAAATTACGTATTTTTCATGATAAAAAAATGTAGTTTTCTAACTTCTAGTACTATCTACAAATATTGTGTGACCATTATGACTCATTATACCCCTAGATAACCCTCTTATCATAGCAATATATATATATATATATATATATATATATATATATATAAAGCAATATTAATTTGTCCATTTAAGATTAATTTTCCGGTTTCCATTTAACATTACGCCAAAGCGTTACACACTCTGGAAATCCAGAATCACCCACAAACGGTATAAAAGTGCGGTGATGGAATTAGGATTCACTTTTGTCTTCTGTTCTACTATAGAAACGTGCTTTATGAAAAAAAATGTTTTTTTATTATCACTCCAAAGTTTCAAATTGATATTGTTTTTATATACTCTTTGGTAAATTGATATGATTAAGAAGACACTGGCTGTTAAGGTCATATTATCCTCACTAACCTTCACCATGCTCTTGACATCTAGAGCACGATTTAAATTTTTGAATAAAAAGGCATTACCGCAACAAGGAATCGAACCTGCGACCTATTCATGCTCATATTGCAAACTTGTCAGTATTTCATCAGAGCCAGATGGCCCTCTAAAATTTATTAACTTATGTCTTATGCGTGGGACATTATTCTGACAGAAGATTTTATCTGTGATTTGTGAAATGAATAAAATTTATTGAAGTTTTGTAACCAAATAATTTCGACTGGACATAGGTACTCAATAGTTTGTTACATTGATAAAAAAAGTAGAGTTGCAAATACTTTAATGTTACAAAGAAGAAAATTAGCAAGTAGAATATTGTGGTCTACTTAATCCAAAATTTATTAAAACCTCTAATTCAGAAAGAAGAAGGAACAGGTCTGAATTAAATAGTGTATAATTAGAGTCTTCTGCTCTTTTAAAATTCAGTTTATGAGACATTATTACAGCTTTTATGAGTAGTGTACCTATTAGCGACGTACTAATATAAAGACATAAAAGAAAGAACGGCTTTGGGCTAACATTCCTAATAATCAAAAGCAAAATTTACAACATTGTCGAGTGATAATTATTAGCTATCTTACAGGTCTTAAGCCTACAAGTATTAGTTTTTAATGCTTTCTACGCCAATATATAATTACTACAAGTCTTGTATAATATCCACGTGATTTCATTCAGATATTCTTCTCGTCCCACTTGTTATTCCATTCTTGGCGTAGGTTTATGGTCGGTTAGTTGATTGATAATTCATTCAATAACTGGATTTTTTATTCGACTTTTTATGGTATTTATCACTCACGCAAACTGGTTTTCTTAATGAACAAATATATGAGTATCCTTCCAGAGACGTTTATTATTTTTATGCCACAGATGACAATCTTGTGTAACGCAATTACAACTTTATACATAGTTGTTTATTATACATCTTGAAAATTTTTGATAATTTTAGCATTTTAAACCCTGCAATTCCCAAATTGACGTTTCTAGGTGTGGAATTTTTCAATCAGAAAAACTATGGTACATCATTAATACTCTAGATGCATAAATTAGAATAACGCCTTTGAGTTCAATAAATATATGGCATAAGACATTGTTACACTTTAACGGTACCGTTAGTTTCTCGATTTCATAAACATGAAGCGCGTTAGGTTGCACCGAATTTACAAATGTTAAAATAATATAACTTACGTTTCAAATTATTCAAAGCTAATTAATTTATTCGCTCTGATTACCTGTTAGTTTAATGCATACTGACAGGCTGGCTACCAAATACTTATTGTTTATCTAAGTTGTTTCGCGTAGGTGCGGTTTGCCGCTCTAGTAAAGATTTCTGCGATGCAGCCCGTTGCTATTTTCTACAACAGTAGAGAAATATGTTTATTCAATCGCAATGCCAGTTGCGCTTTGGGCCTTGCGAGCTGCCTTTTTAAAAAGTCTTCTTCCAAAAACTCTTGTAACAATTTTTATTTAATCAGAAATTACAAAACTACATAAAATTACTCTAAGTCGAAATTTCTGTTAAATGGATTTCTTGGGGCTCCCGGGGTATTTATGTTGTCCCTGCCCCTCACATTTCTGTGGGAACTGCAAATCCCATGTTTGCTTATTTCGTTATTAATTTATATAATACAAAGTAATAATCTTAATTCTAATAATTGCGGTTTTATAACCGACTGTGAGCTGCACCTGCAGTATCACTTACGTCTGGAATACAATGTATTCACATCCGTTCTCACAACTTGCTTGTAAACTTTCATTAACCTTTTCTTTATTTATCCTTGAATTACATTGTTGCATGTAACTTAAGTTTCTTAATAATTTCTATTTAATTATACATATATCGATTGGCGGGATATTTAACTCGCTTCCTTATGGAATCCGCCGAATCCACCGCCATATCGATTGCATCCATCGCAGAGTTTTGACGTCACAGCTGCGTGATAAGTTTTCTTTAACTCTGCGGATAAACAACCCCACATAGCACCCTTAATTGAGGGAAAAGCCTACCCCAGAATTTTTTGATGTTTTTGGGTTCTGTTTAAACCTCTTTTAATGGGGATTCCATTCTACCGGATTTTTTACCTAAGAGCCAACCTAGGTACAACCCCTCAACCCAAATTTTTACTCCTTATTTATAGACCTTTTCTAACGTACAAAACAGAATGGTTTAAAATTTACTGTAAGATGCAAACCGACCATTCATTTTAGGGATAACCTTTACCAAGTCGGCAACACCGAAAGTTTGAGACCAACTCAAAACAGTTCTAAACCTTTTCAAAGTCTAGAGTAAGGTCTATAAGTATTATAAAAATTAACAAAAAGTTTTATTAGAATGCCGGAACGGTTGCCCTTTGAAAATGGAAACTTGACTAATTTCCAAGCAAATAAATGAATCATGGAGATAAACACATGCATTATTAAACTATGAAATTTAGCGATTTGTATATCATTTGCTAATGCGGACCAATTATAAACTAATTTAACATTATCCACTGACCTAGAATAATTATATATATTATATATATATATATATATATATATTATATATATTATATATTATATATTATATATTATATATTATATATTATATATTATATATTATATATTATATATTATATATTATATATTATATATTATATATTATATATTATATATTATATATTATATATTATATATTATATATTATATATTATATATTATATATTATATATTATATATTATATATTATATATTATATATTATATATTATATATTATATATTATATATTATATATTATATATTATATATTATATATATATATTATATATATATATATATATTATATATTATATATTATATATTATATATTATATATTATATATTATATATTATATATTATATATTATATATTATATATTATATATTATATATTATATATTATATATTATATATTATATATTATATATTATATATTATATATTATATATTATATATTATATATTATATATTATATATTATATATTATATATTATATATATATTATATATTATATATTATATATTATATATTATATATTATATATTATATATTATATATTATATATTATATATATATATTATATTATATATATTATCCAGCATCTCAAAAGGAAATCAAGATTTTTTGTAGCATGTATGTAGTATGAACATTTAGTATGTCTTGTCGTGTGGTTGCAATTACATGTGTTTTTAAATATTAATTAGTTTGTCCTAAACATTTTTAAGTTACTAGTTTCCATTGTGTACGTTTTGTTGTTTTGTGACCGTTAGTTGTTATTGTACATATTGTTTTGTAAATTGTACATTTTGAAATGCCCTACACTGCTCCAGAATATGCAAAAATGCCATTCATGTCTGGGCTTTGCAATAACAATGCTCTGCAAGCTGCGAGAGAGTTTAGGATACGTTATCCTAATCGGCTTAACTTTCCCGATTATATGATGTTTCAAATAGTACACCAGGCTTATCTTGAAGGCGAAAGACCTGGTATTTTGGGACCAAGGGAGGAAGACCTAAAGTTGAAGGTGAAGTCGACGTTGGATGCTCCTACAAACAGTGTCAGGATCATTGCTAAGGAGACCGACATCAGTCAGACTACTGTACATAAAATGTTGCGCAGAAATAACTTGCATTCCTATCATGTGCAGCATGTGTAAGCCCTGGTATCTAAAGATTATGCGCAAAGGTTAGCGTTTTGTTGCAAAATGGTTTGCCTACACCAAGAGAATACGCCCTTCTATGATAGATTTTATGGCGTGACGAGTCGTCTTTCCACAGGGTGGGAATTTTTAATAAACATAATCTCCACTTTTGGGCACTTGATAACCCTCATTTTCAACACTGTTTTAGTGTTAATTTGTGGGCAGATATAATTACTGGTTCATTAGTTAGTCCATTTGAACTGCCACGCAGACGAAATGCACAACAATAATGCTGGCCAAGTGAGTTGTTATTTAAACGTCTAATATCTAATCGATGGATACGTCGAGATGGTACTATCCACTGGCCGTCTCGATCGCCAGATCATCCTATTGACTATTTTTTGTGGGGATATTTTATAGACATAGTCTTTACTACAAACATTGCAAATGAAGAAGGCCTTTGTAGAAAAATTCAACAAGCTGCAGTTATAGTAAGAAGAAATTCTCAGGCATTCAGGTTTTGAAACACAACTTTTGAAGCGGTGTCGTTTATGCATTCAAACAGGTGGTCGAACATTTAAACATTTGTTGTAAAATTCTTTATTTTTAAAAACATATATTATTTAATGCTCGTTTTATCCAAATTCTCAGATAGCTAATTATTTGAACTTTTCAATAAAAGTGTTATTCTTAGGATTAGACTAAAATATTTTATTAGTTAATAAACTGGCATCCATAAGTTATACCTCTATAAAAGGGGATGAACCAAGGAAGTTTTTATGATAGGTGTGCACTTTTAATTGGTAATACCTTTTTTGCGTAATTTGCATTTGAATAGCACGCAAAATTTTTCATACTACATACATGCTCCAAAAAATCTTGATTTCCTTCTGAGATGATGGATAATGTTTTGGGAAAGTTGTTATTTATGACAGATTTCAGTTTCGCCTGTATGACAAAAAAGAATTACGTTGAAAAAGTCAACACCTTTTTATTAAGGATTATTAGATTCCATTTCTGCACGATTTCTACAAAAAATAAAAATTGCAATAACTTTGAGACCGTGAACAATTAGATGATAGCATATATGGTTATTCTTGTAGGAAATTGCCCCCCTATACAGTTTTATCCACGAGTTTTAGAACACCCTGTATACTAAAATTAAAGATTGCCGTCGGCCATACTAATCATTTCGAAAAAATATTCCGTGCGACTTTCCGCGAGGTACTATATTAACACGTGCATATAATGTTGATAATTTTTGTTACATATCAAATCTTTTTATATGTATGAATTTCTAAACACCTAATCCCTTTTCCCTACACTTATCCTTATTTGCATTTTGTATTTACTCTGTGTACATTATCCACTAGTATAACCTATCAAACTATTCTAAAAATTTTCAGCTACCCGAATCTGTAAGAAGTTTTTAAATCGGAGCACTACTCTAACCATTACCCCTATTTTTAGATTTTTGCCAAAACCCACTTCTAGCAACATTTTAAAGATAAATCCTATTAAATTATATTGAAATTCACAAAAGAATTATGGCGATCACAATAAACAATATACACGCTCGCCATTACCCTATCTGATAAACATATTGTGTTTCTATTTTATTCCAACAAATTTCTTAAGACGATTTTAATTATTCCATCTTTTAAAATTACCAGCAACAAAAACCCGCACACTGTTTAATATCCAAAACGTAGCAACAAAGACCCCTGCATTTTTATTTAGATTTAACTCAATAAAATTGGTAAAGGAATAAAACACAAAAATACTTAGTAATACTCAGGATTGTAGAATAATTCGTATTGAATACCACGCATGTACTTAAATCAAACATTATTATATTCAGTATTTAAGTTCGAATTCTGCATTGTTCTAGCTAGAAAGTAAATCTATATTCGATTTTAATGTAATTCAGATTACTGTAAAAACATTAAGACATACTTTCTGCATATCATAGAGTCATAATAAACGCTGTGATTAGTGTAAGAGTTAATTTACTAAAAGCAATAGCGGATGACGCTCAAATTGATATTTCACCGACCCTCGAATCCTACTTTTACCGCTATTGGTGCTGTGTTATACAAATTTATAAAAACTTATTTAAGATTATTTGAAAACAAAGTTGAGTATATGAAAGAGTACAACAGGTTTCCATTCCACACATTTACTAGCGATGTTTAAATTTTAAGCTATAGATTTTAAGAAAACTTGTGTTACTATAATCTCGCATATTAGGGTAGGTTCTCTTATACCTTTCTAAATTATTATACTTTAACTACAGATATTAATAGCTGTAAATAAAAGTATGTTATAGTTTTAAATAAAACTATTCTGATTACTAATTTTGTAAAACGTTTATATCACCCTTTTAATAAATGCACATCTTTGATGCAATTCTGATCTCGAGAACCTAAATACCCATTTCAGTTATGTGGAAATTTTAACAATTAAACTATACCAATGTATACTTTATATTTTATAATATATTCAAGCTAGCATGTACAAAATAATTTCTAAATTTACATCATTTATTTCTTCTGATAGTAGTTGCGGGGGCCTTGCTCGTTCTTCGACATACTTGTTTACTATAAACAAAGTGTAAAATCACAGATTTGGCACCAATTTCTCTGATTTTGGAGTACAATTTGACAAAATATCTCGCCACTAACCAACTTCTTCGAATACAGACATTTTCGTTTATTACAGTTGAACTCATCATTATAACAATAGAAACATAAACGCTGATTAATTGCGTTTTAGAAATGTTGATACCTTACGTGATACGAACAATATTCAACAAACGGTGAAAATTGGAATATCTAAAAGAAAACCAGCTTTCCGTTGGTTTAACGTTCTCGTAGATGTTGTCATTATCATAGCCGGATTTCACAGACAGGTATCGACACCGCATCCATATTATATATATATTTTACATTAAAACTTACAATTTAGTATATATTCCATCTGAATATCTGCCAACAGTTGTATAAACCCCATGTCCTCGATTATTTCCATAAAATCATTTAAATCCTCGGGTAATACTGACACAGCACTGCTGTGTTGTATTGCTTCCTCGTATGATTGACACATAAGGCGTTTTATACCTGTATCGAAAACTATTGCCCGCATTCTGCTGTTTTTATTCGTATAACATTGCGAAATCTTCGAATAACCTCCCCAAAGTCTTTATACATATTTGTTAATCGTCTCTTTAAACTTTACAATCGACAAATAATAACTTCTGCGCGAACAGTCCTTTCATATGAGCTACTCTTAGTCGAATATGTCCCCATTGTACCCGATACGTGTGTCCTCACGAAACAACAGGTGGCGAATATACGAGTATCATCTGAACTCATTTATTACATTCGTTATGAGAATGCTAAGAACTTTAAAAATTATTATAACTGCAAACTTTTTAGTCATGTAGTTACTATCTTCCACGGAATCCATTACATCAACTAGTTTTCTTTTACGAAAACTGATGATTTCTTCTCCAGGTTTAAAAACCACCGTACTTTTTCGATTAACCAGGTCGCCTTGATCTTTTGGATCCGATGCATTCACTAGTCTTTTTAGTTGCATATCATATCCTTTCTAATCCGAGATTATGACAAAACCACGACTTAAAGGTCTTTGTCGCATACTTTCATCTTTATGGTCTGGCAACCGAATAGGCATTTTGAATCTGGTTGTGTTTTCAAATAGCATGTTCTATTATACTTTCCCTTCTTAATACTTCTAGTATAGACACCATTTCATTAATATTTTTCTCCCTCGTGTTTCTAGCTTAGTTTGATGCAATTAGCAATTTTAGCCGATCGATTAATTCATTCAATTTCAATAGACCTACTCCACATGTTTTGAATTCAAACTTTTAAACATAGTCCTTCTTTCTTCCTTGATGGTGTCCGTTTTGAACTCTTCCAAAGTTCTACTAGATACCTTAGCACATAATTTTCAAACTTTTTGTTCACTGGAAACTCGTTCAAATTCTGTACAGCATATAGGTTGAATTTTCTTCTGAAATTCAAAGTTGACTTGATCATGCCTAAGTAATTTGGTAAATCTTTGTCTAAGGTCAAGTTGTCATTTTCAGGGCTATTGTTTTTAAAAGTTATCAGATTGTATAGTCCTCTAGTACCAGGGTAGGTCTTATTTTTTAAGGTTATGTTGCTAGTTTCTGAATCAATTTCCAGCTCATTTTTCCCCAAACGCTATTCGTTTTTTCCAGTATTATATTTCACGCCATAAATTGATATGTCTATATTTTCTTCATGATTTCGGGTCAACAGATCTGCATAATAAAGATGTATTGGTTCCTCGGAAATTGTTTGCTTAATTTTTTTTAAAGGTGGTTCCACGTTTTCATCTTTAACTTTTCTCACTGGTTTCGGAATTTTTTATGCAATGTCTTGTAACTGAGTAGGGGCGACTTACAACCGTTTAATCAATCGCTTATGCGTTTGTTTAAATTCTTGCTGCGGAGTGGTTTTTTTATGTTCCACATATTTTTTACGATATCTTGTATCTGTCGAAGCCTGCGTCTACCATCTTCAAACTCTAGATGTCAACTAAACTGTTGCTTCTTTTCCAATATTTATATACTCGTCGAAATTTTTCTGTATCGCCCTTCATTTATAACAAACTCTTTCACAATAGTTATAAAATTGTGTTTTGCTCCATCTTCATCCCAGCATTGTATACACATTTCTTTAAATTTTATTAAGGACATATCACTACCAGCATGATTTAGAAAGATATACCGAGATTGGTATCGTCTTGTCTCGACAATGCAATCGCATTGTCGCTACCTCTGAGTCCATGCTTTAACGGGCATAAGCTCGGTATAAGTAAAAACAATCAATGTTTTATGCCTACCATACGAGAAAAACTGTGTGATCTGTCTTTGTTCATTTGCAGGAGTATCGCCAAACTCCATAACTGAATCTTCCTTGACATCTCCAGGCCCCATAAGATCATCATAATTTTTATATTCGTGGTAACCAATTTCTTCACTTAAGGGTTCGAATACACTTCTTAATAGTTCATATTTTAGTTGGTAAAGGATTTTCGAAAACACAAACATTTTGAATTTAAGTCCGTTTTATGTAAAATTAAAGTTATCAATGGGTTGGTTTTTCCGCAGGGACTGGGATTGAAATGATCATTTGAACTTTGCATTAAAAGTCTAAGTTATTATTTCATCTTATTAACTATAATACCTTAGTATTTATTAACTTGCCTTGTGCAATTAATTACCTAATATGTATATTAAATAGTTGGCTTACAGCCGTAATTTTGAGCGTCGCTTCCCGTCTATAACTGACATAAGTAAAAAACTCGACACTGTCAGGTATGATTGACAAAATGTCTAACGTAATTGAAAGTTAGATTTATCTATGGTGACATACATGATTCAGATTTGTAAAAAATTTTCAATTTTAGCATCAGTCCCGGTAGTATAATTAGTAAATAAGTTAGCCCGGAAAGCTGAAATGCAGGTTCAAATCCTGTCTGGGCCCTAATATTTTCCTTGTTTCAATTATTAGCTCAATTGGAAATTGTTGACTTACCTTCAATTCTAACTTTGCCTGACTAGCTCAACAGAAATGTTGGAGTTTTCAGAATTATATCAAACACAGCATTATCACAAAGCATTTATACAGTATGAAATATTTTCTCTCATACAAAAGCTTACAGAACATTTACAACATCGTTTCTTTCAAACATCAAATTATTTCTATCAAGTGTTTATTTATTTAACAATAAAAATGTTCCACATCAAATCAGCCTACAAGATTTTCCACATTTAAAATCATCGTTTCAAACAGCAGTTACCAAAGAACATATTGGCTTAAATCTTCTTTTCAATTATTTAATTAAAATTTTAAAGTAGCGTTATATTGAAGAAATTTCCCTTTTCGTAGTACATAATTACATTTAATAATTTCCATTTTTATACAGGTTTCGTTGAAAACATCACTTCTTTATTTATTGTAACATCGTAATTATTAAATTAAGGTATACGTACTGCATACTTTAAATATTATCTTCTCAACGCAACATGCTCGCGACTTAATCGAAATAACATTTCGCTATCGAATTTATGAATGAATCTTTTAATCAAAGTTCCGCGTTTATATACAAAATTATGTATATTCTAGTACGTTCGAGCTTCGTATGGAATTCCATTCCAAAGAATACGCACCTCTCTGATATAATTCTCTTAGAATTCCTCATTAGCGTTCAAAATCGTCGCGTTTTATTACTTCGTTAACGCGATCCACTCATTAGTGACGTGCGCTGCTCGTCTTTATTTTACACTCAAGGTTAATACTCGCGGTCTCTTTCTATCCTACAGTGAATGCGAAAGATCATAAGTATTTCTTATCAATTTTTGTTACATTTTCTGGGTTTTTCAATGTTTCGGCCGCTTCTTGGATAAACGTTTTCTTATTAATTAGTTGATATGAAGCGGACGTATTCTCCCGAAACTTGTTTTTGAATCTCGTCTATTCCAGAAAATTATTTACATAAAATGAATTTATGTAGTACAAAAATCGATGTATATGATTAATTTAAAGCTTTAATGGCATTATGATGCAAACTAGTTGCATTTTTATAGAAAATATTTGCTTTCACGGTAAAACGTGTTTTAATACCCAAAATTAAGATTAGAATTGGGGGTTTTAAATACACGAAATTATTTATTTTTATGCATGGAAAGGACATTTCTTTTTAGCCCTTTTGCGTAGGCCCACTAGTTTAGGTGAAGTTGTTGAGCAAATTATGGCGGGATATGTGTTAAGGCGGTATAGAGCTGGAAGCCAACTGGTTTAGCTATGTTTGCAGCATGAGCAAGTTTTGCTACTTTTGTAATAATTCATCATTGAGCGAGATCAAGAATGTTTAGATATTTCACCTCATCTGAGTTAGGTGAAAGATAAGTATTTCGACTCATTACAATTTTTTTGCGTAACAAGAGAGTATCGTTTATCAACATTTGATGTTTGTGCAAAACAAATAAACCATAAATGAACTCAAGCCACATTACTCCGATAGACGGAGCAAGTTTACAAAACCCGTTTCGGAATCAGCCTCTCTAGTGTTCCTTTTTATTTTTCAAATTCTTACTAGAAATATTTATATATTTACTATTTTTAACTTAAAACGCTTGTTTCTAAGAAAGTATAAGCATTACCTTTTTTTACTACTGATCAGTTTTACATGTTGCAAAACGAGATGCTCACTTTGTTCATACATTATAAAAACATGTCAGTAGATTATACTTTTTCAAGTAGAAATTATTTTTGTTTGTTATAAATAAAAATTCGATGGAGATGTCCTTTCTTTATTTTTGGACCCCTTCTACGCCTTTTTGAGTTAGCGCGGCATTTTTAGTTTTTTTATAAGTAATCGTGATTCGTTCGGGTCTTTGCTTTACTATCCTTTCGGTTTCTGCCTGGACTCGTGCATTCTACGGAAACAATTGGTGGTATAAAGGTGCAAAAAAATTTTCCTCTGTGGTTCCAGTTTCCCTTATGCGTCTATCTACTGCAACAAAAGTTTTTCTATTGGGAACAATACTTCCTGGATATTTTTCTGCGTATCTTCTTACAGTCCTTTTAGACTTGCCTTGGCATTCTCCTAGAACCAAATGCATGTTAGCATATTCAGAGAATGTGTATGTTATCATTTTTGTGTTTAATTATTAAAGAAATAATAAGAAATAAGCAAGCTGTAGTTACGTATTGAACGAGTATAACTTTTGACAACTACACCGAGTAAGAGAAACCTACTAGATTCAGCAACAGTTTGTAATTATTTTATTTTAACAGTAAAACTAATATGAATGAAACAGTATTTTTACAAAATATGTACATATTTGTCAACTTACTGTATTTGATTTAAATCAGATACCAGTTTTGAATTCATAAAATAAATCTTTGCATTTTTGAAAGAATTAATAGTACGTTGTTTTAATGCATGAGCTAAGTATGACTTAATTTAAAATATCTTGAAAATAAAAACCCCACAGATATTAACCAAGAGTTCCTTTTTCGTGGTAAATTGTATGAGGAATATTTATGAGTTTTAATTTTACAGGGGGTGCAAAAAGTATAGGTTAAAATAGTTTAATAACCCCCTTATTCTACACCAGTGATTCTCTACCTCTATTTTTGCTGCGGTACACTTTTAACAATTTCAAAATGTGGCAGCACACTAACGAAAAAATAAGTTTAAAAGAATTTTACTTACCTATAACAAACTGTGTAAAAGCGGTACGTTTGATTCGGTTCGGCCGAATAATTTAGTCGACATAACAATAATGCAGACGACGCGCTGTAATGATCGCGGCATAACTCATTAAATATCGTTTTCTGTCGCGTTCTTGTTCCAATAAATGACTGCAAAAAGTACAGACAAAATAATTTTTATTGTTTGCATTTCTAAAATTTGGCGGCACACTTCAAAAACTTGACGGCACACAAAAGTGCCTGGGCACAGTGGCTGAGAATCATTTTTCTACGCCAATGGATTATCCTATTTTGTCGAAATGAAGTGTAATAATTCGTATTAGTAAACAACTAAGGTGTACCTATTTTCAAGTTAAAGTCTCTACCCTAAATGAATATATTCTAAAAAACATGTATTTTACAATATCACTTCATCAACCTGTATAATGGAAACGGGTGGGTTTACAGTAAACTGTTAACTAACTTTCCTTGATAGTTCGTCAAGATCTATACATTCCCCAATTTACGGTACTTTATTTTGAAACACCATGTATAAAGAAAAAATATTCATTTTAATTTTATACAGCGACTTTTATTCTTAAAACCAGTATAAAGACGAGGTAATATAAACAGTGCGTTCATCAATAAAATTTTTTTCTATAGTACCTATCCAAGAAGGTGGCGATCTCATTTAAAAAGAAAAATAAGGAAAAAAGGAAAATTAACACGTAATTTGAATTCGCCAGTCTTAGTTCTATTAATTAATTTACTTAAACGAAACGATTAAAAACTTTTTCTATTTGGAAATTTTCGGATAAGTAGCGATTCTTTCAATATAAGAATTTTGTTAACACATCATTTGTGGTTATGTAAATTTCAGTAATAGATAAGGTTTTATCGGAGTTCTAAGTTTGTTTGTCCTAATTTTCTTCAGTCAGGAAACGGTTAGAAATACGCATGTATACACCGTATGTGCGGATGTTTGTTTATTTGTTTTATAATATATGCTAAGAAATTTAATATATTACATTCCATTAACCACAATTCAATTTGCATGTATTTTACAGCAGCATATATAATAGAACTGCATAATATAACCATTAGGTTAATCTATGTTTACATTTACACGTGTGTAAAAATTTGGTGTTAAATAAATCCTAGTTAATTTTTTTAACTGGAA
Source organism: Platerodrilus igneus (assembly GCA_036346225.1). Taxonomy (NCBI): domain Eukaryota; kingdom Metazoa; phylum Arthropoda; class Insecta; order Coleoptera; family Lycidae; genus Platerodrilus; species Platerodrilus igneus. The sequence goes on from JARFIW010000565.1 coordinate 8,249,911, forward strand.
ATCTAGTTGTTATACGTGAATTTGACGTGGGCAACATTTAGATTTTGAAAAAATATACGATAAGCTGAAGGCTACTTAGAAACAACAAAGGCTAAATCCCTGGCTAGCTCGTGGCGAAAAAAGAGTAGTTTGCGGAGAATATTAACAAATCTCTACCCAGGAACACTTTTGGGCTGACCTGGTAACTTATGTTCAATATGGAAAGCCTAGCATCAACACGCAGCCAATGAGTTACAATCATGAACGCTATTTTCTTGATTAGGTTTCATTTTTATTTTCAAATTTTTAAAATTTAATAATTGTCAGGTTCTTGCCATACTCTCCTCTTATCAAGTTGAAACCTGTCTTTAAACAAAGTCAAAACAATACCAAATGATTTAATCACTAATAATATTTACTTAAATTTATAACGAATGTCAAGTTTAAAAGTTTAAAAAACAGTTCTGTACATAACCTGAAGTTCAATGAACGTAATCAATTTTATCTGTAAACTGATTTGATCACAAAATAATTTAAACAAAATCAAGGGGTTAACCGGGTACTCCGATTTTTGAAAATCTACTAAAAATCACTCTAGCATTTACTTACTGTTTTACTTACTTAGTTTTTCCAATGTTTAGCTTTTTTAAACTGGTCAAAATCAACCTCAATGAACAAAATTCGTAATCTTGTTTCTATTTACAATATCCAGAAAGTCTAATACACCGAATAATAGATTGCAAATTTTTGTCCTAATGTTCGATGGACATTTCTTATAGCATATTTCCCACTGATTACGAATCTGTTAAGAGAATATTTGTATCACACTCCTGTCAAAAGGTATTTCGATGGGCGTTTCTTATAGCATTTTTGCCACTGATTACGACTCTGTTAAGGGAATATTTCTATCACACTCCTGTCAAAAGGTATTAGTATTTTTATAGCGAAACGTTTTATTATGTAATGTTTATTTTTGTTATAATACATATTATGCATACCATGTAAGTATCGAATCTCAATATTTTTTGCATGTGATTTTCGTTTGTAGAGTGAGTACCGCTGGAATATCCCTAATTATGTTTCAACATTTGTGAAACTTTAACCATGTTGGTCACTCACAGACGCTAGATTTGCGAGGAAAATGTCCAAACGCGAGTGGTAAAAATGAGTCGTCAAAGACATATTGCAACCCATAACGCTGTATGTGGAAGTCAAAAGATTCACAATTTGTTCGTAATTTTTGCCTTTGTATTTCCTATGAAATTGCAATACGCCTCTTTAAATGATATCCATGCAGCAACCTCTATCTCGGTTAATTTTGAATCGAATACACTGTCTTTTATGATGGCACAAATTTGCGGTCCAATAAAAACTGCTTTTTCTATTTTTGCCTCAATTTAGGAAACTCCTCTCTCAGATATTTTGATCAGTCACCATCTCTATGTAAAGCTTTGACAAAGTTTTTCATTAGTCCCAGTTTTATATGCTGAGATAGTAGCAAAACTTTTTTTGTATAAACGATAGGAAAATTTTTAACACGTTGTTCTCCAGCAACAAGATTTTCTCTGTATTGTTCTGTCTTTTACAAAGTAGTGTTTATCCTTTGCGCAGAGGAAGCAGCAGTACTTGGTGTAACCCAATTGCATTCCTAACAAAAATGCATCGGCTTTTACATTAACACATATGCACTACCCATGTTCTGTATACTTAATTTTTGCGGGCAAAATTTTCATATTGTCATAGTTTTCCTTCATATGTAGTGCGTGGGCAATAGGAACAGGGGTGTTCGAATTTTTATTGTAGAGGAGAACTCCCTTCAATCTTAGAGTAAATGAATCAATAAATATACTCTACTTATTAGTTTTTTATTTACATCCTAATGCATCTATTAGTCCAGCAACATCTATACAGTACACCAACTGATCACACGATGCATAAAGTGAGGAAAAGCTTATTTACGTCCGCGATATGTAAAAATATGCGTACCACTCTGTAATAGATTCCAACACTGCAACCTGTATCCCGACAGTTCGGCTTGAACTTTTAACAAATTGAAATCTCGTACTAAGTCGTTAAGCTCATCTTGTGAAAATAAACGTAGAGTATCTATATCAAACGGTTGGAACTTAAGATCCGTGTAATAGATCAATATTACCTTTAGCAGCATTCATAGCATCCTCAAGTGTATTTATTAGATTCTAGATGTTTGGGACAGGCGAATTCTGGCTGTGAAGAATTGGTCTGGGTGATTGCAGGTTTGAGTACAATACAGTATGCTTTGACTTCAGTGAAATTTCTGATAAATTTGCCAAGCAAAAATCATAATGTGTAACACGATCTTTAGGTTCTCTTCACAATATAGGGACTGTAAGAGGTATTGTTTTTTTGTAATATCTAATCGCAACTTCGCCACATCCGTAACAAAACGAATCCGTTTGATTTACACATTTTGCAACATTCTATAAAACCTATTAACAACATACAGTAAAATATTATTTTTTTATTTATATTTTATATCTATTTATAGACGCGTCTAGGATATCAACTGCTGCTCATCTTGTCTGCGGCTTTAATATATCTTACGCCGGCCTTTCTAGCGATTTCTATAACTTATTATAATGATCCATGCGGACGAGAAAGAAAAAAAATTAAGTCGGCAAAGAAACTAGCCCGCGCCGAGTACCGCAACAAAAAAAAGAGATAAAACAAAATTAATGTTATGCTAGCTAGAAAGTTGTAGAGTGGAGTGAGTCACCAAGAAAGAAAAGAAAACCTTAAATTCTAGTTAGAAAACATGATACCAAGAACATTTACAAAACCTCTAGTTAAAAACATGGTACAAAAGAACAATAGCTCGCGTAGAAACTAACATTTGTCTAAAACATCCCGAAGAATTTACACAGTATAAAGTTTACGCAAAATAATAGATACTCTCTGCTACCTCAAATTAATTTTTAATGTCAGTTCTAATATTTACATAAAACAAAATCAAGCAAAGAAAATATACAATAATTTTTACCTTTAAGCCAAATATTTATATAAAATAGAAATTAAACAAAAATATGTATAGTGCACTGTTTTCAGTCCTGCGGTTACTCAATATTAAATCTTGGATATCAAAATAATCATAAAAACCATATACTTTCATATTGTCCACAAGTAACTCTTAAAGCAAATATAAAGAAATAGTAAAGTAATAGCAAGGATCAGCAGTAAAGGAAACGCATCTACACGCGAAATGCATTTTGCTGCAGCTGTAACAAATTATTAGGAAAAAACGCCGCACTTAAATAATAGTGTACCCTAAATTTTTATATAGAAAATTTTTATGATCAGACAATGTAAAACTTAATCTGTACATAAATACCCAAACAGTAACTAGGAACAACGTTTTGCCCCACCCTTAAATTGTTCTTATTTTTGTATTTTCAACATCATTCGTGAGGTAAATGGTGGTTGTGATTATTATGACGATTACAAATTCTTATGTACAGTTTTGGTTTCAGAAAATCTAACCGGCAATCCACCAAAAAACTCAGTGAAATGTCCTCGCTAAAAATTCTGTTCCGATAAAGTTTCGGAAACCTCAACTCTACTAAAAAAGAATGGTCGCCGACTAACTCAGTGGGTCTAATGGTGTTAGTGTTTGAAGATGGTCCCAGAATGCTGTACTGTGTGAACTACGTTTTAATCGGGAATTATTTTGAACGCCATCCAATCTCAAAATATGGGGGTTACTAGGAAAAAATCCCAGAAGGAATGACCAGAAAATGCTAAAACCCATCAGGAAAGTGATTCTGGCCTCAAATTCATACAAGGCATAATAACCTAAAACAAACGTTAATAATAAGAATAATTAATATACCTATTTAAAACTGCTAGTTAAAGGAAGGTTGTAAAATCAAATGTGAAATTAGCTGAATATTAATCAAAACTCTAGGTAATTGCAATATATTTTATTACAAAAAACTGTGTTTACCCTCCACTCAGACCGCCAGATCATCAGTATATCTTGGCGGGTTAAAACAACCAGAAGGTTACATACAGGTTGGAATCCTGTTCGGAACCTTATATTTTCTATCTTTCAATTACTAGCTAGATTTGAAATGATCGTTTTGGTTTTGCATAAAAGTCTAGGTTATTATTTCATCTTATAAACTTGGAAAATTTTATAAATCTAAATCATGTTTGTCACCAAATATCAATCTAACTTTCAATTCCGTTTGGTATTTTTGTCAATCATATCTGACAGTGTCAAGTTTTTGACTTATGTCAGACAGAGACAGGAAGCGACGCTAAAATTTACGGCTGTACGCCAACATTTAATATACATATTAGGTAATTAATTTGGGCGGCGTTTCTTGTCTATATATGACATGTCAAAAACTTGACATTGTCAGATATGATTGACAAAAATGCCAAACGCAGTTGTGAGTTAGGTTGATGTGTGGTGACATAAATGAGTTAGATTTCTAAAATTTTCCAATTTTTCACCAGTCCCGGTAGTGTAATTGGTTAATACATCTGCCCGAAAAGTTGAAAATGCAGGTTCAAATCCTGTCTGGGACTTTGTATTTTCCTTATTTCAATTACTAACTCGATTTGAAATGATCATTTGGGCTTTGCATAAAAGCCTAAGTCATTATTTCAACTTATTAACTACATATATATATATATATATATATATATATATATATATGTATATATTACTATGCTATTTATCCTCTTTCCGGTATTCTCGTTCCACGTTGATGCGTCATATAACTTTATTGCTATGTTCGTATCGGCTTTCTATTCTGCGTCTCTAAACCTATACCTCTTTTTATATATCTGCCTCGGCTAGCTCAAACTAATTAATACAGAGTGCCCAACGACACGACAATGAAGACTGTTTAACCCTCTTTTCTCTATCTCCTATATGTTAAGATAATGTAAATGAAGCAAACTAAAAATTCGTATAATAATCGACATATTTACACTTTGTATCTTAATAGCTTATTAGTTTGATTTTATATTCAAAAAATAGCCTCTGAATAGAATATTAATATTCTGATTCCATATCCATATCTGATTCTACCAAAATTAGACTCCCTGAAAGTCAGCAAAAATACCACTATAATTTTCTTTGAAGCCCTTTTGAACTTTCAAATGATATTCTTTTTTTTTATAAATTCTCAAAAGATTTTTGATAACCCTTACAAATACTTTAATATAAATAATTGAAAATGTACAAAAAAATTGAAAATACAGTCTTATACTAATAAAGGATTATAAATCTCTGACCTGTGTTTTCCCTGTTTGTTTCCTGGAACTGCTTCTGTATGTGGATGGTCGGCACCCCTGGATTGTTCCAATTTGTTTCTCTGTTACTGCTTCCCCCACTTAATTCTTAGCGTAGTTTCCTCAACTTGTTAACCAGAATAATTACTTAAATCTGCTTGAATTCTCTCTTCGGATTTTACCCAGATATTTGGTTTATTCTATTTTAATTCTTATAGTCTGCTTATTCTTTATGATTACTTGGAATGACTTGGAGTTTATACGTCGTTGTCTGAAGATTATTTAGAATTGATCCGTCGTTATTTGAAGGTCTATTTAGAATTTTTGTTTAAAGTTCATACGTCGTTGTTTGAAGGTTATTTAGAATTGATCCCTTGTTATTTTAAGCTTATTTAGAGCCCTATATTCTTAAATATTAGAATTATATTTAATTAATAATTTACCTCACGTTTTTAAAAGCAAACGGCCGTTCTATTGTATTAATTGGCACTTTACTTTGCACTTTGATTTCATTCAATTATTTATTTTTACTAAGTTCACTTTGCGTAGTAATTTATGTTTTGCTGACGTGGCTTGTGCCTTGGTTACAGAGATACTGGCTGTTTACAAGGTCCGCGTCCTATTTAAAGACTTCACCTACGTATTTTTCCTATTGGTTTTCCTCGCGCGTTTGTAGATTAAGGCATTGCGTCTTGCGCTATCACTGCAGGACTCGGTATTTCTTAAAGTTTCTTGTCCAGACCCTTGGTAAACGCTTTATTTCTCACGCAGGCGTTCTATATTATGTAGCATATTCCCCAGAACATTCAAATTTCTATTGTATTGTGTCACGTCGTCTTATTTGTGCATGCTATAGTTTAAATTTTATCACATCACGGACCGTCTGTTATTTATTGTTTATTACTCCAAATATGTTCGATTTTATAAAAATACAATGTCTTTTGGTCACGTATTAACATTTCTATAATGTCGTATTTGAATGCGTTTACTTATTTATGCGTTAGTATTTTGAATGCTATTATAATGCTAGGACGCCAGGTTGTTTACCTTTATCGATTGAATGTTTATTTTAATAAAACTCGTTGCGTTGAAAACATTATTTTTGCTTGTTTCTTTTTAACTGTAGACTTGTATATTTAATTTAAACCGTATTAATATACGTACACATTATTAATTCTTGCTAGATCTGTTTATTGCAGAATGGAGCTTCCCTTTAATGAAGTAAATTGGTTATAATTTATATACAGTGTGCTGACTATTGACTTTATGTACTCGTAAAATTGTCAATTTACTCTCATTTAATGATGGAATTGTTTGGTTTTCTAAATAATATTTACATGTATCTTACGACCTCTATGACTTAATATACCCTTAAATTACTTTGATATCACAGCATTATATATTATATATATATATATATATACACACACACACACACACACACACACACACACACACACACACACACACAGAGTGTTTCAATTTTGAGGGCAACTGTGGGAATCTCATCTAATATAAGTAATAGCGGTTAGGTTTAAATTTGGCACTTCTGCAGAATTTTGTGCTGAACAGAAACTTCACCTAACTGCATTTGTTTTCGTATTATGGTAAAAAAACCAAAAAAGTTGATTTTTGTTTTTTATTCATAACTTTGTTATTTGAAAACATATCAGAAAACTGTAACGGCATTCTTAAGACAATTTTTATTTCTTAGCAACTGCAGTTATTAATTTTTTTTACAAAACCTTTCGTTACTTTTGAACCATCATCAACTTTCTTATTTCTTATGGACGCCGTATTAGATTTTTATGCCGTTGTATAGAGATTTATTCCCGATTGCAAAAATGTATAATATCCCTACATTATTATTACTAAGAAATCCGTTATTCTCAATAAAGTATTTTGTACGCAATTAAGATACGTCTGAAAAAATAAACAATAAAGTGACTATCAAAAATTTATTTATTTTAATATTTTACAAAGTAGGGCACGAAGTATGCCAAAAATAAAATAGAAAAATAAAATTTACAGTAAATGCTCAAACAGAAACCCATTCTGTTCGATACAGAGACGAATCCTTTTTTTCATATTATTTACCATTCTCTGAATTGTTCTCCAGGGAATATTTAAAAACGCAGCCCGTATAACGTTTATCAATTCGTCAATGTTTTGAAATGGACCTTTATACACTACATTTTTAATTGTTCCCGAAACAAAGTAATCTAATATACTTAAATCAGGAGATCTGGCAGGCTATGGGGTTACACTAACGTTTCCAATCCATTTATTTGGAAAAATTACTGAATTGTGTGTTGGGGCTCCACCCTGTTGCTACTATAAATCTTGCAACTGATTGTATGCAATGCTGTCTAGATACTCCATTAATTGTCCTCTTAAAAACTGTAGGCACCTTTCTGCATTTAAGGTTTCCTCATAAAAGTATGACCCTAAAATTTGATCTTTTCAAACACCAACCCAAACATTAACGCCAAATAGATGTTGATTTCGAATCTCTCTATTCCGTCTTGAATTTGAAATAGATCAATAATATTCATTATTGCGATTGAACATTCCGGTAGTCGAAAAGTGACATTCATCTGTCCACATAATGTTATTTAAAAAATCCCGTCGTCAGTAATTCTGGTTTGCAACCAATTACAAAAATTTAAACGCCTGTCGTTATCATTAGCGTGTAATGTTTGACTAACGTGTATTTTATACGGTTTGTAGTTGTTGTTTTTTAATGCCCTCCAAACTGTAGAACAAGGCAAATGCAAATTAGCAGCTATCTCCCGAGTGTATATCGATGGATTATTAAGAACCTAAAAAATGATATTTTACACATTACTATCTAATACCATAAATAAACAACAAACGGAGAATTACATGTTCAATTATCGTTTCTCTATTTTCTTCTACAACTCGACTTCCATAACTTGCCCTGGGTCTATTGAAACTTACGAACACAATTAAATTTCGATGTAATTATAAAAAGTAAGTTTCATTCGGATGCCGCCTTTCAGAGTATATTTCTGAATAGGCCATACGCACATTTCTGCTATTCTTGTTGCACGCATAATAAACTTGTAGCATATCAAGCTGTTCTTCATTAGAAAAGCGCATTTTAATTGCTAGGTAGCACGATATTTAAATTAAATCACAATACTACTGGCAATTGTTTTACCATTGTTTCTTTATGACGGTATCTTGATTGGGCACAAAACGTATTATTAAGAATAATCGATTTTTTGGTAACAATATTATAAGGATTATTACACATTTTTGAAATCAGGAAAAAATTCTTTACACAACGGCATAAAAATCTAATATAGCGTCCATAAAAAATAAGAAAGTTGATGATGGTTCAAAAGAAACGAAACGTTTTATAAAAAATTTAATAGCTTCAATTGCTAGAAAATAAAAAATTGTCTAAAGAATGCCGTTGCAGTTTTCTAATATGTTTTCAAATAACAAAGTTATGAATAAAAAACGAAATCAATTTTTTTGGTTTTTTTTACCATAACACGGAAACAAATGCAGCTAGGTGAAATTTCTTTATGGTATATTGTTCAGCACAAAATTCTGCAGAAGTGCCAAATTTAAACCTACCTGCTGTCACTTATATTAAATGAGATCCCAAGGGTTGCCCTCGAAATTGAAACACCCTGTGTATATATATATATATATATATATATATATATATATATATATATATATATATATATACAGGGTGAGTTTTTAGTGTGGCAACGGTCGATAACTCCGTTATTATAAAAGCTACGTAACCCAAATTTGGAGGCATATTAGGCATGCCTAAAGTGCACATTTTAAAAATATTTGGAAGCATACAGGGTGTTTCATAATTCCAGGGCATATTAAACTTATATTTTTTTAAATGGAACATTCTATATATTATTACATTTCTGAAAAGCCCATAAAAAGAGCTTTAATTTGATATCAAATTGTATTTGTCTATTCCTTTTAGTTTTTGAGATATTCAACTGTTTTTAAAAAAAATGACCCTGATTGGATACATTACCACTGCACTAATACACAACTTATGTTAATTTTCAAGACGCAGAAAATTTTACCATATACCATAGTATATTTGTAAATATCACTTTTTTGAAATTTCTTCACAGTATACAGGGTGTGTCAGGTTTCGCAAAATGCAATTTTCAAATTTTTTTTTAAATGGCACCCTACCAATTTTATTGCAACAATGGATAGCTCATTAAGTGTCCTTTCATTTTTGTTAAGCATTCCCTAAATCCATTACTTTCTGAGATATTTTTGATTTTCTTCAAATTTTTGAATGTTTTTAATTTACATAACTAAAAATAACTTACTATTGGAGAATATTATAAAACAATTAATACATATTGATTAACAATCAACTACACTTATCCAATAACAATTTTCACTAAAGATATAACAACCTACAATAATACGCTATCAACAGAATTCTGCCAGATCAACAATATGCATTTTATAGAAAATGTTCAAACAGGAAATCAGGCAGGCTTTGAAAAAAATAACAATTACAATCAAAATGTCATTTAGGTTTATTAATTGTAGTGTGTTGCCATTTAACACATTATCAGTTCTGTTTTAAATGTAATCTTTGAAGGAGTTTTCAAAATGAATTTTAAATTGGAAGAACAAATAAATATGATTTGGGTATTGGGAGCAAGTTTAAAAAATTTCCTACTTGCATCAAGAATATACCAAGAGAGATATCCTGTTAAATAACAACACACTACAATTAATAAACCTAAATGACACTTTACATGTAATAGTTATTCTTTTCAAAGCCTGCCTGATTTCCTGCTTGAACATTTTCTATAAAATGCATATTGTTGATCTGGCAGAATTCTGTTGATAGCGTATTATTGTAGGTTGTTATATCTTTAATTAAAATTGTTATTGGATAAGTGTAGTTGATTGTTAATCAATATGTATTAATTGTTTTATAATATTCTCCAATAGTGTTATTTTTAGTTATGTAAATTAAAACATTCATAAAATTTGAAGAAAATCAAAATATCTCAGAAAGTAATGGATACAGGTATAGGGAATGCTTAACAAAATGAAAGGACACTTAATGAACTATCCATTGTAGCAATAAAATTGGAAGGTGCCATTTAAAAAAATTTAAAATTGCATTTTGAAACCTGACCCACCCTGTATACTGGGAAGAAATTTCAAAAAGTGATATTTACAAATATCTATGGTATATGGTAAAATTTTCTGTCTTGAAAATTAACATAAGTTGTGTATTAGTGCAGTGGCAATGTATCTAATCGGGGTAATTTTTCTAAAACAGTTGAATATCTCAAAAACTACAAGGAATAGATAGATACAATGTGATATCAAATTAAAGCTCTTTTTATGGGCTTTTCAAAAATGTAATAATATATAGGGTGTTCTATTTAAAAAAATGTAAGTTTAATATGCACTGGAACTATGAAACACCCTGTATGCTTTCAAATATTTTTAGAATGTGCACTTTAGGCATGCCTAATATGCCTCCAAATTTGGTTTACGTATCTTTTATAATAACGGAGTTATCGACCGTTGCCAAACTAAAAACTCACCCTGTATATATATATATATATATATATATATATGAGAAAAAACGCATTAATGTCAATTAGAGCACTATTCAAATTCTCAGTAATGAATCATAAAAGCGCAAACTTTTCTAAAGTTCGTGTACATGAAATTGCGCTTTATATTAGTCAAATGGATGGATACTTTACGAAAATCTTTCGTTCATTCATCAACTAAAATTCCTTATTAGAAAGACCCTTTTACTTTTGCTGATATAAATTTGCATAAACTCATTAATATAAAAGTGTTACTTGTAGATCGTCACGTAGTCATTTATTAATTTATTGAATAAACTTAACAGTTGCTGTATAATAGCAATATCAAAACATCTGGTATTTATAAAGAGAAACATTCAATGCGATTAGAAAATAAAAAGGATATATTTTACGTATCGCAAATGAGGTCGACTTCGCATTAATGTAATCGCTCGCCGAATGAAATCGTTTGTTATGAACGAAGTAATTCCTTTTGGTACGAAGTGCCTGCCTATTCGTGAGTTTCAACAGTGGGTTAGAATGAAGTTTTCTGGAACAAATGGTTGTTGATAATCTGAATTACATATTATACGTATAGGAGTAGATTTACTTTTCTGCGAGCCAGTGAAGTTATTTTAAAAGTACTTAGTTTAATAAAAATAAGTGCAAGTAAACATATAGTAATTGAAAGTGTTTACGGTTAGTTTTTTTCACTGATTTCAATAAAATCGTAAATAGATCTGTGTTATTTAAATTATTTAGTTAATGGCGCGTTTTAGGACTGCTATTAATACTTTAATTGATACTCCAATTAATGCTTCAATTATTGCTTCGCTAATTTAATTTATTTTTTAAACATTACTGCTAAGGTAAGCTCTAATCTGATTTGATTAAGCTGCGGATGAATTCATTGCAAAGTAGCTTTCTTTGACTTAAACCTGGCGAAGGTATTGTATAATTTTATTCGAGAAGCAATCCTTGTGAAGGAAATCTGTGCTAATGGTTTTAAAGTATTAGAAAACTATTTAGTCAGGAACTAATTCAAGACACCCAAATTCAAAGGTCAGATTAGCTTTTAAGATTTGTGTATTTCAGTGAAGGACTTAACGGAAATATTTAAATCAGAATTTTGTATGGAATAATATTTATTTGAGGAGTTGTACATTTTGGAAATTATTTATAACAAACTGCAATTTACACGTGTTTTTGATACAAGGTATATTTTTGAAGAAATAATATCGGTGGTGAGAGCACTTTTAACACGGGAAATCTATGAAACTGTATTCTGAGTGTAAATTGAAACTTTTGGAACTGGTATATTTTTACCCGTCCAGGAGTTTCAATGGTAGACTAAGAGTTATTTCTGATTCGATTTATTCAAACATCTGTATTTCTAAGTTTAATTTGCAAGAAATTAATACTACATTGATTCTGCTAGATGTGGCACACTTAAACATCTAATTTTTACCACTGTTAGTGTCAAATTAAGAATTTTAATCAATTTTATTAATTTTGAGTATTGCCAATATGCATAAAATAATATAAGCGGCTTACACTTCGGACATCTGTCCGTCTGACACAAAATATTGTTCAGCCCAGTCTTTGAACTGGCTTCTCACATATCTTCATACTTATCTGATTAAAGTTTCAAGCTTAAACATACTTCCTAATTATAGCTATGCAGTTTTCTAATATGTTTTCAAATAACAAAGTTATGAATAAAAAACGAAATCAACTTTTTTGGTTTTTTTTACCATAACACGGAAACAAATGCAGCTAGGTGAAATTTCTTTATGGTATATTGTTCAGCACAAAATTCTGCAGAAGTGCCAAATTTAAACCTACCTGCTGTCACTTATATTAAATGAGATCCCAAGGGTTGCCCTCGAAATTGAAACACCCTGTGTATATATATATATATATATATATATATATATATATATATATATATATATATATATATATATATATATATATATATATATATATATGAGAAAAAACGCATTAATGTCAATTAGGGCACTATTCAAATTCTCAGTAATGAATCATAAAAGCGCAAACTTTTCTCAAGTTCGTGTACATGAAATTGCACTTTATATTAGTCAAATGGATGGATACTTTACGAAAATCTTTCGTTCATTCATCAACTAAAATTCCTTATTAGAAAGACCCTTTACTTTTGCTGATATAAATTTGCATAAACTCATTAATATAAAAGTGTTACTTGTAGATCGTCACGTAGTCATTTATTAATTTATTGAATAAACTTAACAGTTGCTGTATAATAGCAATATCAAAACATCTGGTATTTATAAAGAGAAACATTCAATGCGATTAGAAAATAAAAAGGATATATTTTACGTATCGCAAATGAGGTCGACTTCGCATTAATGTAATCGCTCGCCGAATGAAATCGTTTGTTATGAACGAAGTAATTCCTTTTGGTACGAAGTGCCTGCCTATTCGTGAGTTTCAACAGTGGGTTAGAATGAAGTTTTCTGGAACAAATGGTTGTTGATAATCTGAATTACATATTATACGTATAGGAGTAGATTTACTTTTCTGCGAGCCAGTGAAGTTATTTTAAAAGTACTTAGTTTAATAAAAATAAGTGCAAGTAAACATATAGTAATTGAAAGTGTTTACGGTTAGTTTTTTTCACTGATTTCAATAAAATCGTAAATAGATCTGTGTTATTTAAATTATTTAGTTAATGGCGCGTTTTAGGGCTGCTATTAATACTTTAATTGATACTCCAATTAATGCTTCAATTATTGCTTCGCTAATTTAATTTATTTTTTAAACATTACTGCTAAGGTAAGCTCTAATCTGATTTGATTAAGCTGCGGATGAATTCATTGCAAAGTAGCTTTCTTTGACTTAAACCTGGCGAAGGTATTGTATAATTTTATTCGAGAAGCAATCCTTGTGAAGGAAATCTGTGCTAATGGTTTTAAAGTATTAGAAAATTATTTAGTCAGGAACTAATTCAAGACACCCAAATTCAAAGGTCAGATTAGCTTTTAAGATTTGTGTATTTCAGTGAAGGACTTAACGGAAATATTTAAATCAGAATTTTGTATGGAATAATATTTATTTGAGGAGTTGTACATTTTGGAAATTATTTATAACAAACTGCAATTTACACGTGTTTTTGATACAAGGTATATTTTTAAAGAAATAATATCGGTGGTGAGAGCACTTTTAACACGGGAAATCTATGAAACTGTATTCTGAGTGTAAATTGAAACTTTTGGAACTGGTATATTTTTACCCGTCCAGGAGTTTCAATGGTAGACTAAGAGTTATTTCTGATTCGATTTATTCAAACATCTGTATTTCTAAGTTTAATTTGCAAGAAATTAATACTACATTGATTCTGCTAGATGTGGCACACTTAAACATCTAATTTTTACCACTGTTAGTGTCAAATTAAGAATTTTAATCAATTTTATTAATTTTGAGTATTGCCAATATGCATAAAATAATATAAGCGGCTTACACTTCGGACATCTGTCAGTCTGACACAAAATATTGTTCAGCCCAGTCTTTGAACTGGCTTCTCACATATCTTCATACTTATCTGATTAAAGTATCAAGCTTAAACATACTTCCTAATTATAGCTATCAGGTTTGTAAATGAGCAGAATTTATAGTATGTTAATCCTGCGAAAGCGTGCAGCACATAATTTATGAGCATTATAATACGATATGTAATTAGGGTGTAATTAAAGTATGTCAAACCAATTTAAATACCAGTAGCTTGCAGGATTTAATAAAAGATATAAACAAACTACACGTCGTCGTTGATAACTTATTTAATGACAGCTATTATTAATGCAAATTTGAGGAAAATAACTAAATATTTATTACCACTAAATACAATGATTGAAGAACTGTGTACATAGTTAATTGACTATGATTAAATCTGGGCAAATTTCCTTCTTTTATTGCCTTGATTTGTTCAATTATCTTCATACTTTAGATAGGTAGTGTTTATTGAAGAACAAATTTGCCAAAATATTTTTGAATATAAAATAAAGTAGCGTTGCTTGTTAATAAAAGTTTTTTGAGAAACATAAAGCTTAAAAATATTGCAACGTTTTTGACACTACTACACATATATCTCTTTATTGGGTCTAATACAAGTCTAATTATTATTCATAAATATTTACAGAGAATCCTTAATTTACGCAACTATCAATAACTGTCAACTAATAATATTGTTGCATTAAATTCTTTCTTAGCACGCAAATTACACTATATTTAGCACTAATCCAACCTCCTACGTTAATGTACTCCTAATTCACTACTACATAGACACTAATAGACTAACTGTTATATCCTAATTTATATAGATATTAAACGTATTTAGTTTAACATCCCGAATACCAATTTATTTCGTATCACTTGTGGATTACTACCTAGACTGAACTAACTGTCGGGTCGTACAGTTGATATATCGAACTATAAATCTTCCGTATTAATCTAGAGATTGGTAGAACATATTTGCGTCTTGCCATTGTATTTGACCCTTGCTGCTGTCAATTGTTTCATTGTTCGCTTAATGGCTTTATCTCTTGCATTTGTGTAACTATCGGTGCAATTTTATAGTATTTTGTCATATAGCTTTGTGCTGCAATTTATCGACAATAATGGTGATAGGAACAACCAATTTCGGTATGTTGGCCTTAAAAATAAATTTGGAAAGATGAAGACATGCGAGAAACGTGCAACTTGTCAAGGTTTACATTTCGCACAAGCTGACGTGGTCCTATGAGGAAATTCGGAAAAAAACAAGTGTGCAGCAGCAGTAACTTTGACTAATTTATATAGACATTAAGCGTATTTATTTTAACATCCCGAATACCAATTTATTTCGTATTACTTGTGGATTTCTGCCCAGATTGAACTCCCTGTCGAGTCGTACAGTTGATATATCGAACCATTAATTCTTCCGTATTAATCTAGAGATTGATAGAACATTTTTGCTTTTCTCATTTTATTCGATCCTTGATGTTGTCAATTGTTTTATTGTTCCGCTTAATGGCTTTATCTCTTGAATTTGTATAACTTTCGGTACAATTTTACAGTATTTTGTCATATAGTTTTGTGCTGCAATTTATCGACAATAATGGTGATAAAACAACCAATTTCGATATGTTGGCATTAAAAATAAATTTGGAAAGATAGAGATATAAGAGAAACGTACAACTTGCCTAGGTTTGCATTTCATACAAACTAGCGTGATCCTATGAGGAAATTCGGAAAAGGTAAGTGTGCAGTAGCAGTTACTTCGGAATATTGTAGCCAAGCTCAATTTGTTACGTATTCACTCTAAAGATATTTACACATAGCATCAAAAACCAAACAAAATCTAGAAAGTGTGACGCGAAATTCCAAAAGGTCATGTTTAAAATGTTTTTTCAGTATGCCTCGAAATAATTATAAATACTGGTTTACTGTAAACCAACACCATTCTCTAGGGCTAAAAGCCTTGACAATTAAAATTTAGTACCCACAATTATAGAGTTAATTAATTAACTCGAAAAAAGACTCCCAGCAAACAGATTTAGGTAAAAACTAGAACATACTGTAATCAAAGCTTCAATTAGAACTACTTCATTATACATGACGGCAATTTATATACATTTCAATTGTTTGAGAACATACCAGAAATTGTGCAAATAACATTTTCAAGATTTCCTATTGTAATCTAAATAATTATGAAATGCAAAACCCTTGTACCTATCAATCAAGTTCATGTACAAGATGTGATGCCGAAAGAACCGTTAATCATCTTTTGGATACAAATGCTACGTTTACATTTTAATGTAATTATTCTGGTCAGAGACAGACCTATCGGCGCTACACTGTTCCCCTCCTACAGCTGTTCTGTTTCCCAAACACTCTCTGACCCGGACGTGGAAGTCTCTGTGGTGGAAATGACAGTCGAACCATTTCTGCAGTTCACATGCTGATAGAAGTAGCAATTAACACTTTTATAGCAGGCGCCATACCATTTGAATTGTAACTATACACCAATATCTGGACCTTGGTTTTCTGAAACAGCGCCTTTAGCATATTTCGTACCATCTTCCAGTCTAACCAATCGCGCCCACAACCGACCTTGAGCATGGCCAACTTCTTGTCTTCAAATTCGATCATCTGACCCTCGAGTTCCACTAGGGCTCCACAGATCCTGGTAATTCTATTTACCAGAAGATAGTTGATTAGTCATTAAATAGCAGATGCCCCGATGTCGGTCCTTTAACTGTATGGTTTTTCCAACTACTGGTTTTTGCTAACGAAGTTCATCCAGACCATCAAATTTAGTTTTAAATACAGACATGCACCAATCATAGCTCAGTCTAGAGACCTTTTGACAAGCATAACTGTTTGTTCGTTTCACTGTATGCAGTTCTTCGGCTTTACAGATTTTATTGCTATCGTAGGGTACTAACCACTTACTCAATGTCTTTCTAACTTTGACGAGATTTTTATCTTATAACACTATCTTCGTCGTTAAGTTTATGTAATAAAAATAAATACCCTTTTAATCTTGATCCCCATTCATTTATACGCCATATACTGAACGCTTTCACAAACATGCTCTTCTCTATATAAATAAATATCTACCAAATTGCGGTTTTTTCGATGTTTACGAGGTGATGCAGCATGACTTTATGATAACCTCCAATCTCTCTCTCTTTCTCTCTCTCTCTATATATATATATATATATATATATATATATATATTGATGTGATAATAAGGTCACAAGATGGGCACCTTATTCTGTAAGAAAATAGACCCAACGCTAAGAAAGTAACATTTTCAATATTTAATTTTTACCTTGTGTAATATTCTCATAAGATGGCTCTGAAAAAATAACACGCTTTAAGTACATATAGTGTTGACATATACCATTTAAAAACGAAATCTAATCATAAAGCAATCATTAATCCGTGTGTAAATATTCATTCTTGTAAAAAATGCCTATAAAATAGGTTTTATTGCATTTACAGAGACTGACAAGACCGCGAAACGAGTGTACAATATAAATTCCATAATGCACTCATCCTTTTTAAAAACATCATTTTTACGAGTTTTTAAATCTAAGCGTATTTTTTTAAAGAAACCACTTTTGGGAATAATATCGCATTTATCCGCTTAAACAAGCTACTGTTCCAGAATCTTCTTAAAGTCATAAATTGTCTGTAAATAAGCGAAGGAACAGCTAATTATTTTCTGTCAATGAATGCAAGTCGATTCGCGGAAAACGATAACTCCGAGAAACTATAAACCATATAATATAAGGAGTTTTAATGACTCTAATTATTACAGAAGCTCGAAAGAGAGATAACGCCCTTTATTTTAATTCATTAATAAAGATGGAAATTTTATATGGTCGCTATAAATTTTAAAATTGGCAGCTCATTAAAGAGATAAGAACACGAAATGGTAAATTCTTACATCATGAGGGTGTGTCATACTTCTAAAATATAATCGAAAATTGACGCATTTAGAATTTTATTAAATAAGAATGGAGTTTAATGAGGTGCGGCAATTTATTCATTCGGCATTCAAGATATAACGTTCAAGATTTGAAGATAAGTATTTTGGCATTCGATAATTGATAGACCGTTATTTTATGGAGTGCAATGACAATTTATTGCTCCAATATAAAAAATAAATTATCTTCGTTTAAGGTTACCGGTTATTTTAATTTATTAAAAATCAAAGTACCTTTGGTCTGATACTTCGACGTATGAATATTGAGAAAATGGAGATTAAAAATTTGGATCCAGGAATTTTTTAGTGCAGTTAATTTCAATGGAAACGATCTTTTAAATGGCAATTATAAGCAGATAAATAGGTGATCATAAAGAAAAGAATTTCAGCAAGAATTTGACGAACCAAACGGCAATATAACTTTATTTTAAACCTAAAATGGCAACTGTATATTATTAAGTAGATTAAACTAAAATAAGTTTTTATTTTGCGTATAAGAGTTATTTGTAAATGAATAGTTTTACTTTAGCAATTTTGAGATTAGAGCTCGAGATGTTTTGACCCTTTCAAAAATTTCTGTTTGACGTCGTTGATCAACCACATTAAGTCGGGGTAGTACAAGAATATTTAAATTGTCCATAAAAATTTTAAAAAAAATTTTGTTACTTATCTATGAAATATCTTGGGGTTTTCTAATAATTAACAAGGATTAGGAGAAGATTGTATTAATACTTAAGCTGTAAATTGCATTTGTAGGCGTTATTCATATCTGTGTGTGTAAGTAGATTACTTAGATAATGTGTGTAAAAGAAAGATGTTTTTAAAATGTATCGAGTGTTCTTTTTTTTCATTTCATTTTCGTAAAATCCACAGCATATTTGTCGCTGAGCTAGTAAAAGAAAACGAGCACAGTAAAGTAAGAATTCACATTTTTTTATTAAGAAAGCATCCAGTGCATCCTTTTATTGGTCAGGATTGCTGTACCCGAATATTTACAGCATCTTTTGTGACGCCTAACATCAGGGCAGTTTTACCAAGCATCATAGATCTACCGGTCCTGGTTTATAGAAAATTGGATCAGCAAGAAGTATATGAGACGGTATTTTAAAGTTTAAGCCTTTGATTTCCATAGAAGGACGATCAGCTCCAATTTTGTCAATGACTAAAAAAGGTATGGATGCTTAAAAATTGCAATAAACACTCTTTATTTTAATATCGCATCTATATCGGAACTTGGAAGCAACATGATTAACAGCCACAATTGAAGCAGAAATATTAGTGAGAAGTACGTTTAGTTTTTTGCAAAGTTCACTTGTTACGAAATTTGATTGTGACTCTGAATCAAGAACAGCTCTACAAATATGAGGTGCTCCAAGCTTCACAAGAGTCATATATTTAAACAGTTACAATTGAATGTAAAACCGAGTTAAACGCCAAGGGGACGCTGCTGGCAAAGTTACGCCAAGGCCTTGAGAAGCCGTAGATGAAACGATGGGTCACTCTTGACCAATGTTGACGCTGTGGAGCTCTTTGGGCTTGGCGCAGAACTAGAAGGTGATTGGTTAAAATGTAGTAGTGTATTATGGCAAAGATTGCATTTTTACATTTACGAGTAATTTCTAGATTTTTTAAGATCATGGCCAGGGCGTAAACAATTTACGCATAACTGGCGCTGTTTACCTTCCTCGTAACGGCCGTTTGAGGATAGAGCTAGCAATTTGTTACACACGTAGATCGTGTGATTTGCTTGGCAAAAGGTACAAGAGTTTTCTGCTGTCGCATTGACAAGCAGAGTATTGTAGCCGCCCTTAGAATGCTTATTTAGAGCTTTCGTGGTATGTTCTGACTCCAATTATTCTAGTATATCGGCCTCTGATTTTAGAAAGCGATGTAGGTTTCCTAATGTTGGGAGCACATTTGTAGGTTTTTGTTTTTCCTAGTCTCCCAGAGTGACCTTGTCTAATTTTCCACTGACAATAAAAATGACTAGGGTGTCCCAAGAATCTACAGGCTGTTGCAAGCCTTTCGTGGCCCTTAAGTGTTTGAATAGACTCTCAATAAAACTGTGAAGTACGGTAGCAGATTCTTTTGGTATAGTAGGTAAATTGAAAATGGCCTTCGCATGATTTTGTATTAAAAGAGCATTGTTGTAATATCTTCACAGTGTTCTACGCAATTTCATACGTGACTGCGGAAAATTCGAACTGATTGTATAATCTGCGGGCCGGACCCGGGAGGACAGCCCTTAAATAATGGAATTTGTTAATTGGCGCAATATCGCTGTCATGGATTAACGACTTGAACATGTTCTTGAATTCTAACCAGTGGTCATATGAGCCGTTAAAGGCTGGGAGCTTTATACCGTTATAGACAACGCTTCATCACGGACTCGCATTCCTTGTAGTTTCAACCCTTCAACACAAACTGTGTTTCAGAGTATTACAACCGAAAAGATGGTTATACTTGATAGTCCCGTTAGATCGCACATTCATTTAGGATACATGCAGCACGAATAGAAATGGTTCATTCGTTTCCATTTAAAATTGCTTTAACAATATTGAATTAATGAAATCTTACAATTACAAAATATTACCTTAAAATTATACAATACACAATGCAGATTTTCAATTTTCTTTACAGAAAACAAAACTTATAAGACCTTTATTGTTAAAATCTTGAATTATATCTAGATCGGCGGTTCCCCATATGGACGTCTTTCTCAAGAATTGAAGTACAAACAAGGTTAACTAAATTGTCATCCAGTTTGAATCCAAAACCCAAATTGACACCAATTTTATTTCAGCAGCTCCAAACCAATTAGATTAAAATAATTACTTTCAGTGAACGCATTAATTCTCGTATGAATGACTTTATAGTATTATTTAAAATGTTTTATTGGATTAATAATAACCATTTAAGGTGAAACTTATAATATTTATATTGGCACTTAGAATTTTTATGGAGGTATTTAAGAATTTCTCGGGTGGATCTTGGCGACCTAAATAATCACTTTTGCCAAATATAATTCGAACAAGGAAATTCTACTTACGATCTCAATCGGCTAAGTCGAATTACATTTAATTTTCACTTTTTAATATATACAATTATTTTTGATTGTTACTTCTGTGTAGCATTTTATGTATTTTCACTTTACTCACTCACTGAAATATTAACAACGATTCTCTGTTAGTAAATCTACCGTTATTTATAAACATTCGTTCCGACAATAGAGTATGTTCGAAGAAATTTTCACGTCACGCCTCGTATTGGATTTGAAGAACTGCGCGTACACTGCGTCCAATGTGTTATTAGCATTTTAAATATACAAAATTCTATTCGTTGACTGGTTCAATTATCGCCAGTTCGACATCATCCTTATAGGTGAATTCCAATAATGCTTATATTGAATTAGTGCTGTCATCGCCAAATATAACTAACAGCTTTGTTTTGATAGCGTCTTTATCATCTGCAAGTGTAGATCTGTACAACAAAATTTTGTTATGCTACGTGGCCAATGGAATGTAATAGAATTCAATGTTTCCAATTTAGCCTTTGCGCGATTATTAATATTTGCATGATAAAATAAATGAAGTTTTTCAGTTGATATTAATACGTTTATCCCATTAGTAACTTTCAATGCTAATTAATGAAGTGATGTATAAAATGTTGCTTAATTTCTCCAAAATAAAGCAGGCTTTTGTAAGAGTTTCGATCCCTCATACTTGCCAGTAGTCTCCATGAAATGATGCCTAAAATTTTCTCCAATTTCTCTCGTATAAAGCGCTTTTCAACATCAACAGTTTTTATTAAATGTTAATTCTTTTATTTTTACTCAATCACAGTTGTTATTTTATATATACACACAAAAGCCCGCAGTGAAAAGCCAACTGTTTAAAGTATAACCATTAGGAATTTATGTTGCAATAAGGAAAAAACTAATTTCAGATACATAGTTCATGGTCTACCCCTGAATGTTATTCAGAGTATATTTTTTTAAATAATCTGAAATTTTTTGTTTCTCGTTTTTTATTAGTAATAATTGAGTTTTATTTGTTTAAAAGGAAGAATTCTGAGTATAAAATTATCGATTTCTGTACATTTTCCTTCCATAAAGACTTGTTCTATAAACTTATTTTTGTTACTTGGCCAACTTCACCGAGATCGGGTTCCTATGTGTTATTCTTTATTCCCTTTCTAAAATCGAAACTATTAATTCTACAGAATTATTAGAGGACCATTTTTGTAGGAAATTTTATGTAAATTATTAATTTCGCCCATAGGTGTTTTTCCTAAAATCATAGTTTTCGAGATATTTACGAAAAACTGATAAAAACGACTTAAACCACCCTTAGCATAAGCTCCTTCTTTGGAGACTTAGTATGTGTTGTTCCGGGCACTCCCCCCTACACCTCTGCCAAATTTCAAAACTACGTAATTAATTTTTTTATTTTTCTTTCCAAGCAGAGATAGGAAAAAATAGTAGAGGTAGGCCGAGAGCAGACTTGCACGCAGATAGTGATAGATGCAGACTAGTGATGGGCACAATCGATAGTCTATCGATTGGACTATCGATAGTTTGTACTATCGATAGTTACTATCGAATTATTTTTTTAATGAATGAATTTCTACTATCGATAACTTGCGATTGTAAAGCGTACTATCGATAGTCTCATAAACTATCGATTGTACTGGTGGAACCATCGATTGCTTTTCCTATCGATAGTTATGCAACAATCGATAGTTAATGAACTATCGATGGTGCTACCAACAATCTGCTAAACAAAATCTTAGTACGGCACTGTCAATGTCAATACTCAATAGTTTTTAAATGATAGTTATATTGACCATTAAGTTAACCACTAAAGGGAAATGCCGGGACCCCAACTAAATGCACGTGCACTTTGGTGTGTGAAAAAATCACCAGTGTGGAAATTTTTTACAAAACACGGCGACAAAGTTATGTGTCAAGTTTGTAAAAGAGTTGAAATTTTGTGATAATACGTCCAATTTAAATGATTATTTACGTCGACGGCACCCAACACATACCAAACCCGTGCAATTAGTTGACGTAGCAGAAGCAATTGACTGTCATCAAGGAATATCGCCAGTAACATTAGTGAAATCGAAAACAGCAATACTGCTGCCATGTCAAAAAGTGCTACCGTAGCACTACGGTTATCCAGTGCAACAACAACGTTATCGGATTCAGTAGTGTGCTTCCTGTGGTTTGAGTTCCTACACGAAAACGGAAGCTACAGCCAACAATAACGCGTCAAGTAGTTTCTTTAAACGGATCATTAAAACATAAAATCACAAAACTTGTGCTTAAAATGATCGTCAAGGATTTGCAAATACTATCCATAGTAGAAGAACCTCATGAAGGCACTCGAACCTCGGTACACATTACCGAGCAGAAGGACAGTATCGAGAGCATTTTCCAAACTTATATAGTACAGTCCTTCAGTCAGTGCAAAAAGCTGTGCAACAATCAAACTCGATATCGATTACAACTGATATTTGGACATCCTTTAACACCGAATCTTACTTAACATTTTTTTCATGAAAATCAGTTAAAGTCAGTGGTTCTTAAAACAGAGTATTATCGAAGAAAGTGATACTGCTGAATGCCTATCAAAAATTTTATCAAATGTGTTTTGTGAGTGGTCTATTATAACTAAAATTACAGTTGTAGTCACTGATAATGCAGCAAATATTAAAAATGCATTGAAACTTTTGAGTCTTGATCATTTACCATGTGTCGCACACACTTTAATTTAGTAATATCAGACGCGTTGGAACTGTGTGGGGATTTTCAGAATATATTGACGAAATGTCGAAAAATTGTAACGCATTTTAAACAGTCTGTAGTTGCAGCTGATGAATTACGAGTTACGCAAAACCAAATGGGCATACCCCAACTTCGACTAAAACAAGATATTTCAATTCACTGGAATTCTTCGTTAATAATGATGGAAAGATTAGTAAAACTAAAGGAACCGTTAATGGTAGCATTAGTGGCACTTCCAAAAGGTCCAGAATGCTTAAACTGTGAGCAGTGGAAAGTTCTTGAAGATTGTGTGCCTCTATTGAAGCCATTTGAATTCGTTACCGCAGAGCAATGAGGGGATCAATTTGCTTCATTACTAATACCTTTAGTAAGAGGATTGCAACATAATATTGTACGACTCAACTCTACAACTGAAATTGGAAGTTTCTTAAAATCCAGTTTAATAGAGCCTATACTTAGCACCAGCAAGGCCATGAAGTTTAGTTTGTGGCAAGATTTTGATGAAAAACTAAAAAGTGTAGTAGCTTCTTTTAACTCAGAAACAAATACTTTACTATTATTAAAAAATTACAAGGATTTGCCTTATTTAAACCAAAAAGAACGAACGAACAACAAAGTGCATTTCCAAATTTATATAAACTGACAATAAAATTTCTGAGCGTGCCGGCTACCTCTGTACCTTCGAAAAGAGTATTTTTTCAAGCTGGTTTGATAACAAAGAACCTTACATGTGATTTTCCAATGCTCCACCCGAAGGTACTATATTGGCCAGGTAGCGAGTTTTTTTTACCTGAAAAATTTTGGATTTTGCCAAGCCCTGCTCTTCCAAGCGAGGTGGGGATCTTTAACGTGCGTGACAACACTCACACACCGGACCTCCATTTTACCTCTCATCCGAACGAAGGCGTATTTTTGTGAAAAATACTCACCTAACATTAATCAAGCGGACCGTGTCAGGATTCGAACCCGGGATCTTGGGCGTAGTGGTCACACGCATACCAACTACGTCACGGAGCCGCCCTAATGAAAAAGGACCGTGCATTTACATCTCTAATGGTCCACCTGAAGGTACTACATTGACCAGGAAGCGAGTTTTTTGTTGCCTGAAAATATAGAATTTTACCGAACCCTTGCCGTTCCAGGCAAGGTAGCGATCTTTAACGTGCGTGACAACACTCACACATTTTTTGTGAAAAATGCTCACCCGACATTTTTCAAGCAGTCGGCCGTGTCGGGATTCGAACCCAGCACCTTGGGATCCGTAGTCTTACGCTTACTACATCGATCCACGGCGACGCCAATAACAAAAGACCTTACATGTAATTTTCCAATGCGCCACCCGAAGGTACTACATTGGCCAGGAAGCGAGCTTCTTTTATTGCCTGGAAATTTAGAATTTTGCCGAACCCTTGCCTTTCAGGCAAGGTAGGGATCTTTAACGTGCGTGATAACACTCACACACGGGACCTCCATTTAACCTCTCATCCGAACGAGGGCCTAATTTTTGTGAAAAATGCTCACCTGCCATTTTTCAAGCAGTCGGCTGTGTCTGGATTCGAACCCAGGACCTTGGGATCCGTAGTCTTACGCTTACTACATTGATCCACGGCGACGCCAATAACAAAGGACCGCAGAAATCGCCTTAAACCTATAAACGTCTTTATACAGTAACTGGAATCCTACGTTGGATCCGTCACTTATTTTCTTTTTTAATTGTCTATATCGTCAGCCTTTTTTTTTAATTCGTTACAATACTTCCTCCAGTGATGAGTAAACAGTACACTGCCCGACACAACCTTAATTTGATGTATTTGTTCTTTAGGTGCATCTAAATTTTCTGGGTTTCTCACTTTCTTGTTTTACTACTTATTTTCCAAATTTTAATTAAATAACTGAGCTGTTTAGAGATGAAAATATATTCGCTTCGATTATAACGTCAAAAATTATTTTTATAACAAGAGTTTTTAAACTTCTTCTTAAATACAACAATTATAGTCAATTCAATATCTTTTCTATAACTATTGTTGTAGCTTTATTTGTCTCTAGTTATTTTTTATTAAATATAAAATTTTCTTTTAAATATTTCTAGAAATGTCCTTCAATTCATTTTCTAACTCTCATTATTTTTCCATTGTAACTGTTATGGTAACTGCTACCTTTTTTCTATGGATAATAAACTAGTCCTGCCACTTTTATATCCAATTTCAATCAATATTTCTACCTGTGTATACTTTTATCTGTCCTCTTCAATAACTCATTACATCACTAGAATAACTCTAATGCTCTACCTTAAATCTAATAATCTTTACATTTTACATTATAATAAGCTGTGAGTGAAAGTGAACCTAACCATAAATGTCGTTCTTTTAAAAATCATTCGCTAATAACAATGTTTCTCTCTTCAAGCTATCAATAATGCAATTAATTATCGATAGTAAAATTCACTTGTTTAAAAGATCATTTGATAGAAGCATTGTAATGATATAGTTTAAGCTATCGATAATTCATGAGACTATCGATAGTACAAACTATCGATGACCCAATCGATAGACTATCGATTGTGCCCATCTGGCAGTACATATACTAAGGTTTTGTTTGCAGATTATTGGTAGTACCATTGATAGTTCAGTAAGTATGGATTGTTACATAACTATCGATAGGAAAAACAATCGATGGTTCCATCACTACTATCGATTGTTGCTTAACTATCGATTGTAACTATCGATAGAAAAAACAATCGATAGTGCCCATCAGTAATGCAGACTGCAAATTTCAGGAAATGTGAGGAAACAATGAGGGTACGCGTCTAACCAGTTCCAGGACTGAAGGCCTAATGGTGATGATTTTTCTTTCAGTGCCTGTACCCTACTATTTCGAAATCGGTATCGTTATAGTTTATACTTTCACACATACTAAAATCAACCATTAAAAATAATTATACATACTTGGTTACGGGGGTTCTACATAAACACCCCAGCCAACCTATTACTTTAACAAATTGAAACAATCTGGCACTATAAACAGAGAGACAGGTGTAATATAACCTCAAATAAGAGTAGCATAAATGTCGGAAGTGCAAACTTTCACTTAACAAAATTATTAGCACAATTAAAACCATGTGGAGTCTCGGTGAGCCCCTGTATCTGTTTTAGAGTTTAAGTAAGATTGCATTTATACCAGAATATAGGTTAAGTCAATTTAGCGACAGTTTTAAATACCAAAACCTCTGAAATTCTAATCGTTGCAACTTTCAGGAATAAAATAATGTCTTTCAACAGTAGAAGGCGTATATTAAATAACGGGTAACATTTTATGTCTGGCTATCTTGGTTCATCAGTAAACACGCATGCTATTTTAATTAGGAGCTTCATTCCCAAGTTCTACTATGTTATAATGTTATGGCTATACGAGCTGAAATACGCCATCAGGAATATAATATGAAGGTTGTCATTTTTTGTAATATGAGTGTATGAATTCAGAGAAATACGTGTGTTTAGTTACGCAACAACAGGTTCATAGACTTTTTTATAAATAAGTATGCTTATAAAAGTATGAAGGATTTAAAATACCTGTAGGACCCCATATTTGTACTATGTATTGGAAATTGAAATACCGTTATGAATGAATAAAGATTCGTATGTGGGTGCCGGGTGCGGGTAAATTTCACTCATAAAACGCTTTGTAAAGCTTGTGTTTGGTTATGGTGATGTAATTGCGATAACTATGTAAATAAAATCAACACCTAGCATGAAGTAATAAGGATGAAGTCGCGACGTGAACCCGCACGTGGAATAAATCCGTAAAATGTAGGAAGACCTTAATCTATTCTCATTCATGTAATATAGATAAGAACGTAAGAACTGCCTACCTCGCGACTTAACCGCATTTTAATACTTGTAATAAGAGATTGCGGTTCAGTAAGATCTCGCGAGTCGCGACTCGCGAGTGTGTTGCTCCTCTCTTTATTTACGATCTCGCGGGAATATTCGAATGAATGAAATTTAACATTACGATCGAGTATGTTATGGAGTGTCTCGTAAAAATTAAAATGTTATAAAAGTTGTGCTGAAATGTTCTTTGTGTGTGTGAAGATTTATTTACTATGAAGGAATGTGTAGCCCTTCTTTTGGGCGTAGTGGTAATTTTTCTTATAGTTTGTGTTTCTAACCGAAGAACCGAGTCGCATGTCACATATTTGCAAAAGAGCTCTATAAAGACAGGAATTGTTGACCACCTCGAATATTTCCAAGAGTTTCGAAGGGTAAAACGCTCTAGTAAAAAATACCAAAGGTACAGTGTTCAAGCGCCAGTAAATGTTCATAAATTAAGACACCGTAGAAAATTTTTACAACCACATAATACAACCCTCGATAACTGTGAAAAATTAAAAGCTCGTTACAGAATTTTAACTGATGCTCGCGAACAAATCGATCGTCGAAAGAGATTAACATCGTTTACTCCCAATGGAGCTGTTCAGTATACTTACAATAATTACGTCCCTTGTAATGGATGGGGATACTATAGCCCTTACAGATGCTACCAGTGTCAGTGTCCTAGAGGAACATGCATAAGACCATGCCCAAATGTAGAAATAAAGCCATTTCCGGTACCATATCTACCAATACAGAGTATACCAACAACGGTTCAACCGCCAATTTATTCTGGACCTGGAAAATATTGGATTGGACCTCGCATAGGTGAGTAAACACGAAAGTAAATTACTGACTATGCTCGAGTTCTTTTGTATATTTTTGTTAATAGCTGTGTAATTCCAAGGTAGAAGGGTTGTCAATTGTGTGATTAAGCACTATGTTGATTGTCTAGAATGTAATATTTGAACGTTTATTATTAATATGCACACTTCGTAGGTGGATGTGATAAAACGATATCATTATTTATTAAGGACGAGGGATTTTACTACTGTCAGTCACATTACTATAGTTTAATATACAGGGTCTTGAAAGAAGTGGGATATTTTACCAAGTTGATGTACTAATAGAAGCAAACAAAATCTTATTCAGCATTCGTCCACAATTCAACTGTTTATAAGATATTACTCCTTATTCTCTTATAAATTAACGAAAATTACAACAAAATCTTGATGACAATGTAAACATATGAAATGATTGTTACGGTATTCCGTACGGACAACAAAGAAAAGTAAAGTAAGCAAAGAAAATAGCCCGCACTGAGTACCACATCATCATTCATTTTGTTTTCGACCTGACTTAAGGTCGGTTTGATGCAGTTCTAACTGCTTTTCCATTCTGTGCTAATCTAAAAGTTCTACATACCATTCACAACCTAAATTTCTAATAATTTGACTGATACAGTTTGGTCTAGGTCTTCCTATACTCTTGTATCTTGTTGTTAAAGAAATCCAACATGTTTACATGATTCCCATTTATAAGGAAATGAAATATTACCTGGTTATCCCCTCCAAAAAAGGAAAAGTGTTAAATTATATGTTATAGTAAGGCTTAAGCAACGAATCGCTGCCAACATGCCAGACCGCTAACTAATTGTGAGTTATGTCATGGAGATGTTTATTAAGTTATATGCTATGGTAAGGCTTAAGCAGCGAATCGCTGCCAACATGCCAGACCGCTAGCTAGTTGTGAGTTATATCACGGTGACATTTAGTTAACTGATTTTTATTTATTTTTGTTTTGTTTTGTTTTCGAACTTACTCAAGGTCGGTTTGACGCAGCTCTAAATTCTTTTCTATTTTGAGCTAGTCGAAAAAGGTCTACATACCCTTCACAACTTAAATCTCTAATAATTTGACTAATATAGCTTTGTCTAGGAGTTCCTACTCTATTTATATTTTGTAGTCTATAACCTAAGACCTTACTAACTAGTCCCTCATGTCTTAACTGGTGCCCTATCATTCTATCTCTTCTGGCCTTTAATTGTTTCCACATATAGGGTTCCTCACCTATTCTTCTATAAACTTCCTCATTTGTTACTCTATCTGTCCAACTAATCTTTTGCATTCTCCTATAACACCAAGTTTCAAAAGCTTCTATTTTTTTCTTATCTACCTTTTTAATTGTCCATGTCTCACTACCGTGTAATGGAACGGTCCATACGTACGACTTTAAGAAACTGTTTTTATTAATCTAAACTAATACTATTAGCTAAGTAAGTCTTTCTTTTTTAGAAACCTTTTGTAGCTTGAGTAATTCTAGCTACTGTATCCCTTCTGCTACGTCCGTCCTTTGTAATTATACTACCTAAATAACAAAATTCATCTACCTCCTCTAGCTCGGTATTACCTATTTTTAATTTTGGTTTAGAACTAGTCTGTAACTCACTTGTCATCATCTTGTCTTTCCCGAGTTAATTCTCATACTATAGTTACTCTGTAGCATCTCATCTAAAATATTTTAAAACTCTCCAAACTCTTTTCTAGACTCTGCTAAAATGTATATCATCTGC
This sequence comes from Platerodrilus igneus, assembly GCA_036346225.1. NCBI lineage: Eukaryota > Metazoa > Arthropoda > Insecta > Coleoptera > Lycidae > Platerodrilus > Platerodrilus igneus. The sequence continues at coordinate 8,280,500 of JARFIW010000565.1, forward strand.
GAAACGTAACATGTCTATTTTGTGTCCCTGTACACTAATATCTATCTCTCTTCTCTCTCTAGCTAAGTTTAAAGCTTCCTCAATATAAACATTAAAAATCAAGGGGGATAGTATACAGCCCTGTCTAACACCATTTCTAATCTTAGCTTCTTTTTCTATAGCATCCTCGATTTCATCAAATCTAATTACTACGCTTTGGTTTTTATATAGACTAAATAATTTTCCTATCACTATGAGAGATTCCTATTTTTCGCAAAACGCTAAACATAATAATTAAATTAACCCTATCAAATACTTTTCTAAATCTAAAAACTCAAAATGTAACCTTTTTTCAATAATTACCCTAATCATTAGTTTCGGTTCTTTAGTCCCTCTGTCTTTACGAAAACCATATTGTTCTCAGTCAAAGCTTCTACTCTGTTTTAAATTATTAAGGTTAGTATTTTGGAAGTGTGGGAAGTTAAACTAACCGTTCTAAAATTCTCACACCTATCAGCGCCTGACTTTTTTGGGATTGGGATAATAATATTTTTTTCGAAATCTATTGGGACCTCACCTGTGTCGTATATTACTTTTACTAGTTCATATAATCTGTCTAAAGTTTTCTGACTTGCATATTTTATTAATTCTGCGGGTATATCGTCTATCCCCGGCGCTTTATTTAGTTTAAGATCCTTAACAGCTGTATCAAATTCCTCTCTTAATATTGAGAACCCTATTTCTACATCCTTTTCTTGGTCGCTCTCTAACTCATTCATATCGTCTCCATTATATAAATCTTCTAAAAATCTTTTCCATGTATGTGCTACCTCAACTTTATTTATTAGAAGCTCATTATTCTCATCTTTAATACCATTATATATTTTCCTATCTTCCCCGAAAACCTTTTTAACTGCCCTATAAGCGCTGTCTGTCTTACCTACTCTCAATTCTGTTCCATCCATTTATTTGTAGCTTTTCTACACTCTTGTTCTATCTTATTTCTAACTCTATTATATTTTTGCTTACTTTCATTATCAGGTGCGTGAAGTTAGCCGCAACATTTTTGAATTTTTTTAAAATATTTATGTCATAATTAGGCACCAATTAGGCGCTATTTTGCGCCGCTAAAACTAAATTTTGCGCCGTCTTGGCAAACAAGTTATTGATAAAATAAGATTTTTCCGGCCAAGTCACGAAGCCGCACTTTTTTTCAATTTTCAGAAAATATATATTCCATAATTTAGCGCCAATTAGGCGCCATTTTGCGCCGTTGAAACAAAATTTTGCGCCCTCCTGTGTATCAAGTTATTCGCAATAAACTATTTTTCTGAACTACCTAAAAACGTGAAGTTGGCCGCGACTTTTTTGAATTTTGAAAAAATATTTGTACCACAATTAAGCGGTAATTAGGCGCCATTTTGCGCCGTTGAAACGAAATTTTGCGCCCTCCTGTGTAACAAGTTATTTGAAAAAAACAATTTCCTCAAACTACCCAAAATCGTGAAGTTGGCCGCGACTTTTTGAATTTTGAAAAAAAAATTGTACCACAATTAAGCGGTAATTAGGCGCCAATGTGCGGCGTTGAAACGAAATTTTGCGCCTTCCTGTGTAACAAGTTATTCGAAAAAACTATTTTTCCAAACTACCCAAAATCGTGAAGTTGGCCGCGACTTTTTTGAATTTTGAAAAAAATTTTGTACCACAATTAAGCGGTAATTAGGCGCTATTTTGCGCCGTTGAAGCGAAATTTTGCGCCTTCCTGTGTAACAAGTTATTTGAAAAAAACTATTTCTCCAAACTACCCAAAATCGTGAAGTTGGCCGCGACTTTTTTGAATTTTGAAAAAAATTTTGTACCACAATTAAGCCGTAATTAGGCGCCATTTTGCGCCGTTGAAACGAAATTTAGCGCCCTCCTGTGTAACAAGTTATTCGAAAAAAAATATTTCTCCAAACTACCCAAAATAATAAAGTTGGCCGCGACTTTTTTGAATTTTGAAAAAAATTTTATACCAAATTTAAGCGGTAATTAGGCGCCACTTTGCGCCGTTAAAACAAAAATTTGCGCCCTTCTGTGTAAAAAGTTATTAAAAAAAAGCTATTTCTCTAAACTAGCCAAAATCGTGAAGTTGGCCTCGACTTTTTTGAATTTTGAAAAAAATTTTGTACCACAATTAAGCGGTAATTAGGGGCCATTTTGCGCTGTTGAAACGAAATTTTGTGTTCTCCTGTGTAACAAGTTATTTGAAAAGAACTATTTCTCCAAACTACCCGAAATCGTGAAGTTGGCCTTACATGTGATTTTTTCCCAATGCTCCACCCGAAGGTATTACATTGGCCAGGAAGCGAGTTTTTTTTACCTGGCAAATTTGGAATTTTGCCGAACCCTTGCTGTAACATTTTTCAAGCAGTCGGCCGTATCGAGATTCGAACCCAGGACCTTGGGATCCGTAGCCTTATGCTTACTACATTGATGATCCACGGCGACGCGCCCCCTTCACATACTACTGAATATCAAGGAAATAGGCTATAATATATTTAGAAAACAATAGAAGGGGAACCGAGTTGTATCTAAGCTGTGGGAATTTCAGGGATATGTGTAGGCTAGCTCAGGATAGAAATTAATGGAGAAACGCGCCCAACCAGTTCCAAGATGGAAAATTAATGACGAAAAAGAAATAATTGCACTTAAACCTGATGACTAAACAACTACAGGTGTTGGTTCTGCAATATTCTCCACTAATGTTGTTTGTGCGAAAGGATTTACTGGAAAACTATTAATTCGGCAAACGTCTAAGTGTTAGGGGATCTTGGTAGCCGCAGGCTGCTGAACTCTTGTGCTTCCGTGGAATCCTTGATAGACCACTTTGCTGTTTCCCTTTTTGCGCTGGTATAAAATTTCATTGTAAATAACACAACACAACCCTCGATAGGACCGTATATTAATTCAATACAAAACACAGTTAATACTATGATACACATTTAACTTAAACTTCCTTACTAACTTGCTGTTACAAGCAAGGTAGGGATCTTTAACGTGCGTGACAACACTCACACACGGGACCTCCATTTTACCTCTCATCCGAATGAGGACGTATTTTTGTGAAAATTGCTCGCCTAACATTTTTCAAGCGGACCATGTCGGGATTTGAACCCGGGATTTTGGGCATAGTAGTCACACGCATACTAACTACACCCCGGAGCCGTCGCCCTTCACATACTGTGCATTTACAATTCCAATGCTCCACCCGAAGGTACTACATTGGCCAGGAGGCGAGTTTTTTGTTGCCTGGAAATTTAGAATTTTGCCGAAACCTTGCCGTTTTAGGCAAGGTAGGGATCTTTAACGTGCGTGACAACACTCACACACGGGACCTCCATTTTACCTCTCATCCGAAGGAGGGCTTAATTTTTGTGAAAAATGCTCACCTGCCATTTTTCAAGCAGTCGATCGTGTTGGGATTCGAGCCCAGGACCTTGGGATTCGTAGTCTTACGCTTATTCCATTGATCCACGGCGACGCCGCCCTTCACATATCGCTGAATATCGGTGAAATAGGGTATATATTTAGAAAATAATAAGAGGGAACCGAGCTATATCTAACAGAAAAGAGCAGCGGCTATGTTAGAAGACAACAAATATGAACCAAAGAAAAAATTGTTGAAAGCACTGTAGGACTATGAAATAGGGACATTAGGAGAAGCAGACAGGCAAAAGAAACCTTTAGGATTGTGGTGCTTCAGATGTATGATATTGATGGCGTGGACAGTCAAAGTTAATAACAAAAAGGTTTTAATACATTTTTATTTTATTTATTTATTATGGCATATTTCTATTTTTTTGCTCAATCATACCAGAGAACAGAATCTATTATCCTTTAAAATTTTATCGAATCTCTCCAGGTAAACTAAGAATATTCAATATGCAGGTTAACACCTATGCTCGGAGCCGTCAGTTGTACTTCTAATACGAAAAAGTTAATATTCTTCTATCAAATACCTTTTAAACTCTCCCATTGCCCCATTGGTCGAGACGAGAATAGAGCGGAAGTGTTGTAGGATTCGAACTTTGAACTTGAATAATGAAAGTGAAAGGCTCTCCAAGAAGACGTTCAAACCAAACTCGCAAACTGGAGCACTATCTTTTAGTGCGAATTGGTAGCCATACGAGAGGTTATCGATTACGCGGGCAGAGATGGATATTATATAATCAGTGACATTAAATTAGCGCTGACAGCTTTAACAAACATGAACACCTCGACAGACCTCCAGGCGGATGTCTGGAGGATAGCGCATACGGCGCTCGAGTTTCGACGTTTAAAGTTCTGTTGGGTTAGGTCGCACAATGGTAACGTAGGGAATGATAGGGCTGACGAATTAGCTAAAGGGGCCGTGACGGGCAACTTTCGGATATCACATTCGTCGATACCAAGGTCTCTAATGAAAAGAAAGCTGCGCAAAAAGTCAATTCGACAATGGAAAGAGAGGTGGAACAGCGCTGCCACGGGCAGGTTGACCCACAAATTCATTCCAAGTATAGTAGCGAGAGATTGAATCAAGGTGAAGCTTGATCATAAAATGGTGCAGCTGCTAACAGGGCACGGCACCCTGAAAGCGTATTTACAAATATTCGGTTTAACCGACAACAATCACTGCGATTGCTGTGAGGGCGCGGAAAGCGCAGAGCACGTGCTCTTCGACTGCCCGCTGGAGGTGGTAAATCGAGGGTTAGCTGATATGAAATTAGCAATCGCAGGGCTAGCATAGCCAAAGAGCCTAGAGGAAATCGGGGAAGTGGCTAACCAGAAGGCATTCTGGACGGCCTTTAAAGAATTTTCGGGAAGAGTCCCGAGATTAGACGATGATAACCGCGCGTAAATCGGAGGAGGGTGGGGGGAGGATTGGAAATTTTAAATTTTTGATCTGGCGCGAGAAAGTATACAAGCATGAAATAACCAAAAGGTGGAAATGGAAAAAAAGGAAAAAACATAATGATAATAACAATTGTTACCAAAAGCCCATATGCACGAGAAACCACCACACCACTAATACAATCACTATCTCACCTTATACGCGGGAAAATTGGAAAATCGGGAATAAATAATAACAAATAAACAATAACAAATAAATCAGAAACCCTAATTAAATTAAATCAATAAAATAAACAAAGATAATAAAATAGAGTGAAACCGCGCATCCCCCAGGACTTAAAAGTGATAGTGATTGTGATCCCCCAAGACGTTTAATGCATGCCCTCCAAGACTTTAACAGTGCATATTAATCCCCTTTAGAAGTAAGAAACAATAGATGTACGCAGGCGACCAGATCTTCGGATGCTAGAGAAATTTATATACGAGGTACGAATAAAATTGTGGCGGCTGTACTCGCATGAGCATTGATTTGTATTAAATATGAAAATTTTGAAATAGTTTAACGAGCACGTTTTTTGTGTTTAATGGCGCTAGCCAACATAATACTCATGCAAGTGCACCTGATAATTTATTTGGGTGATGCTTTCGATAATACATGCACTGTCGCATGCTTATGCTTTTAGATGTTATTTATTTATATACATATTTATATTTCTTTATATTTAGTTATAGTTATATTTAAATTTACATTTTATATTACATTTTATATTTATTTTGCATGTACTTTATTACTTTGAGGCTTGATATGTATTGTCTGTCGTTCTGCCGCCATTTTGGTTGCAGCATATTTTAGGAAGGAAGATTACAATTGTGAAGATTGTAATTGTAATATAAATCAGTTAGGGAGTGATACGGAAAGCTAGGGATCGATTTAGGCTAAAGATAAAATAAATTACTTAGACCAGGGAGGACGAATTTGTAAATTTATAGAGCAGGCAAAATAGCTGGATTCACTATTAAAATATTTGGCGAATGCTTAGAAATTTAAATCCATTTTAACATTAGTTAGCTAGCTTTGGATAGTTTTAAGTCGGCCCTTCAGGTCGCACCGGTGAGCAGAGGTGGCGGCTGCTATCCGGTATTACGCATCCCTCCCCCTTTCACTTTTGCTTGTGCCTTGATGATCAGGCGCGCTCCAAAATCAACGCTAGGGATACCATTATTTAAACCCTATTTCTAGTTTTTGTTTCAGTTTGTTAGATGTTTATTTAGGATGAATTAATTTTGAAGCTAGATTTAATTTGAAGCACGTTTATATTTTTTGCATTTAAACCCAATGTAGTACCTTCGGGTGGAGCATTGGGGACGTGGCCTCAAGCATAGCGGCTCTTATTCACATTATAATGTCCAAGAAGACGTTGCAGCATCCTAAAATTAATGATCTTGAAGGGTACAAAAATGTCTAAAGAGGACCTTAGATTTTCTGTAAAAAACTGGGTTTTTTATATATAAAATTAGCTGTTGTGTCCCGATTTTGTTTTAGAACGACTGTGGCTTATCTACTCACGTATTATTAATCATAACTCCGACCGTGAAACTTCTGACAATGTAATATGGCATCCCTGGTAAATGATTTTTTGCTTAATTAGTAACAATTTTATTACTTCTACTTTGAAATCTAGACAAAAAGCAAAGGCAATGAGCAATATGTATGGAAACGTTTTTCTGGCTTATTCTTCCAATGATCTATTTTTTATAGCTTATCCTGAAGGTATTAAATCACTGCAAACTTAAAATAGCTTTTTATTGAAACGTGTACATTATTTATAAATTAAATTTTATTACAGGCATAAACAAGTACCTTGCCAACTCCAACGCTCACAGGCATAATTAACCGCCTAACCCAATTTTCCTTGATTATTTCCGGACCAGGTCAACAACTCATTAAATGTTGATTTTTGGGAGCTTTAACGAAATTAAAGAGCGTGGCATTTATACCTGTTACAGCGTGTCATTTTGACGGACGCGTATCGAATTCTTTTTAGTTTTAATTTTTGTATGTAATTTCATTTTAATTTATGTTTAAGTTAAGCGCCTTTTTTGAACATTTACACGACTTTCTGTTGCGAATTGTGCTGTCGACTATCAACGACTGTCTGATTATTCCAGGCCAATGAAAATTAACCTTTTGGCACAAGTAGGGATGTGATAGCTTGCTAGCTTTCTCGGCAGTGAAGTAGATTCTTTTTACCGGTACGTTGAAGTGTGAACTGGAAATGGTCGTCTTCCCTTGCCCAGTTTCCTATCTTTATCTATCGGGCTCCTAGGTCTCTTTTGCAGAAGGTGCAGCGGATTTGAATAGTCAGAAGCCCCCACCAGAGATTGTCTTGTAGGGTTGGGTTAAAAATCGTTAATATTTAAATAATCATTTTATTTTCGCATGATTATATACTTAAAATGTTGCACTAAGTCGCCAAATTTATGCTTGTTTATATAAGCATCAAATGGATGTTTAACATATCACAAAGTAACTAAAGTATGTCAATGTAGTAAAATGCAACAATCTTCTATAGGTTTTGATATAAAGTGGTAGGTTTTTTACGTATGACTTGAAAGCAATCGTACAGCAGAAGCACTTATTATCTCTTCTCTCCCAATTATTTAAACTCAAAATTGGACCAAAATCTCTGAGGTGTGCTATATTACTAAAAGATATATCAAAACGATTATTTAAAGATAGATAATAATAACATGAGGTTTTCATTTCTGCTAATTCAGCCCGGTGATTCTCCTTTTAGGTATATTTGGTTTTATAACTACCGTTTTACTAAACGTATTCGAATATGTAAAAAGAGAGAGAGATAAAGTTTTTGCCTGTAATAAAAATAGAGTTATAACTTATTTAGACTATTTACTTATTATTATTTTAAATAGTTTATCTTAAATATATACAAGTATGAATATTCTGCAGAGAAGCCAGTTATTAGAAGAAAAGTCTAGCAAAATGCCCAAGTTCTCGCATTATCGCGTGTGCATGTGATGACTCGTATATAAGACATGAATAAAATTACTTTTTAATTATTTGAACATACGCCCACGTCATTTTGCATATACATAATCATTTTGTATACTTTAATACCTTAGCGTGAGCTCTAATAAAACAGAATGGGACTTTAAAACGTCATAGTTAAGGATAATGAACTACACATTCCATTACGTCGGTTTTTTTAATATTGCCATCAAAGCGCCATTATTACTGTAATTTATTTAAAACTTTGCTTAAACATAGAGTATAGTACTGAAAATTTACCTAAACTCGAAAGTAGTTCATATTTTCGGCCTCCTTTTCAAAAATTGGATATTTCAAGTTATTGTACCCTATATTCGTATAGTAAATCTCGATTTTTGTATTGTATAATCCGGAAAATTCTGCTAGTTTTAAAAATAAATCTTGAATAACATACGTGAACTGATAAACATTTGAGAACAAATAGTTTCCCTTCGGATTGATAATCTTTTCACATCTATCAGATAATTGGAAAATTGATCTCTCCTATAATTCTGGAGGTTTGTTAAGAAAAAAGTCTTTCAAGTGCGGTATGCTTATCGCCGACAGATTAAACTCCTTGTCGTTTAGTGAATTTTGTACAAACCGAGAAAGATAATAACTGAAAAGGCACTATCAGTAGAGTGTGGAGGACGAACCAATAGATCTCAGCCGTAGTCCACAATCTTTCTCGCACATTCATGAAAATGGGAGGTTAAACAACCCCACGTCGATTGGCCAATTTCGGTCGATTGCTGTTGATAGCTGCTTTTAAATCTTCCAGCAATATTTCGTCTGATAAGAAGAAGTAACAGCCTGTTTTGTACAGTTACTCTGTCACTAAATTCTAGGAGATAAGTTTTAAATGCTAGCAGTATTTTGGTTTCCTAATTTTGAAAATTACATTTTGCTTACGGGAAGTGATTGTTTTTAAATAAGTTTTCAGATGTTTACTGAATGGTTTTGAGCAGGTTCGTTTTCAGATTGTGTGTTATTTAAAGCTTTAAGAAATTACGAAATATTGTTATATTTATTTTCGTAATTTGTTATTCCATTTTTTTTGTACATATCCAAAAAGATTCGTGGTCTTAGATACTAGTTTTACAGCTGGTTAAGCACATGCTACTTGTCAAGGTAATTTCATGTATCAAATAACCAAAGACGTCATTGCGTCGCCGGTCTAAATATTTCCATAATAATAGGTTTAAACATTTTAAATTCTTGAACAATGATTTTTCTTTTGTTATTATTTCTTAGAAGCTATGTTTTTAGCCTCCAGTTTATTAAATGCATAAAAGCAATAAATACATTGTTTGTAATTCCAAGGTTGAATAGTATGTTTTATTATGCCCCTTGGACATTTATATCATTATTAGTTGTATTTTGCTGTGTGAAATTTGACAACGATTGAGTGGTATTTGAAATATTTAAATTGATATGAAAATGTCGAACATTTAATATTGTTGCGATATATAAAAAATTTTGTATTTCATACAATTCAAACTAGAATATTATGTATAAAATTTGAAAATTGTAGCAATATCCTAGCTATAAAAATAGAAGGGTAAAAATATGTATAAAATGAAGATTTTTAACTTTCTTACGTAGTTTTGACCTCAAAAAGTCTAGCTGGTAATCTACAGAAAAACTCGGTTACGTATCCCCTACATGTGATTTTCCAATGCTTCACACAAAGGTACTACATCGGTCAGGAAGCGAGTTTTCTTTTACCTGAAAAATTTTGAATTTTTTCGAACTCTTGCTGTTCCAAACAAGGTAGGGATCTTGCACGTGCGTGACAACACTCACACACGGGACCTCCATTTTACCTCTCATCGGAACGAGGGCGTATTTTTGTGAAAAATGCTCGCCTAAGATTTTTCAAGCAGACCGTGTCGGGATTCGAATCCGGAACCTTGGGCGTAGTAGTCACACGCATACCAACAACGCCACTGAGCCGCTGGGTGAAGTATCCCCCTACATGTGATTTTCCAATTCTCCACCCGAAGGTACTACATTGGCCAGGAAACGAGTTTTTTTTTATCTGAAAATTTTGAATTTTGCCGAACTCTTGCTGTTCCAAGCAAGGTAGGGATCTTTAACGTGCGTGACAACACTCACACACGGAACCTCCATTTTACCTCTCATCCGAACGAGGGCGTATTTTTGTGAAAAATGCTCGCTTAACATTTTCAAGCTGACCGTGTCGGGATCCGAAAGTTAAGTATACCTTACATGTGATTTTCCAATGCTCCACCCGAAGGTACTACATTGGCCAGGAAGCGAGTTTTTTTTACCTGAAAAATTTTGAATTTTGCCGAACCCTTGCTGTTCCAAGCAAGGTAGGGTTTTTAACGTGCGTGACAACACTCACACACGGGACCTCCATTTTACCTGTCATCCGAACGAAGGCGTATTTTTGTGAAAAATGCTCGTCCAACATTTTTCAAGCGGACCGTGTCGGGATTCGAATGTGGCACTTTGGCCGAGGTAGTCACACACATACCAACTACGCCACGAGGCCGCTTGGTTAAGTACCCCCCGTACATGTGATTTTCCAATGCTTCACCCGAAGGTACTACACTGGCCATGAAGGGAGTTTTTTTTACCTGAAAAATTTTGAATTTTGTCGAACCCTTGCTGTTCTAAGTAAGGTAGGGATCTTTAACGTGCGTGACAACAGTCACACGGGACCTCTATTTTACCTCTCATCCGAACGAGGACGTATTTTTGTGAAAAATGCTCACCTAACATTTTTCAAGCGGACCGTATCGAGATTCGAATCCGGGACATAGAGCGTAGTAGTCACACGCATACCAACTACGCCACGGAGCCGCCTAGTTAAGTATTCCGCTAAAAATTCTGTTTTGACAAAATAACGAAAACCTCGACTCTACTAACAATAATGTTTGCAGACTAACTCAATGGGACGGGTGGTGTAAGTGTTTGAATGGGGTGCCGGAATGCTTTCGTGTGTGAAATATGTCTTAATCGGCAATGAACTTGGACGCCACTCAATCTTGCAATACGTGAATCTCTAGGAAACGTCCCAGAAAGAATGACAGAGTATGCCAAAGCCTGACATCAAGAAAGTGATTCTGGCCTAAAATTCACATGAGAACTAATAGAGTACGTTTGTGCTAAAAACCAACCTAAAATAAACGTTATAATAAGGACTCTAATATACATATTTGAAAAGTGCTTGCTAAAAGAAATGTTTCCAAAATTAAATGTTAAATTACCTACACACCACTAGGTAATTATAATGCAAAATATTACAACAAAACTGGAACTATCGCCTTTACATTGGTTGTTAAAAATACCAATATAAGACTATTGTTCAATTATTTTCATTACAAGTACGTTTAAATATTTCGACATTGTGCTGGACACGCTTACTCCACTTTCAACTTCAAATATTATCACTAAAACTGATCTGTCTCTGGATGTTATTTTCAAACTATCAAGAGAAAGTTGGTTTTATTAACAATTGTAATCTATGCGTATTTTCGAATCTCCTTTCAGTTTTGATTTAGTAGTTTCTTCCTGTACTCGGGCTTGAGTGACACGTAGAATTATTCCTTAGTGAAATATTCGACCGACGGTAGTTGGGAAGCGGCGTCGCCGTGGATCAATGTAGTAAGCGTAAGACTACGGATCCCAAGGTCCCGGGTTCAAATCCCGACACGGCCGACTGCTTGAAAAATGGCAGGTGAGCATTTTTCACAAATATTACGCCCTCGTTCGGATGAGAGGTTAAATGGAGGTCCCATGTGAGTGTTGTCACGCACGTTAAAGATCCCTACCTTGCCTGGAACTGCAAGGGTTCGGCAAAATTCTAAATTTTCAGGCAACAAAAAACTCTCCCCCTGGCCAATGTAGTACCTTCGGGTGGAGCATTGGAAATGTAAATGAACGGTAGTTGGGAAGCTAATTTGATTGGTCGATTTGAATTTGTTACGGACCATTAATGCGGAGTGCTGAAAATCAGTACCAGTATGTCGGACAGTCTTGAAATACAGGTCGGAATCATCGCTAAACGATGTTAGTGGTTTACGTATAAATCAGGTTAATCAGTAAATACTCCCTGTATGTTTGTTGTGGTTTGTTTAGCATTCTTCTTAATCTTCTTTGGGAATGAAACCACTCATAGTTTTTAAAATCTATTTTATTTACGTTTCGATCCATGACCTAGGATCGTTGTCAAAATAATAAAAACTTCAAGTTTGACGTTTATGACATAAATTGAAGGTTACTTTGATTTATTGATGTTTGAAATATTTGGTTTGAGTACACTAAGCAAAAATTTTTAAAGTTTAAAAGAATGATTGCCTTCAATTTGTGTTGCGACCTGGGATCGACTTTCCTATGGTAGCCAATACGCTTAACGTGAAATTAGCTGATTAATTTTTATTGGTGAATTTTATATAAATTCAATAATTTGGGAAACATTTTTTAACATGTTTCTATTTATACAATTGAGAGATTTCTGATTTTATGTCTTATTTTACCGAGATTCAGTGAACGGGGTTAAGCAACCTGTGGCTACCAAGATCCCCCAACATTTATAATTTGCCGAAATAATGGTTTTCTAGTTAATATGCTTATTGTTATGTAATTAGTTATTGTATGTATAAATAGAAATCATGTATGTAGGCTGTATTTCATGTTAATATCGCAAGGAAAACCCAGGAAAAACTTGCAATGCTACCTAGATATTGTGGGCATTTGATCTTCATTTGTTATTTCTTTTGTTATTTCTTTTAGTAATGGAATCCATTGTTTACTGAAAGTCACGGATTCGTTTGCAACGCAGTTATTTTTATGTAGGGTTATATAGGCAGCTTCTTTGATTTTGCGTTTTTGGTGGTTTTCTTCTTTGTCGATAATTTTTGCATCTTCCCATTTTATTTTATGACTGGAGTCCCATGCATGTTGGCAAATCATGGATTTTTCAAATTTTCTATTTTTTATATATGATTTATATTCTCTTAATATTAACATGAAATACAGCCTACATACATGATTTCTATTTATACATACAATAACTAATTACATAACAATAAGCATATTAACTAGAAAACCATTATTTCGGCAAATTATAAATGTTGGGGGATCTTGGTAGCCACAGGTTGCTTAACCCCGTTCACTGAATCTCGGTAAAATAAGACATAAAATCAGAAATCTCTCAATTGTATAAATAGAAACATGTTAAAAAATGTTTCCCAAACTATTGAATTTATATAAAATTCACCAATAAAAATTAATCAGCTAATTTCACGTTAAGCGTATTGGCTACCATAGGAAAGTCGATCCCAGGTCGCAACACAAATTGAAGGCAATCATTCTTTTAAACTTTAAAAATTTTTGCTTAGTGTACTCAAACCAAATATTTCAAACATCAATAAATCAAAGTAACCTTCAATTTATGTCATAAACGTCAAACTTGAAGTTTTTATTATTTTGACAACGATCCTAGGTCATGGATCGAAACGTAAATAAAATAGATTTTAAAAACTATGAGTGGTTTCATTCCCAAAGAAGATTAAGAAGAACAGGTTAATCAGGTATAAAAAGTAACATATTATAATTTTAACAAGTTGTAAATAAAAACATAAAACTAAGAAAAACTTTGTTAATATTCTTGATTCGTGGAATTTGGCATTTGGCTGATTTTGCGCTACGTTAGTTACTAGATTACGTTTTCGTTTTCTTGATGATGTTTGTTCTCCCTTTGGTGGTCTATCTACTGGAAGCTTTTTACAACCTCTAGTAGTCCCGACCTTGCATTAACTGATTGCAGTAGGCTGTACTTTAATAGCCAAGTTTGTTTGGACGGATCAGAATTGAGCTTCTAGCAGTATTTAAAAATGACTCCCGCGATGTTTTTGTTTTAATAGATTTTAATCTTTTTAAAAAAATTTCTTTGGTTAAATGTGATGTGTCAAAAGAATTATGATGCTTTTGCCTTAAGATCAGTATTTCGTGTAAAGTTCCTTCAGAGATCTCTTCTCTGCAACCAACAGTGATACTATTGTTTGGCGATACTGTGATATGGTTATTGACAGAAATGTTATTTATATCCGAGCTGATTTCAGGATTATGACCGCTATTAGTATTTTCAGTTTTTCAAACTACCAGTGGCACGTAAAATGATATAGATTGAACATTTTCCCCAAACGCTAATTTGCCCATAGACTAACGCGATTTTAAACTTACTGGAGGAGCATTCAATATTGATTTATCAAAATTACAATATACTACTGCTTGATGCTTGCAAAATCGACCAAATTTTCCACTGGGATAAGTACAAGATCCAATATTTCCGTAAACATAATAAAATTCGTCCTCGTTACTCATACTAGGAACTTTGTACATTTTTTGACTGATGCATTGAATATCTTTTTCGTTAATTCTAGAGCCTCTTTTTAATAGGTTTAATAATAACAATCTCGGAATCGCATTTCCCGGGTGAACAAACTTTCTTATTCTTATCTGGTAATACTCCTCCAAGCATGTAGCAATAAACTCAATTAAAGTCATTGCATTGTATGCTTTGTTACGCAATAAAACAATATCTTTAAACAACCGGATCCAGGTGCTTACTTCACAGAAATTCTTAGTCTGATGACCATGGGTGGATGAATCACGAAAAGCCCTGCAACAATCTTCTTTTCTGGCGCAATACTTTTTCAAGTAAGTAAACCATTGTGGATATCTTCTAAACACTTTAATTTTCGAATTAATATTTATTTCATCATTTCCGCTCAGCCCATTTACAGTTTTTGTTTGATACCTATTTGCAGTATCTATTCCTGTTGCAATAGAAAAAAAAGAAGTAACCTTCTGAATATCTTCGGCATTTAAAATATCTCTAAATGCATTGTAAAGAATGCGGCGATCATTTGCGTCTATATTGTGATTTTTTCTCGAACAACCAACGCCATACTGCTTGTAAAATATGAAATCGGCATAAAAATGTTTTTGACGCGGGAAAAACATATTTAATTGCACTGCATCACTGTCATCTGTAACAAATATTTTTGTGTAACCTTGACCACTAAACGCAATTAGTAAACTGGAGTTTAATAAAGTAAATCCAGCTTTATAGTATTCTTCTGACTACCCTTTTGTAATGAAAAGAGTAAGAGGCACAGCCCCACCGTACAAGGAATTAAAATAAATGTCACTGAATGGCCACTTGCATCATAGGTGGCTGTACTATCAACAAACACTGTATCTTTTGCAATTAATATACAAAAAGGATCCTCTTGACAAAAAAAAATTAATCATCACGAACACATTATTTCAACATCATGCTAGAAGACGATATACGTGGAAGATGCCAGGAGAAAATTGTCGTACTTGTAGTCAACCTTTCCAATAGCCATTGCATAAAATGTTGCCTCCAATGAATTAAAATAATTGCTGACATTGTCTTGAAGTTCCCTGTAAGTTCAAAGCGCTACCCTTCTAGCCACTTCTTCAGTTCAGGGAAACGTGGAAGTCAATCGGGGCCAGATCCGGACTGATCGACGGGGGATCGAATAAATTTCATTGAAATTGCTGAAGGAGTCGTTCAGTTACAGAAGCATTGTGGGAACGCGGGTTGTCATGGATCAGAACAGCTCCAGAAGTCAGCATGTTTGTTTTGTTGTAGATGCCTTTCCTCATACGTAAAGTTTCGTCAGTAATTTCTGATTCTGTAAATATTGTTATTGTTTATCATAAATCACAAGTAGTAATTCCATTGTATGTACTAACTATACCTTTACGTAGCATTTGCGGTCCCTTCTAGTGGGGACCGTTTTTGAGTGTCTTCAGGGTGTTAGTTTTAGTGTCCTGAGCATAAGGGTTTCTACTTCTACCCTTATGCATTGTTGCATCTTTCTACTTATTATTTAAACCAAGTACATAACAAACCTAGGACCACTCTCGTGCCTACTGCAGGGGTCATACATCAAACAACAGATGCATTTAAAATTCAGTTTTGGACACTGAAGGTTGTTCGGCATTTTCATAAAACTCCAGAAGTTTATTGTGCAGGTCCGAGGAAGACTTATGTAATTTCATCACAAAATTTTAATTTCAAATCTAAACACGAAGTTATTATTCGCTCGTAATTTACAAATCCTTAAATGGTCATCTTCGTCTGCATGATTTTTGGATAAGGTAAAGGATGCTACTTCATTAAAAATTAAACCAACAGCTAATTATTCTGTTATTTCATGAAATTAAAGCTTTAACATTTTACATAAACTAATTTTGTTATGAAAATATATGCTTACATTTTTATTAGATTGCTGGTGCTGTATTCTTATCCATAAGTTGGTTTTGTTTTCTTCGAACACATAAGCTTTGATGAACGCTACTTCAAAGGATTTTTCACTTTGTAATATCACTTGTACGCTCCTGAAATCATTGCTTTGCCGCACCAAATAAATGGCTCTGTGAGTGTAAAATGTTTGCGGTGAATTTCGAATAGCTCTGTGGTAGAGAGAAGTGGACTGTATATAAAATTAAGTGATAAGTTAACAAACAACATATAATTAATGTTTTTAATCAGTTCAAGCGTTTACTAAAAGCACTCACCTGGTGTTCATGAAGCCGTGACAACGACAAAAACGATGTAAACAAATACTACTCTTCTTTTTGGCGGGTGTAGCGAAAAGCACATTTATGACGACAGCGGTGTTGTGAAGAAAAGCGGTTCATGTAAGTAATTTGTTCTACGTGGATTTTCCAGTCACTACACTGTGTTCTTGCATATGCGGAATAACGTTTATCACTCGCGGCACTTGTTGGCGCCTGTTTCAAGTAAAACCATGTGAATTTTACTCTAATAAATTTAAATATACCGAGGCGAACGTAAATAATCAACAAACTCCATAGAAAATAAAATTTAGCTTTAATTATTTACAATATAAACGGAACAGTGAGGTTTGGAAAATAAAGGCATGTGGCAGATAAAGTGACTGTTCGTTTTAAATTCTACAGCCAACTACCAGCACGTTCCAAATCACTCTCACCTTCAAAACTTTTAATAGTTTTCGTTAAATCGGGCATAATGTTGAAGTTCTGTACTACGTTAATCTCAGTGGGTACGCCTGAATTTGCACTAGCCCTTTGCTGCTGATTGACTTGGATCATATCGACCATCTGCGCGATCTGTTTAATACGCATCGAAGCAGTATCCATCAGTTTAGAGATTACAAAGGGGGCATAATCATCTCTTTTAACAGAACTATCACGGTTCGCATTGATATCTTGATTAGTTTGACAACGATCTTCATTAACGTTCATAGTTCTTTGCACGGGCGATTCGAATTCTTCTGTGTTAATTCGGCCAATTTCCAAAAATAACATAAATCGTGGTTTTAGGTTATGTTTACAATTTCCTACGTAATGCAAAAAATTTATAAAGGAAATCAGTAAAACAATCGTTTATCAACCCCACACTTGAGATTGTGGACATAAGCTTTCAGAATGGTATAATTAATTAAGATTTATAATAAACACTTTTATTCGCTTTACAGGGAGTTTATAAAAGAACTCTGATTTAAAGTTTTATTTGTACACAGTAAAGTTAAAATAATAGTTATTAAACCATATAGTATTAAACAGAATCTTCTCAAGTTTCTTTTGATACCTAATAAAGTTCTATATGTGCACCATTTGTTGCCCTGGCCACGTCTAAACGATAATCAATTTCTTCCCAGGTATTCAGCAGCATATTAGGCGTGACGGATGCTGCAGTTGCAACAATTCTTTCCTTCAAATGAACAATATCACGGATCTTCTCGGAATAAACAATGTTTTTTACATGTCTCCAAAAAAAGAAATCTAGTGGAGTCAGATCTGGGCTTCTTTGTGGCCATGCAATCGGCCCACGTCTACCAATCCACCTGTCAGGGAAACGCAAGTTCAGAGCATCACGGACACAGTTGCTATAGGGAGGTGGCGCGCCGTCTTGTTGGAAGACATTTGGTTCCTTTTCTAGTTCGATATCATCTATCTGTGGGAAAACGTATAGTTCAAGCATTTCACAATAAATATCCCCATTAATTGTTTCTCTGCGAAGATGAAAGAGCCTACGAAACGATCATGCATCAATCCACGCCAAACATTGCCTTTGGAAGAGTCTCGCTGATGTTCTATGGATTCATGCGGTGACTCAGACTCCCCAAATCCTACATTTGTGTCGGTTGACACACCCACTCACGTAGAAAGTAGCCTCATCTGAAAACATAGCATTTTCTAGGAAGTTCTCATTCCTCCCCCCACTACGCTTGCTCCAAGGCCACGCACTGCGATCGAAAATTGGCAAAACAATCACAATATACTGAACTCAAGTTCAAAACCCGAAAGTTTATTACTGATTTTGTTTTTAATTATGATTTTTTTTAATCAAGTTCTTTTGTAAACTCCCTGTATTAAACATAAAACAACTGACTAATGCATTTAACATCTCTCTACTGTTGTCACCTGAAAAATAAACATCACTAATATATTCTATAATAATAACTGTCAGGGTTGCCGGTTGTATAGGAGATAAATAAAAAGCTGACTACATTTAGTTTTAATATCTTGTGACATGTTGATTTTTCTACACCTGCTGTTTGTGATAATTGGTGAATAGTGAGTTTTAGATGTAGAGTAATGTGGCCTAATACTCCAACCTGCATATCTTCATTTTGAACACCACGAGCTGTTAGAACATTTCGTTTTTTATTATTAACAGAACCCATCTCTTGAAACTTCAAAATTATATTTCTTATACATATAGGGTGTTTCAAATTTCGCGGGTTTTTTAAAGAATAAGTAAAATATAGATGGCGCACTGAATTCGCCTGGGTTTTTTGACATTTAAGAAGTGCGATGTATGACATTTATAAAAATGGCTTCGTACACGATACAACAACGCGTTCAAGTTGTTGAATTATTTTATGAAAATCAGCGTTCTGTGAAAAGTGTTTTTAGAAAACTACGTGAATTTTAGTCCAGCTGAAAGCACAATTGGTGGAATTATTAAAATATTTCAAGAGACCGGTGCGGTGGAAGATCAAAAAAGTGAAAAATAAGTCGTAACGGTCGTTCACGAGAAAATATTGATTTGGTTCGTGATAGTGTTGCTGAAGATCCTATAATGTCCATTAGACAACGTTCACAACAAGTTGGACTTAGTGGATCAACTACATGGCGTATTTTGCACAAGGATTTAGCTCTGAAGGTATATAAGGTTCGAATGACACAGGCACTAAAGCCATTAGATCATTTAAAACGTCGTTCATTTGTCAATTTCATCAAAGAACAACAGGCTGATTTTTCTCAAAAAAATAATGTTTTCCGATGAGGCACATTTTGAACTTAGTGGCTAAATTAATAAATAAAATAAATCGTATCTGGGGTGAGGAAAATCCACGAATTATTCACGAGAAACCTATGCATTGTAAGCGAGTTACTGTTTGGTGTGCATTATGGTCAGCTGGTGTAATTGGACCTTACTTCTTTGAGAATGCTGCTGGTGAAGCTGTAACTGTCGGATGATAACCGAATTTTTGTGGCCTGATTTAATGAATATTGATTTAGAGGATATTTGGTTTAACAGGATGGCGTTACATCTCACTCTGCACAAGAAACAATTGCTTTATTGAGAGAAAAATTTCCTGCACGTGTGATCTCAAGAAACGGTGATGTTAATTGGCCACCAAGATCATGTGATTTGACTCCATTAGACTATTTTCTTTGGGGTTTTGTAAAAATTCAGGTTTATAAAAACAATCCACAATCGATTCCTGCTTTGAAAAATGAAATTATTGGCGTCATTTGTGAGATAGAGCTTCAATTATGTCAAAATGTCATTGAAAATTTAACAAAAGAGTGGACGTCTGTGGAGCTGCAAGAGGAGGCCATTTGGCATATATTATTTTTCGCATATAAATGTCATTAGTGATACTTCAATTACCAATAAAAAGGTTTTTGAAAATGAATGCAAATTATGTGTCTTATTTATTGTTTAAAAAAAACGCACAATTTGAAACTCCCTTTATAAGCATCAGAATATTTTTTGTCAGGATATTTCTGATTAAACAATTTCACTGTTGATCTGAAATTTCTGTTTGCAGTTCTATACAAATTCATTATTTCAATTCTTTCTTGTAAGGAGTATACCATTTTTGGTTAATAAAAAATAATTAAAACAACTTCGCCACTTACTAGAAACTACACTTCCACCCCCTACAACCATGGGATAAACCAAATAAATTACTGAGTAAGTGTATTTTTGATAGTAAAAAATGTCACCTTAATTTCAATTTTGTAACTGTTTTAGTGTTTGTAAAAAAATGAAAAACAAATTTTATGTACCCTCTTTAAGTGTATCTTAACAAGGGATGCTCCAATGAAGTTTCTTTATATGAAAGACCCTATATCTTTTACGATGAGGAATCACCCCCTGAAATGTTTTACACTTATTTTATTACACCCGGTATAGAGTTTGAAATTCATTACTTTGGCTACAGCGTTCTCATTTGTTATAACTATTTCATTCATGTAACAAGTACAGTTAAAGTTCTACTTAACTTTTCTCTATATTTGGTACAACATCGCTTGTTTGAATTTAAATAAATTTTGTGCTATTGATACCAGTAATTAAAACGTTGATCGGAGTACTAAAAAAAGGAACTGTGATGTAATAGATATTGTAGTTCATCAAACTTTGTTGGACTGTCAAGTCCGATCAGAGTTCAGGTGCACATATCAAAAAATAAAGTCATGTACTGAAATATACTCTTTGTACAAAATTACGTAGGTGAATGTTTATATAATTATATAATTATAATCTTATTGTTGTGAGCAAAACGAATCAATGTATAGACTAAGTCAAAAATAATTACTACCACGGTCTCTCAAGACCTTCTCTCTCGCAGCTGACCCCAAAAATATTTAGAGCACCGAGTTGCGTGAATAACTATTTATTGAAACGTATAAATAAGTTGTAAATCCATTTTTATTACCGACATAAACCTTATCTCGCTGTTTTCGTAACTATGAACCCATTATAGTTAAAAGCATAGTAATTACAGAACTAAATATTCATAAAAGTACAAAGCACCGCTTTAAAATGGCAAAAATGGAAATGTGGCCTTGTCATTGTACCCACTTCTAAATAAGGCTCTCAATACAGCCTTTTATTTCGTAAGCGTGT
This sequence comes from Platerodrilus igneus, assembly GCA_036346225.1. Lineage (NCBI taxonomy): Eukaryota > Metazoa > Arthropoda > Insecta > Coleoptera > Lycidae > Platerodrilus > Platerodrilus igneus. Next base: position 8,301,604 of record JARFIW010000565.1, read on the forward strand.
TGTAAATATTAAGAGTTTAATGAACCACAATGATGAGGATAATTTATTATAAAACTGGCATGCAAATTTTATACTCATACTCCTTAAGAATTGATAATTTGAAGCTCCATTCTCCTTTCATCGTTTTTTAATTATTCTTTTGTTGGGAAGTCATAAGAATTACGCAATATGTTTCATTATTTTTAAGTGTTTTGTTTCATTGTTGTCGATATGGAAGTAATTTCGCGCTTTGATTTTTGATAAAGCTCTCTCCATCAAACAGTATTCCTGTATGAATCTACAGTAGTTACGAAAATATTGTATTTGTTTATTTCTTTTATGTTTGTCTTTTCTATTTTCGCCAACAACTCTCAAGAAGATGAGCGGCGCAGTATCTAGAAATTCAGAACCCTTCGTACTTTCGCTTTCTATGTAGAGATCCCTTAACATGTGACACCAAGATGGGCGATAGTATCTAACAGGACACACAATTGCAACATATAAGTCAATATATACACAAGCAAAAAAAAACTTGTATTTATCATCATCATTTTATTTTCGACCTTACTTAAGGTCGGTTTGACGCAGCTCTAACTTCTTTTCTATTCTGTGCTAATCTAAAAAGTTCTACATACCCTTCACAACCTAAGTTTCCAATAATTTGACTAATATAGCCTGATCTAGGTTTTCCTATACTCTTCTTTCTTTTTCTTATCTACCTTGCTCTATATAGATATTATCAACCTGATGGTTGATAAAGAACTCCAACATGTTTACATGATTCCCATTTATAAGGAAATGAAATATTACCTTTTCATCCTCTCCAAAAAAAGGAAAAGTGTTAAATTATGTTTTGGTTAGGCTTAAGCAACGAATCTCTGCCACCATGCCAGACCGCTAACTAATTGTGAATTATGTCATGGTGACATTTAGTTAACAGAATTTTTTTTTTTTTTTTTTTGTTTTCGAACTTACTTAAGGACGGTTTGACGCAGCTCTAAATTCTTTTCTATTCTGAGCTAGTCTAAAAAGCTCTACATACTCTTCACAACCTAAATTTCTAATAATTTGACTAGTATAGCCTGGTCTAGGTCTTCCTATACTCTTCTATCTTTTTCTTATCTACCTTGCTCTATATAGATATTAGCAACCTGATGGTTGTTAAAGAACCCCAACATGTTTACATGATTTCCATTTATAGGGAAATGAATATTACCTGGTTATCCCCTCCAAAAAAGGAAAAGTGTTTAATTATATATTATGGTAAGGCTTAAGCAACGAATCGCTGCCAACTTGCCAGACCGCTAACTAATTGTGAGTTATGTCATGGTGACGTTTATTACATTATATGTTATGGTAAGACTTAAGCAACGAATCGCTGCCAACATGCCAGACCGCTGACTAATTGTGAATTATGTCATGGTGACATTTAGTTAACAGATTTTTTTATTTTTTTTTGTTTTCGAACTTACTTAAGGTGGGTTTGACGCAATTCTAAATTCTTTTCTATTCTGAGCTAGTCTAAAAGGTCTACATACCCTTCACAACCTAAATTTATATTTATAATATTGGCAATTAATATACGACACTATAACAAATTATTTACAAGATTAATACGTAGACGCGTTAATAAGCACAAACAGGAACAAATACCTGTTTATAAAAGTATATTAAATCGATTAATGAAAAAAGCATAATATGAATCTTTACGAGATTAACACGAGTGCGTGTTAATGTGCACAAACAACAACAAATGTTCAAATATTCCTTATATCTATAAAGCAAATTAATTCAGTTAAAAAATATGACTAATTACACGATTAACACGAGGGCGTGTTAATGAGTACAAACAAGAACAAACGGTTGTCTATTCTTATTTGTAATAAAAGCACAACCATATAGGCAATAACCGCAGTAGGACAGTTGAAATCAATTTCATATGTGCAGGTCTAACACGGGTGCGTGTTAATAAGTATAAACAAGAACCAATGCTAAGTTAATTAAGGCCAGTACAATATAATAACAAGATTAGCACGAGTACGTGTTAATAATCACAACGAGAAAAAACGGGAACTAGACGTGGAGTCTATTTCGTTCTCCGGCGATGGAGTCAAGTTCTCAGGAGTCGTGGTCCCGGTTCTCAGCAGATTTTCGTCACATATATCTTCCAATTTTAATAGTGTTCTAAACGGATAAGGTAAGTAGAGGTGAGGATAACTATTCGGTCACTGAATCGAAGAACACGCATTAAACGGCACTCCCACCAAAACACAACCGCTGTAATCGAATCCTAGCATTAAAGTCAAAATCTATAATTCCCGACAGATATTGTTTGGGATTCAATAAAATTTAACGTTTTCCCGAGTGCAATTAAAAAATCCTCGAAACGGCATCGTCCCGTATTTATGCATATTAAAATATTTTATTCTTACAGTGTAATTAGTAACTTATGAACTAAACAGAACCGGATTCAGGAAACAAAGGGATTTTCTTTATCTTTTAAACAAACAGTAAATTTAATGAAAAAAGTTGGAAACTGGTTATCCAATAATTGAAAAGGCATGTTAGGGATTAAATCACTTAACCAAAATGTCTGGCAGCAATAACAAAAACGTTATAAACAATTTAGTTAAATGGTATTTACTAAACGCTTAACATCAAGCGTTTTACAAAATTTCATTTTGCCATTTAATTGAAGAAAAAATTTAAAGCTTTGAACAAACATGGTTATAAACGATTTAAATTAATGGATATTAATTAAACACTTATTATAAAGCGTTTTGAAATATTAAGTTTTCCAGAATCCTGTTTTTCACTTTGTTGAACTCAAAATGCTATATATGTGCCCAAAAATTGAATTCCTAACGTCAAAAATATAAAAAATTTAGTCGGTGCCGGAATTTTTCTTATGTATAATTTACTTTTAGAATTGTACATACAGTTATTAATTATTTAGTATTAAGGCAATTTGTTTCAACGACCATTTTATCCACAAATTATGTTATTAAAGATAGCATTGTGTACAGGGATATTAAAAATGATTTAGGTAAGCGATGTCATGATATAGAAAACGTATGTATTAGCGTATAGTATCCGCTCAAAATTTTAATTGTTACGTAAAATATCATTAGGCTCCCTTATATATGTTAAAGATATAAAAATGTTTTTAGTAACAAAGATGAATAATATTTTTTAGTAACTAAATGTTTTTTTAGAGTAAATGCAGGCGATTTCGAGCCACTTTGCTTTCTACGCAAATGTATTCTTCTTCTCGTGCTCTCAATATCATTTTTCATCATTTCTGCAATTCTTTGTTTGCAGTTCTTGAAAATTATTTTTAGAAGTTGGGAGTATTCTATTCTTATAGATAAGATAACATAAAATAATCCGTCATAAACAATTCAGACGATATTGGAGGAGATCCAACTTCTGTATGCGAACTCATCAACCGGGCATTAAAAGCATCTAGAGCAAAGCTGTAATTTTCATCGTGTACATTGCTGCATCGTTTTGTTTACCAACAAAGGTAAATAATTTTTCAAATTAATCTACAGAATTTGAATAAGAAATTAATTAAAAATTTTGACAAGCGAGTATTTTAAAGGTAAAATAGTAGAAATGAAGAATGTAGTAAAAAGTGTCATTTTTGAAGGTTTTATATATATTGCTGTGGAACCTTTGGGAAGTCGGGAACTAAGTTTTTCGAAGTGAGCCCCAGCGTTGGGCCGTCATAAAATTGCCGTGGAAGTCGGGAAAGTTTCTGGATTACTCTATTAAAATTCGTGCACCATCTAGGCCAACACAAAATTTTTCAAAAAAATTTTTTCGTAAATTCCTTACCCTTTTATTGAGGTCGCCTTCGAATTTCTTCTGCTTCCCTGGCTAGCTCAGAAATCGGTCTCTTCTTGAATACCTAATTTTACATTCATGCCTATTTCCCAGTCACACACCATTAAATAAAATCACCAAAATAATACGACAATCATACAACCTTTTATTTACATCTATTAACAGATAAAATATATTTACACATGTTTCCAAACAGTTAGCTACAATAATTATCAGCTCAATCTTGTATGTTTCAAAGTCCTTGATTTTTATAATGATTTTAAACAAATTTGATTAAATATGAGTAGATGGGCCCCCACATATAACCCTAAATTGACTTCACACTGGAGTATTGTGAGCTCATTATAACCCAGTTTTGTTTGTATATGCTTTTTAAAACCTGGCATTAATTAAAATAAATTTGCAGACCCGTTTACCCTTTACAATTCAATTTATATCCTGAATAAAATTTTGATGTGTTCTAAATACACCTTTTTTCAATATTCAACATCAGTAAATTGTCCAGTACATGTATCTTTTAGAATAAGTTTCTAAAACCATAAATATGACACCAAAAGTCAAGCACACAACACAAAAATTCCACAAATGTTTATAAAACAACAGAAATTTCAAATAAATTACCTGGAGAATTCTTCAAGCTTCATTCCCGTCGGAGATGATTGCCAGAAAACCCTCGGCGTTGTTTTCATTTACTGTGCTGCTCAACGGCTCCACAGGCCTCTACCATCTGATATCTCTGCAAGCTATGCGCCTCGTTTCACAGTATCATTCCATATATCATTCATACAACTTGATTATTTGTGGTGCTTACCCCCCCATATATCATGCATCCATTTAATAATTTTTGTTGTAGTAGCCGGATTTTTTTAATTTAATACGCACTACTCGTACTTCACGTCAATAATTAGTGGTCCACTACTACTGTTTTATACTTTCAATTACTGTATTAACGGTAACATTACTACACATACACAAATACTCACAAAAAACTTTATTATTATCAGTACTCAGCACTTGATCGAAGTAAAAGAGAAGAGAGCCTTAATAACCTAGCTTGGGTATTTATAGTATCTTTTAAACTCCCTACTGGACGCGTTTCCTTCGAAAAGCTTATTTTCGAACCGAATTCTAAAAATTTTGAACCTCACCGTCTCTAAGTTCGTAAATTTTCGCCAGCCCTACGTGCTGTATACCTCGAATTCACTTTCAACCTCCGCGTGTGCGTTCGTTTCTAACACTGTTAGCTTTCCACCAATGACAGAGTTTTCTGTCGTCACGAAACTCCTCCTAAGCGGTATACATCTCAGTCCTACGCATGTTTGCCGTCTTGTTTCAAACCCCACTTGAGTTACAGAAAATCGATATCGTTGACTCGACGTCTTACATCAATTCCACGTGTGTGACTTTCAATCCCAATGCTTTTATATTTGTCTCTATCTGTTGTCTATTACCAATCGTTCACTTCACTCTCTCCTTAAGATGTTTGTTACCCTACTTGTTTATCCCAACTGACGGTTGAAAACAATTTCTATGAAATCTTATCTTAACGTACATAAAAATTATGTGCACGTAAACTTTAACAAGCAGGTGTTCCTGTTAATTATCGACCGTTTGAAAATAACAATTCCTTGACTTTCTGGTTCTTCGTATCTCATGTTGGCTTTTAAAACGAATACACTTGCCTTGAGAATTATTGATTTTCTTACGCAAGCACGCTCCCTTATGCTTATATGTGTTTGATTAAAATAACTTATGATTAATTATGCGTACCCTTGAACTTCTATTTGCTTTGAAGCTTTTTTCTTTCATGTAATCCTAATATTTCAATTATTAAATATAAAAATACCCTAATATTCGTCCGTTTTCACTAAATGAATTAAATTAATTTTGCGCGTAAATAATATGCTCTTTTCTATATACAGGGTTGTTGAAATTTTATTGTATATACCTATTTACCCCTTTAAATCCACAACATTATATATATATATATATATATATATATATAGCGAATATTTACTACATGGTTCTATATATATGGGTGGTTTAAAACAAAAGCTTTTTGCTATGAATTATTACAAATTAAAATTATGCACCTGCCCTAATTGACCAAAATGGTGCTTATTTCTCTTAGCAATATATATATATATATATATATATATATATATATATATAATATAAAATTACCACAATTATATTTGTTTCGACTAGCTCAGTGATACTACACACTTTTAAATCAAATTTAAATAAATATTTCTATTGAATTAGCTCTTTACTAAGATTATAGATTTTTACAACTTTTTATTACTATTGGTAATCACGATGGTGAGAATACTTCTTGAAAGGTCAATGTAAGTATATGCTAAGTGCAGGTTGATACTATGGTAAGGTTTTCTTTTAATTTTTATGTGATTTACTCAGCACTGATTTTCTTTCTTTTAATGTTATTATATGTGAATATTTGTACTCTGAACATATTTAGTAAGGATTAATATACCAATTTATTCGAGCATGAGGGTGTTTATGTTCTACCTACTGAACCATTCGAGGAGGTGGTTTCTTTTATGTAGATAGAAGATTCTGTAGTTGTTATATATGGAAGTTACTTCAAAATCTCTGCAAAAAATTGGTGTGGGGATTTTCAGTTTCCCATATCACAGGAGTATTCGATTATGAAGAGATGCTGTTTAAAAGCATCGTCAGTATTAAATAAAAGCTCGCGTTTACAATATTTCGTTTTTTGGGAAAAAAACGTACGCTAACAGGCTTTACTAATTTACATAATTCAAGATTCATAGTATTTTCGCCTTGCAAAATAAATACTCAGGGCCATTTATCAAACCCATAGAGTAGAAAATAACATAAAATTTGCTAGAATAATTTAATTGTTTTAAAGTAAATACTTTATTCAAAATAGACCTTTAATGATAACAAAAAGCAAATACTATAATCTGAAGATTGCAGAATAGAAATTTTGAAGAATAAATTTCAATAACCTTGGGTATTTAAACGGCTGAAATAAGCAATTCAAATTAAGTAAATACCTGAAAGGGAGAAACAGCTGATACAAAACCCAGTCGGTGTATGAGTGCTTGTGCATGCGATCAGAAGTTTTTTTAGAGGAATCACAGTGCACCCTTTACACGTTAAAGGACTTCTGTTGAAAGTCAAGGATCGAAGCCGTTCAATAATTAAATTTAAAAATATGTAACGTTTTCATTTGATTCTATATTCTCGTCACTTCAGAATCCAGTTTGTTTTAATATTTTTTTATACTTTTTCCAGAAAAATTGGTTTTATGATGTAGGTTTTTTATTCTATTGGTCGCAAATTAATTTGGTTTGGCTCATACCGATACGACATAGCAGTCTATTCTTCTCCTTACAAAAACTTAATTTAGGTTTTGACATCAACAAAGATTTTTTTATTGGTTTATGGTGACATTACAGAAATTTCGGTTGGTTTTAGTGGGAAACAAACATGCCAAAAACTTGCGCGGGAGGGTGTCGTTTGTTGATTACAAAGGGTTACCTTTTTATATGGTCCTTCTCTGTAAAACGAACTAAACTTTGTTATAGGATGAAATACCTTATAATAATCATTATTATAATTATTATTAAATCTAACTCCTTTTTAATGTAGTTTCATTAAGAACTTATTATTAACTGAGTTCGTATACGTACAGTGATCATTTAATCATGGACGTCAGTATTGTGCGTGGAATACAACGTAAATGCAATTACTTCTACAAGACCACACAGAAGTCTTTCGATATGCTATAGCTCAAGATTAAAAAAGAATTTCTACCAGGTGTTTTTTGTTAAGTTCCTATTTTAATGACTCTTATTTAGTTTCACTGCCGTAAAAATTGGACTATAATAAGCTACAACTATAACTTTTAAGTTGATTTGTATGTGGTTTATGAACTTATACAAATGTATTAACATACCGTAACTAGATACAAATAACCCCAATCCTAAATCGGTCAATACAGGATGTTTTGGGGTAGCAAGATATTCAGTCTGCTGAAGTTAGTTTATTATAAATACAAAAGTTAAAATAAACATGTGTTCAATTTTCAATAGTTACCGAGATACAGGCTGTGCAATCGCTGTAAAATTTGTTAGTTTGTTGGTTAGGTACTCTACCACTTACAACGAAGCCCTCAACGACAGTATCTTGCGCCTTGATGCAAAATGTTTAAAGCTCCCTTTTACCGCCTCCTTCATTCAACAAAATGACTTGGGATGCACAAGAATTGTTCGATTTTTTAAACAGTCGATCATCAATTAATATAAATTAAACTAAACGCTTGTTTATTTAAACATATATTAGAAAAAGAAACAATCAAAAAAGTAAAAAACAGCTAAAATTGAAGAACTTGAAAATAAATTTGTGTTAGTAAATTAAAAATTAAGTAGATTAAATAAAAAACGTAACTGTATACTATAAATGTATAATTTTTTTACAAGACACCAACAGCTTACATATTTTATTTTATTGCCTAATGTAAATTATTACTTCAAATTCTGATATTACAATTTTGGGATAATCTGCGTATAAATGAAAATTACAAAAACCGAACTTTTCTGCCTTTGATTGACTCAAATTCTTTATATTAGGTTCTTTATAAATAACACCTAAAAATTCAAATTCTAGGTGTTAGAAATATATGAGGTTTCCTCCTTTGACGATATTAGGCGGTTTTATCGAAACTCTCCATACACGTGAAAGATAATATCCGTCATATTATCTACAACAATAAAGTAAACATTCGCATTCGATACTTAACGTATGGTAGATGCACGCCCGGGTGCACCACATTTGTTGTTTGTACCTGTATTCCCTTCGCGGGGACCTAAATTTTTGTGCTACTACATTGAAAACATTCTCTGCAAGTGTTGGGTAAGTGTTTGCACTGTTCCGATTTATTGCATTTTTATTGTCGAAATTGTAAAACCTCAGAGTAGGGTAGATACCTTTGTTCTAGCGTAAAAAGAGCAATTTTCCTATGTATTTTCTTATGGAAAAATCTAACGTCCGTTCTGGTCATTTTTGTACCAAGCATTGAAATCCCCATCAAGAGGAATTGAGGGTCAATTCAGGTTACTTTTCAACCAACACCCACGACGGAGGAGTCTATTACATTCAGTTTTTATATTTTTTATACTATAAATTGTTTATTATAAGTTTTTATATCAATAATTCTATATAAGTGTTTGATTCTTGGTTAACACATTTTAAGAAAGTGAACATATGTGAAGAACTACCAGTATTGATGTTTGGCCTTTTATTCAAATCAATATGATTATAATTTTGAAATTGTTTTTAAGTGAAAATAAATTTTTAATGAACTTAGCACTAAGAATCAAGAAGTGAACTTGATTAATTAAATTGTTAACTTGTAAATAACAACTCTGACTCTATTATTATAATGTTTAATTGGATTGATCTTTTATTTATATCTGAAAGGGGTATATGAATTATTTTGAGAAGCTTATAACAATTAAGAGAGTAACAGTAATGGAGTTACAAAGTTACCTGCTATACTTTGTGTTATAGGAAGTGTATTTATAATTTATAACTTGTGGTATTTTTGAAGGAGCACAAATAGTGTTTTCAATGGTAAATATAATTATATGACTTTTTCGGAGTCAACGCTAACAACAAGTTGTGGTAGGTTAGTAGTCAGACTAATTTAGAAAATATTTGTGGTGAGTAGTTGATAATTTATGATCGTGGGTTAATTGTTAGAGGGTTTCTGCATGTCCCCTCAGTCAAATTAATTTTATTTATGGTTAAAGATGCGATGACGTCCTGTTTTCTTCTAAAATGTTGAGTTACCATATTCAACCTAAGCCCAAACTCATGCTCTCCAGTGAATTGAACCTCGATCTAGTCGACGGAGTAATAGGTGGACAGGTCATGTAGTACTTATGCCCAATTTTATTTCACCGGAACCCTTGACGAGGAGCATCCGCTTTTGGTTCACTGGCGCTCAACACAGCCCACCGAGTATGTATAATAATTAAAATATATTTTTCGGACAGCATTCGTTGTTGAATTTGGCTAGATGAGGTTTTGAAAATTTTCCACTTTATATTTGAATTTGAGTCGTTTACAAAGTTGAAAAATTATTTTAGGACATTGTTGACTTTTTTTTTGAAGAAAAATAGTCCAGTCTGAAGAGTTTCATAAACAGCTAAACAGGAGACATATGAAGCTAGCGCCTCCGCTTTAGCTCTCGATAGTCCTGTAAAATTCCAGCTTTCTTTTGAATAGTTTAAGAGTTCTTTTATACTAGTTATACACCATCGATTAACAGTTCTAAAATATCAAATAATGGGGTGGAGCTTCACTCTCAACTTCAAGATAGAATAGTTTTATCCTGATCACCCAATTCGATGACGAATACTAGAGTTTCTAATACGTATAAAGATAAGTAGTTTTTTTCGACAAACTTTAAAAATAAAACTAAACAGCTTAAAAATTGAATTTCAAGCTTGAATAATTTTGAATAGCTCATTTCACTTCTTTCGACAGGTTCTAGAGTTCGTGTTACAAGAAAAAAATTAAATCCGCAGAACTGTTTAAAAATTAATTACTAAAACTTATACGTAACAGACATTTGACGTTAAATTACTTTTTAATTACTGGACGGATCACTTTCGATCTTCATAATTTCTTTTAGAACTATGAGAATTCCATCTGAAGCTGCCAAAATTACTGAGAACTCCTTAAAAAGAATTTTGTTCAGGACCTCCAAATTTCGCTCATGGTGGAATAAGTGCTAAACGGTTGGTCGGATCACTTTTCAACCCTATAATATTTTTTGAAGAACAACTGCCCACAACTCCTGAAAACTCTTTAAAAAAATTTTCTTCGGGACTTCAAGACCTAAACCAAATTTTGTTTACCTGATTTGGATCTGTACGACATTAAACGAGTTCTAAAAGAAATTATAAGGGTAATAAGCGATGAGACTAACCGTTTAGAACTTATTATATCTGGAAAATCAGGAAACACATTTTGATTTAAGTGCTGAACGAAAAGATTTTTAAGAGGTCTCAATGCGGTTTTGAATGGCATTTCAAGAATTCTAAAGGAAATTATCATGGTCGAAAGTGATCCGACTAACCGTTTAGATAGAACTTATTCCACCTGGAGGTAAGCGAAATTTGAAAGCCCTGAATGAAATTTTTTAAAGAGAGTTCTCATGAGTTCTGAGAGCAGTTGATGATAGCACCTATGTGAACTTAGCACCCGACTATGCTAAAAATTTTTTTCCATATATGTATTCGATTAAACTCAGTTTGTACCGCTTTTTATTTCGTTTGTACCTCAAAGGGGTGAAAGTTACAGAAGGGTAAAAAAACCATCAGCACCCGACTTGGAGATACAGAAATTTTTTAAATGCCATTCGATTAAGCATCGTTTGTACCACCGCCTGTTTCGTTTGTACCCTTAAGGGGGTGTTTGTACCGAATATTTGAAATGGGGGTAACACCTAACTTCTCCATTTTTGAGATATCTTAAAGCCGCGAGCGGGTGCTGTTCCAGAATCGTTTGTACCCGTTTGTACCACCGCCAGTTTTGTTTGTACCCGTAAGAGGGTGTTTGTGCCGAATTTTCAAAATAGGGGTAACAGCTAACTCCGTCATTTTTAGAGATATCTTAGATGCTCAAGCGAGTGCTGTTTCGGAATCGTTTGTACCCATTTGTACTGCTGCCAGTTTCATTTGTACCCTTACGGGAGTGTTTGTACCGAATTTTCAAAATAGGGGTAACACCTAACTCCGTCATTTTTAGAGATATCTTAAATCCGCAAGCGGCTGCTGTTTCAGAATCGTTTGTACCACCGCCAGTTTCGTAGCGTGGGAAGAAATTGCATCGAATACTGCAGTTCTTACATATTAGAATTTTTGTTTTATTTTTATGCTAAATTTTTTTGCTATATTTATTTATATGATAGTATACTTTTATGTTTTTATGCAGTATATAGGATCCGCCAAAACTGTCGGGACCGTTAATATTTCGAAAAATATGCATTTTCATAAAAAATATTTCAAACAAAAGTTATGGAGCTTTAAGTTACACATTACATAGTAATATCAGTATGACCTTGAATAGCACCGTGAGGGTCGTATAAAAATCACTTTGAATTTTTTAAGCTTTCCTCGAGAATTTTCCAACACAGTATAATTAGGTTATTTTTTATTAGGTGTTTTCCGAGTCATGAGGCTTGAAATTTATAGTACCGCCGGCATTAGCACTACCCGAGGTGTACAGCATGGAGGTTGCACGGTCGGATTTACACCTCTTGTGTGTGTGTGCACGCACGCACGCACGCACGCACCCACACACGCACACGCACACACACACACACAAAACACAAGAGGTGTAAATCCGACCGTGCAACCTCCATGCTGTACACCTCGGGTAATGCTAATGCCGGTGGTAGTATAAATTTCAAGTCTCAGGACTAGGAAAGTACCTAATAAAAAATAACATAATTATACTGTGTTGGAAAATTCTCGAGGAAAGCTCTACAAGAACATGTAATGAAAAATAGGCGGTTCCATTAAAAAATTCAAAGTGATTTTTATACGACCCTCACGGTGCTATTCAAGGTCATACTGATATTACTATGTAATGTGTAACTTAAAGCTCCATAACTTTTGTTTGAAATATTTTTTATGAAAATGCATATTTTTCGAAATATTAACGGTCCCGACAGTTTTGGCGGATCCTATATACTGCATAAAAACATAAAAGTATACTATCATATAAATAAATATAGCAAAAAAAATTTAGCATAAAAATAAAACAAAAATTCTAATATGTAAGAACTGCAGTATTCGATGCAGTTTCTTCCCACGCTACGAAACTGGCGGTGGTACAAACAATTCTGAAACAGCACCCGCTTGCGGATTTAAGATATCTCTAAAAATGAAGGAGTTAGGTGTTACCCCTATTTTGAAAATTTGGTACAAACACCCCTTAAGAGCACAAACGAAACCGGTAGGTGTACAAACGGGTACAAACCATTCTAAAACACCACCCGCTTGCGGATTTAAGATATCTCTAAAAATGGCGGAGTTAGGTGTTACCCCTATTTTGGAAATTTGGTATAAACACCCCCTTAAGAGTAAAAACGAAGTTGGCGGGGGTACAAACGATGCTGAAACAGCACCCGCTTGCGGGTTGAAGATATCTCTAAAAATGTCGGAGTTAGGTATTACCTCTATTTTGAAAATAATTCGGTACAAACACCCCATTAAGGGTACAACCGAAGCTGTCGGCGGTATAAAAGGGTACAAACGATTACGAAACAGCACCCGCTTGCGTATTTAAGATATCTCTAAAAATGGCGGAGTTAGGTGTTACCCCTATTTTGAAAATTTGGTACAAACACCCCATTAATGGTACTAACGAAACTGACAGTGGTACAAACGGGCACAAACGATTACGAAACGCCATCCGCTTGCGCATTTAACATATCTTTTTAAATGGCGGAGGTGTTACCCCTGTTTTGAAAATTCGGTACAAATACTCCCGTAAGGGTACAAACGAAACTGTCGGTAGTACAAATGGGTACAAACGATCACGAAACAGCACTCGCTTGCGCATTTAAGATATCTCTAAAAATGGCGGAGTTAGCTGTTACCCCTATTTTGAAAATTCGGTACAAACGCCCCCTTAGGGTACAAACGAAACTGGCGGTGGTACAAACAGGTACAAACGATGCTCAATCCAATGACATTTAGATAATTTCTGTATCTCCAAGTCGGGTGCTGATGATTTTTTACACTTCTGTAATTTTTACCCCTTTGAGGTACAAACGAAATAAAAAGCGGTACAAACGGGTACAAACTGAGTTTAATTGAATGCAAATATGGAAAAAATTTTTAGCATAGTCGGGTGCTAAGTTCACATAGGTGATGATAGCATTTTAAATGTTCTAAAAGAAATTAAAAGGATCGAAAACGATGGGAACAACCGTTTAGGACTTATTCCATTTAAAGATTCGGTGAGCGAAATTTGACTTAGTGCTGAATGAAATTTTTAAGAGTTCTGAGGGCTTTTGTAAGTGGCATTTCAAGAATTCTAAAGGAAATTATGCCGGTCGAAAGTGATCCGACCGACCGTTTAAAACTTATTCCATCTGGAGGTCTGGTAAGAGAAATTTGCCAGTCCTGAACAAAATTATTTTAAAGAGAATTTTCAAGAGTTCTGAGAGCGAGGATATCATTTTAAGAATTTTAAAAGAAATTAACCGAATCAAAGAAAACGGGACCAACCTTTTAGAACTTATTTCACCCGAGGGTCCGGTGAGTGAAATTTAACTTGTGTGCTGAAAAAAATTTTAACAGTTCTCGGGAGCTTTTGAAGGCAGTTTAGGATAGCATTCTAAGAGTTCTAAAAAAAATAAGAGTCGAAAGCGAAACAAGCAACCATTTGAAGCTTATCCCCCCGATGATCTGGTGAGCGAAACTTAACGTACGTGGTAAACGAATCTTTTTAAAGGTTTTCAGGAGTTCTGAGGATAGTTTTAAATGCATTCTAAGAGTTCTAAGAAACAATGAGGGTACGCGTCTAACCGGTTCCAGGACTGAAGACCTGGTGATGATGAAGAGTTCTAAAAAAATTATAAGGGTTGAACTCGATCTGACCAGTCGTTTAAATCTTATACCACCTGAAAGTATGGTGCGAAATTTGACTTAGATCCTGAACAAATTTTTTAAAGAGTGTTCAGCTGCGCTGAAAGAGTTTTGAATAGCATCCTAAGAGATCTAAAAAAAGCTATAAAGGTTGAAAACGATCCGACCAACCGTTTATAGCTTATTCCATCTGAAGATCCGGCGAGCAAATTTTGGCGGCCTTAACAAAATTTTATTAAGAGAGTTCTCAGCAGTTCTATGGGTAGTTTTTGATGGCATTCAAAAGGTTCCAAAACAAATGATAAAGGTGTATAGCGATAAGACCAAGCGTCTAGAACTTATTCAACCTTGAAGATCCGGTGAACGAAATTCTTAAACGTTTAAAGAGTTCTTAGGAGTTTTGGATGACATTGTTAGAGTTTTAAAACAAATTACAAGAATCGAAATCGATCCGTCTAGTATTAAAAAGTTATTTAATTTCAAGTGTCCTTTACTATATAACGTTTATTGTTTTTTAAACAATTCTGTTGATTTATTTGTTTTCTTGTATCAGGAGCTTAGAACTTGTCGAAAGAAAACAGATGGACTATTGAAAACTATTCGAAATTCAAATTGTTTAGTTTTATTTTTATTACCTTTTGAAAGAAAACGAAATATCTCTATATATACTAGGAATTCTAGTATTTTTCAAAAGACATCGAATGAGCTGTTCAGAACTATTCTGCTTTGAAGTTAGTGTGCACGTAGCACCCCATTTTTAATTGATATTTTAAAACTGGAATTTTTTATCAGTATAAAAGATCTCTTATACTCTTCAAAAGGAAGTTGAAACTATCGAGAACTAATGTTGGGTGCTAACGTCACCTGTGCCTAAACCGGTCATTGGTTGTCTTTCTTTACAAATTGCCAACAAACACAACCGATGCAATACATTGATATCTTTGCATTAAAACAAAAGATTAAAAATCAAAGTATGACATGTAACTCCGGTCTCCCTATGGTTGCAGCGCAAGAAACTAAGCAGCGACGCTGTAATGAACGAGTGCACATATGTTTCGGTGATGCAGTGGTTTTATCGAACTTATTAGGGTAATTTTGAGAAATTATTGTATTTTTTGACAAATACACAAAATTATTATGTACATTACTTGCAATATTGAGCTAAAATATTCATAACTCCTAAGTTCATACTTCGTTGGCCAGCAGGTAATTTTCGGCAACCAACTTACTATTAAAACTTGGTTTGTTTTTCATTTCCTAGGTACCCTATTATTTTGTAACACGTATTTGGGATCATTCTGTATGTATTAAAATTTCTCTCCTACTATTAATCAGAAAAATCTTTAATTTTGGCTCAAACTAAACGATAAAATTCGGAGAAAAAGTGACAGATATAAAGGTTTCCCTGACGATACTAACAATTCAAGAATCAAGTTGCTTCTTATTGTAAAAAGGAGACGGCTGTTCTTAATAAGTATTGTAGGTTAAATTATTGGAACTTAATCTTCGATATGCGTTATCACTGTATGCATTTTTACAACTCTTAAATTACCGGTAATTTTACCTAAAGCTTTTATCGTTGCATTAGAAAAATTTACTAATTTGCGCGTGCTTTTCTTTTTCTTCAAAATCATGTACATCTCGTGCTTTGTAACCTATGTAAGTTTTTGTTCAGTGGGGTCATTATTCTTTTTATACTAAGACTTTGTTTTGTAATAAATAATCTGGCAATACAAGAAATAAATAGAGGAAAAGAGAACTAGCTATTAATTAATTAATGAATTCCTTTCTGACCCACAAAATTGTTTACAAACATTACTGTTATGTTCTAAAACAAATTATGATGAAGAAATGACTCAATAGCTAGTTTGTTGGTTTTATATTGGTTGTAATTAAATTTTAAGTAATGGATTTAAAATGAATAAATCTTTTAGTGTGAAGAGTCATACAAACGAACCCAGAGATGTAATCTAAATTTATGTCTTAAGAATATTTTAAAAAAGCGATTTTGCTGTTAATTGCTTAATACACATTGGAGGTTCAACAGAATTCAAATAAGTACTATTAGAATCCGGACTAAGTATTTATAAATAGGCAATGGATATTTGTACATTTTGCTATTGTCTGTAACTTCTGAAAACTAACCTTAACAAAACTTTGTTTTTGTAACTCTATTCTGTTTGATGTCATTCTACATATTCTCTTATCTACAGCTCCCGACCCTCGTGATAATAACGCAACCTCTTTTCTAGTCATTTATTAGTTTATCGTAGCTGCTTAAAACAGTAAAGGGCCCAAATAGTCCAGGCAATTGAAGCCAAAAAACACCGATTAGAAAAATAATTCCTGTGGTTTTTAATTTGGCGGAGTTGTGGCGTGGAGTCCGGAACAACATACTAGAAATCCTCGGAGGTCGGGCTTGCGCTAAGGTGGGAGGGGATTTTTAAGTACTTTTTATCAGTTTTTGTAAAGAAAAAACACTATGTACACAATTAATTTACATAGAATTTCCTACAAAAATGGTTTCTATCATATTGTAGCGGGCTACTACTACCGCGTTTCACTAATTCAAAACAAGTAATAACAAAGGTCTTTATTACTCACTGTTCACAAGTCTAATTAACAGTATATGCCTTATTTACAGATGTTTTCAGTCCAATTAACATTGAAGCACTAATGAATTTACAAGCACTAATATCTTCTTAAACTAGTTCCTTAACTATAAGTTTTCTTAGCAACACTAAACACTACTATGATTTATTTATTACACTTTTGTCTATTTATGTATTCTACAAGCTGGATGTACATTAGACACATTCACATCATATAGCACTTATGTTTACTCTTGGACTTGCAAAAGCTCAACTATTTAACTTTACAGGATATAATTTATATACATTCTGATATAGACTAACTTCTTACATTTATTAGTGGTCTTATATATACTCTGAATTAAAAAGGTTGACTCATTCTCCAGTAATTGCTAGAAGATTCCCGGTCCATGGAGAATATGCAGTGCTTACGGCGCTTGTGTGTTTGACGGGTTGCCTAATAGTAGCTCGCAACAAAATTTTTGTAGGATTAATAATTTTGAATTTAGAGGGGAATAAATAACGACATACTTTTTAAATGTCTTTTAACATAGGTTTTATTTGAACAAAAGCATGTTTGGATGGTAATTAAAACAGATTATTTGCTTCATACTAAATACAACCCGTCAGAAACGTTAAATTACACCACATTATTCGTTTAGATGAACTATCAAATCACCAATCCCAAAAGAGACTCGGTGGTTATTGATCCTCCAATAATATTCCAAAGAACCATCATTGTAAAAAAGAGTGATGAGTTCGTTGCGGATCTGTTGTGTTACTAATTATCCCCATTTCCATTGAGTCTCTTCAATGAAGGAGAAATGAGGAAGTTTGAGCTCTCTATTATACACTTCCTATAGTAACTGATATGGCAACGGTAAATGTCAGAGAGTCCAAAACCAATAACAACTTCGCGAAAATCTGATCAAATAAATTCATCGGTTAGAGCTATACCTTCGACAACACTACGCCTCTACCAACCCCGGCTAAGTGATGGTACGGCTCATTTTCATACCAGATTCATGTTCGAGACCAGATGAAAAAGACAGTAGGTAGTTCGGTGGGAAAAAATCTGATGTTTAACCGGTGTAAGTTAAGTTCCCTGCAAACCAGCATTCGTCACGCAGTGCAGCTTCTTATCATCCACCAGCGTAGCCCAAGTCAAAATTAACCCGCACAGCTCGTTTTCATCCATAGTGCAAATCTCGCTTGAACATCCGCATTTAATAATGAGTAAATCATTCAAAACAAGTAAATGTACTAACTTATTTCTAAATTTAATTATTCTTCTATTGATATCTACAGCAACCTAAATAATCACACACAATTGGTGCTGTCACCCAAAAAAAGGGCGTATTAACCACCATTTATATTGCTTTCCATTTAATGTTCTCTCACACTGTGTTATGCTAAAATTGTTGCGCCATATCAATGACAGAAAAAAGGATATTGCTTCCTGATAGATCAAAAAGAAGCAATAAATACTTAACAATCAAATAGCAGCAATCTAAATCAAATTAAGATATACAGGGAGTTCATAAAAGAACTCCTTGATTTACAGTTTTATTTGTACACAGTAAAGTTAAAATAATAGTTATTAAACTTATATAGTACTACAGAGAATCTTCTCAAGTTTTTTTTGATACCTAATAAAGTTCTATATGTGCACCATTTGTTGCCCTGGCCACGTCTAAACAATAATCAGTTTTTCCCAGGTATGCAGCAGCATATCAGGCGTGATGGATGCTACAGCTGCAACAATCTTCTCCCTCAAATGAGCAATGTCACGGATCTTCTCGGAATAAACAATGTTTTCTACATGTCCCCAAAAAGGGAAGTTCTAATTTTCTTCAATCCTGTTCGAATCTTTTCACTTTGTTATTGGGCTTGATTTCATGCAGAAGTTAAATCTTATACTCGCGTAATTTAAGCATCTTTCGCATCACTTTCTACACGGTAGACTTAGGTATTCCCAACTTCAAACTTCGCCTTGCCAATGACGTTTTAGGGTACGAATACAAGATGTACGGATCCGTTCCACATTCTGTTCAGAGACTGAAGGCCTACCTGGTGGCTTAATTTTTAAGACACTACTTGTTTCCCGAAAGTGATTATACCACTGCAGAATAGTTTTGTTAGTAGGTGCAACACCGTCATATGCACGTCGATAATTACGCTGAACTGTGATCACTGAATTCGATTGAATAAACCTAATCACACACTTAGCTTTCTGCTGTGGTGTAGCTATGACTGGTGAGTGGCGACTGCCGGCCGGCGGAAGCAGTAGCCCAAGTATGCCTTTCTTTCGCTATTATGGGTTCTCCCATTTAAGTCATGATTTTTCACAAATTGCTGTAATTAATAAGCAACATCTAATTAGCTAATTTGTTACTGTTTTTTGCTACACGGGTACCTCTTACTTAATTAGCAAGTTCAGTTTAATTATGCAGTTTTCTATCTAAATCTTACTAAATTAGTAACACTTACAGTTTATGGCTTCCTTTAGCAGAACCGACTTCTCATGGGTTTGTGATGGTCCAGTTTTCCGCAGATTTATGACGTGATGCTTGTCTGAGGTAACGGTAGTGCCCTAAAGCAAAAGGTATGGGAAATATTTATATACCAGTTGTATTCAAATTTTTCGAGTACGTTTTAATTTTCTTTAATTCAGCTCTCGCAATACTTTTCTATTACATATTTATACCGTCGCTTTAAAGCAATACTCATTTGCCGCTTACTTCACTTTCTTTTCAAATTCATATTTTCCTATTCTAGTTCTTTTTTTCTTAATCAATAGTTTATAAATAGCCGAAATTGGTTTTTTCTTTTACGGTTTGTTTGGTTGAGGCCGTTTATTTTCTTAAAACTTACAGAAAAGCATTGCTAGTAGCGATCAGTACTAGACCGTCGATGTTTTGTTTCTTGAAATGTCGGGTAGCGTGTTTCAGATGTCCAGGAAAACGTGTCCAGCTTTATGGCTTAATTTGTAAGCCATACTTGTTTGATCATCTTCAACAAATTTTATATAATTGTTTATCTTGTTTCTATTTTTAATATTGTCTGGAGCCTTAAGCCATAATCTAGTTAGTTTTCTTGTATTTTGTCCCTTATAAGCATGCAGCTGCACCGACTAAACCTATCAATTTTGTTATACTCAGACAAGGCAGAAATTCGAAAAAAACTGCTTAACCTATCATAATTTAACTTTGAGGAGAAACAATTCAATCTAACTCCAAATACAGCACTTAATACAACTTATCAGATTTGACATGGAAATGACCATATGACCAAAGACTCGGGCCTTGTGTAACGGGAATTATCATGTCCGCTCAACATGGAAGGTGATGGGGCATTTTCACCTAATTTGCCAAGCATGATGTTCGTCTAATAGCAAGTGACAATTTGTTTGATTTACCAAATGTTAGTTGTATTTCCTCTTAAATAAAAAAAACAAACAATAGACTACAAGTCACTTTTTAGTAGTAATATTGTTCTTTGAACGACAGTGGTTAATTTATTTGAAAATCAAATTTGATGTTTACTGGCAAGTAAATATTTATTCTGCATTCGTTGTATTATTTAATCATAGGTTCTTCAAATGGTTTTCACTATTTCTCAATTGGTCTTCATCTTATGTCATCATGACTGAACGTACACATTGACAAAATAATAAAATAAGTAATGAAGTTCGTGGATTGTGATTCGTGAATTGTTGGTCACGCAAATTGGACAACAATTATACCTAATACTATAAGAATGTCAAATGGTGAAACAAACAGCAGGCCGCAGAAAACAAATCTTAAATGAAGATTCGAAAGAAACTATATATAATGGGATAGATTTGGATTGGACACAAACATTGCGAGTTTTATGGGAAAAGTATCTCAGGGGATGGCCAGGAATATTTCTGCAATAAACAGGACGTTGAACAAATGTCACAAACGTTCCAGAGAAAAGAAATTCTCCAGAGGTTATTCAGAAACAATTTAAGTATGCTGTAAAGTACAATAGAATTATGCACGAAAGAGAGAAAATATGTTTCTTTGATGAATTTGGAATTCAGGTGTATTCAAGCGTGAATTATATTTACATTCCTCCCTATAGTCCGTTTCTTAATCCGGTTGATGAATTATTTAGCCAGTAGAAGAATAACATTAAGCAACCACAATCAAACAATGAACATGAATTATATGTTGTTGTACTTGCTAGGTGCGTGAGGTTAGCCCCTACAGTTGACTTTTCAATGCTCTACCCGAAGGTCACTGCATTGGCTAGGAAGCTGGATTTTTTACTTGAAATTTTGAATTTTGTCGAGCCCTTGCTGTTCCAAGCAAGGTAAGGATGTAACGTGCGTGACAACACTCACACATGGAACCTACATTTTACCTCCCATCCAAACTAGGGCGTATTTTTGTGAATAATGCTTCCCTAATATTTTTCAAGCGATCCGTGACGGTAATCGAACCCGGGACCTTGGAATCTGCAGTCGTACAAGCCTGTCTGATCCAAGCCGTCACGTCAAGTTGGCTGTTGGTTGTATTATAATTAGGCACCAACTATAGGCCATTTGCGCCAGTACAACTAAATTTTGCTCCCTCTTGATAACCAATTTATTAAAAAGAACATTTTCCGACAAGTTGATTAGACCGCACTTTTTTCAAGTTTCAGAAAAGTCTTATTCTGTACTTAAGCGCCTATTAGGCGCCATTTTACGCCATTGAAACAAAATTTTGCGCCTTCCCGTGTAACAAGTTATTTGATAAACTATCTCTCCGGCCGTGGTCGCAACCTTTTAAATTTTATACAAATTTTCATATCATAATTAAGCCCCAACTAGGCACGATTTGGCGCCGTTGAAACAAAATTTTGTGACCTCCCGTGTAACAAGTTATTTGAAAACAACTAGTATTCAGAGCTACCTAAATTCTTGTACTATAATTAAGCGCTATTTTGCACCGATTAAACAAATTCCGCTTCCTACCGTGTAATAAGTCATTTGAAAAAAAAAACAATTAATCAGAGCTACCTATAAACGTGAAGTTGACCGCAATTTTTTGAATTTTCTATAAATTCCTGTATCACAATTAATCGTCTATTAAGCGCCATTTTGTGTCGTTGAAATAATTTCACGCCCTCCCATATAACTAGTTATTTGAAAAATTATTAATCAAAGCTACCTAAAGGCGTGAAGTTCACCGTAACTTTTTTGTATTTTCTATAAGTTCTTGTATCATAATTAAGTACCAATTAGGTGCCATTTTGCGCCGTTGAATGAAAATTTCGCGACCTCCCGCGAAACAAGTTATATGAAAAAACAATTACCTAGAGCTATCTAAATCGTCAATTAGGCAGTAACTTTTGAATTTTTTATAAATTCTTGCATCATAGTTAGTACTGTTGAAACAAAATTTTGCACACTCCCGTGTAACACCTTATTTGAAAAAACTATTTCTCCTAGCTACCTAAAAGCGACAAGTTGCTCCTACATTTGATTTTTCAATGCTCTACCCGAAGGTAGTACATTGGCCAGGAAGCGAGGTTTTTTTACGTGGAAATTTTGAATTTTGCCGAACGCTTGCTGTTCTAAGTAAGATCGGGATCCTTAACGTGCATGACAATACTTACACATGTGACCTACATTTTACCTCTCATCTGAACGAGGGCGTACTTTTGTGACAAATTTTCACCTAACATTTTTCAAGCGGACCGTCTCAGGGAATCTAATTCGCGATCTTGGGCTTAGTAGTCACACCCAAACCAACTAAGCTACGAAGCCGTCGCGTCAAGTTGCTCCTACATTTGACTTTCCAATGCTCCACCCGTAGTTACTACATTGGCCAGGAAGCAAGTTTTTTTACGCAGAAATGTTGAATTTTGATCAACCCTTGGTGTTCCAAGCAAGGTAATGACCTTTAACATACATGATAACACTCACACACGGTACCTACATTTTACCTCTCATCTGAACGAAGGCGTATTTTTTTGAAAAATGCTCGCCTAACATTTTTCAGACCGCGGGCTTATTAGTCGCACGCAAATCAACCAAGCCACAAAGCCGCCCGCGACTAATAGTCGTATAATTTGAGTAAGGACCGCTACACTTGCGGCCACGCCCCGGTTCCACCCGAAGGTACTACATTAAGTACGCGTTAAATTGCCGCAATCTTTTTAATTTTGAAAAACAATTTTGCACCATAATAATGCATTAATTAGGTACTTTTTTACGCCGCTGAAGCAAAATTTTGAGCACTTCCGTGTAACACTTTATTATTTGAAATAACTATTTCTCTCTCCGAGCTACCTAAAAGTGTTAGGTTGTGGCAACTTTTTGAATTTTCTAAAAATTTTTGTATCATGTATATGCACCAATTGGGCGCAATTTTGTGCCGTTGAAACAAAATTTTGCGTACTCCCACGTTATTTGAAAGACACTTTCTCTCTCTGAGCTACTTAAAAGTGAGAAGTTACGGCAACTTTTTGAATTTTCTAAAAATTCTTGTATTCATACTCAATCACCAATTAGCTGCCATTTTATGCCGTTGAAACAACAAGCCCCCAGTAACAAGTTATTTGAAAAAACAACTTATTACTCATAATTACGTAATAGTGTGAAGTTCGCCGGAACTTTGTTACTTTTCTATAAATTTTAGTATCATAATCAAGCACCGATTAGGCGCCACTTTGCGTCGTTGAAATAACATTTTGTGTACTCCCGTGTAACACGTTATTTGAAAGAAACTATTTCTTCAATCTACCTAAAAGTGTGAAGTTGCTCGTAACTTTTCGAATTTTTTTAAAATTGTTGTATCATGATTAGACGCCAATTAGACACCATTTTTGTCGTTGAAACCAAATTTTGCGCACTCCCTTGTAACAAGTTATATGAAAATAACTATTTCGCTGAGCTATCTAAAAACGTGAAGTTGGCCGCAAGTTTATTGAATTTTCTAAAAGATTTTGTATCATTATTAAGCGCCAATTAGACGTCATTTTGCACCATTGAAACAATTGTTTTTCTTAAATAACTTTTTACACGTAAACCGCACACTGACGCCTAATTACATACATTACAAGAATTGCGGTCAACTTCACGCTTTTAGGTAGTTCGGGAAATTGTGTTTTTTTTCGATTAGCTTGTTGTTACTCACGAAGTGCAAAATTTTGATTCAGCGGCGCAAAATGGCGTCTAGTCGGCGCTGATTTATGATACAAAATTTTTTTAAAAATTCAAACAGCTACGACAAACTTCGCGTTTTTTAGGTAGCTCCAAGACATAATTTTTTCCAAATAACTTGTTACATTGGAGGGCGCAAAATTGCCCCTAATTGGCGTTTAATTATGATATAAAATTTTTCAGAAAACTTAATAAAGTTGCGCCCAGTTTCACGCTCACAAAGGAAAATTTCAAAATAACTTGATAGCAAAGATAGCGTAAAATTTAGTTTAAGCTAGACAAAATGGCGCTCAACTATGGTACAATTTTTGTGAAAATTAATAGGTGCAGCCTCGTGAATTTGACCCAAGGAATAGTATTTTAAATACGACTTGTTTTCCAAGAGATCGTAACATTTTGTTCTAGTGGCTTTTAGTTGGCGTTTAATTATGGACCAAACTTTTTGAAAATGAAAAAGTGCGGCTTCATGTACTTAACCGGAAAAAATGTTTTTTTAAATAACTTGATTGCCAAGAAGGAACAAAATTTAGTTTTAACGCCGAAAAATGGCGCCTTATATGTAATTCTATTTGCAATAACAGTTCTGTATTTTCGAACTGATTATATGCTATAGCTCTCACAACAATTTATTTCCGAACTAATCGCTAATAGTACAAGTTTTATCTTCTTGAACTACGATGCTATCTTCTAAATTACAATCGAAGCACTATGATTAACTATCCAAGCACTAATTATTAGTTTATATTATCACTACAAGAATTTATATCAATACTGTGTAATTTATATCGACAATCATTTATATCACATCTTTCGAAGATTTAAACTAAAAAATATTGCAATCATAGCTTGAATCAGAACTCCAGTATTCACAACGGTAATTTATGTACATATTCAAAACCTCTACACTATTCTAAAACATATAAGATATTATGCAAATAACATTCTCGAATCTATTGTGATTTAAATAACTCTTAAATTCAAAACCCTTGTACTTGTCGATCAAGTTTATCTGAAAGGTGTAATTCATCAGGAGCCATCAATCGTGTTTTGTGTACAAGCGGTTCGTTTTCGTTCTAATTTAATTATGTTGCTTACGGGCAGGTCGATCGACGCCACAATAACATAAATATTTTTGAAAAATTCAAAAAAGTTGCGGCCAACTTCACGAGACGGCTTCGTGGATCAAACGAGTTCGCGTATGACTACTGATCCCAAGTCCTGATTTCGATTCCCGACACGGACTGTTTGAAAAATGTTAGGCAAGCATTTTTTCTAAAAATACGTCATCGTTCAGATGAGAGGTAAAATGTAGGTCCCGTCCTGTGTGTGAGTATTGTCACGCACGTTAAAGATTCCTACATTGCTTTGAATAGCAAGGGTTTGGCAAAAATCAAATTTTTCAGGTAAAATAAACTTGCTTCCTGGCCAATGTAGTACTTTCGGGTGGAGCATTGGAAAATCAGATACCTGTGGAGGTCCAGCTTCACGTACCTGTATATGGTGCAAATTGTTTCAGTTGTATACAACATACGGAATCTTACTCAGGAGATAGTTTGGAACTCAAAGAAATTCTTTCTTAATGCTGAGTTTGTTAAATATAATTCTTCTCGCCCTTAGAATAAATTTCATTTAAATCTACCTTTAGAATTTATTTTATATCATGTGCCCAAAAGAATCGAAAATACAATTAAGAGAAAGTGAAACTGTTTGACAAAGGATAAAGTGTTTTGATAACAATGTGACATATGGGAAAGGTAATTGAGAACTAGTGAAAGTTATTGCTACAACGTGAAAAGCAAATGAAAAGCCGTCTAATAATTAAAACATATTTGTATGTAACGAAAGGAAGATACATTCACTAGATTCCCTCATCTAGAATTTACCTAATCTTTGTTGAATGGTTGAAAAGCGCGTATCCAAGTGTTCTCATTTGATGTCTCAAAGATTGACGGTTAATTAAATGAAATCTTTATGGACTTTTTCCCTACGTTAAAAATCGTTGCACTTTTCTATAATCAATCACAATTTATGTAGTTTAAAACATGCAGTGAACGCTCTATTTACAAATGCATGTTTACGATGCTTCTCAATGTTTAGGCTACTTTATTTAAATTACTCATTGCATTTAAATCCTTTTGTTTTGCTGAACATAGCTATTAATAGTATATTGACTCAGAATCGGCAATGAAATTGAAACACGAGTTTGTACAAACTTGTTTAAGTATTCTGATAGCTGTTGCTCGAACTTGAAGAAGCAGTAGGAAAAGCTTGTAGATGTTTATTTACATTCAACAAAATTGAGTGTTATTCGGTAATTTGTTATCTACGACTTTTAATCCTGATTTATTAACCACTCACTCTTGCTGAAAGATTTATCCTAGACAAACAAAAGCTGGAATGCGTAGCTAAACATAATTTTTAATTTATTGCTCAAATTATATTCAGCACCTACGCGAAAATTCTATTTATACCAAAACTATTGATGTTATTTAAATATTAATTTATGGTAAAAAGTGGCAAATC
This sequence comes from Platerodrilus igneus, assembly GCA_036346225.1. Classification (NCBI taxonomy): domain Eukaryota; kingdom Metazoa; phylum Arthropoda; class Insecta; order Coleoptera; family Lycidae; genus Platerodrilus; species Platerodrilus igneus. Next base: position 8,328,381 of record JARFIW010000565.1, read on the forward strand.
TTAATAGTTTTAAACAACGAGATGTTTTTGGATTCATTTTCCATTCAGGTATTCTACGCATCGGCTAAGATTTACTAGTGATACAAAATATCTTAAATAGAATCCGACTCCCACTGAGTTTACGGCAATAAATGACTGGGTCAATCCGCTTCGAGTGGGCGATATGGCGTAAAAACAGTTACTTCCGCTTCTGAGGCTTTTTGACTATAACATGGAATATTATTTTGCTGTTCTCTAGGTGCAAAGGTATCAATTAACCTGAACTGTGGGTGAAGCTGTACGTAAATTGAAGATTTTGGCATCTATGACGCCATTTATGACCAATTGAAATGCGAATTCGTAAATTTAGATAAAACAAGTATAGTCGAAATCATGAGAGAATGAATGCATTCACGTCATAGGTTTCTGAATTAAAAAACGACATACTTTTAAAGGATGTATCGAAATATACTTAATGCATATGATTTGAAAGTGTGTCGTATTTAATTCAGCCACCTATAACATGAATGCATTTCTCATGATTTCGACTAGTGCAAGCCCTACAGAGTGAGGAGTATGTAAAATCCGAAAGATGCATTTTGAGGTTTGTGCCAAGTATTATACCAGAAGATGGGGCTACTTTGAACATTTTTTTCGTTAATTTTGTAATAAATTTTTTGGCTTAAGTTTTTTTTATCGTTTAAACGCTAAATTTTGTGTATCAAATAGGAGAACCAATCTAGAAATGAGTTTGATAAAATAATTGCTTCTATTTTTTGTTTTTTAAATATGGGTGTTCAATGTTACCCCGCCCTCGGGGCTACTTTAAACAATTATATATATAGCACTCTAAGGCCTACTTTGAAGACGTAAACTCGAGCGTATACTTCAATAAATTTATTATTGTAACCTGAGATGATTTTTGAAATTAAAATTTGCTGATATACATGGCATACTTTATTTCTGAAAATGTTATATACAAAACAAAAAACGATAATATAGGAGCATTAAATTGAAAAAAATATAAGGTATAGGTTATTCCAACGACTTCAAAAATTTTTTAAAGTTTTTTGATAAAAAAACCAAAACTCCTCTTCGATCGGCGATAGGTTTTGGCAGCGCTTTCATAATTTCATGCACAGGAATACTGCCTTCGTCTGGGACATGTGGCCAGGAAAATTTGTAATTTATTTTGCGCAAATGACGCCATCATTTTATCTTTCAATTCTGCAGTCGAAATTACTTTTCCCACAAAGTGTTTAATAATATTTTTGACTTCAAATTTCGCTAAATAAAACTTTTCAATTTCTAGATTTATGTCCTTATTATCACTATCATTTTCAGAGTCACTATCGGACTCATTTTCGCTTTCTGAGTTACTGCTACTTGAACTGCTGCTGCTATTAGCAGCGACCAAAGTGTTTCTATTTCTGTCATTTCATTTTCTTTATCGTTATTTTCCGCAATAAAATTTCTTCATTTTCAGGTTCTAAATCAGCTGTGGAAATACTTTTTCCAGCGGCAACATTTAATCTTTTCTTTTTCTTTTTGTACAACTTGTTCTCTCAGGTTTTGTAATAGTTCAATAACAGCAGTGGAAGTTGTTTGCTCTACTTCATTTTTATCGCATTTCATCTTGTCAGGTTAGCGTTCTAAGACTTTATCTGGATTATGTGGAAAAATCCCACAATTTTCAAATCCAGGTATCATATTGTTAGACGTTGCATTTTTGTCTGGGTACAGTTTCTTATATAATTTACTTAAAAGCCCAGGAAATTCATCCTTTGACAGAGTTTTGCTCTTTCTTCTCAAACTAATTTTCCACTTGCCTAAAATTTGTCGCCAGTATTTTTTTAAGGGCGAATAAAACGCCACGTCCAGAGGCTGACACATATGAGTAATATTTGCGGGTAAGCAAATAAGTCTAATGTCATTTTCTTCACAAAGGTTTATGACTGTATCATTAAAAGATCATCCCCTATAATTGCCTTTGGACCAGGTAAATTCTTTGCAGGCACAAAAATAAACGCAAACCAGTCGAAAACTGCACAGGAGTCAAACCATCCACTCTTCATTCTTTCATATCTTGTTTGCGGAGGACCATTCTCACACCAGGTACTCCACAAGTTGTCTGCTTTGTAAACTACGTAGGCTGGTAGCATGTCACCTGATGCACTACCAGCAAACATGACAGATATTGCACTTTTAGAAAAAGTCTTGAATACGTTCTGGATATTTCACTCCACGTTTGAAGATGCATTTTTTGGTTCCAGAATTGTCGGATAAATTTGTTTCATCGAAATTAAAAATGTGGGTGCCAAGTATTCCTAACGTACTTTCTTTTAAATTGTCAAAGTACTCTTTTATAACCTTTACAGACACAGAAGCTTTGGACTTCTTAATATTGTCCGAACAGAAATTTCATTTTTGTGCTTGCTCAAAAAACTGCACACCCAGTCGGATGAAGGCAGGTTGTTTTTAAATATGCTGACAGTCTTTTTTACCTTTTCCAAATAATACATAACAAACTTGCGTATGTCACGTAAATCAAGTGGAAAGCCCAATGTGGCCATAACTTGTACGAGTTTAACAATACATAATTCTTCTACATCAGTAAGTGCTGTGGGATGACCAAATTTTTGTAAATGCTTTCCCTTCATCTTATTGCTTAAGGTTCCTAGTGATATTTTAAATTCTTTTGATGCTGCTCTTAGGGTCAATTTCTTGGTTTTTATTGCATCAATTATCTTCCCGAGTATCTCATTGTCAAAGTTCTTATAATTCCGTCAACCCAGTTTCTTTTTGCAGGTCCGTGTCATGATTCTGTAACAGAACAATAAGGAATAACACTATGTCTAAAGAAAAATACGGTTTAGAGATTACTTTAAACATGTTCAAAGTAACCCATTAGTTTTACTATAATGAGCAGGTTATTACAATAAAAATTATTTACACAAAACCACAGGACGGATTAAACCAACTAATGTTTTAATGTGGTACTTACTTTATGTGGGTTAATAATAAAATGTTCTTCCACTGATTACAGCCGTGCTTTGCGCTGCAATAACAAAAAATTGAAGGTTATGATCTGGCATATGACATTTAGGATCAGCGTCCGCGCCAAAGCGTGCGTGTTGCCAACCGTTAAAAACATATTCTCCTATCGAAGAGTACTAATACCATAGAGTAGTAGCAACATCTGTGATATATAGGAAAATTGAAATAACAAAATGGAACTTTTTTATCAAAGCTACCCCGCCGTTCAAAGATAACCCATCTTACGGTTTTGAAATTCCTGGCGGATTCGTAAGAAGTCATAAAAGATATTTGTAAGGTAACGATAGAAGATATTATGCAGTCAAAAAAATTTTTTGATTTATGTAGATTTCCCGTGATAGCCAGAAAAACTATTTTGGGTTTGATTAATACATAGAAACACACCCCAGGCAGAGTATTTGAATGCGGCTTTGACTAAATGCCATATTCAGAATGTTCACGACATTTTCGTAATAACTGGCAAATTGTTACTACTCCTTGTTACGTTCCATACCGAATATTTTCTGCATTTTACACTTTCATTGTTTTAAGTTTGCAGTAGTTCAGTTAGGCAACTAACTTTGCTAGTCCTTTATTTAATTTGCAAGTTTGCATTTATTATATTATACTTTCTGATTCCTTTCTAGGCATGTGGTTGATAGTCAAGAATGTCTTTATTGTTGCTTTTTAAATTAATTAAAAGCGCTGTTTGGATTTTTGTTACTTCCGTTCTGTTCTGTGCTCGGGCATTTGTATAAACAATTTTATAAGTACGTTTGTTGAACGAGTTCAATATATTTCTGGATAAATATTATAAGCACAATTATGAAGTTACAAAATCTTTTATGGCAAAAACTTGCTGCTTTGTATGTGGCTGGTAGGTAATTGAGGAGCGATGTCTCTTTAATAGAAATTTTAATATTTTCAACCCGGATTGTAACCCATGTTCTTACGATATTTTACTCCATATTTGTAGCCCGAATTTTCATCCACATTCTTAGGTTCTTTGAACCATTTGTTGCTTGACTTAACACTGAAGCATCGCATTTTTGTTTATTTAGTACTGTTATCTACTAGAACGAGGATATTAATGTAGATTTTGTGTGATTTTGTTTTTTATATCAATGGATAACCGAATTAATGGATTTTGAAAGTATATACAGACTTGATACTTATCCATTAACTGCGATATTTGATTAGTTATTGATGCTGGTTTGTTGATTGTACCGAAATGTACTGTATATATGTATTTTGTGTCCCATATTTTAGTAGATTCTATTTTACATGAGCTCGTCATCGCCGACGTAGTAATTAATAAGTTAAGATTCTAGTCTGGTTTATATTTACTGTGAGATGGGATATTTACATTTATGTACGATATTTTTTTATATCTATGTTACTGGGTATCAAAATGTATAAAAATGCTGTAGTAAAGTCCATAATTATTCTGTTTAGTTTCTGTGGTATTAATTAAGTGCTATATTTTATTGTATTATATAGACTAGTGTTTCTGTCCGCATGTGCATGTTGTATATATACTAATAATTTTTTCAGGGCAAATTGGGATGTTTTTTTGTTTCGTTCTTTAGAGCCACCCTCCCCCAATTCTAATCATTTACTGCGTTAGGGTGACGTTTATTTTCTCTTTTCCTTCCTTTGTTACCATAAGTTCGGGCAAGCATTCCGTTACTGATTTTGTTCTTTCGTCTTATGGGTAACATCATAACCCCACACTGTTGCAAACACTGTAATTGTTCTTTCTTTGTTCTTTTTTGTGCTCTTTTATAGGTGTTTGTCGATTATCTCTTTGGTGTACTCTTATGTGATCATTATTTTATCAGTCCCAATGTCACACAACGCCGAAAATCAACAGGGAGGAATTTTCATTATGTTCTATTTACTTATATATTACGTAAGAATTGACAAAGTTAATGTTTAGTATTGCCCAAAAAACGCCAATGCCACCATTTTCTGGAGCACCTGTTAATATCGTACACTTGGCGCGAACGGTCTGCGTCGTCTACAGCCTACATATGGCAATTATAATTTGTCCATATGCCATATATAGACATAGAATTTTCGTCTTTTCCTCATCTTTGTATCTTTTTTTTACCGTTGACATTTCAGTGCCATAGAAGTTGGATCCTAAGTACACAATTTTATTATTGGACCGCTTGTATATTGTTAAACTTTAACGGTAAATGTTTAGTTATTTATTTTCCTGAACATAGTGCGCAATATAATACACGAAACTTATAAATATTAAAATAATATAATTTGCATTTCAATTAACAATCTAAATTAGTTAATAACACTGCTTACCTTATAATTTAATGCATATTAACAGGTTGTATTTCCGGTATTGAAACAAATTTCTTAAATGGGCGCCAGTGCAGCTTTCCCCTTTTTTTTATATGTATTTATTGCATGGTTACATGACTATCCTCGCGCCTGGGCAAGTGTAACGAAGTCTTCCGACATAACTAGGGGTCTATTCCTTGGGTAGAGCTATGAGAAATGGGGGGGTAAATCGAATTCTGATTGTAAGTTGAATTTAATCCAAAACAAATAAGGCGCCACCATGTCCTGACTTAATTAGGATAATTGCGTAGTATAATTCTAGGGGCGGACGTGGAAACCCAAAGAAAAAAATCGCCTTCGATGACAGAAACCCGTCTTAACTGAATAAGACGCTGCTCCTGTAAGAAATGGTTATAATTAGCTTAATAGAAGGGTGGAACACTATTTGTGTACCACAAACATACCTAAAGAAATATCAAAAAAAATATCTCCTATATAAGTTGACATTAAAATTCCACTCATACGGATATTAGTTTCTTGTAGTTAGTTTTGATCATATTTGATCAAAATAAAAAAGCTTTAATCTTGAACTAATAATTTACTCAAAAGATTCTCTTTTAAAACAAAATTCAATGCTACAAAGTTTCATAAATAATTAAATGAGTTCAAGGATTTTAAATAAAGTTTCATCAAAATAGTTACTAAGCAAACATTTTAAAACTTAGTGTAAACTTGTTACAAAGAAAAGCCGACCCGGACAGATCTGTTCGAGAGGGTTACAAATTAAAACATAGTAAATCAAGTTTCCTTATCCAAATTAATTGTGTAAGTTTCAGTTTCTAATAAAGAAAGATCACAATAATATTCCTATAAACTCAACTTAGGCAAACATTGTTCAAAGCACATGCTTATTAGAACACAGGTGTCAGCAGTATACTGCAGGCAAACAAGCGACGTAACAAAACACCTGTCGCTGCCACCAACAGGACAAAATGAACCACGTGAATGGTATCTTAAAACTTTACAAGTTGTGCATTAAAATTTTTAACACTGGAAAATTCCAGTACTACAAATAATTGAAATTTATTATTTTCGTGCTTTTATGCACTAAACAAAATAGCGTGTTTCTAATTGAAACACGGAAAATTTCTTAAAGTTATCTACGAACCAAAAACTGCGTTTTGTAGCTGTGAAGAGGTGTTGTAAAATCAAAAGTAATCACCATACTTCCATCAGGTTTTGTAGTAATAAGTTCTTCTATTAATTATTCAAATTCTCTATTATCAAAGCCGCTTCCTACGGACTGCAATACAAAGTGGTTTTACATCTGTGGTTGGAATAGTTGTTTCTACAGTTGGTTTTATGGTGGTTAATTACGCGCTAAACAAAATACCTCAATTAAACAAATTAAATACTGTTCATAGGATACCAACCGCTATTTAAAGATGGATCTCTACTCTCTAAAATGTAACCGCAAATTGGCGGCCTGCTTCCAATCGTACATTTTGATTTAACAAGCTTGCAGGGCCGACTGGTTATCACCTCGCACGAGCGACGGCGTGTTCCCGGCGGAGCCTTCAACCAAAACGCGCCTGCGAACAGTTATCGAAGGTACAGACACCTGACTATTTATAGAAAGCTATCTATAGATACAACTTTAGCGTATTACTAAACTTGTTGCATGTATTTTACTAATAATTTGAATAAAAGCGTTTTATAACTTTGCACTTTTATGGTCGGATTTAGTAACTAAGAAATAAAATTGTTACAGTATGATATTTATAAATCAATCAGGGTCCACCGTGGATTCGGTTTGCCGCTCTAGCTTAAATTGTTATAACGAATCTCCCTGATTTTCTTTTCTAAAACCATAAACAGGAATTCAAGACAAAGGTACGATATTAAATCGCGATAGGTAAGGAATCGACAGGTAAAACATTACATTCTTATAAAGCACTCCGGCACAAGTTCTTTAAGATTGGTGGTCATGTCGAGTCTCGCTTGGTGGCGTTTCCAATAACTTGGAAACCTACCACCGTTTGTATGATACGCGTCCTCATTGGTCGGAAAACGTTGTCTCATTCCACGAACTATGAATATTTATTACCACAAAATGGCACAATAATTTCTGAAAACACATGGTAAAAGTAAACTATCGTTGGTTTATTTTCCCACGACGATCCAGTAATGCATTTCTTACGCATTTAAGAATAAGTTAATAATAGTACTCATTATTGTGTAGGTGCATATGAATTCATAATCCAATACCTTTAACCAATCAGGAACATCCAGGTCGTGGAATATGATCCTAATCTAACACCTCTGACCAATCAGTTCAAACCTTCATTTTACATAATCCGCGAGGTATAAGTTTCGTATCATGCGAAGTGGGCCCTGACACTTTGACAAAGAAATTTTTGCTTGTTTGTGTTTGCGATATTAGTTAAAACATTTAGAAAATATCTTATAACGAAGATTTGTGTAGTTGTTGGAAAATTATAGTATTCTACTCGCGAGTTATGGCCATTACACATTCGGATTACGCCGCGAGCCCGCAAGCCTCCCAAATGAGTAATGGCTATCATAACTCGCTCGTTGAATAATATACTATTATTAACCCAAAGTGTCTTTTCTTTTGAAGTGTGGTAAGTAGATGCTTTACATGTTTCGTCGTTCGTTCAATTGGCGTCGGAACGCTGTGCGTATTAGGATTACAGGCCGTTGTAGTGACCCAGCAGAATATTATGTTTAAAAATGGGCCGCTTTAAAGAGAGTGTTAGTTGAAAGCTTATTGGAGGAAGTCGTTCATTTGCTTTTCGAATGTAAATGCATTGTGGTTTAGTCCAATCCGTGGACAAGTTGTCAAACCGCGTTTGCTTATTCTCTGCGTGCTCTTGTAGTTTTCGTGTTTACAATCTTCACAACTAGTGCGCACATACGAAAACTCGTAGTTATACTGATTTTCGGACACGAGCAAGTTTTGAACAAAGTTTCGTTTGTTCGTGGACTAGCAGCATAATGGAATTACAGTCCTCGTCACAACCATTTGTGAGATAAGTTTTTGCATTTACTCCCTCCATCCGTTCGTATACAAATATTTTGATTAATTGGTGGATTGATAAATAAAAGAAAGACGTCTGTGTTATATTTTTATTGAGCGATTTAACAAATTGTTACATATAAATTGCAATATTCAAAGTTTATCGTCTTTCAAAACATCGAGATAGCTTAAAGTCAGAGGAAGGTGTACTTACAATTTTAACCAAACGCATTTACGGCAATCTCAGGTTGGAGTTGTGGATATCCTAATCTAATGCAGCATTTCCTGCAGAAGATACGCCGGATCATGATAGAAAGCAGTTGGGAAGAAAATAGGGACATCTCGCACTTTAAGGTATCAGTAAAAGGTGTTCAGTTCACTATCGAAAACCTACCAGGAATGAATCACATCCCCACTTGCAGCAAACAGCCAATTCTCATTGGCCGACGATCATCAGGCGACCGTTGACAGCGAACCGCACAATTCGCAACAGGAAGTCATGCATATATTCAGCAAGGAGCGCTTAATTTAAACTGAACTAATAATGTAGCTACATATAACATTTAAATACTTCTCCCGATGGTGGGTATGGCAAATCGTCTGCAAATTGAAGGAATTTGTACGTGGGATTGGTTTAGATGTGCGATATCATTACGTTGAAATATATTGGCGAAAAAGGAGATCTTACTAGGACTCATTCTTTCGATTTCTGCGATCTTTACCGAAAATTTCATACTTTCTTAAAGAGTATGTGTTGATCAGCTATGTTGGAATCCGCATCCTTTGCAGTTGAAAAATGATTTTTGCTTTTCATATCTTGTCGTAGACTTTATGCACATCAACATGATTGTTGTTTTTTGCCTCCTCTTGACTTTTGTCAGATTGTCTAGATTGTCTGCTTGTTTTACGGTATCTGGGTTTTTCAGTGTTATGATTTTTTGACGGTTTTTTCAAAAATTGTGGAACTTTAACTTATGTACATTAGTTTATGATGAGAAGTGTCAAACGCATTCGAGAAATTTCGTGTCTTTAGGTACTACAGATAACGCAGTAGATATACTATATTTAATTGAAACCCAGATTTAAGGTTTAAAAATACGAAGTTTTCCAAAAGTAGGTGCCATTTCATGGTTTGGAAAATCACAATCAATTTTGAAAAAAAATTTTTATTTCAATTCAGAGTACAAACATGGAGGTTAAGTGTGAAATATGATATCATTTAAGTATCTGTCTGCGGTGGTCCTTCTGGGAAATAGTCATCCATTTGGGGAAATTTCGGACTTTTTACACATTTCTGGCTCTCAATATTGCGAATAACAGCATGAATGTTATCTTGCGAACGTTGAATCGTTCTGGAACCTTTAGCATAGATTGTCCGTTTTACGTATCCCCACAGGAAAAGTCCAATGGCGTCAAATCACACGATCTGGGCAGCCAACTGATGTCTCCATTTTGTAAAATAATGCAACCTGGAAATTTCTGACACAGTAGCCTAATTGTTTCGCAAAATGTGTGACATGTAGCGTCATCGTGGTGGAAATATAGGTTTCTCAATTCCATACTTTCTAATTTAGGTCATTAAAAGTCCTGTGATATCGCACAACAAGGCTGCTCATTGATCAAAACTCGTTTTATCTTGCTCATCTTTAAAGAAGTGCGGTCCGATTGCGCCCAAAAACCGCACCAAACTGTCGTGCGTTAGGAATGCTTTTGATCGTTCCAGTAGTATTCTTGGATTTTGTATGCTTCAAATGGAGCAGTTTTGGTTGTTGACATACCCGTTTAGAGTAAAATAAACTTTATCGCTCATGATAATTTTGTTGAAAAATGACCGTCAATTGCTTGCATTTCCAGAACCCAATTTGAGAATGCACGACGTTGTGCGTGATCTGTTGGTTTTAATTCTTGTGTAAACTACATCTTATGCAGATGAAGATGATGATCAGAATGTAATATTCGTTGTAGTCTGCTTCTTGTAATGTTCAGTTGTTGGGAACACATTGGCATCGAATTGCCTAAATTATTACCGACACTTTCCTTAACTGTGTGTAAATTACTTGCCAAAGTTACAGTACGAGGACACCCTGACATTTTTTGGTTTGTAACACAGCTGCGATTTGCTGAAATTCCTTGATTATTTTTACAATTTCGTGCTCAATGACGGTCAGTCAAATGATGTTTAGCTGTGTATCGTTCCATTTTTACAAACCTATCTTTTAACTACCACCTGTCAGATGCAGGTGTTAAAAGTTTGGCAGTTTAGAAATGACGATTTTAAAGTGACATCTAATTTTGGGACGTCCCACTACTTCTTAGCATATCTTTGATAAGCAGGGCAAAGTACTAATTATACATATATGGCAATAGTTGACTGTATTTGGAGGTTTCAGGCATTTCAAAGCATCAGGAACATATCCACTTTATGTATAGCAGTTTATGATGTGAAGATATAAGTATCTTTACAATGACGTACATGCGTTTTATATTATTAGTATTATCTTATAATCACCTCTATAGCATTTGATTTAAGACCATGCAATTTCCTGCGCACTTATACAACCACTGATACGTAGCTAAAATTTGAAGTCTTTCTTTGTTTTGCTTAACATAACTAACATAACTATCAGCATACAAAATGTCCGACTTTTTAGATGAAATGCTTCAATTACGGAGTCTACTAATAACGCGACGATTCTGTTATAGTTTCCAAGGTTTCTGAAAAATGGAAATTTGTGGATGATTAGTCAGGGAAATATTGTGGATCATCAAGAACTTCGTATCCTAACTTAGACATCTTTCTCAGAGTCAATTGTGATACACGTCGTCTAGCGTTGTCATGCAAGGATATCGGTCCATGTCAGTTAACTATAGGCGATTGCTTAATTGTAGATTTCATGCTTAATCTGTAATTCCGTGCAGTGCTGTTATGGTTTCACCGGGTTGCAAAAAAGTATAATGAATCACGTTTTTGCAAGTCTTGTTACCACCATAACCTTTCTTGGATCAGGTTCTGCTTTCGCCTGATGCCCTGTAGCTTCAACACGATCCAACCACTGTTCAGTTGTCGTAGAGCTTTCACTTTCCAACACAGATTACAATGCGTTGGAAAGATGGTAAGGTTTTTCCGATTAAGCAATATAGATGACACTTGTAATCATCACAATTTGTTTGCAGGCATGAACTCATACAGAGCCTTTATTGAACGTTTTTACCTTTGCTAGCGGATTAAGATGACAACTTGTAGTACTTACTGATACGTCAAATATTTCTGCAAAGCTTTCTATGGAATTTCACGAATTTGTTTTAACTTTTTCATACAAATCGTTATTGTTTAAGATTGTAGTTGACCACCCACTACATTTTCCAGGACAATATTTCCGTCTTGAAGCTTTTCGAACCAATAGCGCACGGTGCTTTCGTATCAAGTACCTTCTCCAAATGCGTGGTTAATATAATTAGTTGCTGCTGTGACATTTAAACTTTTTTTAAATTTAAAATATAAAGTACCCGAATATCATACACTGACATATTTGGAACTTTTTTATAGTGGTTGAAAAGTGATTACTAATGTCAAATGACAAGAATGTGAATGTTTATTATCTGTCATAATTAAAACAAAATAACAGAACAAATAAACTAAGCCAAGTTACGATATACGATTGATACTTTTGAAGTTTAATAAGTCGGACAATTCACATAACCGATGAGTCATTTAACGGTTTCTTTTTAAAAATGTAGTAATAAAAATACGCATTAATATTTTTCTAAAAGTTATTGCTTTATTGGAAAGAGCACATCATTTTGATTAGTGGTGGAATACACCTTTATTCATATGGCTACTGTGGCCTGCTTGACGATAGCCCATCCTATCTACCTATCTACCAGTACATTTTCGATGGTTTCGGACTTATTTCGCGAATAACTCCAGCAACAGCTGGTTACACGATTACACCGAATTTAGTGCGCAAATGATCGTTTGTTTGATGACTGGTGTGGCATGTCCCATCGCCCTACTGAAACTAAAGTTTGTATAAGTCCATGTCTTTAATTTTTGGCTACGAAAAATATGTTCTCATCTTTATGTAGCGGTATTAATCGCATCAGCGGCTCCGTGGCGTAGTGGTATGCGTGTGACCACAAAAATACACCCTCATTCGGATGAGAGGTAAAATAGAGGTGCCGTGTGTGAGTGTTGTCACGCACATTAAAAATCCCTACCTTGCTTGGAACAGCAAGGGTTCGGCAAAATTCCAAATTTTCTAGATAAAAAAAACTCGCTTCCTGTGCAATGTAGTACCTTCGGGCGGAGCATTGGAAAATCACATATAAGGTATTACTCGCATCATTTCCGAAGAAAAATAGACCAATGATGCCGCCACTCCACAAACCACGCCAAACCTTTACTCGCCGAGGATGCATTGGTTCCTCTATGATTACGCGTGGATTTTCAGTAACCTGAATTTTGCAATTTTGCTTGTTTACATAGCCACCGAGATGGAAATGCGTCCGGAAAGAGATTTTTCGAGCAAATTCGTCGTCAGTTTCAAGGTGCTGTGTGGTCCAAATGGAGAAGCGATATCGAAATGGGTAGTCGTCAGCCTTTAGTTCCTGTGTGAGTTGTATCTTGTAAGCGACCAATCCGAGATCTTTGTGCATAATTCTTCTCATACTGGTACGGCTGATGTTGAATTCCTGCAATCTGTGGAGAGTTGATGCTCATGGATCGAGTCACGCGATTTCCTCTATAGCAGCAATATTCTCGATTGTACAGTGTGTACGAGCACGGGGACCGTTTCTGTTGTCCACTAGTATACCCATTCACGAACTATCTTCAGAAACTTGCGTACAGCATGCGCAGTTGGTGCTTCATTTCGATCAAATTTTCTTTTCAAAATTCTGCGTTTCGGTAACACAGCACTCACGAAATAAGTGTTTAATACTTCCCAACATTGATCAAGCGTGAATGTGCTGATTTCGAACCGCTTAGATATGATACTGTGTTCTTGTCAATATTTCAAGCGGGAAACAGTTGTCAGTGTCAAAATAACATACAATTTACAAAGAAACCGCTATATGACCAACCCTAAACAAAGACCTAATATTAATATTATATTGATTCAGAATAGGTAATGAAATTAAGATCTGACTTTACAACCGCGTTTAACTATTCTGATACTTGCTAACTGACACAAATTGTAGCATTTACAATTACAGCCGTTAGATATTTATTTGCATTCGACAAAATTGAGCGTTGTTTTATTATCTACGACTTTGAAGCCTGATTTATTAACCTCTCCTGCTGAAAGATTTATTCTAAGACAAATAAAAGTTAAAATATGTATCGAAAGCATAAGCTTTAATTTATCGCTCAAATATTCATGTTAAACTTGTTATCCATCAAGTTATACTTAGCACCTACGCGAAAAACTAATTTATACTAAAACCCTGAGCATCATTTAAATATTATTATAAAAGTGGCAATTCTTCGTAGCTTTTGAACGAGATCTTCTTGAAATAATTTTGTTTACAATTTATACATTGGAATTCCACTCGTCACCTGAAGATTGACTTGCGATATAGATTAGCGTAAATAAACTCCATTCTTACTACACGTAATGCAATAAATAACTAAATCATTCACATAAGGAGAATAGTATGGCATAAAATGTATGCAACTTCAACTTTTTGACCACACTCATGGAACAGACACACCGATTAATCTGCTCAATAGATCAATTATACACTGCAAATTGAAAAATGGTATATTTTGTGACGACATGTCTCAATCTTTTAATGTAGACTAACTGAAATGCGCATTCATGAATTAAGAAGGGTGAATTGTTATTCTACCGGAGGGGATTACCCTGGGTTGAATTACACTGGCCTCCACTAAAAAGAGGTTTCTTCCGGACTAACTCGGGATCTATTCCTGCGGAGGCATGAAATATGCAGGGCGGGGTCTAAAATTTACTAAGCAATTTTCCGCTGACCTCATTGACATAAAATTAATATGGCGCCACTGCATCTGATTCAAATATTTGATAATCTAAGGGAAAACGCAGAAAACCCTCAAATATTTCCTTTAACACGGAAACCTCAGATTTCAATAAATAGAACACTGCTGCTATTACCAAGGGACCTGTAATAAATGCATGATTATAATTATCAAAAAAATAATAGGAGCACTCTTTCTGTCCCCAAGCAAAACAGAGACAATCTCTATTGGCTCATGTCATCAATAGGCAAATCATTTGACCTTTGTACCATTAATTTCAAACGTGAATCCATAAGGAAACAAACACGCTAACTTGATGTTTCTCTATTAATTTCTTTCGTTATTTACAGATACTTTTCACAAAGTTTCAAACTGTTATAGACAAATGGAATTAATCCTTTCACTACTGAAATGATTCCCTTTTCTTATATTGATATACAATGCAAATTTAGTAATGCTTTCCACTAATTTATTACTGAAATACTAAAAGTTACTGGACCTATCTGATCAAAGATCTTTGATAAGGGTGCACACAAATAAAAAATATAAGCAGCGCAATATATGTAAATATTGTTAAAGCTATTTCATAAACAGATTCATTTTATGCATGTTTCAATTAAGTTTCTCAATTGACAGTTATAAATCGACCGAAGTCGAATTTGCTTTTGAATTTACTTACTTTTATAAATTCAGAATTTTAGTGAAATGTACGAACTGTACGCATATTATATTATAGACTCTAATTTTATTCGATTAGCAATAATTAAAATCCCAAAATCAAACTTCAAACAAATTGCTGAGTTCTGTCCTATCAATCAAAATGTAATTTCTAAACACAAGGATATGCTTGCCCTCTATCATGTGGACGACGACATATTCATGCCAAAAAAATAGTAATCTACTCAGCATGAATTCCTTCTTTTTAATGGGTATATGTGTAAACACATTACCTACGTCCCCATAGAAACGGACCTTGACCTGATGCTTTGTCCTTACGCTTGCGGATTAAAACATCTGTTTCCCTCGTACTCCATACGGCGAAATTTATTAAACTGTACCAATATGTTTGAATTCCAACATGACTTTAACGAATGGGATATCTTCCGTTGGATGTAAAAACGACCAATTTTATTACATACGTCGAATTTCACCAAATAGCTGCATTAACTAGCAAGAACGAAGCATATCATATTTAATTTCGTAGAATAAAATTTGAAAGGACATCAAAACGTGCAACATAAAAAAATCTTTTATCGAAGTTCGATAAGCTCCAAGGCTCACAAAACTGACAAGGCTCGCATCTGCTCATAAACCAAAAGAAAAAGAAACTCGCTAAAACAAATTTGAATAAATGTTCTTGTTTTAATACATTTATACCAACATATTTTAAACTAAAGTATGTGTACATCGACACCTATTATACTAGCACATTACCACTATTTTAATAGCAATTCTCATTGCCCACGCCAAACACAAAATCATTGTTTTTCTTGCACGAAATTATTATCGCTTATATCACTACATCTGGAATGTAAGTCCTCGAAAATACGTATATCTAGTAACGTTATTTCCTGTATGAGTGGGAGTATAAGCTATCTGCAACATTGGCTGCGCCTATACGTTCTGCGGTATGCTTTATTTTGGCGTTTTCCATTGAATAAACATTTTTAATGCGGTCGTGGACGCATAACAAATTTTATTGAAATGAACCGTGGAAATTTGACACGTTTCAAGCTACCTAAAAGCAGAACGACAGGAAAGGCCAAATACGAATATTGGGTGCACATTTTGGCAAAACACATTATATATTTGCACAAAAAGGAATTCACATTAAACAAACCACTTCCGCCGTTTGTGTTTATGGTTTCTCAATTTCTAATACCCACTGTCCAATATAACGAATTGACTTTTCACCTTGGCACGAATGACTTTTACCAAATTTACTAGAACATAAAATTTTCATCGTTGAGACTGGCTTGGAGAAAACTTTTTCTTTCTAAACAAATAGCGACTTTGTGCACGTGTTCTTCGTTTTGACATCCTGTTTTGCATTTGACTGCTCATTTTAGGTATAAAATGCACGGTACTTTATAGATCTACATTTGCCTTGAACGGGCGGGGATCCCGTAACAATTTAAGGGTGCACCGGGTAACTACAGTGGTGCGGAAGTAGGTTCCTATGAAAGAAATAATAATAAAATTAATAAATATGGCTGGAATACAAAAGAACTACGTTACATTAATCACTTACCCTGAAAGACTTTTTCTCTTGTCATAATTAAGGGCGCAAAACCGTCTTGTCCCAGCAATTCCTTCGATATTATCCCCTGCCGGGAGACGGTTATTTCGGATAGGTTTCCTGTAGTTTCAGTTTCCTAAATTAATCACATTATATTTTACTTTTCTCTACAGTACCTTAAAGATTCTCTCTAATACGTGTCCATCACTGGGGTGACCGAATATTCTTTTATAAATTTGCCTACCTGGACCTATATTATAACTAATTTCAAATAAAATTCCATCTAAACTTAAATTTTATTAACAATAACTTCCTGAAATATAAATACACATACGTTAACTTTTAAAAAAACCAACTTAATGTAGCATTCAACTGGTGAGGTGTTATTAACAAAAATCGTACAAGAACATTAATCTATTACTAATTCGACCATGCCATTGTTCTAGTTTTCAAAATTGATTTATAGGAAATTGTAAATCTTAATTTATGGAAATGCTCGTTATACAAAACATCGAAGAACAGCGCAATACAAACTTTTTCATTAGTCATTTCAATGTCTATTAAAAATGCTAAATTTTTGTTCTTTTACCAACAATAATTATACTATTAAAGCTTGCTTTTAAAATCAGTATACACTCATTCCATCGCTAACTTAGTCCAACGAAATAATTACTTTCATGATTTGTTAGTTTTGACTACAAAAATACGGACCATTTACATTCCCAATCTACATGCACATAATCAATAAATCTAAACGAGAAAGCTCATATATTTCCATAGCTAACTTAGTCCAACAAAATAATTACTTTTATGATTTGTTAATTTTCACTACAAAAATACGAACATTTACATTCCCAACCTACATGTACATAATAAATCTAAACAAAAGAGCTCATATATTACTCACTGTTTTAATTCGTCTTTTTAAAGGTTAGGAATGTCCAGAAAATGTCCGCTTTCCAATTTTTCGTTCTTCAAATAAAGTTCCCTTAGCACAACATGCCACAAAATTTAAAATATCGGAAGATTGAACTCTCTAGGTTCCTTGCCCCGCTTACCTTGGTCGTCACGCCACTATATCTACACCCCTCACGCATATGAACCTACCCTGTACTTGTAAACGTATTTCAACTTTATATTGTCCGCCACTATTTTCCTGCGAGAAATCCAGTCACTGCTATTAAATTGTGATCACTATCTCTATTTGCACATGGATAACTTTTACAATATTTTACTTAATTTCTTATTATTTTTAAATATTGTATTAGCTACAATTACTTTCTGTCTGATAAAGAACCTTGTAGGTTTACTTCTCTCGCTACTGACAGAATTGCATTAAACTGTTCTACAGATGGTAATCCTATTACGGGCAAAAGGAGCATTACGTGAATGAATTTTGATTTGCTTTGAAGGAGCGGTAACCCCGTAACAATTTATGGGTGCTTCGGCTAACTACAGTGGTACGGGAGGGGATTCCTATGGCAGAAATTAGAAAAGTAAACAGAATAATTTGAAACAAAAATTATAAAATGGCTGGAATGAAAACAACTTCGATATAAACCTACTTACCCTGAAAGGCTTTTTCTCGTTATAATTGACGGGCTTCAAACCGTCTGTCTTAGCAATTCCTTCGATATTATCCCTACACAGGAGACGTTATTCCTCATAGGTCTTCTTTTCTTTTGGGTTTCTTAAATTATATCACATTATACGTTACTTTTCTCTAAAATATCTTAAAACACGTAATCAATTTTGGTCAAATTAAATAAAATTAAAAATGCTTTTCTAATATCGTTCCATCACTGGGACGAAAGGATATCTTTTCACAAATTAGTCTGTTTTCCTAGTTCCTACATAAATTCAAATAAAATTCAACCCAAACTTAAGCTCTATTAGCATTAAATAATTTCAGTAAAAATACAAATATTTTTTTCCAGAAAAATACCAGCCTTTTCTTTCTATCCTTTCGCGTGCATTCCAAAATAATGTAAAATCACCACGTAGACATTTTTTAGTACTTTAAAATAATAACATTATGCTTCCGTTCTAAATGAACCTGCACCTTTAAGAAGTTCCTGAATACTGGAGCGGATGGAATGGCTTGCTAGTTTCAGTTAGATAAAGAGCCGAACTATAGGTTTAACCAAATTGATGGGGTCTTTAGAGAGGAACCAGTCTAAGAAAGCAACCCGAAAGAGGGCAGCAACGTTTTCGGTACTGAGAGGTACTTAGAGGAGCAGAGAATATAGGGGTCGGTAAGGCATTCTAGGACACGACATTGCGATGTGGATTGCAACAGAAAACCACCACATTACATCCGAAGTACACGGCCTACCAAAATGTTTTTTAAAACAACGGCATCCTTTGAGGTAAAAGATTCCTGAGTTAAAATAATCCCCTATTCGGATCCCCGGGAGGGAACTATTTCGAAGGATGTGATCGGCAAGTTTAAAAAAGAATAAAGAACATTTTGCAAATCGGAATGTAGAACGTTAGAAACATGAAGCATAAATGTAAGCTATAATATTTGAAAATTGAAATGGATAGGTTAGCATTCGACATAGTAGGGATTAGCGAAGTTCGGTGGCCAGAGGTGGGGGATTTTTGGAGCGAAGACCTTAGGATCATTCATACAGGATCGGAGGAAGGAAATGCGGGTGTGGGGACAGTTATGTGGAAGAAGGTAGGATATTGTGTGGAAAACTACTTACAAACGAACGAAAGAATACTCATGGTTAAATAAGTATCTAAACCGTTATATACTGTAATAGTACAAGTTTACATGTCCATCTCTAGCTACGGTGATGAAGAGGTAGAAGCAATGTACAAAGGTATTGCAGACAAGTTAAAATTTGTATGAAAGTTTAATAATCACAGGAGATTTTAATGCATTGATAGGTGAGGGGAGGGAAGGAGCGGTAATAGGTTTATTTGGTTTAGAAACCAGAAACGACAGGGGAAATAGACGGGTAGAATTTTGCGACAAAAACAATTTAACCATCACAAATATATTATTTTAACAACATGCTAGAAAACGATGCACATGGAACATGCCAGGAGACCTAGGGAGATGACATTTTTGTTAGACAAGGGTATAGGAATTAAGTAAAGATGTAGCAGCTAGCCGGAAGCAGATACAGACACTGACAACAACGTAGTAATTATGAAAGCCGCGCTTAAATTTGAAAAAATGAATGGAAAATGGTATTTTGATCTTGAAAACTAAAAGATAAAGATAGCCTCATAAAATTTGGAAAAAAGTCAAACGAATTGTTGAAGGACATCGAGAAAATTTCTGGTACTAAGGAAGTAAAAGCAGAATGTAGTAACATTAAATCCAGTTTAGACATTGTAACCAGAGGTATTCCAGGGTATAAACAAAAAGAAATAAGAAATCATGGATGACAAAAGATATTCTGATTTTAATTGTAGAAAAGCGAAAGTACAAAAACAGATCAGACGAAGCATGCTAACAAAGATGCATAGCAAAAAATGGGAAATTATTCCCAAATATAGCAAAGCTAGAAAGGATTGAGGAAAAATGTAGAGGTACAAACTAAGATAAAAATTGGAAAAGCAGATGAAGCATACTAACTAATTTGAATTACTTTTAGGGACATAAAGCCGTATAGCAAAAATAAAGATACGCAGGAGGAGACATCATAGAAAATGTAGAGAAAGTCGATAGATGGCAGGAATATATAGAGAACTTATATGCAGGACCAGAACTAGAAGCACTTGATTGGGATACAGACATTGAAAAGGATAACTTGGGATATTCAATATTTAGAGACGAGTTTGAACTAGCATTAAAGATCTTGAAAAATAATAAAGAACCGGGTACAAATATAGTGGAAGCAGAAACTCTAAAGGCCACTGGACAATCAGCAACAGAACGTCTTTTCCAACTTGTCAGCTATATTTATGAAACAGACGAAATACCCGAGAATTTCAAACTTAACATCATAGCCACTACACAAAAAATAGCGGTGCGGATAAATACGAAAATTTTCGAACGATAAGTTTGACCACATACATGTTAAAGTATTCACCAGAATTGTACAAAGATGGATGGAACAATCAACTGAAGAATTACTAGAAAAATATAAATTTCGGTTTAGCAGAAACAGGGGAACACGGGAGGCCATTTTAGCTTTAAGGGTGATAATAGAGAAAACAATAAAAAAGGAGAAAGCGTGTCTATACGTTTTGTAGATCTAGAAAAAACATTCGACAATATAAAGTGGGGAAAATATTCAAAATTCTAAAAAAGAATGAGTTAAAAAAATAGACGGATAGTGCATAGCTTCTACAAAGAGCCAACAGCGGTAATAGAACTAGAACAGGAAGGTTAGAGAAGTAAGTATCAGGAAAGTGGTGAATCAGGGATGTGCGTTATTTCCATTAATTTTTAATTTTTATATAGAAAAGGCAAAAATACTGTTAATTGCAAAAAGACATTTGCAATTATGATGCAGAAACAAAAGATTGATATGCTCAAATTTGCAGACGATATAGAGGTATTAGCATCTAGTAAGGAGGAGTTAGAAGCTGCTCTTAATAAAATAGAAACAGTACTAACAGCGAAATACGGTATGAAAATTAACAAAAATAAAACTAAAGTAAGTGATAGAATATAAAGAAGGGAGAGGTAAGTCAGAAACCAGAATACAAATAAGACACCAAAATTTACAGGAGTTTAAGGATTTCTGCTACTTGGGAAGCCAAATAACGTAAAATGGGAAAGTCCAAAAAATACAAAACAAAGATTAACACAAGGCCGCGCTGCTTTTAACAAAAAAAGGCAACTACTATGCTCAAAGACAACAAACAGGAAAACAAGGAAATGACTGCTGAAAGCAAATGTGTGAAGTACAGCATCCTAAGGCCATAGCAGGAGACGCTGACAGGTAAAAGACTAAAGCCTTTGAAATGTGTGCTACAGACGTTTGATAAAGATCTCATAGACACACAAAGTTAAGAAGCAAGAGGTACTAGAAATGGTAAAGGAAGAATGAGATATGTAGAAAACTGTAAAGAATAGGAGACACAAGAGAAATAGGATGATAGGTCACTTTCTTAGGCATGGGGAAATAGTGCGGGATATATTAGAAGCAGAGAAAGCATAAAAGAAAGATAAAGGTAGACTTAGATTAGAATGTTACACACAGTAAAAGATGGAGGCTGTGGGAATTTCAGGGAAATGTGTAGGGTAGGCCAGAATAGGAAATAATGGACGGAAAACCTCATGATGAAAAAGTAATTGTATCAAAACCTGATGGATACCGTAAACAACTACATACGTTGATTTTGCAATATTCTTAACAAATGTTGATTGTGCAAAAGGAGTAACTGGAAAACTATTGATTCTGAAAATGTCCGTTGTGTGGGCAGTTAGTAAGTTGCTTAACTCTCTTTGTTTACCATGGGATATCAGTGAAATAGGATATTTTTTTAGAAAACAATAAAAAGGAAAAAGTGTGTGTATATATGGTTTGCTGATCTGGAAAAAGCATTCAACAATGTAAAATGGGAAAAATAAATGTTCCAAATACTCAAAAAAATTGGAATGAGTAAAGGAGATAGACGAATAGTACATACCTCATACAAAGAGCAAACAGAGGTTAAAGAATTAGAGCAGGAACGTATGGAAGTAAATATTAGTAAAGGGGTCAGATAAAGATGTGCGCTATTCCTATTAATTTTTAACTTGTATATCGAAGAAGCAATGAAAACTGTTAAATACAGGAAGACATTTTAAATTATTGTGCAGAGACAAACAATTGATATGCTTGATTTGCAGATGATATAGCGGTGATAGCGTTTAGGAGGGAAGAGCTAGAAGCAGTTCTTAATTAAATGGAAATAGTACTAACAGTGACATACGGTATTAAAATTAACAAAAATAACACTAAAATACTAGTATATAAAAGAATAGTAAATAAGTCAAATCCAGAATAAAAAATAGAAACCCAAATAACGTAAGATGGTAAAAGTGCAAAAGATATTTAAAAAGAAAGGTTAGCACAGATCGTGCTGCATTTAACAAAAACAAACAGCTCTTATGTTCGAAGACAATAAACATAGAAACGAGGAAAAACTGTTGAAAACATATGTGTGCAGCACAGCACTGTACGGCTCTGAAACGTGGACAATAGGAGGAGCGGATAAAAAAAGATAGAAGCCCTTGAAATGAAATGATGATGATATCATGAATAGACCAAGTTTAGAACAATCTAGAAATAGAAGAAGAAAGAAATATGTGGAAAAAAGCAAAAAGAAGATTAAGAATAACCAAACCACACCAACTTTCCAATTTTTTGTTCTTTAAACTACAATTATGGGGATTATAAAGCTAACACCGCTCGTTTAACTCTATACAATCCACTTACTTTAGCTGTACTCGCAGGTTGTTCTTCGTCACCGCTCATGCACAAGTTTGCAAATCCCGCGTATGGTTAATTTCATTGTCAAATCTACAAGCTTGTGCACCATTAAATTTTCTCATTCGTAGAGTCACGTTATATCCTAAAGCATACTATTTGTCGTATTACTACATTTTGAAGTTCTATAATTAGTTACCTGTGGATAATAATTAATTCTTTTCCCGTCGGGCCTAACTACTCTCGATTTTTCCCACTATAAAATTTAGATCTCACGATGTAATATATTGTAATCTATGCTGACGTGCAAGATTATTGTCACGTTACTTTGTATGTAATTTGTATTGTATTGTAATATGGTTGTGTTGATGCCCTTCATGATCGGGACGGACGACATCTGTCTATTATAAATCTTGTTCATGTGTAATGCATACTCAGTGTCTTATAATATTAATATATGTTTTCATTTGCGGTTTAAATTTTAATCATTGTCCTAATTTACTACGCCTGCAATGTATTAAACAACGATATAACTTTTAAAGTTACAGTTTGTTAGCCATATGAAATGTGTGCTTAATTAGGATTCGGAAAATCTATCATACAAGGTGGGCCCGTATTTAATTTTTCAAACGACAATTTTTTTCGCAACTAATTTATAACTTACATAACACAATACGTTGCATTCCCTATCATATTTAACACCTTGAACAATCTCTTCAATTTGATAATTCATTCTTACAATTTTTTCATTCGCATGATCTAATATGGGGATGTTTGCATGAACTACCACTGTTTGTTGATTTAGTACCAAATTCAACTAATGTTATCGTATCACTAACCTGTTAAACATTGTTTACTTTTCTTATTTACCTTCGTCTAACCAAAAATTTTCCTCTCGATCACGTAACTTTATTAATCCTTACCTACTGAAGTTTTGGCCTACACATTTCAAACACCAAATTCTCCAACCTAGCTACTCTTAAAAGACCGCAAATCTTTTACGCTCCATATCTCAAAGAGTTTTTTCTATTTTTGGTTTCTTTTTCTATTTTTCTCGCTGGTGACTTTTATCCCTCTTCAGAATCCGAAAAGCGACTGCCTACAGAGTTAGGGTGAGATTGTAAGACTATGTCTAACCACGATGATAAAAATCCTCTTTGTATGTTGTTGTAGCTTGTTCGTTATATAATTGGGTTTCCTGGGAAAATAAATCGATCTTGTTGTTTAGTTGCCTGCCACTGAGAAAGGCAACAAGATTGTTCAAGGGGTAGTATACGGGCGAAGAAGGACCGTTGCCTTACTATTTTCAAATGCTCCACCCGAAGGTACTACATTGGCCAGGAAGCGAGTTTTTTTACCTGAAAAATTGCTCCAAGCAAGGTAGGGACCTTTAACGTGCGTGACAGCACTCACACACGGGACCTCCATTTTACCTCATCCGAACGAGGGCGTAATTTTGTGAAAAATGCTCACCTAACATTTTACAAGCAGACCGTGTCGGGATTCGAACTCCAAACCTTGGGCGTAGTAGTCACACGCATACCAACTACGCCACGGAGCCAACTGCAGGACCGTTGCCTTATATATGATTTTCCAATGCTCCACCCGAAGGTACTACATTGGTCAGGAAGCGAGTTTTTTTTACCTGAAAAATTTGGAATTTTGCCGTACCCTTGCTGTTCCAAGCAAGGTAGGGATCTTTAACGTACGTGCCAACACTCACACACGGCACCTCCATTTTACCTCTCATCCGAATAAGGGTGTATTTTTGTGAAAAATGCTCGCCTAACATTTTTCAAGGGGACCGTGTCGGGATTCGAACCCGGGATCTTGGGCATAGTAGTCACACCATACCAACTACGTCACAGAGCCGCCTGAAGGACCGTTGCCGCAGATAGTAGCCACTTTCGATAAGTATGGGATTACTTTGCACTATTCTGCTCAGGTTCCAGGCAGGCACTGCAACATATGTGGAGCGGAAACTAAATTCTCCTTACGCTTTGATCAAACCTCGTTAATGATTGTGTATCAATCTTATTAAAAACCCACAAAGAAACGCAAAAAGTGGATCGTGGATATATTTTATTTTCGTGGCTATAAGGTACTTCTGAAATTATACGATAATAAACTATTGAACTTTTCTATATTCAACATACCAATACGTTTGCTTTGATTTTGAAATCTTGTATCATTCCGCTCTATTCTATTCTATATGCCAAACAATAATAGCAAAGTGAAAGGTAAAAATTGACATACTATAGTTATAAAATGGTGCTATACTTGTATGTGGTACACCTACATAATGAACTTCTCTGTAACAATTTACAGGTGTTATAAGATACCGATCTCCTGCAAATTACATATTTACACGTTTGCATGATGCAGCATTTTGATAAAACCGCAAGATTTGATGTCAATAAACTGGTGCAGTGTGTGTAAAATTGCCTTTTTAAAGGTTGTATGTATTATAATATATGGTTATTATTCGTAGGAAAGGCAAAAATTTTCATAATTTTGGAAATTGCCAAGTATTAACTTGAAAGCGGTCTGGTAATATAAAGCCACACGATGTTAGATTTACCGCTTTCGATATATTTGAACCACGCCTATATAAATCAATTAAATATCCAGAGTTCATTATTGCGTTTGTACCGCTTAGTTACCAACTTCATAGCGGTTGCCTGTGCAGGCATAAAGACGCAAAAGAAACAGTTTTTGGTTAATTTATTATTAACTTTTATTAATAAAATTACAAAATATGAAAGAAAATTGTTGTGTAATTATCTAATTAACATTACATATTCGAATCACATTAAAGTGACAATTTTGGAACGAATCAGTGATAGTTAATATTTCCTGCAGCAAACGTTGATTCATTTTTTTATTGTCTGGTTATCAAAATTTTATAAGGAAGAGCCAGATCCAGAAGGTGTGCCTGCCAACATCCTTGAAACGTCGTTTTTTGAAAATAAACTGTTCTCTAAATATCCTTCAGCAACCGATGTACTTTTCCATCCACCACGGCGTTTCAACGTGGTCGTAATACCTATTGCAACTGCCAAATGAGTTGCCGATGTTCCTCGCAAACAGTGAACTGTACACTTTTGCGAAATGCTCAAACTCGGTATGAACGGTATTTCTCCAAATGTATTTTTTCCCACTGGCTATACAGTACAGGGACCCTGTCTGTAGTTAGGAAAAATCTTTTTGGAACCACCATATGGGTATAAAGACATGTAATATCTTATGATCTTCAAACTGTTCATTTCGTTTTTGTCAATAATGATAAAAACGCGGATTTTATCAGTTTTGTCTCCAGTACATTTACCACAAAAGCTTATTTTCGATCTTATATGTGAGTAACTAGCAAATTCACAAGTTCTTGTCATCGCCATCCATCAAATGCGCCCAATAGTAATGTGACTTTGATTATTAAGAACGTCTCATTCGATGCCGTTTGAATAAATTTTAAAATATCTTATCTGGACACCACTTTTGATTTCTTTAACTGGTACCCTTTTCACCCCTGCTTCAAATGTTCGCGTAAGTTATTGTAATTGGCAATGCTAATATTCTTATTTACCATTAAAGTCTTGGTTAACATCGAATACTTGGGCCATAAGGAGCTCGGAGAAAACGTTTCAGTGAGATCACGGAAGTATCCAAGCAGCCAAGTTCCATTGATAAGTTCTACACAGTTTTCTGCCATCTAATTTATTAACTTGTCATACTCTTTGTCTTAGTTGTCTCTCGATTTCTTCGATAGCAATTTTTGTGCTCCTTGTTCCCCTTTTTATACAATTTTTGTGAGGAATTTTAGAACTGTCCTGCATCTTCAATCTCGAAATTTAACAACTAACAAAATATGTTTACGCCTACAAGTATGGCATTTCCCTAGCAACGATAGTGGTCGCGGTGATAAAATGAAAACCAAATTAAATTTTAGGATCTTTCTCCATATTATTTATATTTTGCAACAACGAACTGGTATGGCATATAAAAAGTTGTATGAACCGCGGGTATCATTAGATGTTTATGCACTCGGGCGACTTACAAACTTTCGGGTCAGAGGCCCTCAGGTTTGTAACATCGTTGCCCCCTCAGGGCACAAATATCTACTTGATACCCTTGGTGCATAAATAACTATGACACATCACAAAATTTTACAGTCACATGAAATAACCAGTACTTTTTTTTCACATATTTCAAGCGCTCGATGTACGTTCCGCATACTGATTCTGCAGATATCCATTCTAAATCAAGTTCTTCCCACGCTCAAAGTAACATGTACTTATCGATCTATCCAAAGGCATTATTTAAACGAGCTTGTAGGTAAAGGAACCTAAATCACCAGCTCTTTAACAAAACCTCACGCAAAAAAATCTGTTGGAGGTAGGTCCTGATAACATGGAGGATATGACAGGAATTGCTGATCATCACCTCCACCACAACCGATCAGTCTACTTCTCAATCTCCTGCTCAAGAATTCACGAACCTTATGGGGGACGTAGGGTGGAGCATCGTCCCGTTGGTAAATGAAGTCTACAATGTCTTGAGCTGCGAGATGAGCCAGTTTTCCCGCACATGCAGATACGGGTCCTCTGCAAGGATCATTACCAAAAAAATAGAGTATAAACCTTAAACTGTGAGACTGCATAGAACAAGCACATCAACATAATGCGGGATAAGTAATGAAGTATTTTTTAACATACTACAAAAGTTCGATGTTTATCCCATCTACTGACTTTTAGTTATTTGGTTTGGATTAATTTTTTCCACACGCGATGTATCATATTCCCATCAATGGTACAAAGACATTATTTAAGAAACAACGGAAACTAAATACAACATCATGTTTAAAAGTCTATTTATTTTATTTGCAATTACATTGTAGTTTAAGTACTAATTTTGAGAATGTGCACATGAAGCTAAATCTAACGATAACATTGGTTATAGAAGAAATGGAGTAAGAAATAACAAATAAAGGTATTGCTATGGTTATTTCTCACAACCCGGGCAATAGTCATGGGATTCTCTTATCCTATCGGAGGAAACAACTTACTTGGGCAACTGTCCTTTACTCACTTCTACTATCTCTTGCTGAATTATTTTACTTTTGTCGATAGAGGACAAATGAAAACCATAATCGTTTATCTTCCTTAAAAGAACAAAAAACAGAAGAATAGTGGGGGCAGTAGCGGTGCCTGCAGTCGAGATGTACGTCTTTGAGAAACGTCAGGGGGACGTGATCACTTGAAATAAAAATCGTAATCTCACCTTGAGGTGGATGAATGGCTAACTACTAAATCCCTTCCCTAAACCAAGTTGTTAAAGGAAGTGCAGTGTTCCGACGTAGCTAGGGACATATCCCTGGGTAGGACAATGGGAAATGGTCGTGGGTCTTCAGAAGCTACTATACTCTGTACAATATTCTATTGAAACAAAAATTAGATGAACACTAAATAGAGTGCCACCAAGTCCTACGCTCATAAAAAGACAAGATGCACTCTAAAGAAGAACTTGGAAATCCTCGGAGAAAATATTACATACGCTGTGTAAACAAAAAAGAATACGTGGCACCTGTAATACAACAATATAGTTAGAGCAAAGAAAGGACAACGATGCGTACTCTTACTAAAGTGCTACTGCAAAAGAAACAACATATAAAATTATTTCCTGTAGTAAAATATATCTGTTATCAAACCACACTTTTGGAGCTACCTGACGACTACCGTAAGATAAGGCTGCAAAAGAGCTTGCCATTTTAGACTAATATAAAAAACAAGTAGTATTACTGACCAAACCTGATAGGAAACACTGTAAAAATGATTACCAATGGTCACCATCTATATCTAACCTATTTAGTAATATTGGTCAAAGAATTTATTAAGTTTCTTTACTTTTAAACGCATTTGTCCAAAATAAAACAGTATATGTAATTTCAGTTATTCGTTTAATAAATCTGTATTCTTTTTTATGTTTAATAATTTCATATACAATAAATACTCATTAAAAAGCAGAAGCTTTCAGAAAACGTCAGTAAATTTAATTTGATTGGCATATACTTTGCCTACTAAATTAATATGGAAACCGGCTTTTTATACAACATAGTTTATGAGGTCTCTTTATATCCAGATCTGTATATTCAGTCTCACAACATTGTTAACACAAGAGCTACTATTGTAAATTTTAGGATAGAAATATCTACTGTTCGCAAGTTTTAAAACTATATATTCAACGAAACTTCAAGGTTAAACAATTCCTTAAAATGTGAGTCAAAAATCCAAGGTTATGAATTTGCTTGACAATTTGCTTAAGTTTTAGATATTAATTTTTAATAATTATTTGCTAAGCTTGTGTAAGCGAACCAGTTTTGAAACTTCAAAACGAACAGGTGGCAAAACAGGTATCAAACTAATCACCTGCTTTGAATTGTTAAATAATTAGTACATTAAGTGTAGTAAAGCAAAGATTCTACATATTTATAAATCTCGGCAAAAAAATGTTACATACTTGCAACATATGTTATAGCCTTTCGTTTATATTAAGGGATTTTTCTTATCAGGTTTTTACTCCTATGTGACCAGCTGTAAGGCACAAGGATGTTTGACGAGGATTTCCAGTAAGTGTAAAGAGCCCACAGCAAGTTTCGGTGGGAAATGGCTCGTAGATGAGGAAACCTCAAAAGGCTAAGCGGCTAGTCGAGCTATTTTCTCAGGGTAGAACATGAGCTGTGGGTCGGGGTTGGACTGCGACCAAAAATGTAAAGAATATGGCGCCACCGAATTTTTGTATACGAAGAAGACCTTACTTAAGTCCCTTGTATAAGGCGAATGCGGAAACCTTTACTCAATTACCGCTATACAATATATTACTGAAACACAATCCCTAAAGTTTTCTTACCTTATGGCTCGATATTGACCTTTATAGATGCACTGCTACACCTGTGAACAGATTAAAACAAAGATAGCACTGTTTGTGCATTTATATCCAAAATTTAATAATTAATTCGAATCAACCCTCATTCATTCCAATTAATAATCATAGTCTTGACCAAATAAAAATCTATTCCTTCAGTATTTAGTAAGTTATTTACAAGACATCTTCTTTAAATAAGTTTGATTAAATTAAATTATTGAAAGATATGTACATAGGTACTTGATAGTATCAGTATTTCTCATAGATAAAACATGATAATTTTATATTAGCAATGTCTAGCAAAAATTTATTCTCAAATGAATGAGTATGAGTTTCTTTTCTGAATGTTTAACTTTAAATTACAACTTCGGTTGGTTTTAGTAGCACTACTTAACCTCTCATTCTATGATTAAATATTCCACTTAGCAATTAGTGAAATGTAAAATGTAAAAATTTAATTCTCTAAGATTTGAATAAATTATGTTTCAAATAATCAAATTAATTTTCTTTAAATATAGAATTTAACTTTTCCTATCTTCATAATGACATCTACCGTATATTAATTGTATTAATAAAAAGATTTAATGTGAAACTTTATAGGTTCCTGTTGCATAATTTGAAAAATAACTAGTCTGTCATTCACCTAATGAACTTGAACTTTACCACGTGATCAAACAAAATTATTTGTCTGCTATACCCAATGCTACAGCTGACGTATAGGAAAGCAATCTACATACCAGATGTTAATCCGATGGAAAAATACCCGCTAGGTATATGGACCATACCCGGAATTATAATTGATGATTTATAATTCGCTTGTTTCAGCAACTAAGAATACAGGAATCTCCAATTCCATACAACCAAATTAGCTGCATACTGAATCTACCAACATAACTTCACAGCGTCCACATTAAATAATTGAAGCACGCCAATTCGATTTTCGTACAAGGTTAAACTTCACATAGATACTAATAAATTTTCATTTCTTGTCCAAATAAATTAGTTATATTTCTTAAATTTCAAAACTAAGATGTACAACTTATCCTAAATTGCACTACAAATATTGATTTAGTAAGGCTATAAATTCCGTAATACTTACTGTTAACCAAAGGCCATTCAAACAAATCAACGTCTCGTCAATTGCGAGCTAATTGCAGCAAGTGTTGACATAAAAATGCGCGTCGCCGAGACGATACCATTTCTAGAAAACAATTTTTAATTTTTTTGTGCTTCCAACACGTGGACTGAATCAACGTCATGATCCTTGAGTTCAAGGAACAATTGACCTCTTCTAACGACAGCTGAGTTGGAAGTGATAAGATGACGTGGGTTGCCGCCTGACAACAAGCTTAATATTACGATCATCTAACAGAGGGAACTCTTATGATGACACTAACAAAAGGCATCTTTTGTCACCGCATAATTTAAAATTTTACACTTTCAAATCGAAAGCTAATATTGTTTTCGACAATATGTAATATTTATTTCGTAGATTAAAAGCGTTTGTTTTAGTTTGGTGCAGAACATAAATGTAAGTAGCTTTAAGAACTTTGTGGAAAATAATATCGATGCCCACGGGCATATAGTGATTTCAATTAGAAGCTGCAAACATGAACTGTACACGAATCTTATCAAGGTTAGATTATTCGGGGATGATGATATACGTTCTATCGTCCACAGAACTGTCAATCGTACGCCGGGGGAATCGTGTTGCACAAGCCATTGTGACATTTCAATACGTTAAATGTGTAAGGTGTGTTGCAAACATTCGGATGGGGGTGGTGTGCTGAGGGAATCCAAGCGGTGCACTATTCACTCTATGGGCCATTCACATCATGGACCATTTACTTTATGAGGCATTTACGCCCTGAATCTTACACGCGCGCGTCATTTACGCCATGGGATTGCAGATTCGTACTTCTAAGAAAATTTGGTCTATGCAATACTTTACACGCTAAAAAATGTTTATAAAAGAAACGTAAAACATTTGAATTTTGGGGGTTGTAAATCTATTAGGGGTTGATCCTAGATTAAAAGCAATGTCCGATTGGTACTTCCACAAAAATTTGGCTTCAAATAATACTTTACACGGTAAGAAAATGTTTATAAATAAAAAATTACAAAATTTGTGTTTAGAGGTTATTAACTCGATAAGCGTTGGTCTTAGGGTAAAAAAAAATTTCAGGGCCGGTGGCAGTGGCGGTGGCGGCGGCAACTGTGGTGGCGGCGGCGATTGGTCGGAGGCTGCCTCTCATCTCCTACTTAAATATTTTTTATACTTTAATTTACTGTTGTATACGCTTTGTTAGTTCAGCCGGAGTTAAACAATTTTCCCTTATTTCTTAAATTCAATTTTGGTAATAGCCAAGGCCTTTAGTAATTTGAGTCTAAAGACTTACGGAAATGCGAACTAATTCATAACAAATGTAGACCAATTATGGCTATTCCAACAAAGAGGTGTCCAAATGTTATTTTAATTTCAATTTCCTTATCTGGAATGTGAAATATTTAAATGGTGCCGTGGAAATGAATCAAGACAGTCATTTACTTTCACAATTTAAAATTCAAAATTTGAAACAAATTAAGTTAACTTTTAAATGTATAATTAAAATCTCTGCTTAGAGCGATTCTACAAAATTATAAATTAGGGGATGTTGTAGCATTCTAGTCATGACGTATGGACTACAATCTCCAAAGATAACATTCTCGAGCCTAATGATAAAATCTAGCAATTTTTTATCATTGAATAAAATTAATAAATCATGTGGAAGACTTCATATTTATATTGTCATTTATTTCAAACTGTCTATAAAATTTAAATGTGAATTTCTTATGGTATTCGTGTTGTATTATTGAACAGTATTGAAGTGATATTTATTTATAAGTAGGTGCAGAGCTCAGCAGTGCATGAGTGGAATATACATACACACCTTCGAATAATGTAGAATTTGCTATGTAAATTCACATCTCTTCACTTGACACGACATTGAAATGATGTCAGATATCACAGTCAGCCAATATTGTTTGTTATTCATGGTGTTTGCCATCTTACGTAATTTTTAAAAAACTTTTTTAACTTTTTCACTCACCAGTCTAAATACGATAATATGGTACACTTGATGGGCTTCCAAAATTTTATTTATATATTTTTACTTTCAAAGCGAGAAACTTATATTCCGTGTGCTTAGTTGTTGTGTTACTGTTTGTACAAACTAATACAAGCATACTCCTCAGGAGGGCCCCGCCAAGATGTCCTCTCCCCCGTTGGCCGATTTGAACTAAAACCTAGCACCTGATTGGTTAGAGCTAGCGCTAGCTAGCACCACCAATTTTAGAGATAGCACTTAAGCCGTTTCGGAAATATGGCCAATTATATTTGGGGGAGGGCAACTTGCCGCTAATCTCCCTGCATTGATTGGCTCCAAAACTTTACACTATATAGCTTAAACCTAGCACCACAAGTGAGAAAGCTAACACCTCAAAAACAAGATGGCGGCGAATTTTTTAAGATTTTATCCAGCACCCTCAACCCCCCACCAATCAGTTGTCCGATTTGATTAAAAACTTAGCATCTGATTGCTTAGAGCTAGCACCAGTTAGCACCACCAATTTTAGAGCTAGTTCCAACGCCGTTTCGAAAATATGGCGAATTATATACGGAGGTATTCAAATTTACACCAGCCCGCTTCAATTCTCCGATTTGCTCTAAACCTAGCACTATGTAGCTTAGACCTTAAACCTAGTACCAATCACCATATCTGATTTGCTATTTCTCTCTTGTATGTTTCCTAAAATAAACCATCCCATTAATCCTATAATTGTAATTATTTGGTTTTCTGGGTAGTATTTATTATATTTTAGTTTCTTAAACATCTTACCCATTTACGTATTATTTCATTACACTACCTACACGAATTTATTCAAACGTAGAAATTGTATAGCAAAGTCTATTATATCTATCACTGACACCCACCCTAAAAATTTTCACTACGTCATTAACCCAATAATCGAACGCTTAAATTTCAGTTCTGGAACAATTGCTTTCTTTGGATCAACTAATGCATTGAAAAACATAATGTGAAAACAAATTTTCCACTATATATTTCACTCTTTCACCTGAGCATTGATTATTTTAGTAGCATTTAATCACAAAAACTGTAGTAGTTGGAGGAAGTGTGTTGTCAGCCAACAAACATTTTGCTAACGACAAGGTTTTGAAACGCTTTTAACAACATATTTTGTTTGTCTGCGAACACCGCGAGAAGGTCAACACATACTTTTGTTCGCTCAAAGAAAGGAGGGGAATGAAATTATATGGGAAGGAAAGGTTGAAAAGGTTTTGGGGGGACGGTGTGTGTGTGTATGTGTGTGTGTGTGTGTGTGTGTGTGCGCGCGTGCGTGCATGCGTGCGTGCGTAGATATGTGCGTGTGTGTGTGTGTGGCTAAAAATCTTTAAAAATTTGCTGCTGTATTGTATTTAAGATGCAAGATTTCAAGCGTGGTACTAGATGATGCTAGGTCTAAGCCATATAGATTTTTAAACTAACTGCAGGTGGGTTGGGGGAGTGTCAAGTCCCTCTCCCAAAATAATTGGCCATATTTCTGAAACGGTTTAGGTGCTAGTTCTAAAATTGGTGGTACTAGCTAGTGCTAGCTCTACCGTCATCTTGTTTTTGAGGTGCTAGCTTTCTCGCTTGTGATGCTAGGTCTAAGCTATATAGTGCTAGGTTTTGGGCCAATTGGTGGAGGGAGGGGCATAATTGGCTATATTTTCGAAACGGCTTAGGTGCTAGCTTTAAAATTCGTGGTGCTAGCTCTAAGGAATCAGGCGCTAGGTTATGCTTCAAATCAGTCAACAGGAGGTTGGCGTGGCGGGATTCCCCCTCCCCCTCAGGCCTGTCTTTTACGAAGTTGACAAAAGTTTGTACTTGTGTAGTGTAACCGACCTGAAGGCTGACCCAAACGCCTTCTATAGACGGCAACACCGAGCTCTATGATCTAACATCTAGTGGCAGTAGCTTGACGACACCTACATTGTGTTGTTATAATATAACCCAAACTCACACTGGGAAGATGGCGTTAAGGCGGGAAGGTTTGAAATAAAACTACAGTGTTTACCTAACTAGACTTTTAATCAAAATAATAACCACTAAATAGGTCATTCGCATGAAAGCATAGAAAATGAAATTTAAAGCAAACAGTGCCGTGTTCAACCTGGGCGATTGGGGAAAGATCACGACAGAGAAAACCCCAAACTGCCCTCACACTTCCAACTGCATTTGGCACATCTCGACAAGGACGGGTAACGTACAAGTACCCAGATCACCAACACTGAAATTGACGGGATGTCAACTGTTACCTAGACATACCACACATGACAACTGAAGAAACGTTAGTGTAAACCACCTAGTCTTCTGGTAGGTACTGTGGTCGGATAACCAATACTATCCAGCTAAAGTTGAAGAGGGGGGACACCAGGAAGGTAAAATCTGCCTTGACTACCAATGTTCCTCCCCGCACGGACATAAAATGTTAGTAATATTCAACAAAGGCTCAATCACACGCGCCCACATACATGCATTAACAGTTTCCAGCCCGTGTTACAAAACATTTCACAAAGGCTAGCCGACTTCATCTTATTTGCAAGAGTACAACTACAAGTACATTGACAAAACAACATGAAT
The DNA here is from genome assembly GCA_036346225.1 of Platerodrilus igneus. Classification (NCBI taxonomy): domain Eukaryota; kingdom Metazoa; phylum Arthropoda; class Insecta; order Coleoptera; family Lycidae; genus Platerodrilus; species Platerodrilus igneus. Next base: position 8,363,956 of record JARFIW010000565.1, read on the forward strand.
CGCTGAAATGAACTTATGGTATGATTGCGGATGGTTAAAGGCGCTTATTAATAAATAGACTAACTCCAACATAGTTATAAATACAAACGCGAAAGGAACGAGATGGTCGATCATACCAGAGGTTCAATTTAATTACATCACAACAATTATCACAAACGTTAAATACTAGTTAATTTTATAGGAAAAGCGGCTAGATAATAGGATAAACAAAATAACAAACATATCATTAAGTTAAACCCAGATGTGAGCAGTGCAGTTGTAAATGTGATTAATATGTTGAAATAGAACAATTACACATGATAAAAATGTCAAATGAAACATAAATATATCAAACATTATTAAATATGTTGGCAGCAAATACATACCCCAAAATTCTATAGCACAAATAAAGGCCCAGATTCAGGCGCTAAATGTTTATATAAATGCATGTTAGTTAAATATATTACATCTAGAAGCATACAATAAAAATTATTCATTATGATTGCATCGGTTAAAATGTACTTTTTAAAAATTAAACACATCGTGGCATTACAAGTTACAAACCAAAAAAAAAACACAACTTTGGGTATATTTCGATTACTAACTTAAAACCAAAACAAATATAACGTAGACATATAGTACTGTTCACATTCAAACTTGCATAATAATTTGATTTAATATATTTAAGGAATGATGTCTTGGTACTAATTGCTCGTAAAATCACAGTAAGGGTGCACTCACTATTGGTTCTGCAACAAGTGCAATGCAATTGAAGTTCGAACTTTGTATTAAATACTAAATAAACATTATTTCCAATAAACAAATCTCAGTTTTACTCTGATTAGATACTAAATAAACAGTTCAGATAAATAAATATAGTTTTCAGTTGTTAAACCAAACCACACTTATTTATACCTAAAGCATTCAATAAAATCGTAAATAATTCATCTATATTAAACATCATAAGTAAAACAACCGTCATCCGATTCAAAGACAAAAGCAACAGGTAACACATAAATATTTCCTTCAATGATTAAATAACTAACGGTTTTATAATAAGTACCAACATCACACTCAAAGCAGCGCTCTGATTACAAGATTTAATCAGATTACCTTAAATAACCACCATATTATAAACTTAAAAACATTACCTTTAATAAGAAAACCGCCAAGTAAAATGTTTCAACCATCCATCTTGAAATCTAAAAACAAAGTCGTTTAACCCTGTCGACTCGATTGATCGTCACTACCCATGCGCACTCTTATAACATAAATTCTGACATAACGGAATGCGTCCAGAAACCTGCAAGTGGTTACTGAGCTATTCTAACAAATACCTTCAAATATCGAAATGTACACTATAATATTTTCAATAATTATCAACCAATGAGAAATCGACTTAGAAACACTACGGATCACTTCACTTGCTCTTCTTATATTCTCACACTCCTCTTTCTCCCTTTTCCTATGTGAGTAACACAGAATGTAACAGAACCACTGCTTAATGAAAAGTTTGTCGCTATATTTTTTACGGGTATGCGAAATTGCAAACTGGTAAAAACTGGAAAAAAGATGTATTTTAGTTCTAACACGGTCTCCATGTGTAAAGACCAATAATAACTTCTCAACATATGGAAACCGTATTAACATTGAAATAGAAAACTTCTACCCCTTTTCTGCTCATCATCACCATTAGGTTTTCTGTTCTGTAACTTTTAAACGTGTACCTCCATTGTTTTCTATTCTAAGCTAACCTACACATTTCCCTGAAATTCCTACAGCCTCTCTCACTATCTGTGTGTATTAGTTTAATTTAAGGCTACCTCTATCTTTCTTTTTCTTCTTTCTCTGCTACTAATATATCCCACACTATTCCCTCATGCTGTCTGCTTCTCTTAATACCAAGGTTCCATAGCCGTACACTGTTCTGCTCCACGCATATGCTATCAACAATTTTCCTTGTTTCTATGTTTATTGTTTTTGAACATAGCAGCTGTTTTTTTTTGTTAAATACAGCACAACCTTGTGGTAATCTTATTTGTTATATTTTTTGCACTGCATCCTTCATATTGTTTTCTAAAGATACACTCTATTTCACCGATATTCAGTGGTACATGAGGGAGTTAAAAGAACTTACGGTAGCCAAGATCTCCCATCAGTTAGACATTTGCCGAATTAACGTTTTCCAATTACTCTTTTCGTTCACTCAACATTTGTTGAAAATATTGCAAAACCAACTCTTTTAGTTGTTTATGATAATCATCAGGTTTATATACTTGTAGTCTGAGTTAACCTACACATTTCCCTGAAATTCTCACATTTTCTGATTCTCTATATCTTTCACTATCTGTGTGTGATAGTCTAATCTACGTCTATCTCTACGTCTGGTTATTTGTTTTTCTACTTCTAATATACCCCGCAGTATTCCCCATGTCAGAGAACGTGCCCCATCTTACTATATTTCCTATTTTTTTACTGTTTCCCACATGTTTCTTCCTTTCCCTGCTATTTCTAGAATCTCTTTGTTCTTAAGTTCATCTGTCTAAATTTTATCAATGTTTAATTTAATAAACTTCATACAAAAATGCCACCAACAAAGCAATAACAAAGTATATAGACAACTAGCTACTACAACTTACAGTTGAAGCTTCGTGTATTAAAGAGTTTTATTACAACTGTGTCTGTTTACTTAGTTTTCATATAAATTCAAATAAAATTTAACCCAAACTTAACCTCTATTAACATTAAATGAAAAATAAAAATACAAAAATGCTTTCCTTAAAGGAAACCCCTAAATTTTTTAACCTCACAATGGCCAGGTATTGCAAAAAATCTTAAAACGATTTTAAATCTAATTCATCAAATATACTCCAAATTTTCCAACTTCCTATATTGAATTACATGACATTTATAAATCCCAAATTCTGGAAATGTTGTTAATTACAAACATAGCAAAGAGTTATATACCAGCTTTTTCGTTACATCCTTTTTTTATTGTTTTTTAAAAATAATTTAAAATCAATACATACATGAAATCGTGATCTTCTACTTCTCCAACACTTCTATAAGGAGTTACTACTCCAGCTAAACGTCAAAATACATGTTGAAACTGGATGTTTTTCAAAACCTCACTGTATGTAATTCTTTAGTTGTGAACTCTGGCACGCACGATATTAATTACAAAATAAAAAAACGGCAGAACATCTGCCAGAATTTAATTATCTGTCACGGTTTAGAAAACAAGATGTGGAACGTTTAATTCCTAAGATATGTTACACTGTTGCCTGTTCTGCTGTATCTATTGGTCTGACTACACCCTGTTATGAGAGGAAAATATTGCATTTTGCTAGCACAGGTCACCACCTTTGGTCGAGTTTGTTTGACGTCACGACGTAACAAATTAGTACCAATTTGTTAAAAAAAGTTCGATTTATTTGGTTCAAAGTACGGGACTAATATAATTCTATTTTATTTAATTACTTCGTTGTTATTAAAGTTATGGATCCGCGTTTGGGGCACAAAGCAGCACAATTGTATTTCAATAGAACACAATTAAATAAATGTAGATGTCCTATTTGTTTTTTGTTTATCTTGAATACCCTTTGAATTATTCGTTAGAGATTTGCATTACAATACGGCACAATCAACAAAAATTCAGATTCGAAGAGTGAGAGGCTAACTTCACTCACATCAGAGGTTCTGTGTCTAAGAATCGAACTTGAAGTTATTGATGCAAACGTCGTAGGTTGAAATTTACGACATATAATTCTTAAGTGTTTATAAAACGCCTCAACTTGGTAAGAAACTGTTTACCATTATATCAACGTTGTTTAAAAGAACCCTCTCTAAAGCCGGCTCATTGTTGATAAAGTTTCATGGTAGTCGCAATGATATTGCAGTGTTGTGCTTGGTAAGTGGAACACTTACATGCACGTATATGGATGTGAGAACATGCAGGTGTTATAAGATAAACATCTGCATTAAATTGCAGTTTTGCAACGCCTACATGATTCACCATTCTGATAAAAACCTCAGAGTCAACGTTAATAAACTGGTATATTTTGTATAACATCTTCTTCCACCTAATTTTTAACATAATGTTTTTCGATTATCTTTAGATGGATAGAGCCATTTTCATAAATTTGGAAATTACAGAGTTTTGGTGTGTTATATCCGCGATGTAGGAACCACGCCCATATAACTCAATTAAAATTGAAGGCTTATTTTTGTTCGTTTTGTAGATACTGCGAAATAACTGAAACTTTAGCTAATTTATGTCGATAAACAAAACCTTTAGGCATATTATGGGATTTATGTATTATCTTTTGTAAAGAACTATTTTTATACATGTAAATTTTGGTTGAATAAAGACCTGATAATAATAATAATAATAATATTATTCGGTATAATGTGATACGTCCTATTTCTATGTAAATTTTTTAAGATTTATATCGTCTATAACAAAAGTAAAATTAAGGATATTAGGTTGGAGACCTCTATATTGTAACAAAATTTGATTTACTGTTCTTTATTTTGTTCAATGTAAGTCAGTTTGCTCACAAATGCAAGAAACCCTGTTCTGAGATGCCACTACATAAATTACTGATGGTAATTACTACAATGTTTACCAACACTAAATACCTTCTTAACACGACCATTACTTAATATTTATTACCAAATTCAAGAACATAATTTATCTAGTCTAGCACTTAATTTATATATACATCAAACGTACGTATTTTAACGATTTATCCAATAATTTATTTCATACAGCTTACGCATTCTATTTACTTTTGTATACTTTATATTGGTTCATTAAATGCACCTTTGTAGCAGATAAGCAATTGGTTTAAGTAGTTTAAGGCCGTTGTTCCTTTTGGTTCTTGACTTCTCAATACCTTAGTTACAATATACCTATACATTTTTCATTTTATAACACAGTTTGGCGGAAGAAATTGTAGTTGTAAAATTTAGAAAAAAAACATCAAGTGATTGTCCATCAAAATGTAATTATAAATCTCCCTTTATCATATTTTTTAGTCATTTGGGCAAAAGTGCGTGAAAAAATGTGCGAACCTGTTATCTCAACTAAAATGTTCGTGAGGTTGACGTTGCAACACTTGTGCAACATTTAAAACCAGTATTACATTTTTCCTACTTGAATGTATCTTAAAAAAATAAACAATTAATGCTAAGGTTTAAAAAGTTATGAACTAAAATTAACTGATGGCTATAACATGATGTACGCCAAGCTAGTTGAATTGTTATTCTTCGAAATTTGTAATTTTGAAGTTGTATTGCTTCATTCCAATCAGTTTTCAAATAAAACAAAGAAGAAATATTTTTGAGCTGACTTTTTTTCTGAAAATCGAACGTTTCTATATTTCTATAGATTGTTCTAGTTGTTCGAAATATTGTTTCAAAATGACAAATCCGTAAGTTGAATTATGAGTTAAAGTGAAAAGGTCTTTTTATAAATAAACAGCATACAGGACCAATAGTAAACTTCTCTATTTTTCTTGTTCTAGCGGACCTCTTTGTAATTTGAGTTGTTCTAGACTTAAAAATTATATTTTTAGCGTATGAATCTTGTCCATCTTCCCTTTTCTTAAAATTAAAGAAAAAACCGATTTTCCAGTACCCGTTGTCAGGAGTAAACACATATTTTCTATCCTGATCTAACTGCATTCTTTTGATTCGGCTTAAAAATTATAGTTCTAGAATATGAATCTCGTTAGCTCTATATCCTTCTCTCAAAATTCAAAAAATTGATTTTCCAGCACCCGATGTCTCGAGTAAACACGTGTTTGCCTTCTTGTTCCAACCATTTCCTTTTTATTCTGAGTTATTTTAGGTGTAGAAATTATAGTTCCAAAATATGAATCTCATACCACAATTCATTCTCTCAAAATCCGAAAAGGAAGTGGATTTTCCACCGCCCAACTTCAAGCTTACGGGTAATAGAATAATAAGAAGCGTCTGGAAAATCAATTTGTTTTTCTAATTTAGAGATAATGGATGGTGGTGCAAGATTCATACACTAGAACTATAATTTTTAAGCCAAGAATAACTCAAAACACAAAGGGTTCGATTAAAACAAGAAAAATAGTTTATTCTTGGTCCTGTCGTCTTGTCTTTACCAAAAAACTTTTTATTTACTTTAGAATTCCATTTCCTATTAGAAAATATTTGGAACGACTAAAACAATCTATTGCTTTATCGAAAAGTTTGATTTTCGAAAAAAGTGTTGCCAGTTCAAAGAAATCACATGCTTCCGAGTGGCGAAAGTGTTGTATTCACTTTTTGAAGAAAAAATCTCTTTTCATCCAAACTAAAAATTTTAATAGCATTTTTCTGAACAAATTTGATTTCGTGTCTGTCGGTCGGTCTGTGTGAACGGGGAACCCTTGCAGCCTGCATGACTTTCACGATTTTCATCCGAGTTTGATTAAATATTCAAAGAGTATGCTGCTTATGCCCTAGATGCCATCTAGAAATTTCAAAGCTCCCAGAATAAGGGTGCGCCTTACGCGCGCGCACAAACGATATTATTCAAACCGCAATTTCTCAGGATCTAATAGTCCGAATTTCATCAAATTTGAAAGATAGTTGAGAATTTACCTTAAATGATTCCAAAATAATTTCATTTGGATGGGATCATTAATAATCATTGTGCATGTGCAAAAGCAAAATCCTTGCAGCACACATAACTTTCACAATTTTGATCCAATTTGGTTAAAATTTTTAGAGATTATGTGAATTAGGTATTAGATAGTCCACTGTGAATTTCGGTGCTCCCAAATTAATGGTTTGCCGTGCGCATCCGCACAAGTGAAATCCTTTAAACCACAATTTCTCTCTATCTAATATTCCGAATTCACTAAAATTTGAGGGATAGTTTAGAATTGACTTTTAGACAGTCCCAAATGAATTTCTTCTTCTTAGGATGATTGATGGGCATTGGGCATGCGCAAACATAATATCCTTTTAACGCGTTTGGAATGCAGCAATATCATATCACTTTGCAACAATTAGTACGAGATCGGAACAATTCGGAACAACTTTTAAAATATACATTTCAAAAAACTGGGTGTCAACTTCATACACTTGTTTAGTTGTTCTCGAAATGTCTTTCAAAGTGTCCAAAATTTTACAATTTTTAATATAAAATCAAACAAGTTGTAAATAATTCATTCGAACTCTCGTTGCCAATCAAATTGAGCAAATAATTTTTTAAACATTTCTTTTTACTATTAGTGCGCCCAAAGGTTTGAAGCTCTAACATAAAAACGGTACAAACAAGTTAATTTGGTTGTTAACCTCACATTTAGCCAATACAATTAAAAAACTTGTTACAAAAGGGAAAACCAATCCGCAAAAAAAACAATATTTATCCAACATGTCCCGGAGGATTTACATAGTACAAAAATATCTTCGCAAAAATAATCAATACACTCCTTAATTACCTTAAACTAGTTTTTAACCTCAATCCTAATATCTACATTAAACAAAACCACAAAAATATATAGTGGATTACTTTCAGCCACTTCTTTACCACAATTTTTAAATATTAATAAAACACAATATACATACTTATTTGCATAATATATATATATATATATATATATATATATTATATATATATATATATATATATATATATATATATATAACACACATTAATTTACCACTCCTATCAATGTTTTCTAAATTTAAAACACAATAAACTTAGGATTAATAAATAATTACTTGTTAAGCTAGGCTAAAATGCTATTTACTGGTGGTGAAGCGTTTGAGATTTAAAAGAAGTGCTTTGGTTAACTGTTCTTCAATAAAACGTTTATCTAATGTAATTCCAACTGAATGTGCTTCGGTTGGTTGTAAATTTCATGTTAACTGTTTGATGGATACTCTATTTCATTAATTAATTAATGTAACATAATACCTGTAAAGGAATTGTAAGATTTGTGGAATGTCAACCACTAATAATTAGCATAAGTGACACAAGTATCTGTTCTAAAATAGGAAGTATACATAATGAATTGATCAATGAGTGTAGTTCTTATACATTTTGTAAATAGTAGGCAAGTTATAATTTTGGAGACTATCTCCTAGGTGAAAAGTGTTTAGATAATACGTTAGTTGATTTTGAAAATTTTGGTAAAAAAGATGTTTTGCTTTGGAGCTTGTTACTGAATTTAAAAAAAAAGAATATATCTATTTGAAATTTATCCTTTTTATTTGACCATCGTTACATTGGAGCTATATAAAGAATTAAATATTTGTGGAAGACTATTAGTGCATCATATAAGTAACGAAGGTTTTATACAACTATGTGCAGTTAAGAAAAGTGATTCCCGTTAAAGCAACCAAAGGGTCATCTTTAGTGTTGGTGAAAAATAGCATCAGTAAGCTTCGAATATTTTGCAGTGGTTTCCCAGTCTAATAGGACAACGTTTTGTGCATATGTGGTCGTGTATTACACGAATACATATTCATATAGCGGATTCTAAGTATACTGTTCCTGAGTTATTATTTTATTAGTCCTAGAACATAAAATAGAGTGAATCTAATAAAAACATAAAATTAAAACTTACTTTCTACAGGTATTAATTGCAAGCGTCCGCAAAACGATTTTGTTTTATCATTGAAGAGGTCCATGTGAGCAACTCAAGCACTTTCGGTGGAATTACAGGTATTTGAAATTAATCCTTGTATAAGCACCATTTAAAGATATTTGTTAGTAGTTTGAATCTCAAACGTTTATCTAAATTATACATTTGCGATTATATTTATCAATCTTTGAAAATAATAACGCCATATCTGCACTGTGAGAGGTTAAGTGATTTTAACTAGACGACGCTTTATGTAGAAGTTGTTAATGTACCTGTAAGACTACCTAAACCCACGTTTTCTTACAAAGTAGAAATATCTAGATATAATAATCCCTGAGTGAGTTTTAAAAGCCGTGGCATAAATAAACAAAATTTTTCCTTTATTTAATTTTACAGAAATACAAAACGTTAGTAGAGTATTTTGCATCGTGGTTAAATATATGCATGTAGGTCAGGTTGCGGTACTATCAGGAAAAATTACCGTTATTTCTAAATATTTGAAAGGCCAACACAACCTTTATCTGTGCAATCATTTATTCTTTAACTCTTTGATTTTAATTATATTGTTCATTCACAATAATATATATATATATATATATATATATATATATATATATGCATGTAGGTCAGGTTGCAGTACTATCAGGAAAAATTACCACTATTTCTAAATATTTGAAAGGCCGACACAACCTTTATCTGTGCAATCATTTATTCTTTAACTCTTAGATTTTAATTATATCGTTCATTCACAATAATATATATATATATATATATATATATATATATATATATATATATATTGCTGTGGATCGGGGGGACATTCTCTGGATCTCCCTAAAACCTATTCAAATTCTAACGTTTTGTCGTCATAAGATTGCTGTGAATCCGCGGATTAAAGTTTTAATAATCGAGAGTGAGTCATTAACTACTTTTCAAAATAAAAAGTTCACACCAAAAAATTTTCTTACCCTGATTTCTGCTTCAAAATATCTTCAGCAGCTTCCCTGGGTAGCTCAGCTGAACCTTTTCTCGGATACCTAAATTTACAATCGTTCTTTCTTTCCGCTCACACACCATTCAATAAAATCAACAAATAATACAACAATCCTACAATCTTTATTTACCGCTATTTACAAACAATTATTCCCAGATATGTTCAGTTTGGTTACAACTCAATAAGTGATATTTTGGTAAAGTCCTTGTTTTAAAATTTGATTTATAAACACATTTAATACAATTGGAGTAGATGGGCCCCAATTAATACCCTATATTTATTGCACACTGGAGTATGGCGAGCTCATAATAACCCAGTTCATTAATGTATGCTTTTTTACTTTGCATATAATTACTACAAAATTAACAAACCCATGTACCCTTAACAATCCCATTTAAATTCATAATGAAATTTAGTAAGTATTACATATACCTTTTTTTTAATATTTAAACTAACCCTACTAATTGTCAAGTACACGTATCTTTTCCGATACGTTATAAAACCATAAATAACCCCAATGTTCACTCACTCATCACCAAATAATTCCAACAGTTTATCAAATGACAGAAAATTCAAATAAGTTAACCTGGAAACTGCTTCAAGATTCAATCTCCTTCGATGATGCTATCCAGAACCCCTTTTCTTTGTGATTATGCGTTTTGATCCTCCAGATTTTTATAGATGATAACCAAGCGCCTTGCTACCAATTACCATACCATCACAGCATCCAAATTCACGTACATTATACTTTTGTTTATTGATTTATCAGCTTGTTATGGTATTAGTTGGACCTTGGTTAATTTAATTCACTCGACACTACACACGTTAATCACTACAAGGCCTCAACTTACCACGTTATAAGTGCTAATACTATTTTTACTGAATTATACAATTTTTCAATATTCACAAGCGTCGGTTGATTATTATACGCAGTCTAAAGCGATGAAAATACCAAGAGAATCAAAGAGAATCAAAAAAGAGCGAGCCCCATTCTCTCCGAGTATTTATATCCTTAAAATGCCACCACTCGGCGCCACTTCACGCAAAATACTTAATTTAAAATAATATTTCTGCAAATTTTAATCTAACTGACTTAAAGCTCCCAGAAATTTACTTCAGACACACAATTTAAAAATCGCCTTCACATGTCGCGTGTTCGTCCGTTGTAAAACTATCTATTTCAACCAACGATACAGTCCTGTGTCGTCATAAAACTCCGCCTGTAATATTTTTATCTCTGTCTTATGCATATTAGATGTCGCGTTCCAACCCCACTTGAGTTATACAAAATCGATATTGCTGACCGCGTATCAGGACTCCACGTGGATACGAACGTGCGTTTGAAACCAATGCTTTTATATCCGTCTCTATCTGTAGCGTATTATTGATCGTGCATCCCTTCCGCTCTTTAAGAAGTTTTGTTAGCTTGCGTATTCGAAGCAACTGACGGTTGGAAACATTTTCTTTGAAGCCCGCGTTATTATGCATATAAATTTGACGAAGGTAACCTTTTCAAACATGTAGGTGTTCTTAATTATTGACCGTGTAAAACGACAATTCCAGGAGCTTATATTTCACGGTATTCGATACAATTGACGTCCTTGTCTGCTACCACGAACACTTTTGCCTTCGGATTATTGATTTTCTACACCCTGGTGTATTTCTTAATGCTATTACACGTTGAATAAAATAAATTAAATTAATTAAGCGTTTTCTATTTGTTGTTAAAACTGGTTTTCTTTAAGAAACCTATTACTTTTCAATCCTTTATTATAAACATACGTCAATACTTGTTCGTTTAAATTAAATAAATGAAATAAATTTTGCGCGTAACTAAATTGTTCCTTTCTCTATACAGGGTGTTCGAAATTGCATTGCTTACCCCAAATTTAACCCTTTGAATCCATAACAATATATATATATATATATATATATATATATATATATACAGTGTGTCCAAATTTCGAGTCTCTACATTGTGATTTCAGTTATTATAAGAGATAGAAATTGGGTTAAATGGGGAAAGATTTGGAGGAATCCAGGCCAGTTTTGTATCCGTTTACAAAATTGGTGTAAGTTGTCTGGTTTTGGAGATATTCGAAGAAAACTAAAAATGGCGGATTTTGTTTTTTGATAATAAAACATGAATCATAAGTCGCACCATCACAAGACTTGCACATTATTAAGACACTTTTCTAAAAGGAGTATTTTAGCATAAACAGAATCATTCGACTGTCTTTTGTTTTCGAGGAAACGCCCACAACTTTTGTTTTTCTTATGGCCGCCATTTTGAATATTAAGTGAATATTATGCGCCTTAAAATTACCTTTTCAAAAATATGCCACATGTCTATAAAAAAATGCAAAACTATCCTAAATTTTAAAAATAACTAAATTTGTATGTTCTTAAACGTTTGGTAATCCCAACAGGGCAAAAATTTGATTTCTACTTTCCAAACAGTAGTAGTAGTAGTAGTACCACATACATTTTGTTAAGTAGAACTCGTAAAGTATTGGATATAAATCTTAAAATTCATTTAAACATAAAACTGTAGCCTATCTTATCTAATTTAGGGAACAAAATTAAATGTGACCGAAACAGCAAACTATCATCTAAATTCCTTCCCGTAGATGCTGAAAATGCTGTCCGTTTGCATCACGGCACATTCGACAATTAATTAAAACTTTCCGTACAACTCTGCTTAACGTGCGCCTATTTATAGAGTTAAGAATGTCACGGACTCTTTCCTGCAGTTCGTTTATAATATGAGGCGGTTCAAACTCATATACCTCATTTTTAGCAAAACCCCATAAATAAAAATCAAGTGGTGTAAGATCTGGTGATCTTGCCGGCCACATAATTGGTCCACTATTGCATATAATATTTTGGCCAAAATGTTCAGCTAAAAGGGCGCTAACTTCTCGGGAATTGTGTGCTGGACAACCATCTTGCTGAAACCATAGTTTTCGAAAATCATCATCATTTGGTACAAGTCCTCTAATAGCCGGAATTATTTGGTCTCTTAACAATTCCGTATATCTGGCGCCATTGAGGTTATTGACAAAATAAAAGGGTCCAATCAAATTATTACCTATAAAAGTATTAATTACATTGGTTAATTTACTAAAATATTTATATCATAATTAACTACTTAAGATACCACACCAAACGTTAAATCCATATCTCGTTTGAAATTTGCGTTGCGCCGTCAGATGATGATTTTCAGTGCTCCAGTGATGCGTGTTATGTTTATTGAACATCCCGCAATTGGTAAACCGCGTTTCGTCTGTCCATATTATCAATTCTGGAAAGTGCGGTTCTTCCTCGCATTTTGGATGTACCAATTACAAAACGCATTCGTCTGGCGAAATCTTCTCTTTGAGGCCTTGGACAATAGTAGGTTTATAAGGATGAAACTTTTCCTTTTTTAAAATATTATGAACAGTTGATTTTGGAATATTAAGTTCACGGCTTACAGATCTTACGGATGTGGATGGATTTCGTGTTACCGCCTCAGTAATGCTTAGAACACGTTCCCTATTGTTTGAGTCGTATTGTTCCCTAGTCTGTTCAAAAGCACCATAATTCAGTAAATTCATTACAATTTTTCTGAAGTATGTTTTATGCGGTTGTCGTCTTTCTGGATACAATTCCAAATATCTGGCGAATGCCGTATCAGCGTTCCGAAACGATTGTAAATAAGTATTTAGCATATCAAACTTTTCCTCATTCGAAAACTTGTAGACATGTGCCATTTTTAAATTAAAATGCAGCACCACCGGCACCAAAACTTACAACACACACAAGTTTATCTAAATTTTAGAATTTGTTTGACATATAACTGTAATTCAATTGTTTGGTTTTGTTACATACCACCGCCTACTATTATAAAACGATATCATTTTAACTCTAGTACCACCATAATTAATAATTTCTGACAAATGCTGTTTGTGTACATTATAAAATGTGTATTGTACTTTTCATAAAGTAGAAATCAAATTTTGCCCTGTTGGGATTACCAAACGTTAAAGAACATACAAATTTAGTTATTTTTAAAATTTAGGATAGTTTTGCATTTTTATAGACATGTGGCATATTTTTGAAAAGGTAATTTTAAGGCGCATAATATTCACTTAATATTCAAAATGGCGGCCATAAGAAAAACAAAAGTTGTGGGCGTTTCCTCGAAAACAAAAGACAGTCGAATGATTCTGTTTATGCTAAAATACTCCTTTTAGAAAAGTGTCTTAATAATGTGCAAGTCTTGTGATGGTGCGACTTATGATTCATGTTTTATTATCAAAAACAAAATCCGCCATTTTTAGTTTTCTTCGAATATCTCCAAAACCAGACAACTTACACTAATTTTGTAAACGGATACAAAACTGGCCTGGATTCCTCCAAATCTTTCCCCATTTAACCCAATTTCTATCTCTTATAATAACTAAAATCACAATGTAGAGACTCGAAATTTGGACACGCTGTATATATATATATATATATATATATATATATATATATATTGCTATGATAATAGGGTTTTTAGGGGTATATAAGGTCACAGGGGAAGTGTACTTCATGTGAACATCATAAAAATGAAGAAAATCAAACATTTAAATGTAAAGTAAATAAAGTAAATAATTCGATCATTATGCAAAAAGTAAGTTTCAACCACCCACAATCAATAAAAGGAAACTCATTCTGCAATAACTTAAAAACATTAATCAAAATAAATAATTTTGGAAGTCATTCAATACATTTCTAAACGTTTAAAACATTCTCAAGCGCCAAAGTAAAATACAAATCACCTTGTATAAAATAAATGAAAGCTCATTGTGTAATAGCTGAACCACATTTAGTAAAAGAAATAATTCTGGGTGTAACTCAATTCATTTTGGAAACATTTAAAGCATTCATAAACTCCTAATAAATACAAGTTAGGTGTATTTAAAAGTGAAACAAATCTCTTTCAAACTCAACTCATTGCGTAATGAATCGAAGGCAACAAAGTCTTAGTAACATGCACAATAAAGAAACCTGTCACTGTGTCCTGACAAATATACTTAAAGATGGGAAAAACTATTTGCAAAAGCTAATCACAAAGTTCTTAGGAGAAATAAGAAGAAGCTATTGGACGATAATTTTGTGAGAATGTGCGTAGAGTCATTATTTTGATGTTGTTGCTGGCCAAAATACGACAGTTCGTTGTGCCGTTTGCGAGTATTTGCATTGCCACGATGATCAATGATTCACCGGATTAGATTATTTTTCTGACAGCATGGATAACTTCCGGCAAACACTTTGTAAAATACCACCACTCCGAATTAACTGGCTTTCGATCTTTCAATGCAACTGTTGCAACATATTTGCATTTGCAAAGAAACAAGCAACCATTTTTTCGAAACGGGAATGCACCACTATTGTTGGTGTAGGTTTATTTTGAAACAACCATGCCGTTGATTGCTGTTTAGTTTCAGGTTCATATGAATAAATTCATGATTTGTCAACTGTTACGGTGTTCAACATGGAATTTGAATGACTACCGTTGCATTCTTTATCGTTTCCTTGCACCATCTGCCGCTTGCTTTTTGTTACCCGTAAGAAAAGAACGAAGTAAGTAGCGGAATGCTCGTCCAAATTATGACAACAAGGGAAATAAAAGAAAGAAACAAGGCCACGCTAATCTAGTCGTTAATGGGAGGACCACAAAAGAACACGCAACCCAATTTGCCCTACAAAAATAATTAGTAAATATACAACGTATACATGCGGATACAACACTAGTCTGTTATATTCGATTAATGTTCCAGAAAATAATGGGGTTTATTACAGCATTTTGATATATTTCAATATCCAGTAATCCTTAGAAATAAAAAATATCACATATAAATAGAAATATTTTTTATGATTGTAAATTTAAGTAAAACTAGAATCTTACCTGATTGATTACTATGTTGGCGGTGACGAGCTCGTTCCAAAAGAATCTACTAAAATATTATTGCAGTAATCCGTGTGGACAAGAGAAAAGTAAAGTACAGTAAGCAAAGGTACAATAAACCTGCATCAGTATCGGCAACAAAAACAAGAGGAATCGAAAGAAGTAATGCCGTGCTACCTAAAAACGTCGTAAAGTGGGATGGGTCACAGAAAGAAAGGAAACCCTCAAGAAAGGAATTTATTTACAAGAGTCAAAACGAACATTTAAGTAACTTCATGTTAAACGTGATATAAACGAAAACGTCAACTCGTATATAACATAACTTTCCTCCAGAATATTCATAAAATTTAAATCAATATCAATTAGGGTTTATTTCCCAGTCACGTAAAATCTTGAAATATAAATAACAGGTACAATTATATTTACATAATGTTCCCAACACGAAGTAAGTACAAGAATTAAATTAGACATAATATATACAGTAATACAAAGCCATTTACCTGCTACTTACCGAACTGCATTTCGGGACAAAACCCAAAAACAATAGCGTAACTTTAAACTCAAGGTAGGGTATATTGATTACCAAATGCTAAACATGTTGTTGACGTTAGCATTTCTGAAATCTTAAGTAAGAATATTTTCAAACTGCTTCTACGCGATTTTCTGTTTATCTTAATTGTGATTTGAAAAACAATTACGTAGTCACCTTTTGCACTAATATTTGGTAGTGAATTTAGAACCGGAGTCTGTAATTTATCACGCAATAACCACGCGTAAGAAATAAACTAGAGCATGACGTGGTCATCAACCACACAAAATTAATTTGGTTTGCTATACAGTATCAACTAAAGAACAGAGTATTCCTACCTTAAATTAATTTGTGTGCCAAAGAGGAGTAGCTGCATTCCAAGGAGACCATACGATTATCTGCAGTATGTACCCTATCGTACATTGCCAGCCTGTGTCTAGTACCATCGTAGCAGATCTGAAAGTGGGTACATAGAACTGTTTACAGACCGGACACTTCTACAACACAATTTCACTCAGTTACTGGTTACAGAGATTGCCTATTCCTGACTATGAAAACGAAGCAAAGCAATGCCTTAGCATCTTAAGAAAATCGTGACTTTTCAGGTTTCTATACACGAAAGAACGCTGCATAGTAATCATCCCTTTCGCCGCTCACTTGTATATATAAGTGGAGATAATCCAGTAATGGTATTGTGTTTTTCCTTCAAAAATATTTTCACATGGACGGTATTCTCCAAACATTACCTGCAGATAAGCGAAAATAACCAAGCGAATAGCCTCGATTCTACATGAAAAATTTCACGAATTTTGTCTCTTTCAAAACCCGGCCTGGTATTATCAAAACACTGTCTGTGCAATCTGCTAAGCATATCTGCAACCAACATTGCCTATATAGTTAAGTATATAATGGGTGGTCTACATCCTGTATGAAACCATAGAAATTTACTATTTCGATTAATAATGCCTTGAAAAGATAACCAGGTGGAAAATTTCGATTGTTTGTAATCTGTGTCCGTAAACACATTTTTGATGACGGAATACCACGTTTTAACGTAATAATAGTATTTTTAAAGTAAATGCTTTGATAACAAACATTTTTCCATATTAAAGCAAATACATATTGCAAGCATTTTTAACCGTTGTTGATTCTAAATTCACGTTTTATGCTATCAAATTAAATATATTTCTAATCCATATGTTGGTAACTTATTTAAGAGATGCATGTGTTTAAATAGATTTCCACCTTATTAGCAGGTTTTTGAAGCAAATGTTTTGACAAACAAAACGTTCTAAGCTTATTTCAGCAAACCTATATTGCAAGGATTTTTAACCTTTGATAACCAAAATAAGCTCCTAGGTTTTCCTGTTATCAAAATAGAATAGATTCAACATATTTATCGTTTTAACTGAATATTTAATAGAATTTTACAGAATGTTTAGTCAAATGATCGATTAAAAATTAAAAAGGGAACCAACCCGCTACTGAGCATGCAAAATAACCGTGGAAAGAATAGGAGATATGAAATTTTAAATTAACTGTGCGCCAAGTTATTTAATTACAGGTACGGAACGTAACCACACAAGACACAATACGCATATTTATAATAGTACATTTAGATACAATCAACAAACCAGCCAATAACTAATCAAATATCACAGTTGTTGAATAAGTATGAAGTCTGTGTATACTTCAATTAACTCAGTTGTCCATCTATATAAGAACAATATCACTCAAAATCCATACTAATATCCCCATTCTAATAGATAACAGTATTAAATAAGCAAAATTGTTTACTCATCTTGTTATCTATATAAGGAGTTCGTTACTTGTCGTTTATGAGGACGAAATGTGCTGTAACGACAAAGCGAGGTTTCTATGTTACGGCCAAGCAAGCGTTGGTTCAATGAAGTAGGACTAAAATCAAGAGAATAGGGGTTATAATCTGGGCAGTCACATAAAAGTAAAGAAAGTTTTTCACCATAAGGTTTTGTAACTGACAATTAAAGCTATTAATATTTATCACAAAAAAAAACCATTCGAACCAACACTTGAAATATCGTGAACTCGTATAATTGTTTATACAAATGCCGGAGCACACAACAGAAAGAAAGTGCCAAAAATCCAAATAGTGCTTTTAATTTATTTAGGTAGCAACAACCTTTGAGCATATTTCTAGCTTTCACTGATAACAATGTTGCTTTATCTTATTACAATTGAACTATGTCATTTTACTACAATAACTATCGAACACCTTCACGAACATTGTCATTATATATTGGTTTTCCACGCTTGAATTCTGCGAACTATTTGTAAACTATAATTTTAGATGGTGCTTCAGCCCAAAATATTTCTACGCATGGCTGTGGTGTTAAAACGTATCACAAATGTATAAAAAATCATCACTCGAAAATCACGAATCAAAATTTCGATTTTTACAAGCAAATTATTTTTGTTAACTGATTTACAGATTTAAAATGTCAAATTTTGCAAATATTACAATTGCAGACGCTGAAAAGAGAAGATGTTTTAGATTCTGCGAATTTTAGCAATGATCCTCTTACCGATGGTTCAATAATTTTTCACACAGCATAACTCTGTTTCCTAAGCAAAGTACGTTATATGGTAATTAATTACAGCATACCTACCATTAAATTAATCTATTATACAATCTCTATATATATTCCGTTTATGGTGAAACCTTATTAAGTCGTTCCTAGTTTAATAAGATAGAAAATATACAAGGCGTACATTACATACAACTACTAGGAATTAATTCAAGCAAGTCCCCACATTTAAAAATATCACCATATTTACGATTCTATTGCTACTATCGTACAAAATTTTAATCTGAAATTAGCATAAGCTCTTTGCATGATCGTTCAATGCCATTAACTTAATCGCGTGCTCTTCAATTTTGATAGGACTACGATCTTTTAAGTTAAGCGTTCGAAAATATATTATTACGATGCTCGTAACTTTAAAGATAGTGGGTTGGTTACTCAACACGTCTGTTAACTCGCTCCAAAAAATATGGTGTCTGTCTCTTCCCAATGACTTTGTTACGTACAATTTAGATCCCAAAAAATCTAGTTGGTAATGCACCTAGAAATTCGGTGAAATACCACACTAAAATTCTGTATTCCAATAAAGTACCGAAAACTTCGACTGTACTAACAGAATGGTTATCGACTAGTTCAGTGGGACGGATGGTGTAAGTGCTTGAAGAGGGTTCCAGAATGCTATCGTGTGTGAAATATGTCGTAATCAGGAAGTATCTTGGACGCCACCTAATCTCGTAATACGGAGATATCTAGGTAACAGTCGTAGAAGAAGTAGTAAGAGGATGCCAAAACCTGAGATGAGAAAAGTTATTCTAGTCAAAAATCACTTGAAAAATAATCGAGTACATTATTGCTAAAACCAGCCTAAAAAACCGTAACCATAAAAACACTAATATACCTATTTGAAAACTGCTGGCTGAAAAACAACGGTTTCCTAAATCAAATATTATGATACCTGAATATTAATCATGCCGCTAGGTAATTGCAGGAAATTTTATTACATTTTATTACATTAGTTTGTAACAAGTTTATTTTCTAGCAATATCTTCACAAATACCTAATTTAATTAATTCATAAAAAGTCAATTTAAATATAATATCTCTACACAATCTACGTGATAAATATTACATGTTGTTGAATCCAATATAAGTTTCGAACTGCGAGCATAAATTATAAATTAAGCGGTGACAGAAAATGCCATTTGTTAGCGTCACTATAAGGGCTCCCTCCTTTAATAATTATAAAAATCGTAACTGTTGTCAGGCGGCAGAAGACGTCAATAGGACACTTCCACCTGAGCTGTTGTTAGAGAAGGTCAATTGTTCTTTACATAAAAGAACATGGCGTTGCACACCTGGTGTTGGAAGCACCGAAAGATAAAGGTCGATTTTCAAGATGAAATCGTCTCGGCAAAACTCATTATATGTCCACGCTTGGCATGTATTAGTTCGTATAAGACGGGACGTAAATTGTTCCGATTGGCTTTAGGATAGCATGCAGCTTACTATAATTTAAGAAAATTTATAAAATTTATTAGTAATCAATGGAAAATTTATTGGCAACTATTTGAAATCTTATAGGAATAGTAAAACATATTTGAAATTTTACTTGATATGGTAATCAATCTAACGTGGTTCATTTGTCTGATGCGGACTCCCGCAATGTTTGTTAGATATTCAGTATCCAATTGATTGGATTGTGTGGTATTGGAGATTTCTAACCTGTAAATGCTGAAATAAGAAGATTCCAATTTATTAATTATCATTCCGGGCATGGTCCTAATACATTGCAAGTATTCTTTTGATGGATTAACATCTGGCATGTAATTAGTGTTTTTAATACGTCAGCTGTAACTTTTGGCATGACAGAAAAATAATTTTTTTTGTTCACGTGGAAATTTCCTAGTTCATTATGTGAATGACAAACAAGTTATTTTTAAACTTTGGTGAAAGGAATCTATAAAGCTTCACTTTTAATCTTTGTATTAGTACTAACAAAAAATGGTAGATGGCGATATAAAGATAGAAAAGGTTAACTTTCAGAATTAACAAAAATTAAAGCTATTTTAGAGAACTAAATTGTTTCATTTTGCTTTTCATTAATTAATAATTGGAATATTTTACCATTTAATGTGAAGTCTATGTAGTACTACCAAGACCAAATAAAGTTGTAATATAAATTTAATTAATCCAAAAACTCCAATTTAAACATTTACAAGAATAAATTCTTGCTAGACTCTAATAATGTAAAAACTACATGTCGATGTTGAAATTATTACCAAGTACATATGTACATATTTTTCATTATCATAATTTAGTCAAATTTTTAAAGATGATGTTTTGTAAATAATTTTAAACTGCAACTTAAAGGAATAGATATTCATTTTGGTCAAGATTATGATTATTAGTTGGAATGAATGAAGTTTGATTTTTATTAATTATGAATTTGTTTGAAATGAATGCACAAAAGGTGCTAGCCTTGTTTTAATCTGTTTACAGGTGTAGCAGTGCATCTTTAACCATCAATATCGAGATATAAGGTAAGAAAACTTTAGGGATTGGGTTCTCGTAATATTTTTTGTATAGCGGTATTTGAGTATAGGTTTCCGCATTCGCCTTATACAGAAGACTCAAGTTGGGTCTTCATAGTATACAAAAATTCGGTGGCTCCATATTCCTATATTTTGGTCGCAGTCCAACCCCGACCCAAAGCTCATGTTCTGCCTAGAGCAAATCGCTCGCCTAGCCGCTTAGCCTTTGGAGGTTTCCTCATCTACGAGCCATTTTCCGCCGAAACTAACCTTGGGCTCTTTACATCTTCAAGAAATCCTCGTCATCTATCCTTGTGCCTTTCAGCTGGTCATATATGAGTAAAGAAAATAACCCCCTTAGTAAGGCAAAACGTTATAAGTTATAAAAAATAAATATAGGACTATTACACAATTATGTTTTTATTATAAATACATATAAACATTTTTAAACACAAAACAAAAACAAAATATATCAAAATTTACTTAGCTTAATGGAGAACGTTTCCGATGAACTCGATTACTTTCTAAATTCTTAAACCAATAATTGGAACGTACTATGGGTACGTTTATAAATTCATACAGGTAAATAGCAAAACAAGGTTCATTCATTTACAGTTAGTGTCGTTTATAGTTTTAGAAATTTCATCATAAATACCTCGTACACAACTAATGCCCATTATCTCCTGGACTTAATTCGTTGTTAACCAGTTCCTACTGGGAGTTCGAGAAACTAGATGTTCTGAATTAACATACTTTCGTCGTACACCAAGTTGTTAAATTATGGAAACCAGTCGGTCCTATTATTAAAAATAATCAACCTGGTGGGGTACGATTCTGACCTTGACTAATTGCATTAACGAGTTTGATACCTATTCTTCAAGGTTAACAGCACCTATTCAAGTTGCACGTTGTCTCTTTTGTTGGTAATCACGAATTTCTCTATAAAATATGCAACTTCCCTCAGTGCACCATTCGAGACATCTTCGATAAAATTCGAACAAATGAATTAAGACTGCAACTTGAAATTACTTAAGTCGTTTTGTCTCTACCTAACATATGTAATGTTTATCTTACTGAAAGATTAACTAGCACCAGAGGAAGGGGTTTTTCGTTTTTGGAATGAGTATAAACTTAGCATGTGACGTGTGAATCTTCTTCGTTTCAAGACGATGAGATCATAGGCGCCAGCGTTATGCATTAATAATCAAAACAAATGTAGAATAAAACTGCATTTCTTTAAAATAACGACTTTATTCTTAACCTTTAAAACCGTCATAATGGATTTGAGTATGAACAATATAAGATACAAAAATAATCTTTCTCTAGATCAAGAATGCATGTAACCTAATAATTATATTTGTTAAAGGAAATAACCTAACTCTATTGGTGGGATTTTCCAATACAGATACTATTAAAATAAAATATGATTATAAACATTTCAAAGAAATGTCACAAGCTACGACAATTATGGCGACTGAGATGACTATGCCTAATATAACGATTGCGACTTCAATTATGACAATTACGTTGACTTGTTTGTGCAGGGTGGTTTAACAGAATATTAAAGAAGGCACACATGATTGTTGAGTACACTAGAAGAATACAGTGCCCCACAAGGGTCTACACTGTTTGAACTTTAATAACACCAATAAAAAAAACAAAAATATGACATTTTAAGTTACGCAAATGTTAAAAACATTACTGAAGATTTTTTAATACTAAAGATGATCAAAATATCTTCTATTGACGGAAATACATGGTCTGGAACGTTGCGGAATAGATCGGCAAACATATGATGTGTTTTCCATAGGAACGGATTAAGAGGCAACCACAATCGTGTCTCATGGTTTTTAGCGTATGTGATTGTGTGGCAAGGTCAGCGTTCCTCAAGGAACCCCAAAGAAAAAGTGTAACGATGTTAGAGCGGGAAATCTGGAGATACTCCACTAATCGGCCTATCCATCTCTCAAGAAATATTTCGTCCAGGGATTACCGCACGTTTTGATGGTAATATGACTGTGTGTCGTTTTGTTGGAAAAAAGCAGTCCTCACGTGGGTAGAGTTTGTTAATAGATGATATAATTGCTTCCAACGGCATGTTAAGGTATACAACACCTGTCACTGTTTTTTCAAAGAAGAACGGCCTTACAAACCATGAACACTAACAGCTCGTCGTTCTTCCATAACATTGAAATTCTTTTTTGCCGAATACCATAACATTGAAATTCTTTTTTGCCGAATACACGTTCAATTTAAAAGTTGCCTCATTAAACCGAACAATCAAATCAGTTGGCAGTTTATTAACGCAAATCTATTCCCAAAATTGAATATTCTCTATCCGGATCATCAGTATGGTATGATACAACTCGGGATTATAGGATTTCCGCTTGACTTGCTTTAAAATATGATGGACACTTGATTTGTTTACTCTTGACTTATGGCGAAACTTGCCGTATGGACTTCTTGAGAGATCTTGTGACAGTTTGTACAACTGATTCCATCCTCTTTCGTCTAATAATGATTTCTTGCTGCCACACTGTCCCTTCTTCAGATGACACACAGTTTCTTCCTTCTGAATCTTGCCGCGTAATTTCGTAATTGTTACACATGGCAATGGCACAGTATCAAATTCTGTCCGTTAAACTGTCTATATCACTAAATGCTGTCTGCATGCTTTGATAGTGCAATGCGAATGATGGTCTCCAGGGAAGAATTGGAGCAAGTCAACTTTCGCCCCTCTTCCTGTCAACCCCTTTTAGTTTTCCAGCATCTGGGTCCCTTCCTCTTTGGTTGATGTTCACGAAGTATCCGTCGAATTGCCTCTTCTATGTTTTCTTAGCCTTGTTGCTCTACGGAGCATTTTACTTTGGTATTACCATGATGCGAAGCTTGCTTTGCCGCTTAAAATTACAAAGTATGAGCTAGCGGGTCATATAGGGTCCTTGGTCAAGCCAGCCGTAAAACTTGTTGCATCGCTCCATTGCGTATCACCAAAGGTCTGTACTGCCAGTTGTTCTAGGAATCTATCCGAAGCTATTGGGTAGGTTAGTCACACCAAGCGAGCAATATCTGTTTCAAACTTACAAATTTTCGTTAACCTTTTGGTAACGGTGCTTCGCTCGAGCGTGGTACATTTGTTGCAGATAAAAGTCGCCGTACTTCATTTTCAGCTTTGACGTTAATACCTCGTAGCTTCTTTGTTCATGATCTGGTATGATCTGCAGAATATTCAAGGCCCTCGCCTTGTAACGCGACAATCAATGCGGTTGTCTTTTTACCATCGTTCCAGTAGTTAGTTCTCGCGGCAGTTTAGAATTGTTTCAAATATGTCTACCATGGTGATTTTTCATCAAATGTCACCCACATTTTATACTCTGAACCTTAACATCAGTTGGCATTCCTCGACATTCTTAAATTCTGGAGTGGGCTGCTGTATCACCCGGACCGAGGGCCCTGGTGCTTGCACTATTAGGAACTTAATCCATTCTTCCATCTCTAGTACATTTTCTTCCATTTTTCGTAAGTTTTCAGAGAACCTCGCAACCAATGTCTATAAGGAGTCAGAAAATTTGGAACTTTTCCGCGATTTTTATAGTTTCCTGGATAAATTGCTTTCTCAATAGTGTGTAATTTTCTACTAATTTTTGCTCAACTGCTTTTGCGTTCTGACCTAATTTTATTGTAAGATTTTTGCCGATTTTCTGTAATTTTCCTGTAAAATGTGTGCTATTTTCTTCTAATTTTCCTGCCAAGTTCGCAGAATTTTGGGCTGTTTCTCTGCGTGTTCTTTTAATTTCTCTAAAAAACTTACCTGCAGTTTTAACGAATTTTGCTCCGTGTTGGACTTGAGGTCCTTCAAAATCTAAAGAATTTCGCTGTTTATCTTCTTTTTTGACTACGAGTGGTAGGCCACAAATAGAAATTTTTCAAAAGTCTTTAATACCACAGCTATTACCAGTGTAATGAAAACTTTATTTGCTATAACAGCAGTTCATTATTTTTATACTGATTATACAAGCCTTTTCTACAACTCGCAGTTATAATGAAATTCTCCAAAATCTCTCACAATTATTCTCTTTTCCGAATTAATCACTAACAGTACAAGTATTATCTTCTTAACACTAAAACTACAATGCTATCTTCTAAATTACTATCGAAGCACTAATTTTTATTTATATTTATATTGTCACTTACAGTAATTTATATCACATCACGTCTTCCAAAGTTTTCAACTAGAACGTATTGCAATCAAAGCTTTACATTATGACTAGTAATTTCAATCAAAGCTGCAATTAGAACTAATCTGTAAAACCCTTAACGGTAATTTATACCTTATCAAAGTGTTCTAGATGAATCTACAACATTCCTGAATTTGTTAATAACATCTTTCAGACCAATCGTTACAGTACTCTTTGCGTAATAGGGAATAAAAGTAACCCCATTTGACAGGATTTGTAATTTTGCAATATCACGGCAACGCAATTCTAAAACTTTTGCAATACACCGATCCCTATAATTGATTTTGCTTATACAGATCGGCTCGACAAATTGATGCAACGTGTAATGCGAATAAAATAACTTTCATGGTCGCACATTGAGCGCTCCCAGAAGTTTGTGTTATAATGTTTATGTGTAATGCTAATACCAAGGGACGTCCGTATCTCGAAATCGCACCAACTTCTTTTTGAGACATGTAGCATGCCTTGTACTTGATAAAAATTCTAATATTTTTCGTAGAGTTTTCCAATAATATTACAATATATGATTTTATTATCTTTAGTTGCAATAAGAGGATTTGCATTCGCGTAGGGTGTATGCACATTTGAACGATAGAACTCATTGGCGTTTAACGATTAATGATGATAAGGTAACCCTTTTTTTGTAGATCCTCTTCAAGTGCAAAGTACTAAACAGAAAACATTGGTTCTTCAGAAATTTTAAGCTCTCATATCAAAATACGAATCGGTATCCACAATACGTTTCGTTTAGAAATTGAAGCATCAAACCATAACTTATTTAAAGGAAAAGGATTCTTATAGTTGTGTATACAGGGTGTCCCAAAATTGCTAGGAAATAAAGCTACCACGTATTATATACGTCAAAATAAGTCAATTTGATCTAATTTACCTATATATCAAAATGTACCGTGTGTACGTGAAAAGAGTTTAAACACAAATTCATCGGGTCGTGGACACAAAGACAGCACTTTTTTTACAACAAGTGTTCAATGTGACCTCCACCTTCATTAATGCAGAGGTCAATTTGTCGTATGAAATCTTAAAACATCATCGTTTTGTCGTAATGCGTTTACAGCATTTTGAATTCTGTTCCACAATTGTTCGGGATTATTAATTTGAACCTTGTACACTTGCGTTTTTAACGCTCCCCGGATGAAGAAGTCGCAAGGTTTTAAGTCAGGAGGACGCGGAAGCTATTGAATGGGTGCTTCGTGACTTCTACCAATCCATCTACGAGTAAATTGTTCATTAAGGTATTCTCTTACGACATGTTCAAAATGAGATGGTGCACCGTCATGCATGAAGAACAGGTTTCGGCGAACATAACGGGGACAAGTTTTCTAGTAATTCTGGCAAACTTTCTTGAAGAAATCGAAATTATCTAGCGCCTTCCAAACGATCAGGCAATCTGAATGGCCCAACCATAAAATTGCTAAAACCTCTAACCCATACATTTATTTTAAATTCTCGTTGATAATGTCTACTTTTAACAGCATGTGGATTTTCATCTGCATACACATGCTCATTGTGCAGGTTCGTCATACCACGACGTGTAAA
This sequence comes from Platerodrilus igneus, assembly GCA_036346225.1. Taxonomy (NCBI): domain Eukaryota; kingdom Metazoa; phylum Arthropoda; class Insecta; order Coleoptera; family Lycidae; genus Platerodrilus; species Platerodrilus igneus. Next base: position 8,390,900 of record JARFIW010000565.1, read on the forward strand.
ACGTGTAAACAATATATTAGTGTCAAATTCGTTGTCAACTACTCTGCGTTCCCGAACAATTTGTGAAAAATTTAAACGTGATCAGTGGTCAAGTTGCAGTGATTCTTGCACTAGCTGAATGTGGAATGGACGAAGTAATTGATCTTTAATGCACCGTTGCAATGTTCTGGTGCTGGTCTCAGGATTATCATTAATCGTTTGAAGAACAGCATCTTCCGTAATTGGTGTTCGGGCTTTTCGAGGTCTTCTAACGTTAGTTCTGACTGGCTTCAACGTTCCTGTTTCTCGAAACTAATCGGAATACGGAATTTTTACAGGAGTCAAAAATGAAGATGATGGGTAAGTCCTTCTGTTAAAAAGTCTTAGAACGGTATTACCGCCCCTAAGAAAATCTAACAAAAATTACGTGGGGTGAAGGTGGTTTTAACTCTTCTACAATTTCCCTTGGATTTTTTTGATTAACGAAAGTAGGGCAATCCTCTAAAATGCACGTTTGCCAAATTTTAATAAATTTGTTTCACACATTTCTGAACAGCGTACAAAAATGTGATTTCTTAAGTAAACTTTAAACTCTTCTCCCGGACACATGGTACATTATAGTATATAGGTAAATTGGGTCCAATCGACTTATTTTGACGTCTACAATAACTGGTAGCTTTATTTCCCAGCAATTTTGGGACACCCTGTATATGATTTACTTTTAAGGCAGTTTCTCACTTTCAGTTCCATTTATAGACCACAACGATATGAATGACTTTTTCAAATCAAACGCGTTATTTTGAAATGGTCTAAAAATGTGACACTTTATTGTTTAAAATGTGGGGAACTCACAAAGTTCCCAGATCTTCAATGTGCAAGCTAAAAAGTAAATTGCATAATAATTGTACTTTACTAAAGAAGGAATTGTGCAATTTGTGTTTAAAGAATACTTATGTACATTTTTTTATGTAATGTCACCGACCTCGTCACTTGACAATGTACATCTTTATAAAAACGGCGCGCGGTCACAACACCTGCATATATACCTTAACACGGCTTGCCCCTTTTGCAATAACTACAACCCCCAACACAAAAATCACGCACGCTGATTAGCTGCAGGTCTCCCCACCATCCTCAAAAATAAGTAAGCTGCATTTAGACCAGATCGTCACTGGATTTAATCATCTAGCGCTTCTCCTAGCCTAGTAGAGAAACAGTCGAGACCGTAGCGCTTTTCCTAGCCTGCGGAACCACCGGAAGATCCTAACGCTTCTCCTAGCCAGGGCATCATCGAAGAAGACCTCGGCTCTTCTCTGAGTCCGAGGCAGTACGACGGCGCCTACGCTTTGGCGCTTTTCCTAGCACAAAGGCGTCCGATGCCACAGCGCTGGGGTTATTAAAAATTTTTTTGTTCTTGAAAATTGTTCCAAATATCAAAATTTCATTATTTAAAGCGGAAACTTATGAATCCTTATTCCATATGAAAAAATGATTTTACTTTTGAATAATATACTTGAGATTTTGTTAACATATACTTTATGCTTTACATATATGCTATATATACTATATACTATACATATACTTTAAATTATATTTTTGGTCCAAAGCACCTGAGTCTTTTATTTCCAAGTATTTAAATTAATGACGTTACCACTCGAGAAGATAAAATTTGAGTAATGAAACTTGAGGGACACCCAAGCAGAGTAATGTTATAGAAGTGATGAGAATGATTTTTTTTAAATCCATTTTTAAGTATAACACTTAGAGTGGTATTTTCATGCTGTTTAACTTATGAGGCGTCGCCGTGGATCAATCTAGTAAGCGTAAGACTACGGATCCCAAGGTCCCGGGTTCAAATCCCGACACGGCCGACTGCTTGAAAAATGGCAGGTGAGCATTTTTCACAAAAATTACGCCCTCGTTCGGATGAGAGGTTAAACGGAGGTCCCGTGTGTGAGTGTTGTCACGCACGATAAAGATCCCTACCTTGCCTGGAACGGCAAGGGTTCGGCAAAATTCTAAATTTCCAGGCAACAAAAAACTCGCCTCCTGGCCAATGTAGTACCTACAGGTGGAGCATTGGAAATGTAAATGAACTGTTTAACTTATGAGTATTGTTGTATTTCTTTTGAAATACGCAAATTGTGTCTCTAGATTAAAATTTATTGTGTACCATTTTCTTTCAGGATCATCGCAGCAGGAGTTGAAGTAGCTACTTTCGAGAGGTGTCCAGAAATGTTGTTTTGTTTAACTTGTATATTTTTTTTTAGATAGTCACTATAGCCTGTGGGTTTCTGCATCTTCTCACAGGATGCTTTAGATATTTATCGTCCATATAGATGCGGCGGCGCTCAATCTTCCCCCTTTTCGATTCCTGTTTATAGTTGAGTTTACTTTATATCCACGCCCATTCTCATTGCTCACCCTTGGGGTAATTCCCAGACTAACCTGTGAATATAGTAAAGCTCGACAGTTTATTGGAGGTGATAACTTTAAGAATAAAATCTTACCAAATAAAAATCACTTCACTGACGCCCAACGTTAAAATCATAGTATTGGTGTGTCCGACTCACACACAAAATAAAGAAAGTTCACTTCAACACCTTCAATCTTTTGGCAGCAGTAACTTAAAATTCCAATATACGTTTAAGCCAAATAGCGAAAAACATTGGCTTGAATCATACCAGAGTGCTGCAAATTTTAAAAAAGCGCAAGTTTCGCTTTATAAATACCAATGCCATCAAGAGTTGCGTGAACATCATTTAGAAAGAAGCAGTGCGTTTTGCTTCCAAATGATGGAAAAATGTTACGCAGGTAGGAAGTTCTTAAATAATTTTTGTTTACAGATGAACGCACGTTCTCACTGTTTAATGAACCAAATGTACAAAATTTGCTAAGTTTGGGTTACTAGCAGTTCACGCAACATTATACAATCCAAGATCCAATATCCACAAAAAGTTAATGTTTTGATGGGAATATTAGGTCGTCACATTTTAGGACCTTTTTTCTTACAGAAGGGCGCTTCCTGCAATTATTGGAAGAGGATATAGCTCCGGCGGTGGCTGAAGTTGCTGGAGGTAACCAAGAAATTTGGTTACAGATGGATGGTTGTCCCGCCCAACAGCCGAGATGGGCGCGAATTTTGAATGACAGATTTTCCAATAAAGTAATTAGTCCCAATTATACAATTAACGTGTTTGCTAAATCCCCGATCTGTTGCGTAACGATTATTTTTTTGAGGACATTTAAAATCAAAGATTTATTCTTGACGAATATTTCAAAATGTACAAGAACTAAAATTTGTATTCAGCCCGAGTGTGACAAATTATCACACTATCAACTCGCTAATGTTAGACCTCAATTTTACGACAGATTGGGCCATTGTATAGGAGTACACAATAGTTTGTTTGAACATTTGCTGTGATTTTCTATTTTTACTGTAATTTGTTTGATGTTTTTTCTGTTGAAATAAATAAAATCATGTTTCCTCTCGCTCGATAGATGGTTTTATAATAATTACTCTTACAATGAGTCAAATTTAATGACAGTGAAATGTAGGTACGCGTTTATTTTTATAAATCCATGACAGCCTGATTTTCTTTTTAAATTAGATTTTTATTTCTTTCATTTTTTCGGTTTTGTAAAATGAAAAATTTTGAACAATAATATGTATGAATGCAGTATTTTTTCTCTAAGATAATAATTAAGAATTAAGGAATTAGAACTGAAGTCTCTATGTTGCGCCTTTCAAGTCACCACTCGATATATGAAATACTGAATTTGAAAGTGTGCTACCAATTTGACGGTTAGCAACATCATTCTATGATGAACTTTAAAGCTGCTGTAGCAATCAGTTTACGTAATCCACTTATGGACAAACTCAATTAAGTATTGCTTGTGTTACTCTAGACGTTCTATATTTAATTTAAAGGTTCCTGCAACCAAAAATATAAAACAGCCAGACACTGGTTTCTGAAATTAGCATACGCTTTTGCATGGTTGTTCAATGCCATTAACGTAATCGCCACTCTTTAGATGTTGATGCATCCTAAACAGAACTCGCTAATGATTAACGATACAAAATTACAAAACCTATACGTCTAATTTTAACTCGGTTACTCAATCAGTCTGTTAACCTGTTCAATCTATATTTAATTTTCTGAATACAAGGTTGTGTGTTTTAATTAGACTTGGTATGATCGCAAACTAGTACCTCAAATTTTAAATTTAGGTTTTGAAATTAATGTAGAACAGATCGCAAGTTTTGATAATTTAATTAATCAATGCTTTCATTTTAAATGTATGAAGCCGATGCTACTTTAAAATGACTACTGTTAAACGAATACTCAGTCAAACATTTCTTTCTTATTCACAACTTCAAGGTTAGTTGCTATCTCCCGAGGTAACTCTTTCAGTGCCTTCTAAATATGTTTACCTAGATGTACACCAAGCATGGCAATTAAACAACAAGACTGGTGAGATATGGTAACTTATCTCAAATAAACTTGTATTTAACTTCAACATATTCTCCTCCCCATATATACATATTATACACCAGTGTATACATATCTTCCATTGGTCCAAACAATGTTATAGCTCATCAGTTGTCAGCCTTTTCAACAACTCTGCCGTTTTTGCCTTGAACAAACTACACATGTTTTTTTGGCACTTTTCACTTTTGGGCGCATATAGAAGTCACACGGTGCGAGATATAGCGAAACGGAAGATACTCAAACACATTAATACGTTTGTCACTAAAATCTGCGTCACAGCTAGAGCATTGTGAGCTGGCACGTTGTCCTGGTGCAAAATGCATTGGTCGCTTTTTTCATAAATCCCGTCCTTTCTTCCTTACTCTTGCCCTTAGTTTTATTGGAATTTCTTTATTGTATTTTCGATTAACGGTTTGGTCCTCAAGCACCCAGTCAGTCATGATAACACCATCGGAAAAAGCGATCAATATTTTCTATCACTTCCAGATTGTTACTCGTCAATTGGACAGGTAACAGGTACTATAATTCATCGTGTGGTTGTACAGAGGGTGTAGTAATATAGCACGGAACTGCAATATAAAGAAGACTATAATTAGCGCATTAAATAACTTACCTTTCTCATCTAGACGGTTAAGTTTGGGTATAGCCATTTACTGGAACCTTGTATTACTTCAATTTTCGCACGAGTTTGTACGTCTCTGTCCTCTGACATGTATGTACAGTTGTAAGGGCACAGTGGCCTTTATTCAGCAAAGAGCAGCGAAGTTTGTTGACAGCTACAACATTTAAAACTGGGAACACATATAGGTAAAAGGAAAGGTAGGAATTTCACAGGTACTTCACTGCATTATATGCACTGACTTGTTACTTCGTCTATTCAGTAGGATAACCGAGAGTAATCTGAACTCAGCGCGCTCGTTCATCTAAACTCGTATATTTCTCGCTTATGTATCGCACGTCCTCATTTTTCGAAGCGTGAAAAAATATCCATTCCGAAAAATATAATAATATATTAATGAAATTATTTCTAAAAGTCTCGAGCAGGTTGGGAACTTAAAAACTACATTCATAATGTGTCGTGACCTACTTACTAGCTAACTTACAACTAATTATTAAAATAAAACGTGTGAAGCTAATGAGGCGGAACAATAGCGTCAAAGCTGCAAAAAGAAAACCTAAAAGAAAGAAGGTATGTTCAGTTATGTTTAACACGTTTTTATGGGAATGGATATAAATTAAATTGCTTTTTAAGGTAATTGGTGTATATAGTTGTTATAATGAAAGCTTAATTAAGGATTTATTAATCAGTGATTAAAATTTGTTTATTAAAGACCAGTAAAGAGAATAATTGAAAACTATGTGTAGGTGAATAGAAGATTTTGGAACTTACTATATTAATATTTAGAATGTGTTGTGAGAGGGAAATGTTGTGGACTGATTATATTTGTATTTAAAATATTGTTTGTGAGAAGAGTAATTGTGAAATGGATGTTTAAAATATTGTTTGTAAGACGCAGTTGTTGTGAACTCATTATATTTGTATTTGTTACAGTGGTTTCATTAATTTATAAGGTATAATTCTTTGTATAAAATCAACATTTGCTAATGATAACAATGATATCTAAAATGAAATATTTACCTAGGGAAACATTCGAAACTAAATTGCAGAAATTCACGTATTGCAAATGACTTTGAAATAACAATAATCAAAGCGCTGGACGAATGGTAGGTTTTTCCATATGTAAATATAATATTTAGATTCATTTTAAGAGCTTTCAAATAAAACTTTCTAGAAATTTCTTTATTAATGGATGAATGGGTCACGTTACTAAGAAATGTTGTATAAGTTGATTATTGAATAAACGCTCTGATTCAAGGAACTCGTGCGGCTATTAAAATACAACAAAAGATAAGTACGCGGTTAATAACCTTACGTATTACAACAAAAGAAGCCGCAAACTATTAAATTCGTGCTTTAGACAAGGATAGACCACACGTTTTACGATAATCATAAACTATTTCGACCGCCGTAGCTTGACACTAATTAGATCATTAAAACCGTGGAATCATCGGAAATATTACATCACCCGAGTGTGTTATTATTCGAAACACATCAGGAAGAATCTGGAAAATGACGTATAGAGATAATTTTTGTATATAAAGCGGATCTGAATAAGAACGGGGTCATTCTTTCCTGAACCAAACAATATGTAACTTTCAGCAAAGATTAATTTTTCGAACGTGTAAGTTCGAGCAATTTATAATTCATTTTTACAAGATCGAACATGTAACTTTGAGTAACGATTTGAACGTATAAGGTCTAGCAATTCATAATTCATTGAACAGGATGTATTTTCGCATAATTATGAAGCATAATTTTTATACTACAAAATTGAACAATCTTAGACATAAATAATCCAGATGCGATAGCTATTGTTGAGTTTAATCGATTGAAAGTAAATGCACTTGGAAAACTAATATTCTAAATGGAGATTTGATATGGAAATGAGATATATTGATTGACGATATTTTGCAAGTATAAATTATGATTCTTTGTTTGTAACTGATAAAAATATTTAAATATTTGTAAGCTAGAATAAGTTCGTAATCTGATAAAATAATTTTTTTTTTTGTAAACGGATAATAATCATCAAATTATGAGGTCGAAGTTCGAAGCCTTTTCACCTATACGAAATCATCTGTGTAGCGTCATTGGCCAATTGCACTCACAAACGGGGTGTTAAAGATAGGTAAATCATCCACGCCGAAATTAAAGTGAATTTTTGTAACTTACAGAGTAGAGGTTTGAGTTCTGTAATTGTTAACAAAGATTAGATAAGGATTATTTTAATAAATAAGTAATTTTTAGGAATAATTTGCTGTATGAGCTTAAGCTGTAAACTGTTTCATAAACGTATGAGATTCTTTTGTTTGAAAGAAAAATGTTTTTGAATACATATACGTTTCTTGAGATTTCTGTGCTTCATTTCATTTTCGTAAATTCCACAGCATAATTTCTGTTGAGCTAGCAGGTACACTAAGATAATAATTTCATATTTTCTGTTGCATCTTCTTTAATACAATTTACTGTGAATCGGGCAACAGCCGCCCTGTTCAATATGAGAATGCAATAGAAAATATGAAATTTTATCTTACCGTGCCTTTTTTCTTGCATGGCTAGCTTAGCAAAAAAATGTTGTGAATTTACGAAAATGAAATGAAACATAAATCTCAAGGAACGTCTATGAACAATCTTTATACAATCAGAAACATCTTTCTTCTACGCACATTATCTAAATAATCTCCTACCTACACAGATATAAATAACACTTAAAAATACAATTTACAGCCTAAGTTTAGATTAGACAGAAAATTATCCTAATGACTACTTACGTATTAAAATAACCTTGTTCATAATTACAAAACTCCAAAACATTTTATATGTATCACAAAATTCTCTTTAAAATTCTCTGGATAATTTACTTATCCTTGTATTATCCCGTTTGTCAGTGTAATTGGCCAACGACGTTAGGCAAAAATTTTTGTAAAGGTCAAAATTCTTTGAGCTCTGATCTTAAAATTGCTAGAATAAATTATCCTTTGACAAATAATTTTTATAAAAATAAAAATTTATTCTAGCTTATTTTAATTTTTTTGGGATACAAAAACAAAATTATACTTGCAGGTGATATCGTCAATGTCTTCTTTATAGCGTTATAAAAATATCATTTTCATTGTAATTAACGGCATTGAATACTTCCTGATTCCATTTCAAATTTCGATTTAAAATCAATTTTGACGTAGAAATATCAGTTTGCAAAGTAAATTTATTTTTAATAGATTAAAAATTAGCAGTTGATCTATGTTACATGTGGAACGCCGACAGAATAGATTATGTTGCATGTCATAAATGAATGAATCCCTCCTTTTACTTGCGTCTTATATACTAAAATTCTAAATACGTCAGAGGTCTAGATTTCGAAACATTAGTCACTAGCATGATGCAATTCCAGGGCGGTTTCGCGCTTTACTTCTAATTAATGAGCTGTCCGTGTAATTTATGGCTATCGTAAAAAGTTTCGCATCCTTTCTGTAATATAATCAGAGCTATTAAATTTGTTTTTCTGTTTTATAGCTTTTTCGGTAGTCGTGCGTTCGTTGAATCGAAGCGTTTATTCATACAAGTTAATTAATTTATTGATTTAATTGCTTTGTCGAATTCGCTCGAAAAAATGACGCATTCTTTTATTAAATAGTGTAAATAGAAATTATTTTAAAATTGTTTCGAAATGTGCCTCTTTTAAAATAAAGCTACGCTTTATAAAATAGTGTTTTCAACGAGAACGTTTGCATTATGCAATTCACCTTTGAGAAACTTACAAATTGAAATGTGTTCAGTACTTTAAAAGTGTACGCGGCTTATTTTTCAGTCTGCAATAAATGCTTATACACGAATTTTTATATTAATACAATGCTAATTTTACAATTAGGCTTTGTCTTAATGCTTTATTTAAAATGAAAACTTGTTTCAAAGTATCCTTCAGGAGTAGTTATTTACACATGGATGAAATGAATTAATCTAATCAGTGAATGCTCATTTTCACGGATTTCGAACTAACACAATCAATGAATTTAAAATTGGGCTTCATTCTTAAATGGTATGCGTCCTTACAGCGTTATATTACATGGAAATCTTATTTTATGTGCTAACGGGATACGTTCATGTTTATACAGGGAAAAATTAAATATTGGGGAACTTCACTTTTCTCCCTTTTGGGTGGTTTTTCTGGCATAATTTGGCACTCAATGACCTCTCGTGACCTCATTTTCACATCAATATGCGTGTGTGTGTATGTGTCTGTGTGTCTGTGTGTTTGTGTGTCTGTTTGTCTGTGTGTCTGTGTGGGGAGGGACGTGCGTGCGAGCGAGCGCGTGTGTGTGTGGTGCGTGCGTGCGTGCATGCGTGCATGCATGTGTATGTATATATGTAATATGTATTTATCTTTGGCACCGGCAGGTTAAGTATATTCAAATTAGATAGCTACACTAAATATGATTTGCCCTAACAGTCTTCCTGGTGGTAGGTGGTCTCTAATTTACAATTTATTGCCGAAATTGTATCGTTGGTTTTAAGATAGCATTTTAATGATTAGCGCCAAATTTTTAAATTCTTATTAATAGTCACGAATGCACTTCCGTTCTTTAAATAAATTAATAGAAAAAGGACGTGAAGGTTTATAAGCCCATTTTATATAATGTTTTTCCTTCAATTACGATAACTCCCATATAATCCGAAAAAATAAATAACTTTTTTAATTCAGCACGTAGTTTCCTAATGGGTCAAAAACAGGTTCAATAATCAATCCACTCAACTAAAATTAGAGCAGGGTTTGATTTTTATTGCTGAAATTTCAGAACATGGCGAGATGAAAATCCAAGGCCTGACGTTGAAGTTAATAGCATGAGACGATCGTGCAAAAATATATGCTAATTTTAGATTATATCCTTGTCTGTGCTATTCGGATTGAAAAATGTAAATTGGTAACGTTTTAGGACATAGTATTGTTTAAATGTTTCATATGCAATGTAGGTTTCGTTCATTTTCTATTCTATGCCAGAAATAACTTCATTGAATTCAACTGTGGACGTAATATATCATAGAGTTTGGATATTGATTAATGTTAAAAGTTAGGTCACGTAGTATGTTGTTATTTAATTAGCATACCACGCATACGTGAATTGAAATTAATATTGTGGTCCTCTAAAGTTCGAAGATATACCACAATAAGATTGTTTTTACACTTCCCTGCTGAAAAATCGATCGATCATTTTCGAGTTCAAGCATCTTGCAATTCAATAGTAATAGACTTCTTCAAAAATAAGTATCCTAAAAGAAGTTATATTTCAGAATGTTGGAAGGATGTTGTATTTTAAAAGATACTGAATCTGCTACAAATGTACTTATCAGTATTCACACTTATAATTTCATCATTAAATATCGCAGACACCTTCAGTGATATAGCTAGGCGGCGAACGATATGCAAATTGACCGTACCTCTTTTTAATTTTAGAAATAGAGTAACATTTTATTTGTCTTAATTGTGTTAAGCTACAATTGTAATAAGTATACTTTTCCTTACCAAATGGAGGCTAAGGAATTGTTGTTATTCCTTTAGAAAAATTATCAAGAAAAACATTTTCTGGAAAAAACTGTTTTGATGTTTTTGAAAATATTCACCTTTAAAATTTATAACCTTTGCATGTGTCCAAACTAATTATCGAAACAGTGATTCCACTCAAGAATGTGGTATTTGAAAAATTTAACAGCTTCTTGATGTGATGAAGCATTTGTGTTTGATGTTTGGAAACACAAATAAGTTGTTATGCAATAAATCGTATAAATACGAGTAATAAGACATCAATTTCACGTTTTTTTCCTGCAAATAATCTTGACCAAAATTTTTATTTTGGCTCTGCCGTTCGTTATTATTATGATTATTCCATTAGAGTCTTAAAACATGACAGCAGGTGATTTTGGCCGTATTGGGGACACCTGCTTCCACCTTTTCTTTTCCACTTTATTCTTTCCGCCTTCAATATTTTCCTTCCATATTCTATCTTCCACAGTTTTAGCGCTTTTTTTGCACCAGACTATAAAATTAATGTGTTAGAAAAGAACTGCCCCAGGCTAAGTGTCCAATGTAATTTTCTATATATGTATTTTATATGAATGGGAGAAACAGGCATGCCGGCTTATTCTTACTAACTCTTAATTTTGAATAGATTAGCCACCTTAGTAACCAGTCTGACTCCAACAAGACATTGCTAATTACACATCAGACCTTGTCTGTGCTTCTCACTCAACCACGTGACTTAGGTATGTTATTAATTCTATTGCTAGACCTGTTTTACTATATTAGGTTAGTGCCAAATTTTTGTACGTAATTGCATACACGAGCAAATCCTCTTATCTTTAAATTAAGTAATCCATTGATTGCAAATCTAAAAATGATTTTTTTTATTTATAAACATTTTGTTAGCGTATAAAGAAAGCATTGGATGTGTTAAAATTACTTGTTCTAATCCGACATTACTTTAATCTAGGTTCAACCCCTAACAGTTGTACAAACCCGTTAACCTCTAATTCTATAACTTTTTATTTCTAAATATTTTCTTAGCGTGTAAAGTATTAGGTGGCCTAAAATTCTTCGTGAAGTAAGAATCCGAAATTAATTTTAATCTTGGACCACCCTTATTAGGGTACAACCCTTAAATCCGAATTTTCGAACTTCTTATTTATAAACATTTACTTAGAGTTTAAGCATTGTATGAGCTTTAATTCTCTTGGAAGTCCCAGTTCGACATTACTTTAAACTAGGATCAACCCCTAAACGTTTTACCATTGCAAAACTAATCAAGTGCAGAGTTTTGATTATTTTTTAGCAAAAACAGCGAAGAAATAAAAAAAAATCTCCATAAAGTCGTTTCAATTATGGATCACTTTCCATAGATAAATTAACAATCGCATCTAAAAGTGTTTTATGTTGCTACACAGTTTTATTTGTCTTTCTCAAAATAAACAATTGACTGCTTTACTGGTTTCTGAAATAAACGCTTCAATTAACATCAATTAGCTGCGCCCTACGCGAAACACATGTGGAATGTCTATATTTCTCGTTAATATTTTTGAACCCTTTTATCCAATAATCTATTTGCACCCACTTCTTTTAGCCTTCATGCCATTTCTAGCAGGTATACATTTTCGAGAACTTCTTGGGCACACCATTATTAAACATAGTACGCATATCTCTTTCTTAACAAGAAAGTTGTAATTTTTGTATTAATTTATTTTCATACTATCCACAATATCGATGATTTTAACGATCTTTTTCCTATGTGTTTACTACATTTTGTGTAATTATATTTTTAACAGTGTTTATTTTCTGTATAACAATCTCCTTATTACATATGGATTAGAATTATAAAATAAAATCAATCGGATTGTAATACTTAAACAACTTAAACTCGTACCGCTACTTGCAGGACCAAATCGGGCCATGCCGGGTCCCATCGGATCATATCGGGCCATGCCGAACCAAATCAGATCGTATCGGGTCATACCGGGGCGTTTCGGGTCATACCAGGCCACTAATATGTAGGATAATTATATCTTTTGGAATAATCTTACAGAGGTAGTTACTGGTGGAGGCATAAAATGCAAAGTCACATCCCAGAACATTAATTAATGCCCAACTTCTAGTTTCAGTTTTTATTAGATAATACAAAATACATAATAAAATAGATATAATTCTACATACAAAACACAACCGTTTCTTTAATTTCGTTCGGAGTAGTTTTTAACATATCTAATTTAATTTTTTTATTATAATTTAAATCTATATTTTCTTCTTGTAGTTCTTTTTGTAACCAATAATTATATAACAGTACGTCTTGATTTTCGAATTTAAGAATATGACGAATTTTGTTTCTGTGCTCTACTTTCATAATTCCGGCAATAATAAGTTCTGTTCCTCCATCTATTTGTTCCAGTTTTCGGCACTTTGTAATATGTGGACGCCATTTTACTTCTTGCATTAGAATTTTGTCGACGGGTGTGAAGGATGGATTCTTCATGTTTTTCCAGACATCCAAAAAGATTTAGTCTTCAACTTTCGAAAGTGAGTGATCGTTGTATGTTGTAATGCCATTAGTTCTAAATGTTGCAAAATGCTCTTTTGTAGACAGGCAAATCAAATGCAGTTTGTTGAGTGGAATTACTATGTATCCTTATTTTGTAAGCTCTTCTCTTGCATCGCACATCTTAGTAAACTGGGTTTCGTATAATCCTCTTAGAAAATATACATCCTTGTGCCCAGTCTCTGCAGGAACTCCTACATAGGAATAAGTTTCTCGATTATTAACTGTAAATGCAGAAACATTATATACTCCAGATGTGTCCAAATTTTTCCAGTGAGTTTTAAAATGATTTATTACCCTCGTCTTTTATTGTGCCATCTTGCATTCTTTTCCTACTAGATGTCTATTCCGCTGCTTTAATGCGACTGTCTTTGTCTCGTACTGTATCTTTCTCCTTTTTAAATCTACTTCTTCCAATTCTAAATTTCTTTTCTTAATTGACAGCATACAAATAGCCGACACAGGTTCTATTTCTTTTACAACGTGTGGTAAAAGTGTGTTGCATGTATTGGTTTTTTTCTTAAAACTTGCGATGTCCTAGATCATCGACATTTACTTCTTCTCGAATTGTTCAGAATGCTGTTCCAGGCTTTGCAAAAAACGTTCCTTTACTTCTGTGTAATTAGTACACCATCTTTTTTCTATTCATCTTCTAGTAATTAATCGGTAAACGGTTAAAACTAAATGCGGATATTGCATAATTTATTACCTTCTACCTATTCTTAATATTGACTGGTAATTTAAGCGGTAATCAGATCAGCTTCTTTGTATTACACTTTCTCCAGTAAACGTGCGGCAAAATATTATGCCCGGGTTACAACAACATCAACTGTTTTGCAAATTTTCGGTTTAGTTTCTTTCACATATTTGCAATCTATACCGAGTACTCCGGTGCATTTCGCAAGTATAAGTTGTTTTCTTTCGACAAAGTTAGGGAATCTTCTAATATATTATATACATTGTCTACCATATAAGAATTTCTAACCGTGTAGTTATATATTGTTGCTTCTAGTCTAGTAATATTATGTTCTTTAGCTATAGCTGATATAAATGTCTGCTTTAGTGGAACATTCGGATAGTTGATAAAATCCATTATATGATTCCTTATCTGCTTGCTAATGCTTGGGCTGATTACTTGGCATATAAATTTGTTATATATCTTAACGCGATTACCCACGTTAAGCTGTTTTTGCCAGCTGTTCTATCATTATTCAAAATTACATTAACGTGTTTTGTATATTCTCCATGGCAGTCGCAGTTGAAATTATTCGTTAAGTATTCGACCATTTCGCCTTCTTAAATATTCCGCTAAAATCTTAGGTTATATCCAGATCTAGTAGATACTAGTGTTCTTTTTCGAGTTGTTCCAATACATTCGTCAGTCCCTCCAACAAGATCTATAACTTAACATCTGCAAATTCCAGTTTGCACTGAATTCATGTTGGATTTGTATACTTTTTGTTTATACTTTCCAGACCACCTTTCCCAGTAATATATTTTATTCCTCGCGCCGTTTTGTTTTCGCTTTGTGTTCGGAACAAAAGTTTAGCTTTTACTCCATTTCGGACAGATTCAAATTTCGAAAAATTCCCACTATTAAATAAGCCGCATATCTCTTTCTTAGCAAAAGATTTGCCTTTATTTTTAATTCCTTGGCGCAATCCACAATGTCGCCCATTTTAACTAGCCTTATATTTTCGCAGAATGGTTCTGTAATTGGATTGGATAGGTCGCTGCACTCTTAAGAGCTTTTTTTCTTTGGTATACTTAATGTTCCAATACCGGTAGTTAAGTTGTTATTGCTCGCAATCCAAACCTCTCATTTGTTGGTTTTACTTTACTATCAGAAAGTGCTGGATTCAAAACACTTTAGAAGAGTTCATGTTGGCCGTCTCAGCTACCATCGAATACTAAATTACTTAGGAAAGATGCTACTTTAAAGCGCAAGATCCGAAGGATATCGAAGACATGCGAGCAAATTCGAAGATTACGTTGGAAACGAAAGCGTGGGGTAAATCCCCAGTAGCGCAAGCGCAGCAATATATTGTCTTATACATTTTAGAAGAAATCGTGGATATCGAAGATCTCCAAACACAGCCAAGGACTGGGTAGGGAAAAACGACAATAAGACAAATTTTGCGTGTAAACTTGCAAACGCTGCAAAAATATTATTTTGTACAGATTAAAATCGAGCGGCAGCTTTCGAATACAGCCGCAGATTGAAGGGGCAGGGGTCTAAAGTGATAGACAAACTTCGCATGTAAACATGCAACCACTTCAAAATATAGTATTTAATACACATTATACGAGTCTTCTTTATACGAGCTTATACATTTTTGATAATTCCTCTAGCAAATGCTCTAATTGAATCGTTTATTTCAGAAACCAGTCAAGCACCACAGTATACAAAAATATGTTATTGATAGATTATGCTTCTTTAAGGGTACATGCACCATTCAATGCTAAACAAAGTCAAACGCCGTCCTCCTATAGTGATATGACAGCTCGTCGAAATCTGGTTGTAGTACAGAAAGAAGGTAAACGACGGCACTTGTCTGGTTTCTGCTCTGAACTGTGAAAAATTTAGTGCGCCGGTCGGTTAGCACTGCTGCTTCATCATAATTGTCACCTGTTTGTAGTTAATAGTCATCCGTTGTGAAGTAAACAGCTATTTGTGCATTTTATACAGTGAAAACTATAGAAAAAATTAGTATTCTTATTCACTGTTAGTTGTATTCCTTGTCTTTGGGTACTCCTTTGGCCGACCATAAGTTGACGTGTGTAGGCAATGCGAGGCTCTACAAGTCAAATTAAGAGATAAATCCCTAAACGAGAATGTCAAACGTTGTGCAACAGCAGAGCTAACAATACATAAATGGAGGGCAAAAAAGTGTTACAATATTATGAACGAGGCATCCAAAGATGAAGATAGCCAAACTGCTGCATTGTGCTTCGAGTATATGCAGAACTTACCCCTCTTTAACATTCCTGTCCAGGAAATATTTTATATGAGGCAGTTGTGGGTAAATATTTTTAGTATTCACGATTTTAAAATCAATAAAGCTAAAGTGTATCTTTATCACGAAGGTGAAACACATAAATCACCAGAAGAAGTATGTAGCTTTCTACTTAATTATATAAAGACAGAAATACCTTCCACAGTGAAGAAACTTATCCTCTTTAGTGACAGTCCATCAGGGCAAAATAAAAACCATACGGTTGTAAGATTTTTAATAAATATCTGTGACAATGGAAGATTTGATAGTATCACTCACAACTTTCCAGTTCGTGGCCATTCTTACTCAGTATGTGACAGAGATTTTGGGGCTATTAAGCATATAATGAAAAACGTAGATCGTATTTATACCTCAGAGGAATATACCGAGCTGATATTGAAAGCCAGTAAAACAAGTCGCTTTATTGTACATAGAGTTTGTCCTCAAAATATCATTAGTTTCAAGAAATGGTGGCCACAGTTGTACAAGAAACAAACCAACTCAGACGAAACTTCTGGTAGAGGTGTTTCAAAGGACAGGAGGGAAAGTTTTAAGATGTCGACTTATAGACAGTTTTGTTTCAACAAGAATACTCCTGGGAAAGTGGTAGTAAGGCCATTTATTCATGGATTGGTTTCAGCAACCTTCACTCTGCTAAAAGTACATCCACCTCCTGATTTACCCACCGAGGTGGTATATCCCTCAGGAAAAGTCCCTACTAACAACAAGAAGATACAAGACATAAATGCCCTAAAACCTTACCTGGTTGGATACGAAGAATTTTATAATATGATATTACAATGACCTACTACAGAAGCAGAATGTGCTGTGGACCTCGTTTATGACGATAAGTAGTTCTTCACAAATCGAGATCTGGTGCATTTTACATACTAAAAATAAGTTTTGTGTCCTATTATGATAATACTAGTTTTGTATCATAAAATATATAGTTATATATAAAATTCCTTAATGATTTATTGTGGAATCATACTATCAAAATAGAATTACACAGTTGTTTATTGCAAAAACCAATCAAGTGCAGAGTTTTGATTATTTTTTAGCAAAAACAGCGAAGAAATAAAAAAAATTCTCCATAAAGTCGTTTCAATTATGGATCACTTTCCATAGATAAATTAACAATCGCATCTAAAAGTGTTTTATGTTGCTACACAGTTTTATTTGTCTTTCTCAAAATAAACAATTGACTGCTTTACTGGTTTCTGAAATAAACGCTTCAATTAACATCAATTAGTTGCGCCCTACGCGAAACACATGTGGAATGTCTATATTTCTCGTTAATATTTTTGAACCCTTTTATCCAATAATCTATTTGCACCCACTTCTTTTAGCCTTCACGCCATTTCTAGCAGGTATACATTTTCGAGAACTTCTTGGGCACACCATTATTAAACATAGTACGCATATCTCTTTCTTAACAAGAAAGTTGTAATTTTTGTATTAATTTATTTTCATACTATCCACAATATCGATGATTTTAACGATCTTTTTCCTATGTGTTTACTACATTTTGAGTAATTATATTTTTAACAGTGTTTATTTTCTGTATAACAATCTCCTTATTACATATGGATTAGAATTATAAAATAAAATCAATCGGATTGTAATACTTAAACAACTTAAACTCGTACCGCTACTTGCAGGACCAAATCGGGCCATGCCGGGTCCCATCGGATCATATCGGGCCATGCCGAACCAAATCAGATCGTATCGGGTCATACCGGGGCGTTTCAGGTCATACCAGGCCACTAATGCCATGTTCCTAAACTAAACTAGATCTAAATGTAGTGTATAATCGAGCCACCTGACAACCTATAAAAATCCACTATTTGATTGCCTATTAGTTTGCTATTGGTTGAACTACGTTTTTGGTATATAATTGACCGTAATCTCAACAAATTGCATTTTTAAAATCTATGTTTAATTCAAACGGGTTATAATACTTTAACGGCATAAACTTGTACCGCTATTAAAGGTAACCTGCCACATTCTAAAGAAATCCATACTTAATACAATAAAAGTTGCTACGTTCATCGACGTAGCCTAATACAAAAAAAAAACAAAGAAAGACTAACCGGGCTCAATCCGTGAGTAGGCTGGGTATTACACATACAAAAATTAAAGAAAGGCCTGAAATAAAAATACATACACTCATTCACAACTCACAACTAAAGATACACAAAAGAAAACCTCTAATTTAAAAAAAATATGTACAAAAGCACAGTAGTACCAAAAAAAAATGACAATCAATAATTACAAGCTACACATATCAACAAAATCAAAAAAACATTTTTAAAATGGCGAGCTGCCGTTTTTAGGTACCTATCCCCTACATTATTTAGTAACAAAGAAAAAAAACCAAACGCAACACTAAAAACCACAACTCTAAATCATTGTAAATATAAAATTAAACATATAGGATGGTCACGACAAATACAATATTAATAATTAATATCATCTCACTTGACGATAATCATTTAAAAAAATACTAAGTTTATTCAACACGTGGAACCTGATAAACATACTCTTTCGACCAATTTCACAGGACCCATACAAGAAAATAGTGCATAAAAACTCACCCGAGCCTCCACGGTGTAGGTTTGGGTCACACCTTCCATAATGACAGGGCGGAGTAGAGGAGCTTGAGATCCCGCAGTGTGGGTGTTCTCCCATAACAAAAAGAGCGGCAATGCAATGGGCCGTCAGGTCCACCGGTGGAGGAAGCTACAATAATTACGAAAAAGATTAATTTATCTACGCCGAAAAGTACAGGTTTATAAAACCATCATTACCCACCACGCTGCAAGGCGTGCGCGAAATTTTCATAAGGAAAAACGGAAACAACCAAAAATACAACAAATGTTTTCGTTATGTATATCGAAAAGAAAGTGAATATTAATTTCGTTTAACTAATAATTAGAGCTCAATGTAATATTGTTGTTCTCAAACGTGATTAGTAAACTTGAAAGACGATTTTATCGAATAGTCCAATACCTCATTTCAACGCGTTTTAAATTGAAACAATATAAAAAGTAATTACACGTTATCGCAATGTATAGCAAGTTCACGAATACCTAAAACAGGGTATAGACTATTTAATTTATAGAATAAACTTTCCATTTTAAAACAGATTTGAACTTGAAAATTACTAGAAGCGTATTTTATTGTAGGAAGATCTAATATACCGGGTGTTGTTGGAGGATTTGACAGGAATTTAGGTAAATGAATAATGAATCAAAAAGGGTAGATTTTAATGTAGTCGTAAAATGAACGTAACAAAGTATGTAGAAAACTGCACTTGCTTACTGAGTTGATCACCTCGATATTTGCACAGGCGATAGAATATTAGGGATCAGCTACGTCCTCGCGGCTTCCCCGAATACATAGATGCATTTCGGAAGTATAATCTCCCATCTTCCAACAAAAGCATATACGTAAGTGTATAAGAAATTGGGCTTATACCCGGGCATAGACCCAGGGTTTGGAGCGTAGACTCGTGTTTTGGGGTCATTTTGGGTAATTAGGATGCATTTCATTCTGTATGGGAATACCCATTAAAATTAATTTTGTTCGCAAACTGAGTAATAAATAATATGCATCTTTATTTCCATTCTCCACTTTAACGAATCGAAACATAACAACGCACGCCGACAAATTCTTTATGTTTACTGATGATTGTTGTATCTTTAATTCCTATTTTTAAATTTACGTTTTCGAGTTTGTTTTCTACATCTTTTTCTAGCCAATAGTTGGATATGTGCAGTATGTCCAGCTTTTCGATCTGCAAATATAACGGACTTTGTTTCCATGTAGATTTTTCTCATTTCGTCAATAACAAGTACGATTACCCAATATATTTCCTTCACCCGAATATGGTGCATTGTCTTTATGGGTTCGTTTTTCGTTTATTTTCTATTTAACAATCTTTTTATTACAGATGAATTCGAATTATATAATAAAATCAATGGGGGTTGTAGTACTTTAACGGCTTAAACTCGTACCGCTACTAAAACTAACTTACCCTATTTTTTAAAAAATGTGTAAGTATTACAATAAAAAATATATAAGAACTGCAATTCGACATTTATAATTAGTTCGAAATTAGACTTACTCTCTCTAAATGTAACGTACAAACTACTTCCATTCATCTTCCATAAATGGAGTATTATCGTAAATTATCTTCCACCTTTCACATTCCACCTTCCATAAAGGCAGATGTGTCGTCAGACGTTAGACGACACCCTCTAAGTTAGGTTAGTTTAGACGACTCCTCTCCCGGTTAGGTTAGATTAGCTTCGATATTTTTAAGTTACTTTATTCTTTTGTGATAAGGGTTTTAATATAACTTAGTTATTTATTAAACAAAATATCTGGTTTAAGAATTAAAAAAAAGCTTTTAGTTTCATTTATTTTAATTGATGATTAACTTTAAAAAATCTAACATTTTTTATGTAGCCCAACTCATTCATCAGAGGGCGTCAAATTATAGAGTGGTACGCGGAGGATTTTTGAGCTCATAGTGGTCCTCATTAAAACTTTTTAATTAGAATAATGCAACACCATTACACCTCTTTAAACTTTTAAAAGAGCTTGTATACAATTTGAAATAAGTTTGGTATCTGTTATAATCGGGTTATTATTCTTTATATAATAATAATCTTAGACTACTTCTCTCTCTTAGGAATTCTGACTTTCGTAACAGCTGGCATATAATGGTCATATTTACAATTAGACATGTGTAAATATTTATACCGTAGTACTCGAAATTTTAGTGCATCCTGTTTTCATTAACAAGAAGACTCGTTCTCTGTACTGTACATACATAAAATAAACATGCCAAGAAGAATTTATACGACCTGGTGCTTATTAAAATCAGGTCTTGATACACGTTTCCATATGGAGACATGCGGTTTGCATTTACATTTTTTTCTGCAGTAATGCAGTGATGCGTGACGCATGTATGTTAGGAAGTTCTGTAATAAAGCACTTAAAGAATTTGCAGGTACAAGCAGTTTGCAATCAGTTTTTTTGGGGATTGTCACCTTTCATTATTTATTCGTCCGTGGAAAAAGTAAATGTGGCGATGTGTATCTATTTTTTCACACATTTTCCTGGAAATCAGAATTTTGAGAAGTGTACGTCAGTCAGGGACCGCCACTGGATTATTTACCGCCCCTATGTAGATTATTTTTGTCGTCCTACCCAATAGTTGTACAAACTTGTTTGTTATCAAATGGATCAACATTTTGTTCTATGTGAACTGATTCGAGCAAGCTTTATATGCAAACTACTTAATTTATTAGTAGAAGCACCATTCAATACTTACAACAATAATCCCTTAAAGTTCAAAATAACAATATAACGTCATTAACAGTATTGTTATTTCACGATTGTTACTGTGCAGCAGTGCACACAGTTTAAAAAGTCACTGTTGGCGCGTTTGTTTCAGAAAACTTTTTAATAACGTGTTACGGTTTAAATTGACGCTAATTACCTTTATGAAATTTACTTTACCCCGGAGACGTAACAGTAACTTCTGCACCAACTAACTTTCAGTGGTGTAGGGTGCGTTCTATAAAAGTAAATTCAAATCTTTTTAGATGTATACAAACTTTAACACTTTCACACCTGGGAGAGGTTTCTGAACTTTCCGTCGCATACAATTTGTTGAGCGCCAACCCACCTGGGTTTTGGTCTTACTAGACGATGGGTGATTTAATAGAAGACTAAATGGGTATTTCTTCCTGCGACACAAGTTGATGCAACTTGTGTACACGTTTTTGTTACCTACTAGTTTAAATTAAGCACAAACAATAATAAAACTGCAAGGCGCTCACCTAACCTATATTATTAAATATGAATTTCACAGTTGTTCCGTCCAACCCTACATATATTCATTTAGTTTCTTTATACTATTACTATAAAATTTAAGTTTATTTGTTAATGGTAATATCTGCTCTTTTATTTAAATTTGATAAACCCGGCCGCGTTATCACATTCAATGTTTTATCTTGTTTGCCATATGTTTGGTGACTGCGCGGCCTAACACAGTCTATTGTCACCGCTTGGACAATAAGTTTCTGTTTCAGAGGTCAGTTCCCGTATAGGACTGCCTAACCGCTTTATACTATTTTTCGAGTATAGTAATAAGTGTTCTGGATCCAGGAATCTTCACCGCTCTAACTGGACATTAGGTAAGAATATTGAAGGCCGCATTTGTTTAATATCCGTTTTGGTTGTACTCCCGTTTTTCTCTCCTGAGTATCTTTTTATGTACTCAACAACAGCACTTAACAAACACAATCGAAACAAATAAACTAAAATTTATTCTTAATTGGCCTAATTACGTGTATCTAAAGGAAAAGGAGCATCTTAGATTTATTTAATTATGTATACCCAACCAATTTGACTAGTGCATATAAATTTACACGAATATAATGGTGGTGCTTGTTTATATTAGAAATTGCTATTCTATTACGCTTTTAACAAAGCGTGTACAAACTTAAAAGCCTGCATACCAATAGATTTGATGAAAATAATAAAATATACATCAATAGTATATATAGCAGGTGGAAAACAAAAATTTTATCACTTACAGCTTGTTGAGTATCGGTAATCCATTTATCCAACTATTGTTAATGAAAAATATCCACTCTAGAAACTTTTGCAATGTAACACTTTTCGAATTCGCCATTTCTTTAGCGTTTGGGAGTTGCTTCATACAAAACCAGAATTCAAGGTTACCGTTACGAATTAAAACCGCTTCGCCCATCCGACGATGGTGCTTGTTTCTCGACTAACTCAAGATAAAAGCTTGTATTGAAAGATTTGAATGAATCCGAATCATCCCTTCCGTTATGATATGTCGATATTTGTAGGTTATATTATTTCAGAGGCTTTGATTTGATTATTTGTGATGCTACCCCACATATATCATGCTTCCATTTATTGATTTTCGTGCTTTATGTTGTAGTAGCCGGGCCTTTATTAATTTAAACTGCACTACACGTACTTCACGTCAATAACTAGAGGTCCGCTACTCCCCGTCTTACTATAGACCAATTGCCCTTCTCCCAACCATTGATAAACTCCTCGAAAAACATATCCTACAGAAAATCCAAATCTATATCGAACACTACTCCCTGATATCCAGTAACCAACATGGATTTCGTCACGGTCACAGCGCAAAGCAAACCATTCATTCCCTAATTAGTAAAGTCTAATCAACGCAACATAAATATGTCCTAGCTATATTTCTTGACTTCCGCTTCTCTTGTGATTCTCTTTGATGGTCCAACATCTTTAGTCAACTAAAATTACTACAATTCCTTTCCTATATTTTTAACATTTTTAAATCCTACCTATCTTCTCACACAGCCACGCTCAGTATCAATTACTTCTCAACTACTCCCTTACTCCAAGACTATTCTCAAAGGTTCGTCATCTGACCAACTGTAAGAATTGGATATTTGAGAGTGCATGGAGTGACAAGTACATGTACCCAAACTACTCTTCAATTTTATTATTTTGTTTTCTACAATCACTGCATTAGTTTAAAGCTCAAAAACAGTATAAAGTACAAACCTTAACAATTACTTCAACTAATATATAATTTTCTCTGTAGTGAAAAAATTTGACAAGTCAAAAAACAAAACCAATGCCTTTCTGATTAACCCAGACTTTGTCAAATAAAAGCACAAAATAAATATAAAATTCAAATTGCTCTAGCAACACCAACCTTGTAGAACTTATCCAATACAGATACCTTTGCCTACGCTGTTGACCTGACCTTTCTGATCCGTGGTAATTCCCGTCTATAGTTAAAATATATCCTAATATCCTAAGAGATTATGTGCAGTCCTAGTCCATCTTAAACAAACGACTTATCTCCCTTACCAAATCGAAAACATTACTTCTGTAAGGTTTTCTACACCCCCGTCGTAGTCCTTAAATTCACATTCTAGAAACACCTCTGACTTTCTCCAAACCCGTTTCCTACCATTGAATCCACTTAGAGTCACGTCTAAAGATGCACACTCATCTACAAAAATACGATCCAAAACTACACTCATCCTATACAACATTTAACAACCCTTGCAAAAATCTATCCAATTAACACAAACCACAAGAAAATTGATTCTAAATAACATCATCATACCCATTATCCGCCACGGCGTTAACTACTGGTTCTCACTAACCAGACCCACCTCTCCAAGCATTTTTAACCACATAATGCACCCGTACCTTTTATATATATATTCTGCTCTTTCCGTGCCACCTCCACTGCGACCGTATGCACAATTCTTTAAAAATCCCCACACCCAATCCAGCTGAACTCCGCGCTAAAGTTCGTAACTTCAAATTCCATCGCCCTATTCATGATGAAACCTTATACCCGGCTGCATATCGTAGCATTCCCACCACTGAAATCAAATCTCGCATATACAACTTTCAACTCCATGCCTCAATCATTCTGGTCTCACTCTGATACCGGCAGATATACCTTTCAAATTTACCCTTCTATTACTAACATTCCCAATCGCATCCAACGCTCCAGCAGAACAACCATTCTATTCCTTACCGACCATGGAAAGTTCCGACAAGTTACATTTTCTTTATATAATCTTCTCTCTGCTGTCCCTGCAATCAAAATGCACCGGAAACCTGCGACCATCTACCTCTCTACTCCAGTCTAACCCCCCCCCCCTCTGCAACAAATTTAAACAAATGCTAAACCTCGACGCATTCTCTCCACTACACGACCTAAATTTTCTCGTCCATAATTTTCCCCTACCTTTAAATGACTTCCCCCATGAGATCCTTAACACAACCCCCCCTACACCCTCCTCTTAACCCCTAACTTGCGGCTTATTAAGAGAGAAAATTGACTGCATCGGAGCCCTTAAATTCTTTTCTTCTGAAGCTTTCACTCTGCAAGGTTTATCTTTGTGCCCCGCAGGTCTTATGCCGCCGCTACCTGTATCCTTCTGGAATTGTTTCCACCCTAGGTTTCCTGCCGCCTAATACTTCAGGTATGAAAATGCTTTGAAATTAAGCGTCTCGTCATTGACCTTCAGATTATTTTACGATATCGTGCATCGAGGGTGCATTGCCTTTACGAATGCTCCACCTGAAAGTACTACATTGGCCACCAAGCAATTTTTTTTGCCTGGAAATTTTGAATTTTGCCGAATGCTTGTTGTTCCAGGCAAGGTAAGGATCTTTAATGTGTGCGACAACACTCACACACGGAACCTACATTTTACCAGTCATCCGAAAGAAGGCGTATTTTTGTGAAAAATGCTCGCCTAACATTTTTTAAGCGGTCCGTGTCGAGAATCGAACCCGGAACCACCTTAGGTTTCGTAGTCACACGCAAACCAACTAAACCACGAAGCCGTTCTTAAGTTTACGACCTCCGCTGTTTACTATGAATAGTAATGATATACTCTAAATTTAAAAAGCAAATTAAAGCGTTTTATTTTCTACTTTGAAATGCGACAGACCATTAGAGGTTAGTTATTTTAAAATTAATTGCTGTTAATCGTATTTGCTTGATTCAAGCGTATATATTATAAAATAAAAATAAATATGAATGTGTGGAGGCTGTTGACATACTGTCGATTTATTTATGGTTACGGAAGATATTATGACTTTCATAAGTTTGCGTGTTTGAGGAATTTATTGCGATAGTTAATTTAAGCCTTTCGACGAAAATATTCGCGACCACGGTTGTTGGCGTATGATTATATGTACCTTTTACACCTACGTATCTAAACTGTATAATTGCTCTGCGTTGCTTTTTTTGTCCCAAAATTTGATTTTTCATTACTCGACTTAATTAGAAAGTAATAATTATTGTAATCCACTTTGTAAGCTAATTTTTACATATGTTTTGAATATCCTAAGAATGCGCTTCGAAACACAATAAATTTATTTGTATCAACAATTAAGAAATATCCATACCTAATTATATTCCTACCTTTCTTTTGATGAGCCATCCATATAATTTTGTAGGGACGGCTCCGTGGATCAGACAGGTTCGCGTTTGACTGTTGATCCGAAGGTTCCGGGTTCAATTCCCGATACGGACCGCTTCATAATCATTTTGTTTTCGACCATACTTAAGGTCGGTTTGACGCAACTCTAACTTCTTTTCTATTCTGTGCTAATCAAAAGCTCTACATACCCTTCACAACCTAAATTTCTAATAATTTGACTAATATAGCTTGGTTTAGGTCTTCCTATACTCTTCTATCCTTTTCTTATCTACCTGGCTCTACATAGATATTAGCAACCTGATGGTTGTTAAAGAACTCCAACGGACCGCTTGGAAAATGTTAAGCGAGCATTTTTCACAAAAATACATCCTTGTTCGGATGAGAGGTAAAATGTAGGCCTCGTGTATGAGTGTTGTCACGTACGTTAAAGATCCGTACTTTGCTTAGAACAGCAACGGTTCGGCAAAATTCAAAATTTTCAGATAAAAAGAACTCTTTTCCTGGCAATGTCATTCTTTCGGGTAGAGCATTGGAAAGTCTTATGTAAGGGATGATTTTGTAGGTTCTAAATGAGGATGCGCGTGTTTTTGTTTAACACGTGTCTTCCTGTGTGTAATTGGGCACTTTAATGTATCAAGGTCGTTAGCGTATACGCAGTAGCGCACGATGTACGATTGCTGTACGTATACGTATCTTTTATGCCGATAGATACGCATGCTTGCGCGTACTTGTATAAGTGAGGACGCCTTTGGTGCTGTTGCTTGCGAGTGCGCGCCTGGTTGTGGGAGCGTCCGTGTTGTAATAGGCAAACCCATGCGTATAGACCTACGTTTAAACGCATACGTGATCATTTGGGTGGGTGCCTGATTGTGTAAATGGGTTTCTGCGCGCGCTTGTGCGAAATTGCGGCTTTTACGAGTGCTTGGTGTGTAAGTTAAAACTCGCAATTGGGATGTTCTTTCATGCAAAAGTGTGCATACGCCGTTGTAGTTCACTGAGTTAAT
Source organism: Platerodrilus igneus (assembly GCA_036346225.1). Classification (NCBI taxonomy): domain Eukaryota; kingdom Metazoa; phylum Arthropoda; class Insecta; order Coleoptera; family Lycidae; genus Platerodrilus; species Platerodrilus igneus. Next base: position 8,418,088 of record JARFIW010000565.1, read on the forward strand.
GGCAGGGGATTGGGTGTATATTCACGTGCACATGAGCGGGTATATACGTTTTTGAGTTTGTATAAACGAGAATGACAGTGTAAACCTACGAGAGTAAATGCGCAGGAAGTCATTGCATGTGCGACTACAAGCATATGGGGGCGTTAGAGTAGTTGTTGATTATGGAAATATGCATATTGTATCACTGCGTTCGCGCGTGTGAATGTGTTTTAGTGTGAAAAGAAGGCGTACACATGTGTACTGGTGTGGGTGCTTATGTGTATGTATAACTAGAGGTAGATGCGGTTGTAGCGTTAGTTTTGAAGTAGTCGATATATATTTTGTTACCGTCTCCTCAACTCTTATTTAATTAGTTTTTAAAGTTCAGTCGTACAAATTTCTGTGATATTATAAAGTAATAACGCTTACAGTTTAGACCTCCGACGACCAACTTTTCTCAGGATCTCGGTAGTTCGCTTTCCTCAAATTTCTGTGTTGTTGTTGTCCCCAATATCTCTGTAGTGCCCTAAAGGAGAAAGGTAAGACGATAGGAACTATAAACTCGAGCACTACTTCGAAACACGTGGTAACACACTCTGAAAAACACAACCACTTTCGTAAATTCCGGTACTGAGGTATTCAATTAAAGTTCGTGTAGTTACCCCATCGTCCCAACACTTATTCGTCCCTTCCGGAATTGGTTTATTCAAACCGGCTGATGCCTTACAACCAATTAAAATAGAGAATTTTGTCAGTTCAATATTCGAGTTCACATAATTTTCCCGAGAGCGATAAAAATCCTCGAAACGGTATCTTAATGTTTTTAGGCATATTAGAACCCCTTTATTTTTACAACTTAAATAATAATTTATAAAATAACCAGAACCAGATTTAGGAAGCAGAAGCCATTCCTTTACTTTTATTCAAAATACCATATATTTAATAAATATAAGAGATGGAAATAATAAAATAAGTTTAAAAAAAGAGCCAGGGACATTCTGCGGTCGGAGCGTGGAATGTCAGAAATATGAACCAAGCAGGTAAGCAGGGTAACGTGAAAATTGAAAGGATAGATTAACATTAGACGTTAGTAGGGATTAGCGAAGTTCGATGGCGGTGAGGGGGGTGGAACGCAGACTTTAGGGTAATTTATACAGGATCAAAGGAAGGAAGTTCGGGCGTAGGAATAGTTATGAGAAAAAAGACAGGACTATGTGTAGAAAACTACTTACAAAAGAACGAAAGAGTTCTCATGCTTAGATTAGAATCTAAACCTGTAAATACAGTAATAATACAAGTATACATGCCCACCTCTAGCTACAATGAGGAAGAGGTTAAAGCGATCTACAAAGATATCGAAATCATACCAAGATGCGTAAAAGGACATGAAAATTTAATAACTACGGGCTGTTTTAATGCATTGGCAGGTGAGGGTAGGGAAGTAGCGATAGTAGGTTTATTTGGTTTCGGCACGAGAAACGGCAGGGGAAATAGCCTGGTAGAATTTTGCGACAAAAACAATTTAACCATCACAAACACATTATTTGAACATCATGCTAGAAGACGATACATGTGCGAGATGCCAGGAGATATAGGAAGATATCAAATAGATTAAATTCTTGTTAGACAACAGTTTAGAAATCAAGTAAGAGATTGTAGAAGCTACCCAGAAGCAGATATAGACACTGGCCGCTACATCATAATTATGAAAGCCGCTCTTAAATTTAAATTTTTGAAGAAAAAAAACGGAAAAAGGCACTTTAACTTTGAGAAACTAAAAGATTTGAAAAAAGGTCAAATGAATTTCTGAAAGACGATTTCTGATACTAAGGAAGTGGATATTACAAGCAGAGATAGGAAAAATGAAGTAGAGGTAGACTGAGATCGGACTTTTGCACACAGATAGTGATAGATGCAGACTGTGCAAGTTTCGGGGAAATGTGTAGGTTAGTTTGGAATAGGAAACAATGGGGGTACGTGTGTAACCAGTTCCAGGACCGAAGATCTAATGATGATGAAGAAAGTAGAAACAGAATGGAGTAACATTAAATCCAGCTTAAACATGGTGTCAGAGATATTCTGGGGTATACACAAAAAGATAATAAGAAACCATGGATAACAAAGGATATTCTAAATTTAATACGAGAAAGACGAAAATACAACAACAGAGCAGAGGAGGCATGAAAACAGATATAGAAAACCATAAAATGGGAAATTATTCGTAAATGCAGGAAAGTTTAAGAACACTGGATTGATGAAAAATGCAAAGAGGTACAAACTAAGATGGAAATAGGAAAGACAGACGAAGCATACAAACTAATTAGAATGAATTTTAGGGATATGAAACCGTATAGCAAAAATACTAGGGACGCGGGAGGAGATTTATTGAAAATGTAGAGAAAGTGGTTAGAGGGGAAGAATATATAAGGAATTTATATGCAGGACAGGAACTAACAGCACTATAACAGGAATCAGACTTTGAAAAGGATTTCTTGGGACATCCTATAGTTAGAGTTGAGTTTGAATGAGCATTAAAGGCTCTGAAAAATGGTAAGGCACCGGGTATAGATAAGATGCAAGCAGAAACTATAAAATCCGCTGGACAAGCAGTAACAGAACGACTCTTCTAACTAGTAAACTATATTTATGAATCAGGTGAGATTTCAAACGTAGCATCATAATCACTATACCAAAAAAGAGCGGTGCAGATAGATGTCAAAATTTTCGAACAATAAGTTTGACACCACACGTGTCAAAAATATTAACTAGAATTGTATATAGACGAACGGAAAAATGGACTGAAGGAATACTAGGAGAAGATCAATTTGGGTTTAGAGGAAACGGGGGAACAAGCCTATTCTTAAAAGTACATATATTATTGCTTTCTTTAACATGTGCAAGCAACATGTTAATTGATTGAAACACCTTAGAATAATGATCGCATGGTACTTTTATTTTTGGTTCTAGTGATGTACAGGTTTTCCTTGTTTCGTGTATTGTAGTTATGCACATCTTTATAATGTATTACATATTTATTTAAATTTATTGGCAAATTGCCGTTTGTTTATTTGTACACAAACACCATACTGATAAAAAGCAATCTTTCAGCAATTGGGTATACAATTTAACATTTCTAATATGTTCTTTATGAGCGAACACCTATCACATCGCAGAAAAACTCGCATAGCACGATTTTGAAGTTTCTGTATTGATTTGATACTGTTCTTGTAGACTAAGTTTAATAAATTACCACAATACTCAAAATGTGGCTAACAAACTGACATATATTAACAATTTTGAGTAAGTTGATAAGTTTCTTGTAATTCTTGAAAAGAAAAATAGTTTTGTACATATTGTTTTAATAAACCTATAGTGACTTTTACCTGTTAACTGACTCTATAATATGCCCTAGATATTTCGTTTCCTTAACTACTACAATTTTTGTACTGCCAATATTAATATTAACTAGATCTGCATTAATATTGCCAAGTTTATATCTAGTCGTAATAATCATGGCGTGTGTTCTTTTGGTATTGTCTTAATTTATTAGTTTTTAAATGCCCACTTACTTTTTGCAATGTTGTATTCATTTTTGGTGTTGCATATTCAAGTTTCACATCATTAACTGCAAGTAGTGTGTAGTATGAAGTAACATGTTCGACGTCTTAAATGAATCACGAATTTATATATGAATGAATGAATCGTTCTAATCAAGTTCCGGCTTTTATATTAAAATTTTGACTACGTTACTTTTTCCATACCATTCCAGATTTAATTGGAAGAATTAGTCATCACTGATGTAAGAATTTACAAAAATGTCGGCATTTAATGCTCGATTAATGTCAAGCTACGTAGTTTATGACCATCATAAAAGCGTCGTCGGCCTTTATCTAGTTTACAGAGTTAATTTGCTGTTAAAGTTTTATGACGTTTTAAAACATTTCTTAGTAGAGAATAACATATTTGAAAATTCTTTATTAATCCCGAGAATCCGTGAAAAACTCTTTATTTAATTTTTAAAATATACAGCCGCGGGATAATTATTAAAGTACGCGTTTGCTTTTTTATGGTTGATTGATAAACTAATAAAGTTGCCAATTTCAGTAATTAAATCTTCATATGCTTGCAAATGCAAAATAGATTTTCATCTTAATAATTGTAACAAAAGAGATCGGTTTTTAATGTAAATAAAGCGAGTTTGTATACTCAAAATTATTTATTTATTGATTAATTAATAAAGGCGGTAAATTAATATTGTTCTTACGCGGATTAAATCGCTTAATGATTGTAACATACACGGGAGATATAGAATGATAGGGCACCAGTTAAGACATGATGGACTATTTAGTAGGGTCTTAGATTATAGACTACCAAATAAAAATAGAGTAGAAAGGCCTAGACAAAGGTATATTAGTCAAATTATTAGAGATTTAGGTTGTGAAGAGTGTGTAGATCTTTTTAAACTAACTCAGAATAGAAAAGAATTTAGAGCTACGTCAAACCGACCTTAAGTAAGTTCGAATACAAAACAAAAAAATAAATAAATAAAAATCAGTTAACTAAATGTCACCATGACATAACTCACAATTAACCGGAAATGAAATGAATTCTAATGCATCTTTTTGCACAGAAAATTAAATTAGTATTAAAATATATTTTATCTCTTAGCAATGAAAACTCGTTTTGATTAAGTAGACATTATTCACACACGCAGAAATATATTTCGCTTTGCTTTTATATCTACACACAAGATTTGTGTTTTAATTGCAAAGAAGTACGCTTGTATTATACAGGGTAGCACAATAAATGTTCGGAAATTTCAATATTTCCTGTTTTTTTCTATTTGGGTGGATTTTATTTATGGTATTTGGGTTTCAATGACCTCTCGTGACCTGTTTATCACATCAGTATATATATATATATATATATATATATATATATATATATATACAGTGCTTCCCAAAAGTAACGGATAAATTCGATTAAATGATTATTGACAATTTCTGAGTAAAAAGCTCCGACACGTCGATTTTTATTTTTAAATTGTCATTTAATTATATAATTTTTAACCCCCCACCCTTCAACCCTAAGCGCTAGCATCCCCTACTTAAAAATAAAAATTTAAATGGCAATGTACCCCTTGTGATACCTCAATTAATAGCATTTTTCATGCAGAAATAAAATTTTACAGAAAATGCTAAATCGGTTGATAAATAACTGTTTTATTCAATAAAAACTTATTCGCTTAAACTGCCAATTATCGGGGATGCCTTGACAAACAAAATGTTTGTAAAGTGTCAAATAAGTTTAGTGAAAGTACGTTAGTTAAGTGCGTGTTGCTTGTTTAATAATAAGTCAGTTTTATTCAATAAACAAAACTTGAATAAAAAACAAAAACAAATCCAATTTAAATTAAATGTTCAAACTGCTGTCCGTTAGTGGCTAGGCAGTATCCTAATCTAGAGACAAACTCTTGTTGAACTTTGTTTACTATCTGAGGGGAAATTAAGCGAATTTCATTCCGAATTCTCTGCTTTAACTCGTTTACGTTTTGAGGCCTATTCAGATACACTTTAGATTTTAAATAACCCCAGAGGAAATAATCCAAAGGGGTTAAGTCGGGAGACCTAGCGGTCCATTCAATTTGTCCTCGTCTACCAATCCACCTCACAGGAAATACTTGGTCGAAATATTCCCGTACTGGACGTGCATAGTGGGGAGGCGCACCATCTTGCTGTACCCAAATACTGGGATGAGGTGATTCAGGATCTTCTGCGTTCAGATGTAGTTCCGCTAAAGCCCGAATTAATTCAAATTGGAGAAAATTTAGATACTGTTCTCATTGAATGTTCTTTCAAAAAAGTACGGTCCAATAACTGTATTATCCACTAACCCCACCCAAACATTCATCTTTTGTGGAAATTGTGTATTTGCTTCCATCATCCAATGCGGATTTTCATCAGCCCAATAACGGCAATTCTACTTATTAACGGTACCATTGAAATAAAATGTTGCCTCATCCGAAAACATAATATTTCCTTCCAATCCAGGATTTTCATTGCAAAGTTCCATCATTGTCTCACCAAATTGCGCTCGCCTCAAAATCATCATCTGATAACTCTTGCACTTTGTAAGGGTGAAACCTTTGCTTACGGAGAATTCTATGAACTACACTTTTTGATGAATTTAACTGTGAAGCGACTCCCGCAACGCTTGAATGTGGATTTTCCTGCACAAATAGCAAGACATCCAATTCTGAATCTTCATCTAAAGCTGATGGACGTCCATCTTTAGATTTATCGCGTACGTGTCCAATATTCTGAAATTTATTTTCAATTCGGATTATCGTTGATTGCGAGATTGGGGAGAGGTCTGGATGAATTACATTGAATAAAATTCGAACTTCTTTGTGCGTTCGAATTCTATCTCCAAAGCCAATCATTATTAAAATTTCAATCCTTTCGGCTTCGTTAAGTCTCGTTTTTCTGACTTATTATTAAACAAGCAACACGTACTTAACTAACGTACTTTCACTAAACTTATTTGACCCTTTACAAACATTTTGTTTGTAAAGGCATACCCGATAATTGGCACTTTAAGCGAATAAGTTTTTATTGAATAAAACAGTTATTTATCAACCGATTTAGAATTTTTTGTAAAATTTTATTTCTGCATGAAAAATGCTGTTAATTGAGGTATCACAAGGGGTACATTGCCATTTAAAATTTTTAAGTAGGGGATGATAACGCTTAGGGGTTGAAGGGTGGGGGATTAAAAATTATATAATTAAATGACAATTTAAAAATAAAAATCGACGTGTCAGAGCTTTTTACTCAGAAATTGTCAATAATCATTTAATTGAATTTATCCGTTACTTTTGGGATGCACTGTATATACAGGGTGAGTTTTTAGTGTGGCAACGGTCGATAACTCCGTTATTATAAAAGCTGCATAAACCAAATTTGGAGGCATATTAGGCATGCCTAAGGTGCACATTTTAAAAATATTTGCAAGCATACAGGGTGTTTCATAATTCCAGGGCATATTAAACTTATATTTTTTTAAATGGAACACTCTATATATTATTACATTTTTGAAAAGCCCATAAAAAGTGCTTTAATTTGATATGAAATTGTATCTGTCTATTCTTTTTAGTTTTTGAGATATTCAACTGTTTTTAGAACAAATGACCCTGATTAGATACATTGCCACTGCACTAATACACAACTTATGTTAATTTTCAAGATGCAGAAAATTTTACTATATACCATAGTATATTTGTAATTATCACTTTTTTGAAAATTCTTCACAGTATACAGGGTGTGTCAGGTTTCGCAAAATGCAATTTTTATAATTTTTTTTAAATGGCACCCTACCAATTTTATTGCTACAATGGATAGTTCATTAAGTGTCCTTTCATTTTTGTTAAGCATTCCCTATACCTAAATCCATTACTTTCTGAGATATTTTGATTTTCTTCAAATTTTAAGAATGTTTTTAATTTACATAACTAAAAATAACTTACTATTGGAGAATATTATAAAACAATTAATACATTTTGATTAACAATTAACTACACTTATCCAATAACAATTTTCACTAAAGATATAACAACCTACAATAATACGCTATCAACAGAATTCTGTCAGATCAACAATATGCATTTTATAGAAAATGTTCAAACAGGAAATCAGGCAGGCTTTGAAAAAAATAACAATTACAATCAAAATGTCATTTAGGTTTATTAATTGTAGTGTGTTGTCATTTAACACATTATCAGTTCTGTTTTAAATGTAATCTTTGAAGGAGTTTCCAAAATAAATTTTACAGTGGAAGAACAAATAAATATAATTTGGGTATTGGGAGAAATTTTAAGAAATTTCCTACTTCCATCAAGAATATACCAAGAGAGATATCCTGTTAAATGACAACACACTACAATTAATAAACCTAAATGACATTTTGATTGTAATTGTTATTTTTTTCAAAGCCTGCCTGATTTCCTGTTTGAACATTTTCTATAAAATACGTATTGTTGATCTGGCAGAATTCTATTGATAGCGTATTATTGTAGGTTGTTATATCTTTAGTGAAAATTGTTATTGGATAAGTGTAGTTAATTGTTAATCAAAATGTATCAATTGTTTTATAATATTCTCCAATAGTAAGTTATTTTTAGTTATGTAAATTAAAAACATTCTTAAAATTTGAAGAAAATCAAAAATATCTCAGAAAGTAATGGATTTAGGTATAGGAATGCTTAACAAAATGAAAGGACACTTAATGAACTATCCATTGTAGCAATAAAATTGGTAGGTGCCATTTAAAAAATTATAAAATTGCATTTTGCGAAACCTGACACACCCTGTATACTGTGAAGAATTTTCAAAAAAGTGATAATTACAAATATACTATGGTATATAGTAAAATTTTCTGCATCTTGAAAATTAACATAAGTTGTGTATTAGTGCGGTGGCAATGTATCTAATCAGGGTCATTTTTCTAAAAACAGTTGAACATCTCAAAACTAAAAGAATAGATAGATACAATTTCATATCAAATTAAAGCTCTTTATGGGCTTTTCAAAATGTTATAATATATAGGGTGTTTCATTTAAAAAAATATAAGTTTAATATGCCCTGGAATTATGAAACACCCTGTATGCTTCCAAATATTTTTAAAATGTGCACTTTAGGCATGCCTAATATGCTTCCAAATTTGGTTTACGTAGCTTTTATAATAACGGAGTTATCGACCGTTGCCACACTAAAAACTCACCCTGTATATATATATATATATATATATATATATATATATATATATATATATGTATATTAAATGCTTTAATGGGTTTGAGGTCAGCTGGTAAAAAGAAAACTTTTTTATAATGCCTAAATTTTCGGATATATTTAATCCTTGATCACAGGCTTCTAAAAATGTTACACAAAACTAGGCTAAATTATATAAATATTAATTGAACTTACAAGATGAGTTGTTTTAAAAAATTAACATCGAAGTATTAAACATAACTTTTTAGTTTTTTACTTTTAAATGTAAGAAGGATATATAATTTGTATAAGAAAAAATGTAAAAATAAAAATTAAAAATTATGTCAGATTTTGAAATATTTCAAATTTTCTGTTTTAATAGGATACCTGATACCTTTGTTTAATGTATATGTTATGTTGTATGTGATAGTTGTTATTTGTATGCGTGTGCGTTTGTGTGTGTGTGTGTGTGTGTTTGTTTGTGTGTGTGTGTGTGTGCGTGTGTGTGTGTGTGTGTGTGTGTATGTGTATGCGCAAGCGTTAAGTTGTATGGTGTGTATGTGTCTATGTCTTTATAACGTTAAACATATTAACAAATATTACATTAGGTACGTAGTTATGTTTTAAAATTAAATAAATATGTGTAAATCGAGCTCAAACCACTAATATCAGTTTTTTTATTTATACTATCTTTTGCACTAAAAATGTGATACATTTCAAGAAATAGTCTTTTTTGTTTATCTTTCTCTAATTCTAAAATTTTTGGATTTTTGAAATCTATTCTGTGATCTAAATTAAAATATATTATATTATATATATACATATATTATATATGTATATATATATATATATATATATATAATGACGTGATAAGGGGTTGAAACCTATATTCTACAAATAAATCCTACCAAAATATAAAAGAATCCGGAAAAAGTAGAAATTTCCATAAATTCATGCTTACGTCCTGTATAATACTAGCGTACTTTTATTCATTGATGTAAAAGCGAAAGATGCAATTGCGTGTGTATAAATAATCACCCTATGTGATATAAGCGTATTGTAAATACATAGCAAATAGTGTAAGCCGTATATGTAAAATAATTATTTTTTTTAGATACCTTAAAATTCTAATTGATCACTCTAAAATAAATAATTTCGTGTATTTAAAACCTCAATTTTAATCTTATTGTACTAAAACACGTTTTGCTGTAAAAGCAAATATTTTCTATAAGAATAGCATCTGGTTTGAATTAAAATGCAATTAAAGCTTTAATTAATTAACCATCGTATAGCATACAAATATTTTAAATAAAACATGTTCTCGTATTTTCGAGAGGAATTGAGAAAAATACGTCAAATTCGCATGAACTAATTAATAAAGAAACGTTTATTCCAAGAAGCGTCCTGAACACTTCAAACCCAGAAAATGTAATAGAAATTGATAAGAAATATTTATGATCTTTCGCATTCACTGTACGACAGAAGGAGGCCGCGAACATTAACCTTAGGTATTAAATAAAGTGTATCACAGCACTTTTTTAGAGACACTTTTAACGCGAGGCCATTTTCACAGCACTCTTTCAGCGACGCTCAACGCGGCGTTGTCACAGCACTCTTTTAGCGGCGCATCCAACGCGAGGCCTTATCATATCACTCTTTTAGCGGCACTTTAACGTGCTGCCAGTTACCACGTCACTCTTTCAGCGACGCTCCAACGCGGGGGTGTCACAGCAATATATATATATATATATATATATATATATATATATATATAATAGCTAAGAAGAATAATCCACATTTGGAATGCAAATGCATGTTTATTAATATATATTAACAGATATAAGATGACATGAAAACCCAACTTTATTATGTAAAGTTGAATTACCATTTCAAATCGAACTAGTAATTGAAACCGCTAAAGGAACAGCTACAGTAAGATTTGAACCTGCGACTATTGATTTTCGTCACATTCTAACCGAAACGTATTAAAAGTAGTAAAATGTTTTAAAATCTTTTTTACTTTACATACTCAAATGCTTCATGCTTAGATAGGTAGGTATATTATTTTTATAGTAAATTTGCAAATGTATGATAGCTCTTTATAAGGGAGGTATTCAGCTGAATTGTTAAATATTCTAAATGTTTTTTACAATTATTTTGATATAGCGATTCATAAAGTAAAGTACTTCCCATTAACAATCAATAAAAATGTAAAGAGTGCTACCTCCTTGATGACTTGTCAGTATATTGATTATATCGCCATTTGCATAATTGAATTGATCTTGTCTGTTTAAGTTCTTACTATGACATATTAGTTTCTGATGACTAGTATAAATTCCTATAAAACAATACATTATCTAATAACTGCAGGGAGTTCTCAATCTTCATTTGTCATGGTGTGCAGGGTGCTGAACCCAGATGTTAGATCCTTTAAACTATTTTAATGATGTACTAATCTGTCCGATCATTCTTGTTACCTTGGCACATAACATTTTTATAAATTGGTTTAATATTGTGTAACGCACAATTTATTATTCATTCTATAATTTTTTATCTGACATTCCATTTTGTAGCGTTTATAATAAATGTTAATTCATTGGTTTGTTACTTATATAAATATATTTTAAAGTCACTATATATGCCTTGAAGACAATGCATTTTCTTAGAAAGCATGTTATTTCTTAATTTCATTGAAAATTGAATTGTTTAAAAGCAGATATGCAGGGTGAATGACTATTTGGTTGTTTTCCAAATTGAAGTACTTTTAAGAGAAGGATGATGTGCTAAAGAAAAATGCGTTTTTTCAAATACTTAAGAAATTTTTTGAAATTTAAGCAATTAGATATTATATCAACGTTTATTAGATATTTTTTAAACACGAATTTTGCTTACTTATGCTCGTCTAGCTGTAACGCCCATCTGATATTCAAACATTTATGCATGATGTTGAAGATATATGTTTATTTAAGAAGTTTGCATCTTGTGCAGTCTTTCACATTTCAAAATTATTTAATACCATATTGTAGACTTCAAATTATTTCCTTAGTTATTACATTACATCAAAGTACGGTAGTATATCGCGTGCTCGTCTAGACGGAGCAATAGATTACACAGAAATGACAGGCAAACATTAATTTATTTTTCAACATGTAAATTATATATAATTCTGCTTACCTTTTGACCATCTATATGTTTAAGTTCTAAGGTGATAGCAATTAATGAATCCTTTGTAGTACGACATTTTTGCCAAGCTAAAATAGTAATGGTATTGTTGTTTGTCTACGTATACCTAATCGTGTGTCTAAATTCTCTTGTACAACAGCTTTATTCGTGGACTTCGTTGATCTCACCTACAACATTCAAAGGAACAGATAACAGATACGATGCGGATAAGAAGGGAACCGACTGGAAAACTCTATATATTAAAGCACTACTGCGACAGTTCCTGTCACGTTTTGAATGAATCTTGATGCTCGTTGTTTCCAACTTGAAAATCGGTCACTTGTGTGTATCACGTTCTCGTTGGTGGAGAACAATGGGGCATACCCATTTCAAACCGTGGGAAATGTCTATACCGCAAAATCACATGATAGTAACGGACTGTTTCCTATAAAGGGAAGTCTGTCCAGATTAATATGCTTAAATACCCTAGATGCTAAAAATATTTTACATGTATAATATACTTAATTAATAATTAGAAATCTCCTAACATAAGTATTTACAAAAAGTACCTTACAACGAATTATTATTGAAATAATGCGTGAAGCAATTTGAAGCCTATCATAGTAACCAGTATCAAGAAGATGATACGCTATTGACATCTAGCAAGATATAGTGCAAGCTTTAGTATTTATTCTTCACTACAAAGAAGTTGGAACGCTTTATTTTGGACAAGTACACTTATCGTTCAAAAACTGTGTGTATCTGTTAAGTTTTGTTCTTTCGTAAGGAGAGCACGTGGTAAATATTTTTTTCTTGCATCGACTTCTATTATTGGCGGTAAGTTTTGTTTACTCATTTTTTATATTGGTATAAAATAAGTTTGTAAAAATACCTAACTACATAATTACGTCAAAGTGAGGTTTATTGAGCTTTATTTCGCTGAAAAGCACGATGTACTCAAACGAGTACACTGGTAATATAAAAACAAATTTAGATTTGTTATTTTATTACAGATATGGATTTTCATCATGCTGTTGGTGTAAGACAGTTTTATGGAAAGAGATATGTAGGCTTACCTTCATCATTCGAAGATTTGAAGCTTCTAATTCACAATCTGAAGTTGATACAATTTTAATTCCACCATAACCTGTCGTTGTAACCGACGAGGAAGATATTCCAGCTGACGCTCTTGTGCTGGGACATTTTGCATTACAGACTAACATTACAGAAGAAGTAGAAGTACTTTATACCTCTATTGCAGATTATGAAGGTAATGCAACTTTGTTCATAAGATTACAAAATTTGGACTAAAAAACCCAAATGGACCAGAGCTGTTACCAACCTTAGTATGCAAGCCACAAGTGAATTTAATGAACGAATGAAGATCTTATGAGTAGTATATAGTGCGGGTTCTGGCGCCTTCGGAGTCGGTCATTGTCCCATACTGACGTCGTATTTCGGGTTTATTGACCTTTATGGATGACATCAGCGGCCGCATGTGTGTTGGGGTCGTTGACTTTTGTATTTCGACGTGGATTATTGGTCTACGGTGTGACGTCAGCGGTCTGGTTCACTAGCCTTTGCATGCGACTTGAGTGGACGTAGTTGAATATGGGTCGTTGACCTTTGTGTTCTGGTTTTTGGGGTCGTTGGCCTTCGAGCGTTTCTATCAGATAACTCCTTGCATCTGACTGAGGGACGATGATTGTGTTTAGTGACATCTTCGGACAGTGTTGTTAATCTAGTCAATGACCTACTTCTAATTGTTGTTGACCTAATAATCTACTGACCTGCCAACATACTTCCTAAACTCGTTGACCTACTGACCTGTTTTCGTAAGATTGTAAAACTGGCCTACTTTTAGAAGATTGTAAACCTACTGACCTACTTCCGCTCGTGATTGTAATCGGCGCTGCTCCTTCCAACGTACATTCCTTTCTCCAATCACTTCCACTGCTACTACTTTCTATCAACTTGTATGTATAAAAGCAGAGGTCTGTTATAAGAAATTATAGTGTATTTTTACAAACATACGATGTCTCCGGGTAAATGACTCGAGTGTGAGTGGTTTTGCTACCACTGATACCTGCAGCAGTATACCGCTGCGGGTCGTTTCAAATTGTAACTTAATCAACAAATTGATGGCATACTCGTTGCAATTTTGTGCGGCCTATCCCTTCAATTCGTTAAATCTGAAATTTGGTCGAACAAGGGATAACGACGCGTTGATCCAAATGGAGAAGGGGGATAACACGGTGGTATTTCTTAACGAACATATCGACGAGTTAAGGCATTGGTAACCAGCAGAGATTTACGACAAGCTTCTTAGCTATATGCACAGTAATAAGCGCCACATATATGCACAGTAATAAGCGCCACAGTGTACGCATGAGGTGTACCGGTGTTGTGGAAGTTGTTTTTGTAGAGGAGGTGAAAAGCAGGTTTGTAAGCATTCTGATTGGAACACCATTGTCGACAATTGGTTGACCGATTCGATGGAACATGTTTCAGTTTAGACGTTTTTTGAACGGCCTGGAGTCGTATATTTTTTGTTGCCAGTTCGATCTTATGTCGGAGGATAAGTGGTGCTGGCACGAGATGGTAGTGGTAGTAGTGGCAGTGTCAGAATAAATGTTGATGGTATATAGGATGAACCCGGGGATTGAAATAGAAAAATGGCTGGTGTAATTCTACCGCCCGTAAGAAACTTTAAAATAGTAAGCCGTATGAAGTGATACAGTTGGCAGAGGGACTGAAAATTTGAGTCTACGCTAAGCACGCTATCCAGATATGGAAAACAATTAACGGTTACGATATTTACGATAACGATATGGTAAGCACAACTGTACTTTCAGTGTCGGAAATGGGTAGTTACGTGAAGGAGATCGATTCGGTAACGCTTAAGAAAAGAATAATAAACGTCAAAGAAATTCAAAATCGACGGAAGAGATATCGTAGTAGGGTGCTTGTCAAAAATATATAACATCAGCTACTGCAACAACAACAGCACAAACACCAACAAGGAAAATTTTCGTAAAAGTAATGTGGAATTACCGAACATTGTGTGGGAGCAGTGTGCCCAAGGATCGGAAGAATGGGAGAGTGTTTAAAGAGTATAGTCTTGTGAGTAGCGATGGTATATCAGTGCAAAGTTGGGATAAGTTATTTGTAACAAGAGAGACAATTAAACGTATTGCTAGGCATTTTTTAGAAACATTATCTTACTATTGTCTTAAGGAATATTTATGTGTGTATAAATAAACAAATAAAACACTACTTACTATAAATGTGTTGGTTAACATTTGCCTTTATTACAATGAGTTAGTGGTTATATGTACAAAACCAATATTTAAATGCAATTACATTTGTGGTTGCGCAATTAAATGACGAATGTCATGTGGTATGGTAAAAACACTTAGGTGTATTGTTGTTATCCTTTAATTTATGTAGAGGAAGACACCCTAAATCTTGTAGATTAATAACGCTAAGGTGTGGAAATTCTATTAATAACCATAGCCACTTTTCTATACCTTTAACGTAGACACGTGTTGTTCTGGTAAATATTTAGTCCAAAATATGATGGCGACAGCTATATGGTAAATCGCCATCTTCTCACGATATACCGTGAAAGTTTCTGCTTAGCCATACGTCATGGCATTTTAAGCAAGCTGATAATGGTCTTAAGAATACAGTGGTTTCAGCAGATATGTTATAGCAACTCCATCTGATGACGATAGTGGTAAAATAGCCACTTCTTTAAACAGTTATTATTGGCAGTTTTAAAACTTTGAACGTTGACAACTAATGGACTATTCATTTTAGAGTTTCTTACAATATTGGTTGCTGGTTTGTACCGAACCAAACGATCATGTAAAATGAAGTGCTTCCTTCATTTGAAATTCTAATCACAGGTCAACCTCTCTCACTTTCACTATTTCGTTTTGATGGGAGCAATCGATGACCACAACTGGGGCGTGCGTTTGAAATTCATGAGGTGTTAATATGGGTTCACTGATGCCCCCTTAATACGATTGTTGAAACTGTGTATACGTTTTATATAGTATATATAGAATAGCAATTGTTGTCAAAGTGAATGTTAAGGTTATCGTAAGGATACATGGATGAACCGGGATGTAATTTCTTATTGGTCAATCTTACAGTGGTCAAACTGACTGCGCCCTGTTTTGCGCGAGGTATCGGTTTGAAAGCAGACGATAACAAAATGCGGCTTTTCCACTTAAGAAACCGTTTTCACAGCCCACGTATGCGTGTGTGTTGTATGTAATTCTGGGTATTCGTGTAGTTCCCAACTGCGAAAGGTTATGTCCATTGTGACATTGCGTTGAATATGCTTAAATAGCTTTAAGCGCTCTGCGTCTGCAATGGTTATGTGTGGAATTCGCCACGATATATGTGAAATGGAAATTTTGATCGACTCTTTGTTATCAAAATTCGATAGCTGCGTCGTCGGTATTACTCCAATAAGAACAAGCTTCTGTTTGATATTCAAAAGAATTTTTCGGTAGTCCTCGGCTAATCCTAAAACCATACGCAAAGGAATGCATACGTTGAACTGACTATTAACTTCAACAAGATCAAGCTTATCGATGGGGACCGACCAGCGTTTTTAAAGCGACGGCTTTCACTATAATCGTACGATAGGAAATTTTTTATAGTTGTATTTATACCTGGATTACGAACGCGGTCAATTATCTTTTTCCACCAACTTCATAGCAAATTTCATCAAATAAAAATAAAACTCTGTTGTTGACAAAAT
Source organism: Platerodrilus igneus (assembly GCA_036346225.1). Taxonomy (NCBI): domain Eukaryota; kingdom Metazoa; phylum Arthropoda; class Insecta; order Coleoptera; family Lycidae; genus Platerodrilus; species Platerodrilus igneus. The sequence continues at coordinate 8,434,774 of JARFIW010000565.1, forward strand.
CGGCTGTAGTTGAAACACCACCATCTGACTTATTCATTGTACCTTCAATATAAATTACGCTGTCCCATGGTAATGTATAGACATCTTCGTTTTCTCTTGGAATCCGCATAACGTCGTTGTTCTCATACGTGGAATAGTATGGTGTATGCGTGTGTTTGTCGGCATTGATGATGGCCGTATCAAATATAGCACGTTGCGTAACATTTAGTATATTCCTATCCATTTTAACAACGTAGCACTTTGAGTACTAACGTTTGCAGAAATTTAACGTTTTCTGTTGTTAATCGGTGCACTGATGGAATGCAACTGGTGAAACTACTGACAATGCGTCCACTAATAGGTTTCTGTGGCTTATACTTGTAGCGCAGAACTATCGTTTAAAGACGCTTTAGGTCAAGTTTGATCATGATTTTTGCCGACGAAAACTGATGAGATCGCCGTTTTGATCGGCTATTTTAGCAACGATGCGATCGATGGTTCGTGTATTAAGTGGTATATAGGTGACGTTCACGGGATTTTCAATAATCTTGTAGCCTGCAGCAACTGCAGGAAGGAATTGTTGGAAAATATGTACATGTTTGCTATTGCGATACGATCCTACCACTAGATTACATTCTATGCAAATAGAATTGATTGGAAAGACTTGTGCGGGATGGTGTGATATAGCAGTAGTGTGAGCCGGCAGTTTACGATTTTCAAAACCCAGCAATGAAGCAAGTGAATTTGGTTATGTAAAATCCACTACACCTGATGCTTTGATTTTTGTATGTAAACTATTATTATTGGCTTGAATATCGAGGAGATAGCGTTTAGATGTAGTACGTTCACGTGGATCATTCAGGTACGTCGTACAAACTTATTAATATTTGCCACTTCATATGTTCCTTCTAGTAAAATAAGCACGATGTCGTCAATATAAAATTTATTGTTCGTTGCAGTTACATTGGAAGTTGAAAAATACGTGTCAAAGATTGTAAGTCCAACAACATACTCATGGTCGTCATTGAGAACAATTGGTGGGTTGATGATTGCAGTAAGCGTAGACTCAGTCCCAGTTAAAGTGAATGTGTACATGTTGAGCAGTTGACAATAAACTAGCAACTGATCGGACTGATTTTTGGGGTGGAGGTTAAAAAGCAGAATTTTGAAACACTTACAAAATATGGTGTTTAATTAAACACATTTACACAAAACAGTTAAAATACAATAAAATTTAAGTAATATAAAGCATTGTTAGAAACGTAACGGAGGACTCTTTTGCAGTAAAGATTTTAACATAGTTAATATCAGGCATAAAAATAAATTATTAAATTAGGCATAGAATAAAAAAATTGCAAAGTCTAGTATATCTTGTATATTTACACCAAAGCATGACAAGGGATTCATACAAAGTCTGATGATCGATTTCTTTTGTATGTCTTTTAAACGCGGTACTTAAAGAATTGAGCATGTTCTATTGATTATAAAAGGATGTAGTTAATTTTATCTGTTGAGAAATATTAAATAATTCTTGTTGGAGGTACAGTAACTTAAAAATGCTAACACAAGGAACTTAGAAACTTTTGTCACATATCAATGATTTTTATATTACTCAATTTATTACGTTCATTATTTCTGATACCAAAAATGCATGTTAATTATGTATTTGCTAACTTTTTCAATATTTTCAGGTTGTAACTGCAATGCGAGAGGTTCTGAAATTTCTACATGTGATATTACAACTGGGCAGTGCCGTTGCAAGCCATTTTATATTGGAAGGACTTGCGATCGTTGTAAGGTAATTATTGCATAAAATTTTATTTTTAACGGTAGCTATTTAAATGGTTATCTTTTTACTTTGGCCAGTAAACATTCTGCTTTGATTAATAAAAGGATGCTAGTTTGCTATTTCTGGTAAATATTGAAAACTTACATCACTTTAGATTTACTTAACAATTTATTAATTACACTATTATACTTAAATATTAGTTGCATTCCTTTTTTATTGATAGATCACTTGCATAGAATTCAATTGTATTTAAAAATATCTCAAAATTTGCATACGGGGCTATTCAAAAGCTGGTCATTCGAAATGGTATAGTATCTTGTTTTATCAAAAGTGACCAGCATTTGTATTTTTTAAAATGTATTACAGCCAAAATGACAGTTAAAGATGAACACGTAGTAGCAGATGTGGTTCTACAGATGCGCAACGTTGCATAAATTGTAATGCAATGAAAGGCAATTTACAACTAAACAAAGAAACGGCTTATTTCTAATTAATAGTCGTAGCTTTAGACAGGCCTTTGTGTCCTATGCTAGCGTCTAAACGTTCAACGGGTTTTCCTAAGGTGCGGATGCTAGTTTTTTACCCTTCTGGTGAGGGGGAATCGACAGTCTTCCGACTAAGCTAGGGGTCTATTCCTTGGGTAGAACTTATGAGCAGTGGTCGTGGGTTTCACAACAAAAATATTGTTTTGTATACTGACCCTCATTTAAAAATAGGGGGTGCAAAAGGGGCGCCATCAAGTCCTAGAATTGATCCTCAGGGGGAAAAAATCGGTTTTACTGCGAACACGCAGGATCTGAAAGAAAACAATGTTATTGTAATAACGATGGACGCAAGAGATACATACACTCTTGCTACCTTATACAATAAAGAAAAAAGTAGTTATTAATAACTATAATTTAAACATAAATAGCAAAAGGAAATTTAGATATCAAGTTTTTTGAAAGCGCTGCTTAGTACTTCTTTATTGTGCCACAGCCATTTTTATAAAAAGGGATATATTCTCTTTTAACTTATTTATGTCTACCTTTCGACGCAATTGTCCAAAATAAAACAGTTGTTCAATTAAATCAAATGATGGTTCTTGAATTAAATTTACCTTTTTCTGTTGTAAAATTTTATATACAAAAATGTACAATAAAACGTGGTCTAATCGTTTAGACTCAGATACTTAAATATGAGAATTTTGCTAATTTCTACTATAAATCAAAATGTCAATAATGAATTAAATATGACTGTAAAGTTTTTATATACCCAAAATGCACAGATCTGTTTACCTTGGTTTACAAATATTTGTTATATATTCAATGCTAAATAAATTAGTTCTCATAATTACTAAATGTGTTACTGAACTCAAATGAAATACTTTTCCGGATTAAATGAGGAAATTTATAATCTTAATTATTTGCAGTGATGTCTAATGTAAGCAATAATTTATACTATAATGAAATCCAAACGATAAAGGTTCTCTCGACTTCCTCGTAAAACAAATTTAAAAAACGCTACCATTTTAGTTTCAAATATTCGCCTCGTTGTCAAGTTATTCAGAACAGCTGTTGTCAAGTCATGTCCTTAGGCTAACACTTACCTTAGTAACTGGTGTACTTTGAAACTTTATTCAACAAATACCTTGTTGAGACCCCATGTGTTAGCTTGCGGTTCTTGGACAAACAAGTAACGTCAGCGAACTTTCCACACCGGGATCTTATAAAAGCGTATATTTGAGTTTTTTCTTTTGCACTAATGACGAATTAAAAGCATAACAGTGTATTATACTGGACCATTATAGGAAACCATTTTCATGAACTTGCTGTGCAATCCATTGAAGTAAATCGAAACACAATAAATCCATCAAATAAAGCGGTTAAACGAGCTATTGAATGTGCATCATTTTCGACTCTCCTTTAACTTATCTTAAAGCGAGATTATCTAATGATAAACTGAGAAATTAAAACGTGATATCTGAACTTGTTAATTCGTAAGCTTTTAAACTGTGAATTAGTGAGATTAAAAATTGACAAATTTGTGAATTAGCGAGATTAAAAATTAACCTGTGAATTAGCGAGATTAAGAATTAAGCTGTGAGCGCTACAATAAAATCATTTAGTTCACCTTAATAATTATTTAACTTGCTTACCGTTATTAGAAACAAACAAAAGTCACGTGCATTCAGCACTTGATTACGCTGCCACGTCTATGGCGACGCGTAGATCGCTAGCCCATGGTGCTTCTAACCGCAGCGAATAGTCGAGTCAGACTGATCTTTTCGTTGACGGAATGCGCACAAGGCACAACAATCGTCTGCGATTGGAAATATAGTTCAAATGACTAATGTTTACGAATAGAGCCTCTATTATTATTGTTAATTAATATATGACTTGTCATTGGGCTATATGATACTGATCTGAACATTTATTAACATTGTGAAATTAATTGTTTATTTGAATAAACAATGCAGTATATTTTATAATTAAAATTATAGGCTTAAGCGTCAAAAAAAATTGCACAGTGTTGTTGAACCTAGAAAACACAAAAATATTAAGGTAACTTGGAAAGGTATAGGAATTCACGGGTCAACTTCACTACATTCTTCAACATGCACTAAAAACGTACACGTCGATACAGTAGGGTAGTTGAAGATTAATTCCTCGTTGTAGCTTACGCTTTCTCATGAACTCGTCGACGCCCCACCAACCAATAAAACGTTATTCATTGGTTAAACCGCACATTCCGCCAGACGTGAGAAAATGCATAAAGAAAGGCTGGTTTGATGGAGTACTTCAAACTGGAAGTTATTCCTCTACAGTGCGTGAGAAATGAAACCACAATTTTCTGCGTAATAACTAAATTTATACTACTTAAATTAAAGATGGAAATTAATACTTACAAATTTGGATTAAAAATCCCTATTCTTAAAATTAGAATAAAATTTTGTGAAACTTAAAAAGGCGTAACCGTCATATCAAAGTTTCCAAAATAAAAAAAATCTCTTTATACGAGAACTCTCATGTACGGAAAACTTATACTAATTAATGTCTTTAGGCGTCACCTGGTTTTTAAGCTGTAGCAATTCTTCCGATGCCAGGAAACGGAAACTATGCTGCCACCCAATCTTCAGGCTACATCATCTGAGCATGCAAGGATCTTGATTGACGTCAGACCGACCACACAAAATTAGTCGGGAGAGAATCAAACTCTTAAATTCACTTTAAAACTAAATATAAAGTTTAATTTTTATCATTGCATACTTATGCATAGAAACTTTCATTAATAACTTCAATTACACACTGGCTTTTAACAAGATAAATACAAAATACGTTGCAATAATAAAAAAATAAAGTGCACAATGGCCAGTACTACTGCATCAATTATACATAATTTCTTAATTAAAAGACAGATTAACTCTTTTTATTTTACAATAAAGCATACCATTGGTCATAATTACCAAACGTTTGGATCATCAAATAGATAAGTTATTTATTACTTTTTGGTAGGTATCTCAGAAATGATCATAATTCTGATGCAACACAATCTTTTGTAGTCTTTCATTGACGTTTCTGCATAAATTTAAGTAAGTATTTATTTTATATTAATTACTGTTTACACTAAGGTGACCAGATTTTTAGATGGGCAAAGCGGGACAACTCTGAAGGAAGGGGGGTATCAACAAAAATTTTCATATAGAATAAAAATAATATCGTAATATTTTTTATTTTTAACATAAGTACAATTTATAAATATAAAAAAATGTATAATATTTTATTCCTTGACATATTTTTTATTTGAGTGAATTTGTGTCAGTAGATTGTTGTCATTTTTTAAAATATTGTAAAAATCTTCACAAGAATTTGTCTAATTATATTTGACACATAGAAGGGCTTTCAAAGTTTCAACACTTAATTTTGATTTTTCTGATGTCCACACTTAATTCTAAAAGTCGGAACTTTTGAAAAACGTCGCGGGACGCGGAACAAATTGTGAAAAATCGGGACTGTCCCGCCAAAAGCAGGACGTCTGGTCACCTTAGTTTACACGACAATTATCTAACATATTCCGATTGCTGTACAATCTTGTATATTTTTTGCGGGCCAGTTTCGATGTGGAAACATCCAAATCAGTTTGGTTCCCAATTAAAATAAATTCAATTCATCTGGAAAAAAACACTGAAGCAACATTTTCAAGCTTTGATTTCCAAGGAGATGCTCTAAGTATTCTTGCGTATTATACTACTTTGAAATGTTTTATGCAGAAAACCCTGCTTTTTTATTTATTTGTTGCAAATTGCAAGTTTTTAAGCATGTGTAAGCTATTTATTTAGATCATATAACTTACAACTGCCGTTTATACGACAATATTGAAAATATAATTAACCAAGTCTCATATATACTTAAAACAAATTAGGGAGTTTTAGAAATCACTTTTAATTTAGTTAAAGTAATTGCTACAACTTAATGAACATGACTGAATGTCTTCATATATCAATACCTATATCTTTAAAAAATCTTAGCACTAATTGGTTTAATGAGATTATGTATTTAAATACTGTGCAGCAATCTTGTTTAGTTTGTGAAGTGCTTGCTTTCATTTAAATCTGAAAAACTTGTACATCCTTCAAGCAGTCACTTGAGAATAAAGTAAACAAATATGCCGTATTAATATGTTTCTTCAGAAAAATGATACATAATGTAAATAACGATCTTGTATATAAATAAGAATGCCAAAATTCATGTATAATGAAGTGGCAAGAGTTGTCATTTGCATAATCTTCCTAGTTAAAATTTGGCGAAATAAAATCATTTAAAGCATTTAAAAAGCTTACTGGATTTGGTAGCGGTTTCATTGTGTATGGAAATAATTGTTTTAAAAGGAACATCAATTTCAGAATTATTTAGTCAAATTTTGAAACAAAAATTTACGGGTGCCAACAAATAATGACTAGAAAAATTTTACAAACAAGAATTAATAATTTCCTATCTTTAGCATAATAGCTATCGTTGTAAGAAATACTTAAACTGTAGCTTTATTTGACGAATTACTTATTGCCAACCAGTGAGCAGAGATGGTTTTAAACGTATGGCTGCCTGCATGGTTTTAGAAGTTGAATGCTTGGATTAATTTTTTTGGCATGCTGAGGGACAGGCATGTGAAACATTAACTCAAAATAATGTATTTCATAATAGTTTATTGTCGATACATAAGTAAAATTATTATATAAATCAAAATCCAAAGAAAAATTCACTTTCAAAATAAATGTAATGCGACGAAACAAACTACTTATGCATAGCTAGATAATCCATAACAAAGACAACATAATAGATCAGTAAATTAAAATTGTGGCATATCATCTATGTTTGCGATGTTTTGTTACGGTTTTAATTTCCAATGACGTTCACCTTATTTTCAGAAATTTTAGTTTCTTCACTGTGATGCATAAGTATTAATTTGTTGTATTAAATACAATTTCCTTCCTTGATAGCATGCTGTTTTGTTTTATGGAGATAGATTAAGGAAAATCGGTCGAATTCACTTTAACGCAACCGCATACGACGTGGTGCTTGTTTTCGAATCTGGTAGTTGTCGATGTTTGGCATTACGATTTCATTAGGAACAGAGATATATGGTTAATCAATTTAATTTGGGATTTGATGGTTTGTTTCGTATAAAGGTACGTTTACACTGAGATACAAGTATCGGGACTTGAATCAGATGAAAGTATGATCATACATAACTTGTATGATCAAACAAGTCGTCATATATGTATTGAAGTTAGAATAATCATGCATGCATTTACATTAATATACAAATCAATGGTGATTTCTGCTTCTTGATTGACACTATGTCAGATTAGGAGAAATTCTTATATTTATCAACATCTGCATTGGTGTTAATTAAATCCAAAAGAAGAACGCGTAGGTGGTGGGGGCATCGAGAATTTTTAAGAAAAAGAAAAACTCATGCTGCATGCACAATGTTAGTGAATGAACTCACATTAGAAGATGGATCAGGATTTAGAAATTATTGCAGATTGAGTCTTAAAGAATTTGAGGACATTTTAAATAAGGTCGGCCTATTAATCTCCAAACAAGACACAAGGCTACGGGAAGCAATTCCAACAGCTGACAAATTAGCAGTAACACTGCGGTTTTTGGCAACAGGCGATTCATTTGCATCTCCGATGTATTTGCATTGAATATCTAAAAATTCAATCTGTAATATTATATGCCATATTTGTGACGCATTAGTAAATGTCCTTTCGGAAGAAGTGCAGGTAAGTTAAATAATTAAACACTTATGAATAAATGTAATTAATATATATATTTTATATATATATATATATATATATATATATATATATATTAAAGCAGTCTTATAAAATAGCAAAATCATCTTAATTCTTATCAATTTAACTCGAAAAAAGTACTGTCAGTAACTTCCAATGTATTGGGATTATGTTCACTATCAGGAATGTGAAAGATGTGGAATGTCTCAGATGTATCCCCATTATGCGATGATGTTGATAATGGGGTGGATTGTCAGTGTTAGTATCAATTGTGTTTGAAATTGCAACCACATCATCAATTTTTATTCGTTCCATTTCTGCCATTTGTAAGGCACTTGTTATGTTTCGTTTCGCCACTGCTAGAGTCATTGCATAATTTCTATGAGCAGGTTTCTAAGTTCACAGGCTACATATTTTCCAAATATGTGAAATTCATCCTGCACATATGATTTATTAATGATGCTATTCCCTACTGCTGTAATTTGCCTAACCATTTTCTACACATTGCTATCTTGAACACCTCTCATGTGGAGTTTACGTAGTTTTCTTGGAGATAAAGTAAATGATTCAAAATTTTCAGTTGAAGTTCCCGATAAGGGTTTCGTAAATTCATCAGATTCCTCTGTCACTTGATCTGCTATTTCTAGTTGGCTGTCAAACTATAACACGAATACATAAATTAAAATGCCTATTCTAAATTACTAATGTGTTTATCAATAAAATGCAGTTATAAATACATAATGCACTTTTTGTTGTTTCAGTTGCCAAAAAATAAAAAAGAATGGCTATCTATAGCAAAGGATTTTGAAAGAAAGTAGAATTTTCCCCATTGCTAGGGTGCACTTGATGGTATGCAGGTGCAAATAAACGCTCACACTCCCTATCGTGATTCACTGGAGCATAGCATGCTACTACAAAAATCTTTCTAAAGCCTACTTTCATTCTAACCCACAAAAGCGGGGAGAAACCAATTCATATTGTTCCATGCATGCTTTTGCTTGATCATTTAAAATTAAACCAACACCTTTTGCCCAAACTCATTGCTCTCTACTCCAAACCACAAACCCAATATACCGTCATCTAATTCAACAACATCTTGCCCCTTCCACTTTGTTTCACTCAAACACAACACATCCATGCGCCTTTCTTTCATTTCATTCATGATTTCATACTCTTTACCGTACACTTCCCTGACATTCCAAGTACCAAATCTCCATTCCTGATTCATCTGGTCGTTATCTGATGGGCCAAATTTTTTCTATCTCAATTGCCCACCTTGACTTTGACGGTGTGAGACTTTCCAAAAGGTCTTGTTAGTAATGTTAATTAGGTTGAACCAGGTTACAAGACTAGATCGCAACCGTGCTGTTATAGCTTCTCTACTAACAGTAACGACACCTTATCATAGTGTTGATATGTTTAGCCTCTTTGCAACTGACTACGTCACGATTCCCAGTCCTTCAGGTGTGCCTAACGTCTTTCAATACAAGCTAAAATTTCCCCTTCCAAGGGGGTTACCTTGTAAGGCAGCAGAAAGTTGCCCGTGCTATGACCACTAGGAGGTACATGCTGTGCACTGACACACATCGAGCACAGGTACCTAGACCACTTAGCAAATCCTGTTTGCAACCTGTTGTAAGGTGGCATTTGAAATTGAGTGGAGATCATTACATGCTTACTGTACATAACTTTCTAGAAAGAGTTGAAGAGCCCATGCTAGCTCGTAATATATCTGAATCCCTAATATTCAAGTCAGCAGTCGACCTCTTCGATTCAGAAGCCTTGCAGTGGTACCAGAGTAACTGCCCTCAGTTTTCTAATTGGCAGATTTATCTAATTTATTTCTACGTCATTTTGAACCGCCTGATTATAAATAAAGATTATTTAATGAGATCTTTGATATGGCGGAGGATCTGTCAGAAAATATCATTGACTATTTAACGTTTATAGCTACAATGTTCCATCAGTATGGTTCTATACCTGAGTACGTTTAATTGGACATTGTGTCTTGTAACCTTGCTTCATTTTGTATAATCCAATTGCCTACCGTCCGCTCTATGCAAGAATTAGAGAAGAAATGTCTGAAGTTGGTGCTGAAAAAGTTTAGGGTCGATAGTTATGTGCCACCTAAGAGAAGAAATAATTGTGTGGTACCTGAGTTTGCTTTTGGGCAGACCTCGCCTCCTAGAAATACTACCAATTCTCATGGCCATCCCGCCACCACTCTCCGAACACTCCCTAATAGGAGCCAAATTTCTTCTGTCGCTAGTTCTACGGTTGCTGCTGTACCTCATCCTGGTCGTCCTAATACTTCCAAAACGTACTGTTATCTGGCAAATATGTCATTGAACAATATTCCGCTTTCTGTCCTTAGATGTTGGAATTGTGATCAAATGGGGCATTGTGTTACACTTTTGGGCAATGTTATACTGCGCAAATGTTATACTCGCGATAACTACACGTCATTGTCATAATTTGACGCATAATTACGCGACAAGTTTTACCCGCCATATTAAACTTATTCCGACCACGCATTTAGGGCGATGCAACCGCTTTTTAAGTCAATTTGCAAGCACAATTTAAATCAAAACAAATTACTTATATGGTGGCATCTCGGAAATTTATCTCAGGGCACAACCGTCAATTGCAGGTTAGGTTCAGTTACCCATGTTGAATCAAATTACCATCCGTCCTTCCTGTAGCTTCTGTACTCGTAGGGGAATGACAGGAATTAAGGTACCAGGTACAACAATAGAAGATAAAAGGTACAAGGAACCTACATATCTAAAAAGAAAGACACACACCACTCAAGATAGTTGTTGCTTCGTCGAGGGCTCGTAACTTAATGGCGTCTTTTAACACCACGCGCCTACTCCGCATCTTTGTGCGCAGACGTGGCTGTCAGGGACGACGGAAATTGACGTATTCATTTAAAAATACGCAGCAATTTATTTATACAAATTAAATCTAACGTGATACATACCGGTTGGCATGTAATAATCGATATAAGTTACTTAAGAAGATTAGCGTCGTAATATTATGAAAATAATACTTGTACTTTTAGCGATTACTTCGGAGAGTGAATAAAGCGTTATGAGAGCTTTTAGATATTTTATTATAACTATAAGTTGTTGAGCAGACTTGTATAAGCTGTTCGAAATTAGAGAACTATTGTTAATGCAAATAGAGGTTTTGCTACAATATCAAAATTTTACTAATTAAATTACATTTTATTTTATAACATATTTCCTTTGAATTTAAAAGCACAACATATTTAACCAAACCAACTCAATAATTTTTACATATTTAAAAATACACAAATAAGCGGAAATCTATATCAAATAAAATTATTATAGTCCCGTCGGTAATGCACGAGAGCCACTACGTCAGTTGGTACCACAAATAAATATCGCAAAATGATGCGCAAATAACATATTACGTCATATAAATGTTTTAAATTACTACAGCACATGCAAAAAAACGAGAAGGGTACTCACGTAACTGTAGGACTCCTTACAGCATTACGCTATTATAACGGCAGCTGGCGTCGGGGAGCATTTCGGGCGTGGGTAATCCGTTGGGCCCCCTGGTCGAATCCCAATTCAAATTTGTCTTCTTCTTCTGTAGTGGAACACAGGAATACAGGTAAGGATGAACGATATCAGATAGAAATGGGAGGAAACCTACATTGTCTGAAAAAGAAGACAAGAAACGGCACAAAGATAAACCACTAGGCACGACGTCTGGCTGACCAGTCCCGACGTGTCGGAAATTACCACTATTCTCCCACACTCCGCGACTGCGTAATCCTTTGCGCAAACGCACTGTCTGAAGTGACGGAAATACGCGCACAAGTCTTTTAGAATTATTGGCGCGAAATCACTTACAAATTAAAACTAAAATTGGAAATGTTTACCGCCGATTTTCGGCACGTAACAAAATTTCCAAATAATAACCACAGTAACTATATCTGTGAGAAACGATTTGTTCCTATCAAACCAATACTGCATAAATATCAAAACTTGTCACTCACTCAAAAATTGACATAGTTAGCTACATATCTTTTCTAAACAATAAGTTCAAAAGCACAACAAAATCTTCACACATCTTCTCGTAGACTGGAACTTTCATGTACTTTAATGAATCCACATGAAGTAATAATTATATCCCAACATCATAACTAAACCATAAAGTGATACGCTAAAATAAAAGTAGATAACTGAACATAAAAATGACGTCCCTTTATCCACCAATTGATGAATTCTTAAAACATTAAACCACTTTTGACTTCAACGCCAACTCAAAAATACAACATTTTTACGGACTGACTTGACGAGGAACACCACATCAGTGGTTAATTTAAGAATAAATAGTCCTAATCTCAAAACTAAGTAGCACATCTTTTGCAATACATGTTGCTTGAAAATCACTTCAAAAACTACTTTCTCTTCTCGCTAACAAATTATGAACTTGGACTGTTCCACCTTAATCCAATAGATTCAATGTACTAAATAGGTGTTCTATAAATAACAAACTCTTATAATAGACACTAATAAAATTACAATTTCTCAACATGTTAGTAGAACTAAATACTAAAGTTCTAATTGAAGATCAGCACACCACTATTATGATTCATAATGTTCCTAAACTAGAGAACAATATATAATATTTCGAATATACGAAATGTAGAGGCATTTAAATGAGCAGAAAGTCTTACATGTTACAAGCTATCCTTCAACTAACAGGCTTTTTTAGCCGCGGCCCATATTGGTGACTGTCAAAAAATAAAAGTTATTGTAGCATTGTAAATTATCTTCTATACGATGTGTTGAAAACTAAAAATCCCTCGCGAATATCAGATAGCAAATTGGACCACCATATACCATAAACGCCTACCTTACCTGATATCACAAGGTTGAGAATTTCTTATTAATGAAGGAAGTCCAAGGTAAAGTTGGATGGAAAACGGCTTGAGGAAAAGAAAAACTCATTAGAAATAAACGGCTAGTAGAGTGTTAGCTCTGGGTAGATGAGCTTGGGTTCATGAGCTTGGGTTATGGGATGACAAACGACCAAAAATATAGAAAAAGAGCGCCACCGTATTTTTCAATACAACAACCTATGAAGATACTTGTAATTGTATTAGGGGAATGCGGAAGCCTGAAATCTACACCGCTTATACAGCCACAAAACTTAAATAACAACCCTGCAAAGCACTTACCAAAATATCAATTGCCAGATGTATTACAGATGTCTCTGCATAACCTGTGAACAAACAAATGCACAACAGGGACACCGTTTGTGTCCTTAAAAATATTCACCAATAAATAACATATTTCAGTTTAAGTTCCAAAAATGTATATACTCAGGGTATTTGTTATCATAAGAAAAAATAAATCTTTTGCTCATTAAGAACCAATAAATTTCCCTTGAATTTTTAATAATAAAAGAGTTAAGCAAAAATAAATTCTATTCAATTAAATTGTTTTAGCTTGTTTCAACATTAATATTTTCAACAAAAATTTACGTGAAAAGAAACTAGTATTGTTCTGTCTTCATAAAAAAACACAAACATCTTTAAACTCAATACTCCTACTTAAATTTACTGTAAGGTATATGCTTACTTAATTTAAATTTCAAATTTTAATAATAGTCTTCAGTAGTACTACAGCCGACTTTACAAGTGAGAAACTAGATTATTTTATGTCATAGTAAAATGTATCATTCAAACAAAGAATAAGCTTTTACTTTATATCCTACCAAAATTTATCATGTTTTTTAAAATTAAATTGCATGACCTCAAAATAACCAAAGATATTTTTAATGTAACACAAAATAACATGTGGTAATTATATTGAATAACTAGATATTTTTGTCATCATATGTCAATAACAATTTTTTTAGTGAAGCTATAACTGTCTGCTTGTGAAACAAATATGATAGGCAAACTATGGAGCCATCTTTAAAATTTTGTAAAGTTACGAAAATAAAACGGGATCTTTCTTACTAAATGAATTTTAAAATAACTAAATCAAAGTAGAATTTCAACCTTTGATCATACGTAAAACATTTAAATAAATACAAGTTAAATTAAAGGTTAAATGTCACTCACGTGCTTGTACAGTTCAATCAAAAAAACTTGAACGTTTAAACCAAAACCAAACAACGCCAGATGTCGACAATTCCAAGTACATCAGCGATGCATGCAATATGAAAACATACCATTATGCTGAATTTTACGTAGGAATTTTCAAAAACCTTCAGAACAAAATATTATCCAACCAAACCAAATCTCCATTAAGTATGTCCAATTATTTTCATGTTTTCTAAATTTTAACTAAATCTTTATTTCAGTGGTATTGCACTACGAAAAACGAATTGTAAATTTTATCAAATTAATTATACCAACTGTTTTAATGATGGTTACTTCAATCTTCTTCGGTCTGCAGGAATCAACTGACTTTTCTAATGGTGGAATTCAGAATAAATTAATCATCACCAAAAGTTATCAGGAACCACATCGAGACGAAGGTATTCATTTATTAACCTTTCTTACGAACTCTATTCCAGGCCACGTGCCTGAATACCATATTGACTTTTCTATGCTCCGAAGAGCAGCTTACTTTTTTAAGCGCTAAACGAAAAGTGATTCGAAATGACAGACAAACGATTAGAATTGTAGAAACTTAGATATCAAAAGTGAAGGAGCGCATAAACCATTATATACTATATAAATTATTTTTAGTGGTCAGACAATTATAAATTATATTTTTATATTATCGAAACATGATATTAGACTTATAAGGAATGTGTAACTAACAAGAAAAAAAATACGTTACAGTGTATTTTCATAACCTCAATATATGGACACTACTCTGAATTTTCAGAAGTAATTTTGAAAAGTAAAGAAACTGCAGAATTGATCTTTGTAATAACACTAATTTCGTTATATATGCAACTGTTACCATATTAAAAAAAGATAATTTATTTGCTGTTTTTGTTAGTACTATAAAGTGATAAATTATTACCTGAAAATTGTCATAAGCAGTACCTTCATGTGCCTTCATATATAAACCTTTCTCTTTTTAATTAATGTCTGGGTATTTTTGCTACTATACTACTAAACTATCTGTTGTTCAAAAGAATATCTGACTAACACAAACGATGTATAAAAAATAGCAATTGTGTGGAATTAATTTTATTAGAGTAAAAACAGCATGTAAACGTGCTATGCTCGCTTGGAAAAACGATGAATAGTAAAAACCATAATTCTTTTAGTAAGATTAAACAAACATAAGAAGCTTATTAGAGAACGAGAAATTTAAAAATCAAAAATTCTTAAACACCTATTCAAAGAAGATCATAAAAATAATGTGTCACAGTGCGAGTATAACATGCTGCAATCGCTACAATTGCTACAAAATTTCAAAGCCCAAAATTAAAGATCAAGCATGTTAATTTTTATATAATAGCTACATTACGTGTGATTTTCTAATGCTCCACCCGAAGGTACTACATTGGTCAGAAAGCGAGTTTTTTTCACCTGGAAAATTTTGAATTTTGCCGAATCCCTGCTGTTCCAAGCAAGGTAGGGATCTTTAACATGCGTGACAACACTCACACACGGGTCCTCCATTTTACCTCTTATCCGAACGAGGGTGTGTTTTTGCGAAAAATGCTCGCCTAACATTTTTCAACCGGACCGTGTCGGGATTCGAATCCGGGACCTAGGGCATAGTAGTCACACACATACCACTACGCCACGGAGCCGCCCTATATAATAGCTACAACAGATTATCACTTTTGATCATGTCCTCCTGCAACGAGGTCGATTTCTTAGGTTCTCGTCCAGTACTCTGCAAATTTATGATGTGGTGCTTGCTAGTAGTAGCTGTAGTGTCGTAAAGAATAAGGTAATAGAGGTTGGAGAGATAAACCAGCACTACATCATAACACACGCGTTAGCACACGACGAAAACGCAGTTGCCTTTCCACACTCCAGTACTCAAGTGGTTAATTTAGTTCATGTAAATTACCTTTATCGTTTCAACACTCATTCGTCACTCTGTGGGATTGGCTTATTCAAAATGGCTGATAAATTCCCAAGAATATCTTAACGTATTTATTCATATTAAAATCCTTTCTAATCCTACATTGTAACTAATGATTTATATAGTGAAAAAGAGCGGATTTCAGAAACAAAGCGAATTACTTTTATACGAAAATAATAGATTTATTAAATATAAGAAAAAGAAACTGGTTATATAATAATTGATAAAAAGAATGTTACGGGTTAATTCACGTAACAAACAAATTAAGAAGAAAATTTGTTTTGACAAAGAATAAAAGAAGCTGCACCAGTGTTTTTTAAAAATGTTAAACTATAAGTACGTCTAGATAGATTGCTTGACATAAGAAAACGATTCCTATAAGATAAAAATACTAAAAATAGATGATAATGTTAGTAATAAGCTTTTCCTGTGTATAGAAGTTTATTATTTATTTTATTTATTTGAGAAATGATGACTGTGATAGATAGAGCCAACCATCTAAAGCTGTGTCGTAATTAAAATATTGTATATAAGAATATTCTTTTATTAAAATGAGGACAGTCTAACAAAATAAGTATTTATTAGTAAGATAGTATTGATAATTGAAGGGTGAGTAAGAAATTTGTTCTATTTTAATTTTAGTACCATCGACCATACTGAAATGGAACACAAAAAAGATATCCAGTCGAGTCAAACAATCCAGCATCACTACATTGTATAGATACTATTAGATCATGAATTTTTTGTAAATGTTCAGAGCTGGTAATTTAATATCACAGCCATATAATCAATTTTTTTGTAATAGTTCCTGATTTCTGATAAGTATGTGGCAAAGACTGAACTTTCAGTATAGCTTTTACTCGTTTTTGTCTGGGATTTGTTAACCTCAAACCCCGGCACTCTTAATTAATTATTAAGGTTCAATCGTGCAAATTTATAATCACTTAGGTTCATGGCTTCCTGTGACAGAACTCTTCTCAGGATCGTGGTGATCCTGTCTTTTTCATACTTTATAATGTAGGTAGTTGCCTGCCAAGAATCACTGTAGTACCCTAAAAGAAAGAGGTAAGAAGGGAGGATCGAACAATTCGAACACTACATAAAAACACATGGTAACGGCCACTCTCCTGAAAAACACTGTCGTGTCCGTGAAGCCCACCACTAGTGTCCATGTAATTATCACATTGTTCTAACACTTTTTGTCCCACACGGGATTGGATTACTGAAAGCAGTTGATGTCTTACATCCAATTATAATAAAGAAGGTCTTCATTGGATAATCACTTGTTCACATCATTCCCTTGAAAGTGATAAAAATCTCCAAGGTATATTTTAACGTATTGTTGCATGTCAAAACCATTTTATACTTACAATGTAAATAGTAATTTATACAATATCTAGCGCCAAATTTAGGAAATAAAGGAAATTCCTTTACTTTTGAACAAAATACATTATATTTGATAGATATAAGCGACGAAACTTGGATATCTAGCAATTGAAAAGGCAGGTTACGAATTAATTGACTGAACACATAACAAATTTCAATTGCCAGATACATTAAGATAAGTTAAGTAAAATGTGGAAATGTTCAGCAATCTAAATTTTAAAAATACTGTCTTATCTAAACTTTTATTTTAGGATGGTTATTGGGAGAGCATTCGAGGGTGTGTTAAATGCGAATGTGATATTGATGGTTCAAAAACAAGTATATGCAACCAAAGAACTGGACAATGTGATTGTAAATCTGGTGTAGGTGGATTAAAGTGTAGCACTTGTTTGGCTAATCATTTTGGTTTTTCATCAACTGGTTGTAAAGGTTAGTATTTATGCTTATGCATTGAAGGTGACTAATTTATTTACAGTGTGTGATGTATGTAATAGGCCAGGGCATATTTGTGATCCAGATACAGGTCGATGTGTATGCCCTTTATACAGTTTTGGAGAATATTGCCAATTATGTTCAGCCAATGCATGGGGGTATGAACCGAATAGAGGATGCAAGGTAAATATTTTGTTGAATCATAAGCATTGTGATTTTCTTCTGCGTTAAAGGAATGTTATTACAATTTATTTGTTACCACCCTTGCTGATACATTGTCAAGTTAACTAAATTAAATGAAAAGAAGAAAATTGCCAATTGTTTCTATTAATCATTTGTTTCAATAATACAATTTGCACAGATATTAAATAATTTGATTTTGAAAATGTTAGAATTCTAATATTTTTAACATTTGGGTTTCTTATATTTCTACTATAAAGCAATGTCTTGTTCCACCACACTAAAAATTACTTTTACTTTTTAAAATTATTATTATTACTGTCTTTATTCGCATTGTAACTTATACAAAAATAATTACCTTCAAGAAAAATCAATTGTAGATAAAGAAACACAGATGATACAAATGGGGAAGGTTCAGTGCGAAAAAGATTTACAAATATACTTTTGCAACTGCTCTTCCACTTAACGCACATATTAATATATTTAATATTATAATATATGTGATGTCAACTGAACTAGATCCAACAAGGCAACCGAGAAAGTGAAATTATGTTAAAAGCATGAGGTTGGTTGAAAGATAACAAAGTTTATATAACTAGCATCATTATAAAAGTATTATTACATAAGTAATGGCACACTAAATCGCTTAGCATTAATGCTTAGATTTTAATATGATTTGACAATTGCAGTTTAAACCTTTTTATACTTGATGTTTTTAAATTTTCTCGCAGAGGGTTGTATAACAAACTAATAGTGTAAGTAAATGACCTTACAGATAAAGTAGTTTGACATTAATATATGGTAATAAAACTTTTCCGGTCATTATGCACATCTCTTCGAAAAGCGATTGTGTTGTAGGCAAGGGAGCGGTTTATGTATGAAAATACTATGATTTAGACAAGGGGACTGTATTAATTACTTCTTCTACATGCTAAACCACTTAGTAGATTTTAACCTGTTACTAATATGTTCTTTCCGCGAAGTTCCATAAATTAGTCTTGAGCAGGAGTTTTGAACCACTTGTTTTTTTCTTGTGTACCCTTTAGTTACAGCGGGGCTGCACTGCAGAAAGCAAATTCTGACAAAACAAGTGAATTGCAAAGTGTTATCCTTGATTGTACTGATAATAATTTCTTGATTGAGTAAAGGTATCTTAAATTGCCCTAAGCATGTTATGTGCATTTTTGAGTACTACGCTTGAATCTCAAATTTGTGTCAAGGTACACGCCCAGATTTTTGACACAATCAACTGTCTCCAATGTTGTACCATTTACATTTATTGTCATAAATGGTTTCAATTATTCTCTGTTTTTCTGGCCCAAAAATCATTACTTTGGACTAATTTGCATTAATATATGAGGAATATTTGGCTGCAAATGAAGTAAACTCTTTTAGATCATTATTAATAGTATTAATTTTTTGTTGCATGTTGTTAATATCAAATTGTGTTCGTCCACATATATTTGATATTTACAGCATTACAGTTTTGCCCAAGTTCAAAGTGTATATTCCAAATAAAATCGGTGCTAATTTAGATCCTTGCGGTACTCTGCAAGTTAAAACTATTGTTACCAGAAAAGGATTTTTTGTTTATTACCACTTGTTCTCTTCCAAATAAATAAGTTGCCATAAAATGTAATGCCAATTTGTCAAAACGTACACACTTTAAGTAGAACTAATTAGATAACTAGATGTATGGTATCAAACACTTTACTAAAATCTAAAAGTACCAATACAGTAACGTGTACTTAGTCCAGTGCAGAATATATGCGTTGGTTACTCTTAATAAGACTGTCTCACAGCTGTAGCATGAACGAAATCCTGACTGGAAACAATTTATTAGACCAAACCTACCGATATGATTATTTAAGTGCTTATCTATTCAGCAATTTTAGAAATAACCGCACGAAATACTGATTGATCGTAATTCAGAAATTTACTTTGGAGAGGGGATTTTTGCAAGTGGATAAACTAAGGATATTTTCCATTATTCAAGAAACACCGACCTTTCTAAACAAGAACTTATTATATGTATTATAGGTACAATCATTGGAAAACACGATTTAGTCATTGTAATAGATATGCTATCTGGACTATTGGCATTACTTGTAACTGATTGTATCATGGTGTGCACATCATTTTCTTTGAGTAAGGTGAAACAGAACAATTTCGTTATTAAATTTACCAAGGCCTCAGCCGTAGAAACAAAGTGCTGGTTAATACTATCTACATTACTTAGTGCAAAAGTCAAATCAAGTTCATTTTTTTATTTTTTAAATACTTCCCTCTATTTGTATATTTCAGTACCATTCTTCAATATATAGATATTACATTTCCACTATTCAGAGTTGGTTGCATTCACTTTCTACTACAAAATAAATACCTTTCACCATACCACTAATTTTCTATTGTTACAAATATGATCTAGCCAGTCCAACCCATTTCTTATCTATCAATTGGAGATATTCGGTTGCCTATCACACACAGCTGTGGACAAACAACAAACAAGGTGCATGGTAGAATGCGTTTGAACGTGAATGATTGTAATTCATAATTTATTGCTATAGTTTTCAGTAGTGACAGTATACAGTTAACGAGCTAAGTGAAGACTAGATGAGTATTAAATATAAGTTCTTTAATCAGTTTTTAAAACCACGGTATACCTAGATTTTATTTGATGATTGTATTTAAAGCCAAAAGTACTTCTTATCGTTTGGTTTTGGGTAATTACAGCACATAACAGCAAGGTGTGCACGTTATTCATCACTCCTTAGTACGCACCTTGGTTTTCCAAATATTTATTTATACTCCTCAACAAAGGAGAATTGGGTCAGCTTGTAATTTCACAATATACGAAGGAATCCTTGGGTGATGTATTTGTGTAGGTATCAGATTTCGAAACAATTATAAAGTAAAAACACATTTGGTATTTTGGATTGTGTTACGGCAGTTGGTGAATTATTTCATTCTGTGTTAATTTGCGTATTTTAAACAAAACATAGAAGTTACACTCCGTCATTTTTTGACTCTGGAAAAATACAAAAATAGAACTTACAACATTCCTTTGAAATGTTAATCATATTTCATTTTAATAGTTTCTGTATTGATAAATCCCACCAATAGGGTGAGAATTATTTCCTTTAAGAAATATAATTTTTAGGTTACATGCATTCTTGGTCTATGGAAGGATTATTATGTATCTTGCATTGTTTGTACTCAAAAGTTGTAAAATTCATTATGGTTGTTTTTCAGGTTAAAAATTATATTACTGTTACTTAGTATTCTAATTTAGTGCAGTTTTATTATTCATTTATTTTGATTAATAATGTATAACATTGGCGCCTATGACCTCATCGTTTTGGAAACGAAGCAGAATTTCACATGCAAAAATTATGCTGAACAGAAAATAAAACAGCCATTCGTTGATTCGCATCAAATTATTTTTGCTTACTCACAATTTTTGGATTATATCAGCGAAGGTAGTGGTAAAGGTTTATTTAAAGACTTGTGTTCGGTGCTTCAAGACAAATCCTCCCTTGTTATCGCCTTTCATGGGAAATTTACCTTCTCTTCGAGTTACGCCAGGGAAAGGCTTTTTATCTCTGGTGTTGATTACGGGGGACTTTTTAATATTAAGTTGAATAGAACGAGATGCAGAAAGACCACCGAAGCTTAGTATTTGTGCGCTTAAGTACAAGGGCCATTCATTTGGAATTGGCATCGAGTTTGTCTTTAGAAACATTTATAGCAGCTTTAAAGCACCTTATTATTTGTCAAGGTCGCTGCTTAAAAATATATTGTGATCATGGAACAAACTTTATTGGTGCAGATAGGGCCTTGGACGAAATGATGAAGTTTTCAGTAAAATCGAAAGGAATTCAATTTAGTTTTAATCCACCTGAGTCATCGCACTTTGGGGGTGTCTGGGAGTCTGGAATTAAATCTTTGAAAGGTCATTTATATGGAGTAGTAGGTGATTCGATTTTGACATATGAAGAAATGTGTACAGTATTGGTACAAATTGAAAAGCGGTGCTGAACTCATGTCCATTTTGTGCAATGAATGCAGATCCCAATGATTTTTCGGTTTTGGCACCGTCATTTTTTAAATTTGGATCCAGTTTCAGTTATACTAGATTCTGACGTATCAGACACAACAAATTTTTTGGTTAGATCGTTGGCAGTTGTTACAACAAATGCAACAAAGTTTTTGGAAGAAATGGAGTGTTGAAAATTTACAAAAATATAAATGCTATGTTAATAAATTGCGTCACACTGATCTCGGGTCATTGGTACTTATCAGAGAAGCACAAGTTCCTCCATTAAAGTGGTATGGTCGGTAATTTTTATTATTAATTAAACTGGTGTTGAATACAGATCTGTATCCTTTCTGCCAAGTATATTTCCTAAAAACTGGATTCCAAAGAATATAGGCTTGGTGCATGTTAATATAGTGCCCATAGAAACTGGTTTTTCGTGCTTTATTGCAACCCATAAAGTGAGGACAGTGCGAGGAAATTCGTTATTGCAACTTTTCATATAATGAAAACTATGTGCATCGGACATAATCAATGATTCGTGTATTACATCAGCCGTTATGTAGTGACACGTAAATAAGGTGAATTCACACGTGTTTTTAAAGTTGGGGGATAATCTTGCCGAGCATATACCTACAGTCCATTAAACATTGTTTGTCAAACCAGTGCTGATTTTTCATCTTAGAATACCACAAGGTATTTAAATTTTAGCAACAACCTTAAAGGTATCAACATGTTTTTGTTTTATTTTGTTTGTATCATTTGGGTAAACTGTTGATACATTTTCATGAATGAATAAATGAATGAATAAATGAATGAATAAATTAATAGATATGTTACCTTTAGCAACCATTTTAATACCTAGACGTCATTGATTTTTTTTATATTTTATTCAGGTACTTATCAACTAGAATTTGCCAAGCATGTCTCGTTATTTACTATCATAACTGTTTTGTCAATACTAAGATATTTATGTTTTATAAGTCGTTCGGAAAACAGTTGCTAATAAAAACTAAAACCTAACTTCATAAAGAGTTAAATCCTTTAAAATGTAGGAATTGTCACAGCTTTGAACTTGCCCTTTCGCAAAAAGTTTTCTTAGTAGTTTTGATTTATATTTGTAATTAGTGTTTGTATTTCTATTTTTTATATTGCATCAACAAGTTTTTGTGAAATATATTCATTATTTCTGTTACTTATTAAACATGTTTTTAACGACTAAATAACTAAATCAGAATTTTAGGCTTGTAACTGCTCAACATCTGGAAGTTCCAAAACACAATGTAACATAAGTACAGGAGAATGTACTTGCCGACCTGGTTTTACTGGGTTCAGTTGTGATCAATGTGCGCATGGATATTATGGATACCCCCGCTGTCGCCGATGTAATTGCAATTATGCAGGTACAGATAGGTATAGTGCAAAATGTAATAAAAATGGAATATGTCAGTGTAATGAAGATGGGTTGTGTTCTTGTAAGGTACGCTATTCTCTTCATAAAATAGTCTTTAAGATTAGTGCTTTAAAATGATGCAGGTCAATGTTATTGGAAAAAATTGTGATCGTTGCAAAGATGGAACCTTTGGTTTACATTTAGAAAACCCAGACGGTTGTACACAGTGTTTTTGTTTTGGCAGATCTTCAAAGTGTTCTGAAGCCGGACTCACATGGGAATCTGTTCGCACTAATTCTAGTCGTACACTTAACATTATTAAAAGTAGAACTGAACAGAAGGCTGTAAGATTGTATTAATTTCATTTCAATAAATTTAAACAATTTTTGTAGGAAGGAAATTTTGCCAATGAATTGGAAGTATCTGAAAAATTGCTTGTAATACCAAATACGCATGGAAATATATCACTTTTGCATTATCATTTTGATTCTCCACTTTATTGGCGGTTACATCCAATTTTTAAAGGTGATCACATTTTATCCTATGGAGGTTATTTACGATTTACTTCCCATACAATTAATTCCAATCAAAGAATATCGCAAGAGATTTTAAATCATTATCCATTAGTGCAGTTACGAGGACAGGGAAGGATAATTTTGGAATATTATCATCCATTACCAAGTGCAAGTGATCACCATGAGATCCGTCTACATGAATCATTGTGGAAACGAATATATCCAAAAGAAACTCATTTGACACCTAGAGAGTTGCTGATGATTGTTTTGCAAAAAATTGAGAATATTTTTATAAAAGCAACGGATTCGTCGGATTTTGAGAAACTTGTGTAAGTATATTGGAATTGTTCATCTTTTTATATTTAACTGTTAATTTTATTTACAACTTTGTTATTATGTGTTAAATTAAGAAACATGTACAATAATATTTCCTTCTTAATTTGGTTGCAAAAAAAAGCAATTAAAAATTTAATATGCACAGTTTTGACATTTAAATAAACAGTGTGACATTTGTAATACCAGATTACAGGCCAATATTGAAAAAAGAGAAGGGGTTGGCTACAAAAAATTTATTCACAATTGTGCACAGCACTTACTAGCAATAACATCAATATAGTTACCCAACCCTAGTTTCGATGACAGTTTATAGCATAAAAAGGAATGATCCAGGTTAACTTTTATCTAACATCTCTTAGGTATATGAAATTTTTAAATAAGGCGCTAAGGAAATAGGGGTGACTTCTAGAAGATTCTAAACAGAAAGTGTTGCAATGCAATGCAATTTAAGCAATAATTAAAAAAATATTAATTGAAGGTAACTCAGAATATTTAGAAATGACTTAAGTTTAAATCTAGAATGGCGAATATAAAATATAAAAACAGATTTAAAGATTTTACTTCAAAGCACATAGAGATTGTGAAATGTAAAAGAGATCTGATTGGCTGAGCCAATCAAGTGACCCATAAGTATAAATACCTGATAGTGGAAATAGTAATGGAATTTATTATTGGAAGTTTGAATTGGGAATATTCAATAGAAGAGGCGTGCTTCATTTTATGTTTAGGATATAACTATTATTTGTTATTTGGTATTTAACTCTATAAAAGGGAAAGAGAGGTTACAATTGGCACAGACAATATGGAGCTCGATAGATCTTTCGTTAAATTTGAAATAAAATTCGACGTTTTAAGCAAGTTTGTTTAATAATAATTTGACCAAATCAGATAGGAACATTAGTGTATTATTAGAATGGTGGGATAATGCAGAAGGAGAAATACATGAAAAAATTGGAAAAATGGATTTAGTTTTGTTGCTTAAGGATATCACAGAAAGTATTACAAAAGAAATTTGGACAGAAAATATGAAGTTATGGGAAGAAATTAACTTTAATATGGGAAGCATAAATAGAAAATTAGAGGAACAAATTCAGGAATTAAAAGAATTAAGCTGCTATAAATTAGAACGGGTACAGAGTGAGTTAAAACAAGAAATTGAACAGAAAATTTGGCCAGTCGAGGAACAGATATTAAGTTTTCTAAAATAAAGAAAAGAAAACAATGTTTTGGTAGTAGGAGAAATTAAGGAATCGGGGACAACGTTGAACATGTTGAAAACAGCATAGTAAATTATGAAAGTGAAGTAAGTAGGGTTAAAGGACAAGCTAATGAGGCGATTAGAAAATTGAATAAGAAGTAAAGGATTTAAATCATAAGATGTTGGAAACTAGTACAAGTAGAGTTATTCACGTTGGTAGAAGTAGCTACTAAGGAGTAGAATCTAAATTTGATGAGCATAGAGGCAGGGTCCATCCCGTTAGGTTCAGAAAAAATCTGGAAAAATATTTTCAAATAAGTCATGTCTAAGGAGCAGAAAGTAAGCTTTGCAACAATTTGTTTGGAAGGGGATTCTTTAATTTGGTTGACACATTTTGAATTAAGGTGGAAGACTTTTCAGGGTATTGTCTCATATTGGTCCTTGCGAAAGCAAGAAGAAATTAAGTATCAAATAATGAACAACGTACATATATCGCACAGGTAGGGACTATGAAACATCACGTATGGTATTGGTTAGAGAGAATTCAGTTTCTAGAATCACCTATTGTCGAGTCATTATTTCTAGAAGCAATAATAAAGCATTTCCCTTTTAATATTAAAAGAATTTTATCAGCAGCATGTATTAATAAAGTAGAGGATTTATTGAGAGTGGTTGAAAATCTAGATAAAGGAACAAGGGGAAAAGAGGTTGATAACAATTGGAGTGAAGGGAAGAGTAGACATAGGGATAATCAACCAGGGATGGGTTGGAGGGGAGGTTTGAGCCACAGAGTAGAAAGGAGTAGTTTTGTAGCTCGGGGAAATTGGTTTAGGGGTAGGCCAAATGCTGGAAGCAGAAGGGACAATTCTAGAGTCAGTGAGCCTGAAAGTAGGCAGGCATAAGTAACACATCCACCAGCAGGTAATAACTCAAACTAGAAGTTACCCGATTACGAACTCCCGTAGATTGATCTAGTGATAAATCGATGAAGCAGTTAAATTATTTAATTTTTTCTAAGTTTTGGAAAGAACTAAAGGCATCAAATTCAATTAAAAATAGTTGTCACATCAAAGGTATTCAAGCAAATAATGGTGAGAGGAAACAAGTTTACATGCCAAAAATTAAATATCTTGTAGGTAATAGCTGTTTTGAAGCTATAATTAATACAGGTAGTATAATCAGTATTATATCGGAATAAATTTTGCAGACTCTTCAAGCCAACACTAAAAATATGCTCATATTACTAACAGTAGGAATTTCTATACACGGTGTAACCAAAAAAGTAACGAAGGTGTATTAGTCCTGCTTTATTAAATGTTGTTATACCTATAGCGTTTTTTGGTGATAAAAGGGGTCAACCTACTGACTATTTTGGGGACAGATTGGATAGTGAAGTATCAAGTAGTGTTGTATTTCAAAAAACGATTCTTCACTTATGTAATTAATGATATACAAGAGGAACCATTTATAGGGACAAAAACAGACAAAAACTTAAAATTTGTTGGGTTTAATTGGGGGCGGGGGCCTCAAAATTTGACTTATAATATACAGAAAAGTTTTCAAAATTCAAAAATATACAAAAACTGTAGGGTTAACAAAGGACACTGATTTACAGGAAGGTACGCAAATTTTAAGGGAATTATTAGCCAGCATTAATAAGGATTCAGATAACAATCTTGAAACACCAACACAGTTCCAATGTGAATTCTGTCCCACTCGGTTACCTAATGTGCAAAATTAATAGAGAAACATTTACGGACCCACACAAAGATATCATCCTGTCTAAATATAAACTTAAATGATATGAATAAAATAAAGGGGCTAAAGTGCAAACACAAGTCAGTATTCTGTCACACCCAATTTATGTTCAGTTATGAGTGTACTTTAAAACAAACGAATATATACCTTTTGTTAAAAAGTCTTACCCCCTTACCTATGCCTAAGACAGATGCGGTAGCAAAGGAAATTGATCGAATGCTACAAAATAAAATCATAGCTAGATCGTTCTGCTCGAACACCATCGGTAACCACAAACGGCGGGTCAGTGAGAATCTGTTTAGATGCTAGAGAATTAAATAAAATTTTGAGACCAAGTATAACAATTTATAATCAAAAGTCAAGACACTCACCTCGACAAAACACCAAATGTAATCTCGACAAAATACATCACGTCTTCACTTCTAAAAGGATTGCGGCAAACAGCCCTGATTGTCGTTGTTCCAGCAACCGGTAACAAGGGTGACAGCAGCCGGTTTTGGTAGTGGTTTCACTAAATTGAATACCGGTCTATTCACGGACAAAGTTTGTGCGTACAAATTTACAATTTAAATTATTAATTCTAAACACACTTTGACTTGTTTTTTTTTAGTTTACAGGATGTATTTTTGGATTCGGCAGTGGAAATTTCAGGCAAACCTCCACCTTTAGCTAAAGGAGTAGAGATGTGTGAATGTCCCCGGGAGTACAGCTCTTCTTCATGTCAAGATCCTAGCATTGGATTTTTCCGATACTATACGCCAACTTCAGTAAATGGTACAATACTAATTGACACGTATGTTGGACAAGCTCGGCATTGCGAATGTAATGGTAGATCTATAATGTGTAATATAGAAACAGGTCACTGCTTGGTGAGTTATTTTTTACTCGAGCGCAGATTAACTATATTTTAATAGTTTTCAGAAATGTTCTAATAATACTGATGGACGATATTGTGAAATATGTGCTGAAGGTTTTTATGGCGATCCCATGGATCCTTTTGGAAAATGTGAACCTTGTCCATGCCCATCTGTAACTCAAAATTTTGCTGCGAGCTGTAAATTAGTAACTAAACCAAATCAATTCTTGTGTAAATGTAAACCAGGTAACCAGATAACTCATTGAGTGCAAATAATCAGTTTCAACTTTATCAGGTTACGCTGGCCCGACATGTAGTACATGTAGTTCTGGTTACTATGGCCTTCCACATATACCAGGAGAAAAATGTACTCCTTGTGATTGCAATATAGAAGGTAGAGCTAGTGATGAGTGTGATACTGAAACAGGCCAATGTAATTGTAAACCAGGAATTACTGGCAAACAGTGTTCACAGTGTGAAAAACCACGGCATGTATTAGACAGAAATCAGTGTACTCGTAAGTATATTTTTGTTAATAAAAGTAGCAAATATTTAGGTTTAATTGTAGTTAATAATGTAATAAAAATTACAGCAAGGTTTGTTTTTAGTTTTCTATGTGGTATAGAAGTTATTAAGTAACCTTGCCAACTCGAACTAGAGGCCGTGTCATTTACTAATTTTATGCCTGTGTAATAAACACAAAGTGTAATAACCTAAAAATTAAGCGATTGCACTCAGATGAACATATTAACAAATCCACAAACCTTCTTTTGTTAACATTTACAACACGCTTAATTAAAATACGGTATAATTCATGATTGCTTGCAAATGAAGATGTCTTTGAAATTAAAATAATATTCAAAAGATCTAAGATTGTAAATTGTATCTGCCAATTATAACTAATTCCTTTTTAAAGTTTAAAATTAGCAACAAATTAATTATTAAGCTGACATTTGAACACTGTCTTCAAGCCCTAAATCTTTGGAAAATGCCCTTGATTGATTTCTAATAATTAATACCTCCAAGTTTAATTAAATAAATGTGATGCATTTGTATAACTTTCCTTGCACTTTAAATTGCCATCTGTGTTAAAATTTCACAATATGATACCAAAATGTTAAAATGTAAAATAAAATAAAGGCAATTACAAATTCTAACTACAGTTGTTAAAATTAAAATATTCTTCTTTATATATACACAGTTCCTATCCGATTGGACCTGCACCTTGAAGAAGTTCTGGATAACTAGAACGGGTGGAATGGCTTCCGCGTTCTAGTGATCTAAAGAGCCAAACTACAGATTCCAGAAAGAGGGCAGCAGCTTTTTCGGTGCTTAAAGTGGCAGAGAACATAGAGGTCGGTATGTCATTCTAAGACACACTACTGGCAACGGGAAACCACCACATTACCTCCCAAGTACACAGCATAAGTAACATGATGGCATCCTCAGGAGTAAAAGATTTCGGAGTTAATATGGTCCCCCATTTGGATCTCCAGGAGTTGACTACTTTGGAGGATGTGATATGAAAGTTCAGAATAAGAGTGGGGCACATTTTGCAAGTCGGAACGTGAAATGTTAGAAGTATGAAGCAAATAGGTAAGCTAGAGAACTTGAAAATTCAAATGGATAGGTTAGCACTAGACGTAGTAGGGATCAGCGAAGTTTGTTGGCCAAAGACGGGGGATTTTTGGAATGGGGACTTTAGGCTAATTCACCCAGGATCAGAGGAAGGAAATTTGGGTGTAGGAATAGGTATGCGAAAAAAGATAGGACAAAGTGTAGAAAACTACTTACAAATAAAGAAAGAGTACTCTTGGTTACATTAGAATCTTAATTGGTAAATACAGTAATAATACAAGTATACATGCCCACCTCTAACTACAGTGAGGAAGAGGTAGAAACGATCTACAAAGATATCGAAGACATACTAAGATGCGTAAAAGGACAAGAAAATTTAATAATTACGGGGGGTTTTAATGCAGTGGTAGGTGAGGGTAGGGAAGGAGCGGTAGTTGGTTTATTTGGTTTAGGTGAGGAATGACAGGGGAAATAAGTTTGTAGAATTTTACAACAAGAACAATTTAACCATCACAAACACAAAACAATAGAAAAGGGGGAAAACGTGTATATAGAGTTTGTGGATCTGGAAAAAGCATTTGACAATGCAAAATGGAAAAAAGCAGTTCGAAATACTCAAAAAGATTGGAACGAGTATTAGGGATAGTAGGAGAGTACATATCTTGTACAAAGAGCAAACAGCAGTTGTTAAATGCGGTAACAAAATTACGATAGCTAACTAGGAAAGAAAAGTGGACATGTATATACTGAATAAATGATAATAAACAAACATATAATTATTGCTTCAAACACTTACGTTTATTTAACAATAGCAAAACGAAGCATTTTTATTGATAGCGGTCGTTCAAACGGAAAGCGACAGTTGACTGCATGACTGTGTCCATCTAATACGGAATACGAAAGTCGAATGTGTTCTTGTCTTCTCCATGGCAGGTGATAAGAGGTTCTTGCACAGGCAAAGGACAGCAAAGTTTATCGCTATTGCGGCGCTTACGATAGGCGTAGTGATTGGAGCAATTACACGGTACATGCAATGTGTTACGTATTAAGAGCGGATTGTAATGGTTGCTACACTTGATAATTGCGGGTAGAATAGGTAAAACAGAAATGAAAGGAACTTATAAAATCTGTGGTACTCACCGGCACATTAATGTGGGTAACTATAATGAAGACAGTGTGTTAAGCAGCTCAGGCTTGGCAGTATGTAGTAGTTCAGCTGATCGGCACTGGATCCTGTTCTTCCACACACTTACACGAACACGTTTCAATAGACAATGAATGTTATACTACACTACACTTGCACATGTGCAAAAGTATTTGACCCACATTTTATAAGGAAGGAAAATGGTTAAATTCATAGGAAATTTTGATTCTTATTGCTATCGTAAACACAATGACATTTGAAATATACCGGGCAGAGGTAAATAAACAACAAATCCCAAACGCCATAACAAATTAAGACGCAACTTATTTACCATATAAACGAAACAGCAGTAATAGAATTAGAGCAGGAACTTAGAGAAGTAAATACTAGGATAGAGGTGAGACAGGAATGTGCCCTATCCCCATTCATTTTTAACCTGTACATCGAAGAGGTAATGAAAACTCTCAAATGCAAGAAGACATTTGGAATTATTATGCAGTGCAAAATATTGATATGCTTAGATTTGCAGATGATTAGTGATATTAGCATCTAGTAAGGAAGGGTTAGAAGCTGCTCTTAATGAAATGGGAACAGTTCTAACAGAGAGATATGGTATGAAAATTAACAAAAATAAAACTAAAGTACTAGTACGCAAAGGAGGGAAAAATGAATTAAAAACTAGAATACAAATAGGTAACGAGAACTTACAAGAGGCTAAAGATTTCTGCTACCTAGGAAGCCAAATAGTGCAAGATGAGAAGAGCGTAAAAGGTATAAAACAAAGATTAGCACAAGGTTATGCTACATTTAACAAGAAAAAGCAACCACTGTGTTTAAACAACAAAAATAGAAACAAGGAAAAGATTGCTTAAAACATATGTGCGGAACACAGCACTGTACGTCTGTGAAAACCTGGACAGTAGGAGAAGCGGACAGGAAAAATATAGTAGCCTTTGAAATGTGGTGCTACAGACGTATGATGAAGATTTTATGGACAGACAAAGTTAAGAACAAAGAGATACAAGAAATGGTAGGGGAAGAAAGATGTATGTTAAAAACAGTAAAAAAATAGGAGCGATAGATAGGATGAGACCACATACTAAGGCATGAGAGAATAGTGTGGAATATACTAGAAGCAGAGATAGGAAAAAAGAAAAGTAGAGGTAGACCTAGTTTAGACTATTGCACACAGATAGTAAGAGATGTAGGCTGTTGAAAGTTCAGGGAAATGTGCAGCCTAGCTCAGAATAGAAATCAATGGAAGCAACGCGTCCAATCAATTCCAAGATGGAAAGAAATAACTGTACTTGAACCTGATGATTATTGTAAGCAACTACAGGTATTGGTTTTGCAATACTCTCAACTAGTGTTAATTGTATGAAAGGATTTACTGGAAAACTATTAATTTGGCAAATGTCTAAGTGTTGGGGGATCCTTGGTAGCCACAGGCTGCTTAACATCCTTCACATCGCACCGAATCTTGGTGAAATAGAGCATATAATTAGGAAACAACAGAAGGGCTACCGAGCTGTATCCAGGCTGTGGAAATTTCAGGGAACGGTGTAGGCTAGCTCAAAATAGAAATAAGTGAAGGTATGCGTCCAACCAGTTTCAAGACGGAAACCCTAGTGACGAAAAAATAAGTGCACGTAAATCTGATGATTATTATAAACAACCACAGGTGTTGGTTTTGAATTATTTTCAAATAAGTTGATTGTGCGAAAGGATATATTAGATAACTATTAATTTCACAAATGTTTGAGTGATGGGGGATCTTGGTAGCCACAGGCTGCTTAACCCCCTTCACATACTCTACATTTGAATTTCCAATGATCCACCCGAAGGTACTACATTGGCCAGGAAGCGAGTTTCTTTTACATGGAAAATTTTTAATTTTGCCGAACTCTTGCTGTTGCATGCAAGGTAGGTATCTTTAACGTGCATGACAACACTCGCATACGGGAACTCCATTTTACCTTTCATCCGAACAAGGGTATATTTTTCTGAAAAATACTCGCCTAACATTTTTTAACCCGGGACCTTGGGCATAGTAGTCACATGCATACCAAATACACCACGGAGCCGCCCCCCTTCACATATTACTGAATATCGGGGAAATAGGGTATATATTTGTGAACCAAATAGCGGAAACCGAACTGCATCTAACAAGAGCAGCGTCTATGTTCGAAGACAACAAACATAGAAACAGGGAGAAAATTGTTGAAATCATATGTGTGGAGCATAGCACAGTACATTTATGAAATTGGGGCAGTAGGAGAAGCAGACAGAAAAACTGTAGAAGCCTTTTGGAATGTTATGCTTCAGATGTATGAGGATGATAGCATAGACAGACAAAGTTAATAGCAAAGAGTTATAGAAATAGTAGGTGAATAAAGATACCTGTGGAAAAAAATAGGAGAAATAGAAGGGCAGGATATGTTCTAAGGCATTTTTGGGAAATAGTGCGGGATATATTACAAGCAGGGATAGGAAAAATAGAGATAGAGCTAAACCTAGATCAGACTGTTGCATGCAGATAGTGAAAGATGCAGACTGTGGAAATTTCAGGGAAAAGTGTAGGTTAGCTCAGAATAGGAAACAATAAGGGTATGCGTCTAACCAGTTCCAGGACTGATGCCCTAATGATGATTATAATATACACAATTAAGTCTTTAGTGGCAAATACATACTGACTTCTGGAGACTCGTTTAATTGATTATAGAGTCAATATTCCAATTCTAGCAGCACCCTAAAAGGATAAGATAAAGAGAAGTGAGGACGATAATTAAGTCACTTGTTACATAATTTTTTCTATATAGATATATATATATATATATATATATATATATATATATATATATATATATACTTAAAATAATTAAGGGTTTCGACCTTATTAAAACTATTACGTTTGTTTTAAATGTTTTATTAAAACTATCCAAGCTTTCGTTGTCTATTGGACAACTTCATCAGGGAAACTAAAAGTGCAAGTTGATACAATGAGAAATCATCAGTAGATTACTTACATCTTTGTATAAATCACAATTCTAAAAATCACAGTACATATTAAAACGATGGTTTATATCACCAATAATAAAAGTGTAATTTACATAACTTCTACATTACAACAGTCTTTTTGACGATTACCTCGTGCTAGTCAAGATGGAAAAGGATATAATTTTAATCGTCACTTGTTAATAACATTTGCTTGAAACAAACCGGCACTGACAGATTAAATAAAACAGATGGTTAACTGTCAATAAACACAGGTACGTTCCGTATTATAAGTATTGGATGTTATACGTTGATGCGTTCACAACGATGGTTTTGTAAATGTAGTAAGTACGCATAAATGTTACTCAGTTTTTGAGTATCTTGTTTTTTATTAATTTCTGCTTGTTGTTTGTAAATGTGGTGCATTTCTAATATAATTCTTTTGTTGTAATGTTGAGATTTGGCGAGGATTTTAGGATTATTCCAATCTATGGAGTGATCTTCATTATTTATAATGTGTTCAGAAAGCGCACAACGGTTTTTATTAGTCCGGATGTCGCTTTTATGGCCTGCCACCCGTTGTTTCAGTAGAGTACTTGTGTGTCCCACATATTTTTGGCTGCAGCTACAACTCAGTTGGTAAACCAAGTTTGATTGGTATAATGGAGGTGTTTTACTTTTCAATTTACTGTATAGTATAGATCGAATTGTTTTATTAAATTTATATGTTATATGAAAACCTTCTTCTTGAAAAACTTTCCCAATTTTTTAGATAGTCCTGTAAGATGTGGAAGGACTATGGTCTTCTTATCAATCGGATTTTGTGATGGTTGATCCATCCTCTGTTGTATAAAATTATCTTGTAATAAATTGTGAATGACATTGCCTGGGTAACCATTCTTTATCATTATATCTTTAAGATGTTTGATGTTTTTTCTGTGGTAATCCGGATGAGAAATTTTCAGTATCCTATTTTTCATTTGTTTGATTAAGTTAAGTTTCATTTTACCATAATGTTCAGAGTCATAGTGAATGTATCTATTTGAGGCTGATGGTTTTTGATACCAATCTAATTTTATAATGTTATTGTGTCTCACTACTAAAGTATCTAAAATTTTATTACAAGATCCACATAATTTTACCAAATTGAACCAAGATCCTACAAGAACAGTTGAAAAAAAGAGCAATGACTTTATTACATCTCTAGAAAAATCAGGCCATTTAACTAAAGAAGAAGCTAAAAAAGCCAAACGTTATAATTCTGAAATCCCAAAAATGTATGGAAACCCTAAAATACACAAACAGGGTTACCCTATGAGACCGATTGTGGCAGATGTGCAGGGTCCTACTAACAACCTTGCAAGCATAATGGAAGATATTTTAAAACGGGCTTATAACAAAACCAATCGTTATTTTATTAAAGATTCGTTCGAATATGCTGAAATTATGAACAATTATACAATTCCAGAAGGGTATAAAGTGATTTCATTGGACGTGGTGAACTTATTTGGGAACATTTCAGGGGAATTAGTTATTAAAGTGTTAGATAAAAATTGGGACTTAATTAAAAGGGTTTTTAAAGGACATAAAAAATTGGTTTTTAACATTATTAAATTTATCATTGATAATAATTTCTTCATATTTAATGAAGAAATTTATTTACAAGTGTTTGGGTGTGCGATGGGTTCAAAACTAAGTCCGATTTTGGCGCAATATGTTATGGATGACCTTTTAGATATTTGTTGTCCAAAATTAAGTTTTCAATTGCCCTTTATTAAAAAGTATGTGGACGACTTAATATTAGCAGTTCCTATAGAAGGTGGAAGTCAAGAAGTACTACAAATTATGAACAGCTATCATCAACATATACAATTTACCATAGAAGAGGAAAACAACAACAGCGTTCCTTTTTTAGATACTTTAGTAGTGAGACACAATAACATTATAAAATTAGATTGGTATCAAAAACCATCAGCCTCAAATAGATACATTCACTATGACTCTGAACATTATGGTAAAATGAAACTTAACTTAATCAAACAAATGAAAATAGGATACTGAAAATTTCTCATCCGGATTACCACAGAAAAAACATCAAACATCTTAAAGATATAATGATAAAGAATGGTTACCCAGGCAATGTCATTCACAATTTATTACAAGATAAATTTATACAACAGAGGATGGATCAACCATCACAAAATCCGATTGATAAGAAGACCATAGTCCTTCCACATCTTACAGGACTATCTAAAAAAATTGGGAAAGTTTTTCAAGAAGAAGGTTTTCATGTAACATATAAATTTAATAAAACAATTCGATCTATACTATACAGTAAACTGAAAAGTAAAACACCTCCATTATACCAATCAAACTTGGTTTACCAACTGAGTTGTAGCTGCAGCCAAAAATATGTGGGACACACAAGTACTCTACTGAAACAACGGGTGGCAGGCCATAAAAGCGACATCCGGACTAATAAAACCGTTGTGCGCTTTCTGAACACATTATAAATAATGAAGATCACTCCATAGATTGGAATAATCCTAAAATCCTCGCCAAATCTCAACATTACAACAAAAGAATTATATTAGAAATGTACCACATTTACAAACAACAAGCAGAAATTAATAAAAACAAGATACTCAAAACTGAGTAACATTTATGCGTACTTACTACATTTACAAAACCATCGTTGTGAACGCATCAACGATAACATCCAATACTTATAATACGGAACGTACCTGTGTTTATTGACAGTTAACCATCTGTTTTATTTAATCTGTCAGTGCCGGTTTGTTTCAAGCAAATGTTATTAACAAGTGACGATTAAAATTATATCCTTTTCCATCTTGACCAGCACGAGGTAATCGTCAAAAGACTGTTGTAATGTAGAAGTTATGTAAATTACACTTTTATTATTGGTGATATAAACCATCGTTTTAATATGTACTGTGATT
Source organism: Platerodrilus igneus (assembly GCA_036346225.1). NCBI lineage: Eukaryota > Metazoa > Arthropoda > Insecta > Coleoptera > Lycidae > Platerodrilus > Platerodrilus igneus. The sequence goes on from JARFIW010000565.1 coordinate 8,471,639, forward strand.
TTTAGAATTGTGATTTATACAAAGATGTAAGTAATCTACTGATGATTTCTCATTGTATCAACTTGCACTTTTAGTTTCTGATGAAGTTGTCCAATAGACAACGAAAGCTTGGATAGTTTTAATAAAACATTTAAAACAAACGTAATAGTTTTAATAAGGTCGAAACCCTTAATTATTTTAAGTACTAACAAAGTGACGACCGTTACTTCCTGAACGTATATATATATATATATATATATATATATATATATATATATATATATATATAGTGTCTTTACTCTACCTTATAGGCGAGAGCCTCTATAAATTATGAGGGGTTCCTGTCTAAGGTTTAAGTCCAGGGTAAAGAGGATGGAAAATGGCTCTGAGTATAAAAGGGCCCTCTACAGAGATCTTCCAGCCAGCTAAGCTTCTTCAACTTAGGGCAGAGCTATGAGCTAGGGTCGTAGGATGGTATACAATAATAAAAGAATTTTTATTGGACGCCACCGTATCTTAATAATAACTATAAAGAACAACAATCCGAAGATAAGATACGGAAATCTTTGAAAATAAAAAATATCCTTAACGAGCAAAACATATAAATATAATACTTACTTATGACTCTGCAAACTGGAATTGGAACAACGATCTTGTACAATCTGAAAATTTAAACACTTCTAAACATTTTTGAACTAGGACTACATTAGAGCCTAGTCACTTTATCACAAAAAAATTAATTCTAAAAAGATTAACTAGTCAAGATTATACCTCAAAAAATTTTCAAACACAATACCAATAATAAATCTTTCTTCACTACAAAAGTTTTATACATATGGTTGTTTGCCCCTATAGAAAAATTATTGTTGACTTCAATGAAAGAAAGCTTTAAAACAACTTATTATTCTTTCTATTGATTTACAAAAAAATATATACATCATTTGTACAATTTTATACGTACTGAAACTTTTGAGATATCTACTTTTATTAAGGTCTAGTATTAGTCTCTGATTAGTTGTATGAATTTGATAATTGTAAATTTCTTATAGTTCTCTAGAAGAAATATAGTGTTTTCATTATTATTCTACAATTTGTATTTGATACCTAAATAGGATCCTGTTCGGGTTTACAATTAATTGATTAAATACTTTGACTTCCCTTAGATTGCAGAATTACATTTTTAATTAATTTAATTGATGGAATTAAAGATCAAAAATACTTTTGGTTTGAACTAATCTGTACTTCAAGTGTACTGTCAAAAAAATTATATTTTATAATGTGACAAACAAATATCAACATGTCACGTGCTTAGTTACGAATACATTTTAGTATAACCTTGTAAATTCAAAAATTATCTTATAGAAATTTCTTTGTGTTTATAAGAATTTCTATGCAATATCCAAGTATTAAATTCTGAACAAAAATTACGTGTCTAACTCAAATGACCATATAAAATTTACAAAAATTTTGTGTACCAATTTAAATGAACATATAGAATTTACAAAAATTAGTTGTACATTTCCAGTAATGGTTCCATGAAATGAAAATTGAACTAAAATTGGAGATGACTCACCACAAATAATCTGCTAGACATCAGAGTTTGTCAACCATCTCGAGTACTTACGACAACAGGTGTGCACAGTTCACACGTGCCAGGTTTTACAACTTGACTTCCATACAAAATAAAATTTACAGAAAATTCCACCATACTGCATAGCAACAGTTGAGACTTTGGACTTTCAATACAGCGTAACAAAATATTGTGCTTCAGTATTCCATAGCGATTATGTACATAAGATTTATCGCTCCAATACTTTATACATTACGTGTTTGCGTTTCAATACTGTATAACATAAGACTTGTTTCGATACTGTAACTACATAAAATTTGCGTTTCAAAATTGGACGTTTCAATATTGTATTTACATTTTTAATTGCGTTTCAATACGGTATATACATTTTTTACTTGCGCTGAAAAGAATCGAGAAAATGATTTGGATGCAAACTTGAAAATTATTCACCTACCGTACACGATGTGTATTTCACTGTCACACTAGGTCGATTCCACTACTAATCGTCGACACCATTTCACCTGTCTTTGGGACGGCGTGTTTTATCAAACCTGCTAGCCCACGTTTCAACACTTGCTTAGCTGATTACATTCCGATGTTAAATGATGAACCTTGGTCACGAGGCAATTTTCTTATCCAAGCACGTGCAGAATGAGAATGTTGTATCAATACACATACAGATAAAAGAAAACTTAAATTTTACTTCAAGTCCTTAGATATAGATGGAGCTCTAAGTACGAATTGGTAATATATTGCTACAATAGGAATTTAATATTTTCTGTTTAATAAAGGATATTTGTTAAATAAATATTTAGAACAAAAGCGTATATTTATGAAGCAGGTAATTGTATTCGTTACACACTACATCGAAAAACACACAATAAACGGCACTCTGCCCAACACACAACTGCTCCAGTTGAATCCCAGTACTAAAGTAAAGTCTGTAACTCCTGGCAGAAATAGTTCGAGGCACAATAAAATTCACTTTGTTTTCCCAAGCGCGATAAAAATCCCCGAGATGGTATTTTTATGTATTTATGCATATTAAAACATTTTATTCTTACAACGTATTAGTAACTTATACAAAACACATTAAATCAAATGAATATAAAAAGTGAAAACTGGTTATCCAATACTTGAGGTGAGTTAAGGGTTAAATTGCTTAACACGTAATACTGTTTATGCTTAAATAAATTCTTTTTTGCAGTAAGTTTGTTATGTCTAAATATTAATATTTATTGCCTATCAATATTGTATTTCTTAGAATATCAACTAAGTCAAATATCTGCACTTTTACAATTAAACTTTAGGAAAGTTAGATGTAATTTTACAAAAAGCTTTGAAAACAAATGCCAAGGAAATTGCTTAACACCTATATTTAATTAAGTTAAATTATAAACCAAGAAGTGAAGTTATATATGCTGATAATATAGTTGCTTGATTTAAAGTCTGGTTTTTACTTGCAACATCATAAATAAGAGCGGCTCTAACTTTAGTTAATTATATGATGAAATTCAAGCTAAAAGCAATAAAATTTGTATACTTATAGTTATTTTTTTTCATGTAGTGTCATTGGGTTTGGTTTTTTATTATTTAAAATGCGCTTTTACTTTTTGTAGCTTGCGACAAATGTTCTCAATGGCTATTGGATGATATAGATTCATTGTCAAACGAATTAAGCTCAAATACCCATTTTCTGGAAAATGGAACAATTGAGCCACCGTGGAATTCTTTAAAAGAAAAGGAAAATCGCTACTTTAATTTAAATGGAAAATTTCTTTCTTATATAAAAAACAAACATTCAGCTGAAGAATTACTTTCTAAAGAAGCGTTACTTCCCCTGGAAAAGAAATTAAATGAAATTAATCGCCAGCTCAAAGCATCAGATGTTGACGCACTACAGAAGAGAGGTAATGAGGCTTACAAAAATATTTTACAATTTTCTAAAGAAATATTGGATAACAGTGCTGTTGTTAAGAGATTATTGGATATTTTGCAAAATTTTGGAAAATCACATGTAAGTACAAGAGAAGCTGTTCATCAAGCAAAAGAAGTTTTGAAACAAATTGATGATATTGCAAAGGGTATGAATTATACACATAAAGCAGTACTACAAAAATGTAAAAATGTTGTACAATTAGTACATGAGATTACTTTACAGCCCATGAGTAACCCTGATGAACTCACAAAGTTATGGTTAGATTTCAATGATCGACTAAAAGACTTAAAAAACATTCTTAACAAAATAGAAAGTACTGCTACTGAGGCTGAACTTCTAAATGTTAATAATAAGGAAAAAATTTATAATTTAAAAGAAAAGATGGCTGAACTTAAAAAATTACATAATGATTTGAATAACAATATTACACAAACTAAGAAAATAATCAACGAAACATTTAACACTTTAAATAAAACCCAAGCCATTTATGAAAAACTAAATGAAGCTTCAGAGTTTAATGATTTATTGTACAAATTAGATGCTAAAGATAAAAGTTTAAGTGAGTTTGATTCGGAAAAATATTTAGATGATGTTTTAAAACACGTTGAACAGTTAGAAACCAAAGCAGCAGATTATGCAAAGTATTTATAATATTATGTAGCTTATTATATTTGTAAATATTATTTTGTAGGTTATTTAACTTATCCAAGGCTGAAATTGATGCACTTAAGGCAAGTAAGGCTTATGAAAATATAAAAAAGTACATAGATGATGCTTATAAAGCTGCTACAGAGGCAGTATCAGAAGTGAATAGTGCTCTCGACACATTATCCCCTGAAGACAAGGATTCTTTAGCAGTTAACACTAGTATATCAATTGCTGATTCTGAAAGACTGGGCATAAGAGTTAAACATCAGCAAGAGAATCTTGATGGTAAGTTTAAGTTTTATTTTGTGTAGTTCTTTAATTTTATTGTTATGTAATGAGTAGCTTCAGATAATTGCAGCTACTTCCTTATTAATCTTTACCCATTTAATGCTTTTATGTAAATGTAAATTAATACAACAGAACTATTTTTGACACGCTAAAACAGAAATTCAATTTTTTATCAAAATAACCTTCATTATAACAAAAAGCATTATTACCTCCATCAAGTAGGATTGTACAAAAGATTAATAGAGAAGGATGCTCATACAATAAACAATAAAACGTTAACGTTACGCTGTCATTAATATCCTTTTGTTGGGAAAATACCCATAACTTTAGAGGCATTTTGTTTTAAGAAGAATCCAACGTCATTTTACAATTGTGCAGAAATGTAATATCAGTAGCATAGTTGACTTATTAGGGTGATGATTAGGAGGGTGCGTTTTATAAATACTCTCACATATTTTTTATTAGTTCTAGATTAGAACAGGGTAATTGACAGAATTTAGTAACATGATATAGAGTTTTCGTCTGCTAATAGTATATATGAATGATAATGCCTGTTATGGGTGAATGATGTGTTAAATTATTACATTTGGAATTGCCCAGAAAGGACAGGAATCCCATGCCAAAATAAGGATTCACTGGCCAACTACAGTGGTATGGGAGTGGGTCCCTATGGAACCAATTTGAGGTATCAATTCACTAAATGCAATTTCAAGCTACGTTACCAACCACTTACCTTGAAAGTTTTTCAGCGCTGAAATTATGGACGCCAACTCATATAGCCTAATCTAGTTTGTTATAGTCCCCTAGACAATTCGTACTTCCTGTAGATTTTAATTATTTTATATTTCTGGTAAAATGACGTTCCTTTTACACACAGTCATCTGCATACCTAAGAAAATAAAACTGCAAATTTCTACTCAGGACAGCACCTAAATCTACTTTATAATAACATTATTTTATCTTTCCTGTGAACAGGTATGCATCTTGTTGCGCTTTTTGGCTACATAAAATTTCATTTTAATATTAGGATTAGGGGATTTTTGAATATAGCACGAGAAAGCTTTTTCCATCCTAAATGTAATTAAGCTCCTATGTGTAAAGTTTCATGATTCTAGTTTCCGATGAACTAGAGGGTAATAACTCGATAATTTATTGCCTGTACTCCGCATAAGCACATATTTCTCAGGGAAAGGAATGTGGTATGATTAGTGTGGCTAGCCATGAGAAGCGTGATATGGTAGGGATATAAACAGGCTAGTGAGAAGACGCATTTTGAAACAAAGGATTGACTTCACAGCATCGATCAAACAGTATCGAACGCGACTGCGGGTTAGTTCCGGCGAAGTGATTCCTTCCTATCTTCATACCTTAAATTAATTACCTAAAATACATCTCGTGTTAAGTAAAAGTGTGGGTATACTCACTTCGTCTTCGGAAATTGGAAACATATGAAACTACTACAACGCGATCCTGACCTCCTGAAGATGAGCGGAGGCTGCCTTGACTCCAGCAAACAAGCACGTAAGTAAGTCCTGGTGCTTTTTATTTTGTTGACTTTACCCATGACAGCAATAATTACAACCAAATTTGGGGCTTAACAATTTAGGTCCAGGGTTATGCAGCGATTGATGGCATGGATAAAACATAATAATATAAGAATATTAAATTTACTTACATTAATATTAACATAAGTGTCCTAAGTATATTCTTATAAAGAAATACATAAAAAAATGGCAAAATTTCATTATCAATTCATTCTTAATGAATCATCATTTTTATGATTACGTACTGCAATGATGATTTACAATTAAATGTACAATGTCCAGATCATATAAATTTAAGTATTTAACAGTAAGCTGCACTTCAAGTGAACATTGTGAAGTTTATCAAAATTTCAGAAAACCAAACATAATGCATAAATACCACAATACAGTCAGACAATTGTAAATAAACATATAGATTTCATTATTAGCCAGGAATCAATTCATTTGCCTTTTTTTGCTTATTTCCAAATCATGCTGGGAATCAATTAGTTCCAATTTCTGACTGTTGTGGGTCTGTTAAAAATTCATGGGATTCACTGCATTACATCTGCTGGTTACTTACTTCATAATACATGGGGATCTATGACTAAGCGTTCCCGTTATAACACTCATTAAATTATAATACTCTACCATATCAATAAATCCCTGGCAAATGAATTAAAGTTATTACAAACCCTTGTACTGGAGTATTATCAGGTGTTGGGCGTCTCAGCGAGAACGGTTCATTCTGCTTTGCCCTGTTGCTTGGTTAGAGTTGCTGTTCCTGCAGGTAGGGCTTCTCTAACGAGGCGATAGGAAAGGTAAAAATGGGTGGAAACGACAACACTCGCGTCAGCACTACCCAGGAACGGTATGATAAGTTTAACGATAAGGTAGATGTTGTAGTACGACAGAATCTATGTAACTAATCGGTGGTTCTCGCTTTTTGTTTTTTTCCCACCAACCTAGATCCGCGCGCTTCCGCCTGTGTTCGTGGGAAGATGAACTTCTTCTCACACCAGAACCCTGCGTCAGCGCTTACGCTTGCAATAATAAGCAATTGTCGCCGAGATTCGTGTGAACGTTACTAATCTTGGGGTTTCACAACATCAACGGAATTGCAGTAATTAAACGGGGATTTTTACAAATATTAAAATAAAGTCCATAACTTCTAAATTAATAATTCTAATTTTTGAAAGCTTTAAAATAAAACGTAATAGCATTTACTTGCTTATGCGACCTTGTTGAAGATTTGCCGATAACTTGTTCTCACTTGTCCTATTTTCATTCACTAGTGTTTGTCCATATCTTTCTAACTCTCCATATGTTAATGGGATGGTTGTTATATCACCTGAACCAGTCGTGAATTCGTATGTCACTTTGTATTGAATGATATAATTAATTATCTGAAACGTGATATTGATGGGTATTGCTACTATGCTATTGTGGCTTTGCTACATTGAATGAACTTGATTATTAGGTTGTCTGGGCTCACCTTGTATTATACTTATACATATATCATTTTACCATTTTATTCCATTTTATTTAACCAAAATTTGTAAAAACTCTTTTATATTTGGTATAATTTGGTATAAAAAATTCCTATTAGTTGGTTCATGGTTATTTACTTCATTAATTCTAAAACTTTTTTTAAATGATTATTTCCTTCACCTGTTAAATTTTAATTTTTGGCAAATCACATTCGTAGTTGCGATTTGAAATAACTAATAACATTAGTTTATTGTATCTAAATACACTAATTGTAATAGTCGCAGCAATTTCAGTGCAGGAGCTCATTATCACGTAGGTGTGCTTCTGTTGTAAAGTAGTAATAATGTCAAACAATAACAAGCGAGAAATGTAGACAATTAATTAAGAATTCAACAAAACGAACCGTTTTAGTAATGTTTCACGAAAAGGAATTGATTTTGCTGTAAACTCCTGTAAGCATTCAAATACCAGGTATAGTGTGTGGAAGCAGTTGCTGAAGTTCTGTGACCATTGAAGATACGTTTTTAATGCAAATGCATCTAATCAAAATTTGAATAACATTCTGAAAGACTCGGCATTGAATATGAAAACAGAAAAAGGCGGTGACTCTACAGAATACTCCCTAAAATGTTGTTACGTTTATTTTCGGGATAAATTAAATACCCCCTTTTCCCTTCTTAATTCATAAGCCCGCTTTACAATAATTTTGTTAAATCGATTCCGTTGCTATTCTTAAATCATTCATCAACATCCTATCTGTTTTACCTGTTCATCATGAGCCCGCTGTACAACAATTTTTAATTCAAATCTAGTTGTTTTGAAACTTAAAGTTTATGCTATACTTAAATAGTCAGTACCTTGTTTTAGGTATCTGTTAACTGGTTATACAGTACGACCGCGTATAATTGATTCTTATGTGATTTCCATCTAAAGACTCGTCGAACTAAGGTCGCGTACTATCCGATAAAACCATGTTTTCACGTTTCTAATCGTTTGATAACACCAATATTAATTTTTGAACTCTGGTTATTTAGTTAAACAAATTAATATTCACTTGCTTTTCCTTATACACGACGAAAACATTCGTTATATTTTTGCTGTTTCCGTTTTCTTCGTGGGAATTTCGCGCATGCAATACAACGTGGTCAGTAATGATGGTTTTACAAATCTATACTTTTCGACGACAATAAATTAATTTCACCTATAACCATTCTAGCTTCTTCTGGTGGATAGGCCTATCTGTTACCTTGGACCTAATTGATGAGGCGATGGCTGCCCCTTTTTATATGGCACAAATTGCATAGCCCTAGGCCCTGCTGCCCCACTGCGGCCCTAAGGAGGGTGTGATAGGTCCAACATATTCGACACGTGGGTGAGTGTTTATCCACTATTTTTTTTGTATGGGCTCCATGAACTGGGTGAACCAGTACATTTCAGTTTTGTTGGATGATTACACTTTGTGTTTCGAAAATGATTATCATCTGTACGGCGGGTGGAGCTGGGGGGTGGGTTTGACACTTATTATTGATATTGTAACAATTGCATATACTTAATTTTATATTTAAGATGATGATTTAGAGCTGCGGTTTTTAGAGTTGTGATTTCTTTTTCTTTTTTTGTTAATTAATATGGGGGTAGATACCTAAAAACGGCAGCTCGCCATGTTAAGAATTGATATTTTTTTTGGTTCTTCCTGACATGCATATTGTGATTACTACTTATTTTTGTTTTCATTTGTTTTTGGTACTACTGTACTGATATAAACATGTTTTTTTGTGTGTTTAATTATAATTTTTTTTATGTTGCGTGTGGTTTTAATGACTGTGTGCGAGTATTTTTAATTCAGGCCTTCTTTAATTTTTGTATGTATTATACCCCACCCACTCACCCAATGAGCCCAGTCAATTTCTTTATTTTCTTTCTTCTTCCTTTTTTTTGTTAGACTACGTCAATGCCCATAGCAATATATGTGGAATTCCACTGCAAAATTGCTCCAAGAATTATATTACAAAGAATATCAAATAAAAATATAACCATTTCAAGCAATCAAGTTCAGAAGTGAACGTAATGCACGCAATGCTAAGCATAGTGAATTACAAAAATGTGTATCGTTATCATTAGGTCATCAATTTTCTACTGGTTAGGCGCTTACCTTCATTGCCTCCTATTCTGAAGCAACCTACACATTTCCCTGAAGTTTGCACAGTCTGCATCTATCCCTATCTACGTGCGATAGCCCGATCTAGATCTACCTCTACCTATTTCTTACTATCTCTGCTTGTAATATATATCGTACTATTCACCAAAAATACCTTAGAACGTATCCTGCCCTTCCATTTCTCCTATTTTTTTGGTTTTCCGCAGGTATCCTTATTCCCCCACTATTTCTATAACCTAGTTGTTATTAACTTTGTCTGTCGATGCTATCATCCTCATACATCTGAAGCACAACATTGCAAAAGGCGTCTATCTCTTTCTGTCTGCTTTTCCTACTGCCCCTATTTCATAGACGTACTGTGCTGTGCTGCACACATATGTTTCCAACAATTTTCATCCTATTTTACGTTTGTTGTCTTTGAACATAGCCGCTGTTCTTTCTTGTTAGATGCAGTTCAGTCCCCTTTTATTGTTTTACAATTATATAGCTTATTTCCCGATATTCGGTGGTATGTGAAGGAGGGGGTGGGGGTGAGGGTGTGGCTCCATGTGTTTGACTACTGCACCCAAAGTTCTGGGTTCAAATCCCGACACGGTCCGCTTGAAAAACGTTGGGCGAGCATTTTTCACAAAAATACGCTCTCGTTCGGATGAGAGATAAAATGGAGGTCCAGTATGTGAGTATTGTCACGCACGCTAAAGATCCCTTCCTTGCTTGGAACAGCAAGAGTTTGGCAAAGTTCAAAATTTTTCAGGTAAAAAAAACTTGCCTCCTGGCCAATATAGTACCTTTGGGTGGAGCATTGGAAAATCACATGTAGGGTATGTGAAGGGGGGTAAGCAGCCTTTGGCTAACAATTTCCCCCAGCACTTGAACATTTGCCGAATTAATAGCTTTTCCAATATATCCTTTTGCACAATCAACATTAGCTGAAAATATTTCACAAACAACACCTGTAGTTGTTTATAATAATCATCAGATTTAAGTGCACTTATTTTTTCGTCATTAGGTTTTCGTCTTGAAACTGGTTGGACGCGTACCTTCACTTATTTATATTCTGAGCTAGTCTACACATTTCCCTGAAATTCCCACAGCAGCTTAGATATAGCTCGGTTTCCCTTCTATTGTTTTCTAATTATATGCCCTATTTCCACGAGATTCATTGGTATGTGAAGGAGGTTACGCAGCCTGTGGCTGCCAAGATCCCCTAACACTTAGACATTTTCCGAATTAATAATTTTCCAGTAAATCCTTTCGTACAATTAACACTAGTTCAGAGTATTGCAAAACCAAAGCTGTAGTTGCTTATAATAATCATCAGGTTTAAGTGCAGTTATTTTTTTTGTCATTAGTTTTTCTATCTTGCGACTGGTTGGAGGTGTACCTCCATTGATTTCTATTCTGAGCTAGCCTGAAATTCCCACAGCCTACATCCTTCACTATCTGTGTGCAATAATCTAACCAAGGTCTACATCTACTTCTCGTTTTTCCTATCTCTGCTACTAATATATTCCGCAGTATTCCCTGATGCCTTAGTATGTAGCCTATCATCCAATTTCTCCTATTTTTTACTGTTTTCCACATATTTCTTTCTTCGCCTACCATTCCTAGTATTCTTTGTTCTTAACATTGTCTGTCCATGATATCTTCATCATACGTCTGTAGCACCAATGACCTTACCATTTTTCTTGTCCGCTTCTCCTACTGTCCAGGCTTCACAGCCGTACAGTGGTGTGTTCCACACATAAGTTTTAAGCAATCTTTTCCTTGTTTCTATATTTATTGTCTTTGAACACAGTAGTTGCTCTTTCTTGTTAAATGTAGCACGACCTTGTGCTAATCTTTGTTTTATACCTTTTACGCTCTTCTCATCTTGTGCTATTTGGGTTCCTAGGTAGCAGAAATCTTTAACCTCTTGTAAGTTCTCGTTACCTATTTGTATTCTAGTTTTTAATTCATTTTTCCCTCCTTTACATACTAGTACTTTAGTTTTAATTTGTAAATTTTCATACCATATCTCTCTGTTAGAACAGTCTCCATTTTATTAAGACCAGCTTCTAACTCTTCTTCGTCAGATGCTAATACCACTATATCATCTGCAAGTCTAAGCCTATCAATCTTTTGTCGCTGCATAGTGTTTCCAAATGTCTTCCTGTATTTGACAGTATTCATTGCCTCTTCAATGTACAAGTAAAAATTAATGGGGATAAGGCACATTCCTGTCTCACCCCTTTTCTGATATTTACTTCTCTACGTTCCTGCTCTAATTCTATTACTGTTGTTTGCTCTTTGTATAAGCTATATACTATCCATCTATCCCTAAAACTCATTCCAATGTTTTTGAGTATTTCGAAAAAAATTTCCAGTTTACATTGTCGAATGTTTTTTACAGATCTACAAGCCTTATATACACGCTTTGCCTTTTTTCATATTGCTTTCTCCATTATCACCCTCAGAGCTAAAATAGCCTCCTGTGTTCCCCTGTTTCGCCTAAACCCAAATTGATCTTCTAGTATTTCTTCGACTCGTTTTCCATTCGTCTTTGTACAATTGTAGTTAGTATTTTTGACACTTATTGTTCGAAAATTTTCACATCCATCCGCCTCTCTTTTTTGGTATAGTTACTATGATGTTACGTTTGAAATCTTTGGGTATCTCGCTTGTCTCATACATATAGCTTACAAGTTGGAAGAAACGTTCTGTTACTGCTTGTCCAGCGGCTTTTAGAGTTTCTGCTTGTACCTTATCTGTACCCGGCGCCTTACCATTTTTGAGAACCGTTAATGCTAATTCAAATTCCCCTCTAAGTATAGGATATCCCAAGTCATCATTTTCAATGTCTGATTCCCATTCTAATGCTATTAGTTCCTCTCCTGAATATAAGTTCCCTGTATATTCTTGCCATCTAACCACTTTCCCTACATTTTCTGTAATGACGTTTCCTCCCGCATCCCTTATATTTTTGCTATATGCTTGTATGCTTCGTTTGTCTTTCCTATTTCCACCTTAGTTTGTACTTCTTTGCACTTTTCATTAATCCATTGTTCTTTAGCTTTCCTGTGTTTGCGAATAATTTCCCATTTTATGGCTTTGTATCTCTGTTTTCCTGTTATGCTTGATCTATTTTCATATTTTCGTCTTTCTTCTGTTAAGTTAAGGATATTTTTTGTTATCCATGGTTTCTTATTTTCTTTTTGTGTATACCCCAGAATATTTCTGGCCACCATGTCTAAGCTGGATTTAATGTTATTCCATTCTGTTTCTATTTCTTTAATATCAGAAATTTTCTCGATATCTTTCAGCAATTCATTTGAATTTTTTTCAAATCTTTCATTTTAGTTTCTCAAAGTGCAATGTTGTGGTCAGTGTCTATATCTGCTTCTGGGTAGCTTCTGCAGTCTTTTACTTGATTTTTAAACCGTTGTCTAACAAGAATGTAGTCTATTTGGTATCTTCCTATATCTCCTGACATCTTCCATGTATAATCGTCTTCTAGCATGATGTTAAAATGACGTGTTTGTGATGGTTAAATTGTTCTTGTCGCAAAATTCTACCAGCCTATTTCTCTTGTCGTTTCTCATGCCTAAACCAAATAAACCTACTACCGCTCCTTCCCTACCCTCACCTACCACTGGATTAAAAGCCTCCGTAATTATTAAATTTTCATGTTCTATTACTTTCTTGGTATGTCTTTGATATCTTTGTAGATCGTTTCTACCTCTTCGTCACTGTAGCTATAGGTGGGCATGCATACTTATATTGTTACTGTATTTACCAGTTTAGATTCTAATCTAACCATGAGTACTCTTTATTTCTTTCTTTTGTAATTAATTTTCTACACAGTGTCCTAACTTTTTTCGCATAACCATCCCCACACCCGAATTTCCTTCTTCTGATCCTGTATGAATTACCCTGAAGTCCTCACTCCAAAAATTTCCCACCTCTGGCCACCGAACTTCGCTGATCCCTACTATGTTTAGTGCTATTTTATCCATTTCAATTTTCTAGTTCTCTAGCTTACCTACTTGCTTCACACTTCTAACATTCCACGCTCCGACTTGCAAAATGTGCTCTACTCTTATTCTGAATTTTCCGATCGCATCTTCCGTAGTAGTACCCTCCCGGAGATTCGAGTGGGGGAACTATTTTAACTATGGAATCTTTTACCCCAGAGAATGCCACATGTTTATTACAATTTAAGTACGCTGTGTACTTGGGAGGTAATGTGGTGGTTTTCCGTTGCCTTCCACATCGCAGTAGTGTGCTTTAGAATGTCATGCCGACCCCTATGCCACTCTAAATACCTGTTCTAGTGATCTAGAACTTTGTCAAGGTGCAGGTCCATTCATAACGGACACAAATGTTCACAAAAGCGAAATCAAAGTGCTTTATCTCTTGGTGTTTAGAATGTATATGCTGTCGTTGATACATGATACGAGGACACTCCTAATGGGCTCAAAAAACAGTTTTATTACTTAGCTGCTGTAGAATTGGCATGGTGTGATGGTGAAGGTGTTTATTGTTTAATTAACTATTTTAAAATTGAATTGGAAATTGATGATAGGAAGTTCAGTAGAGTAGAGCATAACCTTAATATTCACTAAAACATGCAAAGGAGAAGATAGAAAATGCACACATAGCAAATTTCTTGCTCAGAAAATTGATAATCCTGAATGTTGCTCAATTTTATTGGAATGTCTTTTTTACTGAACACTACTATACGTGATATCAGAATTATACTAGGTGCCTCAATATTAATTGTCTATTTAAGATTAAATTTACTCTTTTTGCATCAGGTATTTATTTACCGTAATGCCCACACAATATGTGACATTATAGTAAAAAGGGAAAAAGTACTAGATTTTAGCTCGAGGTGTGTTTGTTTCCAGAGGCGAGAAGCGGAGGGAGACAAAACACCGAGAGTTAAAATCTTACATTTTTACCCGTGTATAATACACTATTTTTTTCTGTGACAGGCAAAACGATGATTTAATATTGAAAAAAATATTACAATATATTAAAGTCAAAAAATCAATCGATGTCAAATTTGAAGTTTCAAACAAGTAGGCCGCTGTACTTATAGAGACAGTTAGACTTTCGTTGCTAAGGAAACCTTTAAAGTAATTAAATATATGTCAATTTAATTCTGCGAGTGGTTTCAAAAATAGCTTACTTAAGTTGTTTATATTGGTTGTTTTGAATATTCAGAAATCAGAAATGGACAGTTTTGCGCTTCACGTCTACACAGGTGTTGCGGTTACGCAACGAAGTTATGATACGATGTCATGTTGCACCCGAATGTTACAAGTGTGGACCCGGCCTTAAATTAAATATCTTCACGTTCTTACTTATTTGCACATACCCGGGAAAAAAGTACTATTTTTTTTCCTGGGGAAAAAAGTTAATTCCTAAAGGTGACATTTTGTTATCTGTCAAGAAATATTAAATGTCAAATTTTTCCCGTCACAGAAAAAAAGTGTTTCTGATTGGTTGATTATACGCTTCTGCTTAAAAACTTCAACACCTAATTATTTATACTGAACTCTTCCAAACCGATTTTTCTTTTGTGTGCTTAATCAGGTTGGATTCTTTTTGAAGTGAAACGCCTCTAGTTATACAAACTGTGTGACACAGTAAATGCAGCTGATTAAAGATTTTGACATAAATATGTTCAATAACATTTGTGTTAATCAACTTCTTTTATTTTAGGTATAAAACAGCGAAAAAATGCTCTAGCAAGTCAAGTAAATTCCTTGGATGTAAGTAACTGGCAAAATGGAATAAAGAATCGTGAACATGATAATACGTTACGCGAAATACGAGAACGGCTAAATGATGATACTCAGATAAAAGTAAAAGCAATAATAGATGGTGCCCTTGAACAAACAAACCGTATTAAAGATATTCATAAAAAGACAATGGATATTGGTTTATCAAAACCTTATGAAATCGATAAACCCTATCATAGGCTTTTAAACTTAACAACATCTGAAAGTACCAAAATTTTATAAATTTTAATGAATGATAGTAACAAATTATTTTTAGAGCTTAGAAAATTACAAGAACAGATTGACATCACCAAACTTGAGCTACAAAACATTTTTGAACGAAATTACACTTATTTAGATGCGATTAAAGAAAATGTAATGAGATATGAAAAATTTAAACAAGCAGATAAAGAATTCTTGAATAAATTAGCCCAACTGAAGGCACAAATTCAAAATGCTACAAAAACTGCAGAACGAGTATATACAATTTTTGTAAATTGATTTAATTGACTTATTTTTTCAGATACGTATTTCTTTAACTGGCCATTCGTGCTCTAGATCTTACATGTTACCTGATTTGTCTCCCACGCTTCTATCAACAATTAGTGTAAAATTTAATTATACTATTTCTACAGAATCTAACATTAAAAGATCATTATTTTATATAGCAACTAATGACCTTCATTATATGAATTTGCTTATCTTAAACAATACGTTACAATTTAATTGGCAATTTGGAAGTAAAATTCATGAACTAAAGTATATATTACAACAAAGCGATTCATATGCTGTCAAATTGAGAAGGTGAATTGTTCTGAGTGTTCATAAGTAGTTAATCACTACAGTCTTTTTAGAATTGGCACATACATTAAAATGAAAGTAAAGACGTCTATCAAAGAGCTTGAAGTTCAAGAAACTAATGTAATTGAAGATGAAAATGAAGGGGGAATTTTTAAGACTAGTTCAGGAGATCTACTGCATGTTGGGTTTGCACCAGATTCACAACCAGGTATTCCAGGTTGTATACGAGATCTTATTTATGATGATTATAAAGTTGGTTTATGGAATTTTGTTACATCTACAGGACAGTGTGAAGGTTGCATTAGGTGAGTAATTATAAATTTTGGTACGTACAGTACTTGCACATGAATATGTTTGTTCTTACTTAATTAAATCCTACATTTCTTACTTTCTTTTCACAGTTATTTGAATATTTAGTAACAATTTTGATTCATTAAATTTTCCACTTTACTTATCTTACACGGCATTATTAATTTTATGCGTTGTTCATAAGTAATTAATTTGAAGTATATTTTTGTTGTTTTAAAGGCGTTATGACGGGTTCTCCTGAGGTGTTGACCGGATTTTTCGAATGCTGAGAGTAGTTCCATTTACTAGAATGAAACCAAAAGTTTGTTGTACGAGCTATCGCGCAACAGTTAGTTTGTTCATGGAAAATTAAAATATCCCATCTCCTTTAAAGGAAGGGTATATATAACTTGTGTAATTTTTAGCGAAACAATGAAATAAAATCATAAAAAATCATGGGACTATTGGATCCGTTTTTCCTGCTACACCCTTGACAGATGTCATTGGTATTCTAAATTTAAATAGCTCTCATTTTATGTACAATTCAGAATTATTATACTTTTAACTAGGCGATTCTGCTACTTAGAAGCAGACGCTTGATACCATTTGTTTGAAGATAGATAAATCCATATGTTGATATTTTCCTACTCAGTCAAGTGGATAATTATATATATTCAAATTAACAGTATGACGTTGCATTGATTTCAACAGATGTCGACTACAAAAAGTTGCTATGACTCAACCATGACTTATCAGAACCTTCAAAATTATGCTTTGATAAGCTTGACGCAGGAACGTCATGATAAGCTGTAAAGCTTGCTGTTTCTTCTCTGCATTGTTTTGCTAACTTCTCTCATGAAGAATTGCGTCATTATTCTTTTTGTGTAAGTTTATAAGGTTATTCATCGCACAACTGAAAATGTTACCGGATGAAATTGAACTTACTCCGCTCCAATCGTCAGAAATGTTACAGTGACAGCTGTTATGGGTTGAGTATTTCTTAGATAATAGTTCAGCTTTGACTTCTTTATAAATTTGTTTATATAAATTTAAAGTTGCATCGTTCTTTTGGTGTGACGTTTCTTTTCCCTAATAATATTTGTTCAGATACGTGGAGAAATGCATTTCAGCCCGTATTCGATTTTCATTGATTCCTGTAACTATGCAAGTCACTATATTTTTGTTCTACTAATTTTTAAAGAAATAAAAGTTAGCAACCAAGCGACTGAGAACAACTCATAATGTTTTAGCCAATTCTTATTTTAGGTTAAAACTTAAGGTGAAGTATTTGAATGTACTAATTGTTTTGAGTAGATTGTGCACTGTGTAAATCCTCTGGGATGTTCTAGATTAATTTTTTTTTGCGAGTTGGTTTTTTTTTATAACATGTTTTCGTAAGGCTTTGTAAATAAATTTTCTCTCTTGAGGTTTCCCTTTCTTTCTGTGTGATCTACCACACTCTACGACTTTTAGCTACCACGGCCTTCTTTGGATTCCCTCCTGTTGTTTTGTTGCGGTACTCGGTGCGAGTTATTTGCTTGGCTTAGTTTACTTTTTCTTTCTTGTCCACACGGATTATGTAACAATTTGTTTAGAAACCAAATGTAAAACTATACAAAACTTAGGTTGGCATAATATGTATCAATGTTGCTAGCATAGGAAATATATAAACCTTGATTGTATGGGTTAAAAAACGTAAATTGGACAATTGGTGTCCTCATGACAACGTCAATAAAACCCACACTTCACGTTCAGTTTTTATTTCCAAATAATAGATTATCATCTTGAAAACAAATATTTATAGCATATTTACACAAATATAAATACATATAACAATTTTAAAAATCCATTATCCTTGAAGGTAGCGGTGGTCGCATATTGCTACTTTGATTTTTGTGAAATCAAAAATGTTTACTGGATAGTTTTAAGAAACGGCATATTACTCTGAGATTTTTGCTAGCAAAACTATACATTTTTAAACATATAATTAACTTTAGGAAAGACACTGTACCGCTAGCATATTAATTATGCATACATTGGTGTATAGGAAAACATTTATCAATTTTAGCTAGTTTAATTACCGTAATAAGAAAATATATGAACAATTTTATAGAAGCTGGTTGGTTTACAATTTACTGTAAACACAATGATCATATTATTAAAGTAAAATACCAGCACAAATAGTAAAGTACTTGGTACATTTTTTTACAGCAAGTAAAAACCAGAACTTCACTATAAACATACAAAATTCAACAAACACCAACATATTTTCCATGACTAATTTCGTACGAACTTGGATGTGACAATATTCTCACATATTGGAAAGAACCAAAATCATTGTAAGTTATCCATAAAACGTCATAAAAATTTAACGTGTGGAGACTAACCCTGGCTCAGATGTGGTAGTTAATAGAACGCGTGAAGCTCTACACATATTTTCTCATGCACCGAGATAGCCCTTGACCTCATCTTCAAAACAGTTCGTTGCACGAACCCCGTGAAATTGAAACATCACGTAAACTCCGGGGTACATTTTAACTTATATATAACTTCAAATCATAATATAGGGGATTCATTCAAACACAGTCAATCAGTCATGCTTTTCAAGCAGTTATAATTTAATTGACCAAAAGTTTGTAAGTAATCTAAAGTACGGTAACTTCATAAATTTGATTGTGATAGTCAAAAACTCTTACACTAGTTTGCCAACGCAGAAGTAAATAAGTTGCTGGTACATGCTGAACATGATTCGGTCGGAAAAACTTTCATCAACAGAGAAATAGCTTGTATAGCTAAATTAACATTTGAAATTTATTGCATGAACTGATGAAACGTGCCTATAGTACGTCTGTGTGTATATGTTAAGATTCTAGTTAAGTATATTTACAATATATGTGATTTTTAATACTTACTAAAAACTGTATTATGTACTTTTAATGAAAACGTAAGTGTGCTATATAGTTAGAAACAAGACACATATAATAGTATAAAGACATGTCTATGTTTTGTTTTTTCCATTAATGTAGTGGTATAGTTACAGTTTTGCTGTAATAAATTATTTTGCAATTACCTAGAAGCTTTCCAGTGAAAAGTTATTGTAATAGGCAGAAATAAAACCGTTCGACCCTCAGGGGTTATCAGGCAGCAAAGGTACATCTTTTAAAGATAGAAGTGCTTATCGGCATTTCTTGGATTTTTGTAATTACAAATAATTGATTTCATTTGGATTTTAATATATAAATTTGTTTCGGCCTGTTAAATTGTTCTTTTTAATGAAGCAATAAAATACAATTGGAGACATAATGTTTTATATTACATAACTATCATTACAATACAAAAGCAAAACCGTTGCCAGTAAACACACTGTCATTTATTTTACATTACCACAGACCTACTACTACAGATAAGATGAACTTTTAATAAAACTCTAATGCGCACACTCTGCTTCTTAATGTCTGCAGATGCGTACTTATATTATACAGTTGATATAAAACAACAAAACACAGGGCGATTATCGCATATTCCAACACCTACCCTTGCGATAAACGCGAAAAAAAAAATTCACAATAAAATATTGAAAACTAAAGTCAAACACTCTGTAATAACTACTACCTTATTCGTTAATATAATTTCAACTTCAATCTAAATTCTTCAAACTTATTACGGCCTAGTGGCTTTGTAAAAATATCAGCTGCATTGTTGCGGCCTTCAATTTTTATTACATTGATTACATTTTGAACTACTAAATCATGAACAAAGTGAAGTGCAACATTTATATTCTTGGATCTTTTCGAAAAATTCCCATTATTTGCCAACATACAAGTCCCACTATTATCTTCATAAATCTTTATATTAGTTAACAAACTGTTGTTAATACCAAAATCAGACAATAGATTTTTGACATGTAATGTTTCTTCTACAGCGTCTGCCAGAGCTACATATTCGCATGAGTTGAAGAACGTGAAACAGTTTTTTGTTTAATTGATTTCCAACTTACAACATTTCCAAATACTTTAACAAGAAAACCAGTAGTTGATTTACTATCATTCACGTCTCCAGCCCAGTCGGCATCAACATAACAATTAATTATATCGTTATCAGTATTTTTACCATAATTGTGTGACACATGACGTGTGTGATACAAATAAATTAAAATTCGCAAAGCATGCCTAAAATGCATCTCATTACAGCAATTTTGAAAACGGCTTAAATAATTTACCGAGAAGGCAACATCTGGTCTAGTACCTTGTGAAACATATAATAATGCACCAATTAAATTTTTATATTTTAAACTGTTATTGAGTTCCCCACCTTCTAATTTCAAATTTGTTTCCATCGGAGTGTATTTTATGTTACTATTTAAGATACCATATTTTACTGCAAGCTCTTCAATAAATTTCATTTGACTTAAAGTCATTTGTTGCTTATTTTATCATAATTAATATCAATACCAAGATATGATTTTACATTCCCAAAATCGGTCATCTTAAAATGATTTGTAAAATTTCTTTTGATCAGTTCTATAGAATGTATGTTACTCCCACAGATAAGGATATCATCTACAAAAATAATACAAAAGAGATCCATCTTTATATTAGAATACAGACAAAGATCATGTTGACTACGTATAAATCCAAGACTAACAATAAACTTACTAAAACATTCATACCAGTTTCTCGGAGATTCTTTCAGTCCATATAGTGACTTTTTTAATTTATAAACCTTTCCTTCTCCAATTTCACACCCTTCTGGCTGTTCAACAAATATTTCAGATTTCACTTGACTATGTAAGAATGCAGTCTGTACATCCATTTGATGAATATCATAGCCACGTTCCACACAAACACTTAATAATGTACGTACAGTTGATAACCTAGCAACAGGTGCGTACATCATTCACCAATTCATTCTGTTCGAATCCTTTAACGACAAGTCTAGCTTTATACATGCCATAGGATTTTATTTTATACACCCATTTCACATTTAGCACCTTTGTGTCTACAGGTCTGTCAACTAGCTCCCAAGTTTCTGAATCATTCAATGAATTAAATTCTTTTAACATTGCCTTTCGCCATTCCTCTTTCTCCTCAGATTCTATTGCTTCATCATACGTTTTGGGCTCACTCAGATTTGCATAATTAGAATATAAGACATAATCGTTATAACGCACTGGTACCATTTTTTTCCTTTCTGATCTACTTTTGACCTCTTCCATTTTCTCTTCTTTCCCTGATTCAGTTTCGCTATTCTCATCATTCAAACGAATACATTCAGTGTCTGATTCAACAAACCTCACATTTCTTGCCAATTGCACTTTACCATTGACCAAGATCCTATAACCTTGATCAAAATAACCTACTAATTTTCCTTTTATTGACTTATCATCTGATGTCGTTCTTTTTTCATCAGGTATTCTAACAAAACATCACTCCCATACATTTGCAAATTTTTCACACTCGGTTTACGACCAAAAATATTTCATACGGTGTCTTTTTCTCAAAAGTTGAACTATTTTTAATCTGTTTCCTATAAAACAGGCAGCTAAAACAATTTCTGGCCAATATTGTCTTTCTAGATTAGCTTCCTTTCTTAAGCACCGATACACGGTTCATAATGGTTCTGTTAAATCGTTCGCAACTCCATTTAATTCATGATTATATGGCACGCATGGCACAATTTGAAAACCTTCCTTTTGCCACATCATAATAATTTTGATTCAGATACTCCTTTCCATTATCACACCTCAATTCTAATAAAGGACCTTGTGCACAATTTTTAAGGACATTGAAATATTCCATAAAGCAATCAAACACATCAGACTTGTTTTTAATACAGAATACTCTTGCAACTCTCGAGTAATCATCAATAAAACTAACAAAATATTTTTCAAAATTAAAACCTTCCTCATCCATAAACTTTACATCTGTATGAATTATTTGACCACAGTAGTCAGCACGTCTTCGTTTGTTTTCATATTTTAAATTTGACATTTTACTTTCTAAGCAAATTTCACAGTGCATAAAATTGTTATCTAAAGAATTTGGCAAATCATTTAAATAATTTTGATGACACATTATTTGCAAATCATTAAAATTTACATGACCAAGCACTCTATGTAAACGCTCTTTGACTGACATATTTTTTGCTGTGTAATTAGCTGAAATTATGTTGCTTTTAGATATTACCTCACATCTTATAGGGAAAAGTTTATCTTTGACACTTGAATACAAAATTAATTCATTTTCTGATCGTATACTTCAGCACCATGTGGCTGAAAAATTACTGATTTCCCTTTACTTGTCATAGCACTAACGCTTAACAAGTTTTTGCCTATTTCAGGGACATAAAATACATTTTTAATATCTACAACCCTTTCCGAATTTCCATTTTTAAATTTACATAAAATATTTCCTATTTTTGATGCTTTTAAAACTTCGGCATTGCCAAGTTTAACTTGAGTATTAACCTTAAGATTAATATAATTATAAAAATATTTATCTGACATTACTATGTGATCCGTGCATCCACTATCAATCAACCAATCTACTATAACATTATCTTTTTCATTATTACTCACGTTAGAGCTATTGACATCAATATGAAATAATTGGACATCATTTTCTTCCTTTGACTCGGTAACATCAGCATTTCCAGCAAAGTTACTTCCTCCACTTTCTCGATATCTTTGTGGATGGAAAATTCTTCTTTGATTTCCACGAAAATTTTCCGAATACGATGTATGACCTCGAAAATTACCTCTTCGATTAAAGTTTGACCTACCACGACCATAATCAGAATATCCACGGCCTCTGCTTGCAAAACTACTTTGATTCTTCCAATATTCTGCTGTACGATTCCAACAATTTTTTTATGTGACCTGATCGCCCACAACCATAACATATAATATTTTTCTTATCAGCATTACCAGATACTTGAACATTTGCTTTAAAGGCTTGAGCATTCGGCTCAGCGTTACTAATTCCCTTTTCAACTGGGCTTACATCATCTGTCTTTTTTATTTAAATCTTTACGACTCATTAATTTCTCGCGTATATAATCAACAGTACGTTCCGCCTCAGGCACTAAATCAATTGTTTCAATAAGATGTCTACAGCTGTCTGGTAAACACATCATTAAATAACTAACTTTTCTTTTCCGACTAACATCACCACCGGCACACTGTAATTCATTGATTTTACGTTCAAACATCTCGAAAAACTTTTCAGGGTCGTCAGTATCATTCATTTTTAAATTACACAACTGGCGTTCAATTAGTAACTGTTTAGCTTCAGACTTTTTCATATATAAACCATCTAATTTTACGATTACCTGCTTTGGGGTATCACAATTCATCATATCATCCGCCGGCACAGCAATGGAAAAATAGTACATAACTTTATCGACCATAGAATTCCAATCTTCTTCTTTAATCGTTGTAGGACAAACCTCATTTTCAATAACAGCGATACACTTTTTATATTTTAATAGAAACATGAACCCTCGTCTCCACTGGTCGTACTTTGACCCCTTTGTAAACTTTTCAATAACAACGTCGTTATTACCCATTTTCTATTACCGTAAATTTTACTTTTTAATTCCTGTTTTAACAGATGCTTTACTTGTTTGAGGTTATGTTGCTCGTGCACGTTGCATATTTTATTTATAAACACCAACACGGCTTCGTTTTCTACCAAACTACAATTAACGAACCACGGACCTCTGCTACCATGTTAAATTGTTCTTTTTAATGAAGCAATAAAATACAATTGGAGACATAATGTTTTATATTACATAACTATCATTACAATACAAAAGCAAAACCGTTGCCAGTAAACACACTGTCATTTATTTTACATTACCACAGACCTACTACTACAGATAAGATGAACTTTTAATAAAACTCTAATGCGCACACTCTGCTTCTTAATGTCTGCAGATGCGTACTTATATTATACAGTTGATATAAAACAACAAAACACAGGGCGTATTATCGCATATTCCAACACGGCCAAAGAGTAGTATATATTTTTTCTAGTACAAACTTGACATTGTCTGAGAACGATAATGATTTAATCTTAAAAAAGTATGAGATGGTTTTCATTTTCTTTCAGCATCAACAAAGGTAATTTTTTGTAAAAATATGTTTGAAAAATGCACTTTGATTTAATTTTAGTTTTCAGTTTAATACTACTTTTATATCGACGGTTTATAGCATATTATATGAGTTAATATGCCCAAATGGTTAATCGTGAAACATTGAATTTGTTTAGCAAATTTAAATTTGATAAAAAAATATTTAAACATTAAAATACCAAGTATGTTACAACATTTTCTGGCACAAACTTGGTTAAAGGGCACGACTTTCATTTAAGGTATATTTTCTTCAACGTTGGATAAAAAATAGATCAAAATAATATTATGTTATAAAACTGTATTAGTCCATTATATTGTAAAAATTTATAACAAAACGTAACTAAAGCATATTTTCATAAAAGATCCTAATGTACTTTAAGACTAGACAATTTGATATTAAAAAACAACAAAAAGAAAAAAAGATTTAACATACATCCTGCAAAAGTATAAATACTGTTGTATACTACAAATTCAATTTACAATAACACGTTAATTATACGGCCCTTTTGAGCTAAAAAATATACCATTTATCTATATTCTGATCTTGCAGTTATAAAACATTTTCTGTAGTGTAAAAAATATATATTAGAAAAGTGAATTACAAAGTTAGCAAAAACATATTACTTAACTTCAACGCCCTAGTATGGTCCAGAAATTATGACAGCAAACTCTAGTGGCTTGTATTTTATCTATAGTTTCACATAATGATAGTTGCAGAATAAAGCTTTGATGTAAAAAGCTTAGGATTTTATAATTTGCCCCTAAATAGCACAATTTTAGATAATGTTTTTAACAGTCTGTGTTGGTAATCTTCAATACCCCGAAAGGCTTGTTCTCTTGTCATGATGGATGGGTGCCAAACCCTCTGTCTCAGCAATCCCCTCGATATTATTCCTACATGGAAGACGATTATTCCGTATAGGTATCCTTTGCTGTGGTTTCCTAAATTTATCACATTATACTTTACCTGTATCTAAAATACCATAAAAACACTCATTCTTTTGTCATATTACACAAAACTCACGAATACAACTCTATCATTGAGGTGACTGGATATATTTTTACAATGATCTAATTTTTATCCCAGTTCATAAATAAATTCAAATAAAATTCAACCTGCTTAACTTCTATTGACATTAAATAATTTCAATAAAAGATACAAATATGCATTTCTTTAAAAAGAGAACTAAATCCTTAAGCTCACTCTGCCCAGTTTTACTAAAAAATCCAAAAAAATTATTTTAATTAAATCCATCAATATTACTATCACTCCAAATTTTCCTGTTTCCTATATTAAAGTACATGACATAAACCCCAATTTCTGGAAACGCATTTAATACCAGACATAGAAAACAGATAAGTACCAACTTTCTTTTTATTGTTCGTTCAAAATAATTTAAAATCAATATGTGCATATTTCTTAATTTTTATAATGATAACATTATGCTTAAACTTAATTAACACACGTTTTGTCATTGTCATCATTCGATAAAATAATCACTTTTCTGTTTGATTAATTTCCTGTGTTGTAAATACTAACCTTTACATTTACAAACCACACGCGCATAATTAATAAGGTTAAACATGAAAGCTTATACAACCTCACGGTTTAATTCATTTGTTATAAGATTAAGAATAACCTGAAGCCATCAGTATTTCCATTTTTCCTCCTTCAAGCAACAGCTTGCTACCCAACTACTCGTGAATGATTAATTCGTTCCTTTATGTCGGATCTAACTAATGTCATTTCTCCTCTATAAAAATCCTATTAATTGCAGTCAGCATCTGGTAATACAATGTAACCTTTTTATTTATCATCTCGTTAATTACCTAACAGTCACGTACTTTTGCCATTGTCTTTGATGTCTAGTCATGTTTTCAGTAGGACCTTCTCTGTTAACGCTTTCTGTATTTCTCACTTATTAATTTGTTTTATTAATGTACACTCTGTGATTTTGGTTATTGGACGATGCCTCTACATTCTATACATATTTATTACATTGTATGTTTTATAGAACCTTCTATTTCAACGGTTTTTATTGTTGCTATGTCTATCCTATTGAATGACCAATGCATTATCTTAGTATTGTATTAAATTGTACCAATTTATCTTATGAAAATTAATTTTTGATTGCTTTAATTGTACTAACTGCCCTGATATTTTCTAAAAACAAAAGAACTAATATATCGTGCTTAATTAATATTTACTATTAGTGAAATACTATACAGAGTGCGTCCATATCTAGTCTGTTCATTCAAATTTACTAATTTTTCCTTTTCCATTAAATTTATAACAAGCGCAATGCAATGTGCTACACAGTTTGTAACTTTTTTACTGCTTCTTGTAGCAATCACAGAACAGTCAAATTATTTCGATTGCAGTTTTACACAACTAAATTTACAATAATATTTACTAGAAATTACGTTTATAGCATGACACATTAAGCATCATATTTAACTAAATTTGTTATATTATAATTATTTACCAATTCCAGCTGATTCTTCGATGAATCCACGAAACTGAATGTTCATTTAGAAAAAATAGAAAATGTTTCATCCATAATATTATATTGAAATATTAGGTATTCGTTTCTGTTGTCTATTTTTCTATGTGCATTCAATGTCTTGCCAAAATATTATTGAAATTTGTAACGTGTTGTAAACAATGCTGAATATGATTGTAAAATTCAAATTCAAATAAAAAATTATTGCTATCTGCTTCTTTTGAAATTCAAAAGTAATCAAATAGTAAATGATTTAGATATAAACAAGCATTAATCTTAAAGTGACACACTGTAGATTTGAGTTTGTGACTAAGAATTCACACTGATGATATGGAATCAAATGCCATAAAATTGGGAAGTGGGATTTCTATTTTAATTCTTCCATGTATTGCTTTACAACGATTTAATGCATAATTATGTTTATTACAGAAATAGTGAATTAGTATTAGAAAGTACATACGATTTTTACAAGGGTAATGGATTTTCACTTATTTCAAAGGAACATCAAGAGAGTTACGCACGGCCTACACAGTTTAATCTTCAGTTTTCCTTACGAACATTTGATGAGAATGCTCTTTTATTTCTTGCAGCTGATCCAGAAAGGGTGAGTTACTTTATTGTTACATGACACATATTTTATTTGTAATTATAGGGAAATTATATAGCTGTAACGCTAAAAGATGGATTCATTCAGTATCAAGTTCATTATTCCAATAACAAACCTGCTGATATAATTCTCATGTCAAAACAGCAATATAATAATGGAAGAAAAGTGCAAATATCGGCTGTTAAAGAATGGAAGAAAAACAGCAAGCAAGATATTGCTGTTCTGAAAGTTGGCGATGAACCTAGTATAACAGTCATACGAGAAGATGTTGATAGCAATACTGTAGTACGTTTAAAGAAAGTGAATTATTACATTGGTGGTGTGCCATCTGACTATATGTTACACTCACAAGGTGCAACTTCCTCTTTACATACCCATGCCTCTTTGCTTGGTGGTATAGAGGGATTTAAGGAATATCAACTTTTTAGTGATGATATTCAGCAAAAGTACAGTGTTGGAAAACTTGGTGGCGAGGTATACTTTTTTATTTGTGTATAAAATTTTATTGAAAACTATTTTAGTTATACTTTCGTAAAGCATGGTTTGAAGGCTTAGGATATATGGAAATTAAAATTAGGCGATTTGAAAAGCGATTGATGTTTATGTTACGTACAAAACAACCTAATGGATTCATTATGCTTATAAAGAATGTGGCATCGTTTTCAATGAATGAAGGAAAACTCTTAACACGGTTATACTTTTTGAATAACAAGGTTTTACATTCCAAATTAATTATAAATGATGATGAATACCATTTGATTGAATTAGTCAATTATAAAAATAAAACTGCGTTGAAAATCAATGAAGATCTTCAAGATGGTATTGAACATGAAGAAATGAATATAAAGTCGAATGAAGACTACGGTACCTTTTATGTGGGGGGAGTACCATATACTCTGTCTGCGGTATTAGAAGGAAATTCTTTGTTTGTTGGTGGAATTAGTGACCTCATAATTGATTCTGAGTGAGTATTTTCATTTACCACTAGGTTTCTACTATAATCAATTTCTTAAGTTATAAAATGATCAATGTTGTTTCTTTCAAAAAGATGATGGGCTAATAGTAAGGTAACAACTGAAGATACACATGCATAAAAATGAAATAATAGACAAGTATTGTTTGATGGTACTGAATATAAAAGCACATATGTTGTGCTTTTTTTTCGAATAGACTTCAGCTTTTATTGTATTAATTACGTTTAGGAGATTTTTAAACCCCACATGGGGTATTTCCTATTATTATTGTTTAATATAAGCGGTACATCAAAACCACACAAAGATTTGATTCTCACTTAAGTCCAGACATTGATTTATGATTTGTGGTCTGGGAAGTCGCTAGAATTGCATTTGTCACGCTTAAGGCGCTTACCAATTTGCGTCAGAACATTAACCTATCCTGGAGGGGGATGATGGCTCGTGGAAGCCGATGCGTCAAATCAAAATTTTATTAATTGCCTTCCTCGAGTGTAGACGTATTTTGTAGAGTTTGCACAGTCCTTTTCGTTTCTTATGCCTCCACCGTTATACAAAATACGGACACTTCGTCGATAGAAAAGCTACCGCCAACTAAACAAGGGTACATCTGGACACTACCTGGAGATAAAAGACACACCGGGATTAGAATAACCACCGGCGTAAGTGTTAGCTTTAAAATTTGAGACGCCCCGGGGAAATTTTATCCCGTGTAGATTTAAATATATTCATATTAACATATTATGTAGTAAAAGTTTACCTTACACTAGCGCTAACATTGGGTGCCCCTTTTTTAAGTTTGAGCGTTTATTAAAAGATTTGTTTTTTTCACGTTTAAATTGATTTTCTTAGGTTACATCACCAATATAATTTCATGTTCATAGTTCTTATTCATTTTCAACCTAACTAACAATCTGCAATTTTTGTATTAATTACCCATCTTTTATAAATAATGTCTCTTAGAATAGAAAACGCTAACTTTAAAATCGCATATTTACAGAACATTTCTTAATTACAAAGTATGTTTTCAATTGAATTTCATTACTTATTTAAAACATCAATCTAATTTGTGTGTAAAAATTTCCTTTCCTTTTAATAAATTTGTGGGATTTCATTCTCAGATTGTTGACTAGAGTAACTGTTTAATATTCTGCTTACGCATGCATACATTTTTTGTATTTTATTTTCATTTTTTATTGAGTAATTTGGTAAAGAACTAATGTTGTTTTTCTAGTATATATTTCAGTTTTTCTATATATTGCGTCGTTTTGTGTTGATTATACATATTTTTAAAATGTCACTTATAAATGGAAAATTATACCTTTAATTTCGCTTATGTTGCTAAATCAACATAACCTTAAAAAGTACTTTTGTTATCTTAGGATTAAGGATTAACTTCAAATTTCTACCTGTCACCTTACCTTTAATTAAGTAATAGGTTTAAAAACATCCTGTAATGTTACCTAATTATCGAGATCTCATGTTTATTTCTACATAAATTTAGTTCTTAACATTTGACGAATCCTATCGAACATCTAAATGATTATTAACCCCTTAATCTACAAAAACCATGTCTTGCCATATGTAGTTTTCGATTTTCAAAGCAAATAAATCTAATTTCTTTTAAATTTTCATCTACTATCTTGTTTTATTCCACAATCCAATATAGTCATTTATCGTGTTTGACATATTTTTTGGCTGAACAATCCATTGAATCTTTACGATTTGTATTAACTGATGACCTTGAAATTCCCACAGCCTACATGTTACACGATCTATGAGCAATAGTCTAATCTAGGTCTACCTCTACCTCTCTTATTCCTTTTTCTGCTTCTAATATATTACGCACTATTCCATCATGCCTTAATATGTGTCCTATCATCCCATCTCTCCTATTTTTTTACTCTTTTGAGAACCTCTTTGTATGTTACTTTGTCTGTCCATGGTATCTTCATCATACGTCTGTAGCACCGCTTTTCAAAGGCTTCTACCTTTTTCCTGTCCGCTTCTCCCACTGTCCACGTTTCACAGCCATACAGTGCTGTACTCCACACAATGTGTTCAGCAATCTTTTCCATGTTTCTATGTTTAACATAGTAATTACTATTTCTTGTTGAATGCAGCAAGGTCTAATCTTTGTTTTATATCTTTTGTCCCCCCCCCCCTCATCTTGTGTTATTTGCCTTCCTAGGTAGCAGAAATCTTTAACCTTTTGTAAGTTCTCGTTTCCTAATTGAATTCTGGTTTTTGACTTATTTACTCCTCCTTTACATACTAATATTTTAGATTTATTTTTCTTAATTTTCGCACTGTATCTCTGTGTTAAAACTGTTTAAATTTCATTAAGAGCTGCTTCTAACTCTTCCTTGCTAGATGCTAATACCGCTACATCACCTGCAAATCTAAGCATGTCAATTATTTGTTCCTGCACACTAATTCCAAATGTTTTTTATGCATTTGACAGTTTGCCTCTTCGATATATAAGTTAAAAATTAATGAGGATAGGGCACATCCCTTTGCTAATGTTTACTTCTCTACGTTCCTGCTCTCATTCTATTACCGCTGTTTGTTCTTTGTATAAGCTATGTACTATTCGTCTATCCTTATAACGCATTCCAATCTTTGTAAGTATTTTGAGTATTTTAAAGTATAGAAAAAAATTACTTACCTTCCTGTAAATAAAAAGTATTGTCTTAGTTTTGTAAATCACTAAAATTGTCACTATACATAAATTTCCACAAAGCATTCAAAAACCATAAATAATGAATTACAAAACTAGTAAATTTTCCAAATACAGTAGATAATTTTTAATATATAAATAATTCGATGTTAACAATATTTAAAATCAATATAGCCATTATCATCTAAAGATAAACTGTAATGTCGGTAATTTTCATACACAAGAAATAATTTATTTCATTTTAAAGAGAAATACACACCTATAAGTTTCATAATATCTAATATTTGAACAGAGCCAACCAGAGTTAGAAATCACCATAAATGAATAATTAGTGTGTTTTAAAATTATTACTGATAAACGACCGTTGTAGGTAAACTTAGTGCCATGCATGGTTCTATAGAGGGCATAACATTGTATTAATTCTTAATTCAAGAACGAATAATAATTAACAGTCTGAAATAGCATACCTTTATTAATATAGAAATTTGTGGTGTATAGAGCTAGTTATGGTATTCCCGTGTTTGGAAAACGCTCCACCAAACGTCTTAGGGTCTTCTTTGGGCCAGTAGCCATTTTTCGGCAAATTCGCAGTAACGTTGCTGATACCTACAATATTTTTGAACAAACGATATAACGATATAGGTAATGGGAAAGATAAGATATGCACAGGTACTTTACTGCATATAATGCGCACTAAGTGTCACTAAGTCTGTTCAAGAAGGTAATCTAAATGAATTTGCCACGATAATTGCATCTGTTCACGCGAACTCGTCAAAATCCCTCCAACCATCGAACGTTCTCATTGGTTGAGGCATGACACTCATTAACTTGAGCATAAGAAAATGTTTATTTAACAAATTACATACAATAAACTATAGTTTCTTCACCTACCAGTGCACGAAACTTCAACAACTGCATTTTTATGCATCATAACCTACTTAAATAATGACTGGAAATAACAATCCAGATGGTGAATGATTAATAAAGTATGCCACAGCTGTGGAGAAGGGGCACACAACTTTAAAATGTGCAGATATAAAGCGTATAAATGTAAGATGTGTAACATAGTTGGACATTTAGCAAAAGTATGTGCTGAGGGTAGTAAAGGTGTTAATTTTTGAAACCAATGGAATCACAACTAGAGGAGAAAGTTGATTACTGCATTACACACACTATCTGTTCGCTTCGTCTGTTTGATAAGGTAGCCCAGACTAATCTGCCAAATGATTGCACTCAATCACGCCAACTGTAAAACCCTTCCTCTATATCGCATGTTCGCATTGGTTGAAACAATAATCGACATCCTTCAAAGCATGAGGAAACGTCTAATTTAACATTCCATTCACATGAAATATATAATCAACATAATAAACTATTCCTAATAGTCTCTGACAGTGCTGGAAATTGAAAAACGCATTCTGCTGCATCATAGTCTATTTTTACTAGCTAAATTACAATGGGAAATATACTTCCAATTTAGAATTGGAAATCCCCATGATGTAATATTACAATAAGGCTTGTGAAGCCAAAAAAGTGTAACAGCACTAGCAATATAGGGGGTGGGGGGGTTTTAATGGGTAGATATTTTATTTTATTCTCCGATCATATAGCATTAGTTAGTTGCACTTTTTAGCGAAAGAAAAGGAAGGATATCCTGCAAATGGCAGTAGGTAAACTGCAAAGTTGGGCTTATTTTTAAGTGTGTTTAGTTATAATTTAAAGTATATTAAGGGATTTGAGAATGGAATTGCAGATAGACTTGTTGCACGTAAGATAAGGGGGCCGGGAAGAAAAGAATGAAATCATTTAACGGAATGTTTGCCCGAATTACGATAACAGAAGGGAAAGAAAGAAATTCAATACCATGCTAGCACAATCAGAGATTGAGGGAGAGGACAGAACAAAAGAACAACTCAAGTTGCCCCGAAAAAAATTAATTAGTAGATATGCATACATACAGACAGAGCACCAATATGACTACTATAATAAAATACAACACTCAACTAATAACACAGAAAAATAATCTAAATAATTGTGAGGTTTATTCCAGCATGTCTACACATATTCTAATGTCGTAACACACACCAATAAAAAATATATAAAATATAAATATGACTAGAATCTTACCTAGTTACTTACTACGTTGACTGTGACAAGCTCACTCTACTAAATCCATGGCACAAAATAAATATTTACAATG
The DNA here is from genome assembly GCA_036346225.1 of Platerodrilus igneus. Taxonomy (NCBI): domain Eukaryota; kingdom Metazoa; phylum Arthropoda; class Insecta; order Coleoptera; family Lycidae; genus Platerodrilus; species Platerodrilus igneus. The sequence goes on from JARFIW010000565.1 coordinate 8,505,187, forward strand.
GCGCATTTAGGCACATTCAGTAAACCCACACCAATAAGTAATCGAATACTACTGCTGATTGGTAATTATCAAGTCTATATACAATTTTGAAACCAATTCACTGAGTTATCCATCAATATAAAGGCAATATCACATAAAACCTACTCTAATTCCTTATTCTAATAATAACAGCATTAAATACGTAACAATGGTTTGTTCATCTAAATATTTATATGATACAAGCAAACCCACGCATCAAAGTAAAGCAATCGGTGCATGTTGGCTGTTCACACGAACTCATCAAAACCCCTCCAATCATCGAGCATTCTCATTGGTTTAGGCAAAGACAGCACATTCTACAAATCGTGTAAAAATTATGCGACAAACTACATACTTCATGTATACAATTCAAGTATGTTGTACATAACTAAAATTAAATTAACAGAATTATTGTAATTCACAGGACTATTCTCCACGTACATCGGTAAACAATATAATTATCGCTAAAAGTTGCAATGCAACTTGCATGTGCTATTCAGTTTATCTAACACAAGGTTAAATTTTGTTAACAAGCTAAATTTCCACTGTAATTTTATTAACATGTATAAAATATGTTATTGATTATCCAGTAGACCATTATAATATTGACGGGTTTAGATAATATCCAATTCTTTGAATGATTTTTAAAGGAATAATAATTTAATTCCTTTACATTTTTTGGAAGTGTTATAGACTCGAGCAGTTGAATAGAATGTTGAAGTTTTAGTTAATTGTTTAGAAACCTAATTTGTTTTTCATTTAAATTCTGTTTATATCTAGTATGTAAATGATCAATTTGGTTTTTACAACAGTATTTCTTATAGTATAGTAATATATTTAAAGATTTGTCTTACATCTAATACACTAACTTCGTCGTATAAAGAATTTGAATTATAAATTGTAGGTTTCGTATACCTAATTTTTAGGAAAGACTATTGAATCACTAAAAGGTACTCATAATGGTTTTGTAACATCCCCCCAGGCTATAATTCCATAGTTAAGATTGGGATGTACTCACCTATTGTATATTACGTTAAGGTTTTTAATTGTAAGTATTTCAAGCAACATAATAAAGTGCAACATTATTAGTCTTAGTTTTTCACAAAGATAATTTATGCGATGATTCCATTTTAATACAATAAAGTATCGGTTATTCACCTAATAGTGCATGAGAATTTGAGAACCGCATTCTCATGCGTCATAACCTACTTGTACTACTTTAATAATGAACCAATTTCAATTATATTTACAAGTTTGCATGTGTTAACTAACATACAAGAAAAAGCTCTGAACAGTATTCACAATTTAAGGATTTCCAGGTTACTCCACCGATGGAACGATTATCTTCTCGGCACCTTAGGACACCTCATTCTAGTGATTTATCCAACATTATAGTTGATGAGAGAAACTTCAATTTTCATTCTTTTAATTCACCATCGACGCGATTTAAATCAATACAAAACATGGGTGTTTGAACTTCCTGACCATTTCATCCATCAAAGCTCAAAACAATTCGCGATCAGACATGTGTCTGAGGGCCTTGGCATCTAAACACACCCCTTACCCTTAAATCATATTTTTATTCTTGTTTTTTGTCAAATGGCGAACGACCTTTGTACAGGTCCTTTGTCACTGATGCATAATTTCATTCTCTTCTGGTTACCTTTGTGTATTAATTTTTTCGAACTTAGTCCTGTTAATCTCCTAACCTTTTGTTAATATTTCACATTCAGTTTACACACATTATACATCTAATACTTTCTTCGGGTCAAATTCGATGTCTTCATTTTATTTGAACGATTATTAATTTTTATTACATTTTATGATTCTGTGGTTATTCAGATTTCCAGTGACGTTCGTTATTATCTCTTACAACATTAAACAGCACAGGAAATCGACAGGTGAACTTCACTACTTTAAGTTATAAAGCACTACTTTACAGTTCTTCAGATACGGTAGTTATGTATAGAATGGAAATCAATGCCGCCGGTTGCTTCCAACTAGTCCCCAACTAGCTTCATATAGCATGTTCTGATTGGCCGAAGCAATGACGTGTATTTATTCCAAAGCGTGGGAAGTCATATTAACATTCTATTTCCACTGAATACATAATAATAATAATGATAATTAATTCTCCCTGTATGTTTGTTGTGGTTTGTTTAGTATTCTTCTTAATCTTCTTTGGGTATTAAACCACTCATAGTTTTTAAAATTATCTTTATTAACGTTTCGATCCATAACCTAGGATCGTTTTCAAAATAATAAAAACTTCAAGTTTTTACATTTATGACACAAATTGAAGGTGACTTTGATTTATTGATGTTTGAAATATTTGGTTTGAGTACACTAAGCAAAATTTTTAAAGTTTAAATGAATAATTGCCTTCAATTTGTGTTACGGTCTGGGACCGACTTTTTTAGGTAGCCAATACGCTTAACGTGAAATCAGCTGATTAATTTTTATTGTAAAAATTCAATAACTTGGAAATTGGAGAACATTTTTTAACATGTTTCTATTTATACAATTTAGAGGATGGTTATTAAAGAAGTGTGCAATTGCATTATTAAAAGGCTTAAGTAGTCGTTTTTATATTTATTTTGAAGGGAAATCATTATGATTTAGGCTACCTCTTTGGTAGATTTTAACATTGTTCTGAGGTAACCTTATGGTGGGTTTACACTTGTCAGATACCAATGTTGTTCTATGAAGGTTGTATATGGATCTGAGGCGACCCTATGGCGGGTTTACACTTGTCAGATACCAATACTGTTTAACGGAGATTGTATATGGTTGTGAGGTAACCTTATTGCGGGTTTACACTTGTCAGATACCAATGCTGTTTTACAGGGGTTGTTAATATGCTTCATCATCATCTTCATTGAATCTTCATCTCAAAACTGGTTGGACATGTACCTGCACTTATTTATATTCTGAGCTAGCTTCCCTTCTATTGTTTTCTAATTTTATGTTTTATTTCACCTATATATATATATATATATATATATATATATATATATATATATATACAACCTTCATAGAACAACATTGGTATCTGACAAGTGTAAACCCACCATAAGGTTACCTCAGAACAATGTTAAAATCTACCAAAGAGGTAGCCTAAATCATAATGATTTCCTTCAAAATAAATATAAAAACGACTACTTAAGCCTTTTAATAATGCAATTGCACACTTCTTTAATAACCATCCTCTAAATTGTATAAATAGAAACATGTTAAAAATGTTCTCCAATTCCCAAGTTATTGAATTTTACAATAAAATTAATCAGCTGATTTCACGTTAAGCGTATTGGCTACCTAAAAAAGTCGGTCCCAGGCCGTAACACAAATTGAAGGCAATTATTCATTTAAACTTTAAAAATTTTGCTTAGTGTACTCAAACCAAATATTTCAAACATCAATAAATCAAAGTCACCTTCAATTTGTGTCATAAATGTAAAAACTTGAAGTTTTTATTATTTTGAAAACGATCCTAGGTTATGGATCGAAACGTTAATAAAGATAATTTTAAAAACTATGAGTGGTTTAATACCCAAAGAAGATTAAGAAGATAATTAATTCCCCGAAACATTGGCAGGAACTCAAAACCGCATTTATATAATCCGTAATATCATAGTTCTTTTTACAAAATTCCGTCTATGATTAATTATTAACTAGAATCGGTGAAGCCATTTGAAGCATAACAATCAATAGTCACATTTTCAAACAACCGCGAAAAATTGTATAGGATAATTTATCACTATAATTAGTTTTTATATTCTTCGTGTATTTATTAGAAATATTTTCAGGAAAAGTTTACAATAGGTTTATTTTTTTTTTAATTTGGAGTAATACTGGAAACTACTTTGCTTTCCTTTGAAACTTTACATGCGTTTTGAACATTAAAATGTCTTTCACCAAATCATTATATTTATTCTACAGTGAGCTAGGTTTTCTTCATCAATTATTACATCTGGTTCTGATAGCACACATACAACATCAACAACACAACATTTAGACAAATAACATGTTCTTCCAATAAAGCAATGCCCATACATTTGACGTTTTGAAAATATTAACAAAAGTAAATTACAAGGTTTTGGAAACCATTATTTTCGAATAAAAGTCATAAAATGCAAAAATTATATTTTTTATAGGAAAGATAAAAATTATCTCCAGTCTATTAATTCGTGTCATTTGTAAATAAAAGCATAACTTTTTATTGCGACAGTAGATAAAAATCTCTTAAATGTGCACATTTATGCATCTACCATTATGCTGAAAAACCTCATCCAATGATAAGTATCATTTAAAATGAGCCTTAAGGTTGCATAATGAAATTAATATCAGTACTTTTCTATTACTGGAATTTAATAGGAAGTATAAATGCAGGGTGATTCACAACTCTATAGAAATAATTTAAATAATACTTAAAAATGGGCCATAGATTGGTATTTTCACAAAAAAAATATATTTCAAAAACAAAAGTGGGTACATATAAAAATAATAAGGCGACTCCTCATGCTCTAATTGTAATTCCTTGGTGGGTTACCTCGGGTATAATGTTTATGCTGTATGACAAGTTTATTGTAAAATTTTATGGTATGGTTTGGGGCTTAAGATTTACAAAACCACAAATTGTTGTGTTTTATGTTTAGGTGCCAGTGACACCGACAGACATATCAAATAATTTTTATTGGTTACTCATTAGTAAACTACTTTTTTTAGTTCCGATACATACAATGGGTGTTCTAAGTAGCGAGCTTGCAAAACACTACTTTACAAGCTAGTAACATGTCATTGGCATTTGCAATTCCTTTTAGGTGTCAGTGTTGAAATTTACCCAATAACCGCAGTCATAAATTTGAAAAGATCAAATTACAGTAGCATTTGTTGGTACACAATGAAATTTGTTGTTTAATGTTTATTCAGTTCCAGCTTTGTCTACTTTTGCTTTCTGTGAATTTTATTTTGGTAGGAAACATAAAAGATTTTGCTTTTGAAAATAGCATTTCACAAGCTCGCTATATGTAAAGTAAAACACTCCTTGTTTGTATTACAACTCAAAAAATTCAGTTCAGTAATAAGTAACAAATAAACATTGGCACCACTAATGATAAACCACATCAATTTAGGTTTTGTAAACTTTAAATTCTAAACCATACCAAATTTTAGGATAGACTTGTCATACAGCATAAACATTATACTAGACGTCACTCACCAAGAAATTTCAATTAGAGCGCTGAAAAACATTCGGTTCAATTTTAATTTAAATTTTTTTTTTGCGAAAATACTAATCCATGACCCATCCTTTACCATCAGTTAAAATATTTCTATGAAGTTGTGAGTCACTCAACATATATCCAATAAGCTAATTAGCAATGATTTTTATTATTATTATAGGAAAAAAAATAAAAGTACATTTGCTACTTTGCTTCGCATGTTCATGTATTCAGTGATACCATTTATCTCATATACAATGAATATAATAGGATATTAAACAGACATTATTATTAACAAGAATACATTTTTTAGGTTAACGAAATTTGACAAAGATAGTATTCAAACTTTCAAACACGTCAAAATCGGACATAGTGGGCCACTCGCTGCAAGAATACCAAAAAACCTGGAAAAGCCTAATGTTTTAGTCACAACTACAATATCACCACCAACTGAGAATCCAATTGATATGAAAGGAATGCAAAATACTGAAGGTTGTGGTTCTTCATTAAATTACACCTTTGACCCAAATGCTGCTAAATTTGGAGACAAGGAACACAGTTATGTTTTACAATATTTAAAGGATTCATTTTGGAATAGAAATTTTACTTTGGAAATTGAATTTCGAACTTTGCAACCAAATGGAACGTTAGCTCTATCGTTTGATGTAAGTACCGTTTTTTTTTGTTTTAATTGCAATTGTACAATTCTGAAATCATAACTTTACAAAGCCATATTAAAGTATTTAAGTGTGTATAATTATTTTTTAATAACTAGGTCATGTCTAACAAGACATACTGAACACATTAATGACCGTGATTGTAGTTTCTTTATAGAAACTAATTGTTCTGATACAACCAATTAAACTCTAAAAAATTTCACAGATTGATTACTACAAATGGCAATGGTTTACCACACCATATCTTCGGCGACTTTTGATGTTAATCTAAACCATTGGTAGGACTTTAATTTAAGATAACTTTATTTTTAAGGTTGATAAAGCTTTGAACTACGGTAAGTGTAAAAAGTGTAACTATTAATTTACTTTATCCCAGTATAACAAAATTAGCAACAAATAATTTCTTGCTCTATCATTAACAATAAATAACACACAAATGAGGCAATCAGGTCATCTGTTTGGCTGAACGAAGCATTAAATTCTTAAATTTCCCAGAAGAGATGGGATCCCATAACAAAATAAGTATGCACTGGCCAGCCACAGTGATACGGTATAGGTTCCTATAGAAACAATAAAAAAGCAAAAAATTTAACAATTCATAAGGTGAAATTTCAAAACTACGTTACCAATAATACTCATCTTAAAAGGTTCTCAACACGCCTGTAGACGACGAGTAATCATTGGAATTTTAATTACATTAACCTTCTGGTGATATGGAGTTCCCTTTACAAAATACCACCTGTATATTTGAACAAATTAAATACTGAATCTATTTTAATATAGCATTATTTCATTTTCCTGCAAATAGATATACATACAAAAATTTAAAAGTTACTTATATCAATGTAAACTTCAACAACAACAATATTTTCTTAAACAAATACACACAGAATTTTGGAATTTCATAATCAGTCATATTTACTTAATTATAACCTTGATAATTAACTATAATAATAAATTGCAACACATCTCCAACTTGCAATGTCCAGATTTTATACCTCTAATAATTTAACACTATACCTTACTTAAAGTGGAGGGTATATAAGTTTACCAATAATTTATGAAACAACCATCATACATAAATGCCATCAAAAGCAACATCTTTTCTAATGAGTTATGACTTAGTTATGCCTTCAGGTTACTAAAGAAGTCCATGGAGCCAAGAGTAAATTAGCTGGTTATCGGGTGCTTATTTCCAAATTTTCTTTTCCTTGGAACCAAACCATCCAAATGTATTAGTGTTGCGGGTTCTGTCGAAAATGCATGGCTCACCAAGTTAACGCCCAGTTATTAGTCCATAGTCAAAGGGGTTGTACTCGACTGTTCACCCCACCTGCATGTTTTTGCTTATGGCTCTTAACTCATTAATTCTAATTTTTTCCTGTTCACAGTACTACGTCCGTCATTTCTTTCATACCTTTCATTTTTTAGTAAGGGTTATGCCATTGCATAATATTTCTACTGCACATGAATAATATATGATGTAATGTGGATTACTTAAGTTAGGGTTTCATGTAAATGTCTTTAGCAATATAAATGAATACATTGTAACATCTTACATTATATTGTATGATATGATTAAACCAGCTGCAACTTGAAATTTACGAACTTTACTACCGAAGAGTCTGTGTTTCTCAGCATTAAACTACAATGTCTGAATAAGTTTTGATATTATCTGGGTTTACTTTGTATTGTAACTATGTAACATGGATTCTATTTCCTCTAATAGGAGAAAATTTTGCAATGGTATTGGAAAGAACTACTGATGTGATCCTCGATAGAGCCACGAATCCAAAGTCCAATGCTAAAATTGACTGGAGAAAGACCCAGTGAAATTCAAAATAGATATGAATATAAGGGATTAGAAAAAAATATTGCTTTGGAAGTGAAAGACAAGATACAGAGAGAAGCGTCACAAAATAGAAAACATGTCTATCTAGTCCTATAAATAAGACTAACAGACATTAGATACACTCCTTTTCAGGAGAGAACCTAGGTTGAACAATTTGAAATACTCTTTTTGTATACGGTAATAAAGTACAAATTTATTAACGATTGAACATCCCCGCGTCGTCAAACCTAACGTAAAATATTATGCCTCAAATTGGGCTGTATGGATGAAGTTGCAGGTTAAGTTCACAAACTAATATGCAAAAACTTGCCCCGTAGAGATCGCAGGTTTTGTGGTTCTATAGCAGACGTCGCCATGGATCAATGTAGTAAGCGTAAGACTACGGATCCCAATGTCCTGGGTTCGAATCCTGACACGGCCGACTGCTTGAAAAATGGCAGGTGAGCATTTTTCACAAAAATTACGCCCTCGTTCGGATGAGAGGTTAAATGGAGGTCCCGTGTGTGGGTGTTGTCACGCACGTTAAGGATCCCTACCTTGCCTGGAACGGCAAGGGTTCGCCAAAATTCTAAATTTCTAGGCAACAAAAAACTCGCCTCCTGGCCAATTTAGTACCTTTGGGTGGGGAATTGGAAATGTAAATGTACGGGTTCTATGGCAGCTGTTTCTTTGATCAACGTCTGGTGGTCCTCGTCAAGGAAGCCAAGATATCGTAGTTATGAGTGAGGCAAGAGATCACTTCGCCAATTCAAACTTTTCACACCCGCACCTCTCTCTTTGATGACGGTAGGTAGACAAGTTCCTGTATTTTTATATGCTCCGCTTTCACGAACTATCGTCCCCTCCACGATTATTCACGTTCACATGCAAAAATCGCAACCTAGCTGCGTTCTCGTGGTCTGAGAATGCAATGTTTGCGGATTTTTACACCACAAAGCGTAGACCAATGTCCTGGTGTGAGAACTGAGTTTTCATGGGATTTACACTTAAAGCTTAAATTAAAAATAATAATGAAGGACTTTCCCATGTGGAGTTTAAAAAATCCTCTAAACTAAAATAGTACAATGAAAACGAGAAGCTGCATCATAATGTCTTTCGGGTTTGAAATAATTCATATTAGAAAGCAAATTGCCTGCTGTCACCAGAGGTATTACATCAACAAGATTTAGAGCACTAGTTCTGAACGTGCAGACTCATATGCTCAATTATGCGAGACAGCATTTTAATAATATAATTCAATAAATACAATAGGAAGACACAAATATATTGCGCTAGCTTTCAGAGTGCGGCTCTGTGGATCAGGCAAGTTTGAATATGACTGCTGATTCCAAGGTCCCGGGTTCGATTCTCAACATGGGTTTCTTGAAAAATATCAAGCAAGCAATTTACACAAAAATACGCCCTCGTTCAGATGAGAGATAAAATGAGGTGCCGTGTGGGAATGTTTTCATACTCGTTAAAGATCCCTACCTTGCATGGAACAGCAAGGGTTTGGCAAAATTCAAAGTTAGCAGGTAAAAAAAATTCACTACTTGGCCAATGTAGTACCTTTGGGCGGAGCATAGGAAAGTCACATATAGGGGTAGCTTTCAGAACGAGATTGGAGGCATTGCAGTCGGATATAAAAGAACTGCCACAACCTTACATGATTTATTTTTTAATTACATCAGTGATATGAAGTAAATTATTCGATCGACCAAGTGGCTAAAATAAAGTGTTAGTATCTCATGAATTAATTGCAAGTTATATGTAATTGATTAGTGTTTGTTTAGTAATGAATTAATGGTGGATAAAGCCAATAAAATGTATACAGTTAGTATTTTTGTCGTTTTAAGAGATTTAGTTTTATTAATTGAACTACTGTATCGACATTTCAGTAGATTAACGACTTTATGTAAATATTCTTGAACAATCAGACTTGTACCGGACTGAATCAAGAAGTTTAAATCAAAGTAATGTTACAACGTATTTATTTATGCACATATGTTTTTAGAAATTCGCGACCTTATTAACATTTCGATATTGCTCGTTCACAGCATTTATTTTGGTGTTTCTAATGTCAAAAGTGTAATATGCTGACATATAAATAACAATAAAACAGACTTTGTACTCCAAACTATGAGCTACATTAAAAATATGGCATTATACATTAATAGTGAGTGACTGTAACTGTATCGTTACAGAACAGTTTCATTATATTTATGGACAAAGCAGCTGTAATACAATATCTATAGGATTCAGTTACTACCAATTATTTAATGGGCAGCTGTGGAAGTTATTAACAATTGTTACATAGAGTTTTGTCCCCACAGAATGGTAATTCATAGAAAATTAGGTAAGTACTCCACTAAAAATCCTATTTCGGTAAAATACTGAAAACCTCGGCTGTACTAAAAAATGGTTTCTGACTAATTCAATGGGATGTGTGGTGTAAGTGTTTGAAGAGGGTTCCATAACGCTAACCATAAGAACACAGGCCTATTTAAGACTGCTATCTGCAAAGAAGGTTTCTAAAACTGAATGTTAAATAGCCTGAATATTCAATCATGCTTCTAGGCAATTACAAAACTATTATAGCAAAACTGCGACCATACCGTTACATTAATGGAAAAAAAGTATAAACATGTCTTTCCACTATTATACACAACTTGTTCTTATATAGCACACTTATGTTTTCATTATAAATACACAATACAGTTTTAAGCAAGTATTAAACATCAAATATATCGCAAATCTACTTAACTAGAATCTTAATCTAAACACGCAGGCTGTTGCATACATAAAAGGATACTTAGGAGAGAAAGCGGGTGTATCACCAAACAGATATTTAACAATGCGGCCTTCAATATTCTAACTGATGTCCAGTTAGAGCGGTGAAGATTCTTGGATTCAGAACACTTATTACTGCACTTGAAAATTAATATAAAGCGGTGAGGTAGTCCTATACGGAACTGACCTTCGAAACAGGAACTTATTGCTCAAGCGGTGACAATGTATTGTGTCAGGCCGTGCAATCACCAAACATACGACAAACAAGATAAAACAATGGAGGTGATAACGTGACCAGGTTTATTAAATTTAGATAAAAGAGCGAATAAATATAGCTATGATGAGGGGGTTATTTAGGGGTGTATTGAGTCGTAAGGGTCACGTAATAAATGTAAATAGCAATAGGAATTAGAAAACTGCATTTATTTAGCATGAAAATAAATAATTCGCATATTATGCAAAGAGCAAACATTTAACACCCTGTATAAGGACCGCAATTAACTTTAATCAATGCCAGTAAGCATATCTTTCAGTAATATAACATATTCAGCAGAGGGATAATTATACATGCAATTAAACTACTTCAAGAAGCGTTCAATAAGTTTCTAAAATAAATCGCATGGAATAAGATATAACCTAGTAAGTCTTCGCCCAATTACGCATGCGATAAAGAAAGAATAATAAAGCGCTTTGATAAGAAACGCACTTTCAAAAATAAGTTTTAAATACGAGACATAAACAGAAACACGTGGATTTACATCATTCATATTACATCAGTTATTTGTTCAATTCCCCAAAAGCTTTATCTACACAAACAACACCCATAAACTAAATTAAAGACCAGTAATAATAACAAAACAAGCGGTTAAAGATCGTGAAACAATAGAAATACGAGCATAATATGTAACCATAGAATAATTTCATTATTAAATTTTGTGAAAAGTGGTGTTGTATATTATTTGATGACAAATTACATTGAAGATATATGAAAAATCTTTTGCCGTTTGCTGAAAACGTGAGTAGAAATTTGTTAATTAATTTAAATTAAATGTTTATAATGATGTAGAGCTCTAAGTGGTATCCAGAAGGATCTGAATTGTATCTAAGTGTGGTATTCAGAAATCTAAGTTGGATCTAAGTGTGGTATTCAGAAATCTAAGTTGTATCTAAGTGGTATCCAAGTTGAGAGATTTAAGTTGAGAGGTCTAAGTGGTATCTAAGATCGAGAAATCTAAGTCGTGTCCAGAAAAATATAAAGTAAAGCACGAGGTAAATTTTGGAAACAAGGATTAACAGTACTGAATTATTGGTTCAAACTTACAAGAAAGAGCACAAAGCAGAGCATTGTTTTTCGATTGAAGATAATAAAGGGGTGTTGATCCACAACACACAACAGCAGACCAAAGGGGAAAAGAACTCACCAGGAAATCACGGGTCAGGGCTAACTAGTATAAGGAATCATTTCAAATTTAAATTTAAACACTGAATATATTTTTCTAATTTGTAAGGAGTCAACAAAAATATTTAATACGTAGAAATTTACGTAGAAAGGATAAAAGGTCTTGAACGTTCTAGATTTTTTTAGTAAAAGGTGTCGTTTTTGGCGACTTTAAATTAAAGAAACGGAGATACAATTTTTGAGAAATAATATAAATTGATTGAAGGGTTTATTTGTCAGATTACAAAATTGTGAAGTGTAGATATTATTTCCTTTCATTATACGAATATCGATTGACTTCGTTTTATCATTCCAAACAGGTCAGATTTGAAGGGGTAAATTATTTTATCATCGTAACGTTGTGCAGTCTGTGTGAATTGAACTGGACTAGCCGTGGCATAATTAAAATTAGTATATTAGAAAAACACAGAACGGCGGCGTTCAGCAGGAAACTGGACGTTTATTACATCGTCGTGCGGCGTTATCATATCAAATAAAATTTGGCGCCCAACGTTAATATGCTATTTCTATTTAATATGATATTCTCGCCCTATGTTGACGCGACAGTTTTGATTTTTTTTTATATTCGATTCACGTTGGGCGCCAAATTTTATTTGATATGATAACGCCGCACGCCGATGTAATAAACGTCCAGTTTCCTGCTGAACGCCACCGTTCTGTGTTTTTCTAATATTCTAATTTTATTTATGCCACGGCTAGCCCAGTTCAATTCACACAGAGTGCACAACGTCACGATGATCAAATAATTTACCCCTTCAAATCTGACCTGTTTGGAATGATAAAACGAAGTCAATCAATATTCGTATAATGAAAGGAAATAATATATATACACTTCACAATTTTGTAATCTGACAAATAAACCCTTCAATCAATTTAGATTATTTATCTCAAAAATTGTATCTCCCTTTCTTTAAATTAAAGTCACCAAAAACGACACTTTTTACTAAAAAAATCTAGAACATTTAAGACCTTTTATCCTTTTTACATAAATTTCTACGTATTAAATATTTTTGTTGACTCCTTACAAATTAGAAAAATATATTCAGTGTTTAAATTTAAATTTGAAATGATTCCTTATACTAGTTAGCCCTTATCTATGATTTCCTGGTGAGTCCTTTTCCCTTTGGTCTGCTGTTGCATGTTGTGGATCAACACCCCTTTATTATCTTCAATCGAAAAACAATGCTCTGCTTTGTGATCCTTCTCGTAAGTTTGAACCAATTATTCAGTATTGTTAATCCTTGTTTCCAAAATTTACCTCGTGCTTTACTTTATATTTTTCTGGATACGACTTAGATTTCTCGATCTTAAATACCACTTAGATCCCTCAACTTAAATCTCTCAACTTGGATACCACTTAGATCCAACTTAGATTTCTGAAAACCACACTTAGATACAACTCAGATCCTTCTGGATACCCGTTAGAGCCCTACATTATTATAAACATTTAATTTAAATTAATTAACAAATTTCTACTCACGTTTTCAGAAAACTGCAAAAGCTTTTTCATATATCTTCAATGTAATTTGTCATCAAATAAAATACAACACCACTTTTCACAAAATTTAATAATTTAGTTTGAAATTTATTTCGACGCGTAAATTTTCGAGTAACAGTGATGCAGGTTCGATGTGGTTCAAATTGAGACTCGGCCTCCTTATCAACTCTGGGCGTTATATAGTTTGAGCTATCTAAATTTTGATTGGTTTATCAGAACCGTTGTACAAAGTTTCGTAACCAACCATGGTTGTGTTGGGATATTCCTAGGAGTTTACAAGCTTCATTTCTGATGAAATTATTCTATGGTTACGTATTATGCTCGTATTTCTATTGTTTCACGATCTTTGACCGCTTGTTTTGTTATTATTACTGGTCTTTAATTTAGGTTATGAGTGTTGTTTGTGTAGATAAAGCTTTTGGGGAATTGAACAAATAACTGATGTAATATGAGTGATGTAAATCCACATGTTTCTGTTTATGTCTCGTATTTAAAAGTTATTATTGAAAGTGCGTTTCTTATCAAAGCGCTTTATTATTCTTTCTTTATCGCATGCGTAATTGCGTGAAGACTTACTAGGTTTTATCTTATTCCATGCGTATCTATTTTATCAACCTATTGTACGCTTCTTGAAGTAGTTTAATTGCATGTATAATTATCTCTCTACTGAGTATGTGTTCTATTATTGAAAGATATGCTTACTGGCATCGATTGTAGTTAATTGCGGTCCTTATACAGGCTGTTAAATAAATGCAGTTTTCTAATTCCTACTGCTATTTACATTTATTACGCGACCCTTACGACTCAATACACCCCTAAATAACCCCTTTATCATAGCATATATATATATATATATATATATATATATATATATATACAGGGTTGTACGGAACACAGACGTACTATAAGTATGTTCCGTCAGTTCATGCATTAAGTTTCAATGGTTTATTTAGTTACAAACCTTCTCTCTGGTATAGTGTCAGATAGCATTTTTGAATACCTGATGGGTGATTGACTAGTGTTCCAGTGGATACCATAAGATGCTGCTATTGATTTTGTCCTCCACAACATGGTTTTTTCATACACAAGGTTGTCGATCTGGGATCCAATGAGCCCTTAAAGTTGAAACTGGCCCACTTGGTAGGGTGTTATTCGCAACAGGATTAGACCACCTCAGCCTTGTTTGATAACCTCTAGCCAAGGTAATTGACCTACAAAAGCAGTATGTTGATGGTTTGGATGGTTCTAAAAACTGGATCTTTCCTTCATAACATAATTCGAGATATATTCGGCAAACTTCGGATGGGTGAATTAAAAGTAAAAACTGGAAATACCTTGTGTAGCTTTTTCTACCTTACATTTATGTAAAACAACTTACATATAGCTAAAAATAATCAGAAAGTGGGATTCCCATTTATTTGAGTTAGCACTAAACTGCATATGACCTGTCTGCGTGCTCAGATGATGAGATCATCTGGCGCCAGCATAATGCCTTATTAATCAAAACAACTGGATTACAACTGTACTAATTACAATGATGACATCATTTTTAACCTTTAAAAACTGACAAAATGAATTTAACAACCTTTGAATATGAATCATGTGTGATACAAAATAATTTTTCAGAGAGCAAAATTTTAGTAACCTAAAAATTATATTTCTTAAAGGGAATAACCTATTCCTATTGGTGGAATTTACTAATACAGAAAACATTAAAATGAAATGTGACTATAAGTATTTCTAAGCTTAAGTAGAAGCATAGCAAATCCTACAAAATTGTTATTTGGTACATTGAGCAAAAAGGAGGATTACAAAACTTGTAATTGTTTGTTTTTTTACAACTAACATTCAAATATTATTCTAGGCTACCAAGAAACATTATAATATATTATATATTAAAGATGGAAAAATCAATTTTAAGATAAAGGGAAGGAGATCTAAAACACTGGAGCTACCACAGAAGGTAGATGATGGAAATTGGTACCTTGTCTTGATAGAAGGATTGGTTATGAAGAAAAAGAGAAAACTAACAATAGCAATAAATGGATTTAAAAAACAAGCAATAAAACTAACCAAAAATCGCGTGGATAGACAACTATATATAGGAGGAGTTTCGAACAACATAACAATTTCTAGTATTATTGTGAGTAAATTTTCATTTTTACTATTCTGTAGTCATAGATGCATATCCCTTATATCTGAGTCAACAGTTCAACAGTTGTAATAAAATATTTAGTTTAGAAAGATAATTGTTTAAATATATAGTAATTGTACTGTTTACAGCAAGAAGATTATTTTCCATTACGAGGTTGTATACGAGGAGTAAAAATAAACGGCATGACACAAAACTTAGTGGGTGATAAAAATACTGTTCATCACAACATTGGTCAGTGTTTCCTAAACATAGAAAATGGTTCCTATTTTAGAGGAGATGCATATGCAGTTTTCAGTAAATATTTATAAAAAAATAAGTTTTTCTGATTACTATAGATCATGTTTTCAGATAATTACTTTACTATCGATAAGGTATTTGAATTTAGTCTGGAATTTCGAACAACAGAGCAAAACGGTATATTATTAAGTGTCTCAAATCCCAGAAATAGTCCCGCAATTTCTGTAGAATTACAACATGGGGCAGTGGTAATGACAACAGATAATGGTTATGGCACTATAACAAATGTCACGAATAATTTGTCTGATTTTGCTTTATGTAATAATCGGTGGCATAATATTACAGCTTCATACACCAGCACAGAAATAACTATAAATGTTGATGGAATACGAAAAATTTGGGTTCAACCAGATGATGAGTCGTTAATAGACGAATTAGAAGCACCTTTATATATTGGAGGAATTCCAGGTAACTTTAAGATTTTGTTATTCAATTTCAAACATTTTGTAGATTTTGCACCAGTGGGAACATTAAAAATGAAAGATAATTTTAAAGGATGTATCAAAAATTTAAAAATTGACAAAGCCACAGTGAATTGGAATAATATGGTTAAATTAACAAATATATTATTAGATTCATGTCCTGTGGTTTCTTAAAATATATGATGTGGTTGTGCAACCAGGTGTACCAAATTGTGTGTATAGTGCCAGTTTTTGAAAGCAATGTGTATAAAATTCTACCCACGATCAAACAGATCTGACAACAGATAGTTTTAGAACAAATTAAATAAATACAAGCCGAATATGTATTTACAGAAATATGGTTGAGTTAGAATTTTCAACATTGTTACAGTTGATGCTAATAGACAAAAGATATCTAATAGTAATTATCGAGTAGAAATTTTTCATGTGTATTATATTTCACTGCCATTACTATGTAAATAATTTGTAAATAAGTATTTACTAGTAGGCATAAGTTTTAAATTCATACTAATTTATATTAAATATATAACGCAGTCGTTCTGTGGAATTCTACAAATTGTCGTTTATAAGTATACTTATATTCTTTATGTATTTGTGCCAAAGTTCATACAAATGTTCGATATAATTTAGTAGAAAAAGTATTAAGAACATAACTTTTCTTTCTTGAATTATTTATTGCCGATGTATAAATATAGCGATAAAATTAAAAGGATCAAATAAATGAAATAAAAATTTTAATATGATCATTTATTTTAGTCTTAATTAAACATTGTAGTTTTATTTAACATATTATTATTTTCATCATTATTTTGAATAAAAATCAGCATTTTCATTTTTCACCAAATAAACTAAGAGTTTAATTTAAGAAGTGCAGCTTTTAACACACTAAGGTGAGGTATTTTGACAAGAAGTACCAAATCCGAATAAGTTTCTGGATTTTGAAATACTAGAATACAAATAAAAAAATTATGCTTGCGGATCTTTTCTGTAATAAGACGAGTGAATTATGTTACAAAATAGAAAGAATCCCAGATTTGGAATGCAAGTCATGTGTTTATTTATTTATTTAAGGCTTCCCATACATCGTAAGTTATTGATTAGCGATCGACTTAACATTAATTTTGGGGCGAATGTGTAACAGCACCATTGAAAACTGGCGAAGTTGCCATAAGTGTTCCCAGACTTCATGAGTCTTGTTAAAGGATTACAAAACGCTCCAGTTTATTTTGTAAAATGGAAGCTCAAACATATCAATGGCATGGATAGATCTTGTTTGAGCTTAAATTAAGTTGTAACAATTTTTTTTTGGATTTAACAAAATTTCTTTACCGTATTAACAAAGCCGTATTAAGGCAGGTGGAAAAATGAAAAAAATTCTTAAAAATAAGTTTTTGAATTCTTAGTAAATCTTTGGTACTATATGGAAAACAACAAACGATCTGTTATTTCCTACTATAATTAAACTTGTAACGTTTTATTTTAAAGCGTTTAGGAAGTAAAATTTTTTAATTTATGAGTTACTGACGTTACTTTAATAGTTATAAAAATCTCCACCTAATTAGTACAATTCCGTTGATGTTGTGAAACCCTGGGAATCGAAATATTTATATGGACCCTGGCTTATTATTGCAAACGTAAGCACTGACGCAGGATTACGGTGTGAGAAGCGTTTACCTTACCATGAAAACCAGCACTAGTGTGTAGACCTCGGTTGTGGGAGAAAACATCATAAACAAGGACCACCGATTATTAAGGAAGTCTCGATCTTACTGCCACAGATACCACATCAATAACTTATCGTACCGGGCAGCACTAACACGAGTGTTGTCACCCCAGTACCTTACCTTCTTTACATCTTGCAAGAGAAGCCCAAACGGAAAAGCAACAACAACTCAACAGGACAAGGCAGAATGGACCTGAGAAGGACAACAAATTTCCCAAGGTGAGTGCTTTAATAACCTTAATTTGTTTGCTGGGGGTTTATTGTTAGGGCTGAACCTTAAAATCTAACTAATTTGAGATTAATAATTTTGTTTATTATAAACTGCAAGGCTAAACTCCACATTTTGTATCAATAATATTGAAAATAATTCAGGTGTTTTGAAACTTTGCTTAAAACATTTTAAATAGCATTCTTATCATTAAAAGTCTGTTAAAATAACTTATTGTTCATATACACTTCAAGATTTTCAACTTATTTTGTAAACATGGTACGTGATTACCAAGCATTTGTTCTGTTTAGCATAAAATTCCGGGAAGAATTCCTCAGATCGAATTGCCTTCATAGGTTATTTTCCTAATCCGTTCACTTACATGTTAATCTTCGAACCAAGCGGGATGGGAGTCGTTGATGGTGAAAATTAGTGGTGAAAAGTCAAGTGCCTTAATTTATGTTCGTTTCAACGCAAACATCTTCAGGTAAGTGAAACAGCATCAGTTCAATGAAAAACCTCTAGGTCAATGAAACGCCATCAGGTCAACAAAAATCCTCAGGCCAATAAGTTCCACAATTCGGAATCAGTCTGAGGTCCATTGAATTTTATTCCTGCAAGTGAACAGTAGACAAACCAAAACCGGATCATAACCAATGCAGGGGTAGCATTCTGCGACCAGTGGTTAAGGGTGAGTCTATCACTTTTGGTGAATCTTAACCGGATTTATTTAACAACCCCCCCTCCATGTATGGTCAAATTACTAGCCGTAAAATCCTCACCGTTTCAGTTCATAAGATCCGTTGTTATAATCTCACTTGATTTTTACTAATTTTTCACGATTATATATCGGTACCAAAGAGAAAAATCTTTCTTTAAATTTTCTTAAATTTGAAGCTCCCACTTACGAGAAGCTTAGACGAAGTTAAGCATTTATTATTAACAAAATAAAAATAAAAATTACGTTAAGGTTACTTAAAATTCCAGTTTTTTATTAAATTTGTACGTGACTGGCAGATCTGACAATCATTAATAAACATAACTATTAAGGAACGAAATTTTGTTCAAGTTTTTTGAAACAAAGTCTGCGATATAATTTATTTGTTGAAAATCGCTGTTACTTGATTCAAACTTAGAATCAGCCACTATAAAAAGGTTCTGTATCTACCTTAAAATATTTTTTGTTAATATTTGTGAGATGCAGTGGCATCCAACCCCAAATTGAATTTTTTTCTGTTAACTAAGGAATCTTCAGCCCTGACCCATCTCTTACTCTTTTTTGGGGCGATACTCAAGTTAGCCATTGGCAAAACAGTATTTAACTTTTCCAGGTTTTAAGTGTAAAAACTTGAATTTTTAAAATACATTACTACGCTTGTCGCGTGTACTAATTGTGAGAGTTATAGCAGGATCTTAATCGGTTTCCTTAACATGCCCGATTTTTTGTAAAACTCGTTTCATTAACGTCCGCAACTAGGGCGCAGTTTCATTAAGAACGCATTGTATTATATAAAACCAGTTGCACTAAGAACCCCGACGTGGGGCTTGAAAAATTCTTGTTACATCAGCACTTTATATTTTATTAAAACTGCTACAAAGTAGTTCGGGACAGTTTATTTCTCCAGATAGTATTTTATTTAGTGTTATGCCTCTGATTGCACAAAGCTTTTGTTGGAATTTTATAATCCGGAAGGGAAAGTTTTTTTCGATCTTTAAGTTAATATGATAAAATTGCAGTTTTCCGTTCTCTAGTACTATACGGCAGTAACCGACAATTTTATTGTATGTATTCGGTTAAGCATGCATTTTTTCTCAGGCCAAAAGAAGTGTGTGGTCAGTGCACCTAATTAATGAGAGAGAAGATTGTGAAAACAACGCGTTTTAAACTAGGACTTTACTTCCAACTAGGGATATCGTTCTATTTAACTCGTGTGCATGAAGTGCCAAGTGTACCTTTTGTATTCCCTTACACTTGTTCAATTCTCCTAATAATACCTCGTGTTTCCTAAAAGTGTAAGTTCAACGCACTTCGTGGCAAGAATTTGAACCAAACGAAACCGATTCCACACAGATCTGCCCAAAGACAAGCGGAGGATGGCTTGGCTCTAGCCATTAAGCCAGGTAAGCCTTTCATATATTTTTAATTGCTATCTATAACTGTTTGAGGGCAATAATTTGTGGCCAAATTTGGGAGCATAATACATATACACCAGAGGTAAACATAATAATTTATGCATAACTGGAAAGCAATAATCCGTAACAATTTGGCACTCCACCAAATGGGCATGTTTCTAGGATAATAAAATATCTAATGTTTTGGTAATTAAAAATGTTAAAAGTTGTCTCTTTCTTTATAATAAAATTTTTATTGACTATAGACTAGTTAATATTGCTATCTTCACTAAACTATCGAAGATTTGTAGAAGTTTCCGATAGTTGTTTATATTCGAGTATAGAAGGTGTATGGGTAATGTTTTGTATATATTAATACAATATGATTCCCTCATAATTGAAGATCTTTGTTGGTTGTTTTGCAAAGTGAAATGCGCCGGTCTGATGAGCTGCAACCACAGCAAAACTGATCATTGGCTTTTCTCTTTGCAAAATAACCAACAAATTTAATTTTCATTCACTATACTTGAACTACTCATCTCCAGACAAAATTAAATGTCACTATAGTTCAAAAACTTCTTTTCTCGCATAGATCAATGATTTAAAAATCTTTAGAAATTGTACTGGTGAACAGCTGTTTAAAAGTGCTGGTCAACTGTTCTATGATAGTCCCTTAACTTGGTTCCGTAATATTAGACACAAAATCCATAGTTGGTTAGAAGTACTCAAACTTTTAAAAAATGTTGCTACCTTTGGTAATGACCATAAAATTTTATCTGAAATTCGCACTCATTTCCAACCCCTAATGTAAACGTTTTTATCTTATATTACAGAAGTACACATAACTTAACCGGTTAGATAGAAAACTTGATGAAACCGAAATCCTGACTCAAGTAATCTGTAATTTAATTGCCTACTATTCTGTATTTAGCTCATCTTAATAACTATTGTCGCTCTTTGCAAGAACCGAAATTTCAATCGGAAAAATACCATCCTTCACTAAAATACCAACCACAATCTTCCCAATAAAAACGTCTTTTACCATAGTGATTTTTCTCATAACTAATATTTTTCTTCAATTTCGAATACCGAGAGAACTAGTTCCACTTCTTACTGAAATTGCCGAAAAGCTAATTATACCTATATTAATTGTACCGAATCTCGAAATATTTTTGTTATGGTCATGGAACCCTAATGTTTATAAAAATAAATGCCCACATTGTAATGTTTCAGGAAACTACCGAAGAGGTTTTCTCAGGGTGTATGCATTCTGCCTTCACAAAATCGCACAGCACCAGCACAACAAAATCACAATCAGTGCATAAATTAAATTTAAATTCTTACCTTTACCTATGTAAAAGAGACATTTTCTTTGCATCGGGTGAACAAGTATGATTTAAAAAAATCATCTTCTATCCGATGCAACTAAAAAGTTTTCAACTAAATAAGCTCCTAAATTTAAATTATTAAAACTTCTCACGAAGTTTTCTATTGATTTATGAACTACAACATTCAAACAGCAAACCACAAGGACGTTGGCATATCAAGAATATAAAACGATTTTTGTCTGTCCCTAAAAAGTAGTACCTACTCGTTCTTATGTTTGTACCTTCATCTAAATATATTTTCTCTTTTCTACCTTTATTTCAACCAATTTTTTTTGACGTTACCTTTCCTGTATATCTTATTATTGAATTTTCATTTCGTTAAATGTTGTGCCTCAGAACCAAAATAAATTTTTACGTTATCTTTCCTTTGAATTTTTTTCTTAAGATATTATCTTATCCTAATATTAGCTTAAATCATAAATGTTTTGTGTTTATCTTTCTCTTTAAAGTTATCTAAGACTTCAAATCCTAATTCAAATTCTGTCTAAATCGTGTTCAAATTTTATGCAACTCCAATTAAAATTTATTTGATTTAATTCTACTGCAACTGAATTCGTTGCAAATTAGTGTTTTAGACTTTGTGCTGGAAAGGTCGTGTGTATTTTATTCAAGAAACTCTCACGCCTTTGTTTGAGGTTTAAAGTATTGAGAACTGGCAAATTAGGATTTGTTTCAAGGCACCAGAGATCAAAGGTTAAATTAGTTTTTAGATGTTTAAATTACCATTTAGTATTTAATAGTTTTATTGTGAGACGTAGTAACTTTGAGCTTTAATTAGTTCATAATTTCAAGATTTCATTTAGGAAATTATTTAAATAACAAAAGGCCGATTTACAGGTATCTTTGATAAAAGGTATATTTTTAAAAAAGTACAGTTGTAAGAGTATACTCTGACGCTGTAAGTTCGACGTAAGTTTGTTCGTGGTGTAAGTTTTTATGTTCTACTAATTGATATAGTCGAGGAAGTGGATTCTTCAATTTAGATTTGAGATTCAGTGTCCGTCATATGGGTAAGTGAGACTGACTTCAGTATCACAGTTGATATATTTGCCATCCAGCTCTTAGGGCTTCTTCAATACTTCAGAATCACAGCAGAAATATTTGACAACTGAATGCAGGGGCTCAAAAATTCAACATCATTAGCTCGACCTTCACAACGCTAGACTTTACGAACATCACGATATTATTGGTGACTCAAACTAGAGAGATTCGGTTCAACGAAAGTGGCTCGATTTCAATATTCAGGCTTGATTTTTGTAAAAAGGTAGGAGATTAAGGGCACAAATCAATTAGATTTGGTTAAAAAATTTTATTTAGTGTCAATTTGTTTGGAAAGCTTGATACTATGGAAGGAGAAAAAGTAAAAGCTGTACTGAGTATTAGGGACATGATAAACTTCCTAATAAAACACCATGAAGAATTTAATCGGAATTAAAACAAAATTTACAAGAATTCAATAGGAAATTTGAGAAAAATCAGGAAAAAGTTGTCAGGAATTAAATCAAAATCGGAAATAATTCAAACACGAATGAAAACAGACTAAATAATTTAACATTTTTCACGATACAGCAGGTACAGGAAGTGGTTGACTTGACTGTGACGGAGATGGAAATAGAATAAATGTGAGTATGGATGATGATATTACTGTATGGAATTGTTTTGTTCCATCCCTATAGCTAAATAATTTGGCTCTAACTTAATTTAAAATCTCATATCCAGTACTGTTTACATGGTTATTTTGCATGTTTATTGGCAAGTCCAACTCCCTTTCAATTTATGATTATTTGTCTAACATCCGGTAGAATTTTATTAAATATTCAGTTATAAAATTGAATATTTTAAATCTATTGTTATTTGGATACCGTCAAAACATAGGATTTTATTCTTTACAAAGTACGGAAATCTGTTATTTATTTTTAACAATATGTGCAGTTCTTAAATAAGCTTAAAACGTGGCTTGATTAACAAGGCATTTGTTTTCCCGAGCTACAATATTATAACATATTTACTGCAAGGTCAGTTATGAACATAAATTTCGAGCCATGGAAATTTCCGCCTTGTTATCTGTATCTGACATATCAATTGCTATGTTAAATTTCTATAATTTTATGCAAGAAATAGGTTATCAATTTGACACTTAATCTACGATTCTGCACGATTGGTTGCAGATATTCCGTAGCTGATTAGACACGTGTTGCTTTGCAAGCACTACAACTGGTTGTACAAAGCAGTTGTAAACATAGAATCTTCCATTTTATCAAGCGCAGTTCGCTCAGTTGTCCTCTTATCAGCAGGTTATATTTTGAAAATATCTTCCAAGTATTTGTTTTATTTACAGAATGTGTTTTCAAAGGAAAATATGATACTTTCGGTGGTTGAATTCTGCACATGGACGTTTACAAGCAAAGCACGATGGCCTAAGGTGATACAAATAATGCGTTTGAATACGAGTGGAGGGTATTTATTATTGTGTCAATTTCTGGTCCGAGCGTGCGTTCTTTAATGTGGCAGATTTGGGTTATGCTTCTTTTATAAGCGAGTTGTACCAGTGATCTCTGATAATTTCAAGATGTTACTTAGTTTCGTGTGTTGCAACAGAAGTGAACACAACACATCTCAATTGGAGATGAATAAATTCGGGTGATATTTCCATATGCAGTTAAGTGGTACGAAAATGATTTTTTGCTCCCTTTAGAAATACTACTATGCGATATATTTATAATGGAAATTTCTAAATTATAATGTAAAATGCACTGAGCAAGATGATTCTATACATTCGTCACGTTCATGCTGTGATAAGCTCGAAACCAAACCTCCGTCATACTTGGCTGTAAGACTGCCGTCTATCTGCATTGTTTTGTTGGCTTCCCTCATGGAAGAATTGGGCTTGGATTTTGTAGGTTACTCATCGTACAACTCTAGGTGTTGAGATTGAACTTGCTTC
Organism: Platerodrilus igneus; assembly: GCA_036346225.1. NCBI lineage: Eukaryota > Metazoa > Arthropoda > Insecta > Coleoptera > Lycidae > Platerodrilus > Platerodrilus igneus. The sequence continues at coordinate 8,529,928 of JARFIW010000565.1, forward strand.
GCTCGGATCGTTGGAGTGTGCTTAGGACGATGATTGTACTGCTTGAGTATTTTATGTAGAAATTATTACCAATACCGTCTCAAAAATTGTTTCGATATAATTTTTTTCTTTTAAAGTTATTTTACTACTTTTGGAACCACCTAAGGATGAAATGCATTTCAGCCAGTAGTTGGGTCCTTCATTGCTGTAACTATGTAAGTAAATACCTTCTTTTTATTAATATTTAAACTTCGTGGTCACCACAGGACTGAAAACAGTCTATTCTATATTTATGTGTAGTTTTTGCTTTATATACAGGTAAGAATTTAACCACCCCATGTGGGTCCTGTAAGTACAGACTTTTCCAAATGAATATTTTACATTTTGTTTTTTCTTTATCTTCATGTTAAAATTTAGTTCTGGGAAATTAAAGAAGGGTATACTTTATTATGTTTGCGATAAATTATAGTTGCGTAGATTTTTTTCTATACTGTGTAAATCCTACGGAATGTTAGTTAAATATTATTTTCTACACTACTCGTTTTTTTTTAATAGAGGTTTGCAAATAAAATTTCCTTTCTTGAGTTTTGCTTTTTCTTTCTTTCTGACACCTCACTCTACGACTTTTTAGCAAGTACGGCATTCTTTGGATTCTCCTTGTTTTTGTTGTGGTACTCGATGCAGGATAATTTCGTTGCTTACTTTACTTTTTCTTTCTTGTTCGCACAGATTACCGTAACAGAATCTACAAGAAACTTTAGACGAAAATGAGCTGAATACAAGGGTGGAACTTAGCAAAGAGGTTCAGGAAGTAGTTACCGCATGTATGGCAGAGGTGAAAACGGAAACGGTGGAGAAAAATGAGCAAACCATGTGGCTGGAATTTAGTGAAGTAAAACAAAGTATAACAGTATTAAATAACGAAGTTACAAAGGTAGTAATAGACAATTTAAAGAAGGGAGCTGGTGAAATTCGGGGAGATAGCTTTGGGTGTGATAGTAACATTGTTTCTTCACACAATTTGTAGAGTTTCATGTGGATGAGAAAAACAACCCCAAAATATTTTTAAATCATTTTAAAGTTAGTTTAACCTCCATTAGAATCGAGCAACATAAATTAAAAGTGGACAGATCATTGAAAAAGAGCAACACCACAAAAATTTGATTTAGGTTGGTGAAGATGAAGATAAATACAGTTTTGGAATATGAACATAAATTTTTAAACCGTTACTGGGGATAATAAAAGATATATTAGGGAGATAGTTTATTCATTGGAAAATTTAATTATGTCTGGGATATGGGACAAAGCAAACACATGAGACAGAATAGTTAATAGGAACACAAAACAAAAACTAATAATTGAAATTGACTATGAAAATATATTACTGATCATAAATTTGGTTATTGAAAATAAGGTAGTTAAAACATTACTTGATACTCGAGCGGAAGCCAGTTTGGTTTCAGAGAATTCTATAATGCTACATAAAAATTTGTCAATAGAAAATATTATAACTTTAAAGAAAAATAATATAATACACCGAACAACAATATTTGCTACAATTAACAGTATGGTAGTTTTGAATTTAAAAATAGGGAGTGTTGTAGAACAACATGAATTTTGATTATACGAGAGCTCAAGTTAGAGTGTATGATGGTGATGGATCTAATAGATAAATTAAAAATAAAGTTTTATGCCGAGAACGAAATTACTATTGTTGAGGATTATTGTTATACGAGGTGGAAAGATTAATTGAGCGTCAATAAAGAAATGGATGGCGTTTATGTATTGAAAATGAGGTTGGAATAAATAAAGTTTGATCTAATTAATTTTCCTGATGGGGCAAAGGAGCAGATTACCCTGGTACGCTAAGCATTAATTGGTATGGTGAAATTAAAGAGCAAATTAATTGTAATATAGAGAATATATTAGGGTTTCATAAAAAATCTTCAATGCTCTATGTTGAATCTGTGTTCCTGAGCAGGAAGAAAATAAAACTAATAAAATTTATTTTTATTTTCAAAATTTCATATTTTAAACGAGGTGAGGGAAAATTCTAATTCACGATAATTAATCATAAAAGGGTAATCTTTCATCAAGCTCGGGGTATAAAACGTTTTATGTTTGTTAAATGGATAAATATTTTACTCATATCGTTCATACAGTATTTAGGAAAAATTTTAATACATAAAAGTCATTCATTGCACTGAATATTTGTATTAATTCTCAATATAAAGCGCTATACGGAAATAGTCACGCACTTGTTCATTATTCCATTCAATAAAAACCAACATGTGCACGATAAGCAGTGATAATGAGACAAATTTTCTATTTATGAAGGAAACATTAGTTCTGGTGGTTTAAATGGTTAAAGCATTGATGTACAAAGTCAAATGTTACAAGTTCAAATCTCTCTGATGCCTTATATTTTCCATCTTTCAATTACTAGCTCGATTTGAAATGATCATTTAGGCTTTACATGAAAGTCTAAGTAATTATTATTTCATCGCAGATTTTTGTTAACATACAACGAACATTCTGGTATATACAGTGATGGCATTGTTGAAATACTTTATAAAGAGAAAATGAGGCTACAATTTGCTATAATGCTGACTATCTTATGCTGTAAAAAAATAATCTTTCTGCATGCATATGGTGCATGATCCCACACCAATAACGCATGAGACAAATGACTTTGAAATAAAGAAAAGTATGCAACTACTATGATGTCCATTGAAATATAATTTTTCTATGCTAGATTACATAATATTGATTTAGTTTGGCAGTAACTGTTATTACTTTTCTTACAATACCTTAATTTCAAAGATAAATCTCACAAGATCCCCCTTCCTTAAATCACCATACCTCATTTTATAATTGATCAATTACGAGAAATAAGACCTGCATAATAATCTTAAAATTTGTGACTTTTCATTAACCTTCATTAAAAATGACACCCTCATAATTAAATTCACCCTTGTCACAATAAATATTAATATCTTGTTTTATTTAAGAATGTTTTCTACAATAAATTCCTTGTTACATCAAATAATAATCAAAATTTCAGCCTCGCGCAATAAAATTATTAAGAAATTTTTTAAAAATATCTTGATAGCTGGCTGTAAAATTGCCTCTATCTGTCCACGTTACATTATATATTTCCCATTCAAACATCACACATACATATTAAATTTTGTTTTCTCTAAACTTTTAAATGAACATGTAATCCCAATTCTCTTCTTCAAAGATGACTCTCTAATTTCAATATATCTGGATCACCAACTGTGTTACCACATTTTTATAATTTTATTATTCACTACTTTTCAATAATTTATGTGAATATTAAACCATAAACGTATTCTTTTCTTATAAGTAAAAAAACATGTAAACGGACAAAATTATAGAGACCATTCTATGAATTTGTAATTTATATATTTAAAAATACGTTGACGTCACGAAAACCAGCAATCACCTGTTCCAACCCAAACCAGCTCCCACCACAATCACAACAACAAACAATGCCCTTGTTTCAATCAGAATAGCTTATTATTATCACAGGAAAAGTGCAAGCTAATCTAGTTTTCAACTCGGGTTCCCACACTTTCAGCATGTTAACCTAATTAATAACATCCATTTTCAAATCGTTTATCATTTCCAATACACCTGCATCCCAAATAAACCAACATATTTATGTCCTTAATTTGTTTGAAGTCTGGAACAACAAATACACATAATTAAGAGGTTATTTTTCTAATGCTCTAAACATGTGGGTTGTAAACATGAACACCTGTTGCTTTTAGATTCATTAGATTGACATTTCTGTGGATTTTTGGATCAATGTATCTAGGAATTTTATAAGTATTATTTCTCTGCAACTAATGTCTTTCAACATAACTTCTAAGAATTTTATTTTATAAAAGAATAAAATATCCGTCACAATATTTTACAACCTTTCAAATACAGGCATAAATGAATGCTGATACAGTGATGTCAGACTGTATAGCATTTTATAAATACAATTAAAACTTGGCTACTAGTCAACAAAATTTATTACTTTACTGACTTGTAATGAAAATTAATGCCTACTTGGCGACTTCCATGAGTTAGTGATAGCAATCACCTGTAGAAATACCTGGATCTTTCTTGCTAGACACTTCGTTAGAACACCTAGTTATTAAGAAATGGTTCTACCATAAGAGATTCAGCTATTGTATTTTTTATTGTTTGTTCTACAGTCAAAACCAAGATATTTCGTAATGATTTCGACAAAAGGCCAAAAATGCTACATAATAGCTTGTTCCGATTTCAACATCAATAAAAAAATTTAATAGCAACATAAATATTTAAAATAACTAATGTATGCATAATTAAATTACAAAACCAAATAAATCGCATCAAAAAGAATATTAAATTATTCCATATGTGTCATATCATCCAGAGTTGGTTGTGATGAAAAATTATCTTGGTTCAGCCTGATATTCTGATGTGTAATAATTTGTTTTTGTTGATTCATATTAGTAGATCCGGATGTACTAAATGTAGGGGTAGAATTAGTTCCCGCATTAGGCATACATACAACCACTATTTTTTGCTGAGATCCTACTTTTGGCTGGTGATTGGAATTATTTATATTTGGCAGCACTTTCACCAATGAATTTGGTTGATTCTGCAGTGCAGATTGATTGGAGTATGCAGGTGTTACGGGTCCTTGTGCTCGCTGAGTAAGAAAAACAATTTTTTGATTACCACTTGGTGTTGGAACACGACTAGAGGGGTTCATTACAATTGTACGTCCAGGTGTTGTTGCGCCCTGTAAAAAAAGTTTTATATAATGAAAGAACCTTTGTATACAAAATATATGGGTAGTATGTATATTTTTGCATAATGATGTAATACGTAACAGTATCACAACTATATAATTGGTAATATATACAAAATGATGTAAAATTACTAAATATTGCATAGTATAGTGGACGTAAGAACAAAACTAATTGTAACATTTGAGATTAAACATTAACGGTTACTAGGTGGCTATGAGGGAATGGTATTAAGACCAAGCTATGGTTTAACAGGTTCTTATATAAGGATATATCTCAAAAAATGTATGGTATATTGTCCCACAGAAAAGGTTTTGAAGTTTAATTTAAATAATATTCACAAAAACGCATTGTCTAAGGAATTATCGAGCGCAACATCCAGTTATATGCTGATAGTTAAGCTGGATGGAAGTGGCAAGGTGCATTTAAGCAGCAATTGGTATGGGTCGTTTTCCAGTATAATGTGTGGGCTAGGCTCTCACCTCTGTGCTTATTAAGTAAGACGTCTAGAAAACTAATTTATTATTTTTTCTACCTACATGATGAATTTCATTTTATAGTGTATGTTAGTTAAGTGCTGTAGAAAGTTATCTAACTGTTCTCTTCTATGTGCCCCTATTGGAAAGTTATCAGCAGCTTTGGTTTATGGGTGGTCTCGATTGGTTGTTGTTCAATTTTTTATAAATAAGTTGACTATAAGCCTGATAGTTGGCAATCTCATAGGTGTTCCACATACTTGCTTGTTTTGTTGATTTTTAAACATCAAGTAGGTGTTCTATACACAGTGTCTTGTTAGTTATATAAAAAAATCAAGTTCAACATGGGGGTAGAGGAAAGAACAACTTAGAGTTCTTAGATAACTTGGGTAAGAAACGTGTGAGATTTGAACATGGCCAACACAGTATACCGAAAAGCAACCATATCAACTGTAATCCAAATGCAGCACCGTATAACCACCCAGCACATCTGCAATCAGAGGTCAAAATACTAATAATGATCCTCTAGATTAGCAAATACACAAAAGAGATCGAGAAACAAAAAAACTTCATGATGCTCCGATGCAATTCTCAAACAAGCAGATTAAGAAAACACGAACAAACCACACCAGACAAACAACAGAAGATGAAAAATATAAAGTTATTGCCACAGTTCAACTTCTGTATGTTAAAAAGGACAACAAATGGAACCACAAATATCTTAGGTAAATACAAAATAAGAACCATATTCCAGTAACACAAAAAAATTAATGCAGTTCATTTTAACCCAAAAACAAAACTAGCACTAAAAAATCAAGAAGTCTATAAGATATGGCATGGAACATGTGATAAATCATATATTGTGTAAGCATACTTGAGAACACAATAATGCCGTAAAAAACAGGCAAAAATACCATAATTTGCACAAGTTCAAATAACCCGGTATACGATAAACTTTAAAAACATGAACTCCATGTCAACAATAGAAAACAAAATAAAGCAATAGATAAAAAAATCTGAGCAACATAAATAACGTAATAACTCCCGTTGACTAGCAGTTTATGTTAAAATCGGATGTGTAGGTATAATATCAAATCCTACTTTGTGGATGCCTTCTAAATCTATTTTAAAATATTTTATTGGATAACACATTGATAAGAAATGAAAAGATTCAAGTCCTATTCCTGACATGCTTTTTGTTCTATTTTCCATAGTTTAATTTGAAACACTAATTCCATATTAATGATAAGGCCAGAATACCATTTTATTTCATCATCATCAGCTCTTCAGTCCTGGAACTGGTTAGACGCATACCCTCATTGTTTCCTATTCTGTGCTAACCTACACATTTCTCTAAAATTCTTACAGCTTACATCTTTCACTATCTGCATGCAATAGTCTGATTTAAGTCTACATCTGCCTCTTTTTTCCTATCTCTGCTTGTAATATATCCCACACTGTTCTCCAAAAATGCCTTAGAACGTATTCTGCCCTTCTATTTCTCAATTTAGTGAGTAGCTCTTAAATGTAATTATTTATTGTTAATGCGTTTGTATATTTTACAGTACCTCTGAAGAAGAATATAAATATATTCGAAAATTTAGGTAATAATAAAGAGTCTTATTAATCATCCAGCAGACCTAAAGCCCACTACTTATATTATATAATAAAATAATGTCATAAAATAATTACCTGTTATAAATATATATATATATATATATATATATATATATATATATATATATATATATAGTTGTTGTATAGTTGCAATAACCCGGTGCCACTTCTTGTGAAATAAAAAGAGGTTGCTCAGTTTTAACGACGCACGGAGCTTGCAACAATACGACAACAAAGCCTTTAAGTTTTCTTCTACCTCTACTTCCTGTTTCTTTAAGGCAAAACACCATTAAGCACAATTACTATAATATTCTTAAAAATATTTACAATGCATGAAATGTTTAAGAATTCTCTAAATAGAATATCCCTTTTTAATAATTGAACAAAAATTCTTTCAATAATTATCATTCCCAAAATTAATGAAAAAGCCAGCAAAAATTATCCTTATTATTATTATTATTATCTGAAGCCCCATGAACGTTCAGTAAACTTCCTTCAAAATTTACGTAATTTATAACGTGTATTAGAAAACGATCTTTGCGACCCTCACATAAAATTTTCACAAAAGCAATTTTTAAATTATTCAAATTAGAAATATACAACGAAATATTCACAAATAAAAATAATAAAACATTCAGATTTGCTAACCTGTTGTATCAAGCTCAAATCAGTTCCTGTTCCAACTGCTCCTGTATTCAGCTTATTGATTTATATAGTCCCAACGTCGAATTTAGATATGGTGTGCATTTCTTTTGGTACACCTTCTTTTAATTAATTCATTAATAATTTCAGCGGCTTTGTTAAACTTCCTGGTCGAATCCAGTGATTAATAATTGAGTTAAATATTTGTTAAATTTCCACATAGGATCCAGTAATTATTCAGAGTCCTTTTATTAATGTTAATATTAAAATTTAATTTAAACAACCTTTAGTTACTTACGTTTTTAAAGGATTAAAACGACTAACCTCGTTAAATTTTTCACAATTACCTTTGTACTATTTATTAACAATAAATCACTTCTAAATCTTTTCACGTAAATACTTTCTTCCAAGTGATGTGGACTATGCCTTAATTCATGTTGAACTGATTTGTTTAAAAATCCGGTCGTATTTAAAAGGATCGCCTATCTATTGACAAGCACAGAGTTCAACGATTACGCTGTGGTACGTGATTCCTACATACAAGGTTTTGGGTATTTCTATGGAATTTTGCTGTATACACAAAATTGATGCGCTACTTTCGGCATGTATTACTTCAAGTTAATGCATTTGTTCTATTAGATTTTCTCATTCCTCATTCACGTAAATTATTGTTTGTACAATAAATTTGATGAACTTTGCATTTATCACCATGCAGTGTTTATTTCGAATTTATCAGGTGTTGGATTTTTCCTTTATGGTCACGTATTCTTAATATAATTTATGTATTAAATTATATGCGTTTTCTATTACGCATTTTTAAACCTGCTTGTTCAATTGAGATTCTTGGCGTAATGATGATGCATTATTCATGCTTGTGTTGCAGCTTTCGTTCACGTTGTCTTATGACTTGCCAAATAGTTTATTTAATCAAATCTTCTAAAGTACTTTTCATTTCTTAAATTAATTATGATTCTAGTTTATATACAGGGCGTTGTCATTTATTTTCCTGCCTAATCGTCGTATTTCTTATTTTCTTCGTAGAAATGTCTAGTTTTCTGAGCCCTCATGTTGTTTTCATGAAGCGTACTATACTAGTGGTCCTATCTACCCCTAAATGACCTTATTAACACAGTTATATATATATATATATATATATATATTACTGTGATATTTGAGGGTTAAAAGGGCATCATTAGCATTCATTTGTAATTTATTTTTTATTCAGCATGTGAAAATACAAATAACAAATTTGAAACGCTTTTCAAATTCATTATTTGAGAAATTAATAATTTTACTGAAAAATTTCGAGAAGCTCGAATTTAATTTTCATAAATCTGCATATGTAAATACTTTAAAGTATAGCGTAAGAAAGCATTTAAAAGGGTCACATCATAAACATATTAAACCGTTGTATGTAGCAAGAGTAAATAATAGGGATGGATATTTATTCAAAAGCTTTTCTAAGATTTCAAATTGTTTAGTTTACAAGCAAGGCTGGCCGTTATGTTATTTACGAGAAGTTTTAAACGTGTTGTTGAAGAAACTTTCTTAGTATCTTGAAGTTCTAAAGGAATATAACTGTTGCAATTTTCTTAGATTTTTCTTGGAGCTAATTCCAGCAGTTGTTGGTTACCGCCGTCAATTAAACTGAAATTTATATCTTTCTAGTATAGCTGGAATGGGTAAAAGCCGTTGACTGTTACGATGAAACTTGCCAACAGAGAAACAAAGAGGGTTTGTTAGATAGCATGGATACAAGTAGGATAGATATAACACGTGTTAACATAGACATAGTTTGAACATTAGAGTTCGTTAAGCTGAAGTGGGTAAACGATCGGTTGTTACTAATTGCCAACAACAAAGAAGGGTTATTTAATAGCGTGTGTAAAAGTGAGATAGGTTAAGAATACAAGGTTTAGTGGAGTGAGAACAAAATAAGAGAAAGGTGATTTTAGAGTGTATGTTAGAGCTAAATTGGGATAACATGTATTGCATGAGGGGCGTAGTTTAAAACCATAGTGTTCGTTGATTGGGTTTCGGACAAGGTTGTTTTAAGGTAAGGGTATCAAAGTACGTCGATAATCGTTAGTAAAGCGCGCGTGTTTGTTACCGGCAAGTGATTTTCAAGGAAATGTCTTCGGTTAGAGAAAGAATTTCTGGCATTATTGTGTTCGTTAAGTAATGTGTTTTTGGAAAACCATGGCCGTTGGAATTTGTTTGTGTGGTGCAGTGTTTGTATCGTAGAAATTGCTGGAATTCAACAGGCTTTTGTGGAGTGAGAAACAGAATATAAACTGGAGGACATAGGTTGGAGGTTTACATTTTTACGTGTGAACGTCTTCGTGGCCAGACAATGAGGTCATAAGCGCCATGTGATACATTATTAATCAAAACAAATGAATCATAAAACTAATAATTTTAAAATACAAAGAAGCCATGATATTGCTTAACCTTAAAAACCATCAGAATAAATTTGATAACTTTTGAGTATGAACAATATAAGATACAGAAATAGATCAAGAATGCATTTAACCTAAAAATTATATTTCTTAAAAGAAGTAACCCTAAACCTATTGGTAGCATTTATCAATACAGAAACTATTAAAATGAAATACGATTATAAACATTTCAAAAGAACATCACACAAGTAATCCTAATCTCAAATAAGTTTTTCAGGATATATGCAATAAAAGTAATTAGAAATAGATTTAGAACTTATGCATAGAGCAACATTTGATGTTCTAACTAAACTACCAGGTCTGACATCTGCAGAATTCGATAATATGTTCTTGTAATAAAGCAAACGTTAGGGTTCAAGTTCTATTTTCAACATGCTTGTGTTATATTTCCCATTTCTAGTTTGATGTGTGACGCTATCTCTGCTATAGAGATGAGCTGGAATTGCATTTTATCTAATATATATTATTATTTACAAACAGTTTCAATAACCATACGAAATTTTTCGATTACAGTATACGTTTACTAAATCATCAATTTGTTTTATACAACAAACATAGTATGCCAAATATTTAGATTCAAAGTACATATTTACTACTATCTTCAGTAAGTAATTTCCACCAATCCAGTATCAAAACTAGAATGGGATGTACACGCAGGTTCTTTGTAACGTCTATGTTCAAAAATACAATCACAAATAATAGCAAAAATAAGTTCTTACTGGTATGATTCCTCCTGGTGCAGGCAATGAACGTGGTACAGCACTAGGAATAGGTGTTGGTGGAGCATTATTTGCGGGTGTAACTGCAGGTGATGGTACTGCTCTTGCTTTCAAAACGCTCATATGCAGTGCTGTTCCTAAATACCCATATTCCGTTTTATAATCTTCTAAATTATCAGGGGGGCTCCTAATAGTTTTTATAATAGGTGTTAATACTTTAATTAGCAAGTGCATTATGTTAATAGATGGCAATTTATCTAAGTTTGGAGCTGTAGATCCATCAAGAAAAACTTCAATTCGAGTACCTGGAAAATCAAAACGCTAAAATAATTATACTATAAAGCTTCCATACCTATAGTCTTAATTTCTGGTAGTATAAATGCTTTAATGACTTCTGTCCCCAATTCAGACAATGCTTGTAGTGAACCATATAATGAAGTAAGCGGCAGTGAATCACATTTCTGCAAGGCATTGCCAAATAAACGTGTCACACGTGTTTGTATATTATTTGTGCTAGTATTGAAGTTTTTACAAATCTGTGCCATTAGACGTGAAGCAAAGTCTCTCAAAGCCCAATGATTATCCAACTCTGGACGTATACACAGTTGCCGTGATACAATACATGTAATTACTGATGGTATTAGCTCATGTAACTGAAGAAAAAATTATGTTGGTTATTTCTGACAAAATAAAAACAAAAATGTCATAAAATGCATACTAAACTAATAATAAATACCATAGAATTAAAAAACATTAAATATTAATTAGAACATTGTAAAGTGCCGGCATCATGTTTACTAGAAACTGAATGCAAAAAGAGGAAAATCATAAACTTAAAAACCATAAAAGCATTGTTTCATTTCTGTTAAATATACATTGCAACAGAATATAGGTTAATAAATTATTTTAAACTACAAAAGAGTAAATAATATATTTATTTCAGTAAACTTTCATAGTGAAATCTTGTCATTTTAAGAATTATGAAGTAAATAACAGCAAAACGATTAATAGGCATGTTCCATACCATAGGTATCCCAAATACTTAAAACACATGCACTTCCTTAGTAAAATTTTTGAATATCAGGTAATCATCTCATACAACACAATGTATTCATATTGCTGAATGCATATATACATGAAGCTAATTTAAGTATAACTAAAAGGTTCACACTTGATTTACGTGATAAGAAAGACCAAACAATGTCACAACCCCCCACAGAACGTAAGAAAGATTGAGAAATAAATTATAGTAGTTACATCTGACAGAAAAATTAACAGAATTAATTATTTGCAAACAGGGAATTAGAAAATGTCAAAATATAGTCATACGGGATGTAATAAGGTGGCAGTGGCCGTGTGGTTGGGGGTACATATTAGGTTAAGTTAAAAGTAACGTTGAACGAAACCAGTTTCAAATATGTAATGTGGCCTTTTTCACAAGGGAACTTTGCTTGCAGCTTTGGCAAGAAATGTTTTTTCCGTGTACAGAATTTTGAAAACCCCTGTGACATAATAAAAGAGCTACCTGTAACGACAGCTCAAACAAGTGGGTTGTGCGTGTTAAGGTAGCTGTGTTTGTAGGAAAGCCAGCAGGAAATGAAAATACATATGGTTTCTGGAAATCCTCACAAATATAAAGATATTTGGAACTTAAACAGTGAGAAAATATGAGCTTATATTTTGATACTTTATAATTACATACATGTGAAAGTTTAAATGTAAACAGGTCGGTATTTATGTATTTTTGATTTTCCAATGCTCGACTCGAAGGTAGTACATTGGCCAAGAAGCGAGTTTTTTTTTACCTAGAAATTTTGAACTTTGCTGAACCCTTGTTGTTCCAAGCAAGGTAGGGATCTTTAACGTGCGTGATAACGCACACACAAGCCCTACATTTTACCTCTCATCCGAACGAAGACATATTTTTCTGAAAAAGTCTTGTGTAACATTTTTCAAGTGGATTGTGTCGTGATTCGAACCCGAGGTCTTGGACATAATAGTCCCGTGCATACCAGCTATGCCACGGAACCACATGCTATTAATGTAGCAGAAAATTAACAAATGATTAAATATAAGTTTGATTTAGTATTAGTTAAAGCATAAAACTTTAAGATTTGAAATGGACAATGAAAGAATACAACGAAAAGGTTGGTATTTAATTGCTTTCTATGTTAGTTATTAAAGACATTTCCAGAAATTGGGATTTAGAGTTTCATATAATTTAATATAAGAAATGGAAAAAATTTGGAGTGATAGAATTAGTGATGGATTAAATTTAATATTTTTTTATGATTTCTTTTAGCAATACCTGGCCAGATTGAGGTTAATAAACTCTGTTCTTTTCTTGTATATTTGTAATTATAACGCAACTATTTGATATCAATAGAGGTTAAATTTAGGCAGAATTGTATTTGCATTTATTTAAAAACTAGGAAAACACACATTTGTAAAGAATATGCAGTTACTCCAGTATGGAATCTTAATAGGAAGACATTTTATTTTTCAATTTTTAACGGGACGAGGGACGGTTTTTGTTATAAATACTAATATTACTCGTTGTACACAATATATGTGTTTGTATTTCAATCTCAGGGTTTTAATATAAAGCAAAGGTACACAGTAAACTACGTATATTAAGGACTTAACAATCAAAACAATGCATAATACATGAACGAGGAAGGATACGACCATTCCTCTACACGGCATAACACATACTACTTATTAGGAGGTTAGGAATGTGTTCCACTAAACTAATCATTGGCGTGCAGTAAAAGGGATCATGCTACAAATTTTATTTAATTTGACCAAGAGTATAACGTGATAAATTTAGGAAACTGAAGGAAAAGAGACCTAAGTGGAATAACGTCTTCCATGCAAATATAATATCAAAGAGATTGCTGTGGCAGACTGTTTGGCATCCCTTAATTATGACAAGAGAAAAAAACTTTTAGGGTAAGCAATTAGTGTTATCTAGTTTGTTTGTATTTCAGCCATTATACTATCATTTTTTGCTTATTATTTTTATTCCAAATTTTTCTAATATCTTTTATAAATCCTTCCATAGAAACCCACTCCAGCACCACTATAGTTAGAGAAAGCATCCATAAACTGTTACGAGTCCCTATCCCTTCAATGCAAATCAAAATTTATAACTTAACGCTCCTTTTACCTGTAATAACATCAACAGCCAATCCACAGTTTTACTGTTTTGTTTAATGTTTCTATGCATATTGTGTTATGGGTTGTAAAATATTAGCCATTTGAAGTATAATGCCCCCTTTCCCATAAACTGGCCAATTTAGCACACTTCTGTATAATTATCTCCTTGGTAGGAAGTAACACGACCACTTTGAATTACTCAAAAATGTAAGAGGAAATGTATATCGTAACATATAGAAGTTGAGCTGCCATGCCTGAGTACAAGCAAATCTCACACAAATAGACAAATACACTTATTATTAGATTTACATATATCGAGCCCTCACTTAAACTGCTTGTATTTTAACGTTGGAAACGTATAAAAATAAAAAATATATGTTTCAGTATGTAATTGTAATCCCATGCAGGTTTTGGGATTGATGGAAAGACAAATTAAAATTTCTGAATTTGTCAGAATTCCAGAATTGGTAAACAGTTTAGTTTAAATTTAGAGAAATATCACTTAAGGAAATTAAAATAATTTTTAATAGCAAGCAAACTAGTGATAATGTAAACCTGTACATAATCAGAACTAATTTATGTTTCAACTATTTTCTGTTTGTTTAAATTTTAAACTAATTATGCTTTTTTAGCTTCACAAGCGTTACTTGAATAACCAATCATAGGGGATTTAGAATACTAAATTGGTCATATATTTCCCACCGTAATTTAGCCAGACGAACAGGTGTGGAAGATAAATCACGTTCTATCTCATCAAATCTTACATCAAATATCTCGTGTACTTTCTCCATTGATTTATAAACTATATGATTATTTTTGCCAAACTTACAGGACGCTGGCACATTTAGGACTTATTACCATTTTCATCTAGTCATAACGAGCAGTGCTTACTCATACCTATGTTTGTACCCTTACCTAAACATACTTTCTCTTCTCTTCCATATTCTGAATTGAATTTTTATCTTTTTACTTTATCTTCTGATATATAAATGTATGTTACCCTTGAACCTTGAATCTATTCAAATCTTTTCATTTACCTCAGATACCCCAATCGTCTCGAAATCCATAGTTCTCTTGTTCCTAGTTTTTTAAATTTTTATTTGCCATCATTACACTTAAATTTCATCTATTTTCCTATTATTTCACATAACCCATGGCATTCTTTTGTTGTGGTTGACATATCTTTAGTTTGAACAACTCAGTGAATCTTTAGACTTTCACTAGCTGATGTTGAGTTGCTGCTTTACTCTTTGGATTACCATAGTATTGCACCCTACGCCCCTGTAGTAAAAAGTCTATTTCCACAGTTGTGACTACAAAGAGTTCCTATTCGATGTTTTTTTCATTCCAAATACCTCAATAATACTTTTTTGCAATTTCCATTGTCAACTGTTTTTCTATATCATATGGACATTTTTTTACATTTTTATCTGTTTCGCCTAAACCTCTAGGTGAAGGGTTATCACCTTGCTTTTCGTGTTAATTCCTTATTGTTTTTGGTATATTGGAAAATTTGTCTACTTCTATCCTCGATTAATCTTTTATCAAATAATTATTTCGTTATTTCTGTGGTAACTACCATTTTTAAAATCATCGTGTTGGAGTTTCACATAAAATCTTTTATATTAGTTTTTAAATGCAGGTTTTTTATATCATTAATTTGATTTACAAGCATTAAATCCTATATCTATTCTATTTAACAAACAAAACATTAATCTAAATAGCATACAGCGTATTATCAAGTTCACCTGTCTGTATATGAAACAAACAAGTCCTTCTTCAAGAATGGTTCAGTTTGGTTCGTATCTAAATACGCTCTCAGTGTTGTTGTTGTTGTCTTAGTCCAGAGACAACCGACCATCACACAAGAGGGGTTCTCCCCACTCTGGGTTGCTAACTACATTTTGGCTGGTTAGTAGTGCTTTGCTATTCATCATCTTTTCTATCGCCTTAGCTTAATGCAAACTTTCTTTCTTCTTTCTTCTACCGGGTTGATATGAATCTCCAAATATCCCTCTTTTATGTTTTTTATTTTTTCTATTTCTCTTGGGTTCCAAGTCACTGCATAGTTAACAGATTGTTACCTTACAACATTGAGCCATGCGTGTAGGTACCTCCGTCTTGCTTTGTATCGCCAGTGTCTTCCGCTGGGTGTATGTTTAAGCCATCAGCAGTACAATTTGTTATTGATTTGGTCTGCGTGCCGATCCTCTCTTAACCGACACAGGAGTGCAAGATCTGCATTCACAATCCTACCTGATGCTTCATGCTGTTCTTATGAACGGGTACCGCTTCATAAAATTTTTCCTTTTGGAGAGTATGAGAAAAAATCCCTTTTCAAGATGTTACTGGATCACTTTACTGCCTTGGGAGTCCCTTTATGTTATCTATATTTATAAGAGGGGCGGTGTGCTTGCCAAGAGTAGGACCTGTGAACCAAAATAATTGGTGTCTTTTATCCTTTTCTTGGAAATTATCTTATTAATAAGTTAAACCACTAATGGCTAGTTATTATCATTCTCTTGGAGATTTTATCTTATCTAAATAATATTTTAAACTGTAAATGGTTAGTTACCTAGCTTTCTTTCTGAAATTATCTTTGAGATACTACCTTATCTAATAAATATCTTTAAACCATAAATGGTTATATATCTATCTTTCTCTCCTTCTTTGAGATGTTAACTTATCTTACTATTGCTGCAAAACAAAAATTATTCATGTATTTTTCCTGTTTGATATTATTTTTGAGAACTTATTTTATCTATTTGATGTTCCAAACCTTTGGTATTTACGATCAAAGGTAGAATGTATTGTTTAAATGAAAAGAGCTAACCTGCCTTTTAGTTAGCATTGTGTTTGATAGAGTAGGATTCAGAAAATTGCATATCATTAATGCAGTGGTACTGGTTAATTTGTTAAAGTGACGTTTTACTGCAAAATATTTTGTCTTTATCTTGTTAGTAGTTAGTGTTGTAATTTGTTTGATTTAATAGAATATCTTAACGGTATTTATGAAAATTTGTATGCAATGATGAAAATAAATCTTGTATTTAGTTCTATAGCAAAATTAAGTGTTAGCTTTAAGTATTTGGGTCTCATACTCCCTGGGTAATTTTGTGCGGTTGATGTAGCAGCAAACAAGATTCGTGTGTCTCAGATGAGGCAACCTGATGTTCAGGTAGCTACTTATTTGCGTTTCCTATCATCGCCAGGATTGCTATGGTCTAAAAACCAAGTGGCACCTAAAGATATTATTTAATATAAGTTTTCCGTGATGAGCATTCGTACAAAATGACTTTTTTCTTTTTGAAGCATTGACGCAATTGTTATACTTTTTGGCATCACAAGCCTTATTTCGATAATAAATCATAAACACTTTCCAATCCTACATTAGAAGCATATCTCTCATCATAATTTAGCTAATATAAACAGTTTACAACACATTAAAAATGGGGTTTCGAGCTCCCAGCACTGTCAGGGATTATGAGGAGTAGTTTATTATGTTTATTATACATTTTGTGTGAATGTAATGTCTAATGAGACCTTTACTCAAGCTTCGAAGCATATGCATTATTGCCTCAACCAATGAGAACGCTCGAAATAGACAAGGGGTTTTACAAGTTGTAGTGAATAAGCACAATGACTGGTAGATTACCTTGGGCTACCTAATCGAGCAAGCAAAGTGACCAGGCAGTGTGGGTAATGCGATGAAGTTACCTGTGCCATCCTTTGCCTTTCTTATCTCATATGTGTTCACTTTTTTAAATGTTATAGGTTAGCAACAAATTTTGCTAAAATTTGCTGAATAGAGGCCAATTAACAAACCAACCCAGACGTACATTTAGATGAACAATATGCGGTAATAGAAGGATCTAATAATTTGGCTCTACTTTAACTAACTACTTAAATGATAATGGGCAAGTTGTTTTATTGTGTTATTTATTATTATTCTTGTATTAAAAATCTGTGCAATATTACTATGCCCTATACACAATCCCGCTACAAATTATTGTCCCTATTATCTGTCAAATTGACGGGTAATAACTAAAACTAGTATCACCATCTTATACATATCCCTTTATATTTTTCAGTTTACTATACATTAACTTACTCACAACTAAACACAGTCTACAGTCTTAAACTAAACATATTTAATTATATACTTACATATTTTTCAAGGAATAACGTTTGATTGTCAAGCATAGCTTTAACCATACGCATTAAATATATAAGTAAAGCAAGATTATTTTGAACAACGTTAACTCGAACACCTTCCATTATAAAAGTACACATTCGTGGAAGCATTTCAAATATTCCAGGATCACTTGCCAAACTTTGAAGTGCTTCCTGTAATTAAAAGTTTTATTACCAATAATAATTTATACAGAAACTCACTGTTCGCCTGGTTTCATCTGATCCAACACAAGCTTCTGTTATTTCCTTATAATAAATTTGCTGTTCAACAGATAGTTCATGTGTAGCCAGCTGTTTTATTTGCACAGTTTCTACGTTTCTAAGTGTTCGTTTACCAGTAGTTGGCTTACCTGATGATTCTTTGTTTGGCTTGTTTTGTTTACTCATAGGATCGACAGATTCCAGCTATGATAAAAACAATTAATAATGGATTAGTTCAGACGTCATACATCAAGAGACTAATATTCATAGACCAAAAATAAAAAAAGTTAGACATGTATCAGAATATGGTATAGTAAAATAAAATATGAATACACAAGAAGTAATGTAACTAAGGTCGATAGTATGCATAAAACATAGTACATGTTAATCAAAATCTACTTCGCACATGGGCGTGTCTACGAAACCATGGAAGCATTTGGTATGTTCAAGTACAATATAAACAGAAGAAGGCACTTCACTTCAAAAGTATCAACTCCATTATTTCATATATTGCCTAAAGAAGGGATGCACAGTAGCATTTACGTCAGTTTAAGTAAAGTGGTATATAAAAAACTTCAAGGACGATAAATTACAAGTTAAATTCAAACAAACATGCGCTTTTATTTGGTCCGGGAAGAAGATACAAATTATTCAGTATTTATTATAAATTGTGCCAAAGTTACTTTCACAATTTGGCATTTAAATAATAGGGAAAATATTTACTGACATTTAATCATTCATAGCTGTTGTGGAGCTTTTAAGATTGGCTTCTTTCATTGTTTGGCACTGAGGGAGATACATGAATCACTGCTTTTGTAAATTTATAAGCAAATATACATGTCACTTAAAATTTAAGAAATGTAATGTGTTGGCATTAGATAGAAATCGGATGCAAAAAGAGGAAATCTAATCTTAAACAAACAAATTAAAATATTCATGTATGCTGTATATGCCTGATTTCATGAATAGTAGTGTTGACATTTTGGTAAATTTTTAGTTCTATAAAAAAGAAATTCAGATCATAAACTTAAAAACAAAAAGCATAGTCTTATTTATGGGTAATACATATTGGAACGTAACACATGATCATAAATTATTTCAAACTCACAAAAAAAAAGCAAACAGATTTCAATGTTGTTAAATACAAAGAAAGAGTCGATGTTTTAGTGAAATCCACAAGTATTAAAGTTACAAACCAAACATCATCATAAAAGAGGATGTTACAGTGTATCAATCCAGTTACATAAGTAAAAATCAAGCATGTATTAAATCATAGAAAGTCATGTATTGTTCACATGTTTCAATACAAAAGCAATAGAAATGTTATACGATGACAATATCGCTCGAACACAAAGTGGAAGAAATGACAGAAGCTAGACAGCTGCCAGAAAACAGTCAATTACACACAAACAAGTAACGAATACATATTTGAAATGTTGTTATAGAAAAGGAAGTCGAAGAATCCCATTGTTTAGGAAGTAGCAACCGAGTTTTCAACGTGGTGAGTCCACAGATAAAGGATAGAAGCCAGAGATTGAATTTGGACAGGGTAGTTCCATACCACTTGGTGAAATTAAATAATATTTTTTAACGCGAATTCCAGCTGATGAAATAGATGGCCTTAATTAAATCGGCACTCCATTGTAAGGTTAGTTTAGATTTTTATAAATTATTTTGTTTTGCGGTGGCATGTACTTATGAAACTTGTTTAGCCGTAAAACATCTACCAATATTGTGGGATATGTTGTTTATTTTGTTAGATTTGCAAAGCCTGGACATTGGAATTAAAGTTAATCAATAGATGATGCGGTTAAACGGTTATAGGTAAACAAAAAGAGCATGACCAACCAAAAGTGGCTAATTTATGTAACTTCAAATGCTGCTGTATGTGTACCAGTTCTCCAGAAAATTGCTACATTATATTTAATTGAATTTAGGCGACTTAAATTTTGTATATACATATTTTCAGGAAGATCGTTATGGAATTTGTGTTTATATTTATTTAGATAACTTTTAGACCTTGTATGTACCTGTTTTCAGAAATATTGTTATGTAACTTGTGTTGAAATTTATTTAGGTAATCAAAAAAAATTATATATGTACCCATTTACAGGAATAATAATGCAATGCTGTATTAAAAATAGATTTAAATAGTGCAGTAAGACTGTGTATTTCTTGATTAAATATATCAATTATTTGCGAAAGGAACTCCATTACACCAGGAGGTTATTGTAATTAAAATCACCAGAAATACTTGTCTTGCACATGATTATCATGCATCAGACGAGTTGGCGCCCATAAACTTGACAGTATTAAAAGTCTTTCAAGGTAAGTGTTATTTGTAGCACAGCTTCAAATTGCATCTAGCTAATTGTTACATTTTTCGATTTCTGTTCCATCTATTTCAATGTTTCTATAGGGACCCAATGATGCATCACTGTAGTTGGCCGGTTCCCCCTTAATTCGTTACGGGATGCCCATTCCTCCTGTGCTATTCCAACTAAAATAATTTAACGCTTCATTCATCCGTAACAAAACCGAACACAAAACGACTAATAGACTGTTTAAAAATATAATATACAAAATTTAATACTAATAGTTCACAAATATTCAAAACCATATTGGTGACTGCTGTCATAATGTCCATTTCACGATTATATAAACTAATCAATTACACCGCATTACGTAATCTGTAACAACAAATTATTTAAATATAAAATGACTAATTAAAGTAATATCCTTCTACATAATCTTAAAAATAGGTATACCAGCATGCAAATTCAGTACTTACGATTATTAAATCAGCTTCTTCAAGAATCTTCAGGGTGGAGTCTGTGGCCATCAGTTTGCATCTCCAGGTAATATCTGTACTAAGTGCCGTGGCAACAATATCAGAAGTGGGAGTGGTTCTCAGTAGCTAAGACTTTTTTTAATATTACACAGCAAGCACACATTTTAGTGAATTTTAGAGAAATTGCATAATGGAAAATATAGATTTTTGGACATTTAAGACAATAAAAATTTATCGAAACTTGAGGTAAAATACACTACAGATTTCCACATCACTTCGTTATGGCATTCCTATCAGACAAGAGAAAAGTAAAATAAGCAAAGAAAATCACCCGCACCGTATACCACAACAAAAAAGGAATCCAAAGAAGACCGTGCTAGTTAAAAGTTGTAGAGTGGTGTGGGTCACAAAGAAAGAAAAGGAAACCTCAAATTAGGAATTTTATTTACAAACCTTTAAGAAAAAAACAAGTTATAAAGGAAAACCAACTAAAAAAAACATTTTACCCAGAACGTTTCGGAGGACTTAAGTACAATAATCGACACAAATAATTTATACTCTTCTTTAATTATTTCTAACTAATTTTCTACTTCAATTTTAACATGTACATAAAGCAAAAATTAAACAAAAATATGTAAAGTGGACTATTTTCAGTCCTGAGGTTACCACGATTTTTAAATCTTTGTATATGTAAAACATTCATTAGGTAATGTATATAATTACACGACCCATACGAGGTGGTTAAATTTTAACATGTACCTAAAGCAAAAATTAAACAAAAATATATATAGTGCACCATTTTCAGTCCTGTGGTTGCCACGATTTTTAAATCTTTATATATATAAAATATTCATTAGGAAAAGTATATGCTTACATAGTACGCAACAAAAATACAAAGGAAGATGCATCTACAAACCGAAATGCATTTTGCTGGAGGCGGCACAGAATGATGTATTTATATTGCACCTAAACAGAAACAGTAGGGTAACTCTAAAAAATTCATATAAACAAATTTACAGGACAGTCAATAAACACTCAACCAATAACAGCTGTCTCCATAAAATTTCCGACGCTTGGAGCAAAGTAAGTTTCAAACCCCGTACGTACCATCTACAGGTGGGCATCAGGAAAATTCAAACCCAATGTGTTTTACCGCTGGAAGTCATCAAACGCTGCAGAGGAAAAAATCAGCAAGGTTTGCAGCTTGACATGACGTTCGGTTTAAACTTTATCAAGGCGTCATCTTGTAAGTTCTGCTAATTCACTGTTAGGGCATAATAACTTATAGGCGACATCTGCTGGATCACATTTTACATAAGCAGTTATTGAATTTATTTATCTTCAATCAACTTCTAGGTATTAGAATTGCGTTCTTAATTAAAGGAGATAGCATATTACTAATTTTGCACAAACAAAACTAAAATTGTTTCTTAAAATGGAATTAATGAGAAATGAAACACTCTGGATAAAGGAAAACCCTATTAACGTCTGTCTATACAACCAGTCATAGTGTTATCAAAGACAAGTGTATATCAACGTGTCTGCAACGAGATAAGAAATATATACAACCAACCTTGTTGTATTATAAAGACATGTAGGATGTTTTGCCTAACCTTTTAAATAAAATTATAGAAATGTAGCATAAACCAATAAATAATTTATATTAGGTACGAAATAACGATAAGCTAACTATAAATAACCTTGTATAAAACATGTACATGCCTCATGACAATATTTCCAAAAACAAATGCTCTGATAATCGAATACCACATGTCCAAAATAAAATAAATTGAATCATTTTTAGATTAAACTAAATATTTTAATAAACTCCTACAGGGTGATGGATAAGTAATCGTTTATAAATACGCAAATGACTAAGATTTCAGTAAGGAATATGACATTTTAATTAAGTACCAGCAAAAATATTTGTACATAAAATCCAAATGTCGATCATGTTCAAAAAATTTGTTTATAACTGATTCATAAAATCTTTCTTTGTAATTTTGTACCTTAATAAGAACACTTCTTCAATTGATATCAATGCAAGTCGAGAGAAGCTGATCTTCTTGTGTCGAACGATTGTAAGTTTTTATTCACTTTGTAGCTGAAATGATATTTCTACAGCTGCTGGTGGTTGTGGGTATTGCTAGAACTAAAACTGCTAATTTATAAACTTCCTTGGGTCCCATATTAAGTTTATTCTTATACATAAAATCAACAAACTCGTGTACTGGTTTATTTTCAAATTCGCGAAATGAATAGATAACAATTAATTTATTTTTAGGTTTCACAAAATCAAACACATTCTTTTCAAATTCACTATTAGGAAATTTTATTTTAAAAATAGGACATTTTTGTGCAACAAGTTAAAATAACCCAGTGTCTCAATTGAAGAATATCTTGTGTTAATTTGAGAACATACATTGTATATAATTTCATAAAATACTCAAAAAAAATTTTTTTGTTTTAAAATTGCAGAATCGTCGATCTATGATGACTGTTTCTAATTGCCCTCGTCTAATTATTTTTGCTAGCTCCCTGATTAATAAATCCCTGGTAATCATACATCAGATTTATAATAATGTGAAATAATCCTCTTATTACAAACAATCTTTCAAATAGAAGTGATGCATCCATATCAACTTTCTTTTACAAACAATATCTTCAACTATAAAATGAATGAAAAATAACTTCCTTTCATAACATATCTTATAAACTACATATAGAGTCCAAAACCTCTTCCACTCACTTATCTTATACACATGATTATCATTCATTAACACTTCCATGATTAAATCTTCCTTAATATCCACAATAATTACTTTTATAAGTAATGTAATTTAATACCATTCCCCCTTGAAAGCATATGCAATTTATATGAACTCAGTAAGGTTCGATTGACCTTGTGTAATGCCCAATGTAGTACCTCCGGGTGGAGCATTGGGGACGTGGTCGCAAATATAGCGGCCGTTATTCAAATTATAATGACCTTGTGTAATGGCAAAAACCTGTATCGTTGGTTTGCTAAACCCTTAAATGAAATTAAATAGACCTTTACACATACTCTACAACAAATTGCTTTCAAGTTTTACCATTACGGAGAAATCATTGTTCACTGCTCCATTTTCCTTTAAATTGTTTCACAGTTCAACTTTTCATGCTAATGGATCGATTCCACATATAACAAACCATTCCAA
The DNA here is from genome assembly GCA_036346225.1 of Platerodrilus igneus. Lineage (NCBI taxonomy): Eukaryota > Metazoa > Arthropoda > Insecta > Coleoptera > Lycidae > Platerodrilus > Platerodrilus igneus. The sequence goes on from JARFIW010000565.1 coordinate 8,554,176, forward strand.
ATCATACATGCAAATTCCAAATAAGAAAACGTTATCTTGCGGTAGTTTTAATTATTTTTAATTACCTATTTTCCATTTTGAGACCATTGGAAATACGTCAAATAATCTACTCACGTCGAAGTTTTCAATCAACACTTTAACGTTGGCAATTCGAGTAACACTTCATCTTTTACAATAGTTCATATTTGATTTCAAGTCGTCTATCTTCCATAATGTATTTAAATAATTTTCACATCTAAATACTGTACATTCTATGTAACATATTATCTAATCTCATCGAGAATATGTCAACATCAAAGCCACAATCAAGACTGCCCTTCATTCAACACTGATCGACTTTTATAAAGACGAACCCCTACTCATGTAGGTTTTTAGAATTTTCACACTAGATGTAGTTACTTCCCAATACTATTTTCACTTTCCTATTTGTTCGCAAAGGTGGGTGTGTTTTTCTATCATATTTCCTGTTTGTTCAAAGTGCGTCGTACTTACATCTGCTATCAACTTTCGAGAATTTGTTTTACTATCTTTTATCGCTGCCTTGGGCTATACAATAATTAGATGACGTCCTTTACACATCTTAACATCTTATCGTTCTAGAACATAGGGTCATTAAACATGCTTTATCTATAATTAGAAATACGTCTTTTCAAGTGAAATACTACTATAAATTCTTCTTAAAATATGTAGTTTAGATAAAATTGACATGCATCTGATACTGAAGCTTCTATTATAATATTTATTCATATAAACAGGAAAACAAGTGAACACTCTTCAACAACATATGATTGCATATTTAAATGCCTTTGAGCATATGTACCTTTAATTTTATCTAAAACACGATTAAACTATCTAATAATAACGATTTCTACGCATCAAATGTAATTGATACCTTTTATACCGAAGATTTCACAAATACTTTCTATACAAATAAATATCTAAATAATTTAACTTTTTCTTGAATTTTTTTCAATTTTCTCGCATTCCTGAAGTCAGATCTTGATCATACGATGTAACATGATCTTTCTATGACATCAATATATATATATATATATATATATATATATACACACATATATATATATATATATATTGTTGTGGAAATTAGAGGTTAAGAAGGATATATAGGTCTAGATAATAAATTTTAACAACTGTGTATATAGGAAATAGGAACAATTTATTTACGTGCCAAATTAATCAGTTTAGATAGTGAAAACGGACGGTTATTAAGATATTTTTGTATTCTAAATCAGAATGTTAAAAGTGCATAACTGGTAGAGGCTTTAGGGTACCTGAAAACTCAAGTATACGCATAATTAGTTGTAATATTTTAAATCAAGCGCATTGGACAAAAAACACAGCTTTCGAGTATAGAAAATCAATAATTTAAACGCATATTTCCATTTAATTAAACGAAACGTTCGTTATAATCCTAAGAAGTGCTAAAACTAGGAATTATTATTTTGAACGGATAGTTATTTCAAAGAAACACCAGATAGTTATATGTCAAGTTCAAAGAACTGAAATATACGTTGGGACAAAATTCTATAGAATTGCTTGTAACGGTCGGTGCGACAAGCTGCTAAAATAACAAATGCTTTGAAGACTAAGTGAAATGAACTATCTATAATGTAAAACAGACAGAGAACACGTATAATAAAACGTTGGTTAATATACTCGTCTAAAATACACAGTAGATTTGGAGGCCAACCACAATATCGACAAAAAATTAGGCGACAAAAAACATCACTACAATCTACGATGCAGTTAGAATTTTGAAAACTAGAATCGACGTTAAGAAAACCACTTCACTTTACGATGTGTACGGTGTACTTGGAAGATGGAAGGTCGATCTAATTTATAGAAGATCGTTTGTTGCACCGAGTGAAGATGCTACTTTGGTAGAAATTATGCAGTAAATTTCGCATGATGAAACAAGTACCTAATCCAGTCTAGGAATGCAGTTTTGTTTGGTTCGTAGTAGTTCTAAGAAATTCTTTTGTGTTTCACTCTAGAAACACGCTATTTTGTTCCGATGTGTAGAAGTACGAATTTGTTATTTGCTTCAACTATTGCTAAGCTGGATTTCCCAGTATCAAACTTAAAATTCACTCACTTGATTTTGTAAGAATATAAACCGTTAGTTACAATAACAGGTGTACCTACGTCACTTGTTTGTCTGAAATATGCTGATGACACATGTATCCTTGAAAACAGATGCTTAGCACTGTGTTACTACCACCTTTGAAAACTAGAATATTTTTGTGATCATTTTCATTTTAAACTAAAATTAGTGCTTTTACTTAAAGAGAAAATTTGTATATTAACTTTGTAATGTAATCGACCTAAACAGATCTGAATGGGTTAGAATATCTTTGTGTAACAAGTTACACCTTGTTGTAATATATTTGATCATGAATAAGGTTGATAAACCTTACTTTAAACTTACAAAGTAATCCAAGTAATTATTTAATTTTGTTGCATTGAAATTTATTTAAAGAAAAAGAGATTCTTTTTAGTAAATTATTAGTCCAAGCTTAAAGTTTTTTATTTTGATCAAGTGTGATCAAACCTAACCACCGAAAATTAATATCTTTAAGAGTTGTATTTTTGATGCCCACCTTATATAGAAAATATTTTTGATATTTCTTTAGGTATTTTNTGCGGGACACAAACAGTGTTCCAATTCTATGTTGATCTAATTAATATACTTTCTTACAGGAGCAGCGTCTTATTCTGTTAAGACAGGTTTTTGTCATCGAAGGCGATCTTTCTTTCTTTGGGTCTCAACGTCCGCCCTTAGAAATATGCCATGCCATTAACGTGAATCAATCCGGACTTGGTGGTGCCTATTTGTTTTAGTTTGAGTATAACCCCCAACAGATTTCGACTTACCCCCCCATTTCTCATAGCTCTACCCAAGGAATAGACCCCTAGTTACGTCGGAAGACTTCGTTTCACTGGCGCCCATTTTAGAAATTCGTTTTGCTGACACCCAACATCTAGAGTCAGATATATATATAAGAAATTAGAAAATTGCCGTACTGGCGCCGGCAACGGTTAGGGCCCAGTTAAATTCGTTTGACTGGCACACAAAGTGGGGCTAGTGCTAAAGAAGAAAAATTTGTTTCAATATATCAATCAATAATGAACTGGTCAGCATAAATATTTTAATGATAAGGTGGTAGTATTTTGGGTATGAAGTCCAAGGAATAAAAGTTGGTGTGAAATTCAAAAGTTTATTTTTATTTTCTTAACATTTCGGCGATCCTTTTCGCCTTTATCAAAAGAATCTACAAATGGAAGCGTTATAAATTAAAGCTAACATAGTATATGAATAAGTCACTCACCATATAGAATTCATAATTGTCAAATTATTTTTTGAAAATTACAGATGATTATGTTGACTAACATGATAATTAAAATAAATTCAAATAGATCTTGAAAGGAAGTCTCTTAAAATATTATACGTTAAAAGTCGAGACAATGAAAGGCCGGTATGGTTGAAGATGATGACGTAGGAGTGTTTCATGAACATGAAAACAATATTGGTGTAATCTTCATATGAAGGAGTTAATGTCGTGTATTGGATTTAAAGTGATTTGAGTTGTATAGAGTGGAATATAATCTGTGTGAGTCTTCTACATCTTGTTTGTTGTTTAAACATTTTTGTTCTTTATTGATGTGGTAAGATTCTAAAAAGATTCTTGTTTTGTAATGGGACTCCTTGTCTAATATTTGGGCTTCTTCGTCTGGGGGAGTATGTTTAGTTGCATACGCATGTGTAGAAAGTTCACATTTGTTGGAATTGTATTTACAGTGGCTTCTATGTTGGGTTAGACGACTTCTCAACCACTGGGAAGTTTGGCCAATGTAACAGGTCTGGCAACTGCAGACGATCTTGTAAATTAGGTTACTATTGAGTAATTTAGGTGTAGGGTTCTTTACTTTGGTGAAAAGATTGTAATAGTATTATTATATTCGAAGGCAATGTAGAAGACTCACACAGATTATATACCACTCTATACAACTCCAATCACTTTAAATCCAATACACGACAATAACTCCTTCATATGAAGAATACACCAATATTGTTTTCATGTTCATGAAACACTCCTACGTCATCATCTTCAACCATACCGGCCTTTCATCCTCTCAACTTTTAACGTATAATATTTTAAGAGACTTCCTTTCAAGTTCTATTTGAATTTATTTTAATTATCATGTTAGTCAACATAATCATCTGTAATTTTCAAAAATAATTTGACAATTATGAATTCTATACGGTGAGTGACTTATTCATATACTATGTTAGCTTTAATTTACAACGCTTCCATTTGTAGATTCTTTTGATAAAGGCGAAAAGGATCGCCGAAATGTTAAGAAAATAAAAATAAACCTTTGAATTTCACACCAACTTTTATTCCTTGGACTTCATACCCAAAATACTACCGCCTTATCATTAATATATGTATATATTGCTATTTGGATATTTGATGTGCCCAGACATTGGGCTTCAATAAAACTGCTTTGAATTAAAGCCTGAAAATACCCAATTACCTTGCTAGCTCAGTTTAAATTAAACAATGAGAATCTGACATCAAACTTATAATGACATCAAATATTCATTAACAAACAATCCTTCAAATCATAATTGCTACATCTACATACATCTTTCTTTAACACACATTACTAACACAAAAATTATATACAACCATTAAAATCTACAAATAAAGTTCAATATCATCAGCACATCTTAAGTCTAAAAAATAGTTTATAACTACCAGATACTAAAATAAAGTCCTTAAAATCTTCTTTTACAACTAGTATTTCACAAACATGCCTTATGTAAATCACGCTAAGTAAAATTTTCCTTTAGAAATGAACATACATAATTTTAATTATTTCTCTTACCTCGTAGTTAAATGAATCAGATACATTCGCTGAACAAAATTTTAACCGGAATTCAACCTCATAAAAAAATTAAATTATTCAAAAAATAATCTACATATCAAATTCTTATGTAGTCTAACCCACTTAAGTAAACAATCACAAATGTCTTTAAAAAATTAAAAACAATGATTTACCATTAACTTGTTGTGTCTTTTTCTCTTGTTATTGTAAGCTTGTGTCCATTAAACTTCACAGCTTCTTTTCCAAATCCATATCAGTGTCATTCAATTACTTTTAAAATTAATCCACCATTAAATACGCATTTGAAAATCCATATCATATTTTTCTATTTAAATTAAAATTTATCTTGCTGAAATTTACTGCCATTCATCAAAGCTCAGTTTTATTATTTACCTCAAATAATCACAACGTAAAATCCGCTTTTAAGGTAGCCTGTTATATGCTGAAAACAGATGTTTAACACTGGTCATTCACTCGGCTCATTAGCCACGTTATAGTTTTACATTATTATTTACTGCCATATTTTTAAAAGTGTGGTAGTACATGAACTTGAAGTAAACTCAATCAATTAACAATTCAATCCATTCTGATGCTCAATTGGTTTATATAGTATAAATTTTCCATGTCATCAAAATCAAGAAAAATCCGTCTGCTTCAATTCGCACGGTTTATGTAATTTAATTAGGACACTATTTTCTTATCTAATTTTCCTTCATCTTTTGACTTATTATGTCGTTAAATGTCTTACTATAGTTCATAATTGGTGTAGGTTAAGAATGAATGTTAAAATGCTTATCTGTGATCTATATTAAATGCTGTCATTGCACGTTTCACAATCGTTATCTTTAGATTTATGAGTTGTTAAACGCCTTATCTCACATTATAGTCTCTTTATTGGATTGTCCATTCATGTTATTTTGTTACTTAGTGAAAGAATCTACATTTTCAAATAATATAAAAAAATGAAATACAAGACGCTTGTTTTGCATTAAATACTTTTAATGGAATGAAATTTTTTATCTTGTTATGAAATGAACTAAATGCGTTTTTAGTAATATTTTAAGGAAGAGCATTTCAGAAACCTGGGTTTTCAAATTTACGTACTATACTTTATTCCTATTTAAAACCAGTTTTAAATGGTATTAAATACTTTTTAATTAGGAAAATATTCATGGGTTTTGACATACATAATGTATTATTTAAAGATACTGTTATGCACCCTAGATAAAGCGTATCATATCACAGGTTTTCGCATTCAGTATAATATACAGAGTGCTTCCAATTATAGAGTTATGAGTATTAAGAAAACTTGTTTTATTTTCTCTGATTTTGGAGTGTTGTATGTACATTGTATAGTGCTCAATGACTTTTATATGACCCACTATCACATCAATATATATATATATATATATATATATATATATACATATATATATATGTGTGTATGTGTGTGTGTATGTATGTGCATAACATTCCCTTGAAATGTTTAGAATATTCCATTTTAATGGTTTCTCTATTGATAAAATTCATGAATAGGGTTAGGCTTACTTCTTTCAAGAAATACAATTTTAGTTTACATGCATTCTTGATCTAAGGAAATATTATTTTTGTTTATCATATCCTGAATCAGCATAATTTAGCATGTGTACATTCTTCATCCCATGACAATTATGTCATACACATCAACATTATACATTATTAAACAAATCAAATGAATCATAAAAGTGTAATAATTTAGAATATAAAGTAACAATACCATTCCTAACCTTAAAACCACCACAATGAATTTGACGACCTTTGAGTATGAACTATATAGATTACAATAGGAAATGAAAATAATACTTCTTACATCAAGAAAGTACGTAAACTAAAAATTGAACTTCTTAAAAGAAATCCTAACCATACTTATGGGATTTACCAATACAGAAAACCATTAAAATAAAATATGATTATAAGTATTTCAAAAGAATGATACATATGCGTAGATTTTGGTTTGGAAATAATAGGATTTAATGTAAAATATTAGATAATTATAAAATAAAAGTTCTGTTATCTTTAAAAGCTAATTCCTTCACTAAAGAACTTCTATGGTTTAAACATCAAAATTTTTAAGTTCTCAAAAGGAGCAGGTGGAAATCTACACCCACATTTAAATGTACTAGGTAGCATCAATATTTTTAAGTTTTCAAAAGAAGTCGGAAATCTACGCCCACATTCAAATGTACCAGGTATTTCATGATCCACAGTTTACATTCATTCACTTCACACTAGTTTGTATATACGTTTCTTATATCACATTCTTTGTCTTACAGCACAAATAGTGAACCAATTATAATCAATTTAAAAATGTAAACATGATGTATTTGGATAATTGTCTCCCAGGGCAAGGTAGTTTATTGAACACTATTGTTTGGTATTTTTCCAGGGCACTTATGGTTTTTAGATTTCCTATTTGATTAACAGACTACATGCTGCGTTAAACTACTGGATACATCTCACACTTGTATCTTTTAATAGTTTTATCATTCGCTGTGTATATACAAAAAAAAGAAATCATGTTGATGTCACTATACAAATTTTTTTAATTATTCCGAACTAGTAAAAAGGAAATTAATTTGAATGAAGATGGTGTTCTAACAAGCAAAAGGTCAAGATATTCAGAACTAATATACTTAAATTCTTAAAAGCAAAATAATAGACTATGCAGAACAAACGCATCAACAGACGACAGCTAATATAGTACTAACAAAAACTTTATAACTTGTTTATTGTGTTTATGGTTGAAAAGGTAATGTATCGTTACTTTTCATGTTGTCAATCAAATATTGTATAGGAACCCGTTACCAATTATGATGTGTCCTAATAATATCACTAGTTATTTAGAAATTTCAGTTTATAAAATTCAAATTCTAACATGTCCATTGAAACTTCTGTGTGCATTCTAATATCCTTAAGATTTTATTGCTATAAAAGAGCAAAATGAAGTATGGCGGTAAAATTTAGAATTGCAAGACCACAAAACTTTTATGCAAATCTTTGAATTAAATTTAAAATATATAACTTTGAATGAAACAACAGGTTTATTTCATATAGGATAAATCAAAACTAAATATATTGCTTGTGATATTATAGATACCTTAAATTATTGTGAATAAATTTAATATTTATATTAAGGAATTTAACTACATCTGAAGTTTGTTAGAGATAAATACTTACTGTTTCTTATTCAACTGAAATAAACGTATCAATTATTATAAACAATTTACAAATTAATCATCAAACTTTTATGTTGTGTATAACACCCTAAATCAGAGACCTCATTAAAGTTGCATTCTGTGCATTTTAAATTTTCTAAAATTGGGTGATTTTGTAACTTATACATAATCATTATCTAAAAGAACCAGTTTAACTATTTAATATCTAGCAGTTGAGAATAATAACAGTAAAAAAACTATTAGTACCTGTTGCATATCTCTACACAATGGTGGTGGATTTTCAGGTACAGTAGGTTGTACACCATCAATACATAGCCAATGTGCATGAACTGATGCATCTAATGGAATTCTAGGATTTGAATTACTAATAAGTTCGTTTAAATCCACTTCTCGATCTTCAATAAAATGCAGCTCTCGTCCACCACCAGATGCAAATCGAAAGGGCAAGGAATCGGCTGCATGATGTCCATATTGAGGCTGGAAAATAATAATCATCAACTAATGGTTATACTTACAGACCAAAGCTTGACAATAGCATTTAAAAATAGTAACAACTGTCATTTTGTATATAAATACTTCTACTTCTTAATAATGTTCATTAAATTGTGATCAAACTATGCATAAAAATGTGTAACACCTACCTAGAGATTTTATATTTAAATTACATTTTTTACTCATACAATATAGAGTGTGACCAATTTGTTTTTAGAGTCGCCCTGTAAAATTTTTATTTATCGTGTGATTTTTTTCGGTGTTGTAGAGCTTGATCAATTGTATTTTTTAAGCCATAAGCGCCACATTTCTACAAAAGCCAAAGCCTACTACGTCGCTGTTTAGGAGTAAAATTGAAAGATTTCATATTAGCGATTTTTTTTTAATCTGTGAACGCCGCCTAATTGGGCATCCCTTAAAACGATCCTGTACCAAACTTTATCAATATCTGTTGAGTAATAATGATTTTGTAGCTTAATCAAACATGCACAATGCTATACCATTTTTATCACTTTATTGTGAAAATCAAGTTATACGTGCATAATCATTAAAACTTAATTGTAAAAGTCATATTATTTAGGTGTAAGAAAGTTATCAGAGTTTCTCTATAGATAATGAAAAATTTATTAAAAAATTCTAATACAAAAGATAGAATAGAAATTGTACATCTTGTTAGTGATGATATGCGTTCTGTAAGAGAAGCTGCGATAGAAATAATAGTAATAACGTTTTTGCAACTAAATCAGTCATGCACAATACTTTATCATTTTCATTGATTTATGTTGAAAGTCTTCTTATGATTAGTTTTGACAAATCAAATAGTATAACCCTTTAAACAAAATTTAAACAGAAAAATTAGGGAATGTTACAAAATCTACAATATTTTTGTCGTTTCTACCAATCCACTGATTATTTCAACGCACTTTTCAATTCTTTTACGCGCGTTCATTGATACCTTTCATATTTGATATGCAATAATTTCTATGCAGGCTTGTATTATCTTAGCCCGTAGTTATTGAACAGTTTATGACCTTGATTTATACACTTTTTGTTTAAGGAAATCCCAAAGAAAAAACTGGGTGATGTCAAGTCGGAGATCCCGCCGACCACTCGATCAACAGACTATTTCTCCATATCCAATGATTTTTCAAATGTTCGTTTAACCATTTTCTTACCAAAACAGTGTTATGAATAGGACTACCATCTAACGAATTTTAAATTAAGGCGATTCTGTAACGGTAAATCATCTAATGCATTCCAACATTTGTTTTCAAGAAAATATAAAAATTCATTGCATTTACATTACCATAAAAAAAGACCAATTAATCTGTCATTTAGTATTCTACACAAAACGTTAATTTTTTACAAATAGTTTTTTTTGCATTTATGTCGAATTCTGGATTCTCAGTTGATCAATACTGGCAGTTTTGACAAGAAACAATTCTGTTTGTAGTAAATGTCGCTTCATCGTTAAATACAATCTCATTTAAAAAATTACGATTATTTAGATATTCCCCCTGAAGTTAATAGCAGTCTTTCTTCATCTCCCAGTTCCCATATATGCAAAAATTTGTGCTTAAATGGCTTTATTTTCTTTTTTGTAGGCATCTTCTTATACTCTCTCTGGGAATATCAAGGTTTAAACTAGCCGTTCTCAAAATTAGTCTGAGGTTGTTGTAAAAGTATTCCAAAATTTGGTCATTATTTCTCAAAACTGCACAACGTCCATTATATCTGGTTATAAGCAAATTTCTTGAAACACACCCAGTTTCAAACAACACTTTGAGTGATTATAGGTGACAACGGTTCCAAAAAGTTGTAGATAGAATTTTTCTTGAAAAACAAAATAAGTATTGTTAAATACAAAATTCACATTAACAATACTTATTTTGTTTTTCAAGAAAAGTTCTATCTACAACTATTTGGAACTCCAATGGGGTCACCGTTGTCACCTATAATCGCTAAAATTATTATGGATAACCTACTGTCTACTGTTATACCAAGACTACCTTATAAGATGTCTTTTCCAGTGAAGTATGTGCGACCATTTTTTCTCAGCCTTCCAACGGCTTCACGTATTTTTCTACGAAGGTACTGCTCGTTTGTGGTATATGTTTTATCCACCTTTTCTTTCACATAACCCCACAAGAAGTAATCCAGGGGGTTGAGGTCGGGCAAATGTGGTGGCCAATAGATAGTACCTCCTTGTCCTACCCAACGATTGGGATATGCAATATTTAAGTGTTCCCTAACCTGACGAGCATTGTGCGCTGGAGCGCCATCGTGTTGAAACCTTACATGTGATTTTTTTTCTAATGCTCCACCCGAAGGTACTACATTAGCTAGGAAGCGAGTTTATTTACCTGGAAAATTTTGAATTTTACCAAACCCTTGCTGTTCCAACAAGGTAGGGATCTTTAACGTGCGTGACAACACTCACACACGGGACCTCCACTTTACCTCTCATCCGAACAAAGGCATCGTGTTGAAACCACATTATACGCCTAGTCTCTAGAGGAATATCTTCTAGAATATCGCTTAATTCGTGTCAAAGAAAGTGAAGGTCAAAGGTCAAAGAAAGTTGTGCATTGAGCCTGGGTGTTAATTCAAATGACCCAACTAATGTGCTCGCGTCTATCCCAGCCCAAAATTAATGCTAAAACGTTGTTGAAATCGGTTGTGTCGTACAGTTCTCGGGTTTTCAATTGCCCAAAAGTGGAGATTGTGAATATTAAATATTTCAACCCTATGGAAAGACGATTCATCCCGCCATAAAATTTTTTTAAAGAATAGTTGATCATGTCGGTGTCTGCGGAGCATTGTTACAGGCGGAAAAGCTACTAAGTATATAGTTTCCAGTAAAATTATAAAATGGGGGCGGCCTGTAAAACAAAAATTAAAGGGGGGTCACCGGAACTAGCTAGCGGAAGGTCGTGGATCATATAGAGGGTTAAAATTTTGCAAAAAGGGTTAAATTAATTTATAGTATACTACAAAAAGATTTGGCACTTACCTTTCATAAAAGATTGTGGCTTAATGACAATTGCCAAGGGCGCCAGACAAGTCGAGAATGTCCAAATGTTCGTACAAAACCTTGAGAGACTTGTCATCCCAAGGAGGACAATTGTTCCTTTTAATCAATTCCTCACTTTTTACTACTTATAAAAAAATAAGAAAACTATTGACTTAATCAACGGCAAACAAAACTATTTAATTCACAGAGCAAGAAACGTGAACCTCTTACATTCATTGATTTTAAGTTAGAAATTTAAGTGAATAGGTGCCTATGGAATTTATGAAAATTTTGAGTACATAAACAGTTCTCAAACACTTGTATATGAAAGAAAACTTATATTACAAATCGTACACTAAATTAATCCTACGGTTTATGGCCAAAACGTCCTAACAAATAAATTAACTAAAAATTGGTCATGCTACTTAACTATAAAAACTTACTTACTAAAAATTGTCCATTGTTTGAGGGTTTGTTTTCCAACGTAGAACAGTTCTTAAATTTGGGGAGAGAATCTTGCTTGTTGCTCTTGTTTGTAAATTTTTAAAGAATTGACTGGCACACGAACCCGGCAGAATCTTCTTGACAATATCACTTACTTGTGCGTCACACGCCTACAAGCTTTTTAATAGTTACCTTGTATCACCATAAATCCGCAAACATTGGGCATAACCCTCGCGAATTGGAAGAGTATCACTCCTTTCCAATTTTTGCTATTGTGATACAAAGTGAATTATTCTATCTGTGATGCCGGAGAACGCTACCCGCGAACTACGTTTCTTTCTACTTCTTGACCACGGACGGCCCCATTGGAAGAACTCTCTGTCTTTTGGCTAAGCCTTAAGTTATATAGACTAATTCCTACCCTAATAATTATGTACGTCATTTTCTGTTATCCAATGACTGAACAGAACCTCCCACAAAACAAGATTTCAGAAACCAAATCCAACCCCTTTTTAGATGAGAGTCACGGAAGCAATTATTTTCCCAAGGGTTTAAATTATGTTGCACCTTCTACGAATTTCCTAATTATTGAAATGTGGAACATACCTATGGCGACAGAAGTCTGCCATTAACAAAAGACCGGCTAACCTACTTGAGCCGAAATGGGTTTTAAATACAATGGATGTCTCCAGACAACTTAAAATTACTTGTAATATTTGAATAAATCAAATTGGAATTAGTTTTCGCTATTTATAATGTTTCGTTTTCTATAACCCGCTGTCAATCAACGAAAGTATTAAGAAGGTTAAGCTTTTCAACTGAAAATTGCTTTCCTTTATTTACGCTAAAAGGTACTATTCCATTTTAACTTTATCAGATTCGTCATCTGTAACTGACCTAAATTTTAAGAGGTTTATTGTATTTGATTTACGAGGGTAGACCTTTAAATGATGAAAGCCGCTGGAATTTCTAATAGTTTAGTAGCCTGAAGCTATCTGTAAAGCTGGTCTTTTAGTATAAGGGATCCTAACTAAAATGAGGTAATTTATTGTGGAATTTTTGTCTATAAGTTATGCAAGTTACTGAATTTTAATTAATTGATTTGTTTATTCGTTAACATTACAAAATAATGTTACAGCATTTCGTGGCAAAACGCAACTTTTTGTGGATAGTCCGTTGGTAATAGAGCTTGAACACGTTGCACGTGGTATGGATGGAAATTGTTTCTGCGCAACATTCTATGTATCGTAGTTCGTGGAACTAGAGATTGCCTGGCAATGTCCCAGCACTCGTTGCAGGATTATCTAATGCCATGGCAACGACTTCGTCTTCACCTTCAATTCTAGGCCTTCCTTCTCGTTGTCGTAAAGCACCAGGACTTTCACCTTGAACATAAGCATGATGCACTCTTTCAAATACCCTGTGGTCGGGAAAATTGACTCGGTTAGGAAAACGACTTCTGTATTCTCTAGCAGCTTGTCGTGCATTGCCATTAGATGCTCCATAAAAAAATGCATTTCAGCATACTCACGAAGAGTATAGTACATTTTCTAAATGTAGAATTTTGAAACTAAACAACAAAAGCAACAATAAGAACAAAACAGAAATCCACTATCTTAAGAATTGACCTAATCTAGTCGAACAATTGTACACGATTCAAAAACAATTTTTAATTGAAGGTAGGCCACTAGACACTAACATTAAAATGTAACTAATATGTATAACATTTGCCAAGATTGTTTTTATTTGCCTGCCATTGTTTGTAGTTGATTTAAAGTGATTCTTTACCTGATTTACCTTAATCTTGAATAAAATGTTGCCAATCTATTATTTATTAAGAATGTGATTCATATTTAAGAACATGCATATATATCGTCGGGCAAACGATAAGATTGCCTGTGAATACCAATTGTGTGTCCCATGAATGTGGCCTATTGCTCAAGGTCATTTTCGAATTGTAAAAAAATTGAGCAAGAGTTGCCATATGTTTCTTCAGCCTAGTGCACGTTAAAGCATTCAGATTTTTTGCGCTTTTATTTCAACTGTATAGTCTCATTATTTTTCTATTTACTACATTTTCACAAACTTATATCTCAAAATTTACTTTAACTAAATTCCTTTAGTTTTCCTTTTAGATTGGGGCACTACATGCGAACTATTTGCTGGCATTTAAACAAGTAATATAAAAAATAATTCTTAACAAAGTATATGCAGAATGATTAGTGTTATCTCTTTGAAAAACTACGAGTCCTATCAAACTTGGTATTTTGTAAATGGAGCACCCTGTTTTTTATGCATATTTGAATTATAAATTAAAAACCAATGTATGTTTCTGAAAATGCCCATATCCCTATTTATGATTTTTTGAGATAAATCGATTTTAAGCAAATTTAAGAATGTACGCCAAAATAAAATAACTGTGAATTTAATAAGAATAAACAAATTCGTCTTTTACCAACTGATTAAGAACTTTTGTTCATATTCATTACTGTAGTGATTACATAAATTTATTATAGTGCTGCCAGATTAAGTTAATTAAGAAAATACTATAGTAATTTTTGAGGATAATATTTGTACTCTTAGCGACTACGTCAAAGTAAATTATTGTGCCAGCTTTTACAAATTTTACTGTAGCTGCGAGTGTTGAAGGGGATCATATAATCAGCTTGAGAATAAAGAAGTTATCGCAAATAGAGTTTTCGTTACATTTGTGTCAACTGGTGGAATTTTAGTGGGGATAATAACTTTAGAACGATTTCTATTTGCATGCCATAGTCAACAGAAATTGGATAGTGAAATCCTTTCTTTCTTGAAGGGGTTTAAGTCAAACGTTGCAGAGAGCTTGAAATATTAATTATATATTCTTTTCTCTTATAGAAAATAATTCCTCCCCCCCCCCCCCAATAAAGGCAAAGAGACTCGCAGAGATAACTACGTAGACTCTTATTACACATGAGATGTAAGTTTTCCGTCAAAGGTCCTTTATGAGGTCCTCGGTCTAACTCTGAACTCTAACTTCAGAGGATTTTGATGAGAGACAGGGAGGTCCGTAAAAAAGACGGATTTGCCAGTCGCCACTACACCTTTAATGTAACAATTTGTGATAGAAAAAACCTGAAAGAAAAGTGCAGAAACCTTTCAAAGTATAAACACATTGGTTATTACTAGCGTAACAGTTAGTACCTGTAATAAATGCATAAATATATTAAAACAAATTAATGAAGACAGCTTTTAGTGTCTCAATACCATCTAAGGATACTTATGTTAAGATATTTACTGGATTTTAACATCATACTACATTCATCTCTTTAAATCAGTCTCACTAAATAAAAATGACCAAATTGGTTCATCATTTATAATAAAAATAAATAAATATTCTCTTGGTTTCATAAGACAGATATGTACAAAAATATTTTATCATGAGTAATTTTCAGAGATATAATTATCTACTTTTTAAATAGTCAAAAATTAAGTTTCTTTTTATAAAGTAACAACTAATAATTTCAAATTCCCCAAGAATCATCTGACAAATTGATTCACATATATTTCTATTATAATCACTAATCTTAATAAAAAGCTGTCGCAAAGAAGTGATTTTGACAACCTCTGCTAAAGCTGAATTAAAACTATTACTATAATATTATTAACTAATACAGAAATAATCATATAACAATTAAAATTACAATTTTCAATTTAAAGTGAATTATTTACAAGAGATTTCTGCTGGTATAAAAATTCCGGCATTGCTATCTTCAAATTCATTTAAAAGTACGTCAATTAGATCTTGTTCGCTCGAAAACTGTAGATCTTCCTCTAAAGTAGCTGCTGACTTCGACCTAGGGCTACCCCTGACTCTTTTCGCTTTAACAGAAGTGCAACCAGTATCTGAAAATTGCTCAGGTCCTTGAACATCAATGTAATGATAATCTTGCATGTGACCCCTAAAATATGGATTATCTGGCGAACTAGTAAGACTCATTTGGTCTGGTTCAGCTATAGTATAATTTTCTTCGTCGACAATAAGCCACGTGTGGTCATCATCTTGGTAGGCTTGATCTGAAGCTAAAGCAATTTTTGCTTCAAACTGAACTAGGTGTTCATCATGCTCAGATAATGTAAACTTACAGATGTTTACTAATGTTTCCGCTTTTTGAGTAATTGGTGAATCTTTACCATTATACGAAACGCAATTTTCTAAAATCTGTTGTACATCATTTAAAAACTCATGTCGGCTATGGTATTTATGCATGGATACTTTTTTAGATATCGTCTGCAAATCCATTGGCCTTCTAATCACTGTATAATAATCTTTCACTAACTTTTTGTTTATGGGTTTTAGGAAAGGCCATGACTCCGACATTGCTTTCAATGTATAATTAAGTACATTATCCAAAATATATGTTAACGCAACTTGATCACTATCTAACAAAAGATTGATTGCTTTTTCCAGTTGTATTAGTCTATCCTTTTTTTCTTCTAATCTTTCGATACATTTATTCAACATATGCTGTGCGGCTACAATTACACTACTATTTTTACCGTTATAGCAGGAAGAATTTCTAAAAATTTGATCTACATCAACCAAAAATTCTTCACGACTATGGTATTTCTTTTGGTGCAAGTTATCTAGAATTGACTGTAAATCCATGGGTCATTGGATAATATTTTGATAGTGTTCGACTAAATTCCCATTGACAGGAAATAGGAATGGTTGTACATCTGGCATATCATGAAGTTCATTTAAGATTTCTTCAAGAATACTAGATAGTATAACAATTGGATCGGTTGTTCGTCTATTGGCAGGTTTATTATGTCTTTTCAGATAATCTCAATGTAGTTCAGAATTAGGCAGATACCGGTTTCTTGCATGCATTGCATCTCTAGGAACTTTCGAAACTAAGGTATGCCGTTTCATTTCTTCAGAATGCATTTCGTAGAATAGAACATATGCTTCTGCTTTTACTAGTGTTTTAGGGGATATACTGTACACCTTGGAATCGTTATATTCATGCCATACAAATGAGTACGGGTGTTGACAGTATGCGATGTAATGGCCTCTCAATGTAGTCCCACTGTGTTTCGATATTGCATACAGGTTATAATGACAATTTCCAAGATTTGTTTCTGCAGCGTAGTGTCGCATATCTAGACCTTCTAATGGAAAATCTATAGGCGTAGATAGCTTTCTTTGATATGTACCTGTAGGTGAAAACCGTTTTAAGTGTATCACCAATATTTTAGGTAACCTCTGTATGGACAGTGATTTGATGCATTTTCTCCTTTCTTTGCACTTAAAACATACCGGTTTTTCGTTGTCATCCAATGTTTCAGACCTAGTAAAATGATCTAGACAAAGCTGTAACATTAAGGAGCCAGTGTACTTAGGTATAGCAAGTGATAGATCCCAAAAGACTTCGAAAGTTACAGAAGAATGATTACAGCGTGTGCAACGTACTGTTGATTTTAACTGTCCAGCGAAAATATCTACAATTTTGGAATTGTTACTTCTTAAATATTGCTGTCAGGATTCATTACCTTTGTCAGAGTCACTTAATGGTTCATTTAATTCTGACAATATAGGGATTTGATTGGAGGTAACCTGATTAACGTCTTCATGAATAGCATCTAGCAAGTACCGCGTAAACTCTTGTGCGTCTTGTTGATAGAAGCCCATAAAACTAGGTGCAAATCGATGAAAGTGTGATTTCAAGTTAATAGTATTTACCACTTTGTCACAAGTATCTTCAGACCACAAATCTTTTATTACTTGTGCAAAAGATTTAATTAAAGCTCCTTTCATGGTTGAAGTACTAGTATTGATATGCTTTGAAAACGCATTATGTTTAATATATTCAAGTAATAATTTTGTGTTTGAGAGGCACTGAACTATACAGTTTATAAAACAAGTATTGCCAATATTTTCCAATCCTTTTTTGCCTAAATTTGTAATTGTATTTGAAAAATCATTTAAGTTCTTAAAGTAAGGATTGACTTGTGATGCATTAATTGTATGTTGGAGATGAGTAGATGTATTTGAAGAATGACTCAATCTGTTAAAGCAATTAGGGTTTTTTGAAATTTCTTCTATTGTAAAAGCGATCAGTGTTTTATTTTCTTCCATGTCAACATTATCTAGCTGTTTCTTAAAGACAGTGCAAGATGATCGAATGTTTTGGTTTTCTAAACTGTAACATTTTGAAGGCAGGTCAAAAATTTCCCTTAAATCTTTGGAAGATGGAATGGTTCCTAATATGGATGCAGCATTACCTCTTTGAATAGCTATGCCAATTCTTTGTAATAAAAATGAAATGGCTCTTTGATCAAAGGTATTATGATAGATTCGTTTACCAATTTCCTTTATGAATTCCAATCCTCGACTACCTAGAACTCCTAAGGTTTCAATTGAAACTGGGTAAAAGATATAAAGGTCTGATAAAGAGGAATATTTTTTGTTTTTTATTTTTTCGCCAGCTTTTGCTGCTGTTCCAGTTTTGTTGGAACAAGCAGTAACATGAGAACTAGCAAGAGTGTTGGTACATGTAAAATCCCACATTACTGCTTTACCGTATTTCCAAGGAATTAAACTAATGCCGTCAGGTCTTTTACCATCTTCTCTAAATAAATAGGTAGGTTCCAGAATAGAAGGAACATCGGCAGAGACTAAAGCTCGTTTAATTATATCATTAACTGCTTTGTGCCTGGAATGCCTTCCCGCACTAAGCCTGCAACTTAATCCATGTATACCTAACTCATCTGCAGCTGATCCACAAATGCACGAGTGTGGTGTACACAACCGAGTACCAAGCCTGAGTCCTACAGCAATTCTAAACAAATAGTTATCTAATAATGTGCCCAGAGATGCTATTGGAAGAACGAATAACCATGCGCTGGCATATTTCGAAGAAACTGCAAAAATACGAGCCCTATGTGTATTATTGGTAGCTGATGCTAGCAACTTATTGTAAGATATATCCAGCAATGGTATATCCCATTCTTTTTGGATGAGTTTGTTGATTTTAATTTCATTTAAATTTGTTGCAGACTTCCAAAGTTCTTCAGCTTGCAAAAAGAAATTATCAATAGATATATTGCAGATAGCATTAGAAAAGATTGATCTAATTGTAGGTAAAGATGAATGAAAAGAAGACAGGTAAGCAGGTAGTGAAAGTGAAGTTGAAAGACGTACACCTAATCCGCCTCTGTTTATTGGAAGAGATGCTTGAGACCATTCGAAATGGTTCAGTTTAATATTTATCACTTCCTCCAAAGTGCATCGTAATAGTTTGTCAAATATCTCAAGAGATTGCATACAAGTCCAAGTTGGGCTACATCTGAGGATGTACATCAATTTAGGAATAGCAAAACAATTCTTAATCAGACAAAATGAGATATGATTTGGAACAGAAGATGACTTTAAACGAGAGTGAATGGAGGACAGCAATTCGATTTTTTTATTGATACTTTCTGGAATCGCTTCAGCACAGAGTGGTGCGCCAAGTAGGGTCCAATTACTTTTATTTGGTATCTGAATACCTGGTGCGATCATGTTTAAGAGTGAAATGGTTTTGTTAAAATTGGATGGAGGTGAACATAACAGTTCACATTTATTAAAGTTGAGTTCCAAACCAAACGACTTAGCGATTGAAATTATCTTTTCGAAATTTTGGATTACGGAATGAATCTCACCACCAATACATCCGTCATCTAAATACCAAATATTAAACTCTGTGTTTAATGAGTTAACAAGGTTGTTTATTGCCAGACAGAAGATTGCCGGGCCTAAAGGATCACCTTGTTGTATACCTCTTTCGGAATTAATTATGTTATCACCAAAAAACAGAAATGAAGGATTTGCATAACATTGTTAAAGAAAAGGCAATAGATGGGGAATGTGGTTGTAAATACTATGTAATAGAATATCTTGGTTAAGTGAGTTGAAAGCGTTTTTAAAATCAAGCTTAAGAAGAATGTTATTGGGATTATTAATTAAATATATATGTGCAGCGTGTGCTACAATTTCACAACCGCCTGAAGTCCCAAATCCAAACTGTTTGGGCCTGAAAAGATTTCCTAACTTCTCCTTTATATTCCAGCAAGATAATTTAGCTGCAAGTCTTCGATAAAAAGTACCTACGGCTATTGGTCTAATGCCGCCATCCTTTTTTTAAGTGCGCATAAAAAGGCGCCATATAAAATAGGACATATATAGGAAGATATCTTGCCCGAAAGGATTAGGTTACATAAATCAGTTAAAGATGATAAAAGCTTTTGTCCGAATATACCAGTGGAATAACTCAAAATGTCTTGCAAATGTGAAGGCCGTAGAGCGTCAATACCTCCAGCAGAACTAGACTTAAAAGATTTGATACCTGCTAAAACTTCTTCACGATTAACTGTGAAATTTGAATTAGTTTTCATAAAGGAAATTGGCGGCGAAATTGATTTTAGATGTTTCTTTTGTATATCTTCTAAAACTGTAGCGTCTATATTTAAAAAAGATTCATTTGAACTTAAAATTTTAACCGCAGAGGATAAATCGCCATCTGAAACTTTTGATATGATTTGTTTCGAAATATTGGTTTTAAAGGTAGCTATGCCACTTCTACTACTGAGCGAAACAGCTTCTTCAACGGACAAAGGGTTTAGTAAATTTTCTAATATTATTTTCGAAATTGATTTGTCTTTATTGCTTAAATTTCCACTAGGAATCGATAGGGATAGGTAAGGGAATAATAAAAGTTCTTTCCATGCTGACATTGAGCTTTTTTTAACGCAAGTGTCAATAAGCTCACATATTTTGACAACGATCCTAGGTCATGGATCGAAACGTAAATAAAGTTGATTTTAAAAACTATGAGTGGTTTAATTCCCAAAGAAGATTAAGAAGAATGTTAAACAAACCACAACAAACATACAGGGAGTATTTACAAGCTCACATAATTTCTTTGCTACCTGAGCTCTCGCCGATTTTGGTATACGCTTAACGATGAAAACTCTTGACAATTTCAGATTTTTTAATATGTTATCTAATGAAGGCTCTTCATCATTGTTCAAAGATTTATTTTCATTTAATTGTAAAATTTGGCTATTTTCTTTAAAAACTTGGCTCTGGTAACAGTTACTGCTGTTTTCTTTATGTATTTTACTAAAGTGAATGTTAAGACCTTTAGAATTTTTAAATCTTCGTTTGCATATATTACAGAAATTTAAATCATATTTGGTTTTATCATGAATTGTAATTATATCGCTGACATTTTCCATTTTGTCAATGACGTCACATTTTTTGTATGAATTTGTAAAAATATTCATTATGAATGAGGATTTGGTCAATCAATTCTGGACCAGATCCCTTGTCCGCATGCAAGATCTTCTTAAAAAGAAATTTATTCGTTGTATATAAAATTGTTATCTTAGCCAAGTTCAACACAATAGTGACAGTAGCGTACAAAATTTCTTCAAAAGCAAAGATCATTGGTATATGGGTAAAAACTATATATTCTCCATATAAAGTAAATCTCCAAAATTACTAAAAAAGTCTTCTGGTAAAATATTTTAACTTAATAAATTGTAGAAATAAAATAATCTGAAATACTTGTGACAGATACTTGACATTTAAAAATTAATCTATTAGTTATATAGTTTTTAGTTGAAATAACAAATTACTAAATAAGTGCAACATTGAACAACTAAAAATGCAGGTCACTGAAGGTTAAATTATTTCAAATCTGTTTACAACACATGCAACTAGTTTGTTAAGCACACAAACTCTTAGATTTATTCATTTAGACTTCGCTCATTGCTTTTCTTTTTGTAAGATTGACATTTATGATAACCACCGAACAGGTATTAATATTATAATTTAATCCTTTATTCAACAAAATTTCCTTGATGAAATGTTTTAGCAATATCTTTCAAAATTATCCAACTGAACGTAAAGAAAACATATTAGATTTTTAAGCTAACCACTATGAACACAAACTTTCCCGCAATGTGACATCTTAAATTACAAAAATAACTTCATCTTTGTACGTTTAGAAATGCCTAATGCAGCTGCGTTTGAAAGATTATTGCAACGCTCTAGAAGTACTGGTAATGTTGAATATTAAAAAACTCAACAAGTAAAGCATGTTACTAATAGTGAAGGAAATCAATTATTGGTATTGGAATTTGTAGTAGAAAATCGTAATACTAGTTTGCGTAAAACCAGTCAAACAATCGGATTGAGTAAACCTAGTGTTTCAAAAATACTAAAAGCCAACAAATTTCACCCACATAAAATTTAGCTTCACCAAGAGCTTAAGAATGGGGATTTTCAAAGCAGAATAAATTTTGGATTATGGGTAATGGATCAAATCGGAGAAGATAATAATTTTTTGAATTTTGTTTTGTTCAGTGATAAAGCAACATTCCATAACAATGATTTTTTTGAGTTTTTTCACATTCAACATTACCAGTACTTCTAAAGCGTTGCAATAATCTTTCAAACACAGCTCTATTAGGATGCATTCGATTAGGAAATTTTTGAGCGTAAATTCTTGTAGCTAATAGACAATTTTCTTCAGCTTCGCCAACTACCAACATCATATCAATCCTTGCGTTAAGACTATAGGTTTTCATTTTACAAATGTTCACCTCACAACAACACAGATAGTTAATATTATTTGGTAACGACGCGCCGTCTGTGATCAAAGTAAATTATACCCAACTTTAGAATTATGTACCAACATTTTTAATTATTCGCTAATAACTCGGAAACGGTTGAATATGAATATAGGGTAACCTTATATTGTTGAATAGAGAATTTAATTCTGCATTTTACTACTTAAAAATATACAGGGTGTTCCATTTGAAATAAGCGACTTAATGGCATTAATTGTTTAATAAACGGAGAACCATGCAATGAACACCCTGTATATTATTTTCATAACTAGTGTTATGTTTCCATTAACTACAAGTTTACACTATTCCCCTACAAAAGTTAAATGTTCAGCATCATCTAAATCATGGTGTTACAAAAATTTTTAATGAATCATGCGATTTTGAAAAAAGTTGAATATCTCAACAACTATGAGATTTAGGTATAGGTAATCCTGATAAAAGTTACCTTAGTTTGATACGAGAAATCAGAATTTGTAATAAAATACTGGGTGTTCCATTTAAAAAAACATAACTTTGGTATATAACTTTTTTATTGTACACCCTGTATAACACTAATTAATTTTACGTTGTAGCCATTTTGAATATACATAACATTTATTTGAAAGTTTTTTCGCTAAACGTTACCATTAAGCAGTAATCGAGCGTTTCGTATGCGTTGGGACACCCTGTATATATATATATATATATATATATATATATATATATAATAATTTCAAATCAAGCTAGTAATTGCAAATCTCTAATATTGTCCTAATTCATATGTACACAAACTATTCAGTGTTAGACTATTAAACATGTCATGATTACGGCACATAGTGGGATAACCACAGTTATAAAATGAGGATACTTTCTTTCACAGAATACAAATGATGTTTAATTTAAAGGCGAGGATGTCATTCTCGCATGTAGCCAGACTTTTGTTTCGGAGGGGGCTTGTTGGAATTCGATAAAATAAAACAATTTTTGTGAAACTATATTTCGGCAAATTCTTTTACAAAAGCAGTCTTCAAATTTTTTTGCCGCCATAATGTTGATGACTTTATCAGGGTCAACATCTATATCCCAGTGAACGAATACCATGGCAAGTGCACTAAGACGATCATCATTCATCAAACTACAAGAAAACGATTTTACTCTTTTCATCGTAGAAAAAGATCTCTCTACACATGCAGTACTCACTGGCAATGTAGCCAAAATGCTGATGAGGTAGTTTATTGTACGAAAATATGTTGCATTACAATTTTCCAATACACGTAAAACTTCAAAGTTTGCGTCGATAGTTGCAGCTCTTTCACACCATAGTAAATATTCTGCTTTTACTACAGAAAGTGATACTTTGTCATCAAAATAAGGAGTTAAACTTTCCAATTTAATTACGTTGTCAAGTGAAACATAAGCTGGAAGAAGCACTTGAAAAGTCTGTAGTATGTCTTCGTTAGAAATGAATCGCTCTGATAAATTTTGAATAACATGGTCAATGCAAGGAATGAACACAGTCACTTTGTAATATTCTTCAACATTAGTAACTTGAGGGTTCGCACGTGCACTCTGCCTCGATGCCAGTCTGGGAACCTTAAGCTCGGTTTGAAAAATCTCTTGTGCAAGATGTCATGCAGAAATAAATATCTGTTTGAAAACAATATCTGCATCTTCGCGCTGTTTTGCAAGACTAGCTATAACAATTTTTGCATGGTCAAGAGCTGCTGCTAAATCTAAAGATTGTTTTTGAAGAAACACAGACAATGGGAGAGTCATGCTAAATATCTTGTCACATACAAGTAGGCTAATTAAGAAGTCACTTTTCTCAACAGCCGCCAATAAAGTTGAGGCTACAGAAGATATTTTCCACGACTTTTTAGAAATTTCTTCAAAGCTGACGCAAATGGGTTCAAACAGCTCAACAAATGTAATGACACTGTCATGTCTTTCAATGAATCTGGTTTCACATAGATAGGAGAAGTCTTTTTTTTCTGCTGTCTGGAGCATATACTGAAATAGCATCTTGAAGAGTTTTGTTCGCATTAGGATGATTTCTAAAAAAGTTCGCTAATTCATTGACAACACCAAGACAGTTTATAACCGAGGGAACTGTCATGGTATTTGACAGTGCAAGATTTAATTGGTGGCTAGCACAATGAACATATCTTGCATTTGGATATATATATGTCGAATTCTAGATTGAACACCAGAGATGTGTCCCGCCAAATTGGCTGCACCATCATAACCTTGCCCAATGCATTTAGTCATGTAAAGTCCAAGCTCTTCACATCTCTGTAAAATGACTCGACTCAAGTTTTCTGCAGATTGATCGTAAATGGGAATAAATCCCAAAAAATCTTCACGAATTACTTGGATTTGCGAATTACCTTCACATGTTACTTGGTCTACGTAACGAACACAGATGGATAGTTGTTCTCTGCTTGAAATATCCAACAATTTTTTCAATAATTAAATTCGAACATATTTGAATAATCACGTTCTGTATTTCAGGGCTGAAATACGTAGCGTTTCTACGGCTGTTAATAATATGTTATCTTAAATCTTCATCACCAGAATTTGCCCTAAATCACAGAAGTGCTCGAAATTTTCCATCCCTTCTCTAGGGTTTATCGAGTAAAAGAGGTCCACTGTCGTAATCACCCCTGAGAGGTAATTCTTGTTGTGCACAAAATAAAATTGTTTCAACCAATGGGTTTGATGGCTGCTCTATTTTCTACTTTTTCTCTGGCCCGTTGAGAGTTTATTTCTGACATAATGTCCGGACATTTTCCAGAATACACTTTTAAAAAATTGTCTGCCAGAACGACGCATTTTTTGTGGTAGTTTTTTTTAGAATGATTAACGAATGTTTCTTTAGTCTTTTTCCAATCCCTGAATCCACTTGTTACCAGTTTCCCTGGAATTTCATGATCCTCTTTTCATACACCTTCTTGATAAAACAAATAGCAAGGCTTGCAATACACGCAATCTTTTTTTTAGAGTACGCAAGAAAATGAAATCCGGTTTCGTGATCTGTTATCCATTTCTCTTAAAATCTTCTTTTTTGATTTGTTCCTTCAGTCATAGGAAAGGTATAAGATTTTCTAGGAAGCAATATAGACGTAAGGATGTTTTGTTTAAAGTGATCATCCAAAATATCTATTTTGACGTCCCCAATATCAACCAGATCTGCTTGCCATACCTGAAGTGCTGTAGAGGTACTCGTAGAAATATTCATAGTATCATTATCACTGTTGCTAGGCGTGACAACATTGCTTGGACTTGGTAACTCTAAAAAATATTTAAATGAAATTAGTTACTAAGTAGGGATTTTAATTTATAGGTACTTACCGTCATGATTACCCTTAACATTATCTTGTCTTGGTTTTTTAAAAAATGAAACGATACTTGATTGGCGTTTCATTGTTGTACTAATTTAAACAAAGACTAAATTTTACGTGTAGTTCAATCAATTTAATGACGATTGACCAACACTAACTAGATACGATGTCGACGACGACGGAGCGACACAACTCAACCTACGTACAAAAACGTGATTTAGTTATTCAGAAATGTTTATAAAATAATAAGTATGCGAATACTGAATACGAAACAATGTGTAACAGTAGTAAAGATTTGATCAGGTATAGTATAGACAAAGGAATTCTATGTAATCTAGCATGACCGAACTGAATCAAACTACTTGTTATTGCCGTGGCCGTGTACTTGTGAATGCGATGCAGGTAGGTGGTAGAGAAAGGGTACAAGTGACAGGCATGCGCGCAGATGCAGTTCATTCATTCTAATTCTAACCACGATCAGAGGGCAGAGAGCACACGTTTACAAATCGACAGAGCTTCCAAAATCAACAGATTCACCAATCCCATCGCATCTTTAATTCGACCATTCGTTTAAACGTCTACAAACCTCTGGTGCCATCATCAAGGGTCAAGAACATCGTCTCATCATAGTTGCCGTTCATCACATCGCAGACGACCGTTAGGAATCAACAGCTACGGAAAATTCCATCGTATTTACTGCACTTTTTAGTGCAAAAGAATCGCTATTTGCAGTTTCTGTGTAGACTCGTAATTTTTGTACCAACACATACGTTTGCGATTCTAAACAAGGGTGTCTGAACGAATTTGTATTGTATTGTAGATTAGATTAAGAGTAGAGATTTGTAAACGTAGCTCAATAAAGAATATGTCAATGTAATGCAATGTAAGATGCAGTATTGCAGTTCGTGCTGGATTCGACTGCCAAGCGGCGAGGAACCGTACACAATATTTCTCAGATTTAAGTTTTCAAACCAAAAATACTATCGTATGCTAAATATTACAATAACCCTCCTATTGTACCTGTTCCTATTTAGTTAGGCGAGACCCATCGTACAAGAAGTAGTTATGAAATTTTAATTAGAGGTAGGTAATTTGCTATCACAAATCACAATCGTAAAATTTACGACATAATAGTACTAATTATTGTATTAAGGTATATAATGTTTTGTTGCTACTTTCTATTTGATCTGCTGCAGGCTGCAGTTGCAATTGCTTTGTAATTTGTACAATCTTCAAATGAATGTTAGCTATTTCAAATAAAAATGGATGATAAGTCATCGGGGTAACAAACTGAATTAAATGCATAAAGCAATATTGAGCATGCAGAGCATATTTATCAAGTTATGAACAAGTGATAGAATTTTATATTTTCACAAAAGCAAAACTTATGATAATAATAATCGTTTTTATAAAGTCGTAAAACCACGTTAGTATTCTAGGTTTAAGGGTGTATGTTTCGGGGGTCAGCGACATGGGTCCTAGATTTTCGGGGGGGGGGGGCTTCAGCCCCTCCTCTGGCTACATGCCTGATGTCATTCTAGTGAGCAGGTATAATAAGATTTAGGTATAAAATACATGTTGCCTTATTGGTCGGCACAGATGTTCATTTTTTTGCAAAACAAATAATGCAGAAATCGATCACCAAACGATTCGCTGCATCTGAAGTCATTGGCTGCAGCTAATTGGTTTGCAGCATGTGTTGCATCTATGAGCAGAGCACTAGTTTCTTTTAGCATTCCCAGAGGTTCTTGGCGTGTACATTTGAGCTGTATTCAAATGTGCTTTGGAACCATGGTCTGAACACACAAATACTTTTCCATGCAGTCATTTTTGCAGCTCCGTAACATGCACTTTAATTAAAGCATTAAAGCTTACAAACTTCACAAACTTTAATCTGTTTGTTACGTTATTTGCTTATTTTAATATTAATTGTAAATAAATGTTGCAACTAGCAGTCTCTACACCTGACACTGCTATAATATAAGTATTAGAAGGAGCTGTACAAAACCCGTGGATTATGTTGTATATAATTACTTTTAAAATACATGTCAATAATTTTCTACTGTTCAGTCTTTGTATATAAATATTCTTGATTTATAAAGATTAGGAAAATTAGAAACACAAGAATTTAAATACAGATTAGATGCCTTAAGTTTACTTACTTTAAATGTTCAGAACAGAATACAGTGCAAAGTGGAAATACCGCCAGTTACACTCAAAAAAAGAAAACTTATTTATAATGGATGAGTAATTAAAAAATAAAGGATATACACTCCAATTATAACCTGGTAGTTGATTTTATACTTTTTGTGAACGTTTTGAGTTGGTCAAATAATGAAAATAGTTATAAACATAGAAGCGCTATTTACAGCGCTCACAGTCAGACTAGGACTTGATACCAATAAAGATTATGAGATGTAATTTTGGATTAAATTTTTTTATCAAATTCGGTTCAATTTGTAAGGATTTATCATCATTGAAAATTATTTTATGTTCAAATTATAGCATTATAAAAAATATTTAGATAATATGGTACTATATATGTTAACTATATCAACTACGTATATTTTTTTAACGTAAATATTACAAATTGGAAATTTAAAAATACCACTTAAGTGATGTGGAAACCACACAGAAATTCAAGTTAAATTCAAGGCTGCAATGTATATCCCTATGTATGGAATGTGTGTAAAATAACAGTATTATCTAATTTTCCACTTGACATAAAAATTACTCTCATTTCCAACTTATTTGTTTAAATCATCCACCTTCTGAACTAATTTAGGAAGTGGTTAAATCTTAAGCAATAAAGTTTGTAATTTATATGCTGTGTACAAGTACAACTGCTTTAACAATAGAACACGTTAGCACCTATTAAGATCACAATTTCTTACGGCGTATAGTTGTAATAAAGTAATTGAGCAATCATGACTAGCAATCTGAAACGTAGTATTTATCTTGTAAGTGAATATAATTTTAAACATAATTTTCAAGTATCAAACACTCTCCAGTATGCCCATAAAATTATAAACACTAGTACTAATAACTTCACTACTTGTAGAACTTGTCTTTTGCACAAAAAAGTGAAAACGTTTTTTAAATAACTATACTTATGTAAGTAAATTCAAACATACGTTACCTCAATATTCTTTAACCGTAATGCATTATCTACATCCGAACATGATAGTTTGCAACGTTTTGCATGATGCATAAATTTAGCAGCATCTTGAATAACCTGCTTTAATTTATATGATACATCTTCGGCTAATTCCTTTGCAGCATCATCAGGCAAATACGATATTCCTATGCCTTCTGCTATTATTTTCATTGATTCTATGGATAAATTAGTACCATACACATCACTTTCAACATTGCTGGCCATAGTAGGTTTATATTAACTTATACTTATAAAATTTAACGTTAAAATAATTTATAAAAGCTTTTGTATTTATCACAAGCGTTTCAACAAACTGAAGAATATCTATTTCATTTTGTTTAATTATTTGTCAACATTATAGGTTATGTTTGTACAGCTGGGTAATATTGTGTCGGGAAATACTGTGCAGTTGTAATATTAAATTTTTAATAATACAACTATGACAATCGTTTTAAGAAAACAGGCAGTCCGGCTTGCAACCTAAATAACTATGAACCTAATTCCCATAATAACATAAAAAACCAGAAAGCTAGCAAAGCTAGAGAGCTATGTATCACAAACTACCAGAAAGACACAAATATTGCTCAGAACTATAAAAACACCAAAGGAAACAAATATGTTCTTATGGTTATAGCGATTTTTGCAAAAAGAGAATTTTACCCATGTAAGATAAAGCATAGTCGTTGAATACAAAGAATGATGGTTAATATTTCTGATAAATATTAAGCAATACATATAAATGGGAAAGAGTGGGTGAAATTTAAGAGTGTCGGAATTATCCAGCTTTTTTATACATTTTGTACAAACGTTCTTGGTGTTTTAATTTATTTATAATTGATTATTGAACGAACATGATTCTATTATTTCGAAAACTGACTTTACGTGTTGCTAGAAGTTGTAACAATAGGAGTAATTGTTATTGTTTTAGTTGCATTACATTTATCAGCTCTTGTATAATATAGTGCCTAGCTTGTTTTCCATTTTTTTGCGATTACTTCAACGTGCTTAATGCGCTATTACGGGCGAATAAAGCGTTAATTTGTTAAATTTTAATTTGTCTAGAAGAGTCGGGTATCCTGTAACAAATTAAGGGTACAGAGCCTAACTATAGTAATGCGGGAGTGGATCCCTATAGTCACAAAGAAATAAATAAAAAAAAATAATTGCAATTTTAAGCCAAGTTACCAATAACACTTACTATTATAAGTTTGTATGTACTCAACTGCTTAGATTAAGGACGATCCTCCGGACGACCAGTATTCTTTTTGAAGCTTATCTAGTTTGGCCTCCTGGTGGAATGGAGTTCCTTTTACACAATGCTATACTATTATTCTAAACAAAGAACACGACTACTTTCAGCTACTTTCTCTAAATTTATTCAAGAACAAGCATTATTACATTGTTCCTATAAACAGGTATATACACACAAACCTGTGAAATTACATAAATAAATTCATTTTTCATTAATCATAGCTTGAATGGTCCAATTATAATATTTTAAAGCACGTCCTCACATTATCAAGTAAAATTGCAACATCAAAGTTTTGAACACTAATGGTGGACGTTCATCAATATTTAATCAAGCAAGCGTTATGCATAAATGCCGCCAATAACCAATAAAAAAATTTATAATTAGCTACTAAACTTACAGTTGAGTCACGATTGAGTTTATGTTCTTTCGGGTTATTCATTTTCAACCTACGTTGCTTCGAACCAGTCCGTTCTAATTCTATTGGCATTTTTGTTGGGTTTGTTACATTCCAAATTTGGCATTGTACATTCTTATAATTTGTAAATAAATTTCCGCGGATATTTTTAAATAAACTTCAATTTCCGTCATTTCGGACAGTTGCGTTTGCGCAAAAGAATGCGCAGGTGTGGAGTGTGTGAAAGGGCGCCATTAAGCGACGAGACCTGAAGCCAAGAACATCTATCTGTGTGGTGTGCCTTTTCTTTTTCAGATGTGTAGGTTCCTTTCTACCTTACCTTTGTGAACTTCTACCTGGTTGTTCCTTATGGTTTCCTTACGAATTCATAGAGTTTAGGATGGACGGATTAAATTTGGAGTCAACAATGGCATGATGCGACCCACAAAACGTGATGGCCCTGGGATTTAGCTGTAAGCTGCTATTTAAGTGAGTAAATTGTTTTTATTTACATTGTGTATAAAAATTTGACCATCGCATCACTTTTAAACGTGTTTGGTATTTGATAAAAAAATTGTTGGGCTTTCCCGCGTTTCTTTACTATTGCGCAATTGTTTAATATAACGTATAATTACGCGGCAAATTACGTGCCATTTTTGATCAAATACCAAGCACGTTTAAAGGTGATGCAATGGTCAAATTTTTATGAACAATGTAAATAAAAACTTAAATCGCACCTTACAGCCAAAATCCGGGGTCATCACGTTTTGTGGGTCGCATCATGCCATTGTTGACTCCAAATTTTATCCGTCCAGCCTAAACTCTATGCATTCGTAGGGGAACGATAAGGAACAACCAGATAGAAGGTAAGGTAGAAAGGAACCTACACATCTGAAAAGAAAAAGCACACCACACAGATAGATGTTCTTGGCTTCAGATCTCGTCGTTTAATGGCGTCCTTTCACACACTCCGCACCTGCGCATTCTTATGCGCAAACGCAACTGTCCGGAATGACGGGAATTGACAAGTTTATTTAAAAATATCCGCGGGAATTTATTTACAAATTATAAGAATGTACATTGCCAAATTTGGAATGTAACAGGTTCTGTCGAAAATCCGTGGAGATCACTACGTTTAACTCCGGTTTGCTAATTCAGAGCCAAATAGATACTCTAATATCCTCTCAACGATTACCTCACATGTGTTCTCGTCTCAGTCTCACAATTAATTAATTGTTTTTATCTGTTATCTAGCTTATTAATTTATTGATCTGAGTTACGTTCAACTATGTATTGCACTAAACATATAACATATGACAGAAATAAAAATTATGGAAATGTCATGCTAATGACAACTAGTATTTGCGAAATCATAATATACAATGTATATCAGTATTTAATTTACCCGTTATAGATAAATTTTCTTCTTTCGTTTTTGGTTTTTAACCAAGCGAACGGAGTACATTATATTGACGAAATCCTGGGAAGTTAGTATTTATTATTTGCGAGCTTTATAGAATAACAAAATCACAGTTTTTTCTACAAAATATGCTGATTTTATTTACTAAAAGTGCTGTATTTAAAAACGAGGTAATGACAGGTACGAATAAAAATAATGCTTATGATAACAATTTGATCACTGGTTTATCAAATTTAATATAAGTATTTTAGGATAATATACAAGGTATTTCATTAATAATAATCCATAGTGTAAAAAACTTTTTGTTTTAAATAGGAGGAACGAATTAAAAAACCCTAATTATTTTTAAAAAAATACAATTTATAATTATCAGTGGTATATTTAATGGTAACGTTAAGAGTTGTTTACATATGTAGCATGTGTTTTTACAGCAAATTTAATTATTATGTTAACGGTTTAGTTATAGACTCCACTATAATAGTAAAAACAATTAAAATACTAATTCAGAATAATAGCATGTGGGCTCTGGAAGAATAATTAATTATATTGACATCACTATTTTTCGGTTTCGAGTAAATAATTATGTTTTCATATAAACACTTAACAGGTAATTGTATTTAAATAGGGATTATTCTGGAACAATTTAACATATCTGGTGTCCTAATTTGCGTCAAATGAAGTGTGTTAAAAATGATAAACCGTAGAATAATAACTTGAAGGAATATTTAGTACGTATATTTAAATTGTTCGTTAGGGTAAATTAAATTTTTCTAATGTTAAAAATATAACTGGTATTGAAGGAAGCGATTTTTCTATTTCTCTATCACCGCTAACGTTCACAATTGTATTAAAATTCAACACTTTTCCACATATACATTTTTAAAGTATTTCTTCCTGTGCTTAACACCTTAAATTTAATTTTTAGTAAAAACCACATCCATACACGACAAATTTTCCAGTAGCGCGTGCATACCTTTTTTGTAGTATTAATACTAATTGAGACAAAATAATCGTATTATTTTAGATTAACAGGAATATACTGATTTGCACCCAATAGAACCTGAACTGCAAATAATTCTAATATTGTTAGTCTGGAATTTAGGGCTAACTTCCCCATCCTCACGCAACAGGTAAACGAACGACGGCGAGAAATGAGATGGTCGTTAATGATGTTATCTATTCCATTTAATTTACCTATTGTGTTCTTAACGTTTTAATGTAGGTTAGAATTTTTTTGTTGTAGAATTATGGGTTGTTTATGATGTATTATTTAGAAAATTTACTACTTTCTACTGCAGTATGATACATAGGGACATAAAATTAACGGTATGTATATATACTTTTAAGAAGGGGTTTGATTTTAATACGTAATGGCATGTTCTTAATATGCTTAATTTCATTTGTGCTTTTGGTAAAAGTAAAGACGTGCTGATAGGAAAATACGTTCGGTTCAAATGGGTCTTTTTAAATCATACCAATTTGCTTGTTGATTCAATCATGTTTTAAATTATTAACCCAGTGAAGAATTAACCTATGACCTATTTTGGTTATTCAGCAGGTTGTTGGGAAATCAAATCTCTTTTGTTTTCAATTGAGGCTGCAGTGAATTATGTGTAGTAGTATGAGCTATACCTTATTTAAGAAATAACTAGAGGTGCGATTTTTTAACCAATAATAGCAGAAGCAGTTAATTGGTGCAAAATTATTGAAATAGGGGAATCAATTAATTCGATTATTTGTTTAATTAATTACGGTATTTATATTAGATTTAAATTGCATGTTCAGATGGCAAAATCATTATTATTTTGAAGAATACTTAGGGCTTACTTAAATAACTGCGGTTGTATATTACTCCCATGAACATCAAGACTTTATAGGTAAGTAGTAAGCGACAAACATGTCATATCTTAAGTGTCTTGTAATTCTTATTGTATAATGTACAATTCAGTTTAGTGTATGCTATGGTCAAAATTGAATACAAGAATGTCTTATTTATTTCTGTAGTAAAATACTTTGAGAAATCTTTAGTAGACAATTTAATAATTTTATTTTAAATACTTCTCTTAATAAAAATTATACAGGGTGTTTCTAAAATAAATAGCACAACTTCCATGCAGTTCTCAGATAAGAAAAGAGTCAATTTGACCAAAAATGGGTATTTGAGGAAATAAAGCCTAAATGCATTTATAAAAAATCCATTTTTGGAATTATTTGTGAAATGTTCAGCATATCAAGAAATTGTCTTGTTGTGCCATCTGATGATAGTGGTCTAAAGCACACTAAAATTGTAAAAAGGGTGTTTGTGTGCTCATGTCAATCAAAAGCGAGTGAACGTGTTTTATTAAACAGGTTATAGACCTAGACAAGGTTTAGGCCTTAATTTTTAAATAAAAAGACATCAAGTATAGTATAAGAAAAGAAATGACAGTAAATTACATTACAACTGTTCCAAAATTAAAAGATCATGAAAGTTACGATGACCGAGCATTTGCGGTAGAAAATTTCTTAATACTGGATGGACTAGCTAAGGAATTGATTTGGATATAGATAAAGATGGACTCTTTCATAAAAAATTATCAAACATAAAAATTGAAAATACACACACAAAATGGTAAGTTTTGATGTAGTAAATCTCTTCACAAATGTCCCTATAAATAAAACGCTTCGTATTATAAAAAACAAACTAGAAAATGATGACAACCTTAAAGAAAGAACAAAACTAAGTATATCATCGATTATGGAATTACTTGGTTTATGCGTCAATACCACATATTTTCAAATAAGTGACCAATTCTACAAACAGAACTTCGGAATGGCGATGGGAAGTCCACTATCACCAATCTTTAGTAATATATTCATGGAGGAATTCGTAAAAGATGTAATATTCACACAAGAATTGAAACCACCAATCTGGTGGAGATACGTAGATGGTGTCTATACTATTTGGCCTCAATACAGAACTGATTAAAAACTTCGTAGATTCAATTAACAAAATAGAACCAACTATTAAATACACATATGAATTAGAACAACATGGAAAACTTTCGTTTTAGATATTCTAGATAGCAAAACGATACAACAATTAATACATTGGTATACAGAAAACCAACGCACACAAACAGGTACTTCTTTGATTCAAACCACCCACACTGTGTCAAATGAGGAATTATCAAAACCATGTATGATAGAGCAAAATTAATATCATCAAACGAAGAAATTTTAAAAAAAGAGTAAGACCTAATCAGATGTACACTAATAAAAAACAAATATCAAAAAAGAATAATAGAGAAAGAAATGAATAAAGTCCCAAAAAATAAAAAAAAGAAAACAAAAACAATGATACGCACCAAAAAATGCTCTCAATACCATACATAAAAGGATTCTCAGAAAAAATACAAAGAATAGGAAACAAATTCAGAATTAAAACAGTATTTAGAACCAACAATACACTAAGAGCACAATTAACAAAAACAAAACCCAAAATGCAATACAAAGTTCAAAAAACTGCATCTACAAAATACCATGCAAATGTAACAAGTTTTATATAGAGGAAAGTTCCAGGTCATTTGAAGTTTGATTTATAAAATAGAAAATTTGAAAAATCCATGATTTGCCAACATGCATGGGACTCCAGTCATAAAATAAAATGGTAGAACGCAAAAATTATCGACAAAGAAGAAAACCATCAAAAACGTAAAATCAAAGAAGCTGCTTATATAACCCTACATAAAAATAACTGTGTAGCAAACGAATCCGTGACTTTCAGTAAACAATGAATTCCATTACTAAAATAAATAACAAATGAAAATCAAATGCCCACAATATCTAGGTAGCATTGCAAGTTTTTCCTGGGTTTTCCTTGCGATATTAACATGAAATACACCTCACATAATGATTTCTATTTATACATACAATAACTAATTACATAACAATAAGCACATTAGCAACCCCTGTAAAACAGTATTGGTATCTGACAAGTGTAAACCCGCAATAGGGTTATCTCCGAACCATATACAATCTCCGTTGAACAGTATTGGTATCTGACAAGTGTAAACTTGCCATAGGGTGGCCTCAGGTCCAGAACAATCTTAATTGAACAGTATTGGTATCTGACAAGTGTAAACCCGCCTTAGGGTCGCCTCAGAACCATATAAAATGTTCATAGAACAACATTGGTATCTGACAAGTGTAAAACCGCCGTAGGGTCGCCTCAGAAACATGTTAAAATCTATCAAAGAGGTAACCTTAATCATAATGAGTTTTCCCCTTAAAATAAATATAAAAACGACTACTTAAACGTTACGGTAATGTAATCGCCACTTCTTTAATAACCATCCACCCAATTGTATAAATAGAAAAATGTTTTCCAATCCTCAAGTTATTAGATTTATATGAAATTTTACCATTAAAATTAATGAGCTGATTTTACGTTAAGCGTATTGGCTGCCTAAAAAAGTAGTTCCTAGGGTGCAACACAAATTGAAGGCAATCATTCTTTTAAACTTTAAAAATTTTTTATCTAATGTACTCAAGCCAAATATATCGAACATTAATAAATCAAGTCACCTTCAATTTATGTCATAAATGTCAAACTTGAAAATTTTAATTATTTTGACGATCCTAGATCATGGATCGAAACGTAAATAAAGATGATTTTAAAAACTATAAGTGATTTCATTCCCAAACAAGATTAAGAAGAATGCTAAACAAACCACAACAAACATGCAGGGAGTATGCTAAAGCTAAATCGAAATTAAATCTAACAATCGATGCATCGCTTTATATGTATATCAAAGAGGCAAAAACAACAAGAGAATTATGGAACAAGCTGAAATCGATGTTTGATGATTCTGGTTTTGCCAGAAAAATCAATTTACTTCGTGGATTGATCTCCATGCGCCTTGACGATTGTAATTCAATGGTGGATTACATCAATTAAGTGTTTTTTTCTTAATCTTCTTTGAAAAGAAGATTAAGAAAAATACAAAACAAACATACAGGGAGTTTGTACAAATCAGGTATGGGCCTGAAATTTGTATTTGTTTTAGACACAATCTAAACCTATAACTATCGCACTCCAAAAATTTGCTCACGTTCCTAATAAAATGCAGAAACAACGAAATAATACCAAAAAGTTTCAGAATCAAATTTGACCAGCAATCAAGGATTCTTGAAAGAGGAAGTATGATGAGAGAAAGACTAAAAACCACCGACATACTATTTATAAGTTAAATCAAAATATTGAGGGCATTATAAATTTCATACGAATAACAGTAACAAAAGATGATTTCGATAAAATTCTTGTTTGTTAATGCAAAAACCTACTATGAATCGGAATTTTCCAGACAAAAAGAAATTCACATTTAGAAATTAAAAATTTATTTATAGAGAAAAATTACATGCAAACTAAAACATTAGAAAACAGTAAATTTATCAAACAGAACTATTAACGACACAGAAAAACTATTTTTCTTGATCTTATTTGGGAATTAAACCACTCATAGTTGTTAAAATCGTCTAAGGCGGGTTTACACTTGTCAGATACCAATACTGTTCAATGAAGATTGTATATGGATCTGATATGACCCTATGGTGGGTTTACACTTTTCAGATACCAATGCTGTTCAACAAAGATTGTATATGGTTCTGAGGTAACCCTATGGCGGGTTTACACTTGTCAGATACCAATACTGTTTTACGGGGGCTGCTAATATGCTTATTGTTATATAATTAGCTATTGTCTGTATAAATAGAAGTCGTGTATGTGGGCTGTATTTCATGTTGATGTCGCAAAGAAAACCCAGGAAAAACTTGCAATGCTACCTAGATATTGGGGATTTGATTTTCATTTGTTATTTCTTTTAGTAATAGAGTCCATTGTTTACTGAAAACCACGAATTTGTTTGCTACGCAGCTATTTTTATGGAGGGTTATATAGCAGCTTCTTTGATTTTGCGTTTTTGGTGGTTTTCTTCTTTGTCAATAATTTTTGCGTCCTCCCATTTTATTTTATGATTGAAGTCCCATGCATGTTGGCAATTCATGAATTTTTCAAATTTTCTATTTTTTATATATGATTTATGTTCTTTTAATCGAACTTCAAATGGTCGGGAACTTTCTTCTATATAAAACTTGTTACGTTCGCACGATATTTTGTAGACGCAGTTTTTTGAACCTTGTATTGCATTTTTGGGTTTTGTTTTTGCTAATTGTGTTGTTGGTTATAAATACTGATTTGATTTTGAATTTGTTGCCTATTCTTTGGATTTTTTCAAAGAATCCTTTTATAAATGGGATTGAGAGCATTTTTTGATGCGTATCGTTATTTCTATTTTCTTCTTTTTTATTTTTTGTGACTTTATTCATTTTTTTCTCCATTATTCTTTTAGGATACTTGTTTTTAATTAATCTACATTTGATTAAGTCTTTCTCTTTCTCTAAAATTTCTTCGTTTGATGATATTAATTTTGCTATATCATAGATGGTTTTGATAATTCCTCGTTTGACACAGTGTGGGTGGTTTGCATTGAAGTTTAAGTATCTGTTTGTGTGTATTGGTTTTCTGTATACTGATGTATTAATTGTTTTTGCTATTTAGAATATCCAAGAAGGGAAGTTTTCCATGTTGCTCTAATTCATATGTGAATTTAATAGTTGGTTCTATTTGTTAATTGAATCTACAAAGTTTTTAATTAGTTCTGTATTATGAGGACAAATAGCATAGACATCATCTATGTATCTCCACCAGATTAGTGGTTTCAATTTTTGTGTGAATATTACACCTTTTTTTCCGTAAATAAAGACTATTTTAACAACTATGAGTGGTTTAATTCCCAAAGAAGATCAAGAAAAAATACAAAACAAACCACAATGAACATACAGGGGGTATTTAATGATTTTACTGGTGCGAGCGCTGTGAAGACTGTCTTCGTTTTGACCTAAGCTTTTTCGGAAACCTTATTGGCTATACTTCTATACAGGTTATAAACACAGCAATTTGTTTAATATAAGTATAATTTCCATTCTAAACAGACCTGCACCTTGACGAAGTTCTAAAATACTAGAACGGGTAGAATGGCTTGCGTGTTTCAATGAGCTAAAAAGCCGAACTATAGGTTTAACCAAATTAGTGGGGTCTTTAGCAAGGAACCAGACTAAGACAGGTTTCCAAAAGAGGACAGCAGCTTTTTCGGTACTCAGAGTGGCAGAGACCATAGGGCTTGGTATGACATTCTAAGACCCACTACTGCGATGTGGAAGGCAATGGGAAACCACCACATTACCTCCCAAGTACACTGCGTACAGAAATTGTTAGTAAAGATGATGGCATCCTCTGAGGTAAAAAATTCCTGAGGTAAAATAGTTTCCCATTCGAATCTCTGGGAGGGGACTACTTCGGGGATGTGATCCGAAAGTATAAAAAAAAGATCCGTGAACATTCTGCGAGTCGGAGCGTGAAATGTTAGACAGCGGTTTAGGAATCAAGTAAAAGACTAGAAGTTACCCAGAAGCAGATATAGACACTGACCACAACATTGTAATTATAAAGGCCCCTCTTAAATTTAAAATTTTGAAAAAAAGAAACGGAAAAGGGCACTTTGACTTTGCGAAACTAAAAGATAAAGATATTAACGAAAGATTTCAAAAAAGTCAAATGAATTGCTGAAAGATAAAGGGAAAAATTTCTGATACTAAGGAAGTAGAAACAGAATGAAATAACATTAAATCCAACTTAGATATGGCGGCCGGAGATATTTTGGGGTATACACAAAAAGAAAATAAGAAACCCTGGATAACAAAGGATATTATGAATTTAATGGAAGAAAGACGAAAATACAAAAATAGATCAGATGAAAAAGGGAAACAGATACAAAACCATAAACTGGGAAATTATTCGCAAATGCAGGAAAGCTAAAGAACAATGGATTGATGAAAAGTGCAAAGAGGTACAAACTAAGATGGATATAGGAAAGACAGACGAAGCATACAAACTAATTAGAATGAATTTAAGGGATATAAAACCATACAGCAAAAATATAAAGGACACGGGAAGAAACGTCATTATAGAAAATATAGAGAAAGTGATTAGATGGCAAGAATATATAGGAAATTTATATACAGCAGAGGAACTAACAGCATTAGAACAGGAATCAGACATTGAAAATGATGACTTGGGATATCCTATACTTAGAGATGAGTTTGAAGTAGCATTAAAGGGTCTGAAAAATGGTAAGGCATCGGGTACAAATAAGCTGCAAGCAAAAACTCTAAAAGGCACTGCACAAGCAGTAACAGAATGTCTCTTCCAACTTATAAGCTATATGTATGAGATGGGCGAGATACTCAAATATTTCAAACGTTAGTTACATCATAGTAACTATACCAAAAAAGAGGCACGGATAGATGTGACAGCACACGTTTCAAAAATATTAACTAGAATTATACAAAGACGAATGGAAAAACGAGTTGAAGAAATACTAGGAGAAGATCAATTTGGGCTTTGAGGGTGATAATGGAGAAAACAATAGAAAAGGGGGAAAGCGTGTATATAGGGTTTCTATATCTGGAAAAAGCATTCGACAAAGTAAAATGGAAAAAAATGTTCGAAATATTATGGAATGAGTTTTAGGGATAGACGGATTAGTATATAGCTTATACAAAGAGCAAACAACGGTAATATAATTAGAGCAGGAAAGTATAGAAGGTGCCCCTTCACATACCACTGAATCTTGGTGAAATAGGGCATATAATTAGAAAACAATAGAAGGGGAATCGAGCTGTATATAGGCTGTTGTAAGAATTTCAGGGACCTGTGTCTAGCTCAGAACATAAACTTGTTGAGGTACATGTCCAACCAGTTTCAAGACATAAAACTTAATGACGAAAAAATAAGTGCACTTAAATCTGATGATTATTATAAACAACTACAGGTGTTGTTTGTGAAATATTTTCAACTAATGTTCATTGTGCGAAAGCAGCCAAAGACTGCTTACCTCCCTTTCACATACCACCGAATATCAGGGAAATAGGGTATATAACTGTAAAACAATAGAAGGTGACCAAACTGCATTAAACAAGAAACAGCAGCTACGTTCAAAGACAATAAACATAGAAACAAGAAGAAAATTGTTCAAAGTATATGTGTGGAGCACAACACAGTACGTTCTATGAAATAGGAATAATAGGAAAAGCAAACAGAAGAGATAGAAGCCTTCTGGAATGTTGTGTTTCAGATTTATGAGGATGGTAGTATGGACAGACAAAGTTAATAACAAGTAGGTTATAGAAATAGTAGAGGAATAAAGATACCTGTGGAAAACAAAAAAAAAATGAGAAATAGAAGGACAGGATACACTAAGGCATTTCTGGGGAATAGTACAGGATATATTACAAGCAGAGATAGGAAAAAAGAGGTAGAGATAGACCAAGATCATACTTTTGCATGCAGATAGTGATATATGCAGACTGTGCAAATTTCAGGAAAATGTGAAGGTTAGTTCAGAATAGTAAAGAATGAGGGTACGCTTCTAACCAGTTCCAGAACTGAAGACCTAACGATGATGATGATGATGTATAATTAGTTGTTACTGTGGGTTAAATAAATTTTACAAAAACATGAATATATTTGTAACAGGCTAACAGTAGTCTAGAAATTATTCATATAAATACAATTTCTTTTGAGCATGATCCTCTTACACATCTTCCAC
This sequence comes from Platerodrilus igneus, assembly GCA_036346225.1. Taxonomy (NCBI): domain Eukaryota; kingdom Metazoa; phylum Arthropoda; class Insecta; order Coleoptera; family Lycidae; genus Platerodrilus; species Platerodrilus igneus. Next base: position 8,596,163 of record JARFIW010000565.1, read on the forward strand.
GCCTCGTAGAGTTTGAAATATAGCTTATTTCTAGCACTTTGAATTTGTTTGTACTTTCTCTATACTAAACAATTTACATAATTACATAATATAGGTGTTTTCTGTCATCAGCCAATTGTCTGGTACATTGCCACTTTTCTAAGTTTTTTCCCTATTCTGTACAGTTGTTTCAGTCAGCGCATAACCTACATTATTTATAATTTGTGTAACAAATTGCCGTGTTCTACCTATGCAGCACTTTCCATCAATACTTGCTTCAATAATCACTGATACTAGTGTGAATATTGCAAGTGAAGGCGTATCAGTTAATTTTTACTGTATTTTTTCATAGTAGATAATTTCTTGTCAGTTTGTTTATTATGTGTTTATTTGTTATCCTGTTTACTCTGTTAATTTTTAGCACATAGACATATTTTATTACAATTCAGAACTTAAAATTACAAATATTCAATAGTCTATGAAATGTAAATTTTTATCAAATAATCTTGATGTCGTGGAACCAAACTCTAAATAAAGCTACGCGAAACACAGATGTAAAGCTACGTTTGATATGCTCACGTTGGTACCACTGGTGGATTGTTCATTATAAGGATGTCTTATACTTGTAATTACTTGATTCCAACTTATTACACAATGCATATCTGATATGTTTTAAAGGAAACATTGGTGTATCAATATTTTAATTAATAAGAAATTAATTTAAATTTCAGGTTGTGATTTGCAAAAGCTGATATGTAAGAGTTGTACTTCCTTTAATTCATTCGTTGCTATAGCACTAATAATTCTTTCTGGCAATTTAATTTAATTTCCTACAGAACAAAAGTTTGTGTATAGGGGGGGAGTTGCATATTTCACTAATATGTCAGTCACATTGTTAATTATTTTCTGCATTTTGCCAATCATATCTGACTTTTGGGTATGCAGTGTTTTGTTAAAATTGTGAAAAATAAACTACATGAGATGTTGTTATGGGTCTGATTGAGCTACTATGACAGGTAATTTGACTGTAGAAGAGGACATTTAAATCATGTACTCATTGTTATCATCAATCGTATTTATTATTAAATAGTATCAAATTTAACTCAGTCAGAAATGATTGACAGAAATGCCATATGCAATTGAAAATAAGGTTACAATTGATTGCTTTTTATAATTAAGTTACTTGCTAAGTGGCTCGGTTGGAAGATGGTTACAGGTTCAAATTTTGTTTCTGATCTTATATTTTCCCATTTTCAATTACTAGCTTGATTTGAAATAATTATGTAAGCTTTACATAAAAGTTTAAATTATAATTTCATTTTCTATATTTGTAGCAAATGTAATTGTATTTTTGTTTCAGACTTATTTAAGGCCTAATATAAGAAAACACAGAATCACCAGTATAATGTGAAATTTTATTTGTAGTAACTCTAGCCGATTCTTCAATTCTACAGTACTGAAAATGGCCTCATCGATGTTTAGGTATGAACAATATGTCTGAGAACCAGATAAGAATAATATCTTTTCGTAAAAATACAATATATTTAATTTCAAAATTGGGTAAAAATATATTCATGACTGGTAACAAAACTGTCGTTACCCTGGTTATTTTTATATATGTTTGTTTAAACATGCACCTAGCACTAGAAAGCTCAAACTTAGTGCATAAAGATTAATGAAACAATGAATTTTTGTAGATCTTACTTAAATTTTGAAAATACCAACCTTGGGGTCTTTACTCGTCTTTTTTTCTCTAGCATTCAAGTCATGAATTTGAACTGCAATCAACAGAAATAGCATTCTTTTGTCATTGTATATTGAAATATGTATATCACACCCTGACTCACGTGTAACAGAACGATCTTCAGTTGATTGTTGCATGTAAAAATGGCTTTACGTTATGAATTTCAATTTGCCCAGAAGGGACAGGAACGCCATAACGATTTCATACGTGCACCGGTTATCTACAGTGGCGAAGGCATGTATTCTTATGGAGACATGATAAAAATAATAAAATTATCAAATGTAAAATGGCTAAATAGAAAACTATTTCGCAAGTGCCACTCAATTTGAAATGCTTTTGTAAGTGGACTGTAATTTTGTTTTTTTTTTTGCTTTTTATTTATCATGATTACAAATTATGTGCATAATGCATGTTTTAAAATTACTGTCACATTACTTTATGAACAAAAACAAAAACTACTACTGTCATTAGTTTGACACTCACAACTAGATACTTAATCAACAAATGGAAGCACATATATCTATGAAGAGAATTCGCGCACAAAATAGGTAAATACAGAATTTAAACTCAAATTCTTACAGCTTTAGTAATTGTCCAAAATTAAGGGGTGCCAAGCTGTCTTGACCCAGCAATATCTTCGATATTGTTACTAATTGAAGGATGGTTATTCTGGATAGGTCTCCTTGCTTTTGATGTTCAAAATCTTGTCGCTTCAACTGTTACTTTTCGTAACCATACCTTAAAAATACTCATTGACTTTTAAATTACAGAAATTTTCAAAATAATTGTTTTGTCCAACTATGACTTCATCATTGGTATAACTGAATGTCTTCTAACAATGATGACCTTACCTATCTTATAAATAACTCAAAATAAAATTCCATCTAAGTTTAAACTTTATTAACAGTAATTTTAAAAAATATAATTGCATCTACATTATCCTTAAAAACAAGTAGACCTAATTTAACCTCTACTGGCCAGGTATTATTAACAGAACTCTTAAAACGCATTAATCTGCAAGTAATAGTACTATTCCATTGTACTAGATTCATAAATTGCTTTATACAACATTCTAAAATCCCATTTACTTGGAAATGCCCTTAACAACCATACTTAGAAATACATAGCACAATACCAACTTCTGATTATATACTCCCTGTATGTTTGCTGTGGTGTTTTGTATTTTTCTTAATCTTTTTTGGGAATTAAACCACTCAGAGTTTTTAAAATGTCAAACTTAAATTTTTTTATTATTTTGACAGTGATCCTAGTTCATGTATCAAAACGTAAATAAAGACTATTTTAAAAACTCTGAGTGGTTAATTCCAATAGAAGATTAAGAAATATACCAACTTCTACTTTTTCCATTCTACAGTCCATTAAAAGTATGAAATTATACAAATAAATTTACTAGAAATACTTCCTACAATTATACGCACATCTATCTTAGTGTTTCAAAAGTTTTAAAATTCTTTTCCCATAATCTTATGCTTAAATGTAAACAATTAATTCTATCGCTCTTCGGACCAATTACCACTTATATTTACAAGTTCATATGTACATATTCTACAAGCGTCAACCAAAATAAAACTAAAAAAAGCTCAGAACAATACTCACAGTTTAGTAATTTAAGGATTTTCAGGCTAACTCCACTGATTGATTATCTCCTTTGCACGTTAGGTTGCACATCCCAGTGATTTAATATCCAATATATAGTTGCTGAATCAAAACGTGAAAACCTACTTGTCACCCTGTTAATACTTCACCCATGCAGTTTAAATCCATGCGTAACCTGTGTGCTTGATCATTCTGCCCTAGATCATTCAGTAAAGTTCAAAACAATTTGTCATCGGCCACTTATCGATGGTCCTTGGTCTACATACGTCCATTGTCGTTAAATCATATAGTTGTTCTGTCTGATTTTACTTCCAAACGTAATTGCTATATTTCAATTTCCCTCTCTTTTGTTAAAATTTTGTTCTCGCACGTTATACGTCTAATACTTTCTTGGGGTTTTAACATTCAATAAATTTTAAAATAAGTAAATTATGGAAGTAAAGTTCCTAAAATTTTATGCATCCTGTCACATCAATGGTAAGTTAATAAGTGTGAAATCATAAAGGAATGTGCAAGTCATAATGTATTTGGTACCTGCATAAGATGTGTATAACGATGGCCATCTTTTACAATAACTCTATTTCTATCCTAATGAAGCAATTATTTGAAAATCGTGCTGATAGCTTTAATCTGAAATGATTTTAGTCGTTATACTACTTTTCTGTATGTTATTTGTATAACTTCGTTTTCAATACAGGCACAAATAGGCATACAGACAATTATTTATATTTCTTGGTTAACAAATATCGCAGCAATCAAATTAAACAAGAATTTTTTATTAGTAATGCTCTGTACTGGATGCTAAACTACATCTACTAATATTCCTAGCTATTCCCTTAGAACCTTTCTCAATTAAAAACATCCGTAAAATGCAAGTAATTTAAAAATCGTATAAATAGTTACAATTCTGAAGACAAAGTTGCAATGGGTCTTCTTACCAGACCACAAAATTACCCACAATAAGTATTTCTTCTCTTGGCCTAGAGACAAAGAATGCTTATCTAAAGCAAATACATCATTTATTTAATATTCGAGTATAAGGAAGATATGTGCTACTTCCTGTAATGCATTACTTCACAGATATCGGCGGCTAATTTGAAACAACTAGAACACTTAACTATTACCACTTAAACGCGTTGAACATTAACCAAAATACTAATCAGAACTATTAACAGCCCATCGTCAAAACATAACATAGTTCTGCTTGAGCCAACACATGCTTCGAACACCATAGCCGTACTGCTCTCCTTCACTCCTGCCCTATATATTCCTAGCAGGTAAAACCCAAGTTGCAACATCTATTTCCGATCGCCTACAATCTTATCATTTCTAAGAAGTCCTTACGTTTTTCGTTGAAACTGCTTTTATACTTAATGAATATATCACCACACATTGCTCCAATAAGATAACTTAAGCTAAAATTAAACAAAATCTTATAATGACCAAGAAACTACCGTTTATATTTATGTGAAGGTGAGTACACCACAATGTATCTCTGTAATAACATAAATTCATAAAAATTTGTATTTATTTAAATAAACAACAAAACGGATCTTAGAACGTAATGAAATACACAAAAAATAGGTCTTGAAAAGCACGTCTCATTGCATGAAGGCAGATTTTACTCATTCCTCAAAGTAGAAATAAGCTTGAGCGAACCCTTGAGTTATTTCCTTGTTAAATTATATGGGGTGTGGCCCTAACTAACTGTTCTTTTAGTCATTAAATCCATCTACAAGTACACAAAGATATTAGGAAATTATATATAGAACTAATCCCACGGTTCAGGGGGATTTTGATCAAGATATTCAATCGATTTGGTCATCGTTGGCGATAGTATGCGGGACTTAGGGACTTCATACTATTCCTTTATCAGGTGGAATACATCGTTTGTATTTCATATACATATGCAATTATAATTTGTATTAGACCGATTGCTTCTTTTGCTACATATCGAAATAAATATGATTATCCACTGATTAGTTATTGGTTTATGAAGTGTGTAAATATACGTACGGATGCTTATAAGGGGAGATTACCAATTATATGTGTACGAAGCGACTACTGTACAAAAAGGACATTTCAATTTTGGTGTTAAAAGGAGAACCAAGCCATCTATTGTGTCTGGTCTGCTTGTAAATTGTATAAGTTAAATAACGGCAACCATTGTAAGAGTTACAAACAGAATGTAAATGTTATAAGCACCGCAGTAGTGATAGTGATAGATTCTGGGATGTTGATGCGAGTTTGGCAAGAAATAATGGTAATTAAATTCTTTCAAGTGTGCTGGTCAATCAACCCTAGTAGGGTTATTGACATCCCATAAATGTGAGTAGAAACAATTTTAAATAAACATTCGGTTGCAACAGATTATACCTGTTTGAATTGATCTTGTAAATTTTATTGAATAATAAGCGAGATAATTATAGGGTTTGACCGGTGGAATTTGTGTAGCATTCAAATTATATCATTAAAGAGTGTAAATGTTGTTTTGAAAGTTATTTTTATTATAATTATTGTAAATGGTAACGGCAGATTAGATGCAAGGCATAACTTATCCATTGTAAAAGAGAAAAACTTATAATCAAATTACTTATCACATAGGGGATTCCCCCTGCTGGAGTAAATTTGATATTTGTAATAATAAATACCTGACAAGTTATTTACTAAATGTATAAAGAGATTTAGGGTTATACAGAGTCATGTTCAATCTCTTCAGTTCATGTGATTCCATTAAATTTCGACATTTTATTATTCTGTGGTTATTGCGGTTTCTTGAACCCCTTGTGAATTGGTACAAATATTATTGTAAACGTTAAAGCCTCCGTTTTTATCTGTGATTGCTCTAATTGAATACCACTAGTGTAAAATCTCTATCACCATTGCTATTTATATAAAAATGTACTAGGTGCTCGGTTTATTTTTTTTTTTATTCGAATTTAATATTATAATGAAATAGCTCCTTTATAAAATGTAAACTCCCAAAAGCTTCTATAAACTTTTAAGGATATTTTTGCGCAAAGCTCATTTAACTAGCTTATATTAATAAATGCTTTTCTTTTTATAAATGTATGTTTAATAGAGATTTATACCAGAAATGTTAAATAAATAACTAAATTAATGTGCGAGCGTTACATGATTTATTTTCAGAACTAAAACTACCAAAGATATTACATGCCCCACGAAACATCTTTTGCTTGACTAGGCTTTGCATGAATGTTTTTTCAATTTTTAAAAAAATTATTTGCCAATTTTATATTTTGCCCTATCTTTAGAAAACAGCAGCCACTATACAGTGTGTCCCAAATTGGATGTATTAAATGGGTAACTTAGTTGTTATTAAAGATACAATAAAACTATGTGCGCAATCATGAGCCAACTTTTTGAGATCAATTCAATGGTGAAATCACAAATGAGCGATCTTCTTTTGTTTTCGAGTTATAGCCAAAATTGATATTTTTAACAATTCTATTAATTGTATAACTCGTTTGGTTGCAAAAATATTCAAAAATACTGTAATAGTTTTTATACGGTTTTACGTAGAATACAGTGGCGTCGCAAATATTTAATATTTATAATACTTTTGAGGTTATAATATAAACTTGCATTTTTTAAATGGAAACCACAATTGGTTGTCACTTTATTTAAAAGCTCTTTTGACAGCTTTTCAAAATATATAGTTTAATATAATTATCTTTTCAAATGGCCGAATTATTCCATTTTTGGTATAATAAAATAATTTATTATATTGGTAATAAATAGTTGGTCACGAAACAAAAGGTAAACAAAAACGACAATTGTTTGTATAACAAACGTCAACGAGCTTCAATCATATCTATTGCACATGCAATAAATTGTATTGTTAGTTTGTAAGTGAAGCATCAGTCTGTTACTAAAGGCAAAATTTGAAAATTACGAAAAATACGTTATGCTAGTTGCATTTATTGAGTCTGCGAGAATTCCTCTATCAGTAAAAACTTTATATTTTAACAGGTAATTGTGTAACTAATAGCAAATAATATTACTATGTCGTTTGTAAATAATACAGATACCCTGAAAGACAACAACCTAATATTAACATGTTTAAAAGGATAGATAGTAATTTACAACAGTTTGGTTGCTTTGAAAACCTAGAACGAAACAGTATGCAGTTTTTAATTAAGAGCAAACTACTGTTTCAACCATAGCATGTGGAAACAAACCCAAGAACATCATGTAGGAAAATTGAAAGGAAATGGGTGTTTCTAAATCAGCAGCTTCAAGAATATTGAAGCGTAATAAATATCGACCCTATAAAAATAAAATTATACATAGTTTGTTTCCCGACGATTTTCAAAAAAGAAGGCAATTTTGTCAATGGTATCTTCGTAAATGTGCTGCTACTAACAATTTTGCAAATAACATTATATGGTCTGATGAAGCACTTGCTGGTCGAATGAAAATACCTATCAAACATACGAGGCGTCAACAAAGCCGTTATGGTTTGAATATTTGTTGCTACATTGTTGGTGGCAAATTTCAATACCATATTTTTGAAAACAATCATTCAGCTTGTCGCTATATTGAAATTTTGTATACCAACTTGCACGAATTACTGGAGGACATGCCTCTCGAAAAAAGACAAAAAGTGTGGTTCCAACAAGATGGTGCATCCCTGCACAACGCTATAATTACTCGTGATTATTTAAATAGAGAATATCTCAATAAATGGATGGGTACGTTTGGACCTGTTCAGTGGCCGCCTAGATCTCCTGACTTGTCGATATTGGACTATTTCTTGTGAAATTTTTTGAAAGAGGAAATTTATAAAACCCAGAACCATAGTATTGAAGAGTTGCGAATTCAATTGAAGCAGCATTTCGTAAAGTTAAGGCGGTTTATTTATTAAATTCTATTAAGTCTTTAATAAAACGATGCGAACTTTGTTTAATAGAGAATGGAGGCCAGTTTGAACAATATCTCTGAATTATCAGTAAATAAAACTATTGTAGTATTCCCATCTGTGTTCTAGTGTTTTATATATATTATGTGTGAGGGTGTGTGTAGGTGAGGGTGTGTGGTTGTGTGCGCATGCGTGCGTGCATGCGTGGCGTGCTTGTGTGTGTTGTGTGTGTTTGTGAAGGTATGAGGTGTGTGAGTATGTGTGTATTTGTGTATCCATATATGGATTATAGACTGTTTAAATGTGGATAGGAAAGTATAATTTTCAATTTAAGATGTAGTTATATTAATTTTGTAATATATGTAGTTATGATATTGTATTCTTCTAGCTTTCAAACTTTGTTGTTTAGAGTGGTGTGGTACAATAATAAATTCTTGTTTTGTGTTTACCTTTTGTTTCATGCCAACTATAAATTACCAATACAATAAATTATTTTATTATATCAAAACATGGAATAAATCGCCATTTGAAAAATAATTATACTAAACTATATATTTTGAAAAGCTGTTAAAAAGAGCTTTTAAATAAAGCGACAACCGATTGTGGTTTCCATTTAAAAAAATGCAAGTTTATATTATAACCTCAAAAGTATTATAAATATTAAATATTTGCATACGCCACTGTATTCTACGTAAAATACCGTATAAAAAACTATTACAGTATTTTTGGATATTTTTGCAACCAAACGAGTTATACGAATTAATAGAATTGTTAAAAATATCAATTTTTGGCTATAACTCGAAAACAAAAGAAGATCGCTCATTTGTGATTTCACCATTGAATTGATCTCAAAAAGTTGGCACATGACTGCGCACACAGTTTTATTGTATCTTTAATAACAACTAAGTTACCCATTTAATACATCCAATTTGGGACACACTGTACATCTGGATGCAGAAAAAAACCTGATTTAAATCGGCTCTTCTCTTTCTACTAAAAACTTTTTTTTTTAACGAAAAATAGGTGTTAGCCCTACATTGTTTAAAAACTTGAGCTATCTAAAATGTCATAATCTTCTTCATGTTGTTGATATGTTCACTGTATTATTGGAATTAAATTTTCAAAGCAAAAACCAAGAGAAAAATTATGAATAAAATTCAAAATGTATAAGTTCATAAAATAGTAAAATCTATAACTATTTTCTCATATGCCATTACTGAAGGTTATTCTGTTAAATGTTGGATATCTTATCAAAAATACTAATTTATTACTCGTCAAATGGCAGGTGTAAAAATAATATAATTTATCGCGTTGCCATACAGAGAACGTAATAAAATTGCACAGATTTTCAATGTAAGATTGAGAGATGAAAAATACATCAAGGAAATCGCTTACCATTATTAATATAGATATTTAAGATAGAACTAAATACTGCATTCTCGTATTACTGATGATATTGCTCCATTGAATGTATGTCAGAGCTCTCCTTGACCGATGACCTATTTAATGTAGATTGCAACGAAGTTGTTGATACCTATAACACTATGAAACAAAACAATGTTAGATAGAAATAACATGAAAAGTAGAAATTCACAGGTACTTCACTGCATTTTATTCACACTGATTGGTTTCTCGTCTTGGTAAAAAATCCAAAGATAGTCTGCTACGGCCATAACGTCTGTTCACGCCAACTTGTACAAACCCCTCCACTATATCGCCGTTCTCATTGGTTGGAGTAATGATGCACATTCTTTGAAGCGTGTAAAAACGTCCATTCACACAAATAAAACTATTTCTAAAAACAGTCCCCAAGCAGTGCATGGGATTTCAAAACTATATGCATCATAACCCACTTATACTAGCTAAACCATGATGGGCAATAACATTCCATTTAGAATTGGAAATCCTCTATGTTTAATTAATAAAATAAAACATAACACACTCACATGCTGATTATTATCATTTAGTTTAAGGATTGCTAGCATTTATTGTATTTCTGCCCATAGGCCCTAATTAGTTCGTAAGTGTTCAAAACAAGCTCATCTGTACTAATAGAACTAGTTTTCTTAAGCAGAATCAATATTTGTTCTGTGCCATATTTAATACTGATTATTTTATTTGATGTAATTCAAGAGAGGTACCTATCGAATTTTATTTAGATCATATAAAAATGTTGGCAGGTACGTAACTAAAATTCTCGTACTAGTGGAAATCGTCTCTAATTTTTTGTAGTTAGAGGTTTATTTAAGCGATCATCAAATTGCCACAATAACTTTTTAGTAAAATATTTATAGTGCTAACAATGGGACTGCAATATTTTATCTGAAGATTCATTAATTTAATTCAATCAAAATGCAAAGCTTAATACTTTTAGATGGAACAAAATTCTACCACGAAATTGCAGTTGGTCAGGTTTTGTACAGTGTGTTGCTATCAGGAAAATCAAACAATCCGTACACGTGCCCTATTCTTATAATTACTGCAAAACCCCACAACTGAACACGTAAGTGTATCCATTAATTTTACACTATTACCATAATTTTGAATAAGATAAGTGTTGATTGTTTTTACTTGTCTCACAGTTAAAAACAAATTATGGCATGATGTATGCGAAAGAAATAACTTCTGAATAGATAGCGAATCTGCAAACTTCTACATAGCATCCTTCACATACTTATAGATACCAACACATACCAAATTAAACAAGTACTATTGTAACTGATTAAGTGGACTATTAATAGATTTCGACACAGTTCAAAAATATACTTCCTGATTTTCGTACTTATTATTTATATTCTTTGTTCACTAGGACCTCATTTACAAAAATAAAGTATGTTTACAAGAATGCCACTCAAGTTTATTGAATTTCGCCAAAGTCCAATGATTTCCACTTTCAATGAATTTAGCTAAATTTTGATAGATTTCACTTCACTGAAGTTTAGTAAATTTTTAAGAAATCGGAAGGGTTATCCCATTCCCAAATATGCAATTGCAATTAATGAATTTCCTGATTTCTACAATACGAAATTTAGTTTGTATACTTAATTAATGCTTAAAATGTATTTAAACTCAGGTTATGGTTGATGAAATTGTTAATTAAGTTAATTTTTGGAAAGTATCACATCGATTTTTAAATGCCAAACTAAATATTATACACACTCTTTCAAATCAAATTAGATAGATACATACATATTTATTTGTACCTCTTACAAGATGTGCAATTTATTAAGTAACTAGTACACAAATTAATAAATATATAAGTAAAATATATAAAATAGCTACAGTTGCAGATAGCCATTGGTTATGACTCGTTCATAAGTTTTAAAACATTTTTCTAGAAACTGTGTTACATTATAATAGTAACTATTTGCCCAGAAGGGGCAAGAACCCCGTAACAACTTTAAGGGTGCACAGGCTAACTACAGTGGATTCCTATGGAAAAAGTGATATAAATAATAAAATGTAGAAATGGCCGAAATGCCAACTTCTTACACGTATGACTTACCTTGAAAGGCTATACTAGTTGTTAAAAATAAAGGGGGTCAAACCTTATCTCTGCAATTTCTTTGATATTTTCGCTGCTTGTAAGACGGTTATTCCGGATACATCTCAGTGCTCTCGGTTTTCCTAAATCTCGTCACCTCATACTCTACCTTTATCTAACCATACCTTAAAAATACTCCTTAATTTTTTATTAAATTAAAGAAATTTCCAAAAAAAAGGTCTTTCCCAAAATGCGACTTCATCACTAGGGTACCTGGATATACTTTTACAATAATCACTGTTACAATTTCAATTAAAAACCCATCTAAGCTTAAATTCTATTAACAGGAACTTTCAGAAGTATACAAATATTAACCTAAAAAAAAAATTAAACCTAATCTACCTTCATCTGACCACTTTTTATTAACAGAATTCCTTAAAAAAACATTTATCTGCAAATAATACTACCATTCCACTGTTCTAGTTATTTAGATTGATTTATACGACATTTTAAATCCCACTTATTTGGAATTTTCCTTAACAACAATAGATGGAAAATAGTACAATACCAACTTCTGCGTTTGCCATTCTGATGTCTATTAAAATTACTAAATTTACACAAAATTTACTAACAAACATCCCACATATAAAGATTGTGTTTAAATTAATACATATTTCTTAGTGGTTCAAAAGTTTCAAACTTCCTTTCCAATAATAGCATGCTTAAATGTAAACAGACTAACTACATCGTTCTATGCACCAATTTTATTTGCTACGTTTTTAAAAAGCATGCTAAAGAAACAAATTATGGCCTCATGCGTTGTGGCCGCATTTGCTGCAGTTTTATACTTAGAAGATGTAGAGTCTGAAAAACTGCATGTTTTCGACTAACTTGGCTATTACCACAAGGGAGAGCCAGAGGTGGGTTGGAGTTGAATTTGCTTAGCTGAATAAAAGAAGATGTATTTTTATCAACAAGAAAAATATTTTAAAATATGGACTTTTAAATTACAAGACACGAAAAATATCGACGTAGTAATGTGCCTGTTTCATTTTTGAAGATTAAATATATTCATTAACATCATCAAATAATTTCTCGAATTTTTTGTTTTAAATACTCCAACAGAATTCTTAAAAAGTTTACGCATTTACAAATTTGTCAACTCAATTATGATTTGTCAGATCTGGCTTATAACTTTCGCAAAATGAATTAGCTAAAATTTAATTGAGTTGTTTTTCTACCTTTATACAGACATTGCAGATCATTACACGGATATTTTAAACAAATTTATTTGAGTTTCTTTCGTATTAGCAAAATATGTGAAGCTGAAGAACTTAAAATCTTATTTATAATGTCTGTTTTTAAAAAAAATTCTATGAACTGAAATGATGGTAATTTTACATCTGGTTTGGTTAACGAATGTATTGATGTCTCAAGCTTTACGGGAAGTAATTTGTTTAATACGACCGAATTATCATAAATTCTTTGATGAATTGAGCAATAGAATAAATCACTTGCCCTTAATAGCAAGTTCTGTATTGTGACCCAGATGAAACTACTCTGCGGTGTTGCAGGATGTTAACTAAGTTGAACCGTTAAAGTTTATGGACATCAACGGCACATTTTTGTGTAGTAGATCAAACTACTTCAGACCGCATCTCTGAAAGGAAAAGCTATTGGGGGTTCCTATGTTTTTGTTAATAAATTACGGATTAAAGTACTGTCTTAATTCTTAAACTAATTTTTACTATCAACGATTTCATTGCAAGCTTCTTGGAGGAAGGAATGCAAGTTACCAAATTATCGAAACTTACCATAAGAACAACTCATTCTGAAAAGTCACATCTACACTGAACCATGCGAAAGAAGACATATGTTTAACAAAACTGGGATGAACCACAGCGGTATTCATAAAATAACCTGGAAAGTATTGAAATATTTGAGAATAATTAACGTATTTATTTACAACATTTAGTGTTAAACTGTTTTTTTATACGATTACTTTGAAGTTTTGATGACTTTCACGACCAGATTTCAAATAAATGCACTACACTTGAAGCATATAATTTTGTTATTACAATTAAGTATGGAATTTTAACCATGCAATAGAAGTGATAAGAAATAACGAGTTGTTTATTGTTTTCCATCTGGAATTAAAAATTTGTTATGAACATGTGAACCTATTTAGGGTTGCAAATAAGTAATTTGGCGATTTTTTCTTTTTTCTCTTATAAAAAAATTGTTACACAATTTATATTTACAAGTTTACAAGCACATATTTATCAAGCATAAACAAAAAGGAAAAGCTCAAACGGTACTCACAGTTAAATTCCACTAATGGTTTTTAAATTAAATTACATCTAGAAACACCAATAATTTACATGTTTATTAACTACCAACATGTTAGGTTATTCCATTTTATCTATTTAAATTTTAGCATTTGCTACAAGTTCATCACCCTTGTATGGGCCAATGTCCTTTTACCGATGCTTGACCGACGTGAATATGAATTCCACGATACTACATGTGTGAATTTCCTGGCCTACTTATCCAGAAAAGTTCAAAACAAATCGACATCGGCCACCACTTTACCATCATTTCTTTCATAACTTCATGTCCTTATTCTAACTTAATCATTATATTTTAATCTCCCTCCCTTTAAAAATTCCGTTTTCACACTTTGAATGTCTACATCTGCATTATGGTTGTAGCCAATGACATTATTTGTGTAATCAATTATTGTTCCCACGCTTTACAGTTAATACCGAAAGCTCATCTTTCGCATTAAATTTTATGACATTTTATGATTCCGTGATATTTTGAACCCCATTTGAATTATACAAATATTATTATGAATGGTGATGTAGTTTAATATCATATTGAAGTAGCCTCTATATGAAATGTAAACTACCCAAGCTTCTATAAATTTTTTCAGATCGACTTCTTGGTAAAGCTCATCGAACTAGCCAGTTTGCAAACCTGTAAGAAATGATTGTAAATCTATCCAGCACAGCATGCGAACCACAATCAAATCATTCTAAGTTCACAGTGTAACTACTACTTTATAATCTAATCAAGACTGGATTCAGGAAACGGGGATTACTTTTACGTTTAAACTAAATACAATAAATTTAGTTAGAATAAGAAATGGGAACTGGTTATCCAATAATTAAAAAGTCATGTTACGAGTTAATGCAATTACACGTAACAAAGTATTTCAATTTCTTTAGTATTTTTTGCGCTTTTGTAAGTACATAACCCTCAGAACACATGTTTTGTGACGTAATCCATGAATTAAACAACCAACGATAAACGTTTTGAAGGGTATAAAGAAATAATTTTCCGTAATTGTCAATAGTTGACGTTGGCTAATTAATGATTAAAGACCAAAATTACTATATATAATAAAAGTGGTGGTTACAAATGCAGAAAACTGATTTTTACCAATGAAAACGTTTTAAAAGAACTATTAATAGCCATGTGTATTTATGTGTCATTATTATCAATTAGAGATCTGAAAATCTTATAATTGGGAAACTAGTAATATTTTCAACGAGAAATGCTTAAAGCCGATATAAGGATGTGATAAAGAAAGTGTGATGCGGAGGATAGTACCACAGATTCCCAAAAGAAAAGATTAGTGGATCAATATCTACAAAAAAAAGGGAAAGGTGTTGGATATTCTAAATTAAAAACTTTAAAAGTGCACAGAACTTTGCAAAAGCTAACCTGTTATTTAATAATTTGTACATTTTAATTGAAAACTTAGGGAAGTTAATAAATTTTACATGGTATTAAAGTATTTTTGTACAAAGTAGTCATGATGAATTTGACAACCTTTGAGTATGAACAATATAAGATACAAGAATAATTCTTCCTCAGTTTGAGAATGCATATAACCTAAAAATTATATTTCTTGCTTGAAATAACCTAACTTATTAGTGGGATTTACTAATACAGAAGTTCTTAAAATGAAATATGATTAAAAACATTTCAAAGGAACGTCGCAATATGCCTAGATATGGAACCTGAAAGTATAACGTATCAAATGCGAATTTGTAAATTAAATAAAAGAACTAGCAAAGCTGGTTGCCTAACTGAGCCATTACACACTTGAAATAATGAAAGCATAACAACCTAAATCAGTAGAAATTGAAATGGTCTTTAAATCAAGGAGGCAGTAAAATTTACAAGTACGAAATGGAATGTAACAAATATCTCGCAAACTTCTCTTAAAAATTAAAAGACATGTTTACATACAAAAATACCATCTGAATATGAGCATGCTTAAAGACCATTTAAATAACACCCGAAAACTTATCTAAAACGATAATATACTTCCATTAAGTAAAACGTAAGTCTAGAAATTTATGAAACCGAAATATCTTTCAAACAGTCGTATTAAAGCTACTACGATAATATAATTTGTAATGAATGTAAGAAAGCTTTGACTCAGCTAATAATATCAAACAAAATCCCATGTAATTAAAATACAAAGTACAAGTTCTTGAAATTGATGGCAACATGACTTGTTAAAACAGGCTGTCAAAATATGGTTAGTTAAAATTC
The DNA here is from genome assembly GCA_036346225.1 of Platerodrilus igneus. Classification (NCBI taxonomy): domain Eukaryota; kingdom Metazoa; phylum Arthropoda; class Insecta; order Coleoptera; family Lycidae; genus Platerodrilus; species Platerodrilus igneus. Next base: position 8,612,438 of record JARFIW010000565.1, read on the forward strand.
TTGCTAATGATTTCATTGATCATACTTCAGTTTCTATCACAGTATCGAACACCCTGTATTTTAAAATGAGAAAATCTCCTTATTGAGAAATGTGTAGCATGTTAATAAGGAACTCGAATTTTAGTATTTTTCTTTTATTCTCATGCTTGTTTGTTTAGCATATAATACACTCTATAGGTCACACAGATAATGCAACTATATAATTTAAATTTTAATCTAGGGCATCATGAAGTTTGCACGTCTACAATGTTATAGGATTTTTATTACGTCTTGAATTGACTTTACGCTTTTGAATTAATATTACTTTACAGGGATAGGGGTGCTGCAGCAGTAAAATAGATAGTGCACCTGCTAGCTTTCAGTGGTGTGGGGCGGGTTCTATAAGAGCGAATATACTATTTTTAAGGGTATACAAATTCTAACACTACTAAATACTTTTACGCTTATCTTGATTCTTTTTGTAATAAAGCCTTTGAGCGTCAACTCACCTGAAGATAACCTCAAAGAAAGCTTACTCAGAAGGTGGTTCTTCTTAGAGACGGTTTAGCGGTTTCCATTGCAGATGGAGGTTGATGGAGCCTTGCTTACATGTTTCTCACTCCCTTCTACTTGTTTAAAATAAACACAATAAAAAAACTTATCGTCTTGTACACCTAGCATATATTGTTAAACATTATTACCTCAGTAATTAACAACAGAGGAAAAACTAATATCTACTCTTAATTGGCCAAATATACATGCAGCTAAAAAAAGAACTTACATTTAACCAATTTAATTTTTATATATGAATTGTGCGGATACAATTGTGAATTTTTCCATATGAGAATTTATGTTTACCATACGCGTTAAATAAGCGTGCACCAACGTAATGATCAGTCTTAATAATAAATTTTACACATTCTTATTATTACCACTAATCACAATTATTAGATATGACAGCATGTAATGTTTGTAAGATGGAAAACAAAAATGTATTATACCTATAGGCTTTTTTGTTTGTCTTCAACAAAGCTTTCTCGACCTTTCGGTGAAGGAGTGGTTGCAAGTCGGTTAATTATTCCAATTTAGTGTTGAGCGAAAGCTCCTAACACAGGCTGCTTTTACGTTTAACCAGTATTTTCATATCCGCACTTTTACTTGCATTTAGAAACGTATTTACTAAGTCCCAGAGTTTAATACCATCACGTTAGCTAGCCGAATATCAACCTTGTTCCACACAACGATGGTTGCATGTCAGTCGAATTCGAAGCTGTGTTCTGATGTATGTTCTCAAATAACTATAGATGAGGATCCACTCTTTCATTATGCATAGGTTTTATGTTTCATCGCCGCAGAGTTATTGTACAATTCGTCATTATCACTGGGTGGTGCATCTAAATTTGCGGTCAATGTTGTGCTGTCCATGTGAATGGTCATTTTGTTCCCACACTTTTACATTTGATATCGAAAGCTGCATCATTTGTTTTCGTTTCCAACACAGTTAATGGTTTTGAGCCCATACGAATTTGTACACATAACTCTAATATGCCGGTTATTTCCCAAGTGTCTATCTGCAATTTTTCTGAATTTAATACGAAGGGGTTGTGAAGTTCTGATATTTATTACTGTTTGTAATTAATAAACCAAGTGCTTTTCTATTTATCTTTTCATCCTAATTTAATATCATATTGGAATGGCAACGTTATTAAATGTAAACTACCAAAGCTTCTAAATTTTACAGGCTGATTTCTTGCTAAAAGCTTCTTTAACTAACTGACATTTATAAACTCATTTCTACTATGCAATGCTTGCTTAAGTAACGCACTAACGTTATCTTGTGTGCTAAATAAGTTATATGCTAAGAAGGTGCATAAGTGTCTTTCGCTCTAATAGAGAAGTAATAGCATACACGTGTGTCCAACAATGGTAATGAATGACACAATATTGTTACGTTCCAATTTTGCTTTAAAATTTCCCTGGTTAACTCAAATCCTTTTTGCTTTTAAAACGAAAATTTATTTGATAAATTAAATAGTCTATGCCTTGTTTTAGGTATTCGGTAATCTGTTAAATCCTTCAACATAATAATAAATACGCTTTCTACAAATTTTCATTTTGAACTTGTTTATTTCGAAACGACAAGTTTATGCTACTACTAAATAATTTATATCCTGTTTTAGGTACCTGTTGTCTTGGTATACATTACGACCGCATGTAATGGTTTTCTCTATTGTTCCGATGTAAAGACTTGTTGAAATAAGGTCGCGCACTATCCGATAAAACCCGGGTTTTCCAGTTTCAATCGTGCTTCGATAAGCGAGGGTTTGCAGTTCGAATTCGTGGTAGTTAAACCATTGTTGAATTTGATTCTACAGCTTGTACGTCGAAATATTTTCTACAGTATTTGTCACCGTATTTCAAAAGCGATGCATGTGTTTCTGTTCGACAACTAGGAGGTGTCTTGCGTGTATTCGCTTTTTTTAGCTGGAGGCCAAATGGGTTCTTTCTTTATGTAGAACAACTGCTTTTGTCTGTAGACCAACTACTTTTGTCCGTAGACCGCTGCTGCAATTATGGTAGCAGAGTAAATGTATTCTGACGACCATGGCGTTTCTGTGCTGACTCACCCCCCGACGGATTGAGAGCTAAGTATCCGGACACCTACAGGTATGCAACTCGTTTTCTTTTGTGTGTGTCAATGACATATTCCGTATCAACGTTTGGTGCAGTTACGTGATAAGAAACATGATATTGTGGAACTATTGTTTGTGGCCGCTAATCGATACTATCGCTCTACAGGTGCGATGTACTATTTTTACAGATGTGTGTCAAAAGAACACACATGTTTACTCGTTTTACTAATTAGTTATTTTACAAAAGTTTTTAGGTGAAATTTTAAAAACGTTTGACAAAAGCTCTCACAGTTTTATTGGCTACTGATTCATTTAATTTTGTGTAAATATGAGATGCGCACTTCATATCTAATGTACTAAATTGTTCATATCGCCTAATTGTTTACTTTGAAATAGTTACGCTTAATTTATTTTCTTTTTGCTTGTTTGTACAGAATCCTTTATTTATTTTTATGTGTTAATAGTTAATCGTCGGTGATGTACTTTATCTTTTTGTTTCTTTTTGGTATGTAAGCGAATTCCCCTACTCTCAGCGTTTGATAGTTAGCCTGGTATTTACCTTTCTTCCGGCTACGTCTAGGTACGTAGCAATATGTAGTATATTTCGAGTTACTTTTTTTATAATTAATAAAATTTATCTCTAACTGTGACAGCCACTGGTTCTCAGATATTATATTTTAGTAGATACAAATAAATAAAATCTTTGCAGTCATGTAGACGAGTATGGTTTTGAACGGCCTGAAAATTTTGATTACAAAATGTATGAAAACTTTATGGCACAGTATATTCGTATTCTTGCAAATAGATCAAAAAGGTGGGAAGAGCAGTATCCTACTGATAATTATAGAATAAGCAATGTTCTAAAGCGATTCGTTCGGAAGGGTATTCCTAGTAATAGAAGAGAGACGGCATGGCTAGAAATTTCAGGTGCACGTAGATATAAACAAGAAGCGACGGTACCATATAGCATATTGAAAAAGAATATAGAAGAGTCTTCTATAACCGAAATTATACAAATTGACGTTCCTAGAACATTTCCTGATAATATCTACTTTGCAGAAGAGGGTGTATTACCAATACAGCTATTTAATGTACTAGCTACATTTGCACAGTACAATCAGGAAGTTGGATATTGCCAGGGATTAAATTATATTGCGGGTTTGTTGCTTCTTGTAACAAAAAGTGAGGAATCTTCATTCTGGTTATTACATACACTAATTAATAACATTCTTCCAATGTACTATGTAAAAAATATGTCCGGCCTACTTATCGATTTTGAAGTATTGGATGAACTTGTACAGAAGTATGAAATTCAAGTGTATAGACACATTAAGGAAATTGGTATGCCTTGGGCAGTTGTAACTACTAAATGGTTTATTTGTTTGTATGCCGAAGTATTACCAACAGAGACAGTTTTAAGGATCTGGGATTGCATTTTTTATGAAGGATCAAAAATTATTTTTAGAGTAGCTCTAGCTTTAATTAAAATACATAAGAATGAGATACTGCAAACCAAAGACTTGGCTGAACTTGTTACCTGTTTTAGACAAATGCGAAATAGTTATGGAGTAATCAATTGCCATCAATTTATTAATGTATGTATAAAGTAGTATTAGATAACAATTATTTTTGTTTTATAGGATATGGTGAAGGCGCCGACGTCTTTCTCCAATAAAACATTGGAGAAATTGCGTATGAAGCATTCCCAAAGTATTTTAAAATGAAAACGTTTGACTGATGGTGGCAGCTTTATTACTTGGTCGTTTTGAATTCACATGTTCTGTTGTAAGTCGCACACATAGATATATACTAGTCAATAATTTAGCTTTATGGAATATGATGATTGTTTGACAAGACTAATATAATTTTTAGGTGTAGTAAAAACTTTATACGTGTATAGGATGTAAGTTTTTTATATTGTTATGAAGTACAAGTTTCAATATTGCATATACTGTTAATGTATTATATATATTATTATATTCTATATCAAGTGCTTATCGGTATAATTTCTGAATCATTTCTTCAGTAGAGAATGCATGCAACCTTGACCATGATTTAGGGAAAGATATAAGCCTTCTGTACAAGATTTAGTTTAATTATTTGATATCATATTTTGTTTTCGACCTGTCACCGATGACTTTAACTCTTTACTCTGGTCCTGGATTTTTACAGCATTTTTCAGTAAAGATTTGCTATCTCTCGTGTTGAATTTAATAAACTTGTTACGAATATTTGAATCGTTAAATGATTAAAATTGGAATTGCCCAAAAGAGTTGGGAATCCTGTAACAAAATAAAGATGCACCAGCCAACTACAGTTGTGCGGGAATAGGTCATTATAGAAATAAATAGAAGACAATAAACAAAATTGAGTAAGAATCAAAACTTTACTTAGGTGCAATCTCAAGCTACGTTATTAGTAGCACTTATCCTATTAGGCTTGCAATCGGGCAAGTTTATGGGTGCCAACTTCGTCTAGTAAGATTTCCGCTGGATGACGAGTAACCCAGGGAATTTTCATTGCTGTGCCCTGGTGAATGGGAGTTCTTACAAAATATTACTCCATCTGTAAACAAATTAAACAACACTTTCCATTTACTGTGTTGCCTATATCTATTTTAATACACTATTATTCCATTATTCCTGCAAACAGGTATACATAGAAATTTTTAAAGGTACATCAGTGACAGAACAATGTTCCTGTTAACAAATACAGAATTGTAAAATTTCTAAACAGTTCATGTTCAGTTGATTATAACCTTAACGACTCAATGCTAATATCCACGTAAAACCGTCAATGTCCAGATTTTATACATCTAGTAATTTAATCTATACTGTAACTAGAAGTGGGCGTTGTATCAGTTCATGTTCAATTGAATATTGCCTTAATGATTCAATGTTAATAATTTACAAGTGGTCTCGAGTATTCAAGTAAAACTGTCAATGTCCAGATTTTATCATCTAATAATTTACTCTATACTGCAACTAAAAGTGGGCGTTGTATAAGCTTATCAAAATATTTTCTAACATGCATAAATGCCACACAAAAAATACAAATAACATAACCTAATTAGCTATGACTTACAATACATCTTCAGGTGTTCAAAGGAATTCCATAGGGCGAGGTGTTACGGTATACATTGCGCACAAGGAAAAGAGCAATGTAAGCAACAAAATTAGTCCGCACCAATTACCACAATAAAACAAAAGGGTAAAGGCTGTTATATTACGAATAATTATTGTAGAAAATATTCATATTGATTGGTTCGTGGTAATTTCCTTTCTAATGTTAAGCTTTCTTGAAAATGACATGCTTTTATCATAGTTTATTCAACAAAATATTAAGTTTACCCTGTTGTGGTTTACATTAATTTATGAATCTGAGCTCATATATATATATATATATATATATATATATTGCTGTGAAACCACCAAAATCCGGGTACTCCGCTTTTCGAATCGAGCCTCACGAATTGGGCGTCAAGAATGCTGTGAAACCTACAAAAAGCTATTAACTTAACTGGTCCGTTGACTTTCTTCTGTTCATCGCCTCGGCTGCTCCCCTAGATAAACCTTCATCCTCATTCATAAAAAAAACAAACACATTCCTACCACAAACATCAACGTTAACTCTATTTACATCAATATTCACAATACATTAAAATTTCAAAATTAAAAATTCAGCATAAATTTCAGTATCAGAAAATTTCAAGATTTAAGTTTGTTATCATTTTAATGTGCATCCAAAATTAAAGTCCTTGTAGGATGCCTACTAATTAATATAACAATATATGCAGACCTGAGTCTGAGTACAAAGGGAGCATCTACCACCCCTTTACGTTAATTAACCAGGTTCGTCTAATTGAGCTCAAAGACATACCCAAATTTTCATCATAATTCAGAACATAAATACTAAATACTCCTTTCGACTTAAACAAGAAAATTTCACCTTAAAATTAAAAATTTGTTGTTAGTACAACTTCATTACTGTCCATTTTAAGTAAATAAATTATAAAGTTATTCAACACACACGAAAACATCAAAGTTCAAACAAAATAGTATAATTTACCTGAAGGTTACTGCACTCGTAGCTTCAATGTACATCGTCCCTTTAGTTAATCACACCATTCCAACTGGGTTATATTTACGGCTTCTGATTCTCAACGCTTTTAAAATTTTCTCCACCACCATTCATCTAAAGTTGTTTCAGGGCTTTTCCGAACTCATCTGTGTATATCTGACCCTTGTTTTGTGGATCCAGACACGTTTATGAACCATTTAATTATTAACACCCCTGAAAAATAGCAAAGAAATTCATGCTTCTTTCACCAATATACACCAAAACTTTTGTGTATTCTTTTGTCGTTGCAAATTTTGACTAATTAGTACAGTGATACTAACTTTATTACCTTGTATCTTCTTTTCTAAGTGCACTAAAGTACATTCATTGTAGCACGTAAAGAACAAACCGTTTTAAATCACCAAAATATACGAACAAACTGTTTAAATTATTCTATCAAACTCGGAAAACTAAAAAGCACTGTTTAAAGCATTGAATCAAGTCGAAAATCTAAGAGCGCTTGTTCATATTAACCTGGGTATATATAGCGGTTAGCCTGTCTGTCGGTCTGTTCCCCAAAACGGACAATTCTTCAGAATTTCGCATGCTAGGTTCCCATTCCGCAGCCCGGCATGCGATTTTTATGAAATTTGCACTAGCACCAGTTAAATCTCAGAAATTTCGACACGGCTCGCAACGTCTGAAATAACTAATTAATTTTTATACAGAAATGTTATTTTTACCTCTCAAGTTTGCCTCTTATTTTCAACCAATCGCAACCCCGTGACGTTGCTCCACTCACGCCTTTTACTATGTGTGTCTCGGTCTTGCGCATATTATCTGTCTCTATCTACCCTGTTCTTATTGGTGCAAATTGATATTCTTTATTATCGATTATTTCAGTCCATGTGGACTGTGAAATAACCCACCTTTAGCATTTCCCGTACCTATTAAGCTACGGTTTCTCCAAGATTCTCTGTAACCATTAATTATCTGCAAAATTTACGCAGAATGAGCTTTTTTAAAAATACACAGGTGTTCAAACATAATACTTCTAAATAACACTTCTACGATTTGCATTTTATGGGGTTTTTACAAGTTTTTATAGATATTATATGTTACTAATGGTTCAATTAACTCCAATTAAAATAATACCCTTTAATTTTTAGTGACTCCTAATCAAATATTAATTATTATCTGTACATTTTGTTTAATACCGGTTACTTAAAATTGAGTTAATTAATATAAATTTTGCACGTAATTTTCTATTTGTTTCTTTACTAGGAATAATTAAATTACACGCAGAGCTTTTAATACTGCTTCCTTTTTTTATAGCAAGCGTCTTGTACATAATTTAACTCCTTATTTTTAATGAAACGAATGAATTTTTATGCTTCACGGTTTTTAATAACGCGTACCTTTTCCCAAAGCTTCTACACGGTGATTAAAATTATTTGATGTGATTATTTAATTTTCTACCCTGGTCTAAATATGAGTAATATATATATATATATATATATATATATATATATATATTATAGTGGTTTTAAAAGATCAAAAATAAATATAAAAGAAACAATTTCAAAACACCCTGTATAAAGGAACAACCAGAAATTACGTGCGAAATTTATATTAGTTAATTCATTTTTAAGTATCAAGTATTAATGAAATTTAAGTAGGTTTGCAAAGAAATTAAATGGTAGAAGCCAATGCCATTAATTTATTAATTAATTTGAATTTAATTGAACGGTTATTGATGTATAATTTGCATAAAAGCGTGTAAAAACCCAATGATACCAAGATGAAACGCGTTGCTATCTGACAAATATATCAGTGGGGTAGAAATACGTCGAACTCTAAATCGTGGAAATGTATTTAAAACGCTCGTTACAATTGAACACCTGCGTGGTTTGGAAATGTCAAGTTCTAATTATTTTGTGTAAATAAACATGAAGATTCTGCGTATTTTGCAAACGGTCGCATGCGTTCGTAGTAAAAATTAACGAGGGTTTATTTAAATCACGTAGGAAGTCCACGTGGGTTTAAATAGCATATAGACTGGAATATTGATTTTCTACCACTCAAACCAGGTTAGAAGGAGACGTACAAAACGTATAAGCTCGAGACCACAATAGTATAGGAGGGATTTGTGAAACGTCATTAGAGCTACGATTGGTTGATATGTTTAGTTTGACTTGATATAGACACGGGGATAGAGTAGCGTAATTTTCTTGAAATATTATAATAAAGTACTGAAATTTGCGGATTTGAAAATGGGGTTGAGTGCAAAATTGTGAGAATGTGTTGTGAGCAGGGAATTTCGGATAACTGTGGCCAGGAGAGGTTACATTGAAAAGATATAAATAGTTTAGGAGAATATTATGAAAGCCCTTATTATTTCGATCGTCCCAAAAGCACGTATGAAAGTCAACATGAGTTGTAAGTATTATAAAAGCATTTAAATTGTATTGCATAGTGGTAGCCTCTTAAATTAAAAACGCGGTTTGTGTGCCGAGATTAAAATTTTTTTATTGAGGTATCACCTATAAATTTTATCAACTCGTGTCGAGACATTAAGTAACGTAGATTACTGTGAAAGAAGTGTTATTGAAATGAAGTTTGGAATTTGGTTATACCGAGAAGGCGGCCTTGGCAGATCAAGTTGAATGGAGTTCGTCTAGTAATAGCGAGAAACGACCTGCAGACCAGATAGAAAAATACATGGCATCATCTACAAGAGCGGAGATCTTCCACAATTTCCAGGTAACGATTTAAAATTGTGATTCCTATCAACTGTAAATGTTGGGGTGGAGTATGAGAGTGTTTTTCAAGGTAGTGTGAATTATTTACGTATTGAACAGAATATGTGTAAATAACTTTATTACGGTATTCAACTAGAAATTTGAAGGTGTATAGAAAGCTTTTAAACGTTCCTTCAGAACGGTAAATTTCTGTGAAGAGTACATGGCTTTGTTTTTTTTTTATTTTAAGAGTATGCAAAGTAGAAGGGCATACATTATGCAGAATTAGTTGGGTTATTATGAGCTCACCATACCCCACAGTTTACTTAGATTATTAAAATAAATAAATAAATTATAAAGAAGGAATTTTAGGGAAGGTATTATTCAAGGTCCATTTACTCCGAGTACATTTTATGTGTTAGATGATTTAAAAAGGTAAATACAGGACATTACAAAATGAGAGTTACTGAAGTGTAACATGAACAATAAAATATGGACAGTGTTGAATTGCATTTGTAAATAGGAATAAATAAAAGATTGTATGTTGGTTGTATTTTGTGGTTTTATTGGGAGTGTGCGTGAATGATAGAATATGAGTGAATATAGATATCCTAAAGGAGGTCCAAATGAACTAGCCGGAAGCAGTTGAAGAAGGCCGTTCAACCAAGGAAGAGAGGAAAACGGGTAAGGACATTTTTTTTTGTATTATTTACTTTTTGAATTTTCGAGTTTTGAAACTTTTATAAAATTTTCGAATAAATTTATGGTTGGTAAGGATTTACCCGAGTTCCACGGCAATCTTATGACGGTCCTACGTTGGGGCTCGAATGTTTTTGAGAGAGTACTAAATTAGAGCGGAGTTCCACGGCAATATATATATATATATATATATATATATATATATATATATATATATATATACAAGTTTCTAATTTCGTGTTTTGAATTATTGTATGATGCGTGTATTCATTCGGTGTTTTACATTGTATTAATTTATGGACGCTTTCTCTCAGCGGTTTTTATTGCTGCAAGGTATATTCTATTATAACTCATGCATTATCTTCACATTGTATTAACTTGTATTAATTTATTTTAAGACAAACCAAATTTCTTTATTGCTTTCGTTATACTATCTGCCTTAATTGAAATTATATTTTCTAAAACCAAACGAACTGATATGTAATGTAGAATTATTATTAGATATATGTGAAATCTACTGTACAGTGTGAATCAATAATAATTTTGTTTAATCTTTGATTAATTTTTCTCTCTTTCATTTGATTTTATTTGCCATTACACCCAAACGTTACAGACTTAGGTGAAAATAACAAATGACCTATAACCCACTATAGCATTAGGGGACGTTTTAAGAAAGTACTACACCTAATCTTACTGGGGATCTTGGTCGACAGAAGCTAACACACTTCTAGCTTGATGGTGACGTAATTTTGTCTGGAAATGAGTAGTTCAAGCTTGGTGAACGAAAATTCAATTAGTTGGTTATTTTACAAAGGCAAAACCACAAATATCTTGAATTATAAGGGAACCATAGTGTATTAGTATATACAAAACATTTCCCACAGATAGATAGATATTTATTTGTACCCATCTTTATGATAATAGTATATATAATTATTAGTGCACAAATGTATAAAGTAAAAAAAAAACTATAAAATTCTACACATAGGTTGTCCTTAATTCTAAATTTGCGTTGTCCTCACACATATACACAGACATACTACAAGCACATTCACACATATATACCCATCTATATACACACCAATAATACCTGGGTTACCTAGTCATCTAGTACCTAATAAATCTTTAATTCTTGAATATAAATTATAGAATGAAATGAAATGATGCCTACAACTATAGATAGTCACAAATTGTTAATTTTTAAAAACCTGTCTTCTAGAAACTTGTAACTATTTTATAAATGTTGATGTGTGATTCGTTTATTTTTATTAAAGTGAGGCCAAACACCATCTAATTTATTTGTACTGTTTTGGGCAAAACAGCAAAGATAAAATACTAACAGCGAAGTCGCTGTACAAGATTTGATTGGAGGTGGGTTAAGGTAAGAACCGAACCACCTAAATTTCTTTCGGAAGTTTAACCATAGATGTTGTTTTATCCATACTGACTGTAAGTACTTCTGGAGACTTCCGAACCAACTCTGAACTCTACTCTCTAAATTATACACAAATCATAGTGTATTAATATTTGCAAAATGTAACTCATACGCCCCCTATGCTCGAATGTAAGCAACTAACTATCGGTACTTTTACAAGTCTCCGGCATAATAGCATAGATGAAATTGCCATACAACATTTTAAAAACTTAGTCAAAAGACAAGATGAAAAATAAACGAATGGCCGATTACCTACTTAACATTGGTGGACCTAGTTGGTTACATTCAAGTATGGGGAGCATGAGTTACATTTTGCATATATTAATACACCATCATCTGTGTATAATTTCAAGATCTTTGTTGGTTGTTTTGCAGAGAGAAATGGTCTAATCTGAGGAATTGCAATAACAGCGAAACCGGTCTTTGGAATTCTCTCTTTACAAAATAACCAACTATTTATGTTAATTTTCGTTCACTATGTTCGAATTACTTTCCTAATGTCAGGCAAAATTATTCATTATTAAGGTGCTAGAAACGTATTAGTTTCAGTAGGCTAACATCCTCAATTAGCATTGGGTGTAGTTCCTTCTTAGAAAGTCCGCCAATGTTAAGTAGGTAATCAGTCGTTTGTTTATTTATTTATCTTTCAGATCGTCATTTGCATCTGAGCAAGAAATATGTGCTTATAGCAATAAATATGAGTGTTCGTAATATTGTATAAGAACTTAAACTCATCAATATGCACTATTTGTTTTTCATATTCTAGTAGGTTTACTAGAGTTGTTGAGTATATACTTTTGTACGTCAAATGTTATCATAAGATTACTTTCTTAATAATTTGTTACGTCAATGAATTAATAAAAAGTGAGTTCATATGGAAAAATTATTAAAAAAATATAAAAATTTGAAATAAAAATAATAAAGGAATAAAAATAATAAATAAAAAGGCTGAGATCCGAAAGGCTACATTACACTAACCACCTACCCTGAAAGGTTTTTTCTGCCAAAATTAAGGGGTTCCAAACCGTCAAATAGGTACACCAATCGCTTTGATATTATTTCTACATGGAAGACGGTTATTCCACATATATGTACCTTGCTTCGGTATTCCAAACGTTGCCGTGTTATAAGTTACTTTTGCGTCACTCTGGCCAGGTATTCTTAAAAAATCCTAAAAAAACCTTAAATATAATCCATCAACAATTAACCACTCTGCATTTTTCCAGTTTTCAATATTAAATTACATGATATTTATAAATCCCAATTATTGGAAGTCCTTTAATAACAATATAGAAAACAGTTAAATATCAACTTCCCTTTTCTCCTTTTATTGTCCATTCCAAACTACTAAATTTTTATACTTTAACTTATACTCAATTTCACCAATACAACTTTCATTCTAAAACAATATAATCAATTCCTGAATCGCTAATTAGTCCAACCAAATAATTATTTTCAGTCCATAAATGCATAATTCTAAACAAACGCTCATTCTATTTGCCGTTTATTTCAGGCAACACTAGCATTTTCCATTTTTTCGTCCTGTAAACAACAGCTATATTGATACATCATAACCCAGAACCTTAAATTAATGGCGAGGTGAACTATCCAATTCCACCAACAGGTGCATTGAAAATACTTTGCTTGTGTAAGCATGAGTTCAAAATCATATGCTGCGTTTATTGTCTCTATGAGAACATTCATCTTCATTTTTTCCTTGCAACTGTGTTTCGTTCACTTTCAACTTTCTCCCCATATCTATATCACGGTTTACCACTGTATTACACGCTCGAATGATTACATTTTGACCTGTTCTAGTTACCGACTTGCAAATAATTAATTCCAATTCGTTCCCATTGGGTTTTAATATCGTTAATTTCTCCAACTATTATTCTTGTAAATTACGGTCAGCATCCAGTAATACAATCTATAATTTCAATCTACGCTTAATACCGAGGTTACTATTCTGTTACTTTGTATGTAATGTGCATTATATGGTAATATTTAAATGTCCTTGGTGATCGAGACACGATATCTGTCTAATGTTAATTATCTTGTTCATGGAGAAATGCATACACAGTGTTTTTGTCATATCAAGATCTGTTTGCATTTGGAGTTAATTAAGTTATCGTCCTGAACCATTACGTTACACTGTATTTAAAAGAACCAATAGTATACCTTTATCTGAATTATTTTTATAGAAACAAAATTTGAAATATGATTAACCCATTTGCGCCTGAATTTTCGTTGTTTTGAATTCAGTATTTTTATTGATATTTTTAGAAATGACTAACTAACAAAAAAATAAGAAAGAAATATTCCAACTTTACCCGTTTTTGAGATAAGAGCCATTGTCGTATGGTCATCTGGACTACTGCTAAATTGATAATTTAGTTGGTTGTTATTGAAATGTTGAAATAAAACTACCTTTATAAGTCGCATATATTCTAAATTTTCAAATGGAAACATTAGCAAAATAAGTAATAAGAATAAAAATCATGCAATATAACACATTAACGGTAATGAAAAGGTATAAAGCAATCAACACATAAAGCCACATTGAATATACAACACATTGCCCTTACAACTGATTAACTGGTTTTTAAAGTGTACTTTCTTTTTTACTTTTTATCTGTATGCTGTACGAAGCGATCAACTCTATCAAATCGAATATCGACAGATGATGCTGGAGATGCCGATAGTCTTCCAGCTTCTTTAGAAAAGACACCATGTTTTGCTAAACATGTTTGGTTTTTTTTTTTAAATTTAACTAGCCTGCATTGGAAGTCCCTTACATAAATCAACCTACCCACACTAAAAAGTTAATTAATTGTAAATTCCACCCTTGGCAGAGCACTAAGAAGAGGTATGATAAGTGTATCCAATGGCAACTCAGTACGCTAATGTGTTAATTAAGAATAATTATTTATGAAATCTTTTATACAATGCGCGCCCATATATTTTGTCCTTAAAATTCAATTTTCTTTCTCCCTCTAATTTATAGCGAGCGTTACGCAACACGTTACAAGTGTAAAAAAATTACGGACAAACTAGCTTTCAATTGAACAAAGAAAAACCCAAGATGCAGTGCCATCATAGTTCGCAAACATGGAAAAATCTTACAAAAAGCATATTTTACATATGAAAATTAGTTGTTCGGAATAAATTACGAGAACAAAAGACAAACGTAATCCCAAAAATCTTGTAAATTCCTTGGAATTTTCAACATCCTTGGCACCACTACCTTTAACATCCGAGGGTATAGTGCACAGTGACAAAATATGGAATACGACAGTGATAGCTTAGAGAGCAAATTTGATATGGCAAAGAGTTAAAACCATTTCGTTATTTCCAAAGTGCTAAACCAAAATTATCATCATTAAACTATAACATGCTTGAAGAAATAAAATGGCAGCATGATAAAAATCACAAAGAGATGTCTCGGTATTCTGTGCAGTCAAGAAAGAAAAGTAAATCAAGCAAAGAAAATCGCTCACACCGAACACTGCAAAAAAGGGCATGCTAGGTAAGTCGTAGAGTGGGTTGAATCACACAGAAAGAAAAAAGAAACATCAAGAGAGAAAATTTATTTACAAAACCTTAATGAATCAACATGTTATAAAAGGAAAATCAACTCACAGAAAACAACATTTATCCAACAAATATTTACAAATTGCCATACCACTTTATATGGCAGTCAAACATCCCAATACTTTAATATTGATCCTCCAAATTTAGAACAATATTTAGGGATATGCGTAAAAATATGTTTTGTAAAATTAGTTTTAGAATGCAATGAGTAATAAAATGGTGTTAATTTTTATTTACTGTAATAAATGCATGGTGTCTGAATGAACATGCAGACCCTATCCCGTTTTCTATAATTTCATTAGTTGCAGCACAACGATGCGTAGAAAAGGATGAATAAACATTTATTATTTATTTAATGAATTTTTCAGATATGACAAAAAAATTGAAAACTGCTCTTTAACTTTTATATGTAAGCTTAAAACTAGGATGTAAGATTATACAGTACTTTGCAAAAGTAACAGATAAATTCGATAAAATTTAAATAAAAAATTATCATAAAATTGCCAAGACATATCAATCACTTGATGTTACTTTTTTTGTCGACTATATTTGAGAAAGTTATGACATCATCCCTATTTTTTTAAATGGCAACCCTCATTTTTTCTTATGAATATGGAAAGATTACTTTTTTCTATTCACAGTGAGGTAAATATGAATATGGGATTCATATGTAAAATTTCGAGAAAATCGTTTTTATATTGTTTTTCACTCAAACATTCAAAACACAATATACACAAAAACACATTTCCATTTTGCAAGTCGGGAAAACAGGTTCATGTTTTTAACCGAGCCTTTCTGGTTAAAAAGACCAGTTTTGGCAGAAAATGTCATGTCAGTCAGTTGTGTTGATTTTTCGTGAAAGTTATTATTTATATTATAAATTTTATTTTCTCGAAATTTTCCTATGTATCCCATATTCATATTTAAATCACTGTAAGTAGAATAGTCTTTTCAAATTCATAACAAAATAGTAGTTGCCATTTACAAAACTATCGATGCCAACAAAAAATTAAAATAACATCAACAAATAACACTCTTTGGCAGTTTTTCATAATTTTTTGGTTTAGATTTTATCGAATTTATCCGCTACTTATGCAAAGCACTTTATAATATACAATACAATCTAAAATTATAAATCTATCAATCCGTGTATTTTTTTAATCTATTCCGTAAGTTCTGTATTAGTTTCTGCTGCCATTAAATTATTTTCGAAGATTGATTCCTTTCAAATAACTCCTGCTGTATTCTTCCTTTTTCCATGTCAAGCTTCTCCCTTCTTTCAAGCATTTGAAATTCATCACGGCGTTCTTCCAGTTGCAACCTTCTTTCATCTAGATTTAGCCGCTTTTCCTCTAACTCTAGTTGTTTGCGCTTCAGGATATTTTCGTCATTTGCTTTATTCTGCCAATACGCAAGAGCATTACTTCACACCATTCCACTTGCGTTGTAGGGTTTTTTGCAGATTCTAAAATCACATTTATTATGCAGCTTTCTGTATTGATATTTTAGCACTATGCTGGGTAACCTAAAATATAAACACAATATCACTAACTTTAACTTAGAATTTTTTCGGCTGTCCAATCTTTGTCAAGTGGCTGTTGATGAAAATCATTTGCTATTCCTTCAATATGTTGTGTTGCCGGTTTAAATGTATCATCCATGACATGTGCAAAAGGATCATTTTCTGCTTCATGTGTTTCATAGTCAGCAACATTTAACGGTGATGTGAAATTTTCGGATACTGCATATGTAAAGAAATAGATTGTTATATTAATTCCAAATCAAAGTATAAACATAATTTAAATTATGTGACAAAAACTATAATATAACATTATACAACCGATATCTAATAACTAACTCGTTTGAATATTAACCTAAACCATGTACGTACGTCACTCTGCAATTAAGCGGCTGTGAATTTATTTGTCCAGAGACCGCTGCAACTTATCGGAATAACTATCGTAGTCAACGAGTTCTGTTGGAATACCAGTCAAACTGCTGCAACTTTGTTGATTTTTAATCAGTTGAAGAGAACATTGATCCCGAGCTTTCTTGCCAACAGTAGCAATCTGTTTTTATTTAGAACTAGGTTTTCTGCTTTTGTCAAACTTTGGGACATTATTGCGATGGTCATTTTTACATAAATCGCTCATTTCCTGAAGTAGGTGTCTCGCTCAGAATATACTTCAATCCCTGATCTAAAATGTAAATGATGAAACAAAGAAAATCATAAATACTTAGCTTAGTATTTCTGGTTATTTGAATCATTCTGTATCCATACTTCTAGAATTAAATACAGGCAGGTTTACAGGGTTCGGATATTATATTTTTTCTCAGATACTTCGTATATATTTTGTTGAATAGCCTCCCACTCTTCAACTTCCTCTAAGGGATTTTGGTTGACAAATTCTCTTAAAAGAGCCAAATCGTCATCTGCCGTAAATCTCAGCCTTCTCGGCATTTTACTTGCATTATTTGCTTCACACATATTTAATGAAAACAAGAAGGATCGCAAACTAATCGCTTTAATTGACAGAGTAAACAAATGATTTGCGGAAGTCTTTTATAAACGCTATTTCACTCAGCGCCTGGCATAAAGCATTCGTAAATAACGTCAGGCGGTAACGTTAATAAGGCTGCCTGCATTAACAATCAAATCGCGCATGGATCTGTCAAAATAGCATTGCCGTAAATACCGCTTGACGTTATTCGAGTACCCATATTTCCCTATTATCAAACGAAAATAAACTTTTATCATAATTATATTTTTTTAAATAAATAATTAACTTTATACAATGTTCTATTGACTGGGATTCACAGTTGACCTTGCGTTATGCCATGTATGGCTGCACGCTCTATCTCAAAAACGATTAATCGTATAAAAATGTTTTAAACACACATTGTAGTGAATTTCATGCTCTATACTTTTATAATATATGCCAATAACATTTAATGCATAGGAAGCGATATATTTTCAAAAAACTGATTTTTATGACCTTTGATCTTTTATATCTTAAGACGCGGACACAGGATTATATGAGACTTTTGACACATCAGTTAAAAAGCCAAAACAAAGGTTTATACAAATTTTCAGCTTATTAGCTCTCACTCCAAGCTTAACCACTTTTTTGGTTTATTTGACAGAATCGTACAGTATATAGAGACATGTTGTAAAAGTTTGAGTGTTAAATAAATAACTAAAAAGTTAAATGTGGTTGTCAGCAAAAAAATCTTTTATGGTAAATATTAAATGACAGCTACAGATAAACTATCACAGGAAAAATAGTTCATTCATTTTTATATAAGGTGAATTTCGGAGGACCACAGCCCTGATAATAGACCATATGCCATATAATTAACAGATCAAACGAACTACCTAATGTGAAGTTCGATCTGGAGTATATTAGGCCTCGTTGAAGTAAATAAGAACAGATGTAGTATCCCTGTTTAGGTGCTAGTTTCACACAATTTCAAAGCAAAACAAGAGATCGCTACCATACGCTCCCACCCCGCTATAACTAAGATCCATCAGGACAAACTTCAGTCTCCTTTAAAGCTGTATTATTTCAGAATTGTGCAATGGTAAGGGTTCAGGAACTGGGAAGGTTGGGACTTATTTACTTCAACTAGACCTAATATAATCCAGATCAAACTTCACTTTAGGTAAGTTCGTTTGATCTGTTAATTATTATTTGGCCTCGTTTCGTAAATAAGAACAGATGTAGCTTTTTAAAGTAAATTGCAACAATTTTGAAATTGATGAAGTATATACGTATATTCGTAGAATACAAATGAAAGATATATACATATAATGAAGCGCAAACGAACAGTTACAGGGAAATATTTATTGTGTTCTAAGCTACACTAATATAAAAATTTCCTAAGTGCTTAACTTAAAACTAGGTTTGCAAATTTATCCGCATGTATAACTGGTCTTATAAAATCGAGCAAAAGTGCTGGACTTGTCAGTCCAGCCTGCTGTAGTGTGAATCGTGTTGTAAGACACACCCTTTCTAGCGGCAGCCGAGGTTGAAGCATGTCCTGTGCTGTGAGCACTGAAAAGATTGGTATTCAATCCACTCTTCTTCAAGATATTTTTCAACCACTTGCTTAACGTCTGAGAGGTTACATTATGAAAGGGTTTGTGAACAGTAATGAAAAGACAATCAGAAAATCCTCTCAATTCCTTCGTACTATTTAGATAGACTAATAGAATTCTTGCAGGGCAAATCCTCAGATCTGAGTTAAAAAATGGTAAAATTAGAGAAGACTTCAACCTATTTGGAATCTTAATCTCAATTCTATCTTGAAATTGGACTATGTTGGATATTTTTATATTAGCTATAGTTTGTACCCTTTGTCCTGTAGCTAAGGCTAATAGAATAGCTAATTTATATGTTAAGTTTTCCAACGAGAGATTGAGAATGTTCATAGTCTTTACATATTTTAGAACAATATCAGGATCCCACGTTTGATTACCATGAACACCCTTAAAAAATCTTTTAATTCTGAAATCTGAGTTTAACAATAAACCCAAAATTTGTGATAGGGCAGCTGTATAAGAACTAAAGGAGGCCCCATTCTTAAATTGAATAGTTAGAAATTTTAGTATTTCTGAAATTGAAGCTGAAAATAATTCTAAGTTTTCGTTAGTTCTATAGGTCCACCACAACTTAAGACCACATTATACTGTCGCATAGTGGAGTTAGAAACAGAATCTAAGCAAATCTCTAATGAATCTTCTGAGACATTGGCAGCTGTCAATGCTTGTTTGATAAGATCCCTGCTGCCAGGGAAATTTTTTGCCATATTGGATGTGGGTTCCCTCTGAAAGAAAGTAAATTCTTATTAGCGGAAAAGATAATTGGTTCTCTTTCTAAAAGAGTACAGAACTGTGGATACCATGGCTGTGAGGTCCAAAGTGGGATCACTACAATATCCCTAGCAGTATCTTTAACGATTTTTTTTGGAGGACATGAAGAATTAGAGCAAATGGTGGAAATGCATAAAAAAAGCTCAAGATGAACGCGTCAGATGTAATGCTTGTAACGTGCATTTTTTTAGCTTATTTTACTGTTATTTGATGGTGTTCCTCATGTATATTTCGACATTTTAAGTTAAGTGTAAATAATGCTTTGCTTCAAATTCTAGTCTAATAAATGTAATAATAAAATAATATTTAAATGCGGGAAAAATATTAGTGTAGATAAGCGAACCACAAAGTGTTAATGCCTTGGAGTAGATAACAAACTCAGCACAGAATATGTGTATCAAATATTGGATATTTTGTAAGGTAAAAGTTAATTAAATTATAGAGTGCATCGTATTATAATGAGTAGATAACAAACTTAGCACACAATATGTGTATCAAATATTTGATATTTTGTAAGGTGAAAGTTAATTATAGAGTGCATCGTTCTCGCCTTGCCTTAAAGATAAATTTTGTTCCTTATGTGGTTATTAGCAAGTCTAGATAAGAGACGATAAGAAGTGTGATGGAAGGTTTCGAATAAACAGACGAGGAATTCGTGTTTTGTTCTTCTTTGATATAGTTGTAGTTTTTGTGCTTCGTTACTATAATTTAAATACGTGGAAAGACTTCTTCTTTTTGCGTTGACAAGGGTCGAGTTTTGCTCTTCGTTCTGAGATATATTAAGTACGTTAAAGATACTGGGTTCGTTCTGCGTTTAACTCGGGGTACTAAAGTGTTGTTACGGAACATGTTGACGGAGAGTATTTATTGCTTACGCGCGCCTACTAATTGTTTCTAGTTTGTTCCTCGTTCCTATAGCTTAATTACGTTAAAAGACTGTTTCTTGTTTTGCTTTAAGAGGTATATTAACTGTAGAAAGTGCAGTTCTTCGACGAGGCTTGATAAGCGAACGTGTTAGGTCGATGCACGCGTGTTTTAAGGGACATGTTTACGGACTTACTTTAGTAATACACGTGTCTTTTTTTGTCTTCTGATATTTAAACGGTGTGTGCGATCTGGTTTCGCGGTTCCTTTTTTTTTTATTTTATCAGAGTAGTGCATCCTTTGGGTTATCGAAATACAGTGCTACTGTAGGTTCTGAAGTTTCCAACAACCAAGAATCTAAAATAGATCAGTGCCTGCGCAACTTTTGTTGTTTGCGAAATATAACTGATTGCCGGTTTACAAAAGTAGTGGTTGAAGTTTCTCGCTGCTTTTTGGTTGTGTATGAAAACAATATATATGGTTCCTTCGCGTGATGATGCCCGCTGCTAACCCCAGTGAAATAAGTAGGTGTGATTGGGGTAATTTGTGAGAAGTTCCATCAACCCCCTCACAGTCAAAGGTGAGGTGCTTCGTTAGTGGAGGACATCGTAGGATCTCACACTTCCGTTGCAAGGAGGCGTTGCTGAAGGACTTTCGTAAGTGAACTATTTCCTACTGATTGTTACGTTAAATATCTATCCGTTGCTGTACCATATCTTTGTGTTTCTGATACCTTTTGCAATAGACTATATCTTTGTGTTTCTGATACCTTTTACAAGAGACTTGCAGACTATTTTAAAAACAAAAAAAAAAGAAAGAAAAACAATCCATACTACTAAATTACTCATACCACTTGTGCTTACATATTTATTTTTTTTTAAATTTTATCTGATTTATGTTTAATTGGTGTGTGAGGAAACGTTTCTGCTACTCCCCAATATTATCTCACTTTGTACTAAAAAATTTTATATTGCTTTTACCGTTGTTATATTATAGAGATTATTCAAACAGTTCTTTTTTTTTATATTCTACAAAGTACCGAATAACTTAGACGTTTCATTGCTGCTATGCTTATTCTTTTTTTTCAGGTTTGCTTAACTAAATTTTTTATTGCAGGTATTATCTCTAACTCCTTACCGCCGTATACATCATAGGTCAGTCTGCTTTCTACAACCCCCACTCTCCGATTGAGCCGGGTCACTTTCTTTTTCTCTTTGACTTTCTTTTTGTTACGCACGGCTACGAGCCAACGTAACATAACTTTGGCGCCCGAACAACGCGCCTGCCACTAGATTTACGTAACATAATTTTTGGCGCCCAACGCGGTTGCCACGAAAAAAACGTAACATGCTTCATACATTCCCAAACCATGAAACAAATCGCTTGCACTTAGATTTGGATTTGGTAGCAAATAAATCTACATCTGGTTGTCCAAAGTCCAACACTATTTTTTGGAAAATGACATCGTTTATCTCCCATTCCGTTTCCCTAGATAGCATACAACGTGATTCTGCATCTGCTTCAACGTTATCTTTTGATGGAATATATGATGCAGATATAAAGATTCAACGGGCTTCACACCATTGCCAGATAGAACGTGATAAACTATCCAGTATTGGATATTGTACACTACCCATTTTATTGACATACACTAAAGCTGTTGTATTGTCTACCCAACATAAAATATTACAATTTACCAGGCTATCCGCAAAATGTTTTAAGACAAGAAAAACTGCTTTCAGTTCTACGAAATTAATATGATGTTCTTTGTCAGATATTGATCAAAACCCATGGCATCTCTGTCCATTGCAAAAAAGCACCCAAACCTGACCTGGATACATCTGAAAATATTTCAAGTGCATATGAATGAATCTTAATATCATTTTGTGTGCAATTCAAGTTTGCTTTCCACCAGTTAAAGTGTTGTTTAAGAGATGGGGGTAATTCATCTTGGCATTATAATGTCGTGAGGACTGTTTTAATGCTAAAAACTGTCGTTTGAAAAGTTTTGTATAAACCCAGCCATACCTGACAGCTGGACAGATGGAGGTTAGAATGCCCAAAAATCTTGCAAAATCCTATATTGAGCAGCTATCAATGTGTGACAACCTGTTTATGAGTTTTATGACTTTACCAGCTTTTTCCTTAGGTAAGGAAATCTGCATATCAATAGAGTTGTAAATGAACCCTAAATATTTTACTGAATGAGAGGAAATTAGGTTGCTCTTTTTGTAATTTATTATAAAGCCCAGTTTCTGTAGAGCCTGTGTTGTGCACCTTATATTTTCTATACACTTTTGGTACGATTCTCCGACTAGGAGGAAATCATCAAGGTATAGGACCGAAGTGTGCCCCCTGTTTTGGACGAGTACCTCAGGGCAGTAATGCCGTGGCTGCAATGATAGGTTAGGTTACTGTTAGAAATAGACATTATTATTAAAAAACACAAATCACTTAACATGCATATCAGAACAGTTGTTGGTAAAACTATTGCAGACTGTTCTGATATGTGTGTTAAGTGATTTGTGTTTTATGTTTTTTAATAATAATATCTATTTCTAACAGTAACCTAACCTGTCATTGCAGCCATGGCATTACTGCCGTGAGACGCTCGTTATTTTGGAGATATGACAGTAGAGGTTTAATAATTTTGTAAATACATAGGGTACACAAGCTATGCCGAAAGGCAAACAGTTGTATTGGTACAGATTATCGATGACTACCATCTGGTTTTTACACAACAAAAACTTGCGATGTCCGATGTTAACGCTTGCCAGGTATGTAAAAGATATAGTAGTCTGCCAGCGTATTTACTACTACTAACCTTATCTTCAATTAGGGTTGATGTCTCCGTCTGCCCAATTTTGATTTGCGAGCTTCTTAGTAAGGGATTTGACTCTTTGTTGTTCTGGCCCCTCTCCAATAGTTGGATTGATGTGCATTGTCCGTGTTGGGGCGCTGATAATGCGGCCTTTGTTGATAAGGAGCTGTCTCTATGTTTGATCCCACTTGGGCTCCTTTTGTCTGGACGAGAGAGACCTCTAAAGTTTAACAAGGAGGAAGTCGAGGGCTTTTTCAGAATTTTAGGCCTAACTAGCTGTTAAATATTGCGGTGAATTTCGAAGAGCTCTGTGGTAGAGAGAAGTGGGCTTGTATACAAAAAATAAGTGATAATTTAACAAACAACATATAATTAATGGTTTTAATTAGTTCAAGCGTTTACTTAAAGCACTCACCTGGTGTTTATGAAGCCGTGCCAACAAAAAAACGACGTAAACACAACGATAGAAGCTGTCCGTCATACGGGAAACAAAAAACTACTCTTCCTTTGGCGGGTGTAGCGAAGCACATTTAAGTCAATAGCGGTGGTTCTGAAGAAAAGCGGTTCATATAATTAATTTGTTCTACGTAGAACGTGTAAACAGCGATGCGGTCTGTTCGAACGACAAATCGATACTCTTTTGCTTCGTGGATTTTCCAGTTACTACACTGTTTACACATGCGGAATAACAAAGTCTTATCACTCGCGGCACTTGTTGGCGTGTGCATGAAGTAAACAGGAAATTTTACTCTATCAAATTTAAATATACCGAAGCGAATGTAAATAATCAACAAACTCAACGTAAAATAAAATTTAGCTTTAATTATTTACAATATAAACGGAACACTAGCTTTAATTCACAACTTGATTTTTGCAACTTCTTCGCTGCTTTTAAGCGATCTTCAAGAGCTTCTCCAAACAAAAGCGAGTCACTAGGGGCAGCACTTAGAGCGCCTCAGAGTTCCTTATTTAAATTTATAAGGATTAGTTCTTTACGTATAGTAGTCTCAGATCAAGAGTAATCACAAAGAATTTGTCCAATATCACTTAGAAGTTGTATTAATTGGAGATCTTTCCATTGTTCCTTTGACAATTGGACAGTAAGCGCCTGGCTTACAGCAGATATACACCCGAAAATTTACCCTAGACTTCCGGATTTAGCTGAGGCACATTTAAATGCGAAAAATTCTCAGGATTTACATACTTTTGTAAAAATTCCAGTTTTACTTCAGTAGTGAGACCCTGAACTAATATATCATGTCAGCGAGACGCAATTACCCTATGTACAGGTG
Organism: Platerodrilus igneus; assembly: GCA_036346225.1. Taxonomy (NCBI): domain Eukaryota; kingdom Metazoa; phylum Arthropoda; class Insecta; order Coleoptera; family Lycidae; genus Platerodrilus; species Platerodrilus igneus. Next base: position 8,637,425 of record JARFIW010000565.1, read on the forward strand.
GCCCTGCTTCGACTTCTGTGGTAGTTCAAAACCTAAATGTGTAAGATGCTTTCTTGTAATTCATCAGCTGGTTCTTCTTGCGGTAAGCTTGTATTTTCATTGTTTACTTCTATGAAATCTGAATCAAATAAAAAAAGGTCTTATTATTCCGATTTACAAAATTCAGAATTAGGTTGTCTTCACTAAACCAATTAGTGAATAAAATAATTTTCACTAAACAAATTGGTGAAGATAATTTAAAGCTAATGACTTTGTTAAAGTAATGTGTTATCAAAAACACAAAAGTTGTTACCAAATACAACTAATACCAATCGTACCAAAACGATCAAAGAAGTGAGGTTAGGTAGCATTCACTTGTTACACTCACCATTAATTACAGAGGTATTTGACTCGAAGGTATCTGGTATGAATAATTGAGTCGGTAAAGCATCTACATACTCTAGTAATTCTACGTCCGCAGGTTCACAATTGTAGTTGGCCCGATGACCTCGTGAATTGTTGTCCATATCATCTAATTGCCGCTGCATTTCTGCAACACGAAATTCGATCCATCGATTTTTTGTAGAAGAGCTACGACTCTTCCGTCGGCGTTTATTGTCTCTAGGCATAATTGTAATTAACAATTATGAAGCTATTACGACTGTGCGGGAGTGTAGCATGTGCTCAACATCGCACACAAAGACTGAAGCTTGTCTGGTTGGATCTTAGTTATAGTGGGAGTGGGAGCGTATGGCAGCAATCTTATGTTTTGCTTTAAAATTGTGTGAAACTAGCAGCTAAACAAGGATACTACATCTGTTCTTATTTACGAAACGAGGCAATATTATTACTTTTGATGCATCAATTAGAATGCCAAAACAAAGGTATATACAAATTTTCAGCTTATTACCTCTCATTCCGAACTTAACCACTGTTTTGGCTTATTTGACAGAATTATATAGTATACACATACATGTAAAAGTTTGAGTGTTAAATAAATGACTAAAAAGTTAAACACGCTTGTCAGCAAAAAATCCCTTATGGTAAATTTTAAATGACAGCTTCGGATAAACTATTACAGGAATAATAGTACGTTTGTTTTTACATAAGGCGAATTTCAGAGGACCACAGCCCTGATAATAGACCTTATGCCATATAATTATTATATCGGAAGTGGTGTTTTATGTACGAATTATGTTACTTCAATAACATTTCGAAATGCAGTTAATAGACTTTTATACTTCGATATATTTTTCAAAATGGACCAGGGTAAGCTCTTATAGCAAAATCAAGAACGCATGTATAAAGAGACTTTAAAATAGAAAAGATTTATTTACAATAACAATAATTTACAGCTACTACAGTTATATGTTCAAATACTTATGAGGATGAATGTTTTTCCATAAAATCTTTAGCTTCATTAATTTTGGAAGCAATATAAGGTGAACCACCTCTATCAGGATGATTGACTGCCATTACTTTCTTGAAGGCCTCCCTGATTTTAGCTTTATTTGCAGTTGGGCTAATTCCTACAACAATATAAGAACCATATGAAACTAAAAGCTAATTAAGACTGCTTTATTTTAATTTAAAATATGGTAATAAAGCTGACGAATACTTATTCGATATTAATTCAAATTGTGTAAGCTATAATAATTTATGTTTAACCTAGCTTTTTAGCCTACGCATAGCATGAATTGGTTATTGATTGAAATATCAGCATGATGAACAATGTAAATAATCAAATGGCAGAAACCTTCTTATAATCATTTTTAATTAACTCAGTGTTCTTGTCGAACATATATTTCCAATAAACCAGAGTGTTGGGAATTGTTTTAAAAAGTTCATAATATCCTGCAAATTTAGCATCTTCCGCAATTCGTTATGTTTAAGGTGTTAAATTGTTTTTCTTTTTAAAATTAATATTGCGCCAAATAATCCATTAAAACATTGTAAATGCTAAATTTTATATTCTGAAATCATTGTTAAAGTATAAGATTTGGCGCTTGGATTTGAGGTGGTATCAGTACAAGTCTAAACATTTACAAAAAATGAATATAGGAATAAGTAAACTTCTATCATTAATAATGATCCGAACAATAGATCACATAATATGAAAAATTCTTCTGCGTGTCACTGACGCAAAATCGGTATATTGAGAGTTATTCACGTTATACACCTCAAAGGATTATGGCTAAATTGCTTGATTTGAAAGAAGTTTGCATTTTGGATGGATTAGGGGTCTAGGGAGCTACATTTAAAATTATTTTCGTAATATACAGGGTGTCCAAGAAACACAAAACATATCAAAGTGATACAAGTTGCACCTTAAAGAAAAAGATAAAAAGTACTCACTTAAAAATGTGGAACGCTTCACGATTTTGCGGTCATCCTTGCGCAGGGGCCATGCTGATTTCCATGGATCTCATTTGGGCATGGGTTACGTTATGCCATCGTTGAAACCAGATTTAGCGTCTTACCACTTCTTTGTTCGTAGGTAGGACGAAGGGAAAACCAGATAAGAAACGATAAAGCCAGATAAAGAGGAAAACCTACATTCTGAAAGAGAAAAGACAACAAAAGATACAGGCAAACGTCACTGTTGGACGTCTCGTTGGCTAATAATGTCGTGTCACACACCGCGCACTTGTGCTATCACTCCGCGTCTGCGCATTCCTTTTGCACAAACGCAATTGTCCGAAATGACGGAAATGCACAAGTCTATCTGAAATAGTAGCGCGAATTTACTCACAAATATAAACTTAAACTAAGTATGATACATAGCCGATTTTCGGCGTGTAACAAAAGTTGTATTTTTTTTTAATGGAACATCCTGTATATTATGTTATAGTCAGTTTCTACTGTCAAAATAAAAGCAAGTTTCGTTAGGTTTCCGAAGCCTAAACCCTATGGTTTCTGAAATATTTTGTGAAAATGTAGCACAATTTTAACAATTAAATTTTCAACGTCACTTTTGGTTTTTTTTAAACCAAAATGATTTGAGGTTTAGTAATTGTCAAGTTTCGTCTAGCACTTGTGAAGTATTGACTAATGTATGTAGGGTGTACGAAAATCATTAGTAAATAATTGCAAGTTTTGAATGGTAACAACTTGTTTAATTTAATAGAACACCCTGTATTTCATGCCAACGGCAGATGTAAAATTTAATTCTCTATTAAATACTATTATACTTTCCTATAACTAACTGTTCATGTTTCCATTAAAAACGTACATTTTCGGAATGCAAACTGATTTTAACAAATTTATTTATCAAAAATTCCGTAGTCACTTATAGAATTTTGTTATTTTGACAAGTCAGAATAATTATAATAGTTGTCAGATATTCATATACAACAGTGATTTTTTGTAAATCGTCCTATAGTGATAGTTTGTGGTATCTACTCCTTTTATCGTTCAAAATGAAGGTTTTTCGAAAAGAAGTGCGGATCGACATGATTTTTATTTTTGGAGAATGTCAGCAAAACTGTTTACTGGCATCACGAGTTTATTCTGAAAGATTCCCTAACATAAATCATCCAAATAAGCGAGTTTTTATAAGACTGTTGGCTCAATTTAAACAAACAGGGAGTGTTCGTTATGAAAAAACAAACAAAATAAAACCTGTGACAGAAAACGAAGACACTGAATTCGTGGTTATTGCCTCTGTAATAGAAAATCCTTATATAGGCCAAAACCAAATATCAAAAACCACAACATTAGCCAAACAAGCGTCTCAAGAATTCTTAATAAACATTCTTTCCTTGATTATAAAATCCAACTTCACCAAGAACTTTCCAAAAACGATTTTGAGAAACGAGACAAAGTGGCAGAGATTTATTTAGTGACGAATGTACGTTTCACGGCAATGGATCCGTTAATAGGCGGAATTTTCAGTATTATTCTGATGCCAACCCGCATCAATTTCGAATAATTAATAATCAGCAGAGATGGTCAGTGAACGTGTGAGGCGGAATCTTAAATGGAACATTGTTTTTGGATTTTTTTGATAAATCAGCTTCCAATTCCATCTCAAGACATTCCGCTAGACATAAGAGCAAGGATGTGTCTTCCAATGGATGGAGTTCTCGCACATTCCATCGTGCTATCCGAGAATATATAAATGTTCACTTCCAAAATCGATGGATTGGAAGAAATGATTTTCAGAATTGGCCTCAAAGATCGCCCGAATTGACTTGACCGGATTTCTTTTTATGGGGATATGTAACATGAATCATTTATAATACACCTGCAACAATACCAGATGATATGAAGGAGCGCATCAGAGAAGCTTTTGGAACATAAGTCCAGTAATGTTAGAAAATGTTGCTGAAGGTTTTAAAAAGAGGATACGTTTGTGTTTAAAGTTAGAAGGTCGTCATTTTGAACACTTTATAAACCATTATTGTTTGTTGCACATCTTTTCACCATTCTTTATATTCGTCGCTATTCGTTTAAACTATTACTTATTATTTAAAAAATTGTCAATCTTATTTCTTTGCCGTCAATATTTCATATTTGACTAGACTATGGAATTTTTAATCTCTAATAAATTTGTGAAAATCAATTTTTGCATTTCAAAAACGTGTGTTTTCAAAGGAAACGTGAACAGTTACCTATAGGAAAGTATAATAGTATTCGACAGAAAATTAAATTTTATATCTGCCGTTGGCATAAAATACAGGGTGTTCTATTTAAATTAAATGAGTTGTTTCCATTCAAACCTTGCGATTATTTACTAATAATTTTCGTACACCTTGTATACACTAGTCAATGTTTCACAAGTGCTAGACAAAACTTGATCAATTACTAAACCCCAAGTCAAATTTGATTTTAAAAGACCAAAAGTGATGTCGAAAATTTAATTGTTAAAATGGTTGCTGCGTTTTCACAGAATACAGAATATTTCAAACAACGTAAACCGCTAAAAGAGCGCTGTGAAAAGGCCTGCTTTGATGTGCTACTAAAAGGGTGATATGAAAAAGGCCGCACGTTGAGGTGCCACTAAAAGAGTGCTGTGGTAAGTGCCGCTTTATGAGCGTCACTAAAACAGTGCCGTGATACAGATACAGCAATTGTTCACTTACCTTCCTTTATAACTTTGCCTGGGTAGCTTGACGAAAATGTTAGAATTTTCATAATGAAATCAAACAGTAATATTGTAATTTAAAATATTTACCTACCGCGTGAGGGTATCCAATTAACAATAAATAATAAATAACAGGACCTCTAACACCATCGTACCCTCACGTTTCGGGACGTTGCCTCGCAAGCTGCAGCAGTCGGTGAAGGGGGGGTTCATTAAACAAACACACTGAGACGAAAATTCGATTGTTTTATTGAACGAGCTACTAACTAAAACTTCAACTAATTACATATGCATAACAAAATATAAAGTAAATAACCTTATGTACAAAAGGGCGCCACCATGGGAATTAAACGGCCCATGGACCAATCATGTAATAGCTCTCGTCGCACTTTGTTCGTGGGCGATGAACCAAAATGGCAGAACAGAAAATAAGTCACTTATAGTCTCCGGCTAGCACAAACACAACTTAACTAAACTTAACTAACAAACATATTTTGAATAGATACAGTTCTAGGTGTACACACCCCAATAACAAAAATTTATTAATGCTACCCTATTCTAATTAACTTGCATAGTGCGACGACCCTTTTAACCACGGGGTCATCTACACCATGAAAAATACGACCTTCTCAAGGGTCAAATAGTACCGTAACTTGACTTCGGGCCTGAGCTTTGCATTCTCAGGTAGTCTCGTGGATTAGTGATTAACGACCTCTGACACCGTCGAAACACAATATAATAGAAGACCCTTCTAAAACGATGCGGTCTCCAAAGCAATAATAAAACGGATCAATTTACTTGAACTGGGCATTCACCGGAATTGTATTTTATGGAAGTCGACAAATACTGTTTTAAACAAATAACTGACTTATGCTGCATAACACAGCCTTGAGTTCATAGTAATATCACATGTACTAATTACTTACTCAGAGAAATAAATAACTTAAAACATAACGGCCCGCACTTGACTGCAGAGAAATAAACACATCACTAGTAACCGTTAGCTTTAACCTCTAACGCGTCTGGAAATAAACAACCCGATTCCCACCGGCTGGCCTCCTTATATACATTTTGGTTAATTGAAAATAACCCCTTTCTTGACGCTCTTACTCGGCTTAGGATGCGCCGGTCGTAAATCTTTAATTTTAATTAAAACTGTCAATGCCTAAGATAACCACAACCGTAGCTCTCAGAATTGATTTTAGTTGAGTGCTCAGCTAATTGAAAATTGCTTCAGACCACCCTGACATAAATAGGATCCTAAAGCATGATTGACATCTAATCATAGATATGGACTAATTTGACATGTTTAGTGCCCTTAAAGTAAGTGCCTTTAGAAAAATTGATTAACTCTTGGATTAGATCTTTCTGGGAACTTCGCTGAGAAGCTACTTGGGTGATCCTGCAGCCGCTACAATTCTAATAATTAGCATGCTAAAATTAAACTAGAAACTAACTATTTTTAGGAATACTAGAACTATTAGAGCTTATTAAAACAGTATGTTACACAGCCCCCCTCGAAAAATTTAAATTGCTCTTAGTAATTTCAATAAAATTGAAAAAAAAAAAAAAAAATAAATAAATGTAGAAATTAACACATCCAACCGCAATTATGTTTAAGACAACTGAGTCTTTTCAGAAAATTGGCGGAAGGAAAAATAAAAATTGGAAAAATAAAATATTAGTGAGGTTTTAGGTCTTGGACGTGGAACACCCCTAGCGGTTTTCCGTCCATGGAAGATAGTCTATAAGTGGTAGAACCTAAAACTTCCATCACCTTTGCTTCTAGGAACTTCGGGGCTAATTTTTATTGAAATGTTTAGAAGCATCTGATAATATAAAATTGCGCTTCCACACTAAATCCCCTACTTTGAAATTTAATGGTCTGCGCCTTAAATTGTACGAGTGCGTATTACGTTCATACGCCAAATGTATGTTCTTCTGAACTTCTTTAAAGATGGGCGATAATTCATTAAGGTCTTGAACCAATTGTTCTCGAGTATCAATTGCTAGATCCTCTGGATTTAAATCCTTTAATTTATTATAGAATTCCCGGACAGAGGTACCGTCGTCCAAAAGCTAAAAATGTTGGGGAATATTTTGTGGATTCATGAACAGCATTACGAAGCGCATGGGCAATTTTGTGAATATTATCGTCCCAATTCTTATGAGAATCTTGAATGTAACTGCGAATGGCAGCTCCAATTACCTTATTAACGCGTTCTACATAATTAACTTGAGGATGGTAGCTGGCGTTAAACCAAACCGAAGGTATTTTATAATTTGTCATGAGATTGGAAAATAAATTACTTTTAAATTGGGGCCATTATCTATCATACAAATTTGAGGTACCCCATATACCAAAAATACAAAATTTTCCAGGTAATTACAAATTTGTTTTGTTGAAGCGCTGCGCATGGGATGCAATAAAGTGAATTTTGTAAACCAGTCAGTAACAACTAAAAGGTAAGTATTCCCCAATTTCGAGCGCGGAAAGGGCCCCATTAAATCAATCGACAAACATTGAAACGGAAATGAAACTTTTTTCTCTTTGCCCATAAAACCATAATGGTTGAACGTGCTGGATTTGCTTTGGCAGCACGTAACACATTTACTAATGTATTTAGAAATATATGACCGCATTTTAGGCCAGTAATAGAGCTCTTTGATTTTTGTATATGTTTTAAATACACCCAAATGGGCGAAACTGGATCATCATGGCATTCTTTTAAAATTTGTGCACGGCATGATTTCGGCACTACTAACTTCCACTCAATTAAATTGGCTTTGATATTCAAATTATTCGGAATAAACTTATACATTTTATCATCTTCTACTCTCCAATCGGGATATAGATCTGGCTTTTCCTTAATATTATTTAACATGTTTTTGTACCAATCCTCGACCTCGTGTAAAGAAAAATTTAAAGAATTAATAGCATAGGCTCCACTAGGAGCTCGGGATAATGTATCTGGTACCACATTAAATTTACCCTTCCTGTGGATAACTTCGAAATCAAATTGTTGGAGTTTCACACTCCATCTAGGTAAACGTCCCGCAGGATCTTTTAAGTTGTGGAGCCAAATTAAAGAATGATGGTCCGTAATGACCTTAAAATGAGTTCCTTCAATATATGGTCGGAATTTTGAATAGCAAAACACACCGCCAAAAGTTCCCGTTCTGTGACTGAATAATTTTCTCTGCTGAATTTAAACTGCGAGAAGCATAAGCAATTACATGTTCTTCGTCTCCTTCTCCCTGAGTTAAAACACAACCTACGCCGTAATTTGAGGCGTCACATTGTAAAGAAAAACTTTCGAAAAGTCAGGACTCCTTAAAATAGGAGCCTTTGTAAGAACATCTTTAATTTTTTCAAACGAAATAAGAGCCTCGTCCGTCCATTTAATCGCTTGCGATTTTCTCTTTCCTTTAGTAAATCATTAATAGGTGCTATAATTGTGGCAAAATCCAAAACAAAACGCCTATACCAAGAACACATACCGGTGAAACGTTTTATTTCAGTGGCTGTCTTGGGTTGAGGAAAATTTACAATTGCGTCAATTTTGCTGGGTCAGTTCGGAGACCATCTTTATTCACAATATATCCCAGATATTGTAACTCTGGTTTACAAAACTCACATTTTGAACTGTTAATTGTTAAATTAGCGCCTTTCAACTTCTCATACACTTCGTTCAAAATTCTAATATGCTCCTTAAATGTGCTTGAAATAATAATTATATCATCTAAATAAACAAATACTGATTGGGATAATGAAAAATCAAAAATAGAGTCCATGAGCCTCTGTAATGTGCCTGGAGCATTGGCCAAACCCATCGGCATTACATTATATTGAAATAATCCGCGCCTTGGGACAGTAAAGGCTGTTTTTCCTTGCTTTCGTCACTCAAGGGCAATTGCCAGAAAGCTTTTTAAATCGATTGAACTGAGATATTTCGCATTGCGTAATCTATCAAGAATGTCATTTACAAACGGAATGGGATACACGTCTTTTTTTGTAATTGAATTTAATCGTTTAGCGTCAAAACATACACGAAATTCACCTTTGCTTTTTCTTTACTAATAGCATGGGGAGTTCCACGGGCTATTGCTTGGGCTAATAATGCCTTGTTCAAGCATTGCATCAATTTCTTTATTAGCATGTTCCAGCATCGCCGGTGATAATGGGTAATACCTTTGTTTAATTGGTTCAACGTCTTCCGTTGTAATATGATGTGAAATTTTAGTGGTTCGGCCTAAGGTAGGACGATCCAGGGATTGAAATAAAGAAATAACCTTGTTTAATTCAAATTTCTGGTCTTCATTTAAATCGGCCATGACTTTAATGAAATTCGTTTCCAGAATGAGCATAAAATTCATTTTTGAAAATCTACTTTCAATTCAAATAATTGACAAAAATCAATCCCTAACGTTAGGGTACACTCTATTGAGTCGGAAACTAAAACATTTAAAGACCGAGTAACCCGTTTATAGTCAAGGGCAAATTAATTGAACCTAAAATTGATTGTGCAGTGCCATCCGCGGTTGTTAATATAGACGTTTTACATTTTTAATTAATTCTAACTTATATTTATCCAATAAACACAAACCATGTCTGCCTAAAATAGAGGTATTCGCGCCGGAATCCAACAGTGCGGTATAAGTTTCCTTAAATATCTCGATATTAATATAAGGTCTTGTATCATCTTTTACTTTATAAAAATTTGAAAAACCTTAGATGATTTACAAAATTTTTAACTTTTACTAACCAATCCGACCACGTCTTTTGTCAGCAGCAATATTATTAAACGAAGAAAAGCAACGGCTGACTACGCGCTTTCCTGTCCTTAGTTTTTGAATTATTTGAGCAGTTTGGACAATTTGTGGACGTAACTTCCAACTGCCCACAAGAATAACAAAATATTCCGCGTTTCTCCGGACAAGTATGAAACGAGTGACCTCGTCTTTACAGTTGAAACAAATAGTCGAAAATTTTGCTGTGTTTTTAAAATAATTCGAAACGCCGGACCGTGGTAAATTATTATTAGAAAATGAACTCTGTCGAACTTGACGTTCTAAGATAACTGGTACGTTGGCAGAATCCGAATGTTCCTGTTTAATAAAATTTGTAGGCTTAATGTCTTCTAAAAGCTTACAACGAGAAATCAAATGGGAAATGTCAGTCACTTCAATTAACGCCAGTTGCGTGGCATAAAAAGTCTGTAAATTTCTTTTAATAATTTTATTTGTTCCCTGATTGGAATGGAATCTTCTAATTGAGAAAATAAATTTACCATCTTTGAAATATAAATGGTAGGTGATTCATCGGCGCCTTGCCGTCTGGATTTAATTAACATTAAAAGATTCTCTGCATAATCGGCTGAAAGAAAATCTTGTTTCAATTTAAAATTAATTGTTCCCATAAATTTACTGTACACCGCGTTGCTCTATACCAATCCAATGCTGAACTGGTGAAAAGATCAATAGCCCCTTCGAAAAGGTCATCTGACGAAACTTTTCTTGCAACTTGCAGTTCTTTGACGCGTTGAATAAAATCTAAAACCGATATAGAATCAGATTCACCCGAAAATTGTAATCCCCACTTGTGGATCGGGACTGATGTCGTTGTTTTATTCAAGGACTTAATTAGCGTACCTAAATCATTACTAGAAATCGAAACCGATGGGGTATTAATGGAAGAAACCGCTGATGCTTCAGGGCATGAACCCTCTGCTGTTGGTGTTATTGTAGGATCTTTATTACTGCTAGCCGAACAATAAAGAGGGTTATCGTTAATCTCATTTTCCCGTTTACCTGTTCTAAAATCTCAAAAGCTCTAATGCATTTGGAATGCAATTCTTTGTGTACTTCTAAAAATTCAATATCGAAATTGACATAATTTAGTCTCTGTGTTACATGCATTAATCTCGTGTTAAGTTTAATATATTCTGTCCTTTTAGGAAGAATGGTAAAAGAATTTAAACAGTTTTCTAATTCAAAAATCTTAAGTTTTAATAATTCAATTTCGTCCTTTTGAACGATTTCAATTTTCTCATACTTAGAAAAAACATTACTGTCGACTTTCTCAACAACGAGTTTTCTACGCAATAATTTTCGCTTTTCTAACACACTTAACTTTGTTGGTTCAACGTTCCTAATTAAAAGTTCATAACTAAGCTCATCGCTTCTTAAAGCTTCTACCACATACATGACTAAATAAAAGGTAAAAGCCAACAATAACGAAACTTGTTCCTAAATCACTAATATTAAACTGTAATTCTGCCTAACACTAAATAGAAACAAAACAATCTAAAAATTCGTCCGTGTGTTGTTTACCATATTTACAATTTTAACCACGTTAATGCGCCAGTGTAATTTAAAATATTTACCTACCGCGTGAGGGTATCCAATTAACAATAAATAATAAATAATAGGACCTCTAACACCATCGTACCCTCACGTTTCGGGACGTTGCCTGAAGCTGCAGCAGTCGGTGAAGGGGGTTCATTAAACAAACACACTGAGACGAAAATTCGATTGTTTTATTGAACGAGCTACTAACTAAAACTTCAACTAATTACATATGCATAACAAAATATAAAGTAAATAACCTTATGTACAAAAGGGCGCCACCATGGGAATTAAACGGCCCATGGACCAATCATGAGTAATAGCTCTCGTCGCACTTTGTTCGTGGGCGATGAACCAAAATGGCAGAACAGAAAATAAGTCACTTATAGTCTCCGGCTAGCACAAACACAACTTAACTAAACTTAACTAACAAACATATTTTAAATAGATACAGTTCTAGGTGTACACACCCCAATAACAAAAATTTATTAATGCTACCCTATTCTAATTAACTTGCATAGTGCGACGACCCTTTTAACCACGGGTCATCTACACCATGAAAAATACGACCTTCTCAAGGGTCAAATAGTACCGTAACTTGACTTCGGGCCTGAGCTTTGCATTCTCAGGTAGTCTCGTGGATTAGTGATTAACGACCTCTGACACCGTCGAAACACAATATAATAGAAGACCCTTCTAAAACGATGCGGTCTCCAAAGCAATAATAAAACGGATCAATTTACTTGAACTGGGCATTCACCCGGAATTGTATTTTATGGAAGTCGACAAATACTGTTTTTAAACAAATAACTGACTTATGCTGCATAACACAGCCTTGAGTTCATAGTAATATCACATATACTAATTACTTACTCAGAGAAATAAATAACTTAAAACATAACGGCCCGCACTTGACTGCAGAGAAATAAACACATCACTAGTAACCGTTAGCTTTAACCTCTAACGCGTCTGGAAATAAACAACCCGATTCCCACCGCTGGCCTCCTTATATACATTTTGGTTAATTGAAAATAACCCTTTCTTGACGCTCTTACTCGGCTTAGGATGCGCCGGTCGTAAATCTTTAATTTTAATTAAAACTGTCAATGCCTAAGATAACCACAACCGTAGCTCTCAGAATTGATTTTAGTTGAGTGCTCAGCTAATTGAAAAATTGCTTCAGACCACCCTGACATAAATAGGATCCTAAAGCATGATTGACATCTAATCATAGATATGGACTAATTTGACATGTTTAGTGCCCTTAAAGTAAGTGCCTTTAGAAAAATTGATTAACTCTTGGATTAGATCTTTCTGGGAACTTCGCTGAGAAGCTACTTGGGTGATCCTGCAGCCGCTACAATTCTAATAATTAGCATGCTAAAATTAAACTAGAAACTAACTATTTTTAGGAATACTAGAACTATTAGAGCTTATTAAAACAGTATGTTACAATATCACAAAGCATTTATACAGTGAAAAATATTTTCTCTCATATACAAACATATAAAACGTTCGTTTCTTTCAAACATAAACTTATTTACTTAAAAATGTTTCTCACCTTTGTTGCTTACAATTCTAAAATTTCTTGTCTTATGGATAGTTTATCTGGTTTTGATTCCCACGCTAGTAAGGTTTATTCTGGCCAAAAAAATCCTCGACAGATAATCTATTAAAAGGTTAGAGTGTTTCGAACTACACAAACTTTCCTGGTACAGATCCTTACAAAAATAAAATGATTAGGACATTCTATCTTAAACTAAATGATAAAATTCAAATATCAGTTACAAACAATTAATACTTGCAAAAATCCACGAAGCGCTTTTTTATCCAATTCGTAATTAAATATCTTCTTATTTTAAATTGACGTCCAAATCAGCTCACATACATTTCCACTTAGAAACCAATGAGCATCCTCGGTTTGATTATTCGATAATATTTTAAATAGCTTTTTATATCGAAGAATTTCTCATCTTCATTGTATATTACAAGATCAAATAATTGCATTTATCCATTTTCATATTTCTGTAGGTTATGTTTAAAATTAACTTCTGTATTCACTGCTACATGATAAATATTAATTACGATATGCCCACTGCATACCTTAAAACAATAGCTTCGAAATTCTTTTCTCAATGTGACATTTTCGCGATTGAATTTATGGATAAATCTTTTTAACAAACGCTTCCATTTATTTACAAAATTTAATATTTTCTAGAATATACTCGTTGTTACATGATTCCATTCTCAATAATACACGCTTATCTGATGTAAGTTTCTCGGAATTTCTCATTAGCGTTCAAATTGTCGCGTTTTAAAACCTCCTTATCGCGATTCACTTATTAGTGATGTGCGTTGCAAAAGGTAGTAAATAACTTTTATCAATTTTTGCTATATTTTATAGTTTTTTTATCGTTCCGGCCGCTTCGTAGAACAAACGTTTATTTATTAATGAGTTCAACGAAGTTGACGTATTTCTTCTCAATTCCTCTCGAACTTTCAAGAATACGTTTTATTTAAATTGAATTTATGTAATACACAGGGTAATTAATTTAAACTTTAATTGCTTTTTAATGCAATGGGTTACCTTTTCATAGAAAATTTTGCTTTCGCAGCAAAACGTGTTTTAGTACACAAAATTAGAATTAAAATTGGGGTTTTAAATACACGAAATTATTTATTTTTATGCACGCAAAGTGCACAAACGAATAGCTTTTGTATTTATCTTAAAAAGATGGATTTGCCTTCGCATTTAATGCGTTTTAAGGTATCTAAAAAAATCATTATTTTTACTATCCCGCTTACATTATTTGCTATGTATTTACAATACGTTTATATCATACAGGGTGATTATTTATACACGCTTAATTGCATTTTTTTGTTTAACATTTTAATGAATAAAAGTACGTTTGTATTATACTAGGCGTAACTATGAATTTACGGAAATTTCTATTTTTTCAGGATTCTTTTATATTTTAGTGGGCCCTATTCGTAGAATATGGGTTTCAATGACCTCTCGTGACCCCTTATCCCGTCAATATATATATTCTACAAATAAAGCCCACTAAAATATAAAAGAATCCGGAAAAAATATTAATTTCCGTAAATTCATGATTACACATTGTATAATACAAGCGTACTTTTATTCATAAAGTGCCATGCAAAAACGCAAGTTCCGCGTGTATAAATAATCACTTTGTATGTTATAAGCGTATTGTAAATACATAGCAAATAATGTAAGTCGTATATGTAATAAAAAAGGCCTTTTCCGTGGATAAAAATAAATAGTTTCGTGTATTTAAAACCCTAATTTTAATCATAAAACACGCTTTACTGTGAAAGCAAGTATTTTCTATAGAATAGCACCTAGTTTGCATTATAAAGCTTCAAATTAATTAGCCTTTGTATGTCATAAAAACATTTTAAATAAAATGTTCTTGTATTTTCGAGAGGAATTGAGAAAAATACGTCAATTCCGTATGAACTAATTAATAAAGAAAAGTTTATTCGAAGAAGCGACCGGAACATTGAAAAACCCATAAAATCCATAAAGTAACCAATAAAAATTTTTTTATTACCTTTCACAATTACTGAATTAATATGTGACGCCACAATAAGCTTGGGTCACTATTATAAATCACTACTAACAAGGTAATAAAACTCGACGATTTTGAACTCTAATGCGGATTTCCCAGAAAATTACGTAAGATAGGCGTTTATTATTTAGAATGGAACACGCAAATACTACTAGGTTCTAGAAACGAGATAATTTTGTATATAAATGGAAGCGTTTATTAAAAAGATTCATTCATGAATTCGATCGCGAAATGTTATTTTGATTCATAAATTCAATCGCAAGCATGTTGCTTTGCGAAGATGATATTTTGGGTATGCAATATGCATACCTTAACTTAATAATTACGATGTTACAATAAATAAAGAAGTGATGTTTTAAACATAACCTGCAAAAAGAAAAATGGAAATTATTAAATTTAATTATATACAATCAAGATGGGAAATGCTCCGATATATATATATATATATATATATATATATATATATATATATATATTATCGTGTAAGTTATAGGTTAAGAGGCATAGATAAGTCAAGAAAATAAATTTTTAACGACCGTGTATATAGAAAATAGGAATAATTTATTTACGCGCCCAATTAATTAGTTTAGACATTAAAACAAGCGAATAATAGCATACAGTTGTATTAATAAATCGGAATGTTAAATTTGCATAAGTGTAGAAGCTATGTAGAACGTGAAAACTCAAGGAGGATACGAATAGAATCAGCTTTAATATTTTAAAGGTTGTAAATCAAGCACATCAAATAATAATGAGAGCTTTTGGGTATAAAATCAATAATGTAAACGCATATTTTCCATTTAACTAAACAAAGCGTTCGTTAAATATAAATCCTAAGAAATTCTATAGGTGAACAACATGGAAAGTACGATTTCAAACGGACAATCTATTCAGAGAAAAGCATGACAGATAAATAAACAAGTTCAAGGAACCTGAATGTACGTTGGAACATAATTCTGTAGAAATTTTAGTTAACGGTCGATGCGAAGGCTACGAAAACAACAGGTGATTTGAAAGCAAGTTGAAACGGGATATCGATAGCATAGGCGAGACGAGGAAAACAAATAGAGACGTTGGATAAAACATTCGTTTAAAGTACGCGACAGAATTTAGAGGTCAACTGCAATATCGATTTTATGTTACTTGAGTAGGATTGTAAAGAGACAACGAATATGAGTTAGACGAAGGTAAGATAGTAGAAGGATAGACCTAAGAATAGGAGAAATGTGTGATTGGCTGAGTGCTAAGGGGTGAGAGAAAATTTCAAGAAGATCGCGACGGTTGTATTTTGTTAACCAGTGTTTCGGACTAAAGCGACGATGGAGTGAGAATTCTATGTTTTACAAAGTTCGTTGGATATAAAATTTTCAGAATCAGTTACAGTAGGGGAGCTTTTCGATTGAAATAGGGTGCAGGAGGTGTGTAGTGTATTGACCATTATAAATACACGAGAAGACGTAGTAGGGCTCCCTTACTTCGCTTATCTCTTTGACTTCGCTTAGCTCTTTGACTACACTGAGCTCTTACTTGACTTACTTCTACGGTAACATCCAAGTGTAAAATTTTATAAAACGGTGTTAGTGCAGTCCGTCAAAAATTAATTAAAAGTGTGAAAAGCACGAGTGGGTGCTATTTTGTAAACGGTGCTGTAGCTACAGACAAAGAACAAACGAGGGATGTTACTAAGGTAAGCGTGCTGAGAAATTTTTGGAACGAAGATGCTGGGTGTTTGGTAGACGCGGAAGGTGATTAACTTGGTTTGGACAATTATATGGGTAGAAACATTGAAGGCGTCTGCAGAGACTTAAATAGCGATTGGAAATGAGTTTGATCTACATATAGCAGAGAGGTGTATGTAAGCAACGACGAGGTTTTGTTGGACAACATCTTCAGAGGTGACGATGAAAAAAGCTTACTCCAGGTAACGAAATTAATTTCTATTGTTATTGCTTGAACATTTTGTGCTAGAGTGATTTGACACATTGGGTGTGTATTTTATGAACATAAAAGCTAATTTGAGGGGTATATGAAAAGGACAATTTGTATTTATTATTTAAAGGTGTACATATATGACATAAAAATTTGATGTAAAGAGTAAACGGGTCTTTAAGGTTGTTGAACACAAAGATGCGATTTATTTATGCATTTAGAGTAACAGGGTCTTTACTGAGCTCACGATAGACCAGAGTAAATTTCAATTTAGGGTTTCAAGATAGGTCCATCTACTTATATAAAACAAAAACTGTTGAAATAAATTCTAGTCATGAAATTTAAAAGGTTTTAATGGTTGAGTGTGTAATATTTTATGAAGCTGTATATCCGAATTTGTAAATATTGAACTGGTGACGTAAAATTTTGATTTGTATAAATAAAAGGTTGTATGTTTCATTGCATTATTGGAGTGATAATTTTATTTGGTAGTATAAGTGAGAAAGAGTAAACTTAGGATGTTAAGTATCGCTGAAGAAGCAAATTTTAGAGCTAGCCGTGGTATGTTGAAATAAGGAGGCGTTCCAGAGATTGGATTTTTTTTTTATTTTCAGGAAAAATATTTATGTAACTTGCGCGGGGGCATAATCCAGAGAGTTCACTGCAATTTTATGACGTCCCAACGCTAGGACTCGATTGTAGAGCTAATTCACAGAAATTTTATGACGGCCCAACGTTGGGGCTCGATTGGTCTTTAGGAAAATCCACAGCAATATATATATATATATATATATATATATATATATAAAACTATTAAAATTTTTATTGAATAATCAAATCGAGGATGCACATTGGTTTCTAAATGGATCCGTAAATAATGTAAGGATCTTGTAAGCTGATATGGACGTCAATTTAAAATAAGAAGATATTTAATTACGAATTGAATAAAAAAGCACTAAGTGCTAAATGAAAAAAAAAAAAAAAGTCAATAACATACATTTATTCAAAAGAAAGTTATTATTATACATTAAATTTCAAAATTGTTATATGGGCTAGCAATAGTTTTAGTCTTATTTAATTAATCTTAGTATTATTTAATTAATACAAAAAGTAATGTGTATGATATGTAATGAAAATTATTGTTTATTTGTATTACTGAAAATTAGGATTTCTTCCTACAATAAAGTGAATTTATTATATAAACATATAATATTTTATTTTTGTAAGGATCATTACCAGGAAAGTTTGTATTCAGAGTTTGTAACACTCTGACCCTTTAATAGATTATCTGTCAAGGATTTTCTTTTGGCCAAAACAAACCTTACAAGCATGAGAATCATAACCAGGTAAACTTCCATAAGAGGAGGAATATAGTTCTGTAAATTTAAAATAAGGTAAGGAACATTTTTATAATTAAGTAAATAAGTACAGTAGAGCGCCGTTTATTCGCATTAATTGGGATGAAGAGTTGTGTGGATATCGATTTTGGCGGATTATTGAACATAAGTTTATTTAATGTAGGAAAACGCATACAGTTCAAAGTTCTTTTTATTTTTCATCACTACAAAATTATGTATATAATTATACATGTACCGATTAAACTTTTGGAATTACGTGTTGAAACAATTCATGGAAATGTAATGTGCTTTGCTGGGTCAGGGTGAACGCCTGTGCAGCTAAAGTCATTCCAAGAATCAACGTGTAAACGTTGTAAGACGTGTAATTGTATAGCTTTGATGTGAAAGCTGTATTCATTGTAAGTACGGATAATTGATGTTGCGGATAATTGACGTGCGGATAAACGACGTTTTACTGTACTTGTAGAAATAATGTGACGTTTGAAAGAAACGATGTTGTAAATGTTCTATATGCTATTGTATGAGAGAAAATAATTCATACTGTATAAATTCTTTAATATTGCTCTGTTTGATTTCATTTTATAAATTGCAATTTTTACTATTAGCCAGCCAGACAAAGTTAGAAAGGAAGATAAGTCAACAATTTCAAATTTTACAATTTGCTGTATCTGTATCGCAGCACTCTTTTAGCGGCGCATCAACAACTGTTTAAAGCTTGTCGATATTTATTATATGAAAAGAAGTTCCAACATTTCCATATCTTAATCAAACTGTAAACCCTAGCCCAAGTGTATCCCCCTTTCATAAAATTCCCTCATGCTAAACCGAAAGAGGGCAGCAGCTTTATCGGTACTTAGAGTGGTAGAGACCATAAGGCATTCTAAGACAGACTACAGCGATGTGGAAGGCAACGGGAAACAACCGCATTACCTCCCAAGTACACAGCATACATAAATTGTTATTAAAGATGATGGCATCCCCTGGGGTAAAAAATTCCTGAGGTAAAATAGTCCATGCATTTATATTTCCAATGCTCCATCAGAAGGTACTACATTGGCCAGGAGGCGAGTTTTTTGTTGCCTGGAAATTTAGAATTTTGCCAAACCCTTGCTGTTCCAAACAAGGTAAGGATCTTCAATGTGTGTGACAACACTCACACATGGGACCTCCATTTAACCTCTCACCTGAATGATGGCGTAATTTTTGTGAAAAATGCTCACCTGTCATTTTTCAAGCACTCGGCCGTGTCAGGATTTGAACCCAGGACCTTAGGATCCGTAGTCTTATGCTTACTACATTGATCCACGGCGACGCCTGGTAAAATAGTCCCCCATTCGGATCTCCTTGATGGGACTACTTCGAGGGATGTGATCTAAACGTATAAAAAAAGTGTCGTCAACATTCTGTGAGTCGGAGAGTGGAATGTCAGATGCATGAAGCAATTAGATAAACTAGAAAACCTGAAAATTGAAATAGATAGGTTAGCACTAGACATAGTAGGGATCAACGAAGTTTGCTGGCCAGAGGCTGGCGATTTTTGGAGTGGATACTTCGGGGTAATTCATACAGGATCAGAGGAAAGAAATTCGGGGGTGGGGATAGTTATGCGAAAAAAGATAGGACTATGTGTAGAAAACTACTTACAAAAGAACGAAAGAGTACTCATGGTTAGATTAGAATCTAAATGGTAAATACAATAATAATACAAGTATACATGCCCACTTTTAGCTACAGTGAGGAAGAGGTAGAATTTAATGCAGTGGTAGGTGAGGGTAGGGAAGGTGCGGCAGTAGGTTTATTTGGTTTAGGTACGAGAAATGACAGGGAAATAGGCAGGTAGAATTTTGCGACAAGAACAATTTAACCATCACAAACACATTATTTCAACATCATGCTAGAAGACGAAACACATGGAAGATGTCAGGAGATATAAGAAGATATCAAATAGATTACATTATTGTTAGACAACGGTTTAGGAATCAAGTAAAAGACTGTAGAAGCTATCCAGAAGCACACACACACACACACATATATATATATATATATATATATATATATATATATATATATAAATAAATATATATAAATTTAAAAATTTGAAAAAAAGAAGCCAAAAAAGGCACTTTGGCTTTGAGAAACTAAAAGGTAAAGATATCCACGAAAGATTTGAAAAAGTCAAATGAATTGCTGAAAGATTTCGATACAATTTTGATACTAAGGAAGTACAAACAGAATGGAATAAAATTAAATCCAGCTTAGATATGGCGGCTAGAGATATTCTGGGATATACACAAAAAGAAAATAAGAAACCATGGATAACAAAGGGTATTCTGAATTTAATAGAAGAAACACGAAAATACAAAAATAGATCAGATGAAACAGGAAAACAGAGATACAAAGCCATAAAATAGGAATTTATTCGCAAATGCAGGAAAGCTAAAGAACAATGGATTGATGCAAAGTGCAAAGAAGTACAAACTACGATGAAAATAGCAGACAGACGAAGCATACAAACTATTTAGAATGAATTTTAGTGATATAAAACCATACAGCAAAAATATTAGGGACGTCCAAATCAGCTCACATACATTTCCACTTAGAAACCAATGTGCATCCTCGGTTTGATTATTCAATAATATTTTAAATAGCTTTTTATATCGAAGAATTTCTCATCTTCATTGTATATTACAAGATCAAATAATTGCATCTATCCATTTTCATATTTCTGTAGGTTATGTTTAAAATTAACTTCTGTATTCACTGCTACATGGTAAATATTAATTACGATATGCCCACTGCATACCTTAAAACAATAGCTTCGAAATTCTTTTCTCAATGTGACATTTTCGCGATTGAATTTATGGATGAATCTTTTTAACAAATGATTCCATTTATTTACAAAATTTAATATTTTCTAGAATATACTCGTTGTTACATGATTCCATTCTCAATAATACACGCTTATATGATGTAAGTTTCTAGGAATTTCTCATTAGCGTTCAAATTGTCGCGTTTTAAAACCTTATCGCGATTCACTTATTAGTGATGTGCGTTGCTCGTCTTTGTTTAACACCCAAGGTTATTTTGACGTCGCATACTAACCCAGTAAATGCAAAAGGTAGTAAATAACTTTTATCAATTTTTGCTATATTTTATAGTTTTTTTATCGTTCCGGCCGCTTCGTAGAACAAACGTTTATTTATTAATGAGTTCAACGAAGTTGACGTATTTCTTCTCAATTCCTCTCGAACTTTCAAGAATACGTTTTATTTAAATTGAATTTATGTAATACACAGGGTAATTAATTTAAACTTTAATTGCTTTTTAATGCAATGGGTTACCTTTTCATAGAAAATTTTGCTTTCGCAGCAAAACGTGTTTTAGTACACAAAATTAAGATTAAAATTGGGGTTTTAAATACACGAAATTATTTATTTTTATGCACGCAAAGTGCACAAACGAATAGCTTTTGTATTTATCTTAAAAAGATGGATTTGCCTTCGCATTTAATTCGTTTTAAGGTATCTAAAAAAAATCATTATTTTTACTATGCTGCTTACATTATTTGCTATGTATTTACAATACGTTTATATCATACAGGGTGATTATTTATACACGCGTAATTGCATTTTTTTGTTTAACATTTTAATGAATAAAAGTACGTTTGTATTATACTAGACGTAACTATGAATTTTCGGAAATGTCTATTTTTTCAGGATTCTTTTATATTTTAGTAGGCCCTATTCGTAGAATGTGGGTTTCAATGACCTCTCTTGACCCCTTATCCCGCCAATATATATTCTACAAATAAAGCCCACTAAAGTATAAAAGAATCCGGAAAAAATATTAATTTCCGTAAATTCATGATTACACATTGTATAATACAAGCGTACTTTTATTCATAAAGTGCCATGCAAAAACGCAAGTTCCGCGTGTATAAATAATCACTTTGTATGTTATAAGCGTATTGTAAATACATAGCAAATAATGTAAGCCGTATATGTAATAAAAATAAAAGTCCTTTCCGTGCATAAAAATAAATAATTTCGTGTATTTAAAACCCTAATTTTAATCATAAAACACGTTTTACTGTGAACGCAAATATTTTCTATAGAATAGTACCTAGTTTGCATTATAAAGCTTCAAATTAATTAGCCTTTGTATGGCATAAAAACATTTTAAATAAAATGTTCTTGTATTTTCGAGAGGAATTGAGAAAAATACGTCAATTCCGTATGAACTAATTAATAAAGAAAAGTTTATTCGAAGAAGCGATCGGAACATTGAAAAACCCATAAAATCCATAAAGTAACCGATAAAACTTTTTTATTACCTTTCGCAATTACTGGATTAATATGCGACGCCACAATAAGCTTGGGTGTTAAATAAAGACGAGGCAGTGCGCGTCACTATTATAAATCACTACTAAAAAGGTAATAAAACTCGACGATTTTGAACTCTAATGCGGATTTCCCAGAAAATTACGTAAGATAGACGTTTATTATTTAGAATGGAACACGCAAATACTACTAGGTTCTAGAAACGAGATAATTTTGTATATAAATGGAAGCGTTTATTAAAAAGATTCATTCATGAATTCGATCGCGAAATGTTATTTTGATTCATAAATTCAATCGCAAGCATGTTGCTTTGCAAAGATGATATTTTGGGTATGCAATATGCATACCTTAACTTAATAATTACGATGTTACGATGAATAAAGAAATGATGTTTTAAACATAACCTGCAAAAACAAAAATGGAAATTATTAAATTTAATTATATACAGTGAAGATGGGAAACGCTCCGATATACAGTGTGTCCAAATTTCGAGTCTCTACATTGTGATTTCAGTTATTATAAGAGATAGAAATTGGGTTAAATGAGGAAAGATTTGGAGGAATCCAGGCCAGTTTTGTATCCGTTTACAAAATTGGTGTAAGTTGTCTGGTTTTGGAGATATTCAAGAAAACTAAAATGGCGGATTTTGTTTTTGATAATAAAACATGAATCATAAGTCGCACCATCACAAGACTTGCACATTATTAAGACACTTTTCTAAAAGGAGTATTTTAGCATGAACAGAATCATTCGACTGTCTTTTGTTTTCGAGGAAACGCCCACAACTTTTGTTTTTCTTATGGCTGCCATTTTGAATATTAAGTGAATATTATGCGCCTTAAAATTACCTTTTCAAAGACATGCCACATGTCTATAAAAAAATGCAAAACTATCCTAAATTTTAAAAATAACTAAATTTGTATGTTCTTTAACGTTTGGTAATCCCAACAGGGCAAAAATTTGATTTCTACTTTCCAAACAGTAGTAGTAGTAGTAGTAGTACCACATACATTTTGTTAAGTAGAACTCGTAAAGTATTGGATATAAATCGTAAAATTAACTTAAACATAAAACTGTAGCCTATCTTATCTAATTTAGGGAACAAAATTAAATGTGACCGAAACAGCAAACTATCATCTAAATTCCTTCCGTAGATGCTGAAAATGCTGTCCGTTTGCATCACGGCACATTCGACAATTAATTAAAACTTTCCGTGCAACTCTGCTTAACGTGCGCCTATTTATAGAGTTAAGAATGTCACGGACTCTTTCTTGCAGTTCGTTTATATTATGAGGCGGTTCAAACTCATATACCTCATTTTTAGCAAAACCCCATAAATAAAAATCAAGTGGTGTAAGATCTGGTGATCTTGCCGGCCACATAATTGGTCCACTATTGCATATAATATTTTGGCCAAAATGTTCAGCTAAAGGGCGCTAACTTCTCGGGAATTGTGAGCTGGACAACCATCTTGCTGAAACCATAGTTTTCGAAAATCATCATCATTTGGTACAAGTCCTCTAATAGCCGGAATTATTTGGTCTCTTAACAATTCCGTATATCTGGCGCCATTGAGGTTATTGACAAAATAAAAGGGTCCAATCAAATTATTATCTATAAAAGTATTAATTACATTGGTTCATTTACTAAAATATTTATATCATAATTAACTACCTAAGATACCACACCAAACGTTAAATCCATATCTCGTTTGAAATTTGCGTTGCGCCGTCAGATGATGATTTTCAGTGCTCCAGTGATGCGTGTTATGTTTATTGAACACCCCGCAATTGGTAAACCGCGTTTCGTCTGTCCATATTATCAATTCTGGAAAGTGCGGTTCTTCCTCGCATTTTTGGATGTACCAATTACAGAAACGCATTCGTCTGGCGAAATCTTCTCTTTTGAGGCCTAGGACAATAGTAGGTTTATAAGGATGAAACTTTTCCTTTTTTAAAATATTATGAACAGTTGATTTTGGAATATTAAGTTCACGGCTTACAGATCTTACGGATGTGGATGGATTTCGTGTTACCGCCTCAGTAATGCTTAGAACACGTTCCCTATTGTTTAAGTCGTATCGTTCCCTAGTCTGTTCAAAAGCACCATAATTCAGTAAATTCATTACAATTTTTTTGAAGTATGTTTTATGCGGTTGTCGTCTTTCTGGATACAATTCCAAATATCTGGCGGATGCCATATCAGAGTTCCGAAACGATTGTAAATAAGTATTTAGCATATCAAACTTTTCCTCATTCGAAAACTTGTAGACATGTGCCATTTTTAAATTAAAATGCAGCATCACCGCACCAAAACTTACAACACACACAAGTTTATCTAAATTTTAGAATTTGTTTGACATATAACTGTAATTCAATTGTTTGGTTTTGTCACATACCACCGCCTACTATTATAAAACGATATCATTTTAACTCTAGTACCACCATAATTAATAATTTGTGACAAATGCTGTTTGTGTACATTATAAAATGTGTATTGTACTTTTCATAAAGTAGAAATCAAATTTTTGCCCTGTTGGGATTACCAAACGTTAAAGAACATACAAATTTAGTTATTTTTAAAATTTAGGATAGTTTTGCATTTTTTTATAGACATGTGGCATATCTTTGAAAAGGTAATTTTAAGTCGCATAATATTCACTTAATATTCAAAATGGCGGCCATAACAAAAACAAAAGTTTTGGGCGTTTCCTCGAAAACAAAAGACAGTCGAATGATTCTGTTCATGCTAAAATACTCCTTTTAGAAAAGTGTCTTAATAATGTGCAAGTCTTGTGATGGTGCGACTTATGATTCATGTTTTATTATCAAAAAACAAAATCGCCATTTTTAGTTTTCTTCGAATATCTCCAAAACCAGACAACTTACACCAATTTTGTAAACGGATACAAAACTGGCCTGGATTCCTCCAAATCTTTCCCCATTTAACCCAATTTCTATCTCTTATAATAACTGAAATCACAATGTAGAGACTCGAAATTTGGACACACTGTATATATATATTATCGTGTAAGTTATAGGTTAAGAGGCATAGATAAGTCAAGAAAATAAATTTTTAACGACCGTGTATATAGAAAATAGGAATAATTTATTTACGCGCCAAATTAATTAGTTTAGACATTAAAACAAGCGAATAATAGCATACAGTTGTATTAATAAATCGGAATGTTAAATTTGCATAAGTGTAGAAGCTATGTAGAACGTGAAAACTCAAGGAGGATACGAATAGAATCGGCTTTAATATTTTAAAGGTTGTAAATCAAGCACATCAAATAATAATGAGAGCTTTTGGGTATAAAATCAATAATGTAAACGCATATTTTCCATATAACTAAACAAAGCGTTCGTTAAATATAAATCCTAAGAAATTCTATAGGTGAACAACATGGAAAGTACGATTTCAAACGGACAATCGATCCAGAGAAAAGCCTGACAGATAAATAAACAAGTTCAAGGAACCTGAATCTACGTTGGAACATAATTCTGTAGAAATTTTAGTTAACGGTCGATGCGAAGGCTACGAAAACAACAGGTGGTTTGAAAGCAAGTTGAGACGGGATATCGATAGCATAGGCGAGACGAGGAAAACAAATAGAGACGTTGGATAAAACATTCGTTTAAAGTACACGACAGAATTTAGAGGTCAACTACAATATCGATTTTATGTTGATTGAGTAGGATTGTAAAAGAGACAACGAATATGAGTTAGACGAAGGCAAGATAGTAGAAGAATAGACCTAAGAATGGGAGAAATGTGTGATTGGCTGAGTGCTAGGGGGTGAGAGAAAATTTCAAGAAAATCGCGACGGTTGTATTTTGTTAACCAGTGTTTCGGACTAAAGCGACGATGGAGTGAGAATTCTAAGTTTTACAAAGTTCGTTGGATATAAAATTTTCAGAATCAGTTACGGTAGGGGAGCTTTTCGATTGAAATAGGGTGCAGGAGGTGTGTAGTGTATTGGCCATTATAAATACACGAGAAGACGTAGTAGGGCTCCCTTACTTCGCTTATCTCTTTGACTTCGCTTAGCTCTTTGACTACACTGAGCTCTTACTTGACTTACTTCTACGGTAACATCCAAGTGTAAAATTTTATAAAACGGTGTTAGTGCAGTCCGTCAAAAGTTAATTGAAAGTGTGAAAAGCACGAGTGGGTGCTATTTTGTAAACGGTGCTGTAGCTACAGACAAAGAACAAACGAGGGATGTTACTAAGGTAAGCATGCCGAGAAATTTTTGGAACGAGGATGCTGGGTGTTTGGTAGACGCGGAAGGTGATTAACTTGGTTTGGACAATTATATGGGTAGAAACATTGAAGGCGTCTGCAGACTTGGATAGCGATTGGAAATGAGTTTGATCTACATATAGCAGAGAGGTGTATGGAAGCAACGACGAGGTTTTGTTGGACAACATCTTCAGAGGCGACGATGAAAAAAGCTTACTCCAGGTAACGAAATTAATTTCTATTGTTATTGCTTGAACATTTTGTGCTAGAGTGATTTGACACATTGGGTGTGTATTTTATGAACATAAAAGCTAATTTGAGGGGTATATGAAAACGACAATTTTTATTTATTATTTAAAGGTGTAAATATATGACATAAAAATTTGATGTAAAGAGTAAACGGGTCTTTAAGGTTGTTGAACACAAAGATGCGATTTATTTATGCATTTAGAGTAACAGGGTATTTACTGAGCTCACGATAGACCAGAGTAAATTTCAATTTAGGGTTTCAAGATAGGTCCATCTACTTATATAAAACAAAAACTGTTGAAATAAATTCTAGTCATGAAATTTAAAAGGTTTTAATGGTTGAGTGTGTAATATTTTATGAAGCTGTATATCCGAATTTGTAAATATTGAACTGGTGACGTAAAATTTTGATTTGTATAAATAAAAGGTTGTATTTTTCGTTGCATTATTGGAGTGATAATTTTATTTGGTAGTATAAGTGAGAAAGAGTAAACTTAGGATGGTAAGTATCGCTGAAGAAGCAGATTTTAGAGCTAGCCGTGGTATGTTGAAATAAGGAAGCGTTCCAGAGATTGGAATTTTTTTTTATTTTCAGGAAAAATATTTATGTAACTTGCGCATGGGCATAATCCAGAGAGTTCACTGCAATTTTATGACGTCCCAACGCTAGGACTAGATTGTAGAGCTAATTCACAGAAATTTTATGACGGCCCAACGTTGGGGCTCGATTCGTCTTTAGGAAAATCTACAGCAATATATATATATATATATATATATATATATAAAACTATTAAAATTTTTATTGAATAATCAAACCGAGGATGCACATTGGTTTCTAAATGAATACGTAAATAATGTAAGGATCTTGTAAGCTGATTTGGACGTCAATTTAAAATAAGAAGATATTTAATTACGAATTGAATAAAAAAGCACTAAGTGCTAAACATATAATATTTTATTTTTGTAAGGATCTTTACCAGGAAAGTTTGTATTCAGAGTTTGTAACACTCTGACCCTTTAATAGATTATCTGTCAAGGATTTTCTTTTGGCCAAAACAAACCTTACAAGCATGAGAATCATAACCAGGTAAACTATCCATAAGAGGAGGAATATAGTTCTGTAAATTTAAAATAAGGTAAGGAACATTTTTATAATTAAGTAAATAAGTACAGTAGAGCGTCGTTTATTCGCATTAATTGGGATGAAGGGTTGTGTGGATATCGATTTTCGCGGATTATTGAACATAAGTTTATTTAATGTAGGAAAACACGTACAGTTCAAAGTTCTTTTTATTTTTCATCACTACAAAATTATGTATATAATTATACGTGTACCGATTAAACTTTTGGAATTACGGGTTGAAACAATTCATGGAAATGTAATGTGCTTCGCTGGGTCAGGGTGAGCGCCTGTGCAGCTAAAGTCATTCCAAGAATCAACGTGTAAACGTTGTAAGACGTGTAAGTGTATAGCTTTGATGTGAAAGCTGTATTCATTGTAAGTGCGGATAATTGACGTGCGGATAAACGACGTTTTACTGTACTTGTAGAAATAATGTGACGTTTGAAAGAAACGATGTTGTAAATGTTCTATATGCTATTGTATGAGAGAAAATAATTCATACTGTATAAATTCTTTAATATTGCTGTTTGATTTCATTTTATAAATTGCAATTTTTACTATTAGCCAGCCAGACAAAGTTAGAAAGGAAGATAAGTCAACAATTTCAAATTTTACAATTTGCTGAATCTGTATCCCAGCACTCTTTTAGCGGCGCATCAACAACTGTTTAAAGCTTGTCGATATTTATTATATGAAAAGAAGTTCCAACATTTCCATATCTTAATCAAACTGTAAACCCTAGCCCAAGTGTATCCCCCTTTCATAAAATTCCCTCATGCTAAACCGAAAGAGGGCAGCAGCTTTATCGGTACTTAGAGTGGTAGAGACCATAAGGCATTCTAAGACAGACTACAGCGATGTGGAAGGCAACGGGAAACAACCGCATTACCTCCCAAGTACACAGCATACATAAATTGTTATTAAAGATGATGGCATCCCCTGGGGTAAAAAATTCCTGAGGTAAAATAGTCCGTGCATTTATATTTCCAATGCTCCATCAGAAGGTACTACATTGGCCAGGAGGCGAGTTTTTTGTTGCCTGGAAATTTAGAATTTTGCCAAACCCTTGCTGTTCCAAACAAGGTAAGGATCTTCAATGTGTGTGACAACACTCACACATGGGACCTCCATTTAACCTCTCATCTGAATGATGGCGTAATTTTTGTGAAAAATGCTCACCTGTCATTTTTCAAGCACTCGGCCGTGTCGGGATTTGAACCCAGGACCTTAGGATCCGTAGTCTTATGCTTACTACATTGATCCACGGCGACGCCTGGTAAAATAGTCCCCCATTCGGATCTCCTTGATGGGACTACTTCGAGGGATGTGATCCAAACGTATAAAAAAAGTGTCGTCAACATTCTGTGAGTCGGAGAGTGGAATGTCAGACGCATGAAGCAATTAGATAAACTAGAAAACCTGAAAATTGAAATAGATAGGTTAGCACTAGACATAGTAGGGATCAACGAAGTTCGCTGGCCAGAGGCTGGCGATTTTTGGAGTGGATACTTCGGGGTAATTCATACAGGATCAGAGGAAAGAAATTCGGGGGTGGGGATAGTTATGCGAAAAAAGATAGGACTATGTGTAGAAAACTACTTACAAAAGAACGAAAGAGTACTCATGGTTAGATTAGAATCTAAATGGTAAATACAATAATAATACAAGTATACATGCCCACTTCTAGCTACAGTGAGGAAGAGGTAGAATTTAATAATTACGGGGGATTTTAATGCAGTGGTAGGTGAGGGTAGGGAAGGTGCGGCAGTAGGTTTATTTGGTTTAGGTACGAGAAATGACAGGGAAATAGGCAGGTAGAATTTTGCGACAAGAACAATTTAACCATCACTAACACATTATTTCAACATCATGCTAGAAGACGAAACACATGGAAGATGTCAGGAGATATAAGAAGATATCAAATAGATTACATTATTGTTAGACAACGGTTTAGGAATCAAGTAAAAGACTGTAGAAGCTATCCAGAAGCACACATATATATATATATATATATATATATATATAATATAAATATATATATAAATTTAAAAATTTGAAAAAAAGAAGCCAAAAAAGGCACTTTGGCTTTGAGAAACTAAAAGGTAAAGATATCCACGAAAGATTTGAAAAAAGTCAAATGAATTGCTGAAAGATTTCGATACAATTTTTGATACTAAGGAAGTACAAACAGAATGGAATAAAATTAAATCCAGCTTAGATATGGCGGCTAGAGATATTCTGGGATATACACAAAAAGAAAATAAGAAACCATGGATAACAAAGGGTGTTCTGAATTTAATAGAAGAAACACGAAAATACAAAAATAGATCAGATGAAACAGGAAAACAGAGATACAAAGCCATAAAATAGGAATTTATTCGCAAATGCAGGAAAGCTAAAGAACAATGGATTGATGCAAAGTGCAAAGAAGTACAAACTACGATGAAAATAGCAGACAGACGAAGCATACAAACTATTTAGAATGAATTTTAGTGATATAAAACCATACAGCAAAAATATTAGGGATGCGGGAGGAAACGTCATTACAGAAAATGTAGACAAAGTGGTTAGATGGCAAGAATATATAGGGAACTTATATTTGGGAGAGGAACTAACAGCATTAGAACAGGAATCAGACATTGAAAAGGATGAGTTGGGATATCCTATACTTCGAGATGAATTTGAATTAGCATTAAAGGGTACGAAAAATGGTATGGCACCAGGAACAGATAAGGTGCAAGCAGAAAGTCTAAAAGCCGCTGGACAAGCAGTAACAGAAAATCTCTTCCAGTAACAGAATGTGTTTTCCAACTTGTAAGCTATATGTATGAGACAGACAAGATACCTAAAGATTTCAAACGTAACATGATAGTAACTATACCAACAAAAAAAAAGCACGGATAGATGTGAAAATTTTCAAACAATAAGTTTGACAGCACGCGTTTCAGAAATATTAACTAGAATTGTACAAAGACGAATGGAAAAACAAGCTAAAGAAATACTAGAAGATCAATTTGAGTTTACGTGAAACAGGGGAACACAGGAGGCTATTTTAGCTCTGAGGGTGATAATGGAGAAAACAATAGAAAAGGGGGAAAGCGTGTATATAGGGTTTGTAGATCTGAAAAAAGCATTCGACAATGGAAAATTGAAAAAAATGATTGTATTACTAAAAAAGATGGGAACGAGTTTTAGATATAGACGAATAGTACATAGCCTATACAAAGAGCAAACAGCGATAATAAAATTGGAGCAGGAAAGTAAAGAAGTAAATATTAGGAAAGGGGTGAGACAAAGATGTACCTTATCCCCATTAATTTTTAACAAAGAATACTGTCAAATGCAGGAAGACATTTGGAATTACTATGCAGGGGCAAAATATTGTTATGCTTAGATTTGCAGATGATATAGCAGTATTAGCATCTAGCAAAGAAGAGTCAGAAGCTGCTCTTAATGAAATGGAAACATCTAACAGAGAGATACAGTATGAAAATAAACAAAAATAAAACTAAAGTACTATTATGTAAAGGAGAAGGGTACATAAGTCAAAAACCAGAATTCAAATACGAATTGAGAATTTACATGAGGTTAAAGATTTCAGCCACCTAGATGTCAAATAACACACGATGGAAAGGGTCCAAAAGATATAAAACAAAGATTAGCACAAGCCTGTGCTGCATTTAACATGAAAAAGCACCTACTATGTTCAAAGACAACAAACAGAAACAAAGGAAAGATTGGCTGAAAATATATGTGTGGAGCACAGCACTGTATGACTGTAAAACATGGACACTTGGAGAAGCGGACAGAAAAAATGTAGGTCTTTGAAATGTGGTGTTACAGATGTATGATGAAGATATCATGGACAGACAAAGTTACGAACAAAGAGGTTCTTGAAATGATAAGGAAAGAAAAGTGCGTGGAAAACATTAAAAAAAGGAGAGATATGATAATAGGACACATACTAAGGCATGAGGGAATAGTGCGTAATATATTAGAAGCAGAGAAAGGAAAAAGGAGAAGTAGAGGAAGACCTAGATTAGACTATTGCACACATAATGAAAGATGTAGTCTGTGGGAATTTCAGGGGAAATGTTTAGGTTAGCTCAGAATAGGAAACAATGGAGGTACGCATGCAGCCAGTTCTACAACTGTAGACCTATTGACGATGAAGATTTTAATGAAAACATGACTACAATCCTGCATTGGCTAGAATTAAAATACAATGTAGGTGCAGTACAAATAAATCCAATGCCGATGTAATGCTGTATTTACATCTCATTGTTCATATCAGAAGTACAACAAACTTTGCTTGAGATCTTTCGAATCTTCTAATTAATATTCATACAAATATTAAGAAAATTATAAAAAGGATCAACAGCCAAATGCATGCGTAACAAAGGAAATTTTGTTGATTTTCTTACCCAAAATTAATGCAGCTTCCCTTCTGTTTATTTTTTGATCAAAACCACCCTTATAATATCGAGTAGTACCCATATTTTCGACATTCATCTTTGGTATAGTTTTAATAGCCTCGTTTACATTTTTTGCTATATTCGGCATTTGCTTTAATATTTGTCTACCTATAAACCCGACGGCAGCTACCCCTAATCCTGCCAATATTAAGCTGGAAGACTAGAAAACAATAAAAGGTTAGAATATGTATTAATTAGTATTTGTTATTAATAAATTAATTTAGGTCATAATGTAGAATGCCTACCATGTTTTGCGTGAATTTGAATAATCAAAATTATTCTATTGTACACTAAAGAAAAAAATATTGTATTCAATTTAGTTTTTGGTTAAAGAACAAACTACTTAACCCTACATTATGAATTATTTAGGTAAGTGGTAGTGTCTACTATATATCAACTATAAGAAAATATAAATATTTTATAGATGTATTCCTTTAGGTTCTAATTGAGATTGGTTGAGATGTATATTGGAAAAATTACAAGGTTTTATGTTCCTCTTGGCCTTGCCACCATTAGTGTTGCATTTATAGTCGAGATCACTTATGCTAGTGAATAACCCAACACATTGTAAATGTAATAATATACATTGAAGCTGTTTCTAGCATTATGGATAATTTTTGTTAACACAAGCACTGACAAAATATAACAGCCGCATAAATGGTTATAGATGTTGTTAATTCTAGGAATTTAAGAATTACTAGCTGAATATGTCGTTTGCGCTATAATTTAAAATAATTCTGTTTTGATAATGCCATCTTTCACTGCATTATTAGTGTTACAATTATGTTTTTGTTATTTCCAATATTATTGTGAAAATTGTAATTTAAGGCAATTATCTTTTCTGTAGCATGGGCCGTAACCAAGCATTATTGTACATATGAAAATGTATTCAAAAACACAATTTTTTATTTAATAAATGTAAGGATTTTCAGTTAAAACGGTACTGCTTGTTGTAGGTTAGATAAGACAGTTTATATCACATATAACCTATCCAATAGATGTTCAGGCAAATACACTTAAAATAATTAATTACGTTGTAGCGTGAGTTACCTTTCGGGCCTTGGGAACGGTGTTTTAAAAAATTTCTTCCAAAAACTTCGTAACAAAATTTATTTACTAAACAGATATTAATGTGAAATTTTGACAAACTTGATTAAAATTAAACTAATCGAATAATAATTGAACTAAAATTGTGAGTAACCTAAGCAAACTGCAATGTTAAAGCTGAGATACTGTAGACTGACTGACGGTCTTGGGGCTCCCAGGGAATTAATGTTGTCCTTGCCCCTCACATGTCTGTGGGAACTTGCAGAGCTCATGTCTGCTTATTTCTTAATTCTATTCATTATTCCATGTAACAATCTCAATTCCTAAGTAATCACGGTTTCTTAACCGTCTGTGACCTGCCACCTGCAGTATCACTATCGTCTGGAATACAATGTATTGCATCTGTTCTCACAACTGTTAATAACCTTTATTTAATTATTCTTGAATTTACATTGTTGCATATACTTAAGTTTCTTTAACAATTTCTAATAGTTCCTAATAAATTCTATTTTATTATACATATATAGATTTGGGGATACATAGCTCGCGTTGCGTTACGTTAGAAATAAATTAAATGAAAAAGGAAAACTTTTATAATGTGAATGGACAAACCAAAATATGAAAGTGTCTGTGTAGTAGATATCAAAAATATTTATTCTTGATTAAACATTATGTTCAAATCTTGTTACAAATGAGGAAGTTTATAGAAGGATAGGTGAGGAACCCGGTATGTGGAAACAATTAAAGGTCAGTAGAAATAAAATGATAGGGCACCAATTAAGACAAGTGGGACTATTTAGTACGGTCTTATATTATAGACTACCAAATAAAAATAGAGTAGGTAGACCTGGACAAAGCTATATTAGTCAAATTATTAGAGATTTAGGTTGTGTAAGATATGAAGACCTTTTTAGACTAGCTCAGCATAGAAAAGAATTTAGAGCTGCGTCAAACGACCTTAATTAAGTTCGAAAATAAAACAAAAAAGAAATAAATAAAAATCAGTTAACTAAATGTCACCATGATATAACTCACAATTAGTTAGCGGTCTGGCATGTTGGCAGCGATTCGTTGCTTAAACCTTGCCGTAACATATAATTTAACACTTTTCCTTTTTTGGAGGGGATAACCAGATAATATTTCATTTCCTTATAAATGGGAATCATATAAACATGTTGGAGTTCTTTAACAATCATCAGGTTGCTAATATCTATGTAGAACCCGGTAGATAGGAAAAAGATAAAAGAGAATAGGAAGACCTAGACTGAGCTATATTAGTCAAATTATTAGAAATTTAGGTTGGGAAGTGTATGTGGAGCTTTTTAGATTTGCACAGAATAGAAAATTAGTTAGAGCTGCGTCAAACCACCCTTAAATGATGCCGAAAGCAAAATGATGATGAATAAAGTTCAACATTGTTCTTTGAAATACATTATATGGTGTAATGTAACGCTCCTGGTTGCGGCAACAAATCTGTACTCTAAACTACCTGCGGACGAATGAACGCCCTCTCTTGACAATACCTGGTTCTGATCGAGTCGTCTAGTGGCTGTGGCTAGTGACACCTACGTTGTATGACCAAAACATAACCCAATCATACACATTGAGATGGCATTAAGGCGAGAAGGTTTAAAATAAAACTATAATAGTTAGTATCCTTACTTTAATTATTATACGATAACCTCAAAATTAAGTTACCATCAATTATACATGAATTACAAAAGCAGTGGCGGACTCCCTAGCTTAACACCGAGGAAAGAGTATCGGCAGATAAACCTCAACAACCCTGAGCTTCCAACTGCATAAATACACCTTTCCAAGGATGGGGTGGCGAACAAGCACCCGGAGCACTTTTACTATTACGGGATATTAACTGTTACTCAGACAAATTGAAAAAACATTAGTGTAGTCTGGCTCCTCTTTTCTAGAAGGTACCGAAGACATTATAATTTGAATGAGGTCCGCTATACTTGCGGCCACGTCCCCAATGCTCCACCCGAAGGTACTACATTTAGTACCGAGGACAGCTGAGCCATGACTACCCGACTAAAATTAAAGAGGAAGAACACCAGGAAGATAAGGACTTTGGCTACCAATGTTCAACCCCACACAGACTTAAAATATTAGTAAATTCAACAAAGGCTTAAGCATACTCGTTTATTATACAAGTCATTGAAGGTTTTCAGCCCATTTTGCAATATGGTTCACAATGACTAACCTACATTCTATCATTTGCATAAACATCACTACAAATACATCAACTACACAAATATTTATAAACCAACATAAACGTATGCTATGATGGTGCCAAACAAAGGCGCAAATTGAATCGACCATCTCTTACATAGTCATAATGCAAACGCGTTTTTTACGGGGTTATAGCAGAGGTTCGTTATAATCACATCATAACAAGAATAAATAAATCTCAATGTTAGCTACCGATAGAATTATAGGTTAGAATACGTCAGATCACATCAAACTAACTTACGGTTAGGTTTTAAAATTAAGACATGAATTATGCAGTTATAAACGTACAACTAAAAACTGAGAATAAAGCATTTACATAATCATCACAAGTAATTAGAATATTGAAAACAAATTATAAAATATGTTGGTAACAAATACATACCAAATTCCACAGCACAAATAAAGCCCAGATTCAGGTTCTTTAAACTTTCATAAATGCGTGTTAACAGAATATATTCAATATAGTAAGCAAACGTTAAACATTATTATTATGATTGCATCGGCTAAATAAACGTGCTTTTCAAAAATGAAACAGATCAAATGGTATTATAAACTATTAACAACAATATGCTTGACAACTTTATCATTAATTCAATTACTATCTTAAAACTAAAACAAATAACATCAAATAAATACTAAAGCTTAGATGCAATCAGATAACTTAAAAATAGAATATAAATAAAAACTTTACCTTTAATAAAACCGCCTAGTAAAGCTTTTCGATCTTCCATTTTGAAATGCTGAAATTAAGTCTAAAGACTTGCGTATTTATACTGTGTTCTATGTTAATGGAGCTTAAGTTTAGGTTGATTTTTAATTAAATTTACTTAAAACTAAGTACATAAAAATATTCGTAAAAATATCCAGCTACCCCAGGGATAGAATCTTAATTGGAACAAGCATTATATTTTGAGAAATTTCTTTAATTACGACAGAAATATTAAGTATTTTTAAGGTATCTTCAAGAAAGATAATAAAATGTGTAATTTATATTGAAATACTGTTTTCCGTATAGTATAGATATATATCCAATAGGTATTGCAGTGACAGACGGTTTGACGCTCTCCAATTTGGCAAAAGTAAAAAAATCTTTCAGGGTAAATGTTAATGTAACGTAGTTTTCTGTTTCAGTTATTTTATTATTAGTTTTGTTCCTTTATTATTTATATTTCGAATTTCTATTTTCTTTTAATAGGAACCCACTGCCGTACCATTGCAGTTAGTCGACACAACCTTATATTGTTACGGGGACTCCGTCCTTTCAGGTCAAATTAAAATTAATTAACTTTACACTCATTTTACGCATAGCAACATGATTATTTAGCTTTTCTTCCATTTGGTAAATTACGTAGAAAAACATAAAATTGAAAGTTCTTGAATTGCTTCTATCTTTTTCTATCCGCTTACTGCTAGGTAGGGCAAAAAAAGATTTATTTACAGTAATCTTTTTAGATAGAAATTTTTCCATTTTCTGGTGCTCCCAAATATCGTAATTAGAGTTTCATATTATGATGTTCTTTTATTGGATAGAATCTCAGGTATATATCATGCCAATATTATGAAAGAATAATCATTGTTTCATATAAGCAAAAGACAGATTACCACGAGCATATATTTAAAAAATGTTCTAAATAAGAGTAGAGAAGTATTCTTTTGATAACGTGGTTAGATTTACAAAATACTCGATCAAAATTCAAACCTCTAAGTTCGATGAGTGTATATATTCACGAAACTTTTATAGCAGTATATTACTGCGTGGTAATGCAAGCGAAATATGACCGAAAATCGAACATTACCAATTAAGTCACAGTGGTAGGGGGTTTAGGTCATGTCAAAAGAATTACTTTTTAAATAAAAAAATGGAAACTACTTTTAAAAAATCAAACTTGCAAAAATGACTACCTAAAAAAGAAATTCTTGAGAAGTAAAATCCTCACAAAAATAAAACGTACTCTACTGTAATGAGTACGTAAAATTGACTATGCATAATATAATTATACTATAATTCAACGTATTAATCAAAGTCAGCCTGCAAAAAAGCGAAGCACTTTTATCTTATCTTTTTGAAAATAATTATACACACATACCTGAATTTATTATCCATTTTTCACGCACGTCATCCTCTTTAGGAAATCGAAATAAAAGTGCGGTGTTCTGGTTGTCTGGGGTCACTTGTTAATACTTCGTAGTTACAGAGGTAACATATATATTAACAGGTTAAGATATTGATTTGAACTCACTATACGTTAACAAGTTAAGCATGACATGCGCATAGGGAATATTTACAAATGTTTTTTCTGTGTAATTACATTGCAAATGTCTTTAACACTTGAACTGAAAGTACTTTAGTTTGTAAAGTTACGGAGCGCGTTTCGATGTTAAAGAATTGGATGTTGCAACTACACGACGAAGTTGATCTGGTGTCCTGTATTTGGTGATGTTCATAGTTTAAGCAACCGTGGCGTTGGTTACACAGAATGCAATGCGGCACCTTGTGGGGGTGATTGTAGAAGGATTTCCATAGCTTTAGTACTTCGCAGCTGGTGGGCTGACGCTGATGCGCGGTGGCTTCCTTGGTTGGCAGAAATGTATGCTGATGGCAGAATGATCCCAATCCTGGTGTGCTTGTTGGTGTCATGTGATCTAGAAGATGGCGCTGAGGTAATGATGATTTCGGAGGTAGATCGGTCAAAGTTATGGTGGGACCCTGTCGTAGTGTTATCAGAGTTCACTTCATTGTATCCCATTAGATTTGGTGGTCACAATGAGATAATTTGAAGGAAAACCTATAGTGCATGAGAAGTTTGGTGAATTCTGTCTTATATTATTCTAAAGTTCCTTCCAAGACGTTTGGTGGCTTTCTTAAAGAGAAAACAACAGGAAGTAATTTGCTCTAGTATTTGGTGCGCCTTTTATACCGAAGTTTGTTTGTATTGTACGTTCGGACGGTTCTATTTACATTTCTAGGGTGTTGAACGAGTTCATTATTGATTGAGGGATGTTTTATGCGTGCATGCTATTTATTTGCATACTACATATTAAATTGTAAGTTAGTTAGACGTATGGTTGATTGCATACTCTGCAATATTTTCGTGAATTTCTCTCAGGATTTTGCATAGTTTAAAAGTTATAGCCATTTTCTCATGTATAATTAAACTGTCCTAGTACCGATATACCTACACTATTTATATTAAAGCTGCTAATATTTACGAGCAATTATTTTAATTTTATCTTATTATTTATGCAATACTACGATATTAGATTGCCGTATGCAATATTCCTTTAAATTAGTGCAATGAAAAATTCTCAAGGACGCTGTAAATCGTACATTCAGTAATTTATACATAAAAATTTACTGCTCAAAAAGTACTGTCAAAGTGCTATCCAGGAACGTAACTGATTAGCGTGGCTATCAATTATTATACATTCTTATTACATAAGTCCTTATAAAACAAGAAACTATAATATCTCGTCGCAAATATAATTTCCAGCCATCTGATGGGGTTGGGTAGGTTACTACATATCGTTACTAGAATAAAATTAAGAGCATTATTTACAACTGTATATTTGGAATATAAAATTCTATAGTTTAGAAGAACTTATTTATTTGTCTGAAGGCTAATTATTCGAGTGCCCTCTTGTTGGTGGCGGGTGTTTGTTGGTGTACATTTATGCACTAGACCGACATTTCTCGTTAATTATACTATGATTTGAACATAACTGGATTTTAACCTATTAAGAGTGGGGTAGATTAATACTACCTGTCCAGATGTTGGTCAAAAACTGGCCGTCTTCATATAGGAAGTGGCACATTTAAATTATAGCACCGAACCTATGATTTTGCCTTTCGCAGTCCTTGGAAAGTAGTATATGATTTCTATTATCTTTCGCCGGTGCTTGTGATTTTTCGGTGCGGTTGTGTACTATTTCGACTTTGTACGTATACATATATAGCATGGGTTTGTGCATCCAGATATTGTAAATTCAGAGAAATGATTCTCTATGGTTGTTTGTTCTAAATGGCATAATTTCCTCAACTTACACGAAAATTGGAACTGAGGCGACAAATGATACAAAACACATGCGCAAATGTTGTGTCATTTCCTTATATTTAATCTTAGGATTTTGCATTAAACTTAACCTCTTTATTTATGAACTTAGGTTATATATTTTTGTTTACATTTATGTATTTTGTGGAATAAGTTTGAAACGTAAGCTAAACCTAAACAGTAAATATGGTTTGAGTACAAAAGAGTTTAACAGGTATAGTTATTGCTAGGCTAATAACCATAAAAATTATATGAAATCAGATCATTGTATATTTCCGGTATAATTAACACATTCACTGCCCTCAACGCAAACGGTGCGTTCATCATATGCTATATGGCATGCTCCCACCGCATCAGGCGCGTTTGATACAGTTTGAAGTTCTAAAGTAGATTTTGAGTGGCACGGCAGGAATGAAATAAAAAACTAGGGCGTACCAGTAGTGTGGTATCCTTACGTAGAAGTAGTTGGTTTAAGTTAATCAAACTTGAAATCACTTTTACACGCTATTTTCCGAAATATTTGTGAACATTTTGTAGTGGTAAATATTATGTTATGGTTTTTCAAACTAATACTAATATATAAATGTAATTTAGATTTCAACGACACGTTATGACTGCACTAGATGCGTTATGAGCATGCAGTATCCGCAGATATTTTTCTTTATAGATGTCATAGATCCAACACATGGGCTTTCGAAAGAGGTTGACCTTCCTAAAAAAAGCGAAGTATGATCCATATTGGCAGAAATCTCTTACAGATACCGAACTTATCGGATGTTTAGAAGATGTAGAAATATATCCATACTCAAACGATAGTGATGATGATCCTGGCTATAGTGGTGTTTCCGATGATGAGGAGACTTCTCTAACACCTTCAGCCTCATCAGGTCATGCAATTCATCCTGCTATTAGGCGGTGGTCATCCACTGAAGTTCCAAAGAAAGACTTTCTGTTTACTGGTGTCCCAGATATTCGTGTTGACGTTGGTGGAACAGAATCAATCGATTATTTTCATACAATCGCAACAGATGGATTTTTGGTTTCCTCTGCAAAAAAGCTAGTTCACACGAAATAGAGTTGCTTTCCAGAAGCGAAAGAGTTGCATCTAGAGTCAGTAGATGGAAAGATGTAACTGTTGCTGAAATAAAAATTTTCTTTGGGTCGTTATTTCATATGGGAACTATTCGTACTAATTGATTAAATGATTACTGGAAAAAAGTTATCAATGTTTCCGTTATTTATGAGTCGCAATCTTTCGGCTGATTTTGAGAGCACTACATTTTGAAGATGAAGCGACTCGCACTCAAATTGGAAAAATACTTCCCCTAATACATTTTTTCAACAAAAGAATGATAGATACTTATTATCCAAATCAAGAGTTATCCATAGATGAACCTATCGTGTTATGGTGTGGAAGGTTGAATTTCCGGCAATATATAAAAGCGAAGAGGCACAAGTTTGGCGTTAAGCTATATGTTTTATGTGAACCTAGCGGATTATCATTAAAAATAGTTGTTTACTCAGGAGCCTCTGATTCTGAGTTGTCTGGCCCGCAACACACAGGAAAAGTTGTTTATTCTCTCCTCAAAAACAATCTTGGTGCTGGGCATTCCATTTATATGGATAACTTTTACAATAGTGTAAAACTAATAAGAGATTTGTTATATGAGAAAACATATATTACAGCGACTTTGAGAACAAATAGAAAAGAATGGAGTTTAGTACCGATTGAAAATACCTAATGACTGCAGTCATAAACTTAAAAGGGTCAAATGACAGTAAGGATTTGTTGGTTATTTAATGTTAATTCAGTTTCAACTTTATCTACTTTTGCTTTTTGTGAATTTTAATTTTGTAGGAAACATCAAGGATTTTGCTTTTGAAAGTAGCGTTGTATAAGCTCCCTATCTGTAAAGTAGAATACCTATTGTTTGTATTACAACTAAAAATGCAGTTCATTAATGAATAAAGACTATTTGAAACGTCTATCGGTGTCTATGGCCCACTAATAATAAAACCCAAATTTGTGGTTTTGTAAACTTTAAACCTCAAACCATACAATGAAATTTTAGAATAGACTTGTCATATAGCCTAAACATTATACCGGAGGTCACTCACCAAAGAATTTCAATTTTAGTTCTTAAAAATTTTTTGTTGCGAAAATACCAATCTATGACCCATTCTTAATTATTAGTTAAAATATTTCTATGAAGATGTGAATCACACTGTAGATAGAAACATTGCATTTTGTAGTTTTTAGAAAATGCACAAACTCGAATATTTTCCTACTGCTTAAAATATTTTTGAAGTATATTTTCATACATTTTCAGTATTGTATGCATTTTTACTGTATTTTTGCATTTTTATGGTATTTGGGTATTTTTACTCTATTTTTGTATTTTTTTTACTGTATTTTTGTATTTTCAGTGTATTTTTTGTATTTCTTTAAGTTAGTACATTATTTTTGGACCAAGTTTTTCCCTCGGGTTATACTAATTTTTACATAATGTGATGGAATGTTTATGTCTATTTCTTTTTCTTCTAATAATAGATTGGAACAAATTTGACTCCATTTCAGAAGGAATTTTTCATTATTTTTATTTTATGAAAAACTTAAACGTTTAGCAGTGCTTTGGATAAGGTAGAATTAAGATTTTGTCCCATGCAACTATTCACTATAAAAGCTAATAGTAGTGTTTAGACATCAGTTTCGGTTCAATACAATAAACCAAATAAAAAGAATTGATTGCGGTATACCTTTTTCTGCTTCGCTTTATAGGTATCAACAGTTTTCATGTTTTCGTGCATAGTAAAATTATGCATAATATTAGTACATAGATGATACTTTATCAAATCGTGATAACAATACTGCTTACCTAAATGATTTCTTTGTAAATTGTTATTAGCTACAATTGCTGTTGGGGTTTTTTCTTTAAACCGAATGTGTCTTCGTCATTAATAGTTTTTACTTTAATTGCAGTGTCAAATTTATCTATTATACAATGAAAGATTTAAGTAATTCATGCATAATTCTTGATTTAGTAAAGGGTAAACCATTATCAAATTTGTACACTTCCAGTTTTCAGCAGACTTTAGGAATTCAAATTAGAATTCAGTATTTTAAAGCTGACTTTTGGATTTCAATGGATTTATAACACTAACAAAATGAAAATAAGACATCCCAGTCAATTCCATTTATATATAAAAAAATTCAGAAATTCAAACCATCATGTGATGGCATTCCAAGAAAATAAGGCATTAAAAATTTACTTGAAGTATAGGTTTTTAAATAAGTTATAAGAAACTCTCAGTGACATCTGCGTGTATGATCCATCAGCAGCACATCGATTTTTGGATTCGGCACATCATACACTATGTAACTTCTCATGTGAAAAAGACAGTTAATCAAGAAAGATATCCTTGATAAAATTTTAATTTAAATTGAGTATTTGTTTTAATGTTTCGATAAGTAACACGGAGTGAAATATTATGATCTGAAAGCCATATCATAGATTGTTTGAAGTTTGGCCAGCAGCACCGTCTTGCTGAAAAGTAAAATTATTGCCAGACAAATGCTTTTCTTCAAAAGTTGCTAGGAAGTATTCCTCTAAGATGTTCAAATACTTCTTGAATTTTCCTAGATAAAATGCATTCAACCTCCAATACTGACAACTTGTCCCAGACTATTACTATTGTTGAAATGTGACCTACCTCTTCAAACACTCATGATGTTATGTATAGATTTTCTGACGGATAGCTCTGCTACGATTATCGCTGATACAAATTTTGAATCTAAATTCATAGCTCAAATGAATGCCCTTTAACTGTGCCATATTCTAGTGTTGATGCTTTTGCCTATTTTTGTTTAGTCATCAAAAGTGGTTTCTCTTTTGTCTGCAAGAAAAATTGTTCATTTTTAGTTAGTAATGGGTATAATCAAGAAGGCTGTAAATACTTTGTCTCAAAACGTAGTTTCCATTCTTCTGTATCACAGTGGGCCTTGAAATTGATTTTCCTACACCTTCATTCCAGAGAACACTCAATTGACTATCATTTGCTGCCTATCTTAAATAATGTTTTTTTCAGGGTGTGCCTGTCGTTTCTGTTATTTTCAATTTCTTTACATACCGAGGTCTTAGATGCATGGAATAATTTGATTTATACAATCTGACAATATTTATTACTCTACATCTGCATATTAAACTTTTGATTTCACAATTTAATTTCCTAGAATTCCATAAACTGGCAGTGGAGCGCAATTTCTCAACAATCATTTTATCTCTACCCATTTTCAAGAAATAAAATGTTTGATGCTTCTGACAAACATGACAAGATAATGTCAAATGTTTTTTCTGTTTTTTGCATAGCCTCATTAATTTTTGTTTAACTATACAATTCTTAGCAATGTACGAGTTAAAGCAAGAAATGAAAATTTGGGCCTATAGAACAAAACTTCAACAAAAAATTCTTTATATCATCTTAAACGTACATAAGATAGTGAATTAATATTTGCATTAACTGTTACTGCAATTAACTTATTTTTATTTTCCAGAAATAACATGGACGTTTTGAAGCAGAGGATTCCTATTTCTATCTACAACAGACTTACAGAAGGTATTAATTTAATATTCAGTAACTGAATTTTTATTGCTTCGTTATCTTTATTTTTTTTTAATGACAGAACCTCTACTTAGCACTGATATTGTCTAGAACTAAAA
The DNA here is from genome assembly GCA_036346225.1 of Platerodrilus igneus. NCBI lineage: Eukaryota > Metazoa > Arthropoda > Insecta > Coleoptera > Lycidae > Platerodrilus > Platerodrilus igneus. The sequence continues at coordinate 8,682,214 of JARFIW010000565.1, forward strand.
TACTTGTATTCAGTACTTTGTTTTATTTACTGTCACTTAAATTTAGAGCCTGGTGTTAGGAAAGATTCGAAAATTTCTAACCTCAAACACTTTTCTTTATATTTATTTCAAAGAAAATGAAGTTAAATTTTAACATATTAATATGTACTTAGTTCTCTTACAGTTATTAGAGGCAAAAGTGGTCCATTGTTATCGCGCTAATTTTCTAACTATTTGATGAGCAAAGTTACCATTTTCTTATAACATTATTAGTTGATGGTTCGAGCTACGAACGAATTTTTGTAATTTTTATTCTTGGGAACAAATAGGAACAAACTGTTCTATAACGAGATTAAAGTAAACAGAAAGATTCGAACTCCACACGTTGTGGCGCTATTTTGTATAATGTTTGAGCATTACCATCACTGTTCGCCTGTAATTATAATAATTTTAAACTAAGATGAACTAAAAATTTCAAGGGGGTTGTCAAAGAAAATACAACTCACCTTTATATTCAGAAAGGCCATAAAAAAGCTGTAATTTAATCCGTTTAAAATAACGACCTTTGGAATCTTCCGGACTAATTTGGAACTCTAGCTTCTGCGGTTGTTTCATGAGACTATCGGGGGGTATTAACGGATAATATCAAGGCGCCACTGCTTTGTTAATTTTTATTTCTAACGAAAAAGCACTAATTGGGGAAAGTAGAAACTGCTTAGTGTACCAACGCTTCTGAGCACAAAGAATGTTGTCACACACCTAACCTTGTACCTGCAAGAAAAGGTTATATATATTTAAATTACAGGGGAGCGTTATTTGTGCCCCTAGATAACTCAACAGAAATATGAAAGATATACCACTGTTCGCAGCTGTACTGGACCTAAATTTCATACACCTTCGTGATCTGTAAATACAGTTAAAATTGGATTGATATTTTCATGCTAGGTTCAATACCTTTTATATAAAATTTTATGATTGATAATTTCTCACTCATGAATATCTCGAATCGTTTAGGACACCATTAATAAGTGTTAATACAAAACTATTTACATTTATAATAACTGAAATATTATCGGTACAATTTTTGTTGATCTTTAAATTTGTAGTCGCCCCTAGTTAAATTTTGGGCCCTTAAAAAATTTTACTTACATTTTTCGATTATATCGTAGAGTGTAGATATGGTATCTTCAATTTACATTACATGTGATTTTCCAATGCTCCACCCGAAGGTACTACATTGGCCAGGAAGCGAGTTTTTTTTTACCTGGAAAATTTTGAATTTTGCCGAATCCTTGCTGTTCCAAGCAAGGTAGGGATCTTTAACGTGCGTGACAACACTCACACACGGGACCTCAATTTTACCTCTCATTCGAACGAGGGTGTATTTTTGCGAAAAATGCTCGCCTAACATTTTTCAAGCGGACCGTGTCGGGATTCGAACCCGGGACCTTGGGCGTAGTAGTCACACACATACCACTACGCCACGGAGCCGCCTTATCTTCAATTTACACCAGAATTTGATTTTATATTAATATGATACATAAAATTGACGTAAGCAATGATTGATCAAATTAAATGTTTATTTAATTTCTACTGAGAATTTATTCAACCCTCTAGTCTAACAGGTTGAATCTCTGATTAAATTACTCTTATTTAAAAAAGGAATTTTTATACTCTAATAACCTTCAACAGTAAAATCGTTGGCAAGGAAGATTTTTATTATCAAGACCCATCATCTGTTTTGCTACATCATGAAATGTGGCAGACCTTGAAGTACTCATGAACCAAATAACAACCGTATCCCATTAGGACCTCTTAGCATCAATCTCGGATTTTAACGAAGAGGGTAGAACGGGTGTTCAGACAGGTGCTAACCAATTACATTGATGACCACTTCAAAAGATGTGACGTGGGAATATTTTTTAATCCAAATCACCTCTAAGTTATGCCTTCGCATAAGCGCCATTGTCGAAATTTTCTTATGACAGACCATCACTTACAGTTGAAGCATATTTTAAATGTGCCTTCCAGTTGTAAAAATTTATTTCATTATTAGCCGTAAAGATTATAAAATTTCATAGTTTAAATTAATTTGATATAATTGAATATAACTTAAAATAACTTCATATAACTTTGTATAACTGCGCATTGATTAACATCACCCCAGGTCTTTCTACAACTACAATTTAGGAGGTCGCAAACTCAATACGATTCTCCAATCGCTTGCCGTAGAAGTCGGGAAAGACATCCACGTTCTACGACAGATAAGAAGTGACTGACCAGTTTTTTAAACGTTGCAGCTCGGTATCGCGTATTGAATCCAACCACATCCGGCGTGACCTTGTATCGAAAACTACACGATTTCTAGATTAACCTTATTTGAACTTGAACACAAAACCTATTGTACTTGGAGGTTTTTCGAAAGCGAAACTTTGTTTATAAGAGTCAAAAAAATATATAGGTTACTTTATAATTATATGATTAAATATTTTACCAAAACGAAAATATATAGACTAAAAATAATTCTAAGTCAAAAGTATTCAAATAAAAGGGTTCTGGTAAATAAACATGCTTCATCATGACAACAGGACTTCTTGTGCTTGAACATACTAAAATTCAATGAATCAATAACATAGAATAATTATGATCAATACGCAGTCAAATTAGAATTTAGTTAGTTCTAAAAAGAATTGTTTTACAATAAAATAAATATTTAAGTGGGTAATAACAGAAGAAAGCAGCTAATATTAATGACGAATGCAGGTGACAAAGCAAAAAAAGCTTAACAAAATGATAACATACGCAGGTACACCACATGCAACTACCAACATTATGCTATTTATATTTAATAAAGTTATATAGAAATCAAATATTTCTTTACTTTAAGTTATTAAACGTGATGTAGCTGCATAATTAGCATGAAGAGTATATGTATTGTATGTGTGTGTGTATGCACGTGTGTGCACGCGCGTGTGCGCTTGTGTGCGTATGTGTGCGCGGGTGTGCGTTTGCGATTGCGCATGTGCGCGCGTGCGTGCGTGTGTGTAAACTATTTGATACTGATACAGCTTAACAAGTTGATATTGCCGTAGGGTTAATTAAGAACATACGCTTTTTTTAACAACTTTAGTTTAATATATTTATTTTTTAGCTAACTTGATTTCATTAAATGAAATTATAATATCCAGCACGGTATCTCTCTGTCAGAGCACAAAACTAAGTACGGAAGAAGTGGAAAATGTTGTACAAGAAGCATTAAATATTATATTACGGAATAAAATAAAATTAGGTATATTCAAGACATTTGTTTACTACAAGTTTTAACAAGCCTTTTTATATTTAGCTGCAGATATTCCAGAGTGGCAGCGCATAACTACTGGTTGTCATGCAATTGATTCAGTTATTGGTGGTGGTATACCAGTGAACGGAATAATAGAAATTGTTGGAGCAAGTGGTGTTGGAAAGACCCAACTTTGTCTACAGTTATCTTTGACTGTCCAGTTTCCAAATAGATTAGGTGGTTTGGACAGAGGTATTGCTAATACTAGGGTATAATAAATTTAAATATCACTTATTTTTGAAAATTGCATGAATTAAAGTTGAGGTACTTTTACAACTTGATGTGGTGATTGTATTTTCAATATGATATAATTTCTTTGTGCAAACTGTAAGGTTAGATGGGTTTTTAAACTATAATATTAGTTAATAAGATGTAATAATAATTTAGGCTTTTTTATACAAATCTTAAATGATCACTCAAATCCAGTCGGTAATTAAAAAAAGGAAAATATAAAATAATCGACAGGATTGATACCTGTATTCAAGTAATTTCTACTTGGACACTTTTCAGTAGAGCTACCAAGGCTGGTAATTCAATTAGAAAAATGGACAGATTTTTAAATGCACTTTAAATTATGTTTGCCATTTTTGTCAATCATACTAGACAGTATTAAGTATTTTGACTATATGTCAGATAGTGGATATAGACAGAGAGCTATGCTCAAATTCATGGTTAAAGCCAACTTTTGAATGCAAATGTAAGGATAGTTTTACTCGAGAAGTTGATTTTTAATACTGAGATATTTGTTAATAAGATGAAATTATAATTTAGGCATATTTAGACAAGCTTAATGATAACTTTAAATCAAATCGTATTTATTTAAGCTAAGTATTAGCCTTTAGAAATTTTATTTTTGTGAAGAAAGGCTTTTTGTGGTTTTTAAACATATATAGGATTTTTGTCTGTGTCCGCAGATAGTTCACTCAAGAGAGTGATTGTCAAATGCTGCCTGTTCAATAGATGGGCTTGCTTAAGAGAGCTTCCTGTTAGGAGAGATTATGTAAATGTATATAAAACAGATGTATTATATCCTAAAATTACAGGAATTAGTTTATATGTAACCTGCGGTTTTTAGCTTTGTAAATACATATTAACCATTTCGCATACTTTCATTTTAGAATCCATATTTTAGAAAGGTAAGGAAATTACATTCTAATTCTCAAGGGGACAAACCAAGGATTAGTAGTTCTAAATTAGTTTAGCGTATTCTTAGTAAGTCCGGTTGTCGAAACCCCATCAGGTATATGAATCATTTTAAAGAATCCACATTTAAGCAGTCGTTCTATTCATGTATATTCGTTCCTTAACAACCCGTGTTTTGTATAGACAAGCTTTGACGTTCACATTCCTGCTACGGCAGATGTTAGGTGCTTCCAAGAATTAGCCGCAAGGTACAAAGCATGTATCACGTGTCTGGTACATGGCACAGGCATGATAAGGTACACTAGCGTTAGTTGGCAACACTGTTACACCCCCGTTCATTTACTAGAAGAGTAAAGGGATGATCTGAAATGGTGAATAAGAATTATGCGACGAGCAGTGTACGTTGGGTACTGAAAGAGATATGATGTGAAGACTCGGTGATTGCTCAAGAGACGAGAAGTGAAACTAAGTCACGTGCGCGACTAACTTAGTAATGCGTGTCGAAGGTCAGTTTTCTTTGAACGCAATTAACACTCTTCAATAGTTTTGAAGGATTTGTAGCGCGTGACAAAATAGGTTTTGTTATAACCGGAACGATCCTATTTTATTTTAGATAGGACGGATTAGAGATTTCGAAAATTGATAGTTCGTGGAGAGCCGCCGAAGTAATATAGTGTAAACCCCGACCCAACAAACACTGACTTATTAAATACGGAATTAGTTTTACATTTAGGTTTAATGTTTTAGCTAGTAGTGAGTTTCGAGTGAGCTTAGATTGTTTTATAAAGGTGGTCGTGATTAGTGACTCATCCAATTAGTATTTATTAGTGGGATGAACATATTCTTCGTGTGATCGTATCCAAATTCAGTTTTCCGCACATATCACTGACTTCATTGCTGAATTAAAAAGAGCCGCTTGCTGATGTCGCTATCCTGGAACTTCGACGCACCAACCAAAAACATCAGGGGAACCGCGGGCTGAATTCCTGTGGTAGTTATACCAGTAAACTGTGAGTAATTTGTTTTATTTAAATACCAAACTGTTTATACATTGTTCGACGTTACTTCTTGTAGCGTATGAAATGAAATTTTAAAGTTACGCCATGATTTAATTTCAATTATCTAGTTAGTAGTGTATAATTCGATTAGCGCGAGGATCCTCTAGGGCATAAGTTAAGAACTTGCTCGATGTCAATATATATATATATATATATATATATATATATATATATATATATATTTATCCATACTGTTGACCGTAATTAAATCCAAGATAGTCATTTAATAAATAAGATATTCAGGAGAAGTGACTTATTAATAAATTAATGCATGTGAGTGCTTAAATCAGAAGAACCGTGTTTTGCATAATCTCTGTATAGTTATAATTAATCCATGAAACTAAATTTTGACAAGTCATATTTATTTGTTAACAGGAATTCAGTTACCTTATTTTTTATATAGATAGTTTTGTGGAAACTTTAGTTACCTAAGGAATTTATAGGTAAGACCGACTTACTACCTTAGATATTTCAACCGGAAGTAGAGTGCATATAAAGTACGAAGACCGGGAACTGCAATCAGCTTGGCACAGTTGTGGAATTAAACATTTTCACGGCCAGGTAGGACTTATCCGGGTTCTTGTCTGAAGAAGTCGAGTTTTCCCTCATCTTGTAGGCTTCTCTGAAGGACTAGGAATCCGTGCCATTTTAGGCGGAACTCGAATAAGATAAGGGTGGTGCCCTCATATTACCCTGACCTAAGACTAACGGCAATATAATATTATTTCCAATCCCCTCCTCTTCGACCCACGCCCATCGCGACTAGCCAGCCGAGCCGCGGTATAGTTTACTCCTAGGAGCAGACTTACCTCGTTTGTTCATGCCCTCCCCCCTTTCCAACTTTATGACAATTTGGCATGTAACAAAATGGCGCCCAACATCTAAAATTTTTTTTATACTAGTTTATATTTAACTAAATGGCAAATGTATTTAATTTTTTTTTCGTATTGACGCCTGACGGCAAAGTATTTTTGTTGTCGGATTTTTGTTATATTTTTTTTGTGTAGTATTATCACCCTAACAAATTGGCGACCAAATTCTCATTTTCTGTTTTGTTATTTTTTGTGATAGAATAGGTCACCGTTGCTGAGAATTTTTTGGAAAAAGTAGAACTTTTGTTTAATTTTTGGGGGTTGATTATTTATAGTGACATTTTCCCGATTGTGTCTATATTTAAAATTGTGAAGGTGGTTAGTAAGCATTGGAAGTTATTTTGAGGAAGATTTTCTTTTGTGGAAAAGTTTTATTTTGAGACATTTTACTACGTTTTGGTGGGATTTAAAAGAAAAATTTTTAAGATGGATTATGATATTTGTGTTGAAAGATTACTCAAGCACGAACTACAGTATGAGGCAGAAGTGAGAGGAATTTCTTCACAGGATTTAACTGTGCAACAATTACGTAAAACATTACGCCCATTATTAAAAACAAAGTTTGATTCTAGTAAAAATGATTTTGAGTATCCGTTTGACTTTGAGGATGACGTTCTGGCGCTAAAAAATGGTTTTGTAACAATAAAAGAAGCTATAAGCCAATTAAATGAAATAAATTTGGACGCTAACCAACAAAAAATAGAAACAAAAATCGCGCATGCCACATTCAGACTAAAAAATTCAATTCCTTCGGAGGATACCGATGAAGAAATTCGCGAAAATCTAATAATTCAGTTAGACGAAATAAAATGTTTTATGAAACTACTTGTCAAAAATTACAGTAATTAAAGCAAATACTCCTAGAAAATTAATGATAAATAAACCGGTAGTAAAAGAAAATTTTGATGAATTAGAATTAGCGAAAAATTAAAGTTGGAAGATACTAGTAATAAAAAATAGAAAAAGAACCTGATAGTAAACCCATATTACACTCCGAACATAAAAATACTGTAAGTAGCCCTATTTTTTATAAAAGTGTACCGGTAACGAAATGGAATTTGAAATATTCTGGCGAAAGCTCGTTGAATGCATTTTAGAAAGGGTAGACGAGTTAAAAGCAGCGCGTAATATTTCAGACGAACAATTGTTTATGGAAGCATGCGATTTATTTGAAGGCAAAGCGTTAATTTTTTCCGAGCAAATAAAAATTTAGTGAATAATTGGTCTTCTTTAAAAGAATCCTTAAGAGACGAATTTTACCGGTGAATTATGATGAGAGATTAATGAACGAAATAAATAATAGGACCCAAGGCGAATCGGAAACAATCGGAATTTATGTGGCAATTATGATCAATCTATTTACAAGACTTGTAGAACCATTGTCACTAGAAAAACAATTGAAAATTTTACGTAAAAACATTTTACCTTTTTACCAAACCCAATTAAGTTTAATCGAAATACAGTCTATTCAGGAATTAATAAAATATTGCAAAAAATTAGAAGAACGAAAAATTTATATTCAAGATTTTGTTCCACCCTCAAAGAAACCAACGGATTTAGAAACAGATCTGGCTTACAATAATAATCCCTCAACTAGTTCGACTTTGGTCCCAAAAATTAATAAAAATGTGTACTCTATACAAACTCCCGTAAATCAAAATCCAAACTATTCAAATTCAGGTCCGCGTTGTTGGAATTGTAGAGGCATCGATCATGTTCAGGCGCATTGTAAGGAACCACGTCGTGTTGGTTACTGTTATAAATGCGGTTTAGACAATACAACTTTTCGTTCTTGCCCTCGTTGTAACAGAAAAATGCAGGAAAACTTCCACGCGAGACGCTAAACGGTCGTATCGTGTCTCGTATATATTATAACTCGACCAAATATATTTCTGATTTAATTAGTGAAAAGGAACTGAAATTTAGGAAAAATAAGTTAATGTTAGATTATGTGATGGAACAATCTGAGGAGGACAAACGTCCTTATGTAACAGTAAATATTTTAGGTTTAGAATTGTTAGGTCTTTTGGATTCAGGCGCGAATACAACTATTTTAGGACAAGAAGGATGGGAAAAATTTTCTACACTAAATTTATATATCGATAAAAAGCAGGCGCCGATCTGTAACGTCGCTGACGGAAATCAACTGCAGAGTTTAGGCACTGTTCATTTGCCGATAAGGTTAACAGAGAGATTAATAATATTAGACGTATTAATTGTCCCAGTGGTGAAACATGCCTTAATTTTGGGCATTGATTTTTGGAAATCAATTCAAATTATACCGGATATTTTCAAAGGAGAGTTTACTTTTTCTAATTTAGCGTCATTGTCAGTAACTCAAGAACCGATTCTGCATTCAAAATTTGATCTGGTACTGGAACAACGCGAAATTTTAGAATCACTTGTCAACACACATTTTAAAAATTCAAAAACTTTTGGAGTAACTGATTTGGTTCAACACAATATTAAAGTTTCAAGCGACCCCATTAAGCAACGACACTATCCTGTTTCCCCGGCCATACAAAAACAGATTGACATAGAATTAGATAAAATGTTAGAACTGGGTGTGGTAGAAAAAAGCCATAGCGCATGGTCTAACCCGATTTTATTAGTGAAGAAGAAGGAACCAGGTTCATACAGGTTTTGTGTGGATTTCCGAAAATTGAACAAGGTTACCGAACGTGACGCTTACCCGCTACCGTATGTGTCATCAATATTAGATAAACTTAGAGATGCGAAATTTATATCCACACTCGACATCAAATCCGCTTATTGGCAAATTCCGTTAACGGCAAATTCAAAGCAGTATACCGCATTTACCGTTCCCAATAGAGGTCTGTATCAATTTTCCAGACTCCTTTCGGTTTACATAATGCTCCGCAACGTGGCAGAGGTTGATTGATCGCGTCTTAGGTCCAGAGTTGGAACCGTTTGTTTTTCATATTTAGATGATGTAATTATTTGCACAAAGTCCTTTGAGGAACACATCACAATTTTACGAGAAGTTTTAAAACGTTTGGAAGAAGCAGGGTTGACTCTGAGTCGTGAGAAATGCCACTTTTGTAAGAGTGAGCTTAAATATTTAGGGTACGTAATTAATTCTAAAGGGTTACTTGTGGATCCCGAAAAAGTCCAAGCAATTGTTGATATCCCCACACCTAAAACCGTTAAAGAAGTTAGAAGAATTATTGGTATGGCGTCATGGTACAGGAGATTTTTACCCGAATTTTCAAATATTATTGCTCCGCTTTCAGCTTTATTAAGAAAAAACAGAAAATTTATTTGGGATGAATTTTGCGACGCAGCTTTATCGACAATAAAAAATCATTTAGTTTCCGCACCAATTCTTTCATGTCCAAATTTTGATTTTCCGTTCTCGATTCAATGCGACGCTTCCGACTACGGGATTTCTGGCGTACTAACTCAAGTTATTGATGAAGTAGAACATGTAATTTGTTATATTAGTCGTTCACTTACTCCGATGGAAAGGAAATATGCTGTAACTGAAAAAGAATGCCTAGCCGTGTTGTGGTCAATCGAAAAGTTACGTCCATATGTAGAGGGTAGTCATTTCCAAGTTATTACGGACCATCACTCGCTAATTTGGTTAAATAAATTGCAACAACCTTCGGGTCGGTTGTGTCGATGGTCATTGAAATTGCAACAGTACGATTTTGAGATTATTCACCGCAAAGGAAAGACAATGTCGTTCGATGCTCTTTCACGTCGGTCCCTATTATAAATACTGTTTCTGTTAACTTACCTACCTTTGATAAATCTACAAATTCTGGTAAACCTGAAAATAAAAATTTAAAAAAAATTGATTCTGAAGAAAAAAAACCTGATCCTTGGTATAGCAAGATGCTTCTACAAGTGGAACGTGATCCTATTAAATATAAACATTGGAAAATTGTAAATAGTAAACTTTTAAAATATGTACCTGGTAAATTCCCTAACTTGGTAGATCTTGAAGTCGATTGGAAAGAAGTCGTTTCTAAAGCTCAACGTTTGAATATTTTAAAAGAATGTCATGACGAACCCACGTCGGGACATTTTGGTATTTTTAAAACATTTCATAGAATTCAACAGAAATATTATTGGCCAAAATTAAAAGCAGACGTTATACATTATGTTAATCGTTGTAGAGCATGTTTGATGCACAAACCCGAACAAAAGAAACCTCAAGGTTTAATGTCAAGACACCCTATTGTATCTAAACCATGGCAGATGATTTCGATAGATTTGATAGGCCCATTACCTCGTACAACCAAAGGCTATACTTACATTTTATCGGTGGGTGATTATTTCACTAAATTTCCATTATTTTTCCCTTGCGTACGCTACCGCTTCAGCGATAACGCAAAGAGTCGAAGAATTTGTCATTTTACTTTTTGGCGCACCGCAATACATATTAGTTGACAATGGAAAACAGTTTACAAGTAATCTTTTTAAGACTTTGGCTTCAAAATACAAGTCAAAAATAATATATAACGCATTTTACCACCCGCAGGCAAACCCGATTGAACGTGTTAATAAAGTAATTAAAACTCTTTTGGCATCTTATGCTGACGATAATCAACGTCACTGGGACAGAACATTACCGATGGCCGCTTGTGCCGTACGCACAGCAGTGCACGAAGTAATTAAGATGTCACCTTATTTTGCAAACTTTGGACGTGAAATGGTGATTGATGGATCTAGTTTTGGAGAAGTAAAGGAGAGTGAAACCTTGTTGGATGTCGACTTTGCAGATCGCGATACATTATATAATCGCGCACCCGAATTTGGAAAAGTATATCAAGACATTAAAAAAAGATTAGAAGATGCGTATAATAAAGCAAAAAGAAATTATGACTTGAGGAGACGTGACGTTAGTTTTGCCGTTGGAGACAAGGTTTGGAAAAGGAATTACGTTCTATCGGATGCATCAAAACACTTTAGTGCAAAACTCGCACCAAAATTTGTTGGCCCATACGGTGTCGAAAAAGTGGCTTACAATACATATGAGTTGGTAGATGACACGGGTGTCTCAAAAGGCACTTGACACGTAAAGGATATTAAAGCTAATCCGCCAGAATAGTTACATTACTATTGTATTTTGTTTTTTTTTCGTTTTTTACTTTTTTTGTTCGTGTATTATTAGTGGTAGTATTTGGTAGGATTAAGGAAATTAATTTTATGGTAGGAAGCAGCAATTTTGTGTCTATTTAGTAAAAAGGTTGATGTCGGTTTGTTCTTCCACTGGGCCAGCCTGACTCCATTTTTTTTTTATAGTTTGGTACACAAGAATTTTAGGTAAAATTCTAATTTTGTAAGGAGGGTGTAACCTGCGGTTTTTAGCTTTGTAAATACATATTAACCATTTCGCATACTTTCATTTTAGAATCCATATTTTAGAAAGGTGAGGAAATTACATTCTAATTCTCAAGGGGACAAACCAAGGGTTGGTAGTTCTAAATTAGTTTAGCGTATTCTTAGTAAGTCCGGTTGTCGAATTCCCATCAGGTATATGAATCATTTTAAAGAATCCACATTTAAGCAGTCGTTCTATTCATGTATATTCGTTCCTTAACAACCCGTGTTTTGTATAGACAAGCTTTGACGTTCACATTCCTGCTACGGCAGATGTTAGGTGCTTCCAAGAATTAGCCGCAAGGGACAAAGCATGTATCACGTGTCTGGTACATGGCACAGGCATGATAAGGTACACTAGCGTTAGTTGGCAACACCGTTACACCCCCGTTCATTTACTAGAAGGGATGATCTGAAATGGTGAATAAGAATTATGCGACGAGCAGTGTACGTTGGGTACTGAAAGAGATACGATGTGAAGACTCGGTGATTGCTCAAGAGACGAGAAGTGAAACTAAGTCACGTGCGCGACTAACTTAGTAATGCGTGTCGAAGGTCAGTTTTCTTTGAACGCAATTAACACTCTTCAATAGTTTTGAAGGATTTGTAGTGCGTGACAAAATAGGTTTTGTTATAACCGGAACGATCCTATTTTATTTTACATAGGACGGATTAGAGATTTCGAAAATTGATAGTTCGTGGAGAGCCGCCGAAGTAATATAGTGTAAACCCCGACCCAACAAACACTGACTTATTAAATACGGAATTAGTTTTACGTTTAGGTTTAATGTTTTAGCTAGTAGTGAGTTTCGAGTGAGCTTAGATTGTTTTATAAAGGTGGTCGTGATTAGTGACTCATCCAATTAGTATTTATTAGTGGGATGAACATATTCTTCGTGTGATCGTATCCAAATTCAGTTTTCCGCACATATCACTGACTTCATTGCTGAATTAAAAAGAGCCGCTTGCTGATGTCGCTATCCTGGAACTTCGACGCACCAACCAAAAACATCAGGGGAACCGCGGGCTGAATTCCTGTGGTAGTTATACCAGTAAACTGTGAGTAATTTGTTTTATTTAAATACCAAACTGGTTATACATTGTTCGACGTTACTTCTTGTAGCGTATGAAATGAAATTTTAAAGTTACGCCATGATTTAATTTCAATTATCTACTTAGTAGTGTATAATTCGATTAGCGCGAGGATCCTCTAGGGCATAAGTTAAGAACTTGCTCGATGTCAATATATATATATATATATATATATATATATATATATATATATATATATATATATTTATCCATACTGTTGACCGTAATTAAATCCAAGATAGTCATTTAATAAATAAGATATTCAGGAGAAGTGACTTATTAATAAATTAATGCATGTGAGTGCTTAAATCAGAAGAACCGTGTTTTGCATAATCTCTGTATAGTTATAATTAATCCATGAAACTAAATTTTGACAAGTCATATTTATTTGTTAACAGGAATTCAGTTACCTTATTTTTTTTATATAGATAGTTTTGTGGAAACTTTAGTTACCTAAGGAATTTATAGGTAAGACCGACTTACTACCTTAGATATTTCAACCGAAAGTAGAGTGCATATAAAGTACGAAGACCGGGAACTGCAATCAGCTTGGCACAGTTGTGGAATTAAACATTTTCACGGCCAGGTAGGACTTATCCGGGTTCTTGTCTGAAGAAGTCGAGTTTTCCCTCATCTTGTAGGCTTCTCTGAAGGACTAGGAATCCGTGCCATTTTAGGCGGAACTCGAATAAGATAAGGGTGGTGCCCTCATATTACCCTGACCTAAGACTAACGGCAATATAATATTATTTCCAATCCCCTCCTCTTCGACCCACGCCCATCGCGACTAGCCAGCCGAGCCGCGGTATAGTTTACTCCTAGGAGCAGACTTACCTCGTTTGTTCATGCCCTCCCCCCTTTCCAACTTTACGACAATTTGGCATGTAACATATATAAGTAAGAAATTACAATTAGGCATTTTAAAATTACGAAAAAATAGTGGATCGATAACTAAAATATATTTTAGTGGTACTAACTATTTTGTTTGTGTAGGAGCAATTTATATTTGCACAGAAGATATATTTCCATCCAAGAGACTCAAGTGCCTTACTAAAATGTTTCCCTCGAGATTTAGTCACTTAGATGATTGTAGTTTTGAAGACAATATTTTTATTGAACATATGTCAGATTATGTAAGACTGCCAATGTAAAAATGAATTTTTGGTAAAATTTTGTATTTTTTTGTAGGAACAGTTGCGAAGATGTTTATTTATTAAAATTCCTCAGCTCTTAAGACAGCATAATATAGGACTAATTATTATTGATTCAATAGCAGGTGTTTTTCGTAGTGAAACTCTAACAGTAAATTATACAAGTCGTAGTGAAGAACTTCTTACAATAGCATCCAAACTTCACAGTCTGCAAGATGAATTTAATACAGCGATAGTTTGTGTAAATCAGGTATGAAACAAATCCTAACTAAAAATTTGATGAATTATATAGAATTTATTAAAAGCAATACTGATATTAGGGGATGTAACGGATCCCCTCTTATTTATTATAATATAATATAATATAATATTATTATAATAAAAACGCTAAAACCAAACGTTTAAAGTATAAAATGTACATAACTCATTCATTATGCAAGGGCAGATTACACGTCAAGCTACAAGCTACAGTTAATTAAAGGAAGCACATTTGGTAATAACTTAACCACATTCATCGAGATAAATAATTGCGGACGCAATTCAATCAATTTTAAAACATTCTAAACTAAAAAATAAATACAAATTCGGCACATTTGAAGAAAGATAACGGTAAAGCGAATTTTCTTTCAAAACGCATTTGCGTAAGAAAATAATCAATGCGTGTTTATAATAAACAAACTTTTTAAAACAAGCATGTTTCATAACGCAGGAAGTCAATAAGCGCATGTAAATAAAAAAGGTGTAGATACTAAAGCGAAAGTGTACGTGCGATTTGAAATGTATGTAAGTTGCCACATTTAATAAAACCTAATATAGGTAAACAAAATATGGATATTGAAATTACGACTACGTGTAGTTTCAAGCATATATGATATACCAGTTGTTAACAAATTCTAGTACAAAGCTTTGATGAACGTGCAAATTCAAATGTATGAAGTATGGAATACCGAATAAAACCCATCAGGTTGAGATAGTACATAACTGCAACGCCTTTGCCATGATCTAATAACAAGATAGCGAGCATTCAATCAATACCAGCACGTGGAACGAATTTGTCTATAAAACTGACCGGAGCTGTATGAGGGGGCATTCCATAATCGACGCGCGAACCATAATAGTTGAAACCAAATTATTACGTAAATTTCAATTTAGTCAAAGTGACAAGTAATAGAAATTAAGAATTACAAGTCTAGATTTAATTAATATAAACAAAATCTTTACAATTTATTTAGGGCTCTAAGTAAGGACACAACTATAAATCGACTCTAAGTACGGACACAAGTGGGAAACTATATAACGACTCTAAGTATGGGAAACTAAAATAGAAACTATATACTGGCTCTAAGTATAGACACAATAAATGGTATAATGCTTGAAGTACATGGTTAGTAGTTGTTGATAAACATTTTGGAGTATTGGGGAGCACGCCAAACTGAAAGTTAACGACTCGAAACAACTGAACAAACAACTGATTTGGGTCAAGAAGCTCTAGTGAGAAGCTACAGCAGGAACATTGTTCACGCGCGGGGGTCTTATAAATTTATACATCGACTTACCTCCGCGGTGTTTTGTTTTTCTAAGCTGCAGTTCCTATTCTTTCAACCAAGTGGACTGTATGCGAAATTGAGTCTGTGTTACGTTGCACTTGCACTGTGTTTTTTAGGGGTTTAACAAATAAAATATGCGGCACTTGACTAACTTACGGTACCGAACGAAAAAACCGACGACTGTTCTGCTTCAATATCCATAAGAAAGTGTTTGTTCACTACTCTGTCCAACTTATTCACACATGCACAAGGAATTTTTATGGCAGGATATACGGGAACAAGGGATGACAGTTTTACAATTAGATTTACAACTACGAATTTGAAGTAACTTAAAATTAACCACGCAACGTGCGACAAAGAGACCGAACATCCCGCCCACCAAAATAAGTATGAACTAACTTATTTTATATTTAAAAATAATTAGAACTATTAACTAAGAAACCTAACCGACAAACTTATATAAATGAATAAATGTGTACATCAAATTAACAAGTGATAAAACCAAAACAGGTATTGTTTTCTAAACATTCCTCTTCCTTTTATTACAGCTACATTAAATAAACCTAACCCAAACCACTTACCAAAACTACCTGAAATGTATCCTTTACCAACAATAACAGCCTCAACCATAAATCATTCAACCAGCCAAACAAAAAACCCACTCGCCCATCAGACAATAAAAGAAGGGACATATTCGAATGCAGTAAAAAGCAATGCACCAAATGAACAAACATCTGCAAGCAGTTTCCCGTCAAAAGAAAATGCGATTATATTAAATTCATTGCCAAACACGAAGTTAGAAGATTATCTAAATGCAATCACGGAAATAATAGATCCTAAAAATATAACCTTTGCATCAAGAATAGCAAACAACCGGATCTGTATTTATTTATCTACAAAAGAAGATGCTGACCAGTTTGTAAACAACCATCCTAATATAACAGTAAATAACACAGAAGTGGAAATACGTAAATTACTAACGCCGACCATAAGGGTGGTTATTTCAAATGTTAGCCCATCCATACCACACAATGTAATAGAAGACGCACTTATTAAGCTAAATATAACTTTAACAGGCAAGATGTCATTTATAAAAGCTGCATTATCAGAAATAAAATTTAAACACATACTTAGCTTTAGAGACAAATCTATGTTAAACAAACTGCAAATTTAAACATCCCAGAATCAATAATAGTATTATTTGAAGAAACCCCTACAGACTATTTTATCTACAGAAACATACTGCTATACATGTAAACAAACCGGCCATTCAACCTCAAGCTGCGAGGAACATAATATACAGAGTGAAACAAAACAACCTGAACAAATAACAAACCTAAATGAAACAATAAGAAATAAAAGACCAAATCAGTCACCTGAAAGTACACCTACAGAAGAACTAAATGAAACTTACATTGAACATCAAATAAGAGAAGCAACTCAAAAGAAAAACAAGAAACCAACCAAGAATCAACCCTGTCGAATTTATCACAAACCAAACGGACAAACAAAAAAAGGATCCTACAATTAAAAAGAAGAACTTGGAACAAACTGAATCCCCAAAACACAATACAATAAAGGAAATCATAGAAAGTGATCCAGCCAAATACATTATCTCATTCGACGAATTTCAGGACTTTCTAGAAAACACGATCGGAACAAAAAATACTAGAATTAAGTAAAAACTATACCAAAGATACAAACCAACTCATACAAATGATGCATGAAATCCAAAACAATACTGATGACAAAAAATAAAACAACAATAACAAGAATAACTAAAAATGGAGGAACAACAAATTGAGTCAGAAATGTCTGATTCCTCAGTCGATAATCAATAACATGAACATCATTCAATGGAATTGTAATGGACTTCAATCCCATAAAGCTGAATTCCAAAACTAATTGAAGAAACACAACCTCATTACATATGCTTACAAGAAACACACTTCAAAGAACATCAAAACATAAATACATACAATTTTATACAATATCGCAAGGACAGACTAAACACACATATAGCTAGCGGAGGGGTGGCAATTCTAGTAAACAACAAACAACATACAACAAGATGTACAAACTATCCTGAGAGACACATCCAATATTGAACCACTGCTGAACTATCTTAAAGACATAGAAATCAACATCGTATATAAAATATATAAAAGATAAACATATATTGTACCATAGATTATAAATAATACTTCCAACCTCCGCTAATAACTGTAAAGGTGGAAGCGGATGAAAGTGAAATTAAAAAAAAAAAAAAATGTGTACATACCATTAAATATCAAGTAACTGGCAGTAAACATAGTTTCACTAGGGGGCGTTTAACTAACCCTTGGGATGTCTTGACTGTAGCTACCCGAACGATACCGTCTCTACCAGGGTGAACATCTACTACTCTTCCTAAACGCCACTGTAGAGGGGGGTTATTTTCTTCCTTTAAGAGGACAAGCGAATCAATAGGTAAGGTAGCGGAATTCTTCAACCACTTACCTTTCTGCTGCAACGTGTGCAGGTATTCAGCACTCCATCTCTTCCAAAACCCTTGTTGCATTTGCTGCAACAATTGCCAGCGATTCAAACGAGAGGGGTTTATGGACAACAAATCTGGATCTGGTAACACCAAAACTGGTTCAACATTAAGAAAATGACCCGGGGTCAAATACGAGAAGTCATGCGCTTTGCAACTCAGTGCGCATAGTGGACGTGAGTTGAGAATCGCTTCGATTTGAATCAATACCGTCGAGAATTCTTCAAACGACAAAATTTGTTCACCGATAATTGTCTTTAAATGGGATTTTACTGATTTAATCCCGGCCTCCCACAACCCACCAAAATGAGGAGCAGCAGGAGGATTAAACACAAATTCGATTCCTTCAACGCCTGCCGAATGGCGCATCAATTGCGAGATTTCACGAGAGGCCCTAACGAAATTAGTACCATTATCACAATGGATTTGAATACATTTGCCTCTTCGAGCAATAAATCGACGTAAAGCACCCAAGAAAGCGTCTGTCGACAAGTTAGACACTAGTTTCAAATGGATGGCTTTAGTGCTGAAACAAATAAATAAGCAAATGTACGCTTTCAATGATTTTGCGCCGCGACATCGATTCATCGTGACAGAGAAAGGTCCACCAAAGTCGACTCCCGTATGTAAAAACGCCTTACCTGGAGTTAACCTAGAAGCTGGTAAATCCCCCATAGGGGGGCATAAAGCCACAGGGTTTACCCGAAAACAACGAATGCAGGATTTCAAACATTGCCGAAGAGCCCTCTTTGCGGACAAGATCCAATAATTTTGAGTTAGTAAAAATTGTGTTGTTCGATTTCCAGTATGTAAATGTCTTTCATGACAATCTAATATAATAAGTTCAGTCAACCGATGCGACCGAGGAAGCAAAATTGGAAATTTTGCATCATGCGACATCTCTGAGTTACGTAGGCGACCGCCCACCCTCAACAAATCACGACTATCTAGAAACGGACTAAGGCTACGAAGTTGTTTACAAACAAGTTTTCCAGTTTTAATATTTGCAATGTCTTGAGCAAAAACATTTGTTTGAACTCTTTTAATCAATAAATGTATAGCCTCTTGCTGCTGAGCTAGAGACAAACGATCAGAATATTTTGAACGCAAATCTGCTGGACATTGAACATTACGAATGAAATGACGACTACATGTAATAATCCTACAAATTTTCTGCAGTTTTGAAAATTTATCCAACAACAAATCTAAGAAATTCTCAGACATAACGACTGTTAACGACAAAGTACGATATTCGACGTCCATCTGAGATGAGTCGATAAGTTTTGGCAGCGATGTTACTGGCCATTCTTCGCTACGACGCACTAACCAGGAAGGTCCTGTCCACCATAATGGATGATGAACCAACTCTGAAGCCAAAAGTGTAATAACGAAAGTGTAATAACAAAACTGCAATGTCCTTTTGCAAAGCAGGGCCAATAGCCAAGCTATCATTTAAGGACTTTCCAGATTGATCCTGACACGAAGCATCGAAAACCACCCGCAATTTGGTGGTAGTGCTATCCCGCTTATGTACAGCATGATGGGGAGTGTAATACATTTTTTCATAACCCGACGAATTTTCAGGCGATTTCACTTGAACCATGTGACCGCTTGTCAAATAATCCTCCATAAATTTTTTATAATCTGAATACAATTCAGGATTTTTTAACAAACGACGTTCTAACGACAAAAATCTTTTAATACAAATTGATCTCATACCCATGAATGAGGGTTCCGAAATTTTAAAGGGCAAGGACACTACAAAACGACCGTCCTTGTTACGTCTATAATTTTCCACAAATTGATTTTCACACCTTTCTTCTTCAGGAGAAATGTGTTTTTTGAAGGGAATATTTTCTAATTCCCAAAATCGACGAATGTCACTGTCTAAGGGCTCAATGAAAGCACACAACGACGTAATCGAACTATTTGGGGAAACGACCTTTCCCGTTAAAACCCAACCAAAGGTTGTTTTAATAGCAACTGACTCGTTAGCGACACCCCAACGAGACTCGTTCAACAAAACCTGAGCAAAGATTTCCGCTCCGAGTAGCATGTCAATTTTACCAGGAACATTAAAATTAGGATCAGCTAAGGCCAAACCTTGAGTATGCGACCATTCCTTGACCCCTATCGACGACGAAGGTAATTGATTACAAATGTTAGGTAAAATATAACAATCAATTCCATATGCTGGAGACCATGCTCCCGCGGGACTGACTACACACGATAGTGCACCAGACACCAACGACGAATTCAAGCCAAGTCCTTGAACAGTGACATTGGCTCTCCGTTTCCTTAAACCTAATTTCTGACGGCACCTTTCAGTCATAAAACTTTCCATGGATCCGTTATCTAATATTGCACGAACAGATTGCAATTTTCCTGTATAATCAAGCACCGACACCATTGCCGTAGCTAACAGCGTGGTTGTGTGTTCTAATGACGTCGAAATCAACGAACTAGTGACAGGTTGTTCATGCACAACCGACGACGACAGATTGTCTTCACTAGGTCTACTAGTAGAAGTAAGTCTAGGCGCCGCTCTCCGAGGAGACGCTGACCTTTGACGATGGGTTTGTCGGCGTGGCGACACCGATTTTTCTTGTTTATCGAAGTGAAGCAACGAATTGTGCGACTGATGACATTTTCTACACGACCAATCTAACGTACAATTTTTCATCGAATGTGAAGTATTTAAGCATTTGATACAAAGATTTTTAAGCTTTACCACCTCAAATCTTTCTTGAGGGGTTTTATCGAGAAACTGCTTACATCTATAAATAGGATGCACAGCTTGACAGAAACTACAATTTTTAACATCATTGGAGAAGAAGTTTTAGCCGAAGTGCTAACAAACCTTCCTTTTTCTCTTTCTTTAACGGAATCTCGAGCCTTTAAGCATGTTCCTGAAGCAATGTAATTTATTTTCAACACTTTACATTGTTTTTCAATGTACGACCTTAAATCGTTGAACGAGGGAATTTCGTCATTATTTCCTAATTCAAAACACTTTAAAATGTTTGTATCTAATTTTTTCAATAACAGATTAAACAACATGAAATCTAATAAATCTATTTCCATCTGCCTTAACGCGAATATATTTTCATCAAAACAACTAATTAATTGCCGGAGTTCCGCATGCGAGTCAGGAACTGACCTTAGGGCATTTTTCGAGAGCATTAAAATATGTTGAAAGTAATAACCTCTTGGACTGAAAACGATTAGTAATGATTTTATGGGCTTCCTCGTATGCATAATCATTTAATGGCAAGTGTTTTATCAATGCACGCGACGACTCATCTAATGTATCAACGAGATGGCAAAATTTTTCAACGGGTGACAAACTGACATTATCATGAATCAACCGCTTATAAATTGCATTATAACTCTAAAAATCTGAAATGCGTCCGGAGAAGCGTGGGACTGAAAGATGTTTCAAGCTAATTCCACAATTTGACGAAAAAGAATTATTCATATTTTTCACCTTTGGCTTATTTTCTACCCGATCTAATTCGCATTGTTCAGCGATAATACGAATATCTAATAGATAATCATCGATTTTCACCCTAAGGGCCGAGAATTCATCCAATTGTTCACTTTCTTCATCAAAGAAAATATCCTTGCAAAAAGATTTGAAAAGCGTTTCAATCTGTTCGACACTTTTAATCGACGCTCTAATTAAAGCAATCGATACGTTTTCCGGTTGGTTGATTTTGCTGTATATATGATCCAACCTTTTAACTACAAATTTAGCTTCAAGAATAGCTTTATCAATTGATATAACCATATTTAATTAATGATTAATGAACGACAATAAAAATTAATGTAAAAACAATGCGTGACTCGAATACGCTAAATTACTAATTCATCTACGAAATTAAATTATTAATAGAAAAATGCAACTAACTACAGTGCTCGCCCAACAAAGCTTTTAAGGTTTCAAATAAATTTCAACCCCTTTGTTATACAAGTTGCATGAGCCCGAATGGTTGCTCCAACTTGAAATGACAGATAAGGTAAAGATTTAGGATACAATAATCCTCATAAATAGTTTACATAAAAAGACACCGACGATCGACCCTAATCTTTGCCACAAAGGATAAGGAATGTATTGTAAAATCTACCGTTATAACCAGATGTTTTTATCATTCAATTTGCAAGCAAGATGTTCTTTTCTGTGTAACACGTTTAACCATAATAAAAACTACGACAATTTTATAAATTTAAGTATAAGGAGCTTAAAGGATAGGAACTAATTAAGTAATTAATAATCCGGTGATGAAGGCCAATTTGTTCACGCGCGGGGGGTCTTTTAAATTTATACATCGACTTACCTCCGCGGTGTTTTGTTGTTGTTCTAAGCTGCAGTTCCTATTCTTTCAACCAAGTGGACTGTATGCGAAATTGAGTCTGTGTTACGTTGCACTTGCACTGTGTTTTTTAGGGGTTTAACAAATAAAATATGCGGCACTTGACTAACTTACGGTACCGAACGAAAAAACCGACGACTGTTCTGCTTCAATATCCATAAGAAAGTGTTTGTTCACTACTCTGTCCAACTTATTCACACATGCACAAGGAATTTTTATGGCAGGATATACGGGAACAAGGGATGACAGTTTTACAATTAGATTTACAACTACGAATTTGAAGTAACTTAAAATTAACCACGCAACGTGCGACAAAGAGACCGAACAAACATAAAGTCAGAATTATCTGTTAAATTTATAGTATGTTACTTTTATTATTTCAAATATTTGATGAGCTTAAAAATTTGCATGTAATCTAGATATTGTGTGTAAAAGGTCAACAAAAATTTGGTTGATACGTAAAGGTACGATTTAAAAGGGGAATAGTTCTTTGAATGTTCAACAAAACATTATGGTAAAATACAATTCTTTTTGCTGGCTCTAATTGATATAAAAAGGTGTAAAAAGGTTTTAATCTTTGTAATGAACAAATTTGATAGGAATATTTATTTTAATTCTGATTCAAAAGTTATGTAAATAGTTGTAAATTTTCTTTGTTTATTATACAAATTTTGGTGAATTTCGCTTGTCTTATTCAGGTATATGGAGTGTTAAAGGGAAGTGGGTAAAAATTCTCTGTTATCGTATCGTCGTTCACTCTGTGCGGATTATCACTGAGGTAGCCGGGGCATAAAAATAACTGTGTTAATTTTAAATTATTTTAAAGGCACAGAGAGGTGGAGACAATTGGTCATTATACATCTGACGAGCGACGATATCATGGCAATATATATATATATATATATATATATATATATATTACTCATATTTAGACCAGGGTAGAAAATTAAATAATCACATCAAATAATTTTAATCACCGTGTATAAGGAATTTTATTAAATAATACGCTTTATTAAAACCTTGAAGCATAAATAAATTCGGTCGTTTCAGTAAAAATAAGAAATTTAAATTATGTACAAGACGCTTTATATCAAAAGAAACAGTATTAAAAAGCTCTGCGTGTAATTTAATTATTCCTAATAAAGAAACAAATGGAAATTACGTGCAAAATTTATATTAATTAACCCTATTTTAAGTAACAAGTAGTAGACAAAGCGTACAGATAATAATTAATATTTAACTTGTATTCGCTAAAAATGAAAGGATAGAAGTCAATTTTAATTGAAGTTAATTGAATCGTTAGTAACAGATAATATCTATAGAAACTTGTAAAAACCCAATAAAAAGCAAATCCTAGAAGTGTTAGTTAGAAGGAGGATGTTTGAACACACCTGCGTATTTTAAAAGGCAATTTCAGTTTAATTTGTTTAGATAAACATGTCGATTCTAAGGATATTGGAAACGGTCAGATGCTTTAGCACGAAATACAAAACAGGGTTTATTTAAAAGCTCTGAGAATTAATATTATTTTGAACACCTGCGTAGTTTAAATATCACGTACGGCGAAAATTGTGTAGATAACAAATGGTTTCAAAGAATCTTGGAGAAACCGGGGCTTAATATTCACGAGAATGTGCGATACGGGGTTATTTAACCCAGATAGTCCACATGGACTAAAATATAATCGATAATAAAGAATATCAATTTGCACCAATACGAACAGGTTAGAAAAGGAAAGAGAAAATGCGTCAAGCAAAGACACATATAGTAAAAGGCGTGATTTAAACAACGTCACGAGGGTCACAATTGGTTGAAAATAGGATGCAAATATCAGAGGTAGAAACAACAATTTCTGTACAAAATTAATTAGTTTTTCTCGGACATGTTTGCGTGCCGTGTGGGAATTTCTGAGATTTAAATGGGGCGAGTGAAAATTTCGTAAAAACCGACGCGCGAGCGACGGACTGGGAACATAGAATGAGAAATTCGTAAGAATTGTCTGTTTTGGGGAACAGACCGACAGACAGGCTTTTTGCTATATTTCGGCCTCTTAGACTTTTGACTATTCGATGCGTTAAAAGCTCTTACATCCGCGACTTGATTGAAGATGTTAAACAGTGCATTTTAGTTTGATAAAATAATTTAAAGTTTGCTCGTATATTTTAGTGATTCAAAATAGTTTGTTATTTACGTGCTAACATGAATGTACTTCAGTGCACTTAGATACAAGGTAATAAAATTTAGTATCACTGTACCAATTAGCAAAATTTACAACGACAAATGTATACACAAAAGTAGGCAGTTTTGGCGTATATTGGTGAAAGACGCATGAATTTCTTTGCTATTTTTCGGGGTGTTAATAATTAAATGGTTCAAATACGTGTCTGGATCCACGAAACGGGGTCAGATATACACAGATGAGTTCCGGAAAAGCCCAGAAACAACTTTAAATAAATGGAGATGGAGAAAATTTTAAAAGCGTTGAGAATTAGAAGCCGTAAATATAATCCTGTTGGAATGGTGTGATTAACTAAAGGGACGATGTACATTGAAGCTACGAGGACAGTGGCCTTCAGGTAAATTATACTATTTTGTTTGACATTTTTGTGTGTGTTGAATTACTTTATAATTGATTTACTTTAAATGGACATTAGTGAAATTGTACTAACCATAAAATTTTAATGTTAAGATGAAATTTGCTTGTTTAAGTAGAAAGGGTATTTAGTATTGATGTTCTGGATTATGATGAAATTTTAGGTATGTCTTTGAGCTCAATTAGACGAACCTGGTTAATTAACGTAAAGGGGTGGTAGATGCTCCCTTTTTACTCTGCATATATTGTTATATTAATTAGTCGGCATCCAACAAGGACTTTAATTCTGGATGCACATTAAAATGATAATAAAATTAATCTTGAAATTCTTTTTAAAACTGAATTTTATGCTGAAATTTAATTTGAAAATTTAATGTTTTCTGAATATTGATGTAAATAGAGTTAACGTTGATGTTTGTGGTAGGAATGTGTTTGTTTTTTTTATGTATGAGGATGAAAGCTATCTAGAGGAGCAGCCGAGGCGATTAACAGAAGAAAATCAACAGACCAGGTAATTCAAGAGGTTTCACAGCATTCTTGACGCCCAATCTGTGGGGCTCGATTCGAAAAGCGGAGTACCCGGATAGTGGAGGTTTCACAGCAATATATATAATTTAAAAGAAAAGTAGGATTAATGAGTCTTAAATTAATATAAAGTAGAATGAATTATTGGCAAGTGACTTGCCAATAATTCATTCTACTATATATATATATATATATATATATATATATATATATATATATATATATTACTGGGAGGTTTACGCGTCTGTTGACTCGAGCACCACCGCTGGGCGTCATTAATGCTCTGAAGTCCACTTGGACATATGCTGGGCTGCTATAAATTCTGCGAAGTTAACCTACAAACAAGTGCTGGATCACCTACCTTCCTGCTCACCAAAACTTATCTTTGTCTGTGAAGTTTGCCATGGCTGCTCTGCTAGCTATATCAAAAATTAGTACCCTATTTTCTACCAAAGGAAATGCGACTACCAAACATTCAACACAATTTATTCCAACAGAAAATTCTATACAACAAAAAAATCTTTATCTAATAATTATTTCACGCATAGATTACATTACAATCATCCTCATTTCACAATAATTCATTTTCAATCTAATATTTGCATTACAACTTTACTCATCAATAAATTCAGTAAAGTAACTGGGCTTAACCATACCCTTACTTTAACCTCAGGTTTAATATGAGCTCATAGTAAAAACTCTTTTTGTACAAATGTGCTAATTTTTGCATCATCACTAGACCCTTTAACTTTATACTTAAACAGATACTGAAAAATTATTTTATAACTCTGAATATAGTCAAAAAGTACTCTATAACAGTTCAAAAGTAAATCCTTTTGTCCTTAATATTTCTAAAATTATGCCAATACGGCACCAAAATGTCATAACGCACCAAATGCACACAACAGAATAAAGTTTCACAAAAAACGTTACCTGGTAGGCACCACCTCACATGGATCTGCAACTAAACCATTGAAGACGTTGCCCTCGATTATGACTGCACGTTCAGGAACCAACCTCCAAGTTGAATCATGCCATCTTTGATGGCAATCTGCTATCCAATTTTCTCGTCCACCAAATTACGGTTTTTCCAAATCTTAGATTTTATCTACGGATCCAACTAGCCTCAGTACACCATCACGTCGATCCATTTAATACCCACTACTTCATAAAATGCTTATCATGTACCAACAAGCGAAAATAGCAATGTATCTTTTCTTACAGTTCTGACGCAAGCTTCGTATACTCAAATGTACTGCATAAAATCGTTGAACAGCTTATACAACAATATACCAACTTGTGCATGTTTTAATTAACTTGAATTGATGTATTAAAATCACTAGTTATATAATTCGAAGCTTGGATGAGAAGAAAGCCTCTCGCTGCCACTTAGTGTTTATATAGACATCCTGCTCCCCTGTCTAGTTGTAATTCTTGAAACTCACCACTACAAACAAATAGACCTTCTTGGTAAATTTTCAAACCGTCGACACGATTCTACAAGCCACATGCCCACAAACAACGTTCAACCATCGGTAATTCTGAAAACTCCTCCGATAACGTTCATTACTTTGACTTAAAACTCGCAGCTGTGCACTAACCGTTTTCAAATGTAGCAAATTTTCAAAACAAAGAAACGATTTACTATGAAAATATACAACGGATAATAAATTTGCCATAACCCTCGCTAAAAACTGACACAAGTTGTAGCTTATTAAACAAACTGCATAAAGCTAGTGCTATTTCCAGCAAATCGAAAGCATTTTTATCATAAATGTATTGATAATTAATGAATGAAAATAAATGGCTTTGTATTTATCTTATAATGATGTGTTTTACAGTATCATTCACTGAAGTATTTTTACATATACAACTTATGTTACTTGTTATTTATTTACAATACGCGTGTATCATACAGGGTGATTATTTATACAGTCGCAATTGAATTTTTTGCTTGTACGTCAATGAATAAAAGTACGCTTGTATTGTATAGGACGTACTCATGCATTTAAGGAAATTTTTATTTTTCCGGATTATATTTTTAATGGGATTTATTTGTAGAATTGGAGTTTCAATGACCTCTCGTGACCCTTTATCACGTCAATATATATATATATATATATATATATATATATATATATATATATATTGCTGTGATAAAGGGTTGTTTAGGGTGTATTGAGTAGCAAGGGTCGTGTAGTAACCATAAATTGCAATAAGAATCAGAAAACTGCATTTATTTAGCAGAAAATTAAGTAATTTGTACATTATGTAAATAGCAAGCATTTAACTTAATTAGCTTTAAGCGATGCAAGTAAGAATATCTTTCAACAATAGAACGCGTATTCACAGAAATGATCGTACATGTAGTTGAGAAGTGTTCTAATTAGTTATAAAATAAAGACGCCGAAGATAAAAGATTAAACTTAACAAAGCTTTATGCAGTTACGCTGAAACAATAAACATTTTTGATAAGAAAACGCAGTTTCAAAGATGCATAAAAATACATAAACGAAAACAGCATTAAAGTTACATCATTAATTTTGTTCAATTACTCAAAAGGCGATATCTTTACAAAACAACAGACTTAAAGTTGAACGTCTGACAAAGATAACAATGTATCAATAGCAAATAAACATCACACGGAAAACCGAATAAATTACATCAGAAACAACTCCAAATGCAGGGAATGTTGAAGACGGGGCTGAGTTGGTTGAGATAATCTGCAAAACTGCTTGAAAACCCAGCCCACATGTAAGTGGGAAGAGCCTATATAACACAGAGCAATGATAAGACGGGTCAGTTTACAACTCATGCACGCCGAAGCTGCGTCACTGTTAACCAGAAAGTTACGCGTAATTTAAATATAATAGAATATCAAGTGTTTGTTACAGTGATAATAGTGCAACGATTACGAAGACTTTTTGCCGTTTTTTATAGAAAACGTGAGTAGAATTTGGGTAATTTATTTAAACTAAATATTTACAATAATACTGCTTCAAATTTGTGGTACATTTCTGAATATTTCAAATATGTGGTGTATTTCTGAATACTTCAAGTCTGGATATTTCAAGTATGTGTTGATGATAATAATTCAAATTTGTGGTACATTTCTGAATATTTCAAATTTGTGGTGTATTTCTGAATAATTCAAGTTGCGTCGATAATAATATTTCAAATATGTGTCGACAATAATAATTCAAGTCTGTGAACAATTCAAATCAGCGTCGACAATTATATTTTGGTACAATGCTGGTACAATTTTAATTTGCGTTGAAAGCATCGAACGGAAGAGATTCAAGGCATTTAAAATAAAGAAGCACGAAGTAATATTTGGAAAACGAGGGGTAACTGTACTCAAATACTGGTTCAACTAAGCAGAGCATTGGTAGACGAATGAGGACAACAAAGGGGTGTTGATCCACAACACAAACAACATATCGCAGGTCAGATCTATTTAATTTTAAGATATCTTTCTATTTAAATTTCAATACTGAATTTATTCAATTTATATAAAACTTGTAATGAAGTCAACAACAAACATTGCATACGTTAAACTTATGTAATATATTATAGAGAGGTCTAGAACATTCCAGTCGTAAAGAGGTAGTTTTTGGTGACTTTTGGTTAAATTAAAAGTATATAAATTTTGGAATAAACGATACATGATATTAATTGATTGAGGAGTGTATTTAAAGAATTTCAAAAATTGTAAATAATATTTCTTTTCATTATATGAAATTAATTGACTTCATTTTATCAATTCAAACAAATAGGTAATCATAAAGGGACGGAGAAGAGAAAAACTGATCATCGTAACGTGCACTCTGTGTAGATTAAAAAGGGCTAGCCGTGGCATAATAATAGAATTAGTAAAATTTGAAGTGAGAACACAGCGGTGGCGTTAAGTAAAAACGTCATGCACCGAGTACGGCGTTATCATATCAATATATATATATATATATATATATATATATATATATATATATATATGTATATATATATATATATATATGGTTCACTTTCACTTTGCTGTAGTAAATGAATATACTTAATATTGTTTTTGTTATAGGTTACATGTAATGTGGAAACAAGGAAAACAGAACCATGCTTAGGACTTGCATGGTCCAATATGGTGACTTGCTGTTTCCAAATTAGTAGGAACGAGTTGGATGGTATGCGATCATTCAAAGTTGAGTTTGCTCCCGATTTACCTAATCGTACCTGTAATTTCAGTATTAATGATTTCGGTGTAGCAAATGAACCTTGTTAAAATTAGAAGTTTCAATGCTTTATTTGTTGTATTAAATGTGAAATATAGTATTATTTATAAACTGTTATAAAATAACTATAATACTTTGTCTTTTGATGATTGAAAGAACCATCACTTAGTTAAACGTAACTGAAACCCATAGGTATAAGTAAAAGTTATATTTAATTGTAAAGCTTTACTAGGATTCTACATTTTATCTGCTCTTTTAGAGGTTGTAAAACAAAAAAGAGAAACGAAAGAAACCAGAACAAAAATTACCAACCTAAAGCCGGCCTTTCTTGGCAGTTTTGAAGTTAAATGCTGTTTCCAGAATTTTTTAACTTTGCAAACTATTTGTGAACACTGTGAGCATCTGAAGAATTGTGGTTTGAAATATTTTTATATTTATATATATATTTTTTTAAATTTATTCACATATACAGATTACACCTTTAATATTGATAAATAATGCTATAAATGCTATAAATAATTCAAAATATTAAAAATATTAAAACTAACATGGATCATAAAATGTATATCAAATTCGTAAAATACTTAAAATACATAAAAAACTAGTGAAGCTCACTGTGGGTTTCTAAACAGCCCATTATACTTCCCTTTTAAATTCCTTTTTAAATTCCGATTGTGAAATTCCTATTACATTATAATCATGCGCATACATAAGTATACTCCAAATGTAACACAAATACAATGTTCTAATTGCTGTCACTGAAAGGTCGTGCGCATTCCTTGAAATAAATTCTAATGCTCTTAGAGATTTTGAAGTAATAGTATTAATATGAGGAACAAAAGATACCTTACTATCAAAATAAACACCCAGATCGCGTACTGTATCAACACTTTTCAAATGTGATCCATTGATAGAGTATACATACTTAATGGGGTTTCTAGAAGATAAGAAAGTTATACTGCAGCATTTGGAAATATTAAGAAACATCCCATTATTCTCACACCAATTATAAAATGAATCGAGTTCTTTCTGAAGCTCATGACAATTAGATTCACTCCCAACTACTCTGTGCAATTTACAATCGTCAGCAAATAGTAAAAACTTGCTGCCGGGAAGAAACAAGCCAATGTCATTTACAAATAAGTTGAATAGCAACGGCCCTAAGTGTGACCCTTGAGGCACTCCAGATAAAACTTCCATAGGTGCTGACATAAAATTTTTAATCTTTACCGACTGTGACCTGCCACTGAGATAACTCTTTAGCCAATCAAGTAAGTAATGCAGAAATCCTGTAGCTTTCAATTTTCCTAACAATGTGGAATGGTTGATTTTATCGAAAGCTTTAGAGAAATCTGTATATATTGAATCAACCTGCAACCCATTCTCCAAAGCAGTGGTAATTGTGTTTTGATAGACAAGTAGGTTAGAAACTGTTGATTTTTCCGAGTGAACCCATGCTGGTTATCACATATTAATTTACAACACCAATTTAAGTACACAATTAGTAACCTTTCAAGTAGTTTAGGTATAGAAGACAACAGACATATTGGCCGGTAGTTTCTAATATCCTGTTTATTGCCACTTTTAAAAACGGGTATGACATAACTTGCACTCCACATCAATGGAAATTTTTGAAGTTTAAATGTCAAGTTAAATAGGAATTGAAGCGTTTTACACAAAGTAAGTATACACCTCTTTAGAAAAATAGGTGGAATCCCATCAGGACCCGTTGACAACCTATCAGGAAGGGATCTGATACCATTGAATACCTCCTCCAAAAATTGTATAAACGGGATATCAACTTGTGAATCGATCATCGAGAGATTAGTATCAAAAGCCATGGGGTATTATTATAGTTTCCTACGAAGTGAGAGGCGAAGAGATTGACAATATCATCGCCTTTATTAGCAGTAATATCATCAAGAAACAAGCTCTCAGGTAAATGTTCCCCTTTTAAACTATTAACATAACCCCAGAATTGTTTTGGATTAGAACAAATCCCTTTATTTACATTGGACATATAAGTAAGATAACTGCGTTTCGTAGCCTGTTTACAAAGGTAGCATAAATTACTACAACGCACATAATCAATCTGGGAACGGGTTTCCTTAAATATAGCATGTGCTCTCTTCTTCTCACGTATTAATGATATCAAGTCCTTGGAAAACCATCTGGGAAAGGTAGATAATCTATGGATGATTACTGGTACAAATCTAACAATAGCAACATTGATTGTTTCATAAAAAGACCTAACAGACTCATCAATATCCAAATTATTCAGGAGAGAATCCCATGCAATTTGTCCAAAATATTCATTTAATGCGATATAATCAGCATTTCTAAAATCTCTATACGTTTCATTGAATTGTAAGGTTCTACACTTAGTAGTAAGAGATAGTTTGCATTCGATAGCCTTGTGGTGGTAATTGTTGGGCAAAAGACAATCGTTAGCAAGCGACACATCAATTGAGTTAGATACGTTAGCAAAAATTAGGTCTAGAAATACATTGTGGTTATTGGGTATATTATTAAATTGTTTAAACCCCAAGAAATTGAAGTATTCTGCCACCTCAGTAGCTGGGTACCGGTCGGCAGTGTACTAATAATTCATCACGCGATTCCCATACTGCGGCCAGTAAGTTATAATCTCCAAAAATAAGGAAAGCAGAAGCAGGATACTTATCAACTACTTGCTCAACTGCCGAGCAGTGGTCAATATACACCTCTGACGAGGATTCTGGAGGCATGTAAACACCGCCCAGAACAAAATTAAATTTACCTTCCTAGAGTTCGATAAACAAGTGCTCAACATTCAAGACTGTAGTAGAAATGCTTTTGACTACAAACGGTAAGTCTTTCTTGGTGGCAATAAGAACCTCACCACCATGTTCTTTAGTACTGGTTAGATAGGAACGGTTCACTTGAAAGATTTCATAGTTAGAAAGTCCCAATTCTGCATTAGAAAGATCTTCATGCAGCCAAGTTTCTGTCAACACAATCACGCCATATTGACAAACAAGAGCCGATAGAGCAAAGTCGACAAATCTAGTGCGCATACCTCCAACATTTTGGTAATAAACTGGGAGTGAGTAAGGAGTCGTGGATTAATTATTATTTAGTTTTTTGGGACATTCTTGACCACACAAGGTACTCCCTGTTTATGGATAATTTTTAGATTTAGTTCCCCATGCTTTAACGTTCCTTAAGTTCTTTAAGAGCAGATGCATATTGTTGCCCTTGTATATGTGTCAGATCCTGACTGACTGAATAACCATAGTTAGTGATGGCTCTTTTGGCTTTAAGTACTTGACCAACTCTACCAGAGCTACATAAAGTAACCTTCAAAGGACGAGGCCTATCACCAGCAACCTTACCAAGGCGTATAACATTGATGAAATCACTTGACTGCACACCAGCAGCCTCCAAAATTTTAGCTGCAATTTTATTATCATGTGAAATTCTCTCAGCTATTTGCGAAGATTTAGATTCACTTGCGTTAAAAACCATAAAATTGCAGACACGCACTGTTCTCTCATGAACCTCTTTGTATATAGTTTTACTATTACTTGTACTGTCGTTATTTAAAACCATAGAATTCTTTTCTTGCTGTAGGACTGCAAACTGCTGTTTTAAATTATCCAATTCTCTTTCCAGAGCAGTAAACTTTTTCAATAACAGAGGAGCTTTTAATACCGTGGTTCTGCAATCCTCGCAAAAGTCTGCATATTATTAAAAATATTAAGAATGAAATATAAAAATACATCTGAACTAAAGTAAAAATTAATTTGATTTAATGTTTTAGTCTACTGTAAAGGCTTTGTTAAGGATTGTTATGAATGAATCAACACAAACAGAATTTTCTGTAGAGGATCCTGAGACTTGAGAACGCTGCATTAAACAGAACGTTAAAATCTCTGAAGCAGGAACTAAAATGCTCCTAAAATAAAGTTTAATTTATGGATAATTGATTCGATTATTGAAAATAATGTGCTCTGTCAATGAGAATTTCATACTCATCATGGACAATTATGTTTGCTTAAGCTAAATTTATTATTGTTGTTAAAGACTTTCCTTTGGAACTTTTGCTAAGCAACATTAAAACAATGATATAATTCCAAGGTATAGGAAATATTCAAAGCTGATGAAGCAATTTGCTCATAGTGCGTACTTCTATTTCTCAAAACCATACAAATTTTTTCAGCGGCATTTTTCATTACTCAAATGTACAATTCAACAGTGGTTGCATAGCGTTAATTGTTTTTTGGAATTTGTAAGTGAAGTTTTGGTCTTTTTAAAGACTGAAGTTATAAAATGGCCTGATTTAAACAATTGTGCTGTAACCATGGACAGAATATTAATTTTAAAAGTGATTTGGGTAAAGTATGTAGGAAATGTGGATTATGATGAAATTGTTGACGCTAATCTAAATTATCAGTAGCTTCTTTTCTGTCAAATGAAACTAGTTCATACATCCAAACACCAATTATTACATGTTAGTTTAGAAATTTATTAGATACAGCAATATTAGTTTGATTGATCAATTACATGTCATGACAGTGCAACTAATATTGACATACTTAAAAAATTGATCGGCTCTGATATTCATGACGGTTTGTTACATTCATTTCCCTACTTTAGAACTTTTCTACCTCCTATTTAAATATCCCATTTCTTTTTGTTTATTCTAAATTGATATTTGACTCCATTGGGAACCGTTTTTGTAGCTACCCATTGTATGAGGTGGACCTGATTAATTATTGGTGTATATAACAGATTTTATTCCATAACCGTAATTATATACCCGCGTTACCAGTTGTTCGCATTCATATATAAAAGGCTAGTTTTCCTTTATCTAACCAGCTGCCCAATACTTCTTCTTGATATCATTATCTGTATGAATTAATTTAAAAATTACTTTTAAGAACTGAATCGCTTCTACTTGGGGTTGTAGTGGTATATGTAAAATTTCTCTGGGTGATATTTCAAAACATACAACTTTACGCAAGTTTCAGGTTCCTCTACGTTTGCTTTTACGATGTGTATTTGATAAAGCACACTTTAGTAACTAAAGATGAATTTTTATTCTAGCTATTTGCATTGAAATGTATTGTACCTCGAACTATTTCTGCCGGGAATTACAGACTTT
The DNA here is from genome assembly GCA_036346225.1 of Platerodrilus igneus. Classification (NCBI taxonomy): domain Eukaryota; kingdom Metazoa; phylum Arthropoda; class Insecta; order Coleoptera; family Lycidae; genus Platerodrilus; species Platerodrilus igneus. The sequence continues at coordinate 8,717,144 of JARFIW010000565.1, forward strand.
ACTTTAATACCTGGACTCAACTACAGCAGTTGTGTTTTGTTCAGTACCATTTAATGCAAGTTTTTCGATGTAGTGTCCTAATTATCACCCCCACCTTGCTGTACCTTATCTTTTTAGGGTACTACTAGAATTGGAAGGTCATGTGATGAAAGTTTGCTGAGAACCAGACCACTACTCCTTGTGAATTCGACTCTATTGCTGGAGAATGAAAGTTTAAGTAAAAACCTGTTATAATCGTGGCATAGAAAGTTGCATGCCTAAATCATAAAATTATTACGTAAGGCTCTAGGGGTGTTTAACGTGTAGCAATTGGCACTCAATGTGGAGCACTGATTGCTACATGTTAAATACCCTTTAACCCTTACATAAAAATGTTATGATTCAGGGATGCAAATTTCTATGCCAAGGTTATAACAGGTATTTACTTACACTTTCGTTTTTTGGCAACGGAGTCAAATTCTGTAGGAGTTACGGTTCAGGTTCTCAGCAGATTTTTGTCACACGAATCTTCCAATTCTAGTAGTGCTCTAAAAGGATAAGGTAAAGAGAGGTGGGGGTGAAAATTAGGTGACTATATTGAAAAACATGCACTAAACGGTACTCCGACTAAAACTCAACCTCTCTAGTTGAGTCCCGGTACTAAAGGCTATAATTCCCTGCAGAAATAGTTCTTAAGTCTAATCAAATTCCACATCATTTTCTCAAACACCATAAAAAATTTCCGAGACTGTATCTTCACATATTTATGTGTATTGAAACATTTTATTTTTACAATATAATTAGTAACTTATAAACAGGGCCGGATTCAAGAAATTTTTTTAACTTTTAGACAAAACAGTAAATTTAATAAATATAAAAAGTGGAAACTGGTTATCCAATAATTGAAAAGACAAGTTACGGTTAAATCACTTAACACATAGCAGGCTCCAGTTAACCGTTTTATTTGTTATGTTTGCTGTAATCTATCCTTGAGTAATCGTCCTGTATTCCATTCCCAACTATCGAAGCTTGTTCAATTTGGCAATTTAGTTGGACATCTGTACTTTGTACATCATACAATCTCGCAACAAACTTGGAAAATGTAGGTAATATATTAACTAAACCATATCAGACAACAATGCCTGTATTTTTGGGTACATTTAAAGACGATTTTTTGTCATTCAGCTGCTCTATTAGTACTCTCAAGTGCTTACTTTTCTAGTAACTTATGATATTTGTTGGTGGTTAGTATAGGAGTTCATACTGCCAGCATACGGTCACCCATGTTAATTCTTACTACTGTTGTAGTGCCTGCATTAGTAATTTTACTTATTTGCCAAATTCATTTTTAGACTCTACAGAAATTTTCTAAGAAGGGGCAAGTGCGAATATAGGTTAAGAAACGTTTTATCAGTGAGTATTTTAGGCGTTATTACATAATAGGCCGTATTGTATTACAAAACACTCACTAGAAACAGTTACCAATGTGCATTTAGGGATTTACTTATAAATATTGTAGCGGGCTACTACTACCGCGTTTTACTTATTTAAAACAAGTAATAACAAAGGTCTTTATTACTCACTGTTCACAAGTCTAATTAACAGTATATGCCATATTTATAGATGTTTTCAGTACAATTAACAATGAAGCACTATTACATTAATGAATTTACAAGCACTAATATCTTCTTAAACTAAATTCTTAACTATAGGTCTATTAACAACATTAACACAACTATTTATTTATTACACTTTTGTCTATTTATGTATTCTACAAGCTGCATGTACTTTAGACACGTTCACATAATATAACATTTATGTATACTCTTGGACTTCCAAAAGCTCAACTATTTAACTTTACACGATATAATTTATATTCGACATTCTTGTATAGACTAACTGGTTACATTTATTAGCTGTCTTATATATACTCTGAATTAAAAGGATGACTCATTCTCCTGTAATTGCTAGAAGATTCTTGGTCCATGGAGAATATGCAGTGCTTACCGTGCTTGTGTGTTTGACGGGTTGCCTAATAGTAGCTCGCAACAATATATTTCCATATAGTTGTTACTGGAAAACTAATCTTCTTAATTATTTGCTCTTCTAAAAAATAATGCTATATATTTATTACTTGTAAGCAAACTTTCTTAATTAATTCACTATTTACATTTAGTTAAAGGTCACTTTTATTTATAACTCTAGTTTGGGTTATCATTAGTTTTAAATATTATTTATTTGCGTTTTGTAATTTTCATGTGGTTATGCTTGTTAGATGGGCTAGTGCTCCATCCTGCTTTATTTATAATTTTTTTCCTTGCTTACTAATACAAATTTTTTTATTTCAGCCAGGTGCGTTGTTTTTCTTTTGGGACTTCTTGTAAATTATTTCCTTGTCGGGTTTTCTTTTGCTCCTCACCCCAATCTTCGAATGTGTTTGTTAGCATCTGTTTAGTATGCTACGCCGAAATTAATCTGACAATTTCGTACTTGTTCCATCCATGTGTTCAGAATGTTAAAGTGTACTGCATGTTAGATGCATGCGATATGCCCAAAATGTATGGCCGAAAAATTTATAGTAGTCGATGTAGGTAATGTGTTGGGAACTTATCAAGAAATGTATGCAGTTCTAGAAAGAAAACGGTTTCATTTTGTAAACTCCATAGCTTCAACTTGTATTAGCTATAAAAATAAAACCTTGAATATTTGACCTGCTACATATATTTGCAGCAGCATATCACAATTCCCGCTCGTCAAGTGAATCATTTAAACAACTTGTATCATCTTATGCCAATGGTGGACTGGTTTATGAAACATATATTCAAAATTTATGATTAAAAATCGTTTAAAGTTACTACTACAGATGCGGCACTTATCGAACAATGAAGAATGCCCACCAGCAGGTAGACTTTACAATTCAACCATTGTTGGGTTTACTGAACATATCTTTTAAAATTGTAATGCTAATAATAAATTAGAAGTGAAAGTAAGAAGGAATTAATCGAGAATGGACAAACTTGTTATTGAAGCACCCTGGATAATTTAAATTTCATGTAGAATAGTGTTTAAAAACAAGACTTGCAACTACATCCATATTCTTATTCAACTCATAAACTGAAAACCACAAAGATAATCATTTTATTTTTGTTAAATACATATTGGAACTCAAATCAAGGGTTGTAAATTATTTTAAACCACAAGACTGTAAACAAACCAATTATATTTTAACAATAAGTATTTAGAGTGGAAGTATGCCATGTTTAAAGTTTTTGCAACTATAGAGAAAATAACAGTAAACACATTAATGTGCACCTCAAATACGAGCTTTAGGAAGTTGGTCGAATAAATTCCATGCAATATGACAGTTGTTAATAGACAGTTGCAATTATCATAAAGGGAAACCGCAGACATACTTGCATACAGACAGACGTTGAGAAATCATAATACAGAAGTGTAGGGTTACACAGATGATATAATCGTTTCATACAATAGAGTGTAAGCGTGAGAATTGGTGAAATAAATATGAAGAAAAACTCGACACGTTGTATTAATTAGACGCTGGCTGTAATAAAATATGATTTACAGTTGGCATAGAATAGATTTGGTGAAAGCAATGGATGTAGAAATAAAGTTAATTATATAGGAAATGTTCACCTGAAAACATCAATTATGCAGGTATTCGCGTACGGAGGGGCAGGGGGAGGGACGTTTTGTATGAGACAATGAACAAGTTAAATTCTGAAAGTAAAAATTAAGGGATGTTAGAATTTAAAAATGTAGTGAGGTGAGAGAACGGAACTACGTTAACTTATTTTGCAATTGGCGAAGTATTTTAATACAACTGCAGGTGGCATTAGCATCGTTATGACTTTTTGTAGGAAGTGAAACTGGATTTGTTCATCCCACCATTGGAATTTTGCGATTATGTTGTAGCTGTTGTTCAAAGAATGGAAAAAACCAGAAAGTATAGTATTGACAAAATGAAAGCTGGTGTGGTCTGGACATCTGAACTGTTATACTGAGGGAATGAAACTGTAAGTAATATTATAGGTATAATTTATATATACGAGGGGTACTTAAAAGTTCTCAGAATATTGCTGCAGTGTGCAGTTTTCGTAGTACGCGGTTTTTCTGCTAGTGGTTTGTTAGAGCACGCCCTCCTTATTCAGTGTGCCAAGCGGCATCGATGTGGAAGGTTGCATTTGCCCGCAGTGAATTTTCTTGCAATAGCTGTTGCGTACAGGCGTCGTTTTTGTCATGCAGAAACTTTATGAACAGCGCACGGTAGTGAAGTTTTGTTTCTTGCTCGGAAGGAAAGCTTCAGAAACTGTTGAAATGTTGAAGACCGCTTACAAGGATGACGCAATGTGTCAAGCTCAAGTTCACACATGCTTTACCCGGTTTAAAAATGATAAAATGTCAATTGATGATAAACAGCGTTCAGGACGTCCTTCAACTTCTTGAAGGGACGAAAATGTCCAAAAATCAACGAAATCGTTCGTGCAGATCGACAACGGACTATTGACGAAATTGTGGAGTTGTCTGGAATGAGTTGGAGTTCAGTTCAGCAAATTTTATCAGAAAATGTGGGCTTGTCGCGGGTTGCTGTAAAGTTTGTGCCGCGACTTTTGACCGATCAACAGAATGAGCGTCGCGTCGAAATTACTGATGATGAGACGTGGTGCTTCGGCTACGACCCGGAAAGTAAGCAACAATCAAGCCAATGGAAGACGCCGTCGTCACCCCGCCTCAAAAAGGCTCATCAAGTTATGAAGTCATGAAGTCAATTGTGAAGACGATGCTCCCTTGTTTCTTTAGATGCAAAAGGGATTGTGCATTCCGAATTTGTTCCAACCGGTCAGACCGTCAACCAGGTTTCCTACTTAGAGGTTCTCTAGAGGTTGCGCAACAATATGCGGCCAGAAAGACCCGAAATATAGAAGTCTGCTGATTGGTTTTTTCAACACGACAATGGCTCAGCCCAAACCGCCGTTTCGGTGACCACTTTTATGGCAGAAAAGGCATGGTTGTCTTGTCACAACCCTCATATTCACCTGATCTGGTTCCCAGTGACTTTTGTTTTATTTCCACGGATGAAGAGGAACCTCAAGGCGAAACGTTTTGTCGACGTGGAGGAGGTGAAGGAAAAACGACCGAGGCGCTTGCAGATATCAAGGAAGATGAGTTTAAAAGATGTTTCGAACAATGGCATAACCGATTAGACAAGTGTATTGCAGCTAATGGGGAGTACTTTGAAGAAGATTGATGGATTTTTGTGAAAAAAATTAAATTCAAGCTTAAAAATACTTTTTCTGGAAAGTTTTGGGTGCCACTCGTATGTGTGTGTGAAGTTAAATGTTTGACATTTTTCGATGTAGGACAATTAGTGAAAATTACATAGTTGATGTTGGAATAATTCTTTCAACTAATCGTAGTCTGTTGGTTTTGGTTATCTATATATTCAACCCTCTTTGTCGTCCTCTAAGTTTGAAACATTCTTGGAAATGATGTATTTCATTGACTTCTATAATAATTCTGTCCTAATTATGGGAGACTTCAATACACATTTGAATCGTGTTAGTTTCACCAACAGATATGCAACAATGTTAAATAATTTTATACATATGCATAACTACATCCTATATAATAAAGTGACGACTATGAGTGGTTGCTTTTTAGATTTAGTTTTGTGAAACTGTGTGCATTGTAACTAAGGGTGAACCTATTGTACAAGAAGATCCGCATCATCCGACGCTATCCTTTGAAGTTAGTGTGACAATCAAAAGTCATGAGCATGTTTCTATTAACCATGATTCTGAATGCTTCAATTTTAGAAAAGCTAATCTTTCTTTGTTATACCGCTTACTCATGGAGGCTGATTGGTCTCTTAGGATATTAACCTAGTTTGTTCTCCTTTTATGAAATACTGCATGAACTATTCTGCTTGCCTGTGCCACAGATGAAATACTGTCATTTGTGGTTTACTTCTCGTGTTATTGTGTTAATACGATGTAAGCACTTTCTTTTTAATAAATATAAAACATTTCAGTCACGATACTGGTATCAGGTGGTAGTTCCTAGAATGCGAATGTCGGAGGTTTTAGGATACTTTGGGAGGATTCTTCGATGTTAAGAAAAGAGTGGTACTGCAAGTGTCAGCTTTGCATACCATTGAGAAACCATAAGATTCCCTGAAACCGACTATGGAAATGAGTACATTTTGGTAGCCATGAACTATTTTACAAAGCGGACGCAAGCTTATGCCATACCAAACCAAGAAGCTGAAACCATCGGTGACGAGCTAGTAAAGAAACTGTTCCGCAATTTTGGAATTCCTGTGGAGTTGCACGTCTACCAGGGCAGAAGTTTTGAGTCAGTATTGTTTCAAGAGGTTTGTTGGTTGCTAGGGGTGAGGAACACCCAAACAATATCATTGCACCCGCAATCGAATGATATGGTAGAGCGCATAAATCGCACCTCGGGCGAGTGCCTTTCCACGTTGGTCACCAACATCAGAAAGACTGGGGCCAATATTTGCATGTATTTTTATTGACCTATCGGTTTTTGGTTCACAAGAGCACTAGACAGATACCTGCAAGTGCTATGCTGGGACGCAAGATACATCTGCGGTGTGTTCTTGATTTTAGGTGTAAGCCCGGAAATGACATCGTAGGCGTGGGCTACGTCTAGAATCTCAATCGTAAGATGCACGACATCTATGGTGACATTAGGAAAAATATCCAGTTTGCAAGCGATATAATGAAGATTAGATATGACATCTAGGCGCGAAGTCTGGTTTTCAAGAGGGCGACCGCGTTTGGCTATACAATCCCAGACGGAAGCGTGGACTACAGCCAAAGTTACAGCGACATAAGGAGGGTCCGTACAAAGTTGCAAAGAGGTTCAACGATGTAGTATATCGGATTCGTAAGCTCGTCTCAACAAGCAGAACGATAGTGGTGCATGTTAAACGGTTAGTACATCATGATAGCAATGACGCTGGCAATGCTGAGGAACGGCAAGCAGTGAGACGAATAAATAGTTACGCTCGTGATGATGAACAAAGATCTGGACCGAGCTATGATTGGTTCATGTTTTTGTATAGCGGCACAGCCAAAGCGCGATTTGAAATCACATAAGATTACGTTCAAAACCCTGCAGGAAATTTTTTCTGCATGAATATTTATTCTTCCTACTTCTATTTAAAACTCCTTTAAATTTCTAGACAATTTATAAACACTCCCGTTCAACATGCTCGATTCCCTACCATTTGAATGAGTGCTATTTTATAAAATTTTTCAAGTCTAATCTTTATAATATTTTGCCTTATAAAATTAAGCAACTGCTTAAAAACTTCTCATTACAAAGTCGCTACAAATAAATTCTACCACCTGCAGTGACTACATTTCAATTACAACTGCATATAAATGCACAGCTTAAGATTAAGCCATATAACCATTTACCTAGTATTTGTACACCTGCGATGGGTTTGTTATCTGTTATCCTGCAACTGTGCAGATGTTTCAAAGTAGTAAGATTGTTTCACTTTATTAAAAATCCTTTGTTAACATGTTATCTCCGCGTTGACAAGCTGTAGATTTTTGCAGCTACGGTCTGAGAATTCTGTACACTTGATCCTTCGGCGATATCTTTAAAAGCCAAATATCTACTCCCGTACATGGTTGTTTCCTTATAAAATAGAGACCGTGCCTTGAAAGCCGTACATTGAATACATCATCCTATTAGTGTAAAGACATGTTGTAAAGTTGCGCTTTTACAATACTTGTGCTAGAATAAGTTAAATTGGTTGATTCCGTATCCAGCCCAAAGACAAATGCAGCGGTATTTGCTCATCCTGTAAGATGGTACCAGAGAGGTAGACAACTTAGTCTAAGGTACAGTTTTTTATATTCGTTCTTTTTTGTGTTGCTGCTTTGTAAGATGGACATTATTTTGATTAATTTCGCAATAAATTGCAGACCGACAGTAACACAGGCTACCACTCGACCTATTAGGTACCTTATTTTTATAAATTACTATTTAAAATTTTAATGAGTTTAGAGTGCTCTTCTATTGATGGTTTTTTTAATGTGAACGTCAACAACTAACTCTTTAAAAATGTTAAGGTTACGAGATGCGTTTCCTACAGCAAAATTTTATACTTACTGCATTATTGTTGTAACTATTGTGTAAGTTTAATAATATTAAATTGCAAAGTAAAATACTTCATATAAACAATTAGAAAATTTGACTTACCGATGATTACGAAATTAATTCTAAATAACAAGAAAAAAACATGTTACCAAACTATACGTTTGTCTTGATTAACAGCGTCCTCTTGTGACCTAAATATTTCGACAACATGTCATCTACATGAACAGCTCTGGAAACAATTAAGGTAGAAATTACGTCAAACCATCAGCGTGTGAGTTTTAATCAAAGACTGCTAAATCCATTATCTCGTAATATCACTCAGTTTTACGATAGTCGCTTCGATACAAAATTTAAATTTGCAGTGTTAATGGTCGTCTATTGAATTAATTACTGCGAAGATTAATGTAAGTTAAATAACAGCAAAGATAGAAGTTGTGCATATCGTCCTATTTGACGAGGACTCTGAAAGAACTATTTTCAAAAGGCTATGCGGAGGTCGTATTTCTGTTAATTAGGGCAAACATGTTTTTCACATGATAGTTGCAATACGATTGGACTATTTACGATAAAGTCATCTATCACAACAACGAGCGTTCAACAGTGCACGTGCGGCTTGATTATACCAGATATAACTAGTTATGTATACCAGTATTTTAGCTAAGCAGCATTTTCTATTTCAATAAATAATTTTGAAGGTGACTTTTGAATGCTTTTACAAATCTAAAGAAAAAGACTACCGAATGTTAATTTAAATATTTGGATATGCAAAGAAAATTTGTTTTCAACAATTAAAATCCAACACTGTCCATATACATGGTGATTTACTAACAATCAGCGAATTCAAGGTTTTCTAAATTGTTTAATTACATTAATAAAATTAAAATGCTTCAGCGTGTGTGCGCGTACGCGCACGAGGGTTCGCGTGTAGGCGCGCATGTGAACGCGTGTGTGCGCGTGCGTGTGTGTCTGTGCGCTTGTATGCGCGTGTATATGCGCGTATGCGTGTAAGTATGTGTGTGCGTGTTTGCACGCGTACGTGTTTGCGTGGGTGTGCGCGTGCGTGTGGACGTGTACTTGCGTGTGTGCGCGTGTGTGTGTGCGTGCTTGCTCATGTGCTCGTACGTACGTGCGTGTGTGCGTGCTCTCGCGCGTGCGTGCGTGCGTGGATGTGTGCGTGTAAATTTTATGAAATTGTTTGTTTATTATCGCGCAAGTTGCGAGTAAGTTTTTTCATTAGTATCATCTTACATGCCCTTGCTAATATCGAGTATATTACGATATTTGTTCATCCTCGGGTTTGGCTGGAAGTAGTATTTTATAATACACCTGTGTGTGTATACACTTTGAAATTTTTTGTCCATTATCGCGTAAGTTGCGAGTAAACTTTTTACTTCTGTATCATTCTGCATGACGTTTCTAATATTCGGTGTATTAGGAAATTTGTGCATCACCGAGCTTAAGGGATGAAAATAATTTTTTAATAAACGCCTGTGTGTGCGTACACTTTGACAATTTTTCGTCCATTATCATGCAAGTTGCAAGTGAATTTTTTTCATCAGTATCGTTCTGTTTGACCTTACAAATAACCAGTTTATTAAGAAATTCGTGCATCTCCGAGCTTAAGGGATGAACATATTTTTTGTATACGTTTTGTGTACAGAAACTTTATCCTGGTTGATCCTGCCCTCTCAGGGCGCGTCTAGTAGTCAGCGTTAACCTAGTGGTTTCTGCTGTCTTGTCTGTATCATTTGTCGTGCGAGTGTTTTAGGTGTCTGTTTTTCCACCTAGTGGTCTGGATCAGAAACTTAAAAAATTTGTTGTCGATCATCGCGGCAAGATGCGATTAAAATTTTTTTTTATCTATATCATTCAACATAACTTTGTGAATATCTAATGTATTAGGAAATTATATATTCCGAGCTTAAAGACGAATTACAATTCAAAGGGTTTTATGTTATTAACTTTGAATTGTTCGTAATAAAACATCTGTGAAATCAACTTATCTTGGTTTATGGGACTGCAGATGCTGAATTTGTAAATTCGCTCAAAAATAGCTAATAAAGATGTTAATAATGTGAATTTGTGTTATTATAAGATTACTTAAAATTGAGTAGCACCAAATTCTATGCACACGCCCTCTATTAATGCACTACGTTTAAATATAGAACTTACATTAAACTTATTAAAAGCTTTTTATAGTTGCATCTACATATAAATGGCGCAACTTTCTTCCATAACTATCTGCAAGAAAGTGCAATTTCCTGCTCGGATTTGATCTCTCTATAGGATTCTTGGTATTGTAATTACCATGTTAACACTTGCTTAGACCTTGCTTAGACCTTCGTTCGAGCAAGACGTACTTTCGAGCTCTTCGCGTTTAGATTTATATTTATTATTTAATAATTTAGATCATACTAAATTAAACATCAGTGCATAACGTTAAAGTATCTATTCAGTTTATCTACCAACAACAATTGTGAGAAGTTATAGTGCATTAATTCGTTTTCTTTAAAAATGGGGATAACAGTCATTTAATTTATCAACAATATTGAACTTTTGGAAGTTTTCGGCGGTCAAGTGCCTGGAAAACAACAGTTCAAACCAACATCTTTAACCCTGAAGAAATTTTTGAAGTGAATAAGAGGGTTAGAACCCTACCAACACGTGGCCAGGTTTGGTCACATAATTATTATAATTACTAAATATTATTATATTCAATACAACAGCTTTGTTAATATATCAGACAGCTGCAAACAAATTTTCCGGATAAACAAGCTCTATTATCAGCAGGTACTGATAACTCTCAGAATCTCCTATACTAACAAGTGCTAATGGCTGATAAAAGTAAGCAAGAGGCACCAAGGACAATTCCAACGACCAGCTCCACTGCGTTTACATTTCCACCGCCCCCAGCATCAGCAGACCCGCTTATGCCCTTCCAGAAGTCGTCCAGGATGTCCCATTCACCACCGCCACCACGATCCAGGGCCTCGTCAGTTAGTTCTGTCCTTTCTGATACCCAAAAAATCAAGAGAGCAAGAGATGATGATGTCATAGTTTCAACAATCAACTTAGAAAACATATCAGCGATTAAAAAAGACCTAACCGAATTTGTTTTCAGGGATGGTAATAAAATCAACCGGAGTAGCGCTCAATACATCCTCCAAAGAATGGAGGACATCGCTTTAATAGCCTCTGCCGCCTCTCAGGACTGCGAAATATATAAAGCTAAACTCTACCAGCTTGACAAGAATTTTAAAACTATTTCAGCACAACGGGTAACAGTACAACAACAACCACTCACACACGTACCACCTACATACGCTCACGTCTCAGCCACCACTTCCCAACACGCACCACCCACTAAACCTCCTCCCAAAGTCATCACCTTAAAACCAACATCCTCCGATACAACCCCATCCCAGCTCCTCAATATTGTGAAACAAAACCTGCGACCATCCTTATCTGACCTATCTATTCGTAGTATCCGCCCTTCTAGAACTGCCGTAACCATCCGCACTGATAAACCCTCTGACGTCTATATAATTTCCAACTTAAATCATCAAATCTGTTCTGTCCACGTTCCGAAACCCAGACAACCACAACTTATTATATTCGACATAGACCGAGACATACCTACCCCAGATACCCTTTCAGTCCTCTACCAACAAAACTCCCTCCAACACCTTATCCCCGAAAATGAATTCCGTTCCGAGGCATCCGTAGCTATACGCCGCCCCAGACCTGACGCTAACGACAACCTCATCCTTAACGTTTCTCCCAGGCTCCGAACTATTTTAACGTCAAGATCCCATATCTATATTGGCTATAAGTCCTGTAGGATCCGTGATCTTGTTTCGATCACGAGATGTTATAACTGCCAACGCTTTGGACACTCAGCCAAGGTTTGTCGTTCATCAACTACATGTGGACAGTGTGCCCAAGAACACACCCTAAGATCATGTCCCAACCAATCCGCACATCCCATCTGCTCCAACTGCCAACGCATCAACCGCCCCCACAACCATTCTGTTACCAGCCCTGATTGTCCCGTATATAAACAATCTTTAGAAATTTCTAAATTACGTACCGATTATGGCTATTAATCCCACCATGCAAGTTCTTATGCCCAATCATAATCCCCACCTATCACCTTCCTACATTTCAGTCATTCAAGCCAACCTTCAACACTCTCGCTGCGCAACACTTGCACTTGCTCATCTCCTCGTCGAACGAAGAATATCCATAGCTGTCCTACAAGAACCTTACCTTATAAATAACAAAATTCCCAACCTTCCTCTCTATACTCGATCTCTTATCCACCCACATCCACTAGACCCTAACCTAACAGCAGCCATCATCATTAACAACCCCCAAATAGACGCATCCCTTATCCTCTCCCACTCTACTCCACAAGTACTGACCGCTGAACAACACTGGAAGACTGGTACCATCTACATTATTTCGGCTTACTTTCAATACAACAAAAACATTCAGACATACTTACAACAACTGGACAACACTTTACAAACCCTTACACACAAACCGACACTTATATGTGCAGACGCCAACGCACGTTCTACGTTATGGTACAATGACACCACTGACGACAAAGGCACCCTCCTTGAAGATTTCATCCTCCAACACAACTTATCTATCCTAAACACTCCATCAAACACACCAACCTGGGAATCCTTAAACCACAGTTCTAATATTGACGTCACCCTTGCCACCCCATTAGCCCGTAACCTAATTGACTCCTGGAATATATCCCATCTTATAACCTCCAGTGACCACAATCCAATAACATTCAACATCCTTGCCAATCTCCCATCACGACAATTTCACAAATTGTCATCCTATAATACAAACAAAGCAGACTGGCCCCGTTTCCTGAAATCCTTGAGAAACCACATTGCCAACCCCCAACCTGCTATACCACAAAGTTCCCATCCAACCTTACTCGCTAACTCCACTGTCCAAAATTTATACCGTGCCGTATCCACTACCATCCCAACAAGATATCACAATACTCGCAACGACACTCTGGTGGAGTCATACTTTACAAGACACAAGACGACGCCTAAACACCCTACGACACAAAATACAACGACTTCATAGACTCGCAGTTACAAATGACCATTTAACACTACTGACTACACAATACCGACAACTACGATCAGACTTTAAAAAATCCATCTACGAGGCTAAGAAGAACCATCTCCAGAACATCGTTGACCACCCTAATGCCGATCCATGGAAAACTTATCGCAGGTTAGTAAAATCCCCTCCGAATCAAATCCTAACTACGCCCACATCACTTCAAAACCCCACCATCCAAAATACTTTATCCCTCCCACTAAAATCTGTAATCCCTCCTACTTCCATAGATATCCCTTCCTTTCAGCAAGACCAAATTATCTCCAACTGCGAAACCCCCCCCTAACACACCTCCAGATGATATCCTTGACACCAACTTACTTGATTCCATTGTTTCTAAATTAAATACACACAAATCTCCGGGTCCAGACAATATCACAAATATTATCATTCAAAAATCATGGCCAGTAATCCGTCAACCCATCATCCAACTGTTCCAAAAATGCCTAACTACCGGTATCTTTCCTGACACCTTTAAACATGCTAATATTACCCTACTACTGAAACCTGCAAAACCTCCTGAAGACCCACGTTCCTACCGTCCAATTGCCCTTCTTTCATCCATCGGTAAACTCCTTGAAAAACTGATCCTACAAAAACTCCAATCACACATCGATAATTACTCCCTGATTTCCCACATCCAACACGGTTTCCGCCAAGGACACAGCGCAGAACAAACGATCTTTTCCTTAATTTCAAAAGTCCAATCATCACAATCCAAATATGTCATAGCAATCTTCCTCGATTTTCACTCCGCCTTTGATCTCCTCTAGTGGCCCAATGTCCTGAACCAACTCAAAATACTGAATTTCCCCTCCAATATATATATAAAATTATCCAATCATATTTATCTTCCCGAACAGCAAGCCTCCGTACGAACTACTTTTCTTCTACCATGTCCCTAACACAAGGCTGTCCACAAGGATCCATTCTCTCACCTACCCTTTGAAACCTATCCATCAACCCTCTTCTTGACCTTAATATTCAAAACACAGATACTTTCGCCTACGCAGATGAACTCACGTTCCTTATTCACGGTAACTCCCGCCTCCAACTACAATCCACTGCAAATATCCTAATCTAACATGTCGAACAATGGTCAATCCTATATAAGCAACCTATCTCCCCTACTAAATCCAGAATGTTACTTTTAAAAGGCTTCCTTGACCTCCGCCGCAGTCCTACTATCCATATCCTAGGAACACCCCTAACCTTCTCTGAATCCGTCTCCTACCTCGGTATCCACTTAGAAACCCGCTTGAAGATGCACACCCACCTCCAAAAAATCCGCACCAAAACCAAGTTAATCCTGCATAACATTCAGCAATCCCTACCTAAATCAATCCAACTAGCACCACCTACAAGAAGACTAATCCTAAACAACATCATCATCCCTATTGTCCGCTACGCTGTTGACTCTTGGTATCCCCTCACAACCCCACATTCCCGCAGAATCCTAAACCCAATCATACGTCCTTATCTGTTATACGTCTCTCGTGCCTTTCGAACCACCTCCACTGCCTCTCTATATACAATATTAAAAATCCCACCCTTAGAAATTCAACTACATCACTTTGTGCAAATCCGTAATCTAAAATTTTGTCGTCCGATCCACCTCCATAATGAAACACTCTCTCCTGATATCTACCGCACAATCCCTACCACCGACCTTAAGTGCCGCATTTACAACTCCCTCCTTCACTCCTGGCAAGAATCATGGTCCTACTCCGATACCGGCAGATACACCCATCAAATATTTCCTACTATTACTGACATCCCAAATCACATACAAAACTCCAGCCGTACAACAATCAAATTCCTAACTGGTCATGGAAAATTCCGATCTAAATTACACGCCTTTCACCTAATACCCTCTCCACTATGTCCATGCTGTCCTGATTTCCCCGAAACCCCAGAACATCTACTATACCACTGCCCCGCCCTTACTCTCATCCGAAATACCTTCAAACAAACCATTCATCTCGACATATTTTCCCGTCTACCTGAGTTCAAATTCCTAATCACTAATTTTCCCTTTCTTTACACGCCTTCCTACAAGAAATCCTAGACACTAAACCTCCTATACCCCCACCTTAACCCCTCTAACCTGCGAGTAAACATGGATAGAAGTTGTTACTAAATTGGACCTCAAGAAGCCCCCTCTCCCTGCCCTGGATCAAGTTTCTGACGTCACCTGAAGCAAAAGCGAGTCTGAAGAGAAGACCAATTAAAACTGAACAAATTTTTATTTATTTTGTTTTTCTAATTGATTATTTCCTTTCTTTTTTATTTCTATCTTAGAATGTTCAAACTAGGATGGGCCAATGGCCTAGGTATAGTTTCAAAATAAAGCTTATTCATACATACATACCATGTTAACACTATGGTGTCCTTTGACCTCTCTATATGCTTTTCTGGTGGTACAATTACCATATTATCAGTACTGTCCTTAATTATTAAAGTTTTATTTGATTAATACAATTTTCAACATTTTTCAAGTAAATTAAATTATTTGTATGTATACTTAGGTGTTTGATTATATAATTTAATAAAACATTAGTCTAAAAAATTTTTATCAAGATTTAGGAGAATACTAAAATCTTTCTAGTAAATCTGCGTACTGGTTGAGAAATTTAAGTATGTCTTTTGATGAGGTAGTATCTTTGTTTAAATTATCACATCTAGTACTTATTTGATGAGTATCATTATTATTATATACCTCTTGACATGTTTCATCGTGCACTTTTTCTGAAGAGATTATTGTACATCAACCTATGCAGAACAGCAAATTTTCTATTTTTGAACATTGTTGCTTTTTCAGGAAAATAAACAATTTTAATTACAGTTTTAACAACTTATTTTAATATTTTTGTACAGAAATGTTTTACAACTCGAAGTTACCAGCAAATTTTAATAATTGTTTAGAAGTCTCTCCTTATCAAGCAATTCTTGTTGTCAACACAACTATCAATTGACAATTTTGACTTATTACTTCGAGGTCTGTCATGCTAATATTGTTAAGTTTGATAAGATATTCGACGTCATTTGATTCTTGTCGCATTTTAAAATCACACTTAAATGTTAGCATATGTTTATCGAACCAACAGCTGGTAGATAAAAGAGAGTTCAGTAGGTCAATATTTAATACTGAATTGACGTAATAATCTTTATGGGAGAGTTTGTTAGGCAGTTTTAAATCAAACATGTTTAACTTAACTTTAAGGCAGTTCGGGAAAGTGCCGATTTATAACGCAATACGAAGTATAAGTAACAAAAAAGTTGGCGTTCTAGGAGTGCCATTTGATAAAGGTCAACGAAAAGTTGGTGTTGCAAATGGGCCTGATTATATTCGAAAAGCTGGACTTATTAAGCAACTGCAGGAGATACGTATGTATTAAATCCTTATTTTTAACTTTTCAATTTAAATATTTTGATAACAGTAGGAACAAATAAATTGAATTTTTGATTTTAATTGTATAAAATAGAATTTGATATTATGCCGGGTTCTTGCACGCGAGATGTCCGATGGTTTTAGATAAAAATCTAACTTATAGATATTGATTCAAAAACATTCATTAAAATAATCATCATTAGCGTCGACAATATGTTGCTCAAGTATCTTAACTCCGACGACTTTTGACGGTCAATTCAGCATCGCATTGGAGAAATTTTCTTTACCGGGATTCTGTTTACATGGGCTCCTTAGAGAAGGGGTACTAGAAGTCTGTGAAGCCACTTGAAACATGAAATAATATAATGGTACCATATAAAAATATTTAAAAACTTTAGCATCCCCTATCAAGATCCCCTGATATTCTTATTTTATAACTTTGCCTAGAAATGTAAATCCGAATAACATGCTACCTACATCGACGTAGCGTAAAAAAAAGAACCAAGGAAAGAAAATGACCGGGTTCAATCGGTGAGTAGGCGGGGTATTTCACATACAGAAACAAAGGAAGGCTTGAAATAAAAATATAGCCGCTCATTCACAACTCACAACTAAATATATACAAAAAAAAACCTCTAATTAAAGAAAATATGTACAAAAGCACAGTAGTACAAAAAAATGAACAATCCACAATTACAAGCTACACATATCAACAAAATCAAAAGAAATCTTTTTTAATACGGTGAGCTGCCGTTTTTAGGTACCTACCCTTTACATTATTTAGCAACAAAAAAAAACTTAAACGCAACACTAAAAACCACAGCTCCAAATCATTGTAAATATAAAATTACATATACCACATTGGCACTACAATGTTTTAACTAACAAAAATTTATAACTCCAAAAAAAGGTAAACCAACAGTTATCAATCATCATCGTACGCCTACGATTACATACATACAATTAAGTGGAGAAAATGATCACACTTAGTGCAATATTAATACTTCATATTATCTCACATCATTTTAAGGCTACCAAGTGTAGTTATCAAATGGTGCAAATAGTGCATAAACACTCACCCACGAGTTGATAACGTAGGACTGGCTCCTTACCGTCTCTAATGACGGAGCGAAACAGAGAGGCGCGTGATCCCGCCTTGGGGGTGTCCTCCCATCACAAAAAGGGGCGGCAATCTAATGGGTGAAGCACACAATATGGTGTGCGCGAAATCCCATAAAGAAACACCGAAATGAAAAATACAAAGATAACGACGAGTACTTTTGTCGTATTCAGAAAAGAAAATGCATATATATATATATATATATATATATATATATATATATGTTTTGAAATAACCAGAGTTCAAAGTAGTACCAGTGTTATCAACCTAGGTGATAAGAAAACTCGAAACACGGTTTATCAGATAGTTCAATACATCATTTCAACAAGTCGCCAAATTGAAATAATCTAGAAAGTAATTATACGCAATCGCAACGTGCAGCAAGTTCACGGACACCTAAAACAAGGTATTGACTGTTTAATTTATAAAACAAGTTGAAAATGCAAGGCATTGTCGCAACGAACTTCCAAATGTAGACTTACTTTAAAACAATTTAAAGAAATTAAAATTATTATGTTGTAATAATTATAAGTATTCAGATAAAATAAAAATTAATTCCCCGGGGGGATCGGGTATCCGTGGTCAGATTTTGTGGGGGGTACCATATTTCGACTCAGCTATGTTAGGGGAGTCCAAATATGTATCGCACATTAATTTTGGACCTATTTGAAATTTTAATTTTCCCGACGGAATATCGCGGGGGCACGGCGTCCCCGTGGCCCGATTTCAACTGACATCAAAACTTAAGCTCAGGACACCGAGCTGAATCGATTGGTGTATCACACATTGATGTCCGACCATTAGAAAGGCCTCGGACGGACAGACAGACGGACGACAAATCGATTTCATAAACGAACGAAGTTCGTTGATAAGCTTTTCAAATTCGCAGTAAATTCGTTTAAATGAAAATCGTTAAAAAGCGTACTTATTGTAAAACGGTAAGATATACAAGATGTTGTTGAAATAGTAACAGAATCTACGTAAATGAATAGCGAATTAAAAAGGGCGTGGTTTTTAACTTACCCTCGAAAGTGAACGTAACAAATTTCCCCCCGGCAAAATTAAAGGGTTGCGGTAGAAAAACAAAAGTAATGCAGCGGAGAGGACAGTACTCAGAAAAAAAAACAAAAAAGGATTCGCTTAATAAAATAAAAAAAAACCCAAAAAAACAAAAAGTTCAACTGATAGACCGACATACAATAGTAGATAGAACTAACTAAAAAAAATATCGCTTAACGAGAAAGAGGAAAGGAAAAAGCAAAAGAAAGAATTGTCATCCGGCTCGAAGTTCCAGTATACCGGACTAAGTCAAGAAGTTTAGAGGGCATAGGAAAAGGAAAAGTAGAAGGTACAATCACCGAGGACAAAGATGGAATGGCCTAACACTAGAAAAGTCGTCGGAGGACCGATATCTCTAGTAAAGAAACAGCTCTAAATCATTGTAAATATAAAATTACATATACCACATTGGCACTACAATGTCTTAACTAACAAAAATTTATAACTCCAAAAAAAAGGTAAACCAACAGTTATCAATCATCATCCTACGCCTACGATTACATACATACAATTAAGTGGAGAAAATGATCACACTTAGTGCAATATTAATACTTCATATTATCTCACCTCATAATAATCATTTTAAGGCTACCAAGTGTAGTTATCAAATGGTGCAAAGAGTGCATAAACACTCACCCTCGAGTTGACAACGTAGGACTGGCTTCTACCGTCTCTAATGACAAGGCGAAACAGAGGAATGCGTGATCCCGCCTTGGGGTGTCTTCCCATCACAAAAAGGGTCGGCAATCTAATGGGTGAAGCACAAAACTTCTAATTACGAAAACAAGTTACAAAAATAGGAAATCAACCCGTGTAGAAAGCAACATTTATCCAAAGCATATCCCGGAAGATTTATACAATGCAAAAATCTACGCAAAAATAATGAATACATTCCTGAATTAACTAACCAATTTTTACCCCCAAACCTAATATTTACATCAAACAAAATTATACACAACAAAAAAATATATAGTAAATTGTTTTCATCCACTTGTTTACTACAATTTTTAAATATTTGATATTTCCTCATGTTCAAAATAGTTAGAATATATATTGCTGTGAAACCTCCAAAATCCGTGAACTACGCTTTTCGCCTCGGCCGCTCACCTAATTTAATAAACCTCCTCATTCATAAAATTAAACAAACACATTCCTACCACAAACATCAACGTTAACTCTATTTACATCAATATTCAGAATATATTAAATTTTCAAATTAAATTTCAGCATAAAATTCAGTTTTCAAAAAAATTTCAAGATTAATTTTATTATCATTTTAATGTGCATCCAGAATTAAAGTCCTTGTTGGATGCCTACTAATTAATATAACAATATAAGCAGACCGGAGTCTGAGTATAAAGGAGCATCTACCACCCTTTACGTTAATTAACCAGGTTTGTCTAATTGAGCTCAAAGACATACCCAAAGTTTCATCATATTCCCGAACATCAAAACAAAATACCCTTTTACTTAAACAAGCAAATTTTATCTTAAAATTAAACTTTTATGGTTAGAACAATTTCACTAATGTCCATTTAAAGTAAATCAATTATAAAGTCATTCTATACACACAAAATGTCAAACAAAATAGTATAATTTACCTGAAGGTTACTGTCCTCGTAACTTCAAAGTATCGTTTCTTTAGTTAATCACACCATTCAACAGGATTATATTTACGGCTTCTGATTCTCTACGCTTTTAAAATTTTCTCCATCACCATCCATTCAAAGTCGTTTCTGGGCCTTTCCGGAACTCATCTGTGTTTATCTGACCCTTGTTTCATGGATCCAGACACGTATTTGAACCATTTAATTATTAACACCCCGAAAATAGCAAAGAAATTCATGCTTCTGTCACCTATATATACGCCAAAACTGCCTACTTTTGTGTATACATTCGTCGTTGTAAATTTTGCTGATTGGTACAGTGAAACTAAATTTTATTACCTTGTATCTAAGTGCACTGAAGTACATTCATGTTAGCACGTAAATAACAAGCTATTTTGAATCACTAAAATATACTAGCAAACTTTAAATTATTTAATCAAACTAAAATGCACGGTTTAATATCTTCAATCAAGTCGCGTATGTACGAGCTTTTAACGCATCGAATCGTCAAAAAACTAAGAGAGCTTGTTTATCTTCATCTCGGTATATATAGCAAAAAGCCTGTCTGTCGGTCGAGTCTCTAAAACGGCCAGTTTCTAGAATTTCTCATTCTATGTTCCCAGTCTGTTGCTCGCACGTCGATTTTACGAATTTTCACTCGCCCCATTCAAATCTCAGAAAATTTCCACACGGCACGCAAGCATGTCCGAGAAAACTAATTGATTTTGTACAGAAATTGTTGTTCTACCTCTGATATTTGCATCCTATTTTTAACCAATTGTGACCCCCGTGACGTTGCTTAAATCCCGCCTTTTACAATATGTGTCTTTGCTTGACGCATTTTCTCTTTCCTTCTCTACCGTGTTCTTATTGGTGCAACTTGATATTCTTTATTATCGATTATTTTAGTCCACATGGAGTGTGAAATACCCAGCTTTAGCAATTCTCGTAACTATTATGCGACGTTTTCCCCAAGATTCTTTGAAACATTAATTATCTGCAGAATTTACGCCGAATGTGATATTTAAACTACGCAGGTGTTCAAAATAATATTAATTCTCAGAGCTTTATTTCGTGGTATTTTAATCTTGGGTTTTTACAAGTTTCCATAGGTATTATATGTTACTAACGGTTTAATTAACTCCAATTAAATTGATTTCTATCCTTTTCATTTTAGCGAATACAACTTAAATATTAATTATTATATGTACACTTTGTTTTACTACCGGTTACTTAAAATAGGGTTAATTAATATAAACTTTGCACGTAATTTCTCTTTGTTTAGGAATAATTACATTACACGCAGAGCTTTTCAATACTGCTTCTTTTGATATAAATCGTCTTATAAATAATTTAAATTTCTTATTTTTACTGAAACAACCGAGTTTATTTATGCTTCATGGTTTTAATAACGCGTATTATTTAATGAAATTCCTTATACACGGTGATTAAAATTATTTGATGTGATTATTTAATTTTCTACCCTGGTCTAAATATGAGTATTTCCCCCCTATTTGAATACAAATAATCCCACTTATTTGAATGCAAATATAAAGCATTTAGACAAAAAATCACAAAAAAATTGCCTATCTCTCTTACCCTTATCTATCTAACTTACCTACTTTGTCTCCAATCAAAAAGAAAATATTTACACCTATCCTATATCCCTATCCTATTCCTAACTCTCACCTCATTCTATAAACTGAAATTATCCCTAACTTCATCCTACTTATCCAACTAATCCTATATACATCCTATATACCTATCCTATTCCTAACTTTTAACTAATCTTTACTATACTTTACTCTCCCTACCTAATCCTATATGCCTATCCTACTTTTACTCTATTCCTAACTCTCCACTAATCTTATATGAATATCTATACTTAACCTATCTTATTTTCTTCCTACATTTACTCTTTATTCCCATCCTAAACCTATTCCTAATTATCTCCCATATTTATCCTATACCTAGCTTTATTTTCTATATCTATACTAAAATTCACCTATCTCTATCCTTTGTTCATCCAGTTATTTAAATCTAACTCTCTTCTTGACCCTCCAAGTCTTTCGTCTAACTATCCTAATACTCTTCATCCCTATTTCTCCCCCTTCTATATCTATACTTAACATCCCTATTATCTCACATACAATAAACTTATCATCCCTATTAACCTCACTCTTAAATATTGCTTCTTCTTCAGTCCCTACACTTGTCTGTTTCTTATTTATTCTTATTTCCTTTTCTGCCGACAAACCAAACGATACTACTTTACAATTATCGATTTTTCCCTCTATGGAAAATCCTATGTACCTTCTAGAATTTTTGTGTAATGGAATCCGCCAGAATGAATTCCTTAAATCTACTTTATCAAAAACAAACTTGCCACTTAATCTCATCAAAAATAATTCTGCCTTCACCTGCTCCCGATATGCTGCTTCTACCCCCACTACTTCTGCATGTTTTTGTATTAAAGCTTGAACCTCTACTCTCCTATCCTCTGGACATCTTATTGTGTTGATCTGTTTTACTTCATCATCCTCTACCTCTACTACATTAATACTAAACCCCGTGTCATCCTCTGTGACTCCATAACTGCCCTTCCATGGCACTACCCTATCCTTAATCCTTACTACCTTCCTTTCCATATCTATCAAAACCCCTAACTTCATCATACAGTCAACACCTAAAATGCTCTGAAACTTCAGTCCAGGTACAATTACAAACTCCTGTTCACAGCTTAAATCTCCTATATCTATCCTAAGCACCACAACACTATTTACTACAGCAAACTTCTTTTTATTTGAGCTACTAAATGGCTACGTTTTATAGGCATAATTCTATCACAAACCTTATCCCTAATTTTGCTGACGAATTCCTCCGATATTAAACTCGCCTCTGCCCCTGTATCAAGTAATACTTCTACATTATTTTCAAAAATTTCCAAATTAATAATTGGCAAATATAATTTTCTACAGTTTCTGGCTCTACTTCCTCCTCAATTTTGAAAAATTCACGTGGATGTTCGTATACATTTACACAGAAATCTAGTGGTCTGTCGCGTTCTAAAAATCCTGTCTCATCCTGTTTTCCGTGCTTGGTCCTGGTTGTCCTTCTACAACCTGTGCGTACGTCCTCCTCGTGTTAATATCCGTGTCCCTGTCTCTATTCGAGTGCTGGTCACAGTCCTGTTTACTTCCGGTAAACTGTTCTGTCGCGTGTAACTAGGTCTTGGCGTCGGTCCCCTAGTCGCACTATTACTTCTGTATTCCTGTCCTCGTCGTTCCCAATTCGGTCGAAAATTTCTGTTGTAGTCAGGCCGTCTCGGATAATTTGGTGTCCTGTTGTCAAACCTAACTGTGTTAACGTTTCGTTCTCGTATCTCTTTGTCCGTCCTACACATACATCGTCATATCTCTGCAAATACTCTAAAATGTCTCCGTTCTGTGATATTTTGTAAGGCCACGTGTTGTCTAATTTCCAGTTCAAAATGTCGTGATAGGTACTTGATAATCTGTCTGTCCGTCAATGGTGGATTCAGTTGTTTGGCCACACTGTACTTGCGGATGGCATATTGCTCCCTAGAACCTGCAAACTCTCCCTTAAATTTTCCTGTAATCAAGTCGTCCCTAATCTGATCCTGTTTGTGATCACTCCAGTAATGTTGTAAAATTTGTCTTCAAAGTCCTGATACGTGTCTATGTCCTGTCCTACTAAATTGTACCATGCCTCCGCATTGTCCTTTAATAAAGCCTTTATCGTATTTAGTTTAGTCTGTTCGTCAAATAAATTTCCCACTAGATTTCTTACACTATTAATAAAAATTTGTGGATTTACCCTGTTATCGCCATAAAACTTCATGTGTTGGTCCAATGATACTCCACCTGTAGAAAATCTGGGACCATCCCCCGTTAAATTTGATATGTTGTATTTAATACTACTAACTTCGCGTTCTACCCGGCCTAACTGATCCCTACATGAGTCCGTTACTTCAGTCATTTTACATTAATCTCTTCTTCACAAAAATGCGTACTTCGGACCTTAAATGTCCCATTTCCTGTCGAAGACCTGTAATATCACGCTCATTTTTATCAACCCTATTTTCAACTTCCCCCATCTTTACGGTAAGACTATTTTTAAATTCTGAAACTTCTTGATTCGTCTTATCTATTTTCTGACTAATCTCCTCTAACTTCCTGTTCGATTCTTCACTCATTTGCTCAAATTTTCGATTTGAGTCCTCTCTCGCTCTATTCGATTCATCCCTAGCTCTATTAGCTTCCTCGCTTAGCTGTTCTAATTTTCTATTGGATTCTTCGTTCATCCTCTCCAGCATTCTCATTATCATCTCGTTTCCTTGATCCCCTGATTCCGTCCTCGACTGATCTCTACTGCCTCCAGCTTCTTCCATTTTAGAATTTTTCTCACACAATGCACTATCGTCACTTCCAATTTCCACTCCTTGACTCCTTAACCACTCCTTTCTCTGCATACGTTCTAATCACTCACACGCACTCTAAAATACTCTTAAATTTATCCACAAACAGAAACACTCTCTCTCAGATCGCCAGTTTCCTGGAATAAAATAACAAAAATTTTATTTGGAACTCGAGCCTCACTTTTGGGTCGCCAAGACTGCTGTGAAACCTCTCATATCTACAGGTACTGGCCCTTTCAAAAAAACATTCGAGCCCCACGTTGGGCGCCAAGACTGCTGTGAAACCTCCAAAATCCGTGAACTACGCTTTTCGCCTCGGCCGCTCACCTAATTTTATAAACCTCCTCATTCATAAAATTAAACAAACACATTCCTACCACAAACATCAACGTTAACTCTATTTACATCAATATTCAGAATACATTAAATTTTCAAATTAAATTTCAGCATAAAATTCAGTTTTCAAAAAAATTTCAAGATTAATTTTATTATCATTTTAATGTGCATCCAGAATTAAAGTCCTTGTTGGATGCCTACTAATTAATATAACAATATAAGCAGACCGAGTCTGAGTATAAAGGAGCATCTACCACCCTTTACGTTAATTAACCAGGTTTGTCTAATTGAGCTCAAAGACATACCCAAAGTTTCATCATATTCCCGAACATCAAAACAAAATACCCTTTTTACTTAAACAAGCAAATTTCATCTTAAAATTAAACTTTTATGGTTAGAACAATTTTACTAATGTCCATTTAAAGTAAATCAATTATAAAGTCATTCAATACACACAAAATGTCAAACAAAATAGTATAATTTACCTGAAGGTTACTGTCCTCGTAACTTCAAAGTATCGTTTCTTTAGTTAATCACACCATTCAACAGGATTATATTTACGGCTTCTGATTCTCTACGCTTTTAAAATTTTCTCCATCACCATCCATTCAAAGTCGTTTCTGGGCCTTTCCGGAACTCATCTGTGTTTATCTGACCCTTGTTTCATGGATCCAGACACGTATTTGAACCATTTAATTATTAACACCCCGAAAAATAGCAAAGAAATTCATGCTTCTGTCACCTATATATACGCCAAAAACTGCCTACTTTTGTGTATACATTCGTCGTTGTAAATTTTGCTGATTGGTACAGTGAAACTAAATTTTATTACCTTGTATCTAAGTGCACTGAAGTACATTCATGTTAGCACGTAAATAACAATAAGCTATTTTGAATCACTAAAATATACTAGCAAACTTTAAATTATTTAATCAAACTAAAATGCACGGTTTAATATCTTCAATCAAGTCGCGTATGTACGAGCTTTTAACGCATCGAATCGTCAAAAGTCTAAGAGAGCTTGTTTATCTTCATCTCGGTATATATAGCAAAAGCCTGTCTGTCGGTCGAGTCTCTAAAACGGCCAGTTTCTAGAATTTCTCATTCTATGTTCCCAGTCTGTTGCTCGCACGTCGATTTTTACGAATTTTCACTCGCCCCATTCAAATCTCAGAAAATTTCCACACGGCACGCAAGCATGTCCGAGAAAAACTAATTGATTTTGTACAGAAATTGTTGTTCTACCTCTGATATTTGCATCCTATTTTTAACCAATTGTGACCCCCGTGACGTTGCTTAAATCCCGCCTTTTACAATATGTGTCTTTGCTTGACGCATTTTCTCTTTCCTTCTCTACCGTGTTCTTATTGGTGCAACTTGATATTCTTTATTATCGATTATTTTAGTCCCCAGCTTTAGCAATTCTCGTAACTATTATGCGACGTTTTCCCCAAGATTCTTTGAAACATTAATTATCTGCAGAATTTACGCCGAATGTGATATTTAAACTACGCAGGTGTTCAAAATAATATTAATTCTCAGAGCTTTATTCCGTGGTATTTTAATCTTGGGTTTTTACAAGTTTCCATAGGTATTATATGTTACTAACGGTTTAATTAACTCCAATTAAATTGATTTCTATCCTTTTCATTTTTAGCGAATACAACTTAAATATTAATTATTATATGTACACTTTGTTTTACTACCGGTTACTTAAAATAGGGTTAATTAATATAAACTTTGCACGTAATTTCTCTTTGTTTAGGAATAATTACATTACACGCAGAGCTTTTCAATACTGCTTCTTTTGATATAAAGCGTCTTATAAATAATTTAAATTTCTTATTTTTACTGAAACAACCGAGTTTATTTATGCTTCATGGTTTTAATAACGCGTATTATTTAATGAAATTCCTTATACACGGTGATTAAAATTATTTGATGTGATTATTTAATTTTCTACCCTGGTCTAAATATGAGTAATATATATATATATATATATATATATATATATTACTGTGCATCCTTAAATTGATCGAGCCTCTACAAATTGGGCGTCACATTTATGCCGTGGATCTCGGGTAAGCAATTGCGATACAAAAATATATTCGAAAATTTTATAAAATTTACATATTCGACAATAAACAGAATTTTCAAAAATTACCTAATCAAAAAAATTATCCTTACCCGTTTTCCTTTTCTCCTCGGTTGAACGGCCTTCTTCAACCTTCCGGCTAGCTCATTCGGATCTCCTCGCAAACAAAATTTACAAAAAAATTGCCTATCTCTCTATACCCTTATCTATCTATCTTACCTACCTTATCTCCAATCCAAAAAAAAATATTTACACCTATCCTATATCCCTATCCTATTCCTAACTATCACCTAATTTTATAAACTGAAATTATCCCTAACTTCATCCTACTTATCCATTTAATCCTATATACATCCTATATACCTATCCTACTCTTACTCTATTCCTAACTCTTCACTAATCTTATATGAAATATCTATACTTAACCTATCTTATTTTCTTCCTACATTTAATTTTTATTCTCATCCTAAACACCTATTTCTAACTATTTCCCATATTTATCCTATACTTAGCTTTATTTTCCCTAAACACTTACTTATACTTTTCTCTATACACCTATATCTACTCTCTATTCTATATCTATACTAAAATTCACCTATCTCTATCCTTTGTTCATTTAATCTTCATTTCTTATTTAAATCTGACTCTCTTCTTGACCCTCCAAGTCTTTCTTCTCACCAACCTAATACTCTTCATCCCTATTTTTCCTCCTTTTATATCTATACTTATCATCCCTGTTATCTCACATAAAATAAACTTATCATCCCTATTATCCTGACTCTTAAATGCTGCTTCTTCTTCATGCCCTATACTTGTCTGTTTCTCATTTATTATTATTTTCTTTTCTGCCGACAAACCAAACGATACTACCTTAAAATTCTCGATTTTTCTCTCTACGGAAAATCCTATGTACCTTCTAGAATCTTTGTGTAATGGAATCAGTCAGAATGAATTCCTTAAATCTAATTTACTAAAAATAAACTTGCCACTTAATCTCGTCAAAAGTGTGTCCATGGATGGTGGACACTGGAATTGCGGTTTGGTCCGTTGATTAATTTTTCGTGCATCTAAACATAAACGAATGCTATCATCCTTTTTCTTAACTACCACCAACGGATTTATGAAATGAGTGTTTGATACCTCTATTACGCCATCTTCCAACATTTTATTTAATTCTGCCTTCACCTGCTCCCGATATGCTGCTGGAATTGGATAAACCTTTGCGTTGAACGGTTCTGAATTATCCACTTCTAACACGTGCTCATAGCCTAACGCTGTGCTTGCTTCTACCCCCACTAATTCTGCATGTTTTTGTAATAAAGCTTGAACCTCTACCCTCCTATCCTCTGGACATCTTATTGTGTTGATCTGTTTACCTTCATCATCTTCTACCTCTACTACATTAATACTCAACCCTGTGTCATCCTCTGTGACTTCATAACTGCCCTTCCATGGCACTACCCTATCCTTAATCCTTACTACCTTCCGTTCCATATCTATCAAAACCCCTAACTGCATCATACAGTCAACACCTAAAATGCTCTGAAACTTCAGTCCAGGTACAATTACAAACTCCTGTTCACAGCTTAAATCTCCTATATCTATCCTAAGCACCACAACACTATTCACTACAGCAAACTTCTTTTTATTTGGAGCTACTAAATGGCTACGCTTTATAGGCATAATTCTATCACAAACCTTATCCCTAATTTTGCTGACGAATTCCTCCGATATTAAACTCGCCTCTGCCCCTGTATCAAGTAATACTTCTACATTATTTTCAAAAATTCCTATATTAATAATTGGCAAACATAATTTTTCCTCAGTTTCTGGCTCTACTTCCTCCTCAATTTTGAAAAATTCACGTGGATGTTCATATACATTTACACTGAAATCTAGTGGTCTGTCGCGTTCTAAAAATCCTGTCCAGGTCTGTTTTCCCTACTTGGTCCTGGTCTAGCCGTCACCTCAGCGTATGTCCTAGGCGTCTCTACTCGTTCCGTGTCTGTATTGGCAGTCCCCCTCATGTCCGGTGAACTATTCCTTCTGGTAGGTTCCGGTCTCGGTGCAGGTCCCCTTCCTAAACTATTACTTCTAACGTATGGTCGCCTCTGTTCCCAATTCTGTCGCTGGTATCCGTAACTATTCCCCCTTCTAGCATAGTTGTCCCGTCTATTGTCAAACCTAACTGTGTTGATCTGTCTTTCCCTATTATCCCGAGGTCGTCCACTACTTACGTCGTCGTACCTCTGCAGGTATTCTAAAAACATTTCTCTGTCCACTATGTTCTGTAGTGCTACGTGTTGTCTTATTTCTACCTCGAAGTGTCGTGATAAATACTTGATAATTTGTCGGTCCGTCAGTGGTGGGTTCAGTTGCTTTGCTATGCTATACTTGCGTATAGCATATTGCTCTACTTCCTGAAAATTCTCCCTTAAATTTCCTGTGATTAAGTCGTCTCGTACCTGGTCTTGTCTGTGGTCACTCCAGTAGTGCTTTAAAAACCTGTCTTCAAAGTCCGTGTAGGTGTCTATGTCCTGTCCTACTAAATTGTACCATGCTTCCGCGTTGTCTTTCAATAAAGTTTTTATCGTATTCAGTTTAGTCTGTTCGTCAAATAAATTTCCCACTAGATTTCTTACACTATTAATAAAAATTTGTGGATTTACCCTGTTATCGCCATAAAACTTCATGTGTTGGTCCAATGATACTCCACCTGTAGAAAATCTGGGACCATCCCCCGTTAAACTTGACATGTTGTATTTAATACTACTAACTTCGCGTTCTACCCTGCCTAACTGATCCCTACATGAGTCCGTTACTTCAGTCATTTTTATATTAATCTCTACTTCACAAAAAATGCGTATTTCGGACCTTAAATGTCCCATTTCCTGTCGAAGACCTGTATTATCACGCTCATTTTTTTCAACCCTATTTTCTACTTCCCCCAGTTTCACGGTAAGACTATCTTTATATTCTGTAAATTCTTTAGTATTTTGTTCAATTTTCCCGCTTATCTGCTCTAATTTTTGGTTGGACTCCTCCCTCGCTCTATTAGATTCATCGCTTAGCAGTTCTAATTTTCTGTTGGACTCCTCCCTCGCTCTATTCGATTCTTCTCTAGCTAATCGCATTTCCTCTAACATTCTCATCATTAACTCATTTCCTTGATCCCCTGATTCCGTCCTCGACTGATCTCTACTGCCTCCAGCTTCTTCCATTTTCGAATATTTCCCACACAATGCACTATCGTCACTTCCAATTTCCACTCCTTGACTCCTTAACCACTCTTTTCTCTGCATACGTTCTAATCACTCTCACACACTCTAAAATACTCTTAAATTTATACACAAACAGAAACTCTCTCTCTCAGATCGCCAGTTTCCTGGAATAAAATCACAAAAATTTTATTTGGAACTCGAGCCTCACTTTTGGGTCGCCAAAGAATGCTGTGTTTCCCTGTATTAGAATCGAGCCTCACGAATTGGGCGTCAAGAATGCTGTGAATCCTACAAAAAGCTATTCATTAACTCAACTGTTCCGTTGACTTTCTTCTGTTCATCGCCTCGGCTGCTCCCCTAGATAAACCTTCATCCTCATTCAAAAAAAAAAACAAACACATTCCTACCACAAACATTACCGTTAACTCTATTTACATCAATATTCACATTAAAATTTCAATATTAAAAATTCAGCATAAATTTCAGTATCAGAAAATTTCAAGATTTAAATTTGTTATCATTTTAATGTGCATCCAAAATTAAAGTCTTTGTAGCATGCCTACTAATTAATGTAACAATATATGCAGACCTGAGTCTGAGTACAAAGGGAGCATCTACCACCCCTTTACGTTAATTAACCAGGTTCGTCTAATTGAGCTCAAAGACATACCCAAATTTTCATCAAGAACATAAATACTAAATACTCCTTTCGACTTAAACAAGAAAATTTCACCTTAAAATTAAAAATTTGTTGTTAGTACAACTTCATTACTGTCCATTTTAAGTAAATAAATTATAAAGTTATTCAACACACACGAAAACATCAAAGTTCAAACAAAATAGTATAATTTACCTGAAGGTTACTGCACTCGTAGCTTCAATGTACATCGTTTCTTTTGTTAATCACACCATTCCAACTGGGTTATATTTACGGCTTCTGATTCTCAACGCTTTTAAAATTTTCTCCACCACCATTCATCTAAAGTTGTTTCAGGGCTTTTCCGGAACTCATCTGTGTATATCTGAACCTTGTTTTGTGGATCCAGACACGTTTATGAACCATTTAATTATCAACACCCCCGAAAAATAGCAAAGAAATTCATGCTTCTTTCACCAATATACGCCAAAACTGCCTACTTTTGTGTATTCATTTGTCGTTGCAAATTTTGACTAATTAGTACAGTGATACTAACTTTATTACCTTGTATCTTCTTTTCTAAGTGCACTAAAGTACATTCATTGTAGCACGTAAAGGACAAACTGTTTTAAATCACCAAAATATACGAGCAAACTGTTTAAATTATTCTATCAAACTCGGAAAACTAAAAAGCACTGTTTAACGCATTGAATCAATTCGAAAATCTAAGAGAGCTTGTTCATATTAACCTGGGTATATATAGCGGTTAGCCTGTCTGTCGGTCTTGTCCCCAAAACGGACAATTCTTCAGAATTTCGCATGCTAGGTTCCCATTCCGCAGCCCGGCATGCGATTTTTACGAAATTTGCACTAGCACCAGTTAAATCTCAGAAATTTCGACACGGCTCGCAACGTCTGGAAATAACTAATTAATTTTATACAGAAATGTTATTTCTACCTCTCAAGTTTGCCTCTTATTTTCAACCAATCGCAACCCAGTGACGTTGCTCCACTCACGCCTTTTACTATATGTGTCTCGGTCTTGCGCATATTATCTGTCTCTATCTACCCTGTTCTTATTGGTGCAAATTGATATTCTTTATTATCGATTATTTCAGTCCATGTGGACTGTGAAATAACCCACCTTTAGCATTTCCCGTACCTATTAAGCTACGGTTTCTCCAAGATTCTCTGTAACCATTAATTATCTGCAAAATTTACGCAGAATGAGCTTTTTTAAAAATACACAGGTGTTCAAACATAATACTTCTAAATAACACTTCTACGATTTGCATTTTATTGGGTTTTTACAAGTTTTGATGCGTATTATGTTCCTACTGGTTCAATTAACTTCAATTAAAATTAATACCCTTTAATTTTTAGTGACTCCTAATCAAATATTAATTATTATCTGTACATTTTGTTTAATACCGGTTACTTAAAATAGAGTTAATTAATATAAATTTTGCACGTAATTTTCTATTTGTTTCTTTACTAGGAATAATTAAATTACACGCAGAGCTTTTTAATACTGCTTCCTTTTTTTTTTATAGCAAGCGTCTTGTACATAATTTAACTCCCTTATTTTTAATGAAACGAATGAATTTTTATGCTTCACGGTTTTTTTTAATAACGCGTACCTTTTCCCAAAGCTTCTACACGGTGATTAAAATTATTTGATGTGATTATTTAATTTTCTACCCTGGTCTAAATAAGAGTAATATATATATATTTTTATATTATTGATGAATTTCCCTTTTCTTTTACTTACTTACTGACTGACTGTGTGTTCAATTACTCTCAATTCTATATTCCTTTTAAAAAGTTTGTATTTTATTTTACCCCTTTTTGTCGCGCCTTTTTTTGTAATGTGCACACCTAATGCACGCCCCGTACTTGCAACGTTTGGTTGGTTCTTTAATTAACTATTTATTTCAATGCCTCGACTATTTAAGCTCTTAAATCTCAGGGTGGTCAACTACTTATAGTGAGTTCTGTTATAAGTAGATGTGCAAAGTCCAACCAAAGTGCACCTCTTTTGTTTTAGTACTAAATTTTTATACTTTACTTTTGTACATGCCAAAATTATACTACGATCAGCGTTGCTTTGTGCCAAATTAAATTACTACCAAAATTATATGACTGTTTTTTGACGTTTTAAGATATCTCAGCACTCACCTGGTTTATACTCCGTTCTTGGCCGCTCTGACTGCTGGCTCAAAATCCTTGTCGCCGTATGCGTCTTTACACTTTTGTCCTATCTGATTGAATTTTCGTGCCGCCTCCAGGTGTTGTTCTCAAATTTAGCTGCTCCCCAATACCTGAAATAATTAACCCTAATTTAGAATTTTGAATACCCAGTGCTGTAACTTCCCCTGTGCTAATTTCTGCTTCGAATCCTCCACTACCAATTGTTGCTATCCTAAATTTCGCTCTTCGTATTCTCAATTACTCCGTCCGCTTCTTCGTATCTTATCCAAATCTACTCGTCGTCTTACTTCAAAATTGCTCTATGCTCCGCTACCTAATAATCGCTATCCAAATCTCACTTCTTTCCTGTATATGTTTCCTCTCGATGTCCTGCTACCTAATATCGCTATCCAAATCCAACTTCTTTCCTATATATTTTTCCTCCCGATGTCCTGCTACAAATCTATAAATCGCTATCCAAATCCAACTTCTTTCCTATATATTTTTCCTCCCGATGTCCTGCTACAAATCTATAAATCGCTATCCAAATCCAACTTCTTTCCTTATATATTTTTCCTCTCGATGTCCTGCTACCTAATATCGCTATCCAAATCCCACTTCGTTCCTTATATATTTTCCTCTCGATGTCCTGCTACAAATCTATAAATCGCTATCCAAATCCAACTTCTTTCCTTATATATTTTTCCTCTCGATGTCCTGCTACCTAATATCGCTATCCAAATCCCACTTCGTTCCTTATATATTTTCCTCTCGATGTCCTGCTACAAATCTATAAATCGCTCTCCAAATCCAACTTCTTCCCTTTATATAATTCCTCCCGATGTCCTGCTACCTAATATCGCTATCCAAATCCCACTTCTTTTCTTTGTATAACCACTCTCGATGTCCTGCTACCTTTAAATCGCTACCCAATATCGTTCCAAATCTATATAATTTCCCGTCGTTTTGCCGTCGCACAATCACCACTCTTTATACTTATTACTTGCGTCGCTGTTACTTCTTTATCCTTCTTTACTTTAAAATCAAATACTTTTATTAACTTCTTTTAAAAATTGTTTACAAATTAGCACAGTATGAAAAACACGTCTTTTTACAAAATGAATTTCGAAAATAATCTTTGTTGTTTGCTTTCCAAGGCGACCATTTTAACTTTTCTGCCTACTACACTTTAAAGTACATAACTAAATCGTCCAATAACATCTTAACATTTCGTTTGTGTCGCACATACCATAGTTCATGTCCTTTTACACTTTCCTGATTCACATACAATTCTATTATTTGTCCTAAATATTTACAGTTCACCAATCATATTTGAAGTTGTTATAACTAATAATTTTGAGCTTACAAATATTGTCCAAAAGTTGATTCTATTTAAAATGAAACCAAAATAAATCACACTTGAACCTGGATGCGTGGTTGATAGTAAACATTCATAGACGCATCCGGTTTTTGGACGGCAAATGTACTTTCAATGGCCTTTAACATTCAAACTCGGCATAAACCCTTGAGCACTGTACATCTTACTACGTCATTTAGTCATTTTAATATTACCTTTTGGTACTTAATTTCAACTACCATTTTGAATGGTATTTTAGTATACGTAAAATACGGCAAACCTACATTTTTAAGTTTATGTGATCAAATATGTGGATTATTTTGCTTGGCATATAACTACCTTGTACCAAACAACCCTTAGAACTCTTGGTATCTCCCTTATACACTACAATATATATATATATATATATATATATATATATATATATATATTATACTGTCAAGAAGGGGGTGGGCTTATAAAATGTTTAAATAGGGCTTCGAAACGACTTTGCTAGAATGGGGTTATATTTGGTTTTGTTTGAGTATTTTCTTTCAGGTATTTTTGGTTTATAAATTAACAACAACTATTCCACGTTTATAAATTTATAAAGCTTTTGAAACTGCATTGCATTCAACAACATATACCGGCCATAGACCAGGCTAAGCTAGTCATAAGTTTGCATTGTATACGTATTTTAATTGTTATGGTTGCACGTATATGAAATTTAATTTGGAGTTAGCGTTTTCAGAACCATTTGAATGTAAAACAAATATCAAAATTGCTTGGTATACTGCACGCTTTTAAAATTTTAAGGAGTTAAGTGATACTCCCGTAAAATTTGTAAATCAATTTCAGTTTGAATATGTTTTAACAATTAAAGATTGGTTATGTAATGACAGGACGTTTACCGAATAAGACATAAATGTCTGTTGCGTACAATTTAAAAGCTGAACCATCAAAGTTTGTTAGCTATTTTCAATATTGTAAAAAGTTCAATATACATAAATCACTGGATTACAAACCATCTAGAAAATGAATGTATCTAGAGAAAACAACTGTATTATTAATCAATTATTAATAATTATAAATTACATAGTGTGCGTAGAGATAGTTGTCATGGCAACGGAAACAAAAGAAGACGGATTTTATTTATAAGGGACTTCAAATTTATATTACTGAAAAATAGACGTGTTTTTGTACTGTTATGAGTTTTATTACATTTAAAAGTTACGAGAAAGTTTTGAAAGTCAAGTTGTACCTGGAGATAGCAAATAGTAGCAGTTTTACGGCGAATAAAAGTTAATTAAAAGAGGAGTGCTGGTCTGTACCGTTATTGTTTGAAGACGAAAGCATAGTGGAATTGGAGTTATCT
This sequence comes from Platerodrilus igneus, assembly GCA_036346225.1. Lineage (NCBI taxonomy): Eukaryota > Metazoa > Arthropoda > Insecta > Coleoptera > Lycidae > Platerodrilus > Platerodrilus igneus. The sequence continues at coordinate 8,753,242 of JARFIW010000565.1, forward strand.
GAGTATTTGTATAACATAAAATTTGTAGAAATATTAGTAGTTTTATAGTCTGGAGATTACCAGTTGCTCGAGTTACTTATTATTTACAGGAGGTGCCTGCAGTTGGTCACTTGGCTTCAGGACGGCTGGAAGGCGGCGCTTGTATCTGGATTCCAGGTATTAGTATTTAATATCTACGCAGTGCTTTAATCAAATTTATAAAAGTGGAACTAGTGTTTGGGAATACTTTAGGCATTTACAATTATTTGAAGAATGCTTGTGTATTCGGTTGCAATTGTCATAATTGTCCTAAGATAAAAAAAGAAAGATCAATCCTGTAATCATGAATAAACAATACAAAATAGGTGGTAATTGATTATAAAGGGTTCTCTATAACTCAATATATACAAAAATATAACAGATGGCGCTAACAACGTGAGGCAGAGTAGATTTGTTAGTTGTACGTTGCATATATTCTATTTAAAAGTGAAAATTAATATTTGATTGACGTTTCATATATATTTATTTGACAGTTGTTGAAGGTTTTGAATTTATTGTAGTAGGCTAAGACGTAATTTGATATTCACACTTTGGTCAATTTTAGCGGCGGTAAAACATTAGGTGGGGCTCGAATAGGTAAATAACTTCGCAACAAAATATTTGTTCGCCTAAAGGTGGGGCTCAATAGGGCTGATTCAGATTTGCAGAGGTTGTGTAGCTTAGTGGGGCACATCATTGAAGTTTATTTTGAAAATTAAAGGGACATGTCTGATGAGGAGAGAATCACGAGGTCAGGGAAAGTTTATGGAGTTGAGACTGGTGTGAGAGGGCAACCGGTGGTTAAGACTGTAGCAGCAGGGGATGCTAGGGATGAAGCTGGGGATATGTGGAGCCGGAGGTGATTATTGTGAATTCAGGGGTACATCGGGAGAAAATGAAATTGATAAGGAAAAGAGAATATGCAGATCCAAGATGTGATGATGGTTTTGTTGGAATTAAAAGGGTCGTTAACTAAGTCGCATGAAGAATTGAAAGGATCATTGTTGGCCGAGGTTAGAAATTCACAAGCGGAAGTTAAGGAAAATTTGATATGATGGAAATGAAAATTGAAGGAATTAATGTATCAATACAGAGCAGTTTGTGTTCATTTAAGGATGAAGTTCTGAAGGACGTAGAGGATAGAGTCCAGGTTGTAGAAGGAAGGTAACAACAGGTTTAAATGAATTAAGGGAAGAGCTGTACATGGTCGAAGTTAGACAGACAGAAAAATTGCAGAATTTAGGTGAAATAGTTCGGATTCAGACGGAGGACAATATTAACTCTAAAAACGAAATTATAGGCAAATTGCGGGCGAGTCAGGAGGTGGCAGAGAAGCTGAGAAGGGATACGACGGTTCTGGGGAATACGGTAAATGGATTGTCTGGTCTTGAAGGAATGTTAGACAGATGAGAGAACAGTTGGTTGAATTGGAAAGGGAAGAGTTGTTTGTGATGCAGGATACCAGTATAGGCTAGGAAAGAGACCTTGCCGAGGTTTGAAGGCAGAAAGAATGAGCAGCCGATGGTCTATCTTAGCAAGTTGGACGAGATGGTAGAGAGTGAGCCTGAGAGGGTGAAGATGCAGATGGTGAGCGTGACATTGGGGGGTTGTGCAGAGAAATGGCACTGTATCGTGAGGAGGCAATATAGTTCGTACGAGGAATTTCGAAGGCTATTCATAGAACAATATTGGGGAAACACGCATCAGGCTAATATTCGAACGGATTTAAACACTGGGAACTATAGGTCATACCAGGGATCGAGAGAAAATTATGTGATTGAAAAGTATAACCAGGCGCAGCACCTGATTCCTAAATTAAGAGAAGATGAAATTATATTATTGTTGTCAAGGCATATGGAGGCGGAAATAACTAGGGCCGTAGCGATACAAAACGTTCGGACTTTAAGAGACTTTTTGGAAATGATGCGAAATTATGACGTAGCTAGGACGTTTGAAACGAATAACAGGGAAAATAGTGATAATAGGAATTGGGATAGGAATAGGAATAGCACAGACTACCAGAGGACTGGGGTGCAAGGATACAATTATAGGGAGAATGGACAGGACAACTACAGAAAGCAATATCAGGGAAATCAAAGGAGAACGAATAATAATTGGGAACAACGTTTTAATAGAGACGATAATTATAGGGGGAACAATGACTGGAACAGGACGGATAGGAATGACAGAGGTTTTGGACAGCAAAGGACGGGTTTTGGGCAGAGATGGCAGAGAGAAAGGGAGCAGAGATCAACGGATCAGGGGGAAATACCGACAGGGATTAGAGACCGAGAACGGGAGACAGATAGAAACTTGACGATCCAACACGTAACAACAAGAGACACGCGACAGAGATCGGAGGATAGGATAGAGAAAGTGGAGGTCCACGATGAACCCACGGTACAAAAAAAACGTCGATTTATTAGTGTTAGGAAAATCAGATTTAGGGACACAGCATAGTATTAGTTTAGTAGATAAGTTGTTAGATAATAAGTTTGAAAGAAGGCGGGAGTTACCATTTATTCATATTAGTTTAGGGATTCTGTTTACACGGCATTGATAGATACAGGGTCGCAGTTATCGCTGGTGAGAGGAAATAGTTTTGAAACATGCAGAATTATTCAAAGGGAAAATTTGTAGGGTTAAGAGTATTAATTTATGGTCTGCGATTAAGAGGAAGTTAACTACGATAGACAAAGTTGTACGAGTATCGATTGTATTAGGAAGTACCAGACTAGGTGAAGTAGAGTTTTGGATAGCAAGAGGATTATATTTAGATTTTATTGTAGGGATAGATGTAATTGAGGAATTTGGACTGGTTATAGATGGTAAAGCACGAATGGTAAAGGTATTAAATTTAGAGAAGAAATGGGTGGTGCCTAAGGATAATTGGGATACTAGGGATGAGATAAATACAGATAGTATAGGATCAGGAAAGACTAAGAATAGAATTTATGATGGAATTGATGAGTTACGGTTATGTAATATATTTGAGAAGGTATTTGATGAGGAACAGATAGGATTAATAGGGGTGGATATGAAGGAAATGTTATATGAGTTGTTTAATAGACATGCAGGAGTTTTAGTAATGAGCCTAGGTTTGCGAAGGAGTATACGCATAAGTTAGAGGTCACAGACGAGGGAAGTTTTCGTACTAGAGTATATCCAATACCATTTGCATTAAAGGGTCGAGTGAAAAATGAGATTAAAAAGATGTTAAAAGAGGGAATTATTGAATCAGCGAGAACACCCTATATCAATCCGGTAGTGGTTGAGCCTAAATCTGATAATTTAGAATTAGGAATATGATTTTGAGATTAGACATAAACCTGGTAAAGAAAATGTTACGGCTGATTTCTTTAGTAGGAAGGATGAAGGGTTGCTAACGGATAGTAGGAATGGATTTTTGATTGCATTGCAAGTGTTTGAAGATCTGGGAAGATGGTCGAATGCAGATTTCATCGGATGCAAGCACACGAAGAAATAAGGGTGATCAGAGAAAAATTATTCAGAGAGAATTTAGAACAAGACAGAGGTTTTTATATGGTCGAGGGAGTTTTGGTGAAAAGGTTATGGGATGATGAATTATTAGTGTTAACGACACAGGTAGCCGTTGAGCTGATCCAGGAAATTCATACTACGTTTGGTCATATAGGGATTCGTAAGACGTTCTTGATATTTAGGAAGCTTTCTATGCACGAAACGATAGAAAATTGGTGAAAATTGCATAAATCTGTGTGAGACGTGTTTGTTAGGAAAGGATAAGAATGTGGTGTTGCAGAATCAAGTTAGATGTATAAGAGCGGAAGGTCCATTAGATATTGTGGCAATGGATTACTTGAGTAATTTGATACCGAGTAGGAACGGATATCAGCATATTTTAGTTGTAGTTGATATTTTTACAAAGTTTGTGCAGCTTTATCCAGCGAGGAGATGTAATTCTAGGCATGTATTGAGTTCTGTAAGAAAGTTTGTAGAACGAATAGGTAAGATGAATAGGGTATTGTTGGACAATGCAACGTATTTTCGTAATCGAAGGGTTGAAAGTAAATTAAGGAAGGATGGAATAAAGATGACATTCTGTAGTATCAGACATCCTCAAGGAAATCCGTGTGAAAGATATATTCGAGAAGTAATAAAGTTTTTGAGGTTAATAACGCAGGAACAACATGATCGGTGGGTAAGGTATTTACCGCAAATAGAAGAATATATTAATTTTGTACCAAGTTCAGTGACAGGAATGTGTCCTGTGACATTGATGAAGAAGGTGATTCCAGCAAGACCGTGGAGAGCTGAACAAAAGTGGAGGATATAACGGAGTTGTTGCATAAAGCCAAACAACAAGTCGAAACGATACAAAGAAGGGAGTTGGGGAAACGTAACAAGAAAATCAAGAAGCAAGTGGTTTTTCAGTTGGGGATCTTGTTATTGTTAAAAGATTGAGAATGTCAAATTGGGAAAGAAATATTTGTGCCAAGTTGTTATTTCCATACGAAGGTCCTTATCGAGTGAGAAGAATTTTGCAGAAGGGAATACTTACGAATTGGAGAATGACAGGGTGAATGTCGGGGACGTTTTCATATAGAAAATTTGTATCCATATTTCCATGTGGAAAGTAAAGTATCGCAAGAATAAAATTAACACTGTAAATAATACTAACGAGCTTAAAACTATACAGAATATACAGAAACTAACACTTAATCCTCATACATAAAGAAAAAAACTATAGTGATTTTAACTAAAATTTAAAATTTCTCAACCATTAAAAGAATTACTTATATCCAGGAAGCAAATTTTCATTTTTATTTAAAATCAGTGGGGCCTTATATACTGTCAAGAAGGGGGTGGGCTTATAAAATGTTTAAATAGGGCTTCGAAACGACTTTGCTAGAATGGGGTTATATTTGGTTTTGTTTGAGTATTTTCTTTCAGGTATTTTGGTTTATAAATTAACAACAACTATTCCACGTTTATAAATTTATAAAGCTTTTGAAACTGCATTGCATTCAACAACATATACCGGCCATAGACCAGGCTAAGCTAGTCATAAGTTTGCATTGTATACGTATTTTAATTGTTATGGTTGCACGTATATGAAATTTAATTTGGAGTTAGCGTTTTCAGAACCATTTGAATGTAAAACAAATATCAAAATTGCTTGGTATACTGCACGCTTTTAAAATTTTAAGGAGTTAAGTGATACTCCCGTAAAATTTGTAAATCAATTTCAGTTTGAATATGTTTTAACAATTAAAGATTGGTTATGTAATGACAGGACGTTTACCGAATAAGACATAAATGTCTGTTGCGTACAATTTAAAAGCTGAACCATCAAAGTTTGTTAGCTATTTTCAATATTGTAAAAAGTTCAATATACATAAATCACTGGATTACAAACCATCTAGAAAATGAATGTATCTAGAGAAAACAACTGTATTATTAATCAATTATTAATAATTATAAATTACATAGTGTGCGTAGAGATAGTTGTCATGGCAACGGAAACAAAAGAAGACGGATTTTATTTATAAGGGACTTCAAATTTATATTACTGAAAAATAGACGTGTTTTGTACTGTTATGAGTTTTATTACATTTAAAAGTTACGAGAAAGTTTTGAAAGTCAAGTTGTACCTGGAGATAGCAAATAGTAGCAGTTTTACGGCGAATAAAAGTTAATTAAAAGAGGAGTGCTGGTCTGTACCGTTATTGTTTGAAGACGAAAGCATAGTGGAATTGGAGTTATCTGAGTATTTGTATAACATAAAATTTGTAGAAATATTAGTAGTTTTATAGTCTGGAGATTACCAGTTGCTCGAGTTACTTATTATTTACAGGAGGTGCCTGCAGTTGGTCACTTGGCTTCAGGACGGCTGGAAGGCGGCGCTTGTATCTGGATTCCAGGTATTAGTATTTAATATCTACGCAGTGCTTTAATCAAATTTATAAAAGTGGAACTAGTGTTTGGGAATACTTTTGGCTTTTAAAATTATTTGAAAAATCCTTGAATATTTGTTTGGGTGTCTAGTTGAGAGGTGTTTGCTTAGGACGGACCCACCCTAGGTAGATTCCGCCACGTGTTTGACGGCCCTGTAAAATATTTAAGTGCAGCAGCCGTGTAAAATATTTAAAGATAAATTGTGTGGCATAACTCAACAAGGCTCTAAAATAAGACAAGGAGTGACAGATAGATATATTACGCCTATCACTAATAAGGTAGGATCACAGTATATATAACAATATATATATATATTGATATGATAACGCTGCACGCTGATGTAATAAACGTCCAGTTTCCTGCTGTCCGCCATCGCTTTGTGTTTTTCTAATATTCTAATTTTAATTATGCCACGACTAGCTCAGTTTAATTCACACAGAGTGCACAACGTTACGATAATCAAATAATTTACCCCTTTTCCCTAAAACTTTTCTTGTTTAGAATGATAAAACGAAATCGATTAATAATTTGTATTATGAGAAGAAAATAATATATACACTTCACAGTTTTACTATATGACAAATAAACCCTCGAATCAATTAATAATATTTAGATTATTTATCCCCAAAATTGTTCTTCCTTTCTTCAATTTAAAGCCACCCAAAATGACTCTGTTACTGGAAAATCTAGAACGTTCAAGACCTTTCTCCTTTTTTACGTAAATTTTTACGTATAAAATATTTTTGTTCTTACAAAATATAGAAAATGTAGTCAAGGTTCAAATTAAAAAAATGAAATAATGCCTTATGCTAGGTAGCCCTGGCCTGTAGTTTTTCTGGTGTGCCCTTCTTTGTTTTCCCCCTTTGATCTGCTGCTACGTGTTGTGGATCAACACCCTTGATTACCTTCAATTGAGTAGCTTCTTTTAAAACAATGCTCTGCTTCGTGCTGCTTCCCGTGAATTGAACCAATAATTTTCATTCAGTATTATTAATTTGTTTCCAAAATTTACTGCATGCTTTATTTAGATAAACTTGGAGTTCGCTTTGTGCAACTTAGAATTTGCTTGGTCTTGAGTTAAAATTTTCTTGTCGTAACTTAGAGTTTTCTTGATGCAACTTAGAGCCTTACATTATAAATATTTAACCTAAATTAATTAATAAAGTTTCTACTCACGTTTTCCAGCAAATGGCGAAACCTTTTTCATCTATTTTCACTATAATTTATTTTAAAATATTGTATAATACCACTTTTCACAAATTTTAATTATTTAATTTAAATATTTATTCGACGCGTAAATTTTTGAGTAACAGTGGCACAGCTTCTACGTGGTACAAATTGAGACTGAGACTCTTATCAAACTCTGGGCGTTATATAACATATCCCTATCTAAAATTCATTGGTTTATCTGAACTGTCGTTCAAAGTTTGCAGCCAACCACAGGTGGTTTTGGATATTTCTGTGGATTTTACAAGTTTATTTCTGATGAAACGATTCTGTGATCACGTATTCTCCTAATATTTCTATTATTTGTCAATCTTTGTCCGCTTGTTTTGGTATTATTACTGAAAATTTTATTTATCTTGGCCTTTAAGTTTAGCTTATGGCTCTTGTTTGTGTAGATAAAGCTTTTGGGAATCGAACGAATTTCATGAATAAAATCATGTAGCATAAATGTAGTAAAATAACATATTTCTGTTTATATCTTGTGTTTAAAACTGATTTCTTTGAAATATTCGTTTCTTATCACAGCGCTTTACTATCCTCTTTCATTATCGCATGCTTAATTTTAATAGATATTGCCTGATGATTTACTAGCTTTTACCTTATTCCATGCAAATCTATTTATTTATAATTTATGAACGCTTCTTGATTTAGAACTAGTTTAATTGCGTGTATAATTATTTCTCTACTGAATATGTTTTTATTATTGAGGGGCATGCTTACTGACATTGATTAAAGTTAATTGCGGTCCTTATACAGGGTGTTAAATATTTGTTCTTTGTATAATATGCGAATTACGTATTTTTCATGCTAAATAAATGCAGTTTTCTAATTCCTAGTACTATTTTCTTGTATTGCGCGACCATCACGACTCAATATACCCCTAAATAACCCCCTTATCATAGCAAACTATATATATATACTATATATATATATATATATATATATATATATATATATATATATTGCTATGATACTACTGGAATTCTCGAGCCCCTACGTTGGGCTGTTATATTAATTAAGCTATGAACTCTAAATTATTCGCGCTCCATCATTTGGGCGACCATATAAATATTACTATCAATTCCCTCCAGAAACTTAACTGGATTTTATCTTGAACCAACCTTGTCTACCAATAACAAAATTTGATACGTTACCGTCTACTTGTTATCGATTTCCTATTCAACTCGTAGCTCCTCCTTGAACTGTTTAAATTAACAAATTACTCCCATTGACTTTATCTTATGACCTCGACTAGCATTTATTTGGAATTATAAAATTTAGGTAATTCGATTTTATATAATGAAACTAATATTATGTACAGCTTTTGTAAATTATTTGAAATACACTTTTCAATTAGTTAATGTTATAAATCTCATTTATTAAACATCATATACTATTTACTCAAAACCCAAAGTCACCAAAAAACCTATTATCTTTATAAACGAAGTGTAGAACGTTAAACCTGTTATCATATCACGTACTTTATACGTATTAAAATTTTTTGTTGACTTTTTCACATTTATTTATATTAAGCAAATTCAATATTCAAAATAAAAAATATATAGAAAAATAAAATGTCTTATAACTAAAATCTGACCTGGTCTATTTTCTTGGCATCGACGCATCCATTTGAATAAATACTATCTTCCCCCAATTCAGGACTAACACACGCCTATTCGAAATACTGTCTATCCACACACTTGAACCATTGCATTTAAATTGTTGCCATCACCCTCTGGACTACCATTAACTTATACTTATGCACCCCAATTTATTGTCGTCTCATTTCAGACTTATTACTTCTTATTCTCGTCAATTTCCCCAAACTTAGAATTGTATCATCATCATTTATTTTCCCTATTGCATTTATTCTCCACGTACTCGAATATCGTAGTTTATTTTCACCCCTTACTCGTAGATTGAATTTTCTCCCCGTACTCAAAATCGTAGTCTGTTTCTCCCGGGTATAGAAGCCCTATTATTTTTATGTTTTTAGTTTAAAATAAATTCACCAAAATGTACGTACGTTTAATCGGCAATTATAGTTTTCATCTTGGCACTTATTTTATCTTTCACTTTTAAAATTATTACGTATCACTTTATTTCATAGTGGCGCACCTCGGCTTTTGTTGAGTTGTAAACTGACTTCCTTATCACTGTACCTGCTAATATATTATTGAGTTCCCACTCCGTCAGTAGGTATGGTCTAGAAACTCGTCGCTCATTTATAACCAATCAAATAATTACATTCAAAGTAGTTTCTGATGTAATTTTCTATGCTTCCCAATAATTGTAACCTGCTTGCAGCTGTCTTCGTTATCAACATGCGGTGTTTTGATAAATCTAATTGCTTTTCCATAAACAACTGATGCAATTCGACTTTTAATTTTTATATCTGCCTGTTGTTCACGCAATTTTTAATCTTCTTTCTTATCAAAGTTCTTACTACTTGCACTCATTTATAGTATGCTTCTTGAAGCTCTATTTCTATCTCCGTATTAATTTAATCGTTTGGAAGTGTTTTCAATGCGTGTCTAATTACACTTTATCGTTTACTTATAAATATACGCGTGCGTACACTAAAAAATATCATTACTTGCCTTATCTAAATTAACTAAAATTTTATCTACAGGGTATTAAATATTTTCTATTTACCTAATGAATGTCTTCCTTGTTTCTACGCTAACTATGCGCCTTCCTACGTTTATTTGCGTCGCTTAAAGTTATTTTACTTTATATACAGGGTGTTGACTGCTTACTATTTACAAACTATCTCCATTTCTTAATTCTTTCCTAAATAAATGCAGTTTTCTGCTGCCTATGGTAATTTCTCATTTTTAAATGAACTTTACTATAAAGTACACCCTTAAACAACCCCTTATCACAGCATAATTCCCCCAAATTGAAATATAAAATTTTATAACAATGTCCTTTTTGGCGCCCAACGTGAACTTAAACTCACATTGGTATAAAATTGTTCTATTTTTATTTTCATTTTAAAAATCAAACTTTTTCTTTATTGAACCCATATTTACATTCATCTAATCTCATACCTATGTCCTATTATACTACCCTATTCATACCTATACCTATTCTTATATTCAAATCCTATGTATACCTATTCATAATTTTATTTTACATTTCATTCATTTATTCATGTTCCTTTGCATGGGTCAATTCAATTTATTTATTTCTAACTTCCCCCTTATCATTCTTGAATCTGGGTCCTTTTAATTCATGTTTCCTAATCATATTTTTAAATCGGGGTCCTTTTAATTCGTATTTCCTAATTATATTCTTATTATATATCCTATAACCTAAAAGCTAACCCTATTTTGAAAAAATTCACACTTTCCTAAATTCAAAATCAAACCAGCTATATTCAGCTCTAACAATATCCTATCTAAATGTACGTAGTGTTCCTCTACACTATTACTAAATATCAATACTTCATCCATATAGTGGATACAAAATTCCTCGTTACGGTCCTCAATTAAATTATTCATTATCTATGCACATTTCACACATTTTCTAATCATTCTTGTCATCATATTCTACTACATAAGCACTTTACTTCGATTATTCCAACTTTATCTCACACCTGACAATCTTCACCCATACATTAACATCGATCATCTAATCTAATACTCTCAGATTCATACTCATAAATCATCCCATATTCTATTCACGCTAATTATTATCCACATTTAAATCACCTGATTCATTTATCAACATAATTCATTATAATCATTCCCATTATTACACCTTATGTCTCCTTTATCATATTCTCATCTACATTTTCGCAGACATTGTAATTGCCTTCTGCTTCAGTTCAATTAACACTATTCACTTTTAATTCTATACCTTACACCCATTAATTCACTGTTATGTATTATCAATTTCTCTTTACACCATCTACTACAATTGACATTATCCATTTCAAATTTCACATAAATTGACTGAGTCTTTCATCATACCGTTCAACGTAACATTATCCTCATATTTCAATTCCTTCAACATCAAATATTCCTGATATTACTACTTGTAATCAGCCATCATTATCCTTTAGTGTTACGTATCTCCTTTATTCTCATATAACATTCCAACTTGCTTGTCATCGACATCCATTTCCGTGCAATTCTCACTTCTACCGACATTATTAATTTCCTAACATTTCATCTAATATCTTCACCTATTATCTGTACACATATCTGTGCCTAATCATTATCATTCACATGTCCCTCTCATTAATTCTACTTTCACGATCTATCATAATTTCTTCCGATAATTAATTCCGTAGTCTCATATTTATTTCATCATGCGTCCTTACAATTCATCTCGATTCTACATATTATCTTCTCCATTTATATCAACTTCAATCATCATACTTCTGCAAATATCATAACGATCTCTATCTTACTAATTCTGCGCAGTATCTTATCTTCACTTAACATACCTGCTACAACTTATAATATTTTAATCTTCAATCCATGCTTCTACCATAAAATTTCTCCAATTCATTCAATTCTCCATTAATACCCATCTCTGAATTACATCTTCCATATTATACCAATCTCTATTATTTGTGATCACTTCAGAATTGACACTTGTTTCAGTAGTTCAAATTTTCCCATTTCTCTCTATAACATTAATTGTCCACTATCAAGCATTCCCGCTCAGTAATTTCTTAATTAACACTTTAACTATTTGTAATCTTCCATTCTTAAATCCTAATTAACATTAAAATTCTTTCCAAATACATTCCTAATTCATTATCCATTTCAAATTTAATAAACTCGCGCTGTTCATCCGTTATCGAGAATTTTCTTTGGTTCGCCGTACCAATCCGATTTTGCGTTGAGGTCCTGCCGACTCGTATCACCTGATCATGTCGATTCTATTCCTTGTTCATGCTATTCAATCCTTGCTGTCCATCGATCATCATTTTCCTGCCATTATTTCATTTACTTATCAATTTCCTTCAATTCATTTCCATCTGCTTCTGACCAGTATTCCGTTGCCAATCATTATCAAAGTTTCCATTTCCTCCCATTAAAATTCTTTACGATCATAATTATTCTGATTCTTCGATAATTATTCCAGTCTCGATATTATCTCTGGTCCTTACAAAATTCATGCGTCGATCCTAATATTATTTTCCATTAATCAAATTCCAAATCATCATATCTCTGCAAATAATCAATAAACGTATCTCTATCACTAATCTGCAGTACTAGTATTGCTTTACTTCAGCGTTAAAATGACCTCTAAATATCTTATAAATTTTAATCTTCTAAAAGTATCAATTGCTTCGCTACAGTAAATTTCTCAATCGCATAATTCTCGCGTTATCCCTTTACTTGAAATTATATCATTCACATTCCAATGCACCAGTAGTACAATTGCCAGAGCAGTTTTTGATTGCCTGAAATTTAGAATTTGCTACACTGTTCAAAGTGTCTTTACTCTGACAACTACCACTTAGCATTTCCCTCACGATACTGAGTTAAATTTAATTTGTAAATTTCATCTGTGACTGCCTATCAACTTAATTTTTCAGAAATAATTTCGGATTTAATTTGTCCGTCCCGTAAATTTCAGAAAACTGTTCAAATTAATGGTTTGTTCAATGCTCAATTGGTTCTTCTAGAAGATTTTTGATTACTGATTTTAATATTATTTTTTCAATTGATTTTATCGTCTGAACTCCTCGCCATTTTACTTCAATTTTAACTAATTTAATATTTAAATGAATTTTCTCATTGGACTCGCTTTCACGTATTTCTGTTTCATTTTCACTAACTGTAATATGGTCACATAGACCCTATTTCCTCGGAACCCCTCCCAATTCTTACATTTATCTGGTTACATTTAGCATGTAATGGTTCGTTTAACTTTTGAACCATTACTTAAATGTTTGAATTACTCCAATTCTGCATGTTTTCATCCATTTTAGTTGTAATATTTTATGGTACATTAGCCATCCTTTCATTTTATCCATTAAGATTTCCATTATAATTCTTGTAAATTTCAAATTCTAGTCAAACTTACTCCAACGTTAAATTTTCTTGATATCCTTTACTCCATTTTGAAATTATTATTTTACTCTAAACTTTAAAACTAAATAATCTACTAACTTTAATTACTGTACAAATTCCTTGATTTGTGAGCTAAATTGAAACTCTTTAAATGTCGGTTTAGTTTAATTAATTTTATTAAATCTCGATCGTATTTTAAAATTTATTTTAATTTAATTCGTGCCTCTTAATCTCAGGTTGTATTTGTATCGTGGTTTAATTCGAGCTACTCACGTTGGTGCGACATATTAATTTTGCTATGAACTACTGAAATTCTCGACGCTCCTCATTTGGGCTGACCATTACTATCAATATCTATGAACTCTAACTGGATTTATATCTGTACCATCATTTGGGCACCATATTAAATTACTATCAATTCCTCGAACTTAACTGGAATTTTATCTTGAACCGAACCTTGTCTACCAATAACAAATTTGATACGTCCCCTTGACTTTATCATTATCCATTCATACTCCTTGAACTGATTTAAATTAACAAATTCACTCACATTGACTTTATCTTAATGAAACCATACGACGTCAGCTTTTAATTTATTTGAAATTATAAAATTCAGGTAATTCGATTTTCATATAATAAACCAATCACTATGATACATAGCTTATCTGTAAATTACTTTGAAATACACTTCGTTCAATTAGTTATGTTGTACAATTTCATTACTTAAATCAATTCATATATATTATACTGCAAATACCCAAATGTCACCAAAAGACCTATTATTTTCTTTGATAAACAACATTTAGAACGTTCTAAACCTGATTACTCAATCAGCACTTTAACGCTATTCATAATCCTTTGTTGATTTACATTTGCCATACCTTAAGCAAATCAATATCAATAAATATTATCAAATAAAGTCTTAATATCACCGCTATTTTGAGATGTATCATTATATATTCTTCCCCAATTGGCAATCAGCCGTATTCGAATATTCATCCACTCTTGAACATTGCATTAAATTTTCCATCCCCTACTACTAACTACTTACTATTAATTTATGTCTTAGATTTCAAATAGATTACCGACTTCTTAATCGGCAATTCCAAATTATCTATCATCTTTCACTTACATACACCGATATCGACCGATTGTCACAGGATCACTCCCCAGTTGTAATGCACTGTACATTATTGCTAATTAATTGAGAATTACTACTCGTGGTAGTATGGTTCAGTTAAACTGATCCTCATTTTAAGCAAGGTTGAAATCATACATTTCAATGTAAGTTTTTGATGTAAATTTAATGCTTCACCTAGATAATTGCATGCAAACTGTTCTATTAAGGATTCGTGATTTTGTGTATGAAAAGGATCATACGGTACAATCCGGTCGCCTTAATTTCATCGGACATGGCAATTGTGAAAATAACCGCATTGAAGCCTGGACGTGTCCGTTAAAATACTGGGAACCTGTTATAAATACATTGCCAGGTAAAAAGCTCTGGCCAATTGTCACTGGAATAACTAGCAATGAATATTTTCAATGAAGTTGAATGCAATCCTTCTGTAAGCGTCCGTCATGGTTCACGCACGTATCACTTGCTGGAACAGCAGAGATCGGCATTCAGGTAAAAAAACTCGCCCTGGCCATGTACCTTCGGAGCATTGAAAATCACACGCGCCGTCATCGCCGTGATCGTAGCGGACTAGGATCCCAGTCCGGCATCCGACACGGCTTGAAAATGGTGAGCATTTTCACGCCCTCGTTCGGATGAGAGAATGAGGTCCTGGTGAGTGTTTCACGCACGTTAAAGATCCCTACTTTGCCTGGCAAGGATCTAAAGGGTTCGGCAAATGATTTAAATTTGCATAACAGTTCATTTACATTTCCAATGCTCCACCAGTAGGTACCTACATTGGCCAGGAGGCGAGTTTTTGTTGCCTGAAATTTAGAATTTTGCCGAACCCTTGCCGTTCCAGGCAAAGTAGGATCTTTAACGCGTGACAACACTCACACACGGGACCCATTTAACCTCTCATCCGAACGAGGGCGTAATTTTTGTGAAAATGCTCACCTGCCATTTTTCAAGCAGTCGGCCGTGTCGGGATTTGAACCCAGGACCTTGGGATCCGTAGTCTTACGCTTACTACATTGATCCACGGCGACGCCTGATAACGAAGACATTACATGTGATTTTCCAATGCTCCACCCGAAGGTACTACATTGGCCAGGAAGCGAGTTTTTTTTTTACCTGAAAATTTTGAATTTTGCCGAATCCTTGCTGTTCCAAGCAAGGTAGGGATCTTTAACGTGCGTGACAACACTCACACACGGGACCTCCATTTTACCTCTCATCCGAACGAGGGTGTATTTTTGCGAAAAATGCTCACCTAACATTTTTCAAGCGGACCGTGTCGGGATTCGAACCCGGGACCTTGGGCGTAGTAGTCACACACATACCACTACGCCACGGAGCCGCCTTGATAACGAAGACAGCTGCAAGCAGGTTACAATTATTGGGAAGCATAAAAAATTACATCAAAAACTACTTTGAATGTAATTATTTAATTGGTTATAAATGAGCGACGAGTTTCTAGACCATACCAACTGACGGAGTGGGAACTCAATAATATATTAGCAGGTACAGTGATAAGGAAGTCAGTTTACAACTCAACAAAGGCCGAGGTGCGCCATTATGAAATAAAGTGATACGTAATAATTTTAAAAGTGAAAGATAAAATAAGTGCCAAGATGAAAACTATAATTGCCGATTAAACGTAAGTACATTTTGGTGAATTTATTTTAAACTAAAAACATAAAAATAATAGGGCTTCTAAGTCCGGGAGAAACAGACTACGATTTTGAGTACGGGGAGAAAATTCAATCTACGAGTAAGGGGTGAAAATAAACTACGATATTCGAGTACGTGGAGAATAAATGCAATAGGGAAAATAAATGATGATAATACAATTCTAAGTTTGGGAAAATTGACGAGAATAAGAAGTAATAAATCTGAAATGAGACGACAATAAATTGGGGTGCATAAGTATAAGTTAATGGTAGTCCAGAGGGTGATGGCAACAATTTAAATGCAATGGTTCAAGTGTGTGGATAGACAGTATTTCGAATAGGCGTGTGTTAGTCCTGAATTGGGGGAAGATAGTTTTTATTCAAATGGATGCGTCAATGCCAAGAAAATAGACCAGGTCAGATTTTAGTTATAAGACATTTTATTTTGCTATATATTTTTTATTTTGAATATTGAATTTGCTTAATATAAATAAATGTGAAAAAGTCAACAAAGGATTTGAATACGTATAAAGTGCGTGATATGATAACAGGTTTAGAACGTTCTACACTTTGTTTATAAAGATAATAGGTTTTTTTGGTGACTTTGGGTTTTGAGTAAATAGTATATGATGTTTAAGTAATGAAATTTACAACATTAACTAATTGAAAAGTGTATTTCAAATAATTTACAAAAGCTGTACATCATATTGGTTTCATTATATAAAATCGAATTACCTGAATTTTATAATTCCAAATAAATGCTAGTCGAGGTCATAAGATAAAGTCAATGGGAGTAATTTGTTAATTTAAACAGTTCAAGGAGGAGCTACGAGTTGAATAGGAAATTGATAACAAGTAAGGCGGTAACGTATCAAATTTTGTTATTGGTAGACAAGGTTGGTTCAAGATAAAATCCAGTTAAGTTTCTGGAGGGAATTGATAGTAATATTAATATGGTCGCCCAAATGATGGAGCGCGAATAATTTAGAGTTCATAGCATAATTAATATAACAGCCCAACGTAGGGGCTCGAGAATTTCAGTAGTATCATAGCAAAATTAATATGTCGCACCAACGTGAGAGCTCGAATTAAACCACGATACAAATACAACCTGAGATTAAGAGGCACGAATTAAATTAAAAATAAATTTTAAAATACGATCGGGAGATTTAAAATAAATTAATTAAACTAAACCGGACATTTAAAGAGTTTCAATTTAGCTCAAAATCAAGGAATTTGTACAGTAATTAAAGTTAGGTAGATTTATTTAGTTTTTGAAAGTTTAGAGTAAAATAATAATTTCAAAATGGAGAAAGGATTCCAAGAAAACATAACGTTGGAGAGAAGTTTGAGCGAAGAACCGAGAATTTCACAAGAAGCTAAAATGATGGAAATCTTAATGGCATTAAACAATAAAATGGACAGGAGTGAAGAAGCCATAAAAATAATTACAACAAAAATGGATGAAAACAGCGAGAAATTGGGAAGTGAAATCAAAATTCTTAGTAATGGTCTAAAAGAAACGAACCACACCATCGCTGAAATTAAGGCACAGATAAATGTAAGAATTGGGAGAGTTTCTGAGGAAATAGACGGTCTATGGGACCATATTACATTAGTGAAAATGAAACAAGAAAAATACGAAAGCGAGTCCAATGAGAAAATTACGAATTTAAATATTAAATTAGTTAAAATTGAAGAACATTGCGAAACGGAGTTCAGATCGATAAATCAAGAAATAAATAATTTAAAACGTAATCCAATAAATTTTAATAGAGAACCAATTTAGCTAATTCAAACAAACCTTTCAATTGAACAGTTTTCTAAATTTTACGGGGACGGAAAATTAAATCCGAAATTATTTCTGAAAAATTTTAAAATGTTGATACAGGGATCTACAGATGAAGTATACAAATTAAATTTAATCAAAGTAATACTGAGGGGAAATGCTGAAAAGTGGTACAATTTAGTTGAGAGTGAAATAGAAACATTTGAACAGTTTGAAAGCAAATTTCTACGTCAATTCTGGAGTGACAATCAGCAAAATAGAATTCGGGATAACCTAAGTATGGGAAGATATAATTCAGAGAAAGGGATAACGCGAGAATTATATGCGATAGAATTTATGAAAGCGAATAATTGAACTCTAGGAAGATTTGAAAAATTATAAGTATATTAAGTTTTATAAGGCTGGAAGATAAGAATAGCATAACAGGAATATAGTAGATAGAGGCATCACTTGATATGCAGAGAATGAATTTGGAATTTAACGTAGAGAAATGGAGGAAATAGATACTATGGACACAAGGTGAATTTAGTAGGCACGCAAAAATAATAATGAGATAGGGATAAATCGAAAAGCAAATAATTTGATCGATGAAAGAAATTTAGATAGAGGAATATGGAGAAATGATTTTATGGTAGAATACTGGATGATAGATAGAATGAATTTGAAGGAAATTATAAGTAGATAATTAGGAGGTGAAGATAAAGCGGATATTCAAAAGGATTGAATGTACATACAGGGATAACTATGATTCAAGAATGGTTTGAAGAGAGAAATTGAAATACGAATTAACGATAGTGAATTATCCAATGAGTTTAGTGTGAAATATGAAATGGATAATGAAATGAAGATAATTGAAAGATTATGTACCAGATAGATTTAATTAATAGGGTGAAGATAATAATGAAAATGCATTCAGAAAATTGTTGTAAGGAGAAATTGGATAAGAAGGTTATGTGCACAAGTTAAGAGATAATGAAATAAATTTGAGATGTGAAATGGGGATGAAATAAGAATGATATTATGTCCAGTGAGTAGATATAGGGTGAATATGATGAAGAAATGAAAATTGAGGTAATGAAATTACGGTATGAAGGGAATATTAAATAGAAGAGCTACAGTAGAATATTAATTCAGTTATAGTGAGTGAAAAGAAATGGGGTATAATGAAGTATTAAGTGTCCAGTGATTTAATAATAGTGAAATTAATAAGTGAAAAAGATTCACGCAATACAATTGTCCACCAAAGATAGATAGAATATTAGGGAGAATAGGTAATAGGAAGATTTATAGCAGATTATGTTTAAAAAGTTCATTTTGTTTGATTCCATTAGCGCGAGAATCAAGAAAGTATACGGGTTTTTCGGTAGAAGGAAAATTATACCAATTTAGGGTATTTATTTGTTTTTTCCTGAATGAGGATGAAAGTTTTAATTAGGTGAGCAGCCGAGGCGGAAAAGAGTAAAGAGGCGATTAACAGAAGAAAGTCAACGGACCAGTTAAGTTAATAGGCTCTTTGGTGGATTCACAGCAATATATATATATATATATATATATATATATATATATATATATATTAAAATTAAGTTTTTACACTACCAAACAAGTTGAAAAATAATGTATTAATTTCTTAGAAAAATACTTGATATTGTGCCTAAAAGTGTTCAAATGGTACTTTTAGAACTCTTGTGTTTATAGTAATTCAAATTGATCCCTAGCTATACGTGATCCGGCAAATAAAGGCTATGACGTCATATGTCAGCTGTCGATTACGTTGCCAAAAGTTGAAAATGTGTTTTTCATTTAAATACACTACAAATTATTGCTACGGTGTATATAAACGCTTTTAGAAACTCCGATCATGTACCAAACACGCCCTAGGTTGTTATTTAGCAAAGTTGTGTATCCTCAACCCATATATGTACAAATAAATAGAAATTATTAGAAAATCACTAAGAAACTTAAGTTAGACGCAACATTGTAAATTCAAGGATAAATAAAAAAAGGTTATTGAAAGTTCACAAGCAAGTTGTGAGAACGGATTTAATACATTGTATTCCAGACGTGATACTTCAGGTGCAGGTCACAGACGGTTAAGAAACCACAATTACTTAGAAATTAAGATTGTTACATTGTATAATGAATAGAATTAAGAAATAAGCAGACATGAGTTCTGCAAGTTCCCACAGACATGTGAGGGGCAGGGACAACATAAATATTCCGGGAGCCCCAGAGCAGTCAGTCAATCTTGAGTATTGAAGCTTTAACATTGCCGTTTGCTTAGGCTACTCGCCCTAATATTAATTCAATTATTATTTAATTTGCGACTTAGAATAATTAATCAAGTTTGTCAAAATTCCATTGTAATTTCTGTTTAAGAAATAAAATTTGTTACAAGAAGTTTTGGAAGAAGTTTTTAAAAAGACCGCTCCCAAGGCCCGAAACGTAACTAACATACTAAGTAAACATGCACCTCACTGTTCAATAATGATCAGTTTGTGAAGAAATACATTATAAGAATGAGCTATCAGTTATATTTACATTTAAAAAAGTTCGTGCAATATTAGGATAAATTAGCTAAAGCTATTAAAAAACTGGTTCTGCTTTTAACAATACAGCAACACCAATAAATCCTCACAGTGATTGGTTAAATAAAAACATTACTGCAGTTAATGAAAGTACCTATATGAGATGATCAGAACAGGCTTGGCGACAGGGCATTGTAATACCAATCGTAAAAATCAGAATGCTCTAAAATGTAATGTCAAAGTACTATAACGTTTCATACGAATTGGCATTTAGAATTTGTCTGCCTGGATTACCATTTGTGACGTCATGGCGTTGATTCGACGGATGTACTATAGTTACGTATAAGTGTTTGTAAGAACCAATGCTTTTACTTTATTGTTTGCTTGATTCGCTCGAAGATATTCAAAATATTGCAACGGTAATATACTGTTGAACTTGTCCGTTTCACCACCATTCTTTCTCCAAACTTCTTTGTTATTAAACTCATCACTTTTCAACAAGTCCCAAAAGTATTGTCAACGCAGATACTTCCCTTTCTCAATTAAAAAGATTTAATGCTATAGTAGTGGCTAATCAAATAACGAAGCATTTAAAGAAGACAGTTATAGCAAACTTACCGTGCGTCTTTGGTTCGCAAATTTTTACAAAGTAAATTTGCCATGGAGAATGGACGATGTGATCAGTTAACTATGACCTCAAATAATGAAGAGTTACGAGTAGAATTTCAACAAAATTCGTTGAATTTGCTAGAGAGCTTTGCATAGATATTCCACGTGTTAATAGGTAACGTGAAATGTTATCTTAATCAACTAGATAGGTTGCACACCAGATAATAGATTGCGACGATTACATGTGTCATTTAAGTTCCTTAATCGAAACAAAACTATGCCATTTTTGGAACGCATTGTAACCTGCATTAAAAAATGGATACTCCACGATAACCGCAAGCGTTCTGGACAATTATTAGATCTTGCTGAAGCTCTAAGGCATCAAACGAGTGCACCACTATATCCAAGAAAGGTTATGATCGGTGACCAAATATGTGGGAAGGGGAACTGGGAGCAGAAGAAAGTTCCCCGCCACAATTTAGTTACAAAATTTTTAATTCAAAGTGATAGAACTACAAACATTTTAAATGATTTGAAATGATAATTTGTGCTTTGCATAAAAATCTAAGTTATTATTTCATCTTATTCACTGTAATACGATAGTATTTATCAACTTACCTTGTGTAAAAAACTATCTAAAATATTTATATATTTAATACTTGGTATATAGTCGTAATTTTGAGCGTTACTTCCTGTTATAACTGACATAGTCAAAAACTTGACAATGTCAGATATGATTGACAAAATGCCAAACGTAATTGAAAGTTAGGTTTATGTATAATTGTGTGCACGATTTAAATTTCTAAATTTTCCAATTGTCGTCATCGGTCTCGGTGGCGTAATTGGTAAACTCATGGTGCCGAAAATACCAAGATACAGGTTCAAGTCCTGTAAAGACCTTATATTTTCCTTCTTTCAATTACTAGCTCGATTTGAAATGATCATTTGGGCTTTGCATAAAAGTCTAAGTTATTATTTTATCTGACTAATTGTAATACTATAGTATTTATCAACTTACCTTGTGTAAAAACTACCTAAAATATTTATATATATATATATATATATATATATTGCTGTGATAAGGGGTTGTTTAAGGGTGTACTTTATAGTAAAGGTCATTTAGAAATGAGAAATTACCATAGGCAGCAGAAAACTGCATTTATTTAGGAAAGAATTAAGAAATGGAGATAATTTGTAAATAGTAAGCAGTCAACACCCTGTATATAAAGCATAAATAGTTTTGGGTGACGCAAATAAACATAGGAAGACGCATAGTTAGCGTAGAAACAAGGAAGACATTCATTAGGTAAATAGAAAATATTTAATACTCTGTAGATAAAGTTTTAGTTAATTTAGATAAGGCAAGTAATGATATTTTTCAGTGGAAGCACGCGTATATTTATAAGTAAACGATAAAGTGTAATTAGACACGCATTGAAAAAACTTCCAAACGATTAAATTAATACGGAGATAGAAATAGAGCTTCGGGAAGCATAATATAAATGCGTGCAAGTAGTAAGAACTTTGATAAGAAAGAAGATTAAAAATTGCGTGAACAACAGGCAGATATAAAAATTAAAAGTCGAATTGCATCAGTTGTTTATGGAAAAGCAATTAGATTTATCAAAAAACCGCATTTTCGCTAAAATCGTAATAGCCTAGTCCCTTGATTGGTCTCAAAACTCGACTCAAAAAATCGTATTTGGGCTGAAATAGCGACTTGGAGTAAATGTAAACGTTTTCAAATTCCAATCCGTTGGGTGCCAGTAACAAACTCAAAATCAGGTTTGTTTTACCGCACGCAGAAGGTCCGCATACGATGCATCTTATGCTGGCCGGTAAGAGATCTCCGTGCTTTTTGCGCGTTCCAAAATAGGAATAAGGATCATCCTGCTCGACCGTTAGATCCATATTTGCAACCGGTAGAGATTGTTTCTGTTTAATAACCTTCATGTCTATTATTCGCTAATATGACGCGTAACGATTTCCGTAAACGGATCGTATTCGAATATAGAGTCGTGCAAAATTAAGCAGTATGCTTTAGTGGTTTGATCGAAAATGTTGCTGGATTCGATTTCGAGACGTATATCGACGGCCGAATTTTTAATAGATTCTTCTTGACGACTGCAATCGATCACGAACACGGGACAATTGCCAAATTGCTGATAGTCGTTCAAACAACACAGAGCGTAGCTCAAATTGCTCGCGCCTGCATAATAGTTTTCCGGAAATTTCGAATAGTGCATGAACGGGGTCGAATAATCGTTATTGGCAAAGTCCGAATTCATATCTTGAAGTGGAAATTCTTGGGAATTAAGGTATAGTTTTAAATTTGTCAGATTGCAGTGATCGAACTGGGCTGCCGATTGCTTCGCATTATCATACTTGCCATGCTGAAGAGTAAATAGAATCCATCGAGGTTTTTCTAATTCGTTCGAATTCTTAATACGCCAAACGTGAATTTTCGAAGACGGAAAGGACGGCAACTCGTGAAGCTCCCAGCGACGAAAGTAAACCACAATTCTGGGATTTTTATGCAAATGATGGAATAAATTTAATTTCGATTCATCGCTAAGCTTTAAATGCGGAACCTCCCACGATATTTTAGTAATTTTAAATGTTAGCTCGTTTTCGTCGCTCTTGTAACAATTGACGTCGCTCTTGGATCTAATTAAAACAAGCTCTTGCGGCATGTTTACGACGGCTCGTTTATAATCCTCGCAAAATCCAAAAATATGCTTTAGAGGCACATTGCACGAGAAGCGTCCGTTCTTAAAAATGTCGGCGTTTGTATCTCCTCGAGGGTCCCAGGTGCTATTGCTCAAACCGTTGAATTTTTTGTGATACGAAGCGAGACCCTTCATCGTGCACGTTATACCAGGCTGCTTACAAACGTCGACCACATGCGTGCTCCCCATTTTGTACTGTATTTCATCGAACAAGAATAATATTGCGTTGTTCGTTATCGTATACGGTTTACCTTCGGTTTTCACCGAAAACGTTCCCTTAATATTAATGTAACTGTCGTAGGTTGCGGTTATAGCATCGGAATTTTGGATTTCTATAATCACTCTATCGCTGTGGTCTGTGTTTCGCGTGAAGGGTAAATACGAATAATAATCTTCTTTCGAAATTGTCTCTTCGTAGCGAGGCCTTTTGAATACGTCTAATTTGGCCACCTCGTCGAAACGTAATTTCTTCAAAGGAGAACTAATCACCGACGAGATGTGATCTGCGACCATTTTCGTGCTACTACCAAAATCACCACGTATTTTACCGCCACGTTTAGCCATTTCTAGTACTTTTTTTCTATCTCGTATTCAAAAGCTTGTAGCCGAGCGCTTTTAAGAAACTTGCGTCTGCGCGACTAAGAGCGAGGTTCTTCTTCCTCTTCTTTTTAATACGATGTCGCTTTTTCACACCTCTTCCGCTTTTTATTTCGTTATGGCCTAACGATGATTTGCGTGCGACTGCAGATTTCGAGAACGTTTTTTGCGTTTTATATAGGTTTGTTTTTGAGGAAGAAGAAGAAGAAGAAGAAGACTTCGGCAGCAACGACGATAACAATGCCCAACGCGCGGATTTTTCTTAGGTATATTGACGACTGCGGCTAACGTCTGTTGCTGCTGCTGCTGATGCTGACGCTCGTCATCGTAAACGACGCCCATTTTAACTTAATAATAATTTTATTATTCGCGTCTTAGCTCTAGGCGAACGCAAAGGTACGTATCCTTCGAAAAATTAACCGCTTCACCCGTATGATCCACCAGTCTCAACGTAATGTTATCGAATTCGTCCACGCACAGAGGGAAACGAATTATATTGCTGGGTTGTTGTTCTATGCTGTAGCCTGGGGCACGGTTAGGCCAAATTCGTAAATGCTATGACAAAGTTGGTTATTGCGGTACGCTCCCGTCGTAATGTTAGTATCTACGAAAATATTAGATACCGAAATTATTTCCACATCGCGATCGGACGTATGCGAACGACCTTCCTCTAAAATTCGATCATGAAATCCCAGCATTCGACCGATGTTGCCGCGCTTCGTGAAGTCTACGGAGTATTTCGATTTTATTTCGCACTTTAGGGTATTATTATTAGCTCTTAAAGAAAACAAGCCGTCGTCGTCCAAAGTTACGGACGAATTAATTTCTTTGTGGGCTTTAGCCGACTCCAATATCTTTTTTCTCAGGAACGTGTTTAGCTCGTCTATTTCGTAGCATCCCTCGTCGATGGTGATTTCTTTATCTTTATCGTAATAGAACTTATTATTTCCCTCGTAAATATTTCGAACGGTGTTGCACGTGTAAAGACCCACCAAGCCGCAGGTGTACGTGCCGCCATCGTTCAGTCTCACAGGTGGGTATAGCGTACCGCTGCTGATGGTATTTCCATACCCGAATATCGTGAATGTCCTAGACATGACTGTAGCGCTCCGAGGGCATTATGGTTCTTTTATGTTATCAACATGCGGTTTTTTGATAAATCTAATTGCTTTTCCATAAACAACTGATGCAATTCGACTTTTAATTTTTATATCTGCCTGTTGTTCACGCAATTTTTAATCTTCTTTCTTATCAAAGTTCTTACTACTTGCACGCATTTATATTATGCTTCCTGAAGCTCTATTTCTATCTCCGTATTAATTTAATCGTTTGGAAGTTTTTTCAATGCGTGTCTAATTACACTTTATCGTTTACTTATAAATATACGCGTGCTTCCACTGAAAAATATCATTACTTGCCTTATCTAAATTAACTAAAACTTTATCTACAGAGTATTAAATATTTTCTATTTACCTAATGAATGTCTTCCTTGTTTCTACGCTAACTATGCGTCTTCCTATGTTTATTTGCGTCACCCAAAAACTATTTATGCTTTATATACAGGGTGTTGACTGCTTACTATTTACAAATTATCTCCATTTCTTAATTCTTTCCTAAATAAATGCAGTTTTCTGCTGCCTATGGTAATTTCTCATTTCTAAATGACCTTTACTATAAAGTACACCCTTAAACAACCCCTTATCACAGCAATATATATATATATATATATATATATATATATAAATATTTTAGGTAGTTTTTTACACAAGGTAAGTTGATAAATACTATAGTATTACAATTAGTCAGATAAAATAATAACTTAGACTTTTATGCAAAGCCCAAATGATCATTTCAAATCGAGCTAGTAATTGAAAGAAGGAAAATATAAGGTCTTTTACAGGACTTGAACCTGTATCTTGGTATTTTCGGCACCATGAGTTTACCAATTACGCCACCGAGACCGATGACGACAATTGGAAAATTTAGAAATTTAAATCGTGCACACAATTATACATAAACCTAACTTTCAATTACGTTTTGGCATTTTTGTCAATCATATCTGACATTGTCAAGTTTTTGACTATGTCAGTTATAGACAGGAAGTAACGCTCAAAATTACGACTATATACCAAGTATTAAATATATAAATATTTTAGATAGTTTTTTACACAAGGTAAGTTGATAAATACTATCGTATTACAGTGAATAAGATGAAATAATAACTTAGATTTTTATGCAAAGCACAAATTATCATTTCAAATCATTTAAAATGTTTGTAGTTCTATCACTTTGAATTAAAAATTTTGTAACTAAATTGTGGCGGGGAACTTTCTTCTGCTCCCAGTTCCCCTTCCCACATATTTGGTCACCGATCATAACCTTTCTTGGATATAGTGGTGCACTCGTTTGATGCCTTAGAGCTTCAGCAAGATCTAATAATTGTCCAGAACGCTTGCGGTTATCGTGGAGTATCCATTTTTAATGCAGGTTACAATGCGTTCCAAAATGGCATAGTTTTGTTTCGATTAAGGAACTTAAATGACACATGTAATCGTCGCAATCTATTATCTGGTGTGCAACCTATCTAGTTGATTAAGATAACATTTCACGTTACCTATTAACACGTGGAATATCTATGCAAAGCTCTCTAGCAAATTCAACGAATTTTGTTGAAATTCTACTCGTAACTCTTCATTATTTGAGGTCATAGTTAACTGATCACATCGTCCATTCTCCATGGCAAATTTACTTTGTAAAAATTTGCGAACCAAAGACGCACGGTAAGTTTGCTATAACTGTCTTCTTTAAATGCTTCGTTATTTGATTAGCCACTACTATAGCATTAAATCTTTTTAATTGAGAAAGGGAAGTATCTGCGTTGACAATACTTTTGGGACTTGTTGAAAAGTGATGAGTTTAATAACAAAGAAGTTTGGAGAAAGAATGGTGGTGGAAACGGACAAGTTCAACAGTATATTACCGTTGCAATATTTTGAATATCTTCGAGCGAATCAAGCAAACAATAAAGTAAAAGCATTGGTTCTTACAAACACTTATACGTAACTATAGTACATCCGTCGAATCAACGCCATGACGTCACAAATGGTAATCCAGGCAGACAAATTCTAAATGCCAATTCGTATGAAACGTTATAGTACTTTGACATTACATTTTAGAGCATTCTGATTTTTACGATTGGTATTACAATGCCCTGTCGCCAAGCCTGTTCTGATCATCTCATATAGGTACTTTCATTAACTGCAGTAATGTTTTTATTTAACCAATCACTGTGAGGATTTATTGGTGTTGCTGTATTGTTAAAAGCAGAACCAGTTTTTTAATAGCTTTAGCTAATTTATCCTAATATTGCACGAACTTTTTTAAATGTAAATATAACTGATAGCTCATTCTTATAATGTATTTCTTCACAAACTGATCATTATTGAACAGTGAGGTGCATGTTTACTTAGTATGTTAGTTACGTTTCGGGCCTTGGGAGCGGTCTTTTTAAAAACTTCTTCCAAAACTTCTTGTAACAAATTTTATTTCTTAAACAGAAATTACAATGGAATTTTGACAAACTTGATTAATTATTCTAAGTCGCAAATTAAATAATAATTGAATTAATATTAGGGCGAGTAGCCTAAGCAAACGGCAATGTTAAAGCTTCAATACTCAAGATTGACTGACTGCTCTGGGGCTCCCGGAATATTTATGTTGTCCCTGCCCCTCACATGTCTGTGGGAACTTGCAGAACTCATGTCTGCTTATTTCTTAATTCTATTCATTATACAATGTAACAATCTTAATTTCTAAGTAATTGTGGTTTCTTAACCGTCTGTGACCTGCACCTGCAGTATCACGTCTGAATACAATGTATTAAATCCGTTCTCACAACTTGCTTGTGAACTTTCAATAACCTTTTTTTATTTATCCTTGAATTTACAATGTTGCGTCTAACTTAAGTTTCTTAGTGATTTTCTAATAATTTCTATTTATTTGTACATATATGGGTTGAGGATACACAACTTTGCTAAATAACAACCTAGGGCGTGTTTGGTACATGATCGGAGTTTCTAAAAGCGTTTATATACACCGTAGCAATAATTTGTAGTGTATTTAAATGAAAACACATTTTCAACTTTTGGCAACGTAATCGACAGCTGACATATGACGTCATAGCCTTTATTTGCCGGATCACGTATAGCTAGGGATCAATTTGAATTACTATAAACACAAGAGTTCTAAAAGTACCATTTGAACACTTTTAGGCACAATATCAAGTATTTTTCTAAGAAATTAATACATTATTTTTCAACTTGTTTGGTAGTGTAAAAACTTAATTTTAATATATATATATATATATATATATATATATATATATTGCTGTGAATCCACCAAAGAGCCTATTAACTTAACTGGTCCGTTGACTTTCTTCTGTTAATCGCCTCTTTACTCTTTTCCGCCTCGGCTGCTCACCTAATTAAAACTTTCATCCTCATTCAGGAAAAAACAAATACATTCCTACTACAAACATCAACGTTAACTCTATTTACATCAATATTCATAATACATTAAAATTTCAAAATTAAATTTCAGCATAAATTTCAGTATCATAAAATTTCAAGATTAAATTTGTTATCATGTTAATTTGCATCCAGCATTAAAGTCCTTGTAGGATGCCTACTAATTAATATAACAATATATGCAGACCTGAGTCTGAGTACAAAGGAAGCATCTACTGTAGTGTTCTCTTGGGGGCTTCAGTAGAGGTGATTAAAACAAAGTCGAAGACCATTTCACATCTTTAATTTACTTGTCACTTTAAGGTGCAGTACAACTGTTACATCGGAGGGTTAGACTTATAATGCTCTTATTCTATATTAGTTCTTAACTGCTAACAATGATTATGCAATTATGCTTATTTACTAATTCAAATTACACCTAGCCTAGAGTTCGTTGCACGTGTACTTCCTATCGATTGTCTTCCTGTACAAATCCGCACTTTTCACTTCCTATAACAAGTCACTCACCTTTTAAATGCATAAAACTTAATTCGAAGAAATAACTATAAATTATTATGATATTTGGCTATCACACCATCACATCTCCACGGGGTGCACTAAAAAAATTTTTGTTTTTCAAATAAAAATTTTATAAATTGGTAGTACATGTTTCATACTGCTCCTTGCAATTGTGTTACATTATGTTATATATAATTTTGTTCTGTTCTTATGGATTTCTACTAACTTATTATCTATCTTAACTATAACATTAGGATTCTTATCTAAAACTACTTCATATGGGCCTACAAATATTGGATCTCTTTTATTAAGAGATGTATTCTTAACCAACAACTTATCTCCTAATTTATAATTAACATGCTTAGTTTTGATATCAAACTTATGCTTTCGTTTACTTTTGGATTGTAATAAATTATATCTCGTTTCATTTCCAGCGACTTGCAATCTATACTTTAGTTCTGCTGGATAATTATCAAAATTATATAGTGGGTCTACTGAGTTTACCACGTTTGACGGTATTTGATTAATTTTCCCAAACACTAATTCGTGCGGGGTATATTTAGTTTCAGTATGCACTGAATTATTGTATGCAAAACACCAATAAGGTATCCAACTGCTCCAATTATTTGAATACTGCGGACATTGGATCCTTAAATATGCTGCTAAATTTTTATGTGAGTTTTCGAGCGCACCGATAGTTTCGTGATGATAAGCTGTAGAATTTAACTGCTTTATGTTTAATAATTTGCACGTTTCCTTAAAAATCTCCGACATGAACTCTGAACCTTTATCCGTTAAAATTTCGCGTGGGATGTCGTATCGTAAAATAAAATTCTCGACAAACGCTCTAGTTACACTTTCAGTCTCTTTATTTGGTAATGGATATGCTTCTACAAATTTACTTAAATCACACTGTAGTGTCAAAATGTACCTGTTTCCATTTGCATTTGGTTGCAATGGTCCAACTAAGTCAAAAAAAACTTTTTCGAAAGCTTCGGAAGCTGTGGTTGTAATTATCATCGGCTGTTTGTTAATATTTGAATGTTTATGTCTTTGACATTCGTCACATTTTTTAATAAATGTTTCTACATCCTTTCGCATACTTGACCAAAAATAGTATCGCTTTATGTTATTGTATGTTCTATTGATGCCCGCGTGACCTCCCGTAGGCAATAAATGAAAATCATTAATGATTAATCTTTGCGTTTCTGAGTTTTGAATATTAGTGACTTCCCTAATCACAATAATTCGTATGTCATTTTTTTTAAGTAAATTGCGGCTGGCTTTACAGTTATTTAAAAATGACTTCGATTCTTCGTTTTTTATAATAATAAATTCCGGAATTGTAAATTCTCTACGAAGAAATTGCAGGTCTCTCAACGACGCTTCGAAGGCTGACGCTGATCGAGATCCTTGCTTCAAATAAATTATATTTTTACTCCTATCATAAATTGATACATGCATGTAAACAAAATTATTTCCTTTATTGGATTTAATGATTCTGTTAAACTCCTCCTCTGATACAAATCGTAATTCTGTTGCATCCTTCGGATGCTTCAAAAGTTCAACAATGTTGGGGTGATCAGTCCCATCATCCTTTGATGCTTTTGATTCGACTTGAGAGTCGCCTAATTTTCTACTTTGGGCTCTTGTTGTTACATATACTTTTTCGTGAACCGCTCGCTCCATATTCTTTAAATAATCTGAATCTATAATAATTCTAGATAAAGCGTCCGCTGTCACGTTTTCTGTACCCCTAATATATGTTATTGTAAAATCATATTCTTCTAATGTTAACCTAAATTTTGTTAATCGACTAGATGGATTACTCATACCAAATAAGTATACTAACGGTCTATGATCTGTTAAAATCTGAAATTTTTTGCCAAATAAGTATGGTCTAAATTTTTTACTGCCCATACTATAGCTAATAACTCTTTTTCTATTGTACAATAATTTATTTCGGCTTTGTTAAGTGCTCTACTTGCGTAATCTACTGGCTTGTCGTCGCCATTCGACAAAACTGCTCCTAACGCGTAACCTGATGCGTCCGTGCGTAAGATGAATGTACTATTATCTGAAAAATCTGGGTATTGTAATATTGGTGGGTTTGTTAAAGTTGTTTTTAACAGTTCGAATGCTGCTTGACATTCATTGGTCCATTGGAAAGTGACACCTTTCCTAGACAATTTGTTTAACGGTGCTGTTATTTCAGCGAATTTTAGAATAAATTTTCTATAGTAATTGGCAAATGCTACAAACCTTTAACGTCGTTTGCGTTAAGTGGTGTTGGATAATTTTGCATGACTGCAATTTTTCTGGATCTGGTTGTACACCTTGTGCCGTTATAGCGTGCCCTAAATATAAAATTTCCTTCTTTAAAATTCACACTTTTTGGATTTAATTTTAAATTGACTTTTCTTAACCTATTGAGTAGTTTTACTAAATTTGTATTGTGCTTTTCTAAACTATCTCCGAATACAATTAAATCATCCAAATATGTAAAACAATTCTCGTAATTCAATCCTGATAAAGCTACTGTCATCGCTCGTGCAAAATACTCGGGCTTACTTTTAACCCCATCGGTAACCTAGTCATTTGAAATTGTCCTTTGTCTGTACTAAATGCCGTACACGGTCTGGACTGTTCTTGTAATCCTATCTGATAATAACTTTGATATAAATCTAAACGTGAAAAATATATCGCACCTCCTAACGAATCTAAAATTGATTCGATACTTGGTAGCGGAAATTTGTCATCTTGCAATTTAGTGTTTAATTGTCTATAATCAATAACTACGCGCCATTTTTTGTTTCCTAAACTATCCGGTTTTTTCGGTACTATTAGTAGTGGTGACGACCAAGCACTCTGTGCGGGTTCTATTATCCCGTCATGTAACATTTTATCTACTTGCTTTCCTATATCATTTTTCTGTGAATATGGTAACCTATATGGTTTAACGTACGTTGCTCTAGCATCTGTTTGTAACTGAATATGCTGCTCACTTATGTTTGACACGGTTAGTAGGTCATTGTCGGCATAAAATACGTCTGCAAACTTAGCAGATATCTTATGAATGGTGGTTTGTTCTTCGTTATTTAAACCTTCGACGTTAGTGTCTTTTAATAATTTATCAATACGTTCAACTGAGAATTTTGACTCTTCAAATTTAACTATCTTGTAATCTGAAAGTCGTTCGATGGTAGGTTTAAAATTTCGTAACTTAATTTGGGTCTCGTTCGTATTCAATAACTTTACTGGTATAAAATTTTTAACTGGCTTTACAACTACGTTTGCTAGAAATACACCTTCGCATAATTCTTGTGATCTTATTACGCATTCCTCTTTGCAATTTACTTTGAAATGTTTGATAACCTCGCATCGTGGTGGGATTATTGTATATAAATCTTCGTTTGCTAATAATGGAATTGACGTTGATACATCATTACTTACGAAAGTAAATTTATAATTTTTATAATCGATATTTGATGTGTACTTATTAAAAAAATCTGATCCTATTACTCCATTTACGTCTGATTCGAAATCGTTCATTACAACAAAAGTATGATTAATTGAGATATTCCCTATTGTAATTGGTAGATTTACTGTTCCAATTGCTTTTGTTTTACCCGATACCCTTGAATAAAAATTTGCTTATTTGTGTCAATATTTATCTTAGTTGTTAAACTAGAAATGAAAATAACACTTACTGATGCTCCTGTATCTAAAATTAATTTAATTGTATTGTTATTGTATCCTACTTCTATGAAATTTACACTATTAATATTTAAAATGTTGTGAACATTCCTTAAATTATTCCGGGGGGTCTCGAAAAAATGTTTTCGGTTCCCTAGTTTGGTCTGATGTATTTTCTGTGGAGTTTTTCTCTGACGAGTTGATGTAAAAATTGCGATGGTTTCCCCTATTATGAAACTGATGACCTCTTACAGTTTTACTTACGTATGCATTTCCTCGATCTCTAGTGTTCATGAACGTGCATGGATTATTTCCTCGACCTTGATACCTGGTGTGTGAGGTACGTTGACTTCTATTCGTATTATTGTTATGATATTTTACGCGTCTAGTAAATTGACGACCTTTTCCGGTTGTGTAATACATTTGCTGAGGTTTATTTGCAATTTCCTCTTCCTTCGCGGCTATTATGGCGTCTTTTAATTTATCGTAATTTCGAGCTTTTATAATTGTTTTTAAATTTTCGTCCCTTATTCCGTTTGTAAATACGTTTAATGCAATTTTTTCGTTAGCGGCTGTCAAAATTTTTAATGATTGTTCGTTACCCCCTGCTTGAGCTATTGTTAAATTGACCATTAATTCCTCGATCGTTTTACCAAAATTTTCTATTGATTTATTATTTGTCTGGAGTTATGGAATTCGGCGGATTATCCTGATGCTGATTTTTTAGTTAAAAGGTGATGTTTGATATCGTTCACAAGCGCTTCTACATTCTCATACTTACTGTCTAATCGCATTTTAGCATTTTGACTTAACTTAATTTTTATGACAAAATTTACTAACAATCTCTTACCTTCATCATCTAACAAGCTATCATATAGTTCAATTGCGTCGACCATTTGCTTGGTGGTATTTTCTGAACCGTCTATGGCTGGAATCATAGAGGCTGCTACTTTTAATTCAAATTTTTCACCCATGGTGTCTTGATTTTTCCTACTTAAAATACTTAACTTCCTATTTTTTAAAACTTCAGTAATATCTCCTATACACTTGTCTATTATGGCTATGTGCTGCTCAACTTTATCGATAATTTCAAAACTATCAAATTTTGCGACTTTAATCTTTTCTTTCTCTAACCTATACTCCTCGCATAACCTATTTAAATAATCAAATTTCCTATTAGTAACATCTAAATCGTTTCGTCTTTCTTGACCATCTTTATTTAAATTTTTAATAAAAATCTTAAATTCCTCTAAAATTTGCTTCAATTTTTCCGTCATTAGTTTTAACTCGTACTTAATTTTTATAGCTTAAAATAAAATAATTCTTACTATACAATCTGCTGGCTTCTACTGACCTCTCTCCTAATCTTCTTGTCCAACATTTTCTTGAACATTTTAAAAAGTAATAAAATACCCAACAACGCTAAAATTATACCTGACGTAATACCTATTACCTCAGAATTTGTATATCCATTTATCGAACCATTATTCATTCCAGTTTGTGCAACAACTACTTCTTCTTTGGAATTGCTGGTGCCCATTTCAAATTTCGGTTATTATAATTTAATCTGTAGAACTAGCAGGACTCGCAGAATTGGCAGGACTGGCAGAATTAGTAGGGCTGGCAGGATTAGCAGGGCTGGCAGGGTCAGCAGGGCTGGCAGGATTAGCAGGGCTGGCAGGATTAGCAGGGCTGGCAGGGTCGCCATGTAGTGTTCTCTTGGGGGCTTCAGTAGAGGTGATTAAAACAAAGTCGAAGACCATTTCACATCTTTAATTTACTTGTCACTTTAAGGTGCAGTACAACTGTTACATCGGAGGGTTATTCTACATTAGTTCTTAACTGCTAACAATGATTATGCAATTATGCTTATTTACTAATTCAAATTACACCTAGCCTAGAGTTCGTTGCACGTGTACTTCCTATCGATTGTCTTCCTGTACAAATCCGCACTTTTCACTTCCTATAACAAGTCACTCACCTTTTAAATGCATAAAACTTAATTCGAAGAAATAACTATAAATTATTATGATATTTGGCTACCACACCATCACACTACCACCCCTTTACGTTAATTAACCAGGTTCGTCTAATTGAGCTCAAAGACATACCCAAATTTTCATCATAATCAAGAACATAAATACTAAATACCCCTTTCTATTTAAACAAGAAAATTTCACCTTAAAATTAAAAATTTGTTGTTAGTACAATTTCACTACTGTCCATTTTAAGTAAATAAATTATAAAGTTATTCAACACACACCAAAACATCAAAATCGAACAACAAAGCATAAGTTACCTGAAGGTTAATGCACTCGTAGCTTCAATGTACATCGTCCTCTGTTAATCACACCAATCCAACTGGGTTATGTTTAGGTCCTCGGATTACTGGTCGCCTTTAAAAATTTTCTCCACCACCATTCATCTAAAGTTGTTTCAGGGCTTTTCCTGAACTCATTTGTGTATATCTAAAGCTTGTTTTGTGGATCCAGACACGTTTACGAATCATTTAATTATTAACACCCCCGAAAAATAGCAAAGAAATTCATAGTTCTTTCACGCGATACGCCAAAACTGACTACTTTTGTGTATTCATTTGTCGTTGCAAATTTGAATAATTGATACAGTGATACTAGACTTTATTACCTTGTATCTTCTTTTCTAAGTGCACTAAATAACTTTCATTGTAGCACGTAAAGAACAAACTGTTTTAAATCACCAAAATATACGAGCAAACTGTTTAAATTATTCAATCAAAATCGGAAAACTAAAAAGCACTGTTTAGCGCATTGAATCAAATCGAAAATCTAAGAGAGCGAAACTCATATTAACCCGGGTATATATAATCGCTAGCCTATACGTCGCTTTTGTCCCCAAAACGGACAGTTTCTAGAATTTCGTCATTCTATGTTCCCTTTTCGATCGCTCGGCACAGCTTCCACAAAATTTGCACACGTCTAAGTTTAAAATCTATGAAATTTCGACACGGCTCGCAACGTCTGAGAATAACTAATTAATTTTTATACAGAAATGTTATTTTTACCTCTCATGTTTGCCTCTTATTTTCAACCAATCGCAACCCAGTGACGTTGCTCAAATCACGCCTTTTACTATATGTGTCTCTGTCTTGCGCATATTATCCGTCTCTATCTACCCTGTTCTGAGTGGTACTAATCGATATTCTTTAGTATCGGTTATTTTCAATCCACGTGAACTGTGAAATAACCTACCTTATTAGCATTTCTCGTGAATATTAAGCGACGGTTTCTCCAACATTCTCTGTAACCATTTGTTATCTGCAAAATTTACGCAGAACGAGACTTTTAAAAATACGCATGTGTTCAAACATAATACTTCTCAATAACACTTCTACAATTTGAATATTATTGGGTTTTTACAGGCTTTTATACATATTCTATGTTACTAATGGTTCAATTAACTCCAATTAAAATAATACCCTTTAATTTTTAATGAATCCTAATCAAATATTAATTATTATCTGTACATTTTGTTTAATACTCGTTACCCAAACTTGAATCAATTAATATAAATTTTGCACGTAATTTCCATTTGTTTCTTTACTCGGAATAATTAAATTACACGTTGAGCAGCATTTTAATACTGCTTCTTTTTATAGCAAGCGTCTTGTAAATAATTTAACTCCCTTATTTTTAATGAAACGAATGAATTGTTATGCTTCACGGTTTTAATAACGCGTACCTTTTCCCAAAGCTTCTACACGGTAATTAAAATTATTTGATGTGATTATTAAATTTTCTACCCTGATCTAAATTTGAGTAATATATATATATATATATATATATATATATATATATATATTGTATAGTAAATATCGGGTCGTAGTCAATCTGGGCAATTAGATAATTCTTTTAATCAGTTCAAGCTTTCGAAAAATTTTATTTTCTTCTTCAGGAAGACTATAATTGGAGGATTACAAAAATGTTAATACGTTAATGCTACTTACGATTATATGAATCTATCTAGTAAATGGTTGGAGCATGATAATAGTTAGGATACGACGACAAACTTGGTGAGTACATTCAAAACATACAATACAGTTAACATAATAATTAATAACTAAGGTGGTTCGTTTCTAAAAACATTAACGGACAATTTAAAATTATAAGTTACCTAGGAACTAGTCAAGCTATAAAATACTACTAACATATAAACTTTGCAGTGGATAACTATAGATAAAAGTTTGTATTACACTAAAACAAGTATAGATTACGGTCAACAAGGACAACATAAAAGGAGGATTACTGGTTAACTAGATGTACGATACGTAGTGTTCTTTATAATTGAGATCAGATAGGAATATATATTATTTAAGTTTTGAGTGTCAGTTTTTTTATTGATAGGATTGTCTTGTAAAGATATCGCGACCATTTCGAGGAAAATGCGTTTTTTGTAATGACTTTCCCTAAAGACAATTTTAGCGTTGTCGTAATCGATCGTGTGTTGGGTCTCAATAGCATGAGAAACTAATGCGCAGGTTTTGGTGTTCCTATTGGAGTCACTTTTGTGGGAAGTTATCCTAGCTGAAAGCCACCTGGATGTGTGGCCTACATATTGGCCCTGGCAATTTAAACACGATATACAGTAGACGACACCCGATTGTTGCAGTAGGGGGGTACGGTTTTTTAATTTACTAAAAAGCGCCTTGTTTAGAGTTAAAACAGGTTTTTGTTAGGGTTATTCCTTGAATGTCCTTTAGAATATGGCACAATTTAGCTGTAAGATTTTCCACATACGGGAGAGGAATAAAGATCTTGGGATTTGTGTGAGCGGTAGAAATCGAGTTGTGTCGAAGGGTGGGCTGATTGATGAGGGAAGGGGTATTAAAAGTAACTTGTTCAATAACGAGATAGGGTAAGAATTACGAAGAAGTAGGTCTCTTAGAATAAGAAAGTTTTGTGTTTCAGAGTTCGATGTGAGATGAGTTCTACTCTTCTCTTCAAGCCCAAAACAAGATTGATTTTCATAGCAATCGGATGGAAGGAGTAAAAATTAAGGTATCTACCTGAAGAGCAAGGTTTCCTATACCAATCGGTAATCAGATTATCGTTATTACGGATGACGAGCATGTCTAAAAAGGAATAGTACCGTTCACTTCTTTTCAATGGTAAACCGAACATTGGGATTGTAGCTATTAAAATCAAAAGCACTTGGTCTATACACCCTGACGGAACACAACAAATTAGGTCGTCGACGTATTTTTAAAAAACGGTGGGTCAAAAGATAGTTGATGGATACAGAAGTCTAAAAGGTCATCCATCACATATTGAGAAAAATCGGAGATACGCTGGCTCCCATAGGTGTACCCAGTATTTGCTTGTAGAACTTGTGGCCGAATGAAAAATAGGTAGTGTCAAAAAGAAAATCAATGAGGTTCAAAAATTGTTGTTGGGTTACGTTGCAGTGTGGATGTATACTCTGCCAACGGTTAACGACGCTTTGTTTAACTAGTTCTACAGGTATATTGCTGAACAGAGAAACCACATCAATACTAATAATAACATGATCTGTAGGGACTTGAAAATCATTGACGAAATTAGCAAAATGCAAAATAAAATTTTTCGAAAGCTTGAACTGATTAAAAGAATTATCTAATTGCCCAGATTGACTACGACCCGATATTTACTATACAATATCAAGTTTTCTAGTCGAAATTAACCTGAATTTAAGTAATTAGTATGGGGTTTTATCACAACATCCGCTCTACTTATGGTAATGAAGCTGTTGACAATCTCAAACAGTGGGCTAAATTAACAACCAAGCTGGCAGCTGCTAGGAATCGACGTATTTTTTTCCTCACGTGTCGTACTAATAATCTACAACCAAAACACATTGCTACATCTTTGCATTGCATTGAAAATTTGTTAGTTTGCCGTTCAGGTAAAATCAGGAACTCAATCTTAAAATTACAAAAATCCTTTAGCAGGAAACTATTAAATTTAGAAATTATAATAACGCATGATAACCTTAAAGACCTAGAGACAAAATTAAGTATTTCGATAAAAATGGTTAGGAACCTTCTTCCGATCAATATCACAACAGAATTTCAACGACGAATGACCTCGTACTACAACATCACTTTCAATAGAATCAAAGATAACAACCTTAAGAAAATCACTAATCTAAAAAAGGTTTTGGTCAGCAAGATAGTAACACAAGAAAACTGGTTTGTTAATCTTTCCAATGTCAGTATTCCTACAGACATCAAACGCTTTGCGGCCCTTGGCCCTTTGTTCAGCGTATGTCCCAACCCTAAAGACATTTGTCTACCTAAACTATTAGCTGACGTGGAATCAATAGTATCTTTGGCCCTTCCTGAACAGAAAAATATCCTTCTAGCTAAAACCACCAACAGTATAACCAATTTTATCCACTCACCAATAAAACCACCTAATGAAATTAGAAACCTTCTCATCAAGTCTTCCACATTTATGAAAGCTCATGCCAATCTCATTCTAACTAAATCCGATAAGGGTAACGTGACGGTATTGTTGGAGAAGGACAATTACATAAAATTAGCCTATGACATTATCTCGGATAAAAAGTACTACACTCCTCTTGGAAAAGATCCTACTAGTACAATACAACAAAAAATCCAATAAACTGGTTACTGACTTGAAGAAGAATAAGAACATTACCTCAGAGCAAGCCAAAGATCTAATGATTAATAATGCCTGCTTTCCTAAATTTTACGGGCTTCCCAAGATTCATAAGCCGACCCTTTCACTTCGTCCCATAATTTCCTCTATCAATGCTCCGAACTCCAAAATTTCTGGTTTAATTACCGACATACTTACCAAATCATATGACACCAACAATCCGTATTTCGTTCAGGACTCTTTCCATTTTGCTAATTTCGTCAATGATTTTCAAGTCCCTACAGATCATGTTATTATTAGTCTTGATGTGGTTTCTCTGTTCAGCAATATACCTGTAGAACTAGTTAAACAAAGCGTCGTTAACCGTTGGCAGAGTATACATCCACACTGCAACATAACCCAACAACAATTTTTGAACCTCATTGATTTTCTTTTGACACTACCTATTTTTCATTCGACCACAAGTTCTACAAGCAAATACTGGGTACACCTATGGGAGCCAGCGTATCTCCGATTTTTCTCAATATGTGATGGATGACCTTTTAGACTTCTGTATCCCTCAACTATCTTTTGACCCACCGTTTTTTAAAAAATACGTCGACGACCTAATTTGTTGTGTTCCGTCAGGGTGTATAGACCAAGTGCTTTTGATTTTTAATAGCTACAATCCCAATGTTCAGTTTACCATTGAAAAAGAAGTGAACGGTACTATTCCTTTTTTAGACATGCTCGTCATCCGTAATAACGATAATCTGATTACCGATTGGTATAGGAAACCTTGCTCTTCAGGTAGATACCTTAATTTTTACTCCTTCCATCCGATTACTATGAAAATCAACCTTGTTTTGGGCTTGAAGAGAAGAGTAGAACTCATCTCACATCGAACTCTGAAACACAAAACTTTCTTATTCTAAGAGACCTACTTCTTCGTAATTCTTACCCTTATCTCGTTATTGAACAAGTTACTTTTTAATACCCTTCCTCATCAATCAGCCCACCCTTCGACACAACTCGATTTCCACCGCTCACACAAATCCCAAGATCTTTATTCCTCTCCCGTATGTGGAAAATCTTACAGCTAAATTGTGCCATATTCTAAAGGACATTCAAGGAATAACCCTAACAAAAAACCTGTTTTAACTCTAAACAAGGCGCTTTTAGTAAATTAAAAACCGTACCCCCTACTGCAACAATCGGGTGTCGTCTACTGTATATCGTGTAAAATTGCCAGGGCCAATATGTAGGCCACACATCCAGGTGGCTTTCAGCTAGGATAACTTCCCACAAAAGTGACTCCAATAGGAACACCAAAACCTGCGCATTAGTTTCTCATGCTATTGAGACCCAACACACGATCGATTACGACAACGCTAAAATTGTCTTTAGGAAAGTCATTACAAAAAACGCATTTTCCTCGAAATGGTCGCGATATCTTTACAAGACAATCCTATCAATAAAAAAACTGACACTCAAAACTTAAATAATATATATTCCTATCTGATCTCAATTATAAAGAACACTACGTATCGTACATCTAGTTAACCAGTAAGCCTCCTTTTATGTTGTCCTTGTTGACCGTAATCTATACTTGTTTTAGTGTAATACAAACTTTTATCTATAGTTATCCACTGCAAAGTTTATATGTTAGTAGTATTTTATAGCTTGACTAGTTCCTAGGTAACTTATAATTTTTAAATTGTCCGTTAATGTGTTTTAGAAACGAACCACCTTAGTTATTAATTATTATGTTAACTGTATTGTATGTTTTGAATGTACTCACCAAGTTTGTCGTCGTATCCTAACTATTATCATGCTCCAACCATTTACTAGATAGATTCATATAATCGTAAGTAGCATTAACGTATTAACATTTTTGTAATCCTCCAATTATAGTCTTCCTGAAGAAGAAAATAAAATTTTTCGAAAGCTTGAACTGATTAAAAGAATTATCTAATTGCCCAGATTGACTACGACCCGATATTTACTATACAATATCAAGTTTTCTAGTCGAAATTAACCTGAATTTATATATATATATATATATATATATATATATATATATATATATATATATATATATATAGCAATTCTACAAAGAATGGTATATTTAATTCAATTGTCTATAAATTTACATTTTTTTCCATAATAATGCGTTGAAGTTATTAATCATTCACGCGTAATCTTATCTGTAATGTATTTGTAAACAAATATTTCAATGCAATAAAAAGTCAATAATTGTGTTTAAGTTAAAGAATATACAAATTATAATCGGTAACTCCTAATTTGCACAATTTTATTGTTTTGATGTTTATTTCATTAATTTTATTCACGTTACCTGTTTTAATAATTTTCTTAAGTTCATGTCGTTTATGTAGTTTATTTTCATAATTTTACATCTTTTATCTATTTTACTTATCCTACTTATTTACGTTATTACATTGATTTCGGTTATTTTACTCAATTTACTTATTTCGTTTTTGTTTATATTTTTATATATACACTTTTTTTAAATTCTTTGCTCATTGGATTTCTTTTCTTAATTGTTATAAAAATTTTATTTGGTTTATTCACTTCTTCCTATTTATTTTATTTTTTATCTATTTTATTTAATAAATACTCTAAGATATTTTATTTATTTAAATATATTCAATCGGATATATTCCATATTTAAAATTTTATTCTGCTTTTATACAAATACCATATAGAATTTCTTAAATTTAGATGAAACGATGGATGTGGTAGACTTTGGTGATGTTAAGTACAACGTTGACCCGAAGATTTTAGAAGCTATTCCGAATATGAAGGATTATGAACATATAGTAGGATGCTCACAAGCTGTATCAGATCAAGCTGCCAAAATTATTGAAGATGGTCGAATCTGTCTCACATTGGGTGGAGATCATGCAATAGGTATTCAAATTTTCATATAACTAATTATAAGTATTGTTATAACTATTAAATTGTAATATTTAAGAACTTTAAGAAATAAACTTATATTCATCTCCATGTAGAGCATATAATCAAATGAACGTAATTAGTTCAAAAATAAGATTTCTGGGAATGATTGCATTAAATGCTACAAGTAATGATTAATACACTTTGGCCTAGAAGTTTCCTTACGTGATACTATCATAGGAAAGTTATACATTTAGATAAACTGCGCATGTCAGCTTCACTTTGCTGGTGATAGTGGGTGAAGGAAAAAGTCAGTAAAGATAATTACACCATGGCGGATACAAGTGTTTTAAGTGTTGAGGAGCGTTTTGTAGGGTTTGTGTGGGTTCATGAACGTCAGAATACGAAGAAGATAATGGGACACATTTTGAGAAACTTCGCAGCGCGTTTTGGAAAACCGCCACCATCACGACCAACGTTATTCGCATGAGAGAAAAAAGTCTTTGCAACGAAAAGTGTTCGTGATACACCACGTAGTGACAGGCGTAAAACTCGCATCGAGACTTGTGCTGCTGTGGCGGAATCAATTGCACGATCGCCGATACACTCTACAGAACTAGGCGTCCCACGATCGACTATGCAAGCTACATGCGGAAAAACTTGTACGTTTCACGTTTTCGGCCATCCTAAGTGAATGAGTTAAGTATGGTAACTTGAAACAACGGGTGTATGCACGTGAAATAATGCTCCCGCACTTCTCGTATGCAAACGATAAAAAAAATGTTGTCTTCGGGCGAGTATGCAATTTATTGCAGCTCGTGAAATCGTAATATCCTTTTTTGAGTAAAAGACAATCAGTACTTTTATGAGAAAATCAGGTGCAATCCGCTGCATGTTATGATTTGGGCAGGGATGACCTCGGACTATCTGCTTGGATAGATATTTTCTTGATGGTCCTATGAACTAGCACAGTTATTTGCACATAATTAACATGCGGTTGCTTTCGAAATTAACGGTTAGAGGAATGGTTAACATCATTACGCTTTAACAAAAGGTGCTTCGCTTGCTGTGGGTGTCCCCACGCGGTTGAATGAACTATTTCCAAACCGCTGGATTGAACGTGGAACACGACACCTTCCTGCACCGTTGCCATGGCCTCAACGAAACCCGGATATCACCACACCGAACAGTGCACTAGGAGGCATAATAAAAGAAGAGGCTTGAAAACCATGATACGTGAATGACG
The DNA here is from genome assembly GCA_036346225.1 of Platerodrilus igneus. NCBI lineage: Eukaryota > Metazoa > Arthropoda > Insecta > Coleoptera > Lycidae > Platerodrilus > Platerodrilus igneus. Next base: position 8,797,003 of record JARFIW010000565.1, read on the forward strand.
ATCAACCGAAAGAAGGGGTTTGCATAGCATTCCAAATGATTACCTCTGCCATGCCACAGGAACGGGACGAGGCGTCAACATTGTTACGCCTCATTGGCTTCACAAGCTCTATATTAATAATTAAACGTAGGGAATATTCAATACTTAATCGGAGTTATATTTTCCAACGTAATTTAGCAAGTAAGTAGGTCATGACGCATTATAAATGTGGTTTTAAAGTAGCAGCACTGCTGAGAGAATAAATTATAATTATTACTAGGCATTTTGTATACATAAACGTTTATCACGCTTCGAAATAAATATACGTCATTGATTTGGCTATGCCCAAAGAGTGGTGGACAGTTAAAAAACCGAAAGGCGGCCATAATGTTTAGATTACTTTGTGCTACCTAACTAAACCGACGAAGTTACCAGTCAGTGCGTTTAATGCAGTACACTACCTTTGAAATTCCTACCCTCTCTTATCTTTTAATATCTTATATGTGTTTCCTGTTTTAATGTTGTAGATGATTAACAAACTTCGCTGCATCTGCTGAACAAAGGCCACTGTACTCATACGACCCAAATGAACGTGTTGTAGAAGAAAGACCTAGAACTTTGAGTAATACAAGGATTGGGTAATTGGCTCTACCTTAACTTAACTATCTAGCCAAATATGGTAAGCTATTTCATGGTGCTAATTATTATTCTTCATGTATTGAAAAATCGGTGCAATACTACTGCGTCCTCTGTACAACTACGCGATAAATGATGTTATCTTTATACCTGCCTAATTGACAAGTAATAACTTGGCGTTCCATGGCGCCAAATTATTATTTGTTAATAAGACTGGTAATAGGTACAATAATTTGTTGCGTTGTTGTACAAAGGGTGTAGTAATATTGTATAGATTTTCCATACAAAAAGATAATAATTAGCACCATGAAATAACTTACCTTATTCATGTAGATGTTACGTTAAGGTAAAGCAAATTATCGATTCCGTGTACTACGGGAAGCACCACATAAAATTCTACATATTTTACTTCTAACAAGTACGTTTGGTTCGTATGGAAACAGTTGCCTTTATTCGGCAAATAGCAGAGAAGTTGATAACCTACAACATTAAAACGAGGAACACATATGAGATATTAACAGATAAGGAAGGGTAGGATTTCACAAGTACTCACTGCATTAAACGCACTGACTGGTCACTTCGTCTGTTTGGTAAGGTAGTCCAGAGTAATCTAACCGTTATGGCCGCCGTTCATTTTCTTGACCATCCATTATTCTTTGAGCGTAGCATTTTCAAAGACTTATTTATTTCGAAGTGTGAGAAACGTTTATGCATGCAAAATACATAATAACAATTATAACTAATCCCCCGAGCAGAGGTGGGCACTCAAAAACCACATTTACTTAAAGCGCAATACGTTATAACCAACTTAATTCTAAAAAGTTTCGGGGTAATTACACGACTTATTTTTGTTGAATTATGCGTGTAATAGCCTTGCGATTAATTATTAAAATAAAATTGTTGTGAAGCCTATTGAGCGTAACACCCTTTGTATTGAACATGGAGGGAAGCACGCAGACGTCGTCGATAAATGAACAATAAACATCAAATTTTTATGAGTACAATGTTAAAACGTTATTCATGACAAATGTTAACATTAACTCATATTTTTTGTATTCATAACACTGCACATTCATGTATAACTGTTCAATGCTAATAACTTGTAAAGGAATTTCTCGGACAGCTTGTACATTAATCGAAATTTTGCATTAAATAGTCGATATTAAAATTTTTAATTTGTTTATTTTTTTTATATAATTGTGTTGATTCATTGAGTAACTGTCATACTAGAAATTTTGAATATGTCGAACAGTTATCGTTTTGGGATCGGGTTAGAATAGTCAGAGATATCTGTATCTACTTGGGGCAATTCTACTTCCACACTTCTGATATTCCTTGAAGATCTTTGCATCTTTTGGTATAAGGCAACGGAAAACTACAGCAAATTTTTGCCAGGAACTTCAGTTCTTTAAAAAACAGTAAATAAACAAACAAAAAATATTTATACACTCCAGGAGGAGTCACAGAATCTCATCGTATTTCGGTAGACCGTCTCTATTCAAATTTTGAAGGGGGGAGAAAAAGCTTCTAGAAAAGATAGAAAAAATAGAAAAGAAAGAAGCCGCCAATGAGGAAGGGTGCTCTATGAAACCGAGCGTAGAGTTTTTTGAATATTTTGAGATTATGGAAATAGAGAGTTCTAAGAGAAGAATGGTTAAGTTCCGCAATGCAAGGGGAGTATGTGGTTGATATAATTAATTAGCAAAAACAGAGAAGACGATTTAGTTTCGATTCAATTTTTGTACTTCCACGCTTAGCAGTGTTGGTGTTTTACCACCTGATGGCGGTATTATTTACTTTTGCTATAATATAGAGATTGCTTCGAAATTATATCAGTATAATAGCGTCGATTACTTCATAGGGTTGGAAACTAATTCACTCTGAAGATGCTTAAGGTAGCTGAAACCGGTCGGTTAGTGGATGTTTTCTTCCCTGTGAAGTAATAAAGCTATTGTTTTGTTAATGGCTATACAAATATTAGTCCGATTTGTATTCGTCAATAAGCTCTTATTATTTTCATAAGAGTTTGTTTACAGATTTTTGCACACCAATAAAATTAGACCCTCTTGCTTTGTACATAATAACACATTTTTCCAATGCCATAAATCATTCCTTACCAAAAATTTCCACAGAAAATAAGATAAAATAAACTCAAATTAAAATATTCATCATAAACTTTTTTCCCAGTTTGTCTTTTTAGTTCATAAATTTATACACCCCAATGCTCTAAGTCATTAAGTACCTATTTACACACATATATACAACGAAAAAGCTGCATTTATCTGGATTCCATGTTCACCTACTGGCCTGCTAACATTCCATCCATGCTGCTTCAGGAACACTCTATTCTGGATTGCAATAACCATAACCTCTAGCTGCTACCATATTACCAAGAGTCATCTCGTCTACCATTTGATTGAGCATCCAAACTTCAAACCTCATCTACTAGTACCATAAAAATTTATACAAAACCAATCTGGTTTAAACGCCGACTTCCACTCCAAACTATGTGCGTCATTTACACAATTATTACCAATTAATATCAACTGTGTTACTTATCTCTTTTATCGTAAATTAAATTACTAATTTATGCAAATGTAAAAGCATCTTTTTATTATTAGAGTTGTCAGTTTGTTGAAGACTAATAGCGACGTACACTTGTTGAAAACTAAGAGCCACTTCAGCTTGTTGAAACCTAAGAGAGCCTCTCATCAAACACAAATTTCCAAAAACAACCCCTACCGTACACAAAATTCATTATATTCTTTCTAACCGAAAACACATTCAATAACATTTCTTCGAAAATCATTTGAAGCTACCAACCGCGTACACGCTACTAAATTGTTTCGCTGTATTTTGAACACCCCACTATAAATAACCTTGTACGAACCCCAAGCTAACGTTTTAAACTACGCCTCTCCCTTAACACGTGTTATACTTATCCCATTTATCCATCCATACTCGCATCAACTATCTCTCTTATACCGTGTTTTCAAGCTTCGTTGTAACGGACAACAGCTGTTGCCAACCCACTCCATTTATGCATATGCTCAAGTTTATTATCGTTCTTAGGAAGCTATAAATTTTCTTTAAGCTCGCTAATTGATGTCGGTAACTGGAATTGCTGTTGTTTGTCCGACTGTTATCTTCCCTATTTAATATTAATTCACGAAGCTTACGTTCAAAATGCTTTTAAACAAATAATATAACTGCCAACTACTCGGAAAGTTAAAACTGTTAGAAATCTTCGAAGCACATTCGAAAAGCTTTAGAAATATTCCTACCAATTTTACTCTTATTAAATAAGACGGTTTGATTTTATGTTTATAAATATGAAATTTGATTCCCGTTATATGCACAGGATGTTTCTAATGTGTCATACGCTATACTTTAGGAGTATATATCTCTAAATAATTATGAAAATTACATGTGAGCTTCCTGAAATGCGTTCTGAAAAATTATTAATTTCAAAACTATTTAAAATAAGAGCGTTTCAAAGTTGTTTGCTGTATTTCCACTTGCTGACTCACAAAATAAATTGCAAATGGAAAATTAATGCCATTTTAGCCCCAAAATGTTACAGTATATTCCCCCTATTTCAATACAAATAAAAACTAATTTTGGTTTTCTATTTGGATTCAAATACACTTAAATTCAAGTACTCCCTAATCTATTGTCTATATTTTTATTTACACCTACTTACTACTATCTATGGCTATTAATTACCATTATTATTTGCTATTATTTACACCTATATTTACTTGAATCTCACTCTCTTCTTTATTCGCACAGTCATTCTTCTCACATATTTTATAAAATGGACTCTTAACCTCTCTTTTATCGCAATTAATAATTTCTTAACTGTTTCACGGAAAATATCATCGACGTACTGACTAAAAAATTGTTGATACGCCCTTAAAATTGCCTGCATGGCTTTAATCAATGCTACACTTGAAATAGACAAACCATATGGTACCATCTTATAATTATAAATTTTTCCTTCCACGAAAATCCAGTGTACTTGCTAGAATTTTTATGTAACGAAATCAACTAGAATGAATTCCTCAAATCAAGCTTGCTGAAAATTGGTTTACCACTTAACCTTGTCAAAAGTGTGTCCATAGATGGTGGACAATGAAATTGCGGTTTAGTCTGTTGGTTAATTTTTCTCGCATCTAAACACAAACGAATGTTGTTATCTTTTTTCTTAACAACTATCAACGGGTTTAGATAATGTGTATTCGAATATTCAATTATGCCATCATTCAACATTTTTGATAACTCATAATTTACTGGCTCCCTATATGTTGTAGATATCGGGCATATTTTAGAATTAAACGGTTGTGAATTATTAACCTCTAACACATGTTCATAGCCTAGCGCTGTGCTTGCCTCCACACCATGTAACATACTGTTTTGATACGCTCTAATTAGTTCTATGATTTCTAAAAATAGTTATTTTCTAGTTTAATTTTAGCATTCTAATTATTAGAATGAAGGTCTGGTAGCATAAATATGTCTGTAATTGTAACGGTTGCAAGACTACCCAAGTAGCGTCCTAGCGAAGTTTCCAGGAAGGTCTAATCCAAGAGTTAATCAATTTTTCTAAAGGCACTTTACTTCAAAGGCACTACACATGTCAGATTAGTTGCTATCTATGATTAGATGTCAATCATGTTTTAGGATCCTATTTATGTCAGGGTGGTCGGAAGCAATTTTTCAATTAGCGGAGTACTCAACTAAAATTAGTTCCGAGATCTACTTGTGTGGCTATCTTAGGGCAATTGGCAGTTTAATTAATCTTAAAGATTTACGACCGGCGTATCCTAAGCCGAGTATGAGAGCCAAGAAAGGGGTTATTTTTCAATTAACTTAATTGTATATAAGGATCCCAGCCGGTGGTAATCGGGGTTGTTTATTTCCAGACGCGTTAGAGTCTAAAGCTCGCAGACTTACAAGATTGAGTAAGTGTTTTATTTCACTGAATTCAAGTGCTTGCCGTTATGTTCAAAGTTAGTTTATTTCTTCTCTGAGTAAGTAATTATTATATATGGTATTACTATGAAGTCAAGGCTGTGTTATGCATCATAAGTCATTTATTTGTTTAAATACAATATCTGTCGACTTTCATAACATACAACTTCGGGTTAAAGCTCCGTTCCAGTAATTTAATCCCGTTAGGTTAATGTTAAAGACCGCATCTTTTGAAGGGTTTCTTATTTTATTGTGTTTCGACGTTGTCCGAGGCTTGTTAATAACTAAGCCACGAATTCCGTTACTGTACTATTTGACCCGTGTGAAGGTCATGTTTTTCCTGTTATTGATGACCCCGTGATTAAAGGAAGGTCGTTTCAGTATGCAAGTTAAGTAGACTACGGTAGCGTTAATTAATTATATGTATTGGGGTGTTTGCACCCAGAACTGTTGTTAATATTCATAAAATAAGGACTTTAGAATTGTTTAGTTAAGTTGTGTTTGTGCTAGCCGGAGACTTTATAAGATTTGCCCCTGTGAAGTGAAGTATTTTCTGTCCTGCAATCTTGGTTCATCGCCACGAACAAAGTGCGACGAGAGCTATTACCGCGATCGGTCCATGGGCCGTTTAATTCCCATGGTGGCGCCCTATTGTAAATAATGTTAATTACTGTATAATTTTGTATGCATATGTAATTAGATTAAGTTAGTTAGTAGCCCATTTAATAAAACAATTGGAATTTTGTCTTAGTGTGTTGTTGTTTAATGAACCTCCCCTTCTCACCGACTGCAGCAGCTTGCGAGGCAATGTCCCGAAACGTGAGGGTACTATAGTGTTAGAGGTCCTTCCCATTTATTATTTATTGTTAATTGGATACCCTCACGCGGTAGGTAAATATTCTAATTACAACCAACTAATTGCGAATGTTTCTTTAAAAGTGCATGAAGTTCATCTAATTTCTTTTCCCAACGTTTAATAGTATCTAACTCATGTACTTCTCCATCATCTATTTCCATCAAATTCACACTTAAACCCACGTCATCTTCTGTGACGTCATAATTATCTTTCCAGGACAATACAACATTCCTAACCTTTACTAATCTTTTTTCCATGTCTATAACCAGACCTAACTCACTGTACAATCCATCCTTAAGATACTTTTAAATTTGAGTCCTGGAACAATCACAAATTCCTGTTCACAGCTTAAGCAACTTATCTCTACCTTTAACACAACAACGCTATTTACTATAGCAAATCTCTTCTTGTTCGGAGCTACTAAATGACTCCTCTTAATTGGCATAATTCGATCACTAATTTGATCCCTAATTTCTTTCACAAATTCTTTCATACTAAACTTGTTTCTGCTTCCGAATCGAGCAACGATCTTACCTTATAATCTAACATTTTAATTTGTTATTGGTAAACAAACTTTCTCAACTACTTCTGGTTCAACTTCCTCCTCAATTGTCATAAATTCTCGCGGATATTCATATTTACATACCACTAACTCTAGTGGTTTGTCCTCTATTAAAAATCCTGCCTCACACAAATCTCATTATTCTGACCCTCTTGTCTGTCTAATACCTCTGTATAAGTCCTACTTACTTCAGGTCTATCCCTAGCTTCATTACTACTGCTACTTGCTCTCGGTTGCTCTCTCGAAATTTGTGGTGAGCTATTCTGTCTTTGCACACTCGGTCCACGATTTGTATTCCTAGTACCACTGCTACTCCTATAATTATTTCCCCTAGGCTCCCAGTTATTTCTAAATTGTGGTCTGTTAAAATTCGTTCCCAGTCTATTGTAAAAATTATATCCCCTATTTTTAAATCTAACTTGACTCACAATTCTATCACGGTATTCTCTTGGCCTCCCTGTACTTACATCATCGTACTTTTGTAAATACTCCAAAAATGCCTCTCTTTTGGTAATATTTTGTAGTGCTACATGCTGTCTGATTTTGACCTCAAAATGTCTCGACACGTATTTCATAATCTGTCGATCAGTTATCGGAGGACTTGATTGTTTCGATTCACTAAATTTTCTAATTGCGCATTGTTCGCGAGACCCAGAAAATTCTCCCTTGTATTTCCCCGCAATCAAATCATCTCTCACTTGATCTTGTTTATGATCTCCCCAATAATGTTTCAAAAATTTCCCTTCAAAATCTGCATATGAATCAATGTCCTATCCCACAAGATTCTATCAGGCTTCCGCATTATCTTTTAATTAAGCCTTTACCATATTCAACTTTGCCTGTTCATCATACAAATTATGCACTAACGCCCTGATACTATTGATAAAAATTTGCGGGTTTACTCGATTATCCCCATAAAATTTCATGTGTTGGTCTAACGATAAATTGTCAGTATAATATCTCGGTCCATCCATCCCCGTTAAAGCGGTTGTATTCTATTTCATTCCACTCATTTCCTTTTCAAATCTGTCTAACTTTTTACTAACTTTTTAACCCCCTCTTCATTACCTATACCAGCTTAGAAAAATTTTGAAACTCCGGGCAACTATCGCGATGGTTCTAATTTAATTTATTGATACCGAAAGTTTGTATTTTAGTTATTGAATTAATCAATTTAGCCCTTAGTAATTGCTGGTTTATGTTCATTAGCATATTAACCTTTTTGTAATATAGGATTTAGCATGTCTTGTAGCTTCATAGTAAATTTTTTTTTTGCAGCCATTGCAACTGTCGACGGTCATATAAGAGTAAAATCTCCCAATATAGCATTATTATGGATTGATGCTCATGCTGATTTAAATACAAACAAAACATCAGGCACAGGAAATATTCATGGAATGCCAGTAGCATTATTAGCGTCAGAACTTTCTGATTATTGGCCATATCTTCCAGGCATGGACTGGCAAAAACCAGTTATTTCTATACGAAATATTGCATACATTGGATTAAGATCGGTAGATCAATACGAAAGATTAGTAATTGATAAACATGGCATAACTGCATTCGGAATGGAGGACGTTCAAAGATATGGTATACACGCAGTTTTAAATATGGCGCTGCAAAGAATTGATCCTAATAGTGAGAAATCTATACATGTTAGTTTTGATATAGATGCTTTGGACTCATTAGAAGCACCAAGCACAGGGACAGCTGGTAAGTGGCAGAAGCTTTTGTTTATAAACATACCAAAAACTAGTTTCATTGTTTTGAAATTGCTTTTTAATCCACTAAAATCTGAATTTGTACTGTATGTATCAATTCTAAAAACTGATGTCTTGCTAATTGAATAATAAATTTAAAATGAGCTCAAAATGGACCTAGGATGATAAAATATAGTAAAAAATCAATAACAATTTATGATCAAACAGATATTCTATTTAGATATCACTTTCAAATGTACTTATTTTTAAATATATATATATATATATATATATATATATATATATATATATATATATATTTTAGGTAGTTAATTACACAAGGTAAGTTGATAAATACTATCGTTATCGTATTATAGTGAATAAGATGAAATAATAACTTAGACTTTTATGCAAAGCCCAAATGATCATTTCAAATCGAGCTAGTAATTGAAAGATGGAAAATATAAGGTCTTGGACAGGACTTCAACCTGTATCCTGGTTTTGCCGGAACCATGCGTTTACCAATTACGCATATATATAAAAGACAAGTTATTTGCAGTTTATTGTACGCGAGTGTATAATGACTTTCAGTTAAATCAAAATTTTTAATGGCGAGTACTGGACCTTGCAGAAGTGATTTCAAATACGTGAATTTGTCTATTGGTGACAATTCCGGGTTAGTGTGTATGGGAGAGTCGTATAAATCAATGATACCTTTGAACATGGAAAAATCGCCCCCAAAGGAGGGGACCTGCAACGAAGGTAAATTTATTTTTGATTTTGGGCGAGCGGCAGAAACAACAGCGCTAGGTTCTGGCGGTTTATATTCAAAAAGTTTCATTTTGATTGACTTGATTTCTGATTTTATCTTCAACCTCAAACAAATCTTCCGCGTTTTCATCCTTAGAGATCAGGGAGATAATGTTATTGTGACTTTAATAGAAGGCTTCTTCTAATTTAACCATATGCTCAAGGTGCGATTTAAATAAATTATGATATTCGGTATTAGAAACGGCCGATTGCGCGATTTCTGATATCTCTTGTAAACTTTGAATCTGCGTGTATCGTGAAAATTTCAACTTTTTAAGTTTCTCTGCCATTTTAAATAGTAACTAAAGCACAAATTTTCTTAAAAATTTTATAGAAAATTAGTACTGCAGAATGCTTTTAAGCTTTATCAATTTAGGCCCAAATTAAATCATCGTAGATAAATGTAAATAGATGTAAATACAAACAAAGTAATGAACTTTGTATCAAACACGATAACTAATAGGAATGAATGCAATTCAAGTAATATCAACATTTGTATTATCAAGACAATATGTTTAATAACACAAACTTGACCTCAGGTAAATGATTAATAATTATGTTTTAAATTATAGTACTAATATCTGATACTGGTAATATCCGACTCGACAAGGATCAAAATTTGAATGTTGAATACATAAAAAGATACTCAGGAGAGAAAAGCGGGTATATAACCAAACAGGTATTAAACAAATGCTGCCTTCAATATTTTTATCTGATGTCTAGTTAGAGCGGTGATGATTCTTGGATCCACAACACTTATTACTACACTCGAAAAATAATATAAAGCGGTGAGGTAGTCCTGAACGAGGACTGACGTCCGAAAACAGAAACTTATTGTCCAAGTGGTGACAATAGAATGTGTTCGGCCCCGCAGTCACCAAACATATGGCAAACAAGATAGAACATTGAAAATAGAACGCGACTGGGTTTATCAAATTTAAATAAAAGAGCAGGAATTACCATTAACAAATAAACTTAAATTTTATAGTAATAATATAAAGAAACTAAACGAATATATACAGGGTTGGACGGAACAGTGCATTACTGATCAAAATAGGTATAAAATAATTAGCACAATTTATTAAAACTGCTTGTCGTTGAACCGTTTTTCAACTAATTAATTAACAAAGAAAATGGTAGCTGTACTAATTCACACGCAAGATAATTTAAACGCTACTGACAATAAAAGAGATAATTAAATGAGATATGATGCATCTCCGTTATAAGCTGAAGATAAAAAGCGGCGGTAAACAACTTTTTATTATGTTGTGTAGTGTAAAAACACGTTATGGACGTTTATTAAGCTGTGACGGCCACATTTTACATGTTAGCCTGTCACTATGGTTTAATAATGATTTTCAATTTATTTGTCATAAAAATACTTACGAGCATACATTAAGGTTATTAAAATATTATTCTTGTCTTGAGTAATTACTTATTTTTTAGTGGAAACATTTATTCAAAAGTTATGTACTTCTAGTATTTAAATTAATCCAGTTATTTTCTCTGCATTTTATAAATTAAAAAGCCATATCATAATAATTCAGATTGTTTACATTTCTACAATATTTTAAGGTTATAAATATCTTCTTGTTATTTTGTTGTTTATTGTCATTTAGAAAAAGGCTGCACATGCGTATTTTTGGTTAATAAAAATTTCTAAATCTTACAAGCAGTGGTGGCACTGTTTCTGCAAAATTAATTATATTTTTGTAAATGATTAAATTCTGAAGTTGTTTTCATTTGAAATTCTATAAAAGAATAATTTATCTTTTAGGGTACAAAGGTTCTCTGTATTTTACATGTAATTATCTGGGTAAATAAAGGTGATCAGAGTATGTTATATTTTGTTCCACCCATGGTTTGGAATTTATTGTTCAAGGTTAAATGTCATTAATTTTAACAGCTTTTGAGATAGGCGATTTCTCGTTCTTCTTCATCTGGAATGAAAAGCAAGTGGTTGTGTGGGCTCTTCTAGAGATGTAAATCTGAAAATATTAAATGGTAATTTAATGGATCCGACATTATAAGTTCGGGATTTTAATAGTTGAGACCCTTAAAACTTGATTTGATGTTTATTTCGAGTTGTCGGCAGGTTGCCGGATTTGTAGTACGCCACGATGTCTTTTTTACAAGAGAAGCCTGTAAGTATTTAAAATATGTTTGATTGATTTTTTCAACTAAAGCTTTGTACTTTAGGTACCCTTTTATGTCAATTATATTCATTCTTACTTGTATACGTTCTAATTAATTGGGGTCAGTTCTTTTTGAGTTTTATGGTAATTTTGAAGCACTGGTTGTGGAAGTGCTGTGTAAAAGTCTTACTGCAGAAATTCAGGATTGCTGATTTAGAATCATTTACTTCTTCAAGCAGCCGTTTTCAATCTTCTTCGAAGATAGGATGGGTTATTCCAGTAACAGTTTTGGAAGCAGTAATTAGTCTTATGCATTCTGAAGCCACTAATGTTCCCATGGTAATCACTACTACGAGGGAAAAAAAACAATTAAGAAAATGTTTAAGTTTCAATATTTGGTAACATGTTTTATTTAATTTATATGTAAACCACATGCATGCATTTGGCCTCTTACATGATTTTGTTTGAATGCTTTAAATTACTCTTTAAATATTTCAAATTCATTTGTCATTAAATACATTAGGCCAATTTTGAGTAATCTTATATTTTATTATTAATACTTGATTGACTGGAAGATTAGGGCTAAAAGAATCCGCTTGAGACGAGTCCAGCTCGGTAAGAATTTGTGATTATATACAGGTAATTCTGAGTATCTAAGGTTGTCTAACAAGTAACAATTATCTACTCTTAACATATTATTAAATATACGTTGTAAAGCTAAGCTAAAAAAGAAAAGCAGCAAATTATTTTCTGATGATTTGTAAAAGGTTTGAAATTCTGCTATTTGATCAATTGTTTGGAATGTTAACCAAAGTTAAACGTTGGTATATTTTCTTGAACAGACTTTCAAAAAATTATTAGATAGTAAATTAAAATTTTGTAATTTGACTTTACACAAATAGGATGTGGTGTAAATATTAAAATAACTTTAATCAGATTGTGTGTTTTGATAATCCACGAAAAATACCTAATCAGATTTGTAAATATGCGAGTTACATACTTCCAAATTAGAATGCAATTAATGGAACTATTAAGAATTATTAAAACTTAAGTTAGATATAAAGTTCAACATGTCAGACAGTGAAAACGGAAACAGACATTGTATTCAAGACGTAACATGATACTGCAGGTGAAGGTCACAGTACGTTATAGGACAGCAATTATTAGAATTAAGATTGTTACATTGTATTAAATACATAAATAAGCAGACATGAGCTCTGCAGTTCCCACAAACAATGCGAGGGGCAGGAATAGCATAAATACCCGCGGGAGCCCAAGATGGTCAGTCAGTCTAGAGCTTCTAAACTTTAACATTGTTGTCAGTTCAGCTACTCGCCGTAATTTAGTTCAATTAATTTAAAAGTGAATTGTAACTTAGAATTATTTGGATCTCCAACGTTAATGAACATAACGTACTTGCACATTAAAACTAAATGTAATTTCAGTATAAAATGAATTTGTTAGAAGGAGATTTTTGGAAAATCTTTTTAAAAAGTCGCCCCAAGAGGCCCGAAACCTAACCTGCGTATTTTGTAAATGTTATTACAACTTCTTCATCTAATAGATTATAATTAGTCTCTCATGCTTGTAACTTATTAGAAGAATGTTGAATATAAATTAGCATCTTAAAATCAATTTCGTTTGAAACGATAAAACGTGTTTAATGAATTTTTAAAAATTTAGTATTTTAATAAAGCTTAATCTTTTGCAGTTCGTGGTGGTCTTACTCTAAGAGAAGGTATTCACATAATGGAGACCGTGTACAAAACAGGAAGACTTAGCGCTATGGATTTGGTGGAAGTAAATCCAAGTATAGGTTCAGCAAGCGATGTCAGTAAAACTGTTGAAGCCGCTATCCACATTATATTGGCAGCATTTGGATATAGTAGAAGAGGAAGAAAACCCACTGCTGAGGATTTACCACACTAACAATTTCAATCTGAAACAACCACTTCATAGAAGAAATTAGTTGAAAGTGCTATTGGTGATATATCCTTCAAATGCATGAACTCGTCGTTTTTGAGAATAATGTGAAATGTAATGTCCTGATTGTAGTTATTAAGATATGATAAAGTACTTTTACTGCAAATGACTAGTTACTTATGGTAGTAGCAAACTATGAAACGCGAAATTAACTCAGGGGACATTAACTCCTACTCTGGATTTAATACTTGAGGTTCTTGGGGTCATAAATATAAAATAAAAACAGGCTTAACTTCATCATAAATTGATTAAACTACATATAAACTGCACGAAAATATAAACAAAAATCTTTTTCTTTACTAAGAATTCTACTGACCTAATACAAGAATCAAACCGTAAAGTCATTAAAGTAAACAAAACAACTACGAAACACAATTTCGTAGCGCCTACTATTTCTAATTACTACAAGATAGCAGTTACTAGAAAGGATTCTTTATCCTTGATTAATTGAATAGGTTAAAAAAAATAAATCTGTAACTTCGCTCACACACAAATGTTACCAAAGACTTGAATGACCTCATTGTGGCGCGATGTCCAATTCGCGGGTGTGGGGACGGAGATTCACAGACGCCTCGGAAATATAATGATCAATCGTTCTCACAAAACCAGCACTCGCCGATTAATAAACAAAAGTATATAAAAAAAGCTTCAGGTAGCGCGTTTATACTCTGGAAACGTCTCAAACTTTTTACCAACCAATATTTCAGGCGTTGGCTTAAACATTTTAATAAAATATATATATATATATATATATATATATATATATAGCTGAGCTCCTGTTACCGTAGTTGCTACTTGCATTTATTTAAGCGCCATACATTCTCTGTAAATTGTTCGAAACCTTGCTGAATGATTCACTAACAATCCTTGACACACTAGACAAACACATAAACATTACTTCGATCCTAAAATCGCATACCAGACGGTATCCGCTTAACGGTAAATAATTGTCTCACTTTTATCGATCTAACCACAATATCAGCGAAGTAAAACATCCTCCGCCATCAACGAGCTACTAATCAATGTACCTCGTATTCAACCGTGCATCTCTAACTCCTTAAATGTACATCAAACAATAACAATTTAAATATTTATGTATCCCTAAAATTATTGAGACAAAATAACCCAGAGGTAAGGTTAGTACTCGACGAAAAATTTCATGAATCCTTTGTCTTACATTGCTTGAATTTATCATTAAAGATTTTTCAAGTATTTATAAAGTTAATTAAATATAGCTCAATTAGTTGAGTCATTAATTTTATAGCCAAGTGAATAATTTAACATATTACATCTAGATACAATATTTTTTACATTTGACATGTGTGCCTAGTAAAAAACAAAAATAAAACGTATTTGCGGTTACGGCAACTAATTAGTAACAAGAGTTATTCTTTTTACTTTTTATTGTTCAAGTAACAGAAGTCCTAATTTGAAACCGCAAAGTCTCTTTACCAAACAAATATCAACCGGTAGAATGTGTTGTTCCTTCAGAGAATAAAATTTTGACCAACAGGATCTCACATCAGCGTGAGGTTACAAGTAAAAAAATATGTATCCCCAGTGTAGGGATAAAGGGATGAACCAATGATATGGAATTCACCTACCTTTAATGACTGCGATCTTGATTCAACGCTGGTCGATCAATGTAACGAAACTATTAATTGATTGCGGACTGTAGTAATGTTAATTAGCACACGAACCGATTGTACGGCACTAATTACTGCAAAATAACCACGACAACATATTGCGTACATGTGACGCTTGCTACGACTTTCGAAGCACTGAAATTTCTGTCCTTTCTCACCATTTAGTCCCTTTTCTTGTAGGTAGGTAGTGGATAGAACCGGATTATAGGAAGGGGTTAAGTACTGTTAGGTTAAAGGATAAGCGACATTAATTAATATCTATAAGCTTAAGGTAAAACGTGTAAATAGGGTAAATAAGCCTAAACATACCGCCCACCAAAATAAGTGTGAAGCAACTTATTTTAAAAGTAAACGGCAACAAGTACTTATACGTATACACTTACGAAAAATACTAAAACTAGTTTTACAAAGGAAGAGGACATAGTTTAACAAGTGGTCTTTTGAGAAAACCTTGCATTGTTTTCACACCTGCCACGCGGCTAATGTTGTCTGAACCAACATACAGTTTTTCTATGCGCCCTAATTTCCAATGTAAAGGTGCGACTTGATTGTCATGAATTAAGACTAACGTTCCAATTTTCGCCTCAGAAGTAGGGGTAAACCATTTTGCCTTCTGTTGCAAAGAATGCAAATATTCATTACGCCAACGCTTCCAAAATGATTGTTGGATGCGTTGAATAAGTTGCCAACGATCTAATTTTGATATTTCCAACTTAAGGAGAACTGGATCGGGTATGACAGAAGCAGGCTCTATATTCAAAAAATGGGACGGACTTAAAATGAAAAATCATTCGGATCTGAGCTCATGGGGCACAGAGGCCTTGAATTTAAAATGGCTTCAACCTGAATTAAGACCGTGTTTAATTCCTCGTATGATAATATCTGGTCGCCAATCACTCTTTTAAATGTGTCTTGACAGACTTAATTCCAGCCTCCCACAACCCTCCAAAATGAGGAGCTGAGGGAGGATTGAACACGAATTCAATTCCTTCAGCATGCGCTGATTGAGTCATCAGTTGTGAGATTTCGTTCGATGCTCCAACAAAATTGGTACCGCAATCGGAATAGAGTTTTAGGCATTTACCCCGGCGGGCTATAAAGCGTCGTAACGCGGCTATAAAAGCATCCGCCGACAAACTTGACACAAGCTCTAAATGAAGAGCCTTTGTGCTGAACCAAACAAATAAACAAATGTAAGCCTTTAGTGACCTTACACCTCGATTACGGCTCATGAGAATACAGAAAGTACCTCCAAAATCAACTCCCGTGTGTAGGAAGGCCTTTACAGAGGTAAACCTTGATGCAGGCAAATCACCCATCGGAGGACAATAAGCAATTGGTTTCACTCTAAAACATCGAATACAAGATTTTAAACACTGACGTATGACTCTTTTTGCTGACAAAATCCAATAATTTTGGGTTAGTAAAAATTGTGTGGCTTTAAGACCAGGGTGTAAGTATGTTTTATGGCAGTCCAAGATGATTAATTCTGTTAATCGGTGAGTGCGAGGAAGTACCAATGGAAATTTTGTTTCATATGGTAATTCCGAGTTTCTGAGCCGACCGCCCACCCTCAACAAACCACGCGAGTCGATAAAAGGGGTAAGAGGTCGAAGATGTTTACTAATTACCTTACCCCGTTTAATATTTTCTATATCCTGACCAAATGATTCTTGCTGAATTCTCTTAATCAATAATTCCATAGCGTGTTGCTGAGACACAGACACGTTATCCAAATTCTCACCAACTGCCTGTCTAGCAAATTGTAACTTACGAACAAACTGGTAAACATATGAAACAATTCTACATATTTTTTGTAGATTTGAAAATCTCTAGTAATGAATCTAAAAAATTATCTGTCACAACAACATTTAATACCAATGTACGTTTCTCCACATCTATTGGAGATGTATCGATTAACTTTGGCATGTGGGTAACCGGCCAATTTTCTTCCGGAAGTGACAACCATGGAGGGCCTGTCCACCATAACTGATGATTGACTAAATCTGATGCTAACATCCCTCTACAGGCGCAGTCTGCGGGGTTATCATGTGACCGAACATGGTTCCAAGATGCAGGAGGAACGCGATCCTGAATATGCAAAATCCGATTACTTATAAAAGTTTTCCAGTTATAAGATGACGATCGAATCCAACAAAGAGCGCCTGTAGAATCGGACCAAGCAACTATACGATCTAACGACAGACGAGTTTTATATGTATTTTGGACAAATGCCACTACATCAGACAATAACACAGCACCGCACAATTCGAGTCTTGGCAACGATATGCGCTTTGTGGGCGCAAGTCTAGATTTTGCACATACTAAGGCAACCTTTATATCACCCTGTATGTCAACAGTACGAAAGTAAATCACAGTAGCATACCCTGCCTCAGAAGCGTCACAGAACGCATGCAGCTGTAGATCTTGAACATCATCAGAAATAATCCACCGAGGAATTTTAAGGTCTGATAATTGCGACATTTGTTGCAAATAAATTTTCCACTTTGAACTTATGGTCAACGGGGACTTTCATCCCATTCAAATCCTAAAATCCATAACGATTGTATTAAATGCTTTGCCAAAAATACTAAAGGCGCTAATAGCCCTAACGGATCAAAGATCCTTGCTACTTCGGACAACATATTTCTTTTAGTACATGGTCTGTCTATGATATTTGTATCATAGAAGAATTGATCAAGCGACGGTTGCCAACGCAAACCTAATACCTTTTGGGTAACATTGTTAGATTCCTCGAAGGAAACAGCTTGTTGATAACGATAAGATTCTGGTAAATCATCAATGATACTAGCAATGTTACTATTCCATTTTCTCAATGTAAAACATCCAGCCTCACAAATCTGATTTAATTCAGAAACTAGACGTTTAGCTTCATCAGGTGAACTGCACCCGGTAATCAAATCATCGACATAAACATCAGACAACAAAACCTTGGCAGCGTTTGGATATTTAGGTGCTTCAGCATTCGCAAGCTCCTTAATAACACGCATTGCCAAGAACAGTGATGAAGTAACTCCGTAGGTAACAGTATTCAATTGATACTCGACTATTGACTCTGATGACGTTGGTCTCCAAAGTATTTTTTGATAAGCCCGATGATTCGGAGCAACAAAAATCTGCCTGCACATCTGTTTAATATCGGCAGTTAATACAATGGGATATAAACGAAAATCCAACAACAAAGCAAAAATATCTCTCTGAAGCGGAGGTCCTGGCATCAAATGTTCATTCAATGAACCACCACTGGGACAAACCGCGGATGCGTCAAACACCACTCGAATTTGTGTAGTAGTGCTTTCCGGTTTCATAACCGCATGGTGCGGAATATAATATTCCGGACGTTCTAATAATAAAAACCGATTAAGTGCGACATCCCGAGACCCAACAAACAACGGTTCAGGACCACTAAACGGCAACGATACAACGAAACGACCTGTTTTGTCTCTCGAATAATTGCTACGAAAGTGTTTTTCACAAATTTCCTCTTGTGGGGATAACTTGTGTGTTGGAATGTCTGGAATGTTTTCCAGTTCCCAGAATCTAGTGATACTAGACTCTAAGGGTTCTACGAATGCACACAATGACGTGCCACTTGTCACTGGAGACACAAATTTGTCTGTCAGTAACCAACCAAATGAAGTGCAATTGCAACTGGTTCATCAGGTGAACCCGAACGAGTTTCATTACCCAAAGTGCGGGCAAAAATATCTGCTCCCAACAACAAGTCTATATTACCTGGTTTATCACAAGAGGGATCGGCTAAGTCTAAACCTTTTATATGTATCCAATTTTTCGAAGAGATTGGAGCCGTTGGTAACTTTCCACAAATTTCTGGCAATACAAATGCTTGAACTGAATATTCTGGCATTGTGTGTCCAACGGGTTTAATTTTACAAACTACCTTTCCGGTAATATGAGATGACGCTAACCCCAACCCTTCTACCTTTAATGCAACCTTTGATTTATTTAATCCAAGCCGTTGACGGCATTTTTCCGTTATAAAAGATTCCATACTTCCACAATCCAATAATGCTCTTACGATTTGCGCTTGTCCAAATTCATTTGCGAATAGAAACTTGAACTGTTGATAACAATGTAGAAGCACTTGACAATTTCGACGAGAACAATGTACTACAATTTGAAGTAGAGGCAACATTTGAAACATCTGCAGCAGCAGGTTTTGTTTCAACAACAGAAGCAGAATTTTCAAAATGAAGGAGGGTATTGTGACCCTTTTTGTGACATTTTTTATATACCGATTTTGAAGGGCATGTTGCAATTTTATGTGTATCTTGAAGACAATTGATACACAAATTTTTATCCTTTGCAGTATTATACCTTTCTTGAGGAACCTTATCCAAAAAAATTTGACAACGATAAATCTGATGATTACCATTGCAAACTTCGGATTAAAAGAAAAACGCTTTTCCTTAATGTTTGTATTCAATGTGTGTTTTGAACTTGACTTCGATGGTTCGGACGAAATCATACTACTAATTTCCAAAGCTTTACACTGTTTTTCAAGAAATGATTTCAATGGCTCGTATGTAGGTATTTCTTCATTATTTTCAACCTCAAATGCCTTTAAGAGGTCAGCATCAACCTTTTTGCTCAACAAATTAAACAATATTAAATTAAGTAAATCAATTTTTATTTGACGTAAACCTGACAAATTCTCTGTAAAACAATTCAACAAATCCCTAAGTTCTGTATGTGATTTTGCTTTCACCTTAAGACAATTTTCAAGAGCTGACCAATATGTATTGACAATCAAACGACGTGAGTCATAGCGTTGTACTATAACGGAGTATGCAATTTCATAATTGTCATTATTTATTGGTAGATGACGAATTAAATTTCTGGAATCTACATCCAACGCTTCAGTAAGAAATAAAACTTTTCGATTGGTAATAACTGTGTATTTAAATGAATGAGATTTTTATACAAACTATGAAACGATTCCCAATGCTCTATGCGTCCAGAAAAGCTCCCAATTGCGACCTTTAGAAGTTTTAAATTACTGGTGATACCTATACCAGCGGTATCATACGACGATCTACTTGTAGAAAACGGTTTCGCTTCCTGCTTACTTTCAACCAAACTAACAAATTTTGCTCCAATAACTTTAATTGATATTAAAGTTTTATCCAATTCAATTCTGATTGCTGTAATTTGACTTAAACTGTCCGAATCATCCTCGTCTAACACACACCTTTTGTAGGATGCATCAAATTCTTCCTTTATCTCTACAGCTGACTGTACCATCATCGAAGCGATTGCTTGGTTTTCAAGATTATATTCCAACTTTGAAATACTTTCAAACAAATTTTCTATTCTATCCAAACACCCTTTTCCATCTACTATAAGACGGTCCATAAGCATCTGAGTCATTTCGAACAAAATAACTATTCCCTAAACACGAGTACCCTTGTCACAAAAATAACAAATCTTAAAGATGTAAACCCAAACTAATGATGAACATGTAACTACTCTACCAATTTTCAGAAACTAGCAATTATGTAGCTAATCCTGAGTGACACTTTAATTTAACGTTAAAATGAGACTTGTGTTGACCACAACCCTTAAGATACCTCGAGGAATAACGGTTCTTTAAGCTCTCACCAAAATAGATTAGTGCAGCTTCAGGTATACAATGCAAGTTCTTAGAACAGGGTATCGCAATGATGTTTTTCCTATTTGTATACGCTTAATTTAAATTAACTGCTTTTTTAATGCACTTAAATTTTAAGAAGTAACTTTTTTTAAAAATGCAACGGCATGCACAAATATTATGAAATAAGCCTAACTGCAATTACTATTAATGTGTAAAACTGACCTGATTACTCTAATTGTTTGATTAGATAATCACTTTTTATATGCAAATATTAATTAATGCGGTCGAAAGGAACCAAAATGTAGGGATAAAGGGATGAACCAATGATATGGAATTCACCTACCTTTAATGACTGCGATCTTGATTCAACGCTGGTCGATCAATGTAACGAAACTATTAATTGATTGCGGACTGTAGTAATGTTAATTAGCACACGAACCGATTGTACGGCACTAATTACTGCAAAATAACCACGACAACATATTGCGTACATGTGACGCTTACTACGACTTTCGAAGCACTGAAATTTCTGTCCTTTCTCACCATTTAGTCCCTTTTCTTGTAGGTAGGTAGTGGATAGAACCGGATTATAGGAAGGGTTAAGTACTGTTAGGTTAAAGGATAAGCGACATTAATTAATATCTATAAGCTTAAGGTAAAACGTGTAAATAGGGTAAATAAGCCTAAACACCCAGTATTCATTTCAAATTAACGATAAAAATAGTGTTCAGGTACTTGTTTCAAGAAATTTATATGTAAAGTTAAATTCAAGTTTTATAATCAAACATTTATGCTGACACTTTAATGTGAGGTTTAAAATAACATCAGAAAAATGTGCCTGAGGGAAAAAACGATAAGATAATCATCCACGATGTCTTTAAACCACTTTGATCATGGAATTAATATAACATCAGACAAAGTGCTTGAGGGAAAGAAACGAAGGGTAATCATATATGGTTTCTTAAAACCCTAAAGTATAACAGTATTAGATTTAGAACGGCAGCGTAGTTCAACAAAAAATAGAAATTAAATCCGTTTGCATCTCACCATTTTTAGTGTAAAAGTGAGTTCAATGCAGCACGGCTTGTAGAAATCTCTGTAAACCTATTTTGTAAGATACATGCAAATATATTTAATTAAACACACATACCTTTAACGGTTATTCCGAATGGACCTGCACTGGAAGAAGTTCTAGATTACTAGAACGGGTAGAATGGCTTCCGCGTTTCAGTTAACTAAAAAGTCAAACTACAGGTGCAACCAAAGTCGTAGGGTTTTTATTGAGCAACCAAACTAAGACAGGTCCCTGATAGAGGGCAGCAGCATTTTCGGTACTAAGAGTAGCATAGACCATAGGAGTCGGTGTGGCATTCTAAGACACACTACTTGGATGTGGAAGGCAACGGGAAACCACCACATCACCTCCCAAGCACACAGTGTACTCAAATTATTATTAAAGATGATGGCATCATCAGGGGTAAAAAATTCTGCAGTTAAAATACTCTCCCATTCGGATCTCCGGGAGGAGACTACTTCGGGGGATGTGATAGGAAAGTATAAAAGAAGAGTCGTGAACATTCTGCGGTCCGAAGCGTAGAATGTCAAAAGTATGGAGCAAGTAAGTAGGCTAGAAACTTGAAAATTGAAATGAATAGGTTAGCATTAGACATAGTAAGGATCAGCGAAGTTCGCTGGCCAGAGGCGGGGGATTTTTGAAGAGGAGACTTTAGGGTAGGTAATTCATAAATGATCAGAGAAAAGAAATTCGGGTGTGGGGATAGTTATGCGAAAAAAGATAGGACAACGTGTAGAAAACTACTTACAAAAGAACGAAAAAGTACTCATGGTTATATTAGAATCTAAACAATAATAATACAAGTATATATGCCCACCTCTAGCTACAGGGAGGAAGAGGTAGAGACGATCTACAAAGATATCGAAGACATACTAAGATACGTAAAACTACATGAAAATGTAATAATTACGAGGGATTTTAATGCAGTGGTAGGCGAGGGTAGGGAAGGAGCGGTAGTAGGTTTATTTGGTTTAAGCACAAAAAATGACAGGGGAAATAGGCTGGTAGAATTTTGCGACAGGAACAATTTAACCATCACAAACACATTATTTCAACATCATGCTAGAAGACAATACACGTGAAAAATGCCAGGAGAGACATAGGAATACATCAAATAGATTACATTCTTGTTAGACAACGGTTTACGAATCAAGTAAAAGACTGTAAAAGCTACCCAGAAGCAGATATAGACACTGACCACAATATCGTAATTATAAAAACCGCTCTTAAATATAAAAAATTTGAAAAAAAGAAACGGAAAAGGGCACTTTGACTTTGACAAACTAAAAGATAAAGGTATCCACGAAACGTGTAAAACAATCAAATGAATTGCCAAAAGATATCTGAAAAATCTCTGATACTAAGGAAGTAGAAACAGAATGGAATAACATTAAATCCAGCTTAAACATGGCGGGAAGAGACATTTTTGGGCATACACAAAGGATATCCTGAGTCTATTAGAAGAAAGACGAAAATTCAAAAATAGATCAGATGAAACAGGATAACATGGATACAAAGGAAATTATTGGCAAATGCAAGAAAGCTAAAGAACAATGGGTTGATGAAACTAAAATGGAAATAGGAAAGACAGACGAAGCATACAAACTAATTAGAAGAAATGTTAGTGGTATAAAACCATATCGCAAAAGATTAGGAACGTGGGAGGAAGCGTCATTATAGAAAATATACAGAAAATGGTTAGATAGCAAGTATATATAGGGAATTTATATGCAGGAGAGGAACTAACAGCATTTGAACAAGAATCAGACATTGAAGAGGATGACTTGGGGTATCCTATACTTAGAGATGAGTTTGAATTAGCAATACAGGGCCTGAGATATTATAAGACGCCGGGTACAGATAAGGTGCAAACAGAAACTTTAAAAGTCGCTGGACAAGCAGTAACAGAACGTTTCTTCCAACTTGTAAGCTATATGTATGAGACAGGCAAGATATCCAAAGATTTCAAACGTAACATCATAGTCACTACACCAAAAAAGAGAGGCTTGGATAGATGTGAAAATTTTCGAACAATAAGTTTGCCAGCAGACGTATCAAAAATATAAACTAAAATTGTACAAAGACGAATGGAAAAGCAAGCTAAAGAACTACTAAAAGAAGATCATTTTGGGTTCAGACGAAACAGGAGAATAGATGAGGCTATTTTAGCTCTGAGGGTGATAATGGAGAAAACAATAGAAAAAGGGAAAAGCGTTTATATAGGTTTTGTAGATCCGGAAGAAGCATTCGACAATGTAAAATGGAAATAAATGTTCGAAATACTCAAAAAGATTGGAATGAGTTTTAGGGAGAGATGGATAGTACGTAGCTTATACAAAGGGAAAACAGCGGTAATCGAATTAGAGCAGGAATGTGGAGAAGTAAATATTAGGAAAGGGGTAGACAGGGATGTGCGCTATCCTTATTAATTTTTAACTTGTATATCGAAGAGGCAATGAATACTCTCAAATGCAAGAAGACACTTGGAATTATTATGCAGGGACAAAAGATTGATATGCTTAGATTTGTTGATGATATAGCATTATTAGCATTTAGCAAGAAAGAAGCTGCTTACTGAAATGGAAATGGTTCTAACAGAGAGATACGGTATGAAAATTCACAAAAATAAAATAAAATAAAATAAATTAAAAACTAGAATACAAATAGGTAACGAAAACTTACAAGAGGTTTAGGATTTCTGCTACCTAGGAAACCAAAAACGTAAAATGGGAAGAGCGCAAAAGATATAAAAAAAAGATTAGCACAAAGTCGTACTACATTTAACAAGAAAAAGCAATTACTGTGTTCAAAGACAATAAACATAGAAATAAGGGAAAGATTGTTTAAAACATATATGTGGAGCACAGCACTGTACGGCTGTGAAACCTGGACAGTAGCAGCAGTGGACAGGAAAAAGATAAGTCTTTGAAAAGTGGTGACACAGACGTATGATGAAGATATCATGGACAGACAAAGTTAAGAACAAAGAGGTACTAGAAATGGTAGGGGAAGAAAGAAGTATGTGGAAAACACTAAAAACTAGGAGAGATAAGATGACAGGTCACATACTAAGGCATGAGGGATTTTGGGCTGCTTAACCCCCCTTTACATACTTTCCATGTGATTTTCCAATGTTCCAATGTACTACATTAGCCAGGAAGCGAGTTTTTTCTTTACCTGGAAAATTTGAAATTTTGCCGAATTCTTGTTGTTCCATGCAAGGTAGGGATCTTTAACGTGTGTGACAACATTCACACACGGGACCTCCATTTTACCTCTGATCCGAACGAGAGTGTATTTTTGTGAAAAATGCTCGCCTAACATTTTTCAAGCGGACCGTGTCGGGGTTCGAACCCGGGACCTTGAGCGTAGTAGTCACACACATACCACTACGCCACGGAGCCGCCTCCCCTTTACATACTACTGAAAATAGGGAAATGGGGTATATATTTATAAATAATAGAAAGTGAACTGAACTGCATCTAACAAGAAAGAACAGTCGCTATGTTCGAAGACAACAAATATAGAAACAAGGAGAAAATTGTTGAAAGAATATCTCTGGAACACAGCACAGTACGTCTATGAAATAGTGGCAGTAGGGAAATCAGACAAAAAAACGGTAGAAGTCTTTTGGAATGTTGTGCTTCAGATGTGTGAGGATGATAGCATGGACAGACAAAGTCAATAACAAAGAGGTTATAGAAATAGTAGGGGAATAAAGACATCTATGGAAAAAAAATGGGAGAAATAGAAGGGTATGATACGTTCTAAGGAATTTTTGAGGAATAGTGCAGGATATATTACAAGCAGAGATAGGAAAAAAGGAGGTAGTGGTAGACCTATATCAGACTATTTCACACAGATAGTAAAAGATGCAGACTGCGATAATTTCAGGGAAATGTGTAGGTTAGCTCAGAATAGGAAACAATGAGGGTACGTGTCTAACCAGTTCCAGGACTGAAGACCTAATGATGATGAACCTTAACGGCTTCTTGTTTAGAAAGTTAGGAAAAACAAGATATTGCCAGATCAAAAAAAATCAGAAAATCAAATGGACAAAATCAACCATCTGGTCAGCAAACCAGTATATTTAAGATAAAGGAAGAAAATGATACAAAGACAGTGTAGTGTAACCGACCTGAAAACTGACCCAAACGCCCTCTATAAACGGCACACCCGGCTCCAAGATGTAACATCTAGTGGCAGTGGCTCGACGATACCTACGTTGTGTTGTTATAATGTAACCCAATTTCACACTGGGAAGATCGCGTTTAGGCGGGAAGGTTTGAAATAAAACTACAGCATTTACCTCACTTTATTTTTAATCAAAAGAATAACCAATAAATAAGTCATTCGCATGAAAGCATAGAAAAATGACATTTAAAGCAAATAGTGACGTACTCAACCTGGGCGATTGGGGAAGAGCACGACAGAGAAAATCTTAAACTGCCCTCACACTTCCAACTGCATTTGGCACATCTGGGCAAGGAGGGGTAATGTACAAGTACCCAAGTTACCAATACTGAATTTAACGAGATGTCAACTGTCACCCAGACATACCACACATGACATTACATGTGATTTTCCAATGCTCCACCCGAAGGTACTACACTGGCCAGGAGGCGAGTTTTTTTTACCTGGAAAATTTGGAATTTTGCCGAACCCTTGCTGTTCCAAGCAAGGTAGGGATCTTTAACGTGCGTGACAACACTCACACACGGGACCTCCATTTTACCTCTCATCCGAACGAGGGTGTATTTTGTGAAAAATGCTCGCCTAACATTTTTCAAGCGGACCGTGTCGGGATTCGAACCCGGGACCTTGAGCGTAGTAGTCACACACATACCACTACGCCACGGAGCCGCCACCACACATGACAACTGAAGAAACGTTAGTGTAAACCAGCTAGTTTTTTCTGGTAGATACTGAGGTCGGATAACCAAACTACCCAGCTAAAGTTGATAGAGGGAGAACACCAGGAACGTAAAATCTACCTTGACTACCAATGTTCCTACCCGCACGGACATAAAATGTTAGTAATATTCAACAAGGCTCGATCACACCCGCCCACTAACATGTACTAACAGTTTCCAATTCATGTTACAAAATATTTCACAAAGGCTAGCCGACTTCCTATTATTTGCAAGAGTACAACTACAGGTAACTGACAAGACGATATGAATCGCTGAAATGAACTTATGGTATGATTGCGCATAGTTAAAAAAGCGCTGGTTATTGAATAGACTATCTCCAACATAGTCAGAAATGCAAACGCGAAGACACGAGATGGTCAGTCATACCAGAGGGTCAATTTAATTACATCACAACAATTATCACAAATGTTAAATACTAGTTAATTATATAGGAACATCGGCTAGATAATAGGATAAACACACACCAACAATATAATTAAGTTTAAACCGAGATATGAGCGATGCAGTGGAATATGTGGTTAATATGCTGAAATAAAACAATTACACATGATAAAAATGTCAAATAAATCACAAATATCAAACAAATATAACATAGAAATATAATACTGTTCGTTCAAGCTTGCACAATAATTTCATTTAATATTATGTCAGTACTTTTCACTGTTTGTCGTGAAATACAGTAATGGTACCACTGCTGTTGATTCTGCAATAAGTGCAACGCAATTGTGGTTCCAACTCTGTATTAAATACAAACTCAACATTAGTTTTACCCCAATTTAGATATTAAGTAAACAATTTAAATGAATAAATATTAGTTTTCGGTTGTTAAACCAAACAACACACCTTCGTACATAAAACATATTCAATAAAATAGTAAATTCACCTGAAATTACATATTAAGCAACCCACATCAAATTCTAAGTCAAAAGAAACAGGTAACCCATAAATATATTTCCTTCAATGGTTAAATAACTAATCGTTTTACAATAAGTACCAACAGCACACTCAAAACTAGACTGGAATTACCAGATGTAATTAGATTACCTTAAATAGCAACTACATTATCAACATAAAACATTACCTTTAATAAAAAAACCGCCAAGTGAAATCTTTCAACCTTCCATCTTAAAACTTAAAAACAAAGTCCTTTAACCTTGTCGTCTAGATCGATGGTCTCTACATATGCGCCCTTAATAATGTAAATTCTGACGTCAAGAAATGCGTTCAGAAACCTGCAAGCGGTTAATGAGCTATTCTAACAAATACCTTCAAATATCGAAATATACACTATAATATTTGTAATAATTATCAACCAATGAGAAATCGACTTAGAAACACTACGGATCACTACAACAGGAATAATAAATTGAATAGCAAAATTCAAAACCGCCTATATTATGTATGGATAACATCACTGCTAATGAAATTAAAGCAACATATGCCTTAGCCAAATATGTACTAATTTATGCTATTTTAATTGTATTAAATATTTATATATAATAGAGGTTAAATCTGAAGGTTCAAATATTTATTTTAAAGCATATCAGAAGTGTTGTGTAGAATAAACTTCAGTAAGAAAGAAATAGTTAAAGTAAAACAGAAACGATTACTTAGCTGTAACATGACAACTTAACCTAGGCAAAATGGCATCTTACAATATAAAGTTTTTGCTAGTACGGGTAGCAACTGTAATAGATAAATAGCGCATATATACATTCTATATTATGTAAAAATTAAAAGTGGATAATTATAAAAAGAACCGTTTATCACTTTGAAGTTTAACTCATATGTCTATATTTCACCTATTTGAGATCACTTTAGTAATAACAAAAATGTTAATTTGTTAGAATTAAACTGTTATAAATTATTTCTTTAAGATTGTAGCCATAATCATTACCAATTATGGAACGACATTGGTAAGTTGTTACTTAAAGGTTACAAAAAAAAACATGGCTTCAGCACACTAAATAAATTAAAAGCCATTCCTTCTTTAAATATAGTTTATTTAATTATGTCGTAAACGCCTTCTCATAATATTGCTATTCTTTTTTGCTGTTTTCTTCTAAAGATAAAACATTTAAGTCTTCTAATTTGTAACCACATTTTAAAAAGTACTGAATATAGGTATCCCTGTGTTTGATAATGCGACAAATAGTTTCAGTTGTAGATATATTAGGTGTTCTTTCTGTACCAATAAATATACCCTTTTCTCGAAAGGGTTTCAAAAGTTCTTCGCTGCCAAAGTAAAATGCCGGAGTGTTCTCATAAGAAACAAAATCTATTTTGTGTTGCAACAAAACTCTTCGGTAATCGGCAAAGTGGTTAGTACAACTTCATCAACATATCGACAGTGTCGTATAGTTTCTTGTCGCTCATCTTCGTTCCACACTGTAGGACGGAGCTTGCGGTTTTCAACAACAAAGTCATTTACAACTGAAAAAGAAATAATTCAGTTTTATAGTGTACACAGTTTTCATCATATTAATATTTAGATTCCGTTATTTAATACTAGTTGCAGAACTCGACTTCCTCTGCCAACTTTTTTGTGTTCTGTTTTTGTTCTAATTCTTTTTGTAACGCGCGTGCGAATAAGAACAAACAGGCTAAACTTTTGTAAATGCCCCTTTGGTAGCCAAAATACTGTTCCGCACAGAAGAAAGCATTTTCAAAAAATAATAAAAGGACAATATATTCGCTTCCAAGGGCATTTTCAAAAATTTAGCTTGTCGTTCTCATTTACTAACGCACAGGAATGCGCTACAAAAGCATTAGAACAATAAACAAAACAGAAAAATAGTACAGCGCCTATTTAGAAAACATTCTAAATTATAATACAAGTTGACCAGTAGAAAGTGTTTGACGTTGCATTTCGGAGTTTCAATATTTTCTGCATTTTACACTCTCTCTACCCTGTTTTAATAAATGTTTGATTTTATGTTTGGTAGATTGCTCAATTATACGACACACCTATAATATGCCAGTATTCAATATTTATTCTAGTTAAATGACCTAGTTTAATTGTAATTATATAAAACCGATGTGGTCTCTTTCAATGCTAGAAATATGCTCAAAGTCGTTGCTATTCTATAATGGGGTTTTCGCGATTATTCTTTCGAGCAAAATTTTATAATACGCTCTTGTTGAACTACTTTACTATATTTTTAATGTTGGCTTGCGTGGTTTCTTTTGTGATAAATATTATAAACCCAACATGGAAGTATCAAAACCTTAATAGTGAAAACTTGCTTTTTTTATGTGATTGATAATCGACGGGTAATTGTCCTGTAATACTCATTTTAATACTTTTAGTTCGGATTTTAACCCACATTACTAGCTCGGATTCTAATCTAAATTATTAGGTTCTTTAAACCAATGCTTACTTGTCTTAACACAGAAATCTCACTTTGTTGTTACAACACATTTCCTCTGGCAACCGTGTGTGCGCAGATTGGAGTATAATAGATGGCTACACTGCAGTTACCAATTAACCTTTAAAAACTACGCGAGGGAATGTTTTTATGATCGACAAGTCGAATCCTTAATGTTAAAGTAACACAACTCAAAATTGTTAGTTTTGAGATAAGCATATATAAATAAATCAGGTATAGTACTAAATTTAATACTGAGCTTTAATAAGAAATAGAGAAAAATTCAGGGTTCTTTTTACATATGTTAGTTTTTCACTAAAAATTTTTTAATGATTTTTTGTTTTATAATTAAAGAACTTACGGTACATTAAAGAAGCACAGTGTTTTATATAGAATAAAGGTGTATTGAAAGTGTTTGGTTGTCGTATGATTACTTAATAAAATTAACTAAACAAATTTTTTCGCTATTTACTTTGTAAATTTCTAAAAAATCTTGGTATGATTTGGGTACTAAATTTTTATGGCACAGAGCTACAAGGCCGTCTTCCCCCTGTTTCAAAAATTTTTTATTTTCTTGGATAGTCTGTCTGTAATATACCGGTAAACTCGCCTTCCTTTCTGATATTACGGTTTCTAGATCGCAATGAAAATCTATTGCAAATGTTTATTTCACTGTAAGAAAAATCATCTCCCTACTCGTATTTAAAAAATAAAGTAGTTGGTTTACTAGCTGTAACCATAATCACTTTTATTTTGGTCCACTTTTTTTCTCAGATTCGAGAGTGAAATTTCTTCCAATATCAGAAAATAATTTTTAAAGATTAAAAAATCCAGATTTGTCCATTTCCTTGCCCGATATGGTTTTCCTTTCTTCTTCGCACCTTATGTGACAGCAATCCACTGAACAGAAATAAAATTTGGCCCACCTTTCAAAAACATTTTTCTTTTTTTTCTATACAAAAGTGCATGCTGTCACCCTAATTTTGTACGTGTACTGTCACTAACAATTTAAGTGTGATAGTAAGAACTTTGAGGATAGTTGTTGCATATAAATACAAATAGGCAATATATTTTGTTTATTTTGTCTCATGCAGTTGTCGGAATAAAAATTACATGTTTTTTTGCAACTTGTTTCTAAAACCTGCAGCGGGCAACTTCCTACTTCATTAGCGCCACTTCTTGCAACATTTTTTGTCTATACATAACAAAAGCCCTCTTTGGTATACATGTTAAAAATCGTAAAATTGTATGTCGACAATCTACCTTTACAATAAGAGTCAGATACTTCCGAGCAGGGTGTTCAGAGGACCGCTTGTATGTCGTAAACTGTAACTAATTTGTTTTCATTTTGGGAGGCATACGATATATCTTTTTGCTTGTCCTCTAGACTTAGTTTTAATCGGCCACATATTTATCGTACTCATTTTGAAGTAGTTGTTCTTCTTCAGAAGATGAATTGGTATATCTTTCACACAAACTACACCGATCGTTTTTAGGTGTGTGCCAACCAATGTTATATTCAAAATTAAATATATTCTCATAAATCCAGGATTGAACAAAGGGTCTACTGGATTCCTCACACTCATTCCTGTAATCGCGATATAAAGTAGCAAGGTTTAGATTTCCCTCTATATATGTCCTTTTAGTTTGTTGCCGTAAGTAAGTAGTGTGCTTCGACGGTTGGTAGTGTTTTCCCACTCGTCTTTTAGTGAAGGATTTAGCTTTCTATGGTTTCCGTGTTTTTCACGTAAATCAGGACTGACTATTTGCTTGTCATTGCTTTTTGTAGAACATTGCGAACCATTGTGTCGTTGATACTTAAAGTTGCCTTAAAAATTTCTTACAAAGCCAAAACTTCTCATTATGTACATGAAAATGATAGGCTTGTGTGCTATTGTTTCGTTGAGTATTTTCTTTAATGTATCTATATTTTCATTTTGTTCTGTGTGTGGCCGCAAATAAATTGTCTTTGGTGTGATACATTACCCAAACCCCAAAACGAAGTTATAACATGAAGACGTGTTTTATCGGGTATTTTTTGGGTACATTTTTACTTACAAGAGCCAGTGCATGGTTTTTGTAAACGATCCGGAACTACTTTATTCTTTGATGTTACATAACTTTTGCCAAAATTTCGATGTTGTTTTCTGATTGAGCGGGGTCAATTTTCTTTATATAATTTTCTTTTTCTAGATCTTACAGGTTCTGCTATGCTATCAACCGTTTCACCTAAATTATTCATGTTTGAAACATCTTGGTTGTCTTATGTATTATCCTGTTCAAATCTGCTATCCAACTCGGATTTTGGAATATATTCTTCTTCCGAATACGGAAAATCAGAATTTTCAACTTCCTCCTGATTCTCATCGTTTTGTCCAACATAGAGCAATTTTCGCTTAATACTATATATTTGGCGTTAATCAGGGGATAATGTAAATTTTCGAATATTATTATATTATGTTTGGTGGCTTCGTTCTCTAAGTTGGAACTACCATTTTTCATCTCCATTGGAGAGGATACTTTAGTGCTGATTATATGGGGTTTTGAACACTTAAGGGAACAAAATCTTCTTCAGAACTGACAAAATTATAGGTGCCGACATTATAATATCCTCGGTTATGTGCGGAAAAGTCATATTATCATTATCATTGACCGAATCGACCTAAAATATACATTGTAAATTTGTAAGCTTTCAAAAATTGTAAATAGTTCAGAAAGATTGGTTCGGGACACTGGGTCACGAGATTTAAAATTGGTGACAATCCAAATTAATCGAGAGACCTGGAAATCGTAGAAATGGTCAACAAAAACAGAATTTTTTGCGTTGCTAAAAATTGCTTTGCACATACGTGCTAGATTGTGGTTTCATTAAAGAAATGGTTCGAACAAAAACTTCACATTAATTTAAAACCGAAAAGAAATATTTAAGTGTTATATTTTTACCTGTGTGGTTTTGGATAAAGTAAAACGACTATTTTCATTTACTGTACAGTAATGAGTTAAAACCTAAATTTTTATCACACCAACTATTAAGGACTTGGCAGATAAATTTACAAATAAGAACAAACTGAGTCTTGTTAACGTTAAACACGCATTTGTAATTTGTGCGATCAGAGAAAGCCGTTCATTTTACGAGGTTTGACAACTATGTAACGGGACTAATTTTTTGCCGTGCATGTGGTAGCACTGTAAATCTGAGATGTCGGGTCGTTAATCACCTAACCTTAATCTATTAATAGATGTATTTGCGATTCCCGTACGATGGTTAGTTAGTTCTTCGGTTGTGTCGTGTTGTTCAAGTCTGTGTATGTAGTGCGACTTACAAAAATTTAGGGACGTAATATCAAGTAACAGTACGTGATCAAGTTTTGTGTGAAACTCGGAGAATCTTGGGCGGACACGTGAGATAAAGTGGCGAAAGTGTTTGTTGATGAAGCCCTGACTTATTCACAGGTATTCCTGTGGCATAAAAACTTTAAAAATGGCGAGAAAGCGTCGTAGATGAACCGCGAAGTGGAGCTGCAGTTGAAGTGTGAACTTACACAAATGCTTGGCGTGTGCGAACTCTTGTACAGCAAGATCAGTGGCTACTGGCTAACCATATGCGAATGTTCTTAGATGAACTAAATATTAACTGCGAAACAGTTAGAAAGATTTTGGTTGAAGATTTGTGCATAACAAAGCTTTGTACAAAAATGGTTCCAAAAAGACCCTCAAAGGAACAAAAACACGTGTCCGTCGCATAGAATTGTTTTTAACAAGTTGATAATAATCCAACTATTTTGGATCATGCAATTACTGGCGATGAGAGTTGGTTCTTTTATTATGATCCGGAAACAAAGCGGCAAAGCCAACAGTGGCTGTCTCCTGGTTCAACAAGACCAAACAGGGTAAAAATGAGCAATTCCAAAGTCAAAACGATGATAATTTGCTTTTTTTTTTGAGACCAAAGGGGTAGTGCCATCCCGACGTACCGTAAATCAACAATTCTATTTCAAAGTACTTGAAGATTTTGATGTTGACCTAAACATCGTACTTCTCTAATATGGTTCCATGTGA
The DNA here is from genome assembly GCA_036346225.1 of Platerodrilus igneus. NCBI lineage: Eukaryota > Metazoa > Arthropoda > Insecta > Coleoptera > Lycidae > Platerodrilus > Platerodrilus igneus. The sequence continues at coordinate 8,831,355 of JARFIW010000565.1, forward strand.
CTTTTTTGTTTTCTTGAGTCAAACAAGTCGCGAAAGGAACCCATTTTGATCCGGTAACTAACATGCAAATATCCGTAACGAAGGTACTTCACGGGCTGCCAGTAGAAAGTTCCAAAAGGGTTACAAAAACTGGAAAAAGGGTTGGACTCAGTTTGTAGCTGCCCAGGGGGAGTATTTTGAAAGGGATCATATTGATGCACCTTAATTTTTAAATATTCTCGTTTTTTTGCAATCGGTCTTATTACTTAATTGTCAAACCTGGTAAGAGTTATAAGCCAGAACGGCTACGTTAACGAACAAATTAAATTATTCTGATTTTTTCACCTTGCCAATGAAACATTTTGAGAAAAAAAATTATTATTTAATTTTATGATATTTGGGGCTTTTGTTTACGCTTTAGAACTCTGTCAAATTAAATCTTATCACAATCAATGATGGATTTCGTGAAGACTGCTATTAATAGAACTTAATACGATATTTGTACCAGTGTAATATGGGTAACATAAATAATACCATACCTCCAGCAATTAAGTAGATATTAGGAAACAAATTTTTAATTTGCTGTAGTTGTTTTGCGTGCCCATAATGAAACACATCGTAGCTACCAGATGTAAGGACCCTAACAGGTCGAGGTGATGTTCCCTTAATCGCCATTTCGTAAGTTATTTTTAAATCGTAATTGCAGGCATGTCTCATTGCAATTGCTTCAGGTTCATTGCTAAATGGAGCTGCTTTGTGTTCAACCTGTAACACAATAAATAATTAACGAACAGCTATTTGTGTAAAAGTGTGCATAAGCCTAATAAAATCACAGGATCTTTTAATATATTTCAAAGTCATTGTCCTACTATAAAATATGCTGATTTCTTTTTATTGAACATAGTACGATGGCAACAATTGCTACGATAATGTACCTTCCATGTAACGTACAATGATGCCACACTCACCCCAGCACTGGGCAAGATTTTTAAGCGAAAATTCTAGCCACAATAGTAATCAACGTCATACCTATATGATAACCAAAACACTAAACTTATGTTGTATATTTGTACCAATGGTTAACCATTTAGTGATTGGTATATAAATAAATATGTATTGCAACTTTATTATGAATGCTTCTTAGAATAATTATAATAAGTTGTTTGTAAAAAGAGAAGGGTTACAGTGTGGTTTCACAAAATACAATGTCTGTCTCTTTGGCTCTGTGTGTGTGTGTGTGTGTGTGTGGTGTGTGTGCGTGTGTGTATGTGTGTGTATAGTGTATATATGTATAACAAACAAGATATTTGAAGTTCTCAATCTGAATTTGTGTACAACAAAAATGCAATAACTAATCCATTTCCATTCATTGTTATCTGCCTTCATTGAATGAAAATTTACTTTACCAATAGACTTCATTCTGATTTCCATTTGCGTTTAATAAAATTTAAAAACACATCGTTTTTACAAGTATAAAATATCTGCGTAATCTTGCACGCAATATTATCTTTATTACAATTCGTAGTTTACTATCAAATCGGATTGTTGGCAAATATTTTATAAACAAAACGACCGACTGTGAATCAGCCAGTTTGCATTCTTTCACGGTTTTTTATATTAAAATCTTCAATACGTCACACATTCTAGAAAATTTCCATACTTTTCTAGTTATTCTGACTCATCGGGATAATGCAATTTCCTCCGTTAATTTTACACATTTATAACTGTCATTTTAATTTATGAGGTCCTAAAAATTTTATTTTACTTAATTGGCGTAGCATTCAGGTGCTGAATGGAAAGGCTCGCTAGTTATCGCTTTAATATCATCGTTAAACGTCTCACCTTATCGTAAAAATTATGGTTGTAAAAGCTCTTTTGCGCGACTATCCAATAATGCATTTCTTATGGATTTAAGAATGGGTTGGCATAGAACTCATTATTCTGTAGGTGTATATGAATTCATAATCCAACATCTTTAACCAATCAGGAACATCCAAGTCGTAAATTATAATCATAATACTATACATTTGACCAATTAGTATAAACCATCATTTCTCATGCGTACGTGCGTGCGTGCGTGCTTCGTACGTGCGTATATATATATATATATATATATATATATATATATAAGAACGTTATTTGATCTTGATTTTTGGTATAATTTCGTTTGAAAAAATATATAAATACTAATCCATTTATTGATCACTACGTTTCGGGTATAACTTTGTACCCTTAATCATGTGATAAAGTGGATTGAATATAAATTTAAATGAAAATTAAAACTAGTGTACTGTCATTATTAAAAGGTTATGTATACATGCCCGTAACAAACAAATATATATATATATATATATATATATATATATATATAGCATTAGGGATTTGATTTTAGAACGTCAAAACTGTCAAAGAAACTTAATAAAAAGGTATTCTATTTATTTGTTCAGCCTAGCTTTCGATATTCGCTCTAATATCTTCACCTCGACAACAAAACTAAAAGATTTGGGCGTATTTACAGCTTTCAGCATAGTCGCCATGAATTAATAAAATCATATACAAAACAATTTACAATTAAAATTTTCTAGTTATAAGAATAAGATATATATATATATATATATATATATATATATATATATATTGTGATATTATGTGATATATGTGAGATTTGAACCTTGACGCACTGAAGTACCACTCAGATATAGACTTCTAGTTTGTAAAATGATTGATGAAGGAGATGGTGAGGGCAGTTACTTGTTAAAGATATATAAAATGATAATTAAGAGAAAATGAAGTTTTAATATTTCAAATTAGGTGTTGGTGATTTCATAAAGTAATTTTGAAAAGGATGTGCCAATGAAGTGAACTGCTGTTGTTTGTATATCATAAAATTTTGTTTAAATATTTAAAAGAAAACTTCACTGCCATGTGAATATGTATGTATAGCTAAGATTTGTAGTCACTTAGTACGTTTTCATTTGATTTGAGTTAGGTATAAGATGTTAAACTTTCACTTTCATTTGAATATGTACGTAAAGCCTAAAAAAAAGTCAATTAGTATGTTTTTATTAGATTTAAGTTAGTTATAAGATGTAAAAGTTTTATTTACTTTTTAGTATATAGTTGTAAGTCTATTATATCATTTGAATTTCACTTGTTGTTAGGATTAAAATATCAATTTATAAATTTTCGGCCAATGACATTTGTGTATTAGTTTACTCCAAATTAGAATTTGACAAGAGCAATAAGATCTATTAATGAAAAGTTGGATCATAGAATGTTAGTTGGAAAAGAATTGTAAAAGAGTAGGCTGGTTTAATGTTTTAAGGGGCATCTCCATAGAGATAAGTGACAGTTGTTGAAATTTAAAAATTAAGAGAAAAACTGATTTGAAAAGAACTGAAAAAAAAAACTTTACAAACTATAGAACAAAAAGTATAATCTTTTTTGTAACAGTTTACGAATTGTATACCTTTTATTATTGTAATCTCCAACATAAAATTCAACGTATGAAAAATGTATTTGTGATATTCAAAGTATCAGAGAACTGTTGATATTAAAAAGTGATAAATGCAAGAGTCCTAGTCATTGTCTTATTATTGACCATTAGATTTCTGGGAGGGTTTTTGTGTAGACAGGGGAGTTCCAAAGTGGTGCTATCAGAACGCTGGAATTGCTGAACTTTTGGTGTGGAGCACGGTGTTGATTTCACGGAGCTGAGTTTCCTGATAAGACCAACGACGACAAGTATAAGTGTCTCTAAAGAATTTTTGGTGTACCTAAAACCCTAAAATAGAAGGCGTAAATTCAGTAATACAAATTTTTAAAACGTACTTATCCACAGGTATTAAGAACCCACATCTGGTTCGAATCGTCGCTGTAGGCAGTGGAGCTTTATTGTTCAGCAGCAAGACGTTTCATTGGAAGTTCAGGTTGTATTATTATTATCAGTGTCATATTTTAAACACTTAATCCGTTATACTCGATTGAAATCTTAAATTATTAACTAATATAAACTGTTTTACTGTGCGTATTTTTCAAGTAATTGTTTACACTTTCACATTTAGAAATTGCTTTAGTAGAATTAACTAAAGGTCATTTGACTGGCAGTGCCACATACATCTGTATATGGTTCAGAACTCACGCTGTATGCAGATATAGATTTATTCACAAAATTAACCTGAGATAAGAGTTTCATTGGTCGAGGCGCAGATTTAAAGACCCGATAGAGAAGTTAGTAAATTATTAATTAAAGAAAAGAAATTATAGGGCAATTTGGTGCATTGCTAATTTGCTCATATATTATAATTGTTAAACTGAAAAGGGGGGTTATATATTATAATATATATGGAGGTGTATTTTTGTAGTCGAGTTTTCTTGTATAAAACAGTAGGGTAGTATTTTTCAGATAGCAGCTAAGCAGCCATGGCAAACTTACTGATGAAACTGAGTTTTTTTTATTAATAGCAAAAAGCTAGAGGGACTTAGGCCAACATAAGCAAGGAGCTTTCGTCTCAGGTAAGCTTTATAACAAAATTTGTAAGGCTTGAATTAGTTATATGAGGAGCAGCCTCACAAATTTTGTTATAAAGCACCTGAGACAAGCTCCTTGCATGTTGGCCTAAGTCCTCTACTATAATAAAAACTCACTTCATCAGTGAAGTTTGCCATGGCTGCTCAGCTATCTGAAAAATACTACCCTACTGTTTTATACAAGAAAACTCGACTACAAAAATGCACCTCCATTTTTTCGAACAGATACATACAAAAAATCCTTTTCACTAGTTATTTCCTACATCATCAATAATTTAAAATTATTATATTTAAAGCCCTGAATTAACTTTTGAGTTAAGTGTTCGATATGTAGTAGTGTTTTGTGTATGTGATTACCTTCTGAAATGATATCGTTATTATTTTTAGTGTTATGGTTTGTATTTATTTGGGGATTATATAATGATTTCGTTTCTAATGAAAGTGGATAATTATTCGTTATCAAGATACGTTTTAGCTTTGGGATGTTTTTATTATAATCAGCAGATGTGATTTAATTTTAATCTATTTTTTAATGCAAAAATAAAATTGGTTTCGTTTTAAAAGGGTGGTAGGATAAATAATTTAAATACCTATTTGAGTGTGTAGGCTTTTGGTACCTTTTTAGAATAATTCTATTTTTACTGTTTCTAATTAATGATGTGTCTAGAAATAGTATCGATATATTAGATTTAGTTTCTATTGTAACTTTGATATGGCTGTTATAACTATTGAAAATTTCTGAAGTCTCACTTTTTTGTTATTTGAAATAGCTGTCACTAATGCTCTACAATTTTTTTTAAAAAACGGTAGTTAAAATGGTAGTTGTAGAATAACTGCTTCTATCAATTCGTCCATCACAATCTGTGCTAAGATGGGACTGAAATTCGATACCATCGGACATCCAAAAATTTGTATGTAAAATTTATTATTAAAAGAAAAATAACAATTATTAAATAAAAATTCAATTATTTGTAAAAATATTATATCAGAAAACTTACAATTTAGTTCAATCCTTTTTCCAGATTTTGCTAATCTTGTTTATACCTAGTTCTTTAGATATATTTGTGTATAGGGATTAAACATCCAAACTTATAAGTATAGAGTCGTTTGGTAATTGAAAACTATCAATTTGTTCAGCAAATTCAAAAGAGTCTTTGATATTATAATTTTTGGTAGAAATGGATTTTGCTAAAATTTCAAAAATAAATTTTAATAGTTGTTCCGTTGCAGCTGTCCTTAAACTTATAACTGAAGAATATTAATTACACTCATTGCAAGGTCATTATTCAAGCAATTAGTGTCAACAGATAATAGGATTCTAACAAATCATCGCAAATAAATATGGAGTTGAATATACTTACCTCCTCAAATGTTGGGCTACTATAACCACCAAATTGGCATCTTTCAACAATCGCAAGATATTTTTGCTTCATATTGCTAATGCTTCAAAAAATAAAAACGAATGCAAAACTCAGAGCGGACAACTCTTGATAACAGGGGAACCCAATTGATAATTCATCGCAATACATAATATTCTCCAATAAACATCCATATGTAGATAAAACAACCACCTGCAAAATATTTTCAAAACATCACTTCTTAATAAGAGTACAACAAGGCGATCTGCCTCGACAAAATGGAAGACTCCACGTTTTCGTCCGCTCTGTACAACCAATCGCAGCGCTGCTAAACAATATGTTTTTAACCTGCTAAGAAGTATTTGCAACCAATCTTACAGAATCATAGAGTAAGTGTAGAATAGATTGGTTGCCTACTTTTTGCATAAAATTACAGAAACTTAACATATCAATTAATATGTCGTATACAGATAACGAGATGGAAATTTCTATGGCTCGAAATTTATGTTCTAAACCGACCTTGTAGGAAATACGTTATAGCATTGTAACTTCTCGGAAAAACAAATACCTTGATAAACAAATACGTTTTAAACGTATTATAATATTTAAGGAAAATATCAGATTTAATACTATATTAAAGGAGTAAATTTGCTATATTTAAATTATAATTGCATGTACTAATAAAACTTACAAGGTGTTGAGTAAGAAATTATTTCAATTTGAGAAAAGTCGGAAACGCTAAATAAACATGCAAAATGACCGTGGAAACATTACAGGATATGCAATTTTAAATTAAATATGCGCCAAATTATTTAGTTGCAGTGATGGAACGTAGCAAAATTACATATAAACACACCCTGTGTAATAAGATTTTACGAAAGTTCAAAGTTTTGTTTTTATAAAGGTAATATAGGTAGTAAGGTATAACATTATTTCTTTTAAATACATTGTATACGTACTAATCTAGGATGATGACTTATCAAAGCGGCAAGTAAGAACAAATGTAAATGTAACAAGATGTTATATATGCGTTTCCCATAAAAAGATAAATAATAAATAAAACATTTTACAATAACTTTGTGTCTCGCATACATAATATATTGTGAGAACAAAATTGGTAAAAAGAGAAAATGAGATATAACAACCAAGCCTGATTTGTAGAAAAAAAATGGATACACAGAAGTCGAAATGTAACCACGACATGATGTAGGTTCCGCAGGGTTAAAGCTGGCCATGCACGGCCCTGGTGTTGATTTGCAGTAATGCAACGAATTCGTGGATATTTCTATCACGCCGGCGGAATAAAATTCCACAACGTAGTTATGCAATCGAAATAAATTTAAGGGTTGAATTTGCAAGCTTACCTGTACAGAAATGGGGTGTTATCGTTTTATGTGAGTTGGTGATCCATTAAAGATGTGTGCCATTGTCGTTTCTGGACGTCATTATTCAGAAGATGTAAAATAAACCGAGGAAAAAAATCTCTTTAAAAGACGACAAATAGATAAATGTCGAACTGAGATGCTAATTATATATGAGTTCTGTTTATTTATAGGAATTTGGTGTAATGTTAACACAATTTGAATAGTCATGGGCTAATAAAGAGCTCAGAACTAGAGCTTTTAAGTATGCTGGTGTAAGAACATGAAATTAGAACATTTTTAAAGGACCTAATTAGGATGTGTATTATAAATTCTAAAATAGGTTTTAGATGTGGTGTAGTGCCAATTGAGGACAACAAACTGTTAACTTTAAGAGACTAAGAAATGCGGGCATGTAAGCTACATTCACCGATGTTTTTGCTTATTGCTAAGTTGACATTTTCAGAAATGGGATTCAGAACGTACCTACCAATATACGTAAAACTAGGAAAATTGGTTTGCTAACAGTAGTGTTAATTTCGTGTAAGATACTTTTTTTTTGTAATACCCGGCAGTCTGATGTTAGAAAATTAGTTTTTAGAAAAATATTTGTAATCATGTTGCAATTATGTCAAATTAATGGCAAATTTAGGTAGAGTTTATGAACTACGTAAAAATTGGTAAATTTGTGAAAGGATATTTAGTCGCCCCAGCGAAGAAATCGTATTCGAGAAGGCACTATATTTTAAACATTTCTTTATAATGGCAAAATTCAATGAGTGTTTTTTAAGGTATTGTAGAGAAAGAAAAAGTATGATGTGACGAAATTTAACAAACACAAAGCAGACGAGATCTACTTGAAATAACCGTTTTCTGTGTAGGAAAAATATCAAAGAGATTGTCGAGACAAGACGGTTTGGCGCTCTTTAATTATGACAATAGAAAAAGTCTGTTATGGTAAGCTGTCATTGCAACGTAGTTTTGTATTAGATCCATTACTAAGGTATGTTTTTTATTATTTCTATAATTTTTTGGTTTGCAACTCACTATCGCGCTACTATACTTTGCTGGTGCACCTTAAAATTGTAAGGAGTCCTCGCACTTTCAGGACAAATGTAAATTTATAACGTAACGTCACTTTTAGCCGCATCAGTTCTGACAAAGACCAACTCACTCTAAAGAAGTCGATGTTCATCTTCAGAAAATAATATGCATTTGGCAAAACGAATTGCGTTTCAAGAATACTGAGATTTATTCCATAGAACGACCAAAACGAGCGTATAAAGATAAAGCATTTATACGGTATTGCATATCCGCTCAATGATCACCTGATAATAAAAGTCATCCTGGACTTTCGGAAAGATTCCCCGCATATATTCCCCTAATGTTGCGCTCATCTTGTATCATCCACTATACTCTTTAACTAACAATCTGCAAGGCAACACGTTTGCAAACGAAAATCCCTTTTGAATTTGGCTAGACATTTTCTTTAACTCTCCAAACTAGCGGATTTCAACAGGAGTGGATTCGAAAAGTTACCCCAACATTGCCAGATAGTCGTCAATAATGGAAGATATTGGATTATTAAATAACAATAATAGGTATGTTCATCTCAGTTATAAAAATAAAAACATATAAAAACGGTACAGACTTATGCACCAACCCAATATAATAATATACAACTTACCATTTCTGATTAGCTTGTATTAACTTTCTACAAATTATGTAAATTCTTAAAAATAAAATGTTTTAAAATGTCTAGCAAGTAAAATGAATATCACTGAAATTGGCATAGATAATGTAAAAATATTATTTTAGAAAGGTTGTATAAGAGCCTCATATGACGTACTTTCTAGAGCCGATGCCACCTTTACCCTTTTTTTTCTATAATTTTACCATTTATAATTTATAGTTAGATGATAACCTCGTTGCCTTGAAATGAGGTTTTAGTTATCCATATCGTATATTTTTATAAAACGCGAATAAGAAATAGTTTCCGTTTGTTTTGATTGGCAACGCAGTTAGAATTGTTTTTTTTATAAGTAGGGTAATATACAGGTCCAGCACGTAGTACCTTTTGTGTGTGCGAAGAAGTTGTGGTGGTGCTCTTCAAACAACAGAACTGTGATTTATCATATTTTTTAATCGTCCTTTGTTTCAGATTATAACCATACCAAAGACAATTTTAGTTGTACAGATCTAAGATAATATGAATAAATTAGCTGAATTAACGTAAAAAAAATTAAATCAAATTATCAAAATGCGGTAAATAACTTATAGGTGTTGAAGCTGCAAGTACCGCTTTTGTAGCCTTGAACTGGTCGGTGTTACGCTGGATGGTCTTATAAATCGAAGGTATAGTCGGGATTAAATAAACTTGGTTACGACTCATCGATGTTTGGAACATGAAAACACGATATACAATAATTTTGTCTTGCTATATTTAAATACTATAAAATGAGATGTAGGAGGAAATGAAACGTTTGTCGTGGTTGAATGTTGTAAAATTGGCAATTGTGGTGTCTAGATAATCTGTGCTGTTGTTATTATATTTAGAACGCCCGAGCAAATGGATAATAATTATTGACCAATTACAGCACCTTACACTTATAATATTTACAGATAGAAGTATAGAGAAAAACGAAGGCTGCTATTGTAGTCATAAGAAATGAAGCCAAATCATATAAAGGGCCAGCTATTGGCAACTCGTCAAGTCTATATGAAAATAAAACAGTTTGATTTGTTACGTTCATTTTTTGCGATATTTGGTTAGTTCATTTACATCGATTCCGTCTTTACTCCTTCATACGCCGACAACATCAGGTTCACAATAAATACGCTTTCTACAAATTTTCATTTTAAACGTATTTATTTCGAAGCGGAAAGTTTATGCTACAATTAAATACTCAATATCTTGTTTTAGGTATCCGTTAACTTCTTATACATTACGACCGCGTATAATTGATTCTTAGTAATTTCTATCTAAAGATTCGTTGAAATAAGGTATTGAACTCGATAAGACCGTATTTTCAAGATTTTTAATCACGTTTAGTTAACAACAATAGTACTTAGAGCTCTGGTTATTTAGTTAAACAAATTAATATTCACTTTCTCTTCCGTATACTCGACGAAAACATTCGTTATATTTTTGTTGTTTCCGTTTTCTTTGTGGGAATTTCGTGCACGCAATACAGCGTGGTGGGTAATGATGGTTTTACAAACCTATACTTTTCGGCGATAATAAATTAATTCACCTATAACCATTTTAGCTTCTTTCGGTGGATAGGACTACTTGCTACCTTGGACCTAATTGATTAGGCAATTGCTGCCCCTTTTTATATGGTACAAATTGCGTGGTCCTAGGTTCTGCTGTCCCGCTGCGGCCCTAAGGAGGGTGTGATAGGTTCAACATATTCGACACGTGGGTGAGTGTTTATCGACGATTTCTTTGTATGGGCTCTATAAACTGGTTGAATCAGTATATTTCAGTTTTGTTGGATGATTACACCTTGTGGTTTTAAAATGATTATCATCTGTACGTGGCATGACACTGATTATTGATACCTATTGTAGTTATAGTAACGATTTTAAATGTTTAATTTTAGATTTAAGACGACGATTTAGATCTGTTGTTCTTAGGGTTGTAATTTCTTTTTTTTTTTCGTTAATTAATATGGTGGTAGGTACCTAAAAACGGCAGCTCGACATGTTAAGGATTGACTTTATTTTTGGTCTTATGTTAGATGCATACTATGATTATTAATTACTTTTGTTTTCAATTGTTTTTGGGCACTACTGTGCTGATATAGCATGTTTTTTTGTTTGTTTAATTATAATTTTTATGTTGCGTGTGGATTTATTGAATGAGTGCGAACATGTTTTTTTTTATTTCAGGCCTTCCTTCCTTTTTGGTATTTGAAATACCCCGCTTACTCACCGACTGAGCCCTGCTATTTTCTTTCGTTGGTTTTTTTTTGTTAGGCTACGTTGATGCACGTAGCATAAATTTTGACGCCCTGGCGTGGGGCTCCAATTTTTTTTTATTAACTTTTGCTCCGATTTTGTTTCGTGTAACGTTGGTTCCGATTTTGTCTTGGGCAATGAATGCTCTGATTTGCTTTTGTTTAATTGCTGCCTTCATTTTTGTTTTGTTTTTTTTGTACTGCCCAAGTTACTACGTTATCCTTTTTCGCGGCCTGATACTACTTATGTTTTCTTCCCTTATGCTCGAACTTGTATTTATTTCTTTTCTTTATTTCTTGTGTGGGTTCGATCTTCTTAAATTTTAGTTTGGGTTTCGTCCGTGATCCCTAAATATCCTTGGTTGGCTCATTTCAAATTAAAGTTTCCTAATCAAGTTTCGATAACAACAATAGTACTTGGAGCTCTGGTTATTTAGTTATACAAATTAATATTCACTTGCTCTTCCTTATACTCGATGAAAACATTCGTTATATTTTTGTTGTTTCCGTTTTCTTTGTGGGAATTTTGCGCACGCAATACAGCGTGATAAGTAATGATGGTTCTACAAACCAATACTTTTCGGCGATAATAAATTAACTCACCTATAACCATTCTAGCTTCTTCCGGTGGATAGGACTACCTGCTACCTTGGACCTAATTGATTAGGCGATTGCGGCCCTTTTTAATATGGCACAAATTGCGTGGTCTTAGGCTCTGCTGCCCCGCTGCCCCGCTGCGGTCCTAAGAGGGGTGTGATAGGTCCAACATATTCGACAGGTGAGTGAGTGTTTATCCACTATTTCTATGTATGGACTCTATGAACTGGTTGAACCAGTATATTTCAGTTTTGTTAGATGATTACACCTTGTGGTGTGTAAGTAACAGAAGAGCTTTCAATGTATCCCCTAAATTTATTCAAGGCCCATACACCACCAGGGACTGTCGCTCCGATGTGGTATAATTTCTCTCGGCGTTAGTCAAAAGTCGACTGGCGTATTCTATAGGGTGCTCTTTAGCGCCTTCGTCTTGTAAACGCATAATTACTAGAGTCCGTACGTATCAAATACGGTCTTGATTCGTCACACTGTCCCAAGACCGGGGCTGAGACTAATGATTGTTTTAAAACATCAAACGAATTTTGTTGGGTTTCTTCACATTTCCAAAAAACATTTTTCTTTGTTAAATCACTTAACGGTCGAGATATCGTAGCAAAATTCTCAATGAATCGTCTATACCAACTAGCAGTTTGCAAAAAGGATTGAACTTCATATACATTTCGTGGGGGAGCTCATCAACCATAGCTGCCGGTTTTCCAGGATCCACAGAAATACCAGAGGGCGTAATAATATGACTAAATATTTGACTTGAGTACTAGCGAAAATTTATTTTTCCTTATTTGCACGCAGTTTAAACTGGTCTAACCGGTCAAATACTAATTTCGAGTCTTTAAGAAGTCTATCTAATTCAACTTTTAACTGTTGCTTCCTAACAGACGATAAACGATAGGGAGGTAAGGCGATGGGTACATGATCGCCTGTATTTATGCTATGCTGAGCAAATGGTGTGGTATTTCCCCCCAGACTGTAGGTATTATGTCGTTCTACAAAAACGCAATAAGACGACCGCGTGTTTCGAACGTCAACATTGCACCTTTATCTGACCTAAGATTATCCAGATTACATAACTCAAGAGAGGGTGCATTTTTAGTCACAAAAATAGTCCTCTCAAACAAATTTTCAAATTCCAAAGGAAAAATACAATTTGGCAAATCTAGGAAATTCCATGTTTCACCGGCAACGTCCAAAACAATTTTCGCCTATTTTATAAAATCAATCCCAAACAAGGTATTGGTTTCAGAGTCAGGTAGGATTATAAATTTCGTTGCAATAACCCTACCTTTCAGATTTACATCAACCAACGCAGTCAAAACGTCCTTATGCTTGAAGGAGCCATCCGCAAGTTTAATAGTAACATGTACTTTTTGAAATTCTACCCCTTCACTTTGCAAACTACGGTAGAGGATACTGCCTGTTATACTTTGTTTAGCAGCCATATCCACCATTCCCAGACCACCGTGATTTAAAATATTTACTTGGAGGACCAGTCTCGCTTGCGGGGAAATCAAAGCGTCCATACTAAGAAATTCTAGTGCATTATAATTTGAATAACGGCCGCTATACTTGCGGCCACGTCCCCAATGCTCCTCGGTTTCAGTGGTTTTACAGGAAGGACAGTTTGCACGAATAAATTCCTGTTTACCACAACCATAGCATGCAATTGGTTTTACCGGAGGTTTTTCTTTAATTCCCGAATTGTCCTGTCGCAAAATTCCACCAACAACTTTTACAGAGTCGCTATTTTTATTTTTCGACAAAAGTTTTTAACATTTACTTTTTGTATGTCCCGTATTTTTACAGTAATGACAACGAATATGTTTAGTACTATTTTCTGACTCATGTCGCTCAAAACATTCTTCTACCAATCTCGATTGAGACAAAAGTTCATTAAAATCGTTAACTTTATCGCGCGGTATTTCTATCGAACTTTGTTATGCAAAAGTCCATAAACCATATCCAGTTGCACTTGTTCGGATAACGTTCTCCGCGGCAATTGTGAAAGAATCGATCGCGCTTTACAAATAAAAACGTCCGTAGGTGTATAAGGACCCGTTCTACCGCGAACAATTCATGATACACCCTGTATGGCGGCTTATGTGGACCAAAAGTCGTTCTAAGCAATTTTAGCGCCATTTTCCACAATTGCACGGTAGCTTTAATGTCATGACACTTCGATGCAAATCCGTCAAGTAACATTGGCAACCCTTTGACTGCGTTTTCGTCAGTAATTCGCATACTATCTTTGTAAATCCATTAATGTCCGAATTTTTCGAACCATCAAAACGCGAAGCGCAATTTGCTAAATTACCGGTATTAACAGACGCCGATATTGGTTGTTGCGCAATTGACAATCGTCCCAGCAATTCTTGGAACTGTTCATTACTAAGAACCACGTTGTTTACAGCCATTTCGGATTCTCGAACAAACACCTTGTCTACAACTGTTTCTAAAATTTCCGAAACAATGTCTAGTACTGAATTCTGCTTGCGAACAATTCTACTTGTAGTAGAGCAAAGCAAATAGCTTTCTTGACTTTCCGTGTTGAATTATATGTATATACCAACAAGTAAATCGTACTTCTTAATCTTCTTTGGGAATGAAACCACTCATAGTTTTTAAAATCTATTTTATTTACGTTTCGATCCATGACCTACATATGAATTAGAACAACATAAAAAACTTCCGTTTTTAGATATTCTAGTTAGCAAAAACGATACAACAATTAATACATCGGTATATAGAAAACCAACGCACACAAACAGATACTTAAACTTCGATTCAAACCACCCACAATGGAGGAATTATCAAAACCATGTATGATAGAGCAAAATTAATATCATCAAACGAAGAAATTTTAAAAAAAGAGAAAGACCTAATCAGATGTACACTAATAGAAAACAAATATCCTAAAAGAATAATAGAGAAAGAAATAAATAAAAACCCTAAAAATAAAGAAAAAGAAAACAAAAACAACGATACACACCACAAAATGCTCTCAATACCATACATAAAAGGATTCTCCGAAAAAATTCAAAGAATAGGAAACAAATTTAGAATTAAAACAGTATTTAGAACCAACAATACACTAAGAGCACAATTAACAAAAACAAAACCCAAAAACGCAATACAAAGTTCAAAAAACTGTATCTACAAAATACCGTGCGAATGTAATAAGTTTTATATAGGGGAAAGTTCCAGACCATTTGAAGTTCGATTAAGAGAACATAAATCATATATAAAAATAGAAAATTTGAAAATCCATGATTTGCCAACATGCATGGGACTCAGTCATAAAATAAAATGGGAAGATGCAAAATTATCGACAAAGAAGAAAACCACCAAAACGCAAAATCAAAGAAGCTGCCTATATAACCCTACATAAAAATAACTGCGTTGCAAACGAATCCGTGACTTTCAGTAAACAATGGTTTCCATTACTAAAAGAAATAACAAAAGAAATAACAAATGAAGATCAAATGCCCACAATATCTAGGTAGCATTGCAAGTTTTTTCTGGGTTTTCCTTGCGATATTAACATGAAATACAGCCTATATACATGATTTCTATTTATACATACAATAACTAATTACATAACAATAAGCATATTAACTAGAAAACCATTATTTCGGCAAATTATAAATGTTGGGGATCTTGGTAGCCACAGGTTGCTTAACCCCTTCACTGAATCTCGGTAAAATAAGACATAAAATCAGAAATCTCTCAATTGTATAAATAGAAACATGTTAAAAATGTTTCCCAAATTATTGAATTTATATAAAATTCACCAATAAAATTAATCAGCTGATTTCACGTTAAACGTATTGGCTACCATAGGAAAGTCGATCCCAGGTCGCAACACAAATTAAGGCAATCATTCTTTTAAACTTAAAAAATTTTTGCTTAGTGTACTCAAACCAAATATTTCAAACATCAATAAATCAAAGTAACCTTCAATTTATGTCATAAACGTCAAACTTGAAGTTTTTATTATTTTGACAACGATCCTAGGTCATGGATCGAAACGTAAATAAAATAGATTTTAAAAACTATGAGTGGTTTCATTCCCAAAGAAGATTAAGAAGAATGCTAAACAAACCACAACAAACATACAGGGAGTATTTATAAGTAAATCGTACTTACAGTTTTTTATCCAAAACATCCAAAAGTATCTTACAGAATGCCAGCAAGCGTATACAAATTATAAACACTGTTCTGCATCAATAACTTTCTGAATCACACACACAAAACTTTTCAAAATTGCATCATAGCATAAACAATAACAACTGAAATCGAGGACATTGACCTATCAACCGGCCTGGCATGTCCACAGTCGGGAACGTTCAAGTTGTTTACGATTCATACTTGTTAACTACGACACGAAATATCTGCGATTAATCTAATGCCCATACGTTGGACGACACTTTTATAACGTGGTGTTGTTATTTAATTTGAGATGGGTTCTTATCGACTAAAAATCAACAGATAATATTTTGTGCTGAACCTTAAATAAACTTAAACCAAATACAAATGCATGTAAATCGAACAAAACTTGAAACATTTAGGTAAAGTCACTAAATATTTTTTATAATTGTTCACGGCGCGTTCTTAACCGACCCTACATGTGATTTTCCAATGCTCTACTTGAAGGTACTACATTGGCCAGGAGACGAGTTTTTTTACCTAAAAAATTTTGAATTTTGCCGAACCCCTGCTGTTCAAAGCTAGGTATGGATCTTTAACGTGCGTGACAACACTCACACACGGGACCTCCATTTTACTTCTCATCCGAACGAGGGCGTATTTTTGTGAAAAATGCTCACCTTACATTTTTCGAGCGAACTGTGTCGGGATTCGAACCCGGAAGCTTGGGCGTAGTAGTCGCACGCACTGCAACTACGCCACGGAGCCGCCGTTCTTAACTTACCGGCATATATGGATGGACCTGACCGACTGACTGTGGGTAAGGCGCGCTTGGCCTTGATCAGTCTGGAACGTGCACTATACGCAGGGGGGGGGACGTATTGTATTTGTTACAAGACTTATTTTTTTACAGTAGATTTTTATACAAGACTCAAAATCAATCTATAATTAGTTGAATCTAATTTCAGGTAATAATCAAAGAACTTTGTTGCAGTTAGTGTTCGCAGCAGGTTCATGTAAGTAATACCTTATTGGTTTAAAATATTTGTGTAGCCTTGGGTTTATTTCATACAAGAGTTACGTTTTGGGCCTTGGGAGCTGCATTTTTAAAAAGTCTTCTTCCAAAAACTTTTGTAACAATTTTTACTTAAGCAGAATTTACAAGTGGAATTTTAACAAACTATATAAAATTACTCTAAGTCGAAATTACTCTTAAATGAATTTAAATTAGGGTGAGTAACCTGAACAATCAACAATGTAAATGCTGTGAGGCTCAAGAGTGACTGTTTTGCTTGGGGCTCCCGGGGTATTTATGTTGTCCCTGCCTCTCACATTTCTGTGGAAATTGCAAAGCTCATGTCTGCTTATTTCTTTATTAATTTATACAATACAAAGTAACAATCTTAATTCTAATAATTGCGGTTTTATAACCGTCTGTGACCTGCTCTTGCAAAATCACTTACGTCTGGAATACAATGTAGTCACATCCGTTCTCACAACTTGCTTGTGAACTTCCGTTTACTTTTTCTTTATTTATCCTTGAATTACAATGTTGCATCTAACTTAAGTTTCTTAATAATATCTATTTAATTATACATAAATTGATTTGGGAGATATGTAACTCAGGTAATACTCAATTGAAAAAGTATTATAACCTAGAAATGGTGCAAACATAATGCTATTTAAATAAAGAAAAACACTATTATAAATTTATTAAAATCTTAAACGTATATAAACATTACATGTAAAATTGGAAGCGTTGAGAACGAAAAAAAATGGTGGAAAATATTTATAAACCTCAAATAACGTATTTGAATGGCAAAAAACATTAATAGAACACGCGTCATACACAAATTTCCAAATTTTATTACATATCGGTAACAAAAAAAACTTTAAACATCCATATATCCATCTGTACGTTTGTCAGTTTTTCTGCTTGCCATCTGTGGGTGCACATAAAATCTAAAAAAGCCAAGTTGATAGTTTATTTCTTAAGTTAGAAACAGATTCAAGTTGTAAAAACTTCTAAAAACCAAATAATCACAAAGACCTATTTAAGCATGTTGGTAACATTATGGCAGTAAAATGCACAAATACACTACTACATTGTAAAGCGTTTTTTTTTTTATATTTAGGGAACAATGACAAATTTTTTACTAGTCATTAATTTCGCCACATCCGAAGTTTCCGGCAAGAACTGCTAGCACTTGGCACTATAAAAATGTTTACAAAAAACGATATACAATATTTCTTTAAGTAATGTTTCTAACTTCTATAATTGCTGCAAATACAGTTTCTTACTTTTAGAAAAGAAAAGTTTGCTTTTATAGTTTTACTTATGAACTTTCGATATTGAGGTCTTCTTTCGTATAACCACGTTTTAAACATTGTTGAATGTGTATATCTCTGTCTTTGATAATACGACAAATTGTTGCAGATGTAGAAATACCAAGTGTTCTTTCAGTACCACAAAATGTACCCCTTTGTCGAAATAGCGCAAGAGGATCTTCTGTGTTATTAAAGTTTATAGGAAGGTCTTCGTGGGCAACAAAATCAATCTTGTGATCCGTTATAAATTTGTCTGTAACGAATGCGGGAGATAGAACGACCTCATCAACATATCGACAATGACGTACGGTTTCCAACCTTTCTTTTTCATTCCACACTGTAATACCTTTATATAAATGTGTGTCTAAATCATTAACAACTGGAAAGATGACATACAACTTTCAGTAATTTAAGTAAATTATATACTTACTGCCAACAATTAGATAAACATTGGAAAAGAAATGTTTGACCTGCTGTAGCTGCTTTGCATGACCATAATGGAACAAATCGAAAACTCCCATGGAAAACATTCTAATAGTGCGAGGTACCGTTCCACTGATTGCCATATCGTAAGTTATCTTTAGGCTGTAGTCACATGAAGCGTTTGCAGCTATCGCTCCTGGTTCGTTACTATACGCTGCTTCCTTTTCTTTCTGCTGTAAAAGTACTTATCTAATTAATGCGGAGTTGAACAATTTACAAAGAGTATTTTAAACATCATGCATACAATAGGTTAGATATCAACTGGTTGGTATCAGTGCTCCGTCGGAGTATCATTGAATTTGCTCAGCTATTACCCGAGACCAATTACAAACCGATGCCAAATTTTCTATAAGTAATGTTGCCATTTAATCTCAATAATAGCACAGAAGCGATACGCGCTGTAATATATCTTTTATCTACCAAAAAACTTTTTATTTTATCATCTTCGTTATTCTATTCTAAGCTGATATTCGTATTATTTGAAAATGTTTTCTATATTTACACTGATTTTTTGGTGAATTAATATTAAAAGTCATCATTCATCATTTTGTTTTCGACCTTACTTAAGGTCGGCTTGACGCAGCTCTAACTTCTTTTCTATTCTGTGCTAATCTAAAAAGCTCTACATACCCTTCACAACCTAAATTTCTAGTAATTTGACTAATATAGTTTGGTCTAGGTCTTCCTATATCCTTCTATCTTTTTCCTATCCAACTGGCTCTACATAGATATTAGCAACCTGATGGTTGTTAAAGAACTCTAACATGGTTACATGATTACCATTTATAAGGAAATGAAATATAACCTGGTTCAAAAAAGGAAAAGTGGTAAATTATATGTTATGGTAAGGCTTAAGCAACGAATCGCTACCAACATGCCAGACCGCTAACTAATTGTGAGTTATGTTATGGTGACATTTAGTTAACTGATTTTTATTTTTTTTTTGTTTTGTTTTAGAACTTAAAGTCGTTTTGACGCAGCTCTAAATTCTTGTCTATTCTGAGCTAGTCTAAAAAGGTCTGCCTACCCTTCACAACCTAAATCTCTAATAATTTGACTAATATAGCTTTGTCTAGGACTTCCTACTTTATTTTTATTTGGTATTCTATAATCTAAGACTTTACTAAATAGTCCATCATGTCTTAACTGGTGCCCTATCATTCTATCTCTCCTGACCTTCAATTGTTTCCACATACAGGGTTCCTCACCTATCCTTCTATAGACTTCCTCGTTTGTTACTCTATCTGTCCAACTAATCTTTAACATTCTCCTATAACACCAAGTTTCAAAAGCTTCTATCTTTTCTTATCTACTTCTTTAATTGTCCAAGTCTCACTACCGTATAGTAGAACGCTCCATACGTACGACTTTAAGAAACTTTTTCTATTATCTAAGCTAATACTATTAGCTATTAGTAAGTTTTTCTTTTTTAAAAACATTTTTGTAGCTTGAGCTATTCTAGCTACTATATCCCTTCTGCTACGTCCATCCTTTGTAATAATACTGCCTAAATAGCAAAATTCATCTACCTCCTCTAACTCGGTATTACCTATTTTTAATTTTGGTTTAGAACTAGGCTGCAACTCACTTGTCATTATCTTTGTCTTTACTGAGTTAATTCTCATACTATAGTTACTCTGTAGTATCTCCTCTAAAATATTTAAAAACTCTTCTAACTCTTTTCTAGACTCTGCTATAATGGCTATATCATCTGCAAAACGTAACATGTATATTTTCTGTCCCTGTACGCTAATACCTATCTCTTTTCTCTCTCTAGCTAAGTTTAAAGCTTCCTTAATATAAACATTAAAAATCAAGGGAGACAGTATACAACCCTGTCTAACACCATTTCTAATCTTAGCTTCCTTTTCTATTTCATCAAATCTAATTACTACGCTTTGGTTTTTATATAGACTGTAAATAATTTTTCTATCCCTATGAGAGATTCCTATTTTTTGCAAAACCCTGAACATAACAATCCAACTATCCCTATCAAATGCTTTTTCTAAATCTACAAACGCGAAATGAGTCTTTTTATTTTTTTGTAACCTTTTTCGATAATTACCCTAATCATTAGTATCGGTTCTCTAGTCCTCTGTCTTTACGAATACCATATTGGTCTTCGCCTAAATAATTCTCAGTCAAAGCTTCTACTCTATTTTTAATTATTATTGTTAGTATTTTGGAAGCATGAGAAGTTAAACACTAACCGTTCTAAAATTCTCACACCTATCAGCTCCTGACTTTTTTGGGATTGGGATAATAATATTTTTTTCGAAATCTACTGGAACCTCACCTGTGTCATATATTACTTTTACTAGTTCATATAATCTGTCTAAAGTTTTCTGACTTGCATATTTTATTAATTCTGCGGGAATATCGTCTATCCCTGGCGCTTTATTTAGTTTAAGATTCCGAACAGCTCTATCAAGTTCCTCTCTTAATATTGAGAACCCTATTTCTACATCCTCTTCTTGGTCGTTCTCTAACTCATCCATATCGTCTCCCTTATATAAATCTTCTAAATATCTTTTCCATCTATCTGCTACCTCAACTTTATTTATTAGAAGCTCATTATTCTCGTCTCTAATACCATTATATTTTTTCCTATCTTCCCCAACAAACTTTTTAACTGCCCTGTAAGCCCTGTCTGTCTTACCTACTCTAAAATCATCTTGTATTCCCTTACAATTCTCCTCCATCCATTTATTTCTAGCTTTTCTACACTCATGTACTATCTTATTTCTAACTGTATTATATTTTTGCTTACTTTCACTATCCACTTCTCTGAAAGTTTTAAACTTTCTTCTATTCTCTATTCGATCTAATATCTCCTTTGTTACCCAGGGTTTTCTCGCTTCTATTTTTTTCTTACCTATAGTCTGTGTTGCTGTATCATGTACAGTCAGTTTTATTTCTTTCCATCTATTTTCTACGTTCCCTCCTACAGATATCTCTTTGCTCTTATTATGTAATACTTGTGTATATTCCTCTTTTACCCTACTATCATTAAGCTTATCTAGATCCCATCCCTCTCTTTTAACCTTTCTCAATTTTTTGAATTTTAGTTTACACTTCATTTTAACTAAGTTATGATTGCTATCCATGTCAGCCCCTGGATAACTACGACAGTTTTTAACTTGGTTTCTAAATCTTTGTTTAACTAAAATATAATCTATTTGGTATCTAGCCCTATCACCTGGCGCTTTCCAGGTATATCTTCTCCTAACCTGTTATTGGAATATGGTGTTGACAGTTACTAATCTATGTTCCTGGCAAAACTCAACTAATCTTTCTCCTCTATCATTTCGTCTGCCATACCCAAATTTTCCTACCATTTTTCCCTCACTACCTTCTCCCTTTGACGCATTAAAATCGCCCATAACTATTAAATTCTCATCTCCTTTTACTTTTCTCACTACACTATTTATATCTTCGTATACCTTTTCTACTTCATCATCCTCGTACCGAGTTGTTGGCATGTAAACCTGTACTAAAACAGTGTCTGTGGGTTTTGTACTCAATCTAACCATAATTATTCTATCACTGAATTGTAAGTACTCTTTAACTTTATGCCCTAATCTTTTACCTAACACTATTCCTACCCCTGTCTGTCCATTAGTTGAAGAAGTTGTAATTATTCTATAATTATCTTTCCAAAAGTCATTACTATCTGGCCATCTGACCTCACTAATACCTAAAATGTCCAGCTTTTCCTATCTGATTTAGACTAATAAATTCGTTAACTTATCTACTCTAAGTAATGACCTTACATTCCAAGTCCCTATCACTAAATCGAACTGTTGTTTTATATTCTTACGATGACGAGCCCCAAGTACTCCCTCCCGGAAATCCGAATGAGGGAGTATTTTACCTCCGGACAAGAATTTTACTTGTGAGCTCTCCATCATATGTATTTCGTGTTTTAGGCCACGCACACCTGGGAAATATTGTGGTAGGCTCCCATATCTTTCCACAACGCAGTTTTTAAAGATTTTAGCAGAAAGCCGTATCCGTCACGGCCAACCCCCAACAAGCTTGTAAATTATTGATGATCGCCCGAGACCAACCGACCCTCCTCCAATATCTTTTAGCCAGCAAGGCTGCTGTCCCTTGCTGCGCCTTTTAATCGCCTTTTACGATAAGCAGGCTTACTATAGTAGTATTCTTTATCCCCTACTATAGAGAAATTTATTAAAATGTAACAGTGAAATTTAAGAAACAAAAAATATTAAAATAAAATTTTAATTTTTTCTAACTGATGTTTGATTAGATTTTGGAGATGGTTCAAATTCAACTCGTATTACATATTTTAAAGAAAATTGAAAGCAAGGTATTTTTACACAAACTTCAAGTCGTTAGATTGACCTTGCCATAATTAATTTTCGATAAAAAGTTAATTCAGATATTTTTCAATGTTATAAAAACAAGTTAATCTTGGAATTAACTAGGTAATCCACAGATTACCTGAGTTAAGTGTAAAACCCTTGCTTTGTTCCCACATTACTTAGAAAATCTGACTATTACCTAGGTAATCTACAGATTATCGGCTGATCTCTCGTGTTAATGTGCAAAAATGAAATAAACTATGCAATAGTGGTTCAATGGAATGACAGGAAACCCGCGTTTTCAATTATAATAAAAATGTTTTCTTGGACAACACGACGTGGTAAAACAAAACTAATATTCTTATGCCTTATTTGGCTTCACAATGATTTTATTTTAATAACTAATCATAGGGGATTTCTGATTATTAATTTAAAGTATATTACACATAGTTGTATAAAGTAGTTTTAGGATTTAGAGGTATTACACAGCTAGAAAATAGGACATGTAATTATCCTTGTTTTTTTAAATTAGTCATTTGGCTGTTGCTACAACTGCAACACGTTTGTATTTTGATCATTTACAGGAAAAGTTTGCGATTGGTTCGTTTATAAAGAGCGCCTTGATCAATATTTTGTAGCAAACTCTATAAACAACAATGAAGTTAAGAAAGCGATTTTCTTGAATGCATGTAACGAAGAAAGTACCAGATTAATATTAAGTTTATGTGTGCCCTTCAGCATAAAGAATAAATCATCTTCAGAATTGACCAAGTACTGCACTAGATATTAGTTATCCAAGGCTGGTTTCAGAGCCACCCATGCACGGGTGTTATGGAATCTGTCTTCCTGTAACCAAGTTTTGGGGCGCAGCGCTAGGGCCTCGCTCCGAGGGCTTTGTTGGACATTTATTTCAATTTTTCAATTTTAAATTTTAAATAAACGCGGTTTAGAATTTGGATGAGTCATGACGTAGTCATTATATATAACTTTTATCTTGTGAGGGCGCAGCGCTAGGGCTTCGCCCCAGGATCCTCCGTTTTACTTTCGGCGCCGTGAGGTGATGGCGGATGAATCGTCGGAGGATGCCCTTTTGTAGGATTATTTTTTGGTTATGTTAGGCTTTTACCCCAAGTATTTGTTTTACGTTGGTGTTATTAACGCTCCGTCGGCGGTTGCTGAAGGAATCTGTGTCCCATTGGATAATTGAGTAGTTAAGAATGGAAGTTTAGGTTAGTGTAAAAGAATTAGAAATGAGCAAAAGCTGCTTATGCAAATTTTATTTTTCTCGGTATTATTTTATATTGCTCGGTTAATCACTAACACACTTAATTTATATATTTCTTATCATTATCGTAAAATGTGGTTTTAGGATGTGGTGTAAAAAGTTACTGACATCATAGTGAATAGTCGTCTTACCTCTACCGATTTTAATGTTGGAGGTGGCAAAGCTAATGTTGTGTAGATGTTAATGGTATTGAGGTTGCTGAGGTTATTGAGGTTGTTGAGATTGATGAGGTTGGTGATGTTGAGGTTGTTGAAGTTGTTGAGGTTGTTGAGGTTGTTGAGGTTGTTGAGGTTGATGAGGTTGGTGATGTTGAGGTTGTTGAGGTTGTTGAAGTTGTTGAGACTGTTGAGGTTGTTGCGGTTGTTAAAGTTGTTGGGTTTGTTGAGGTTGATATTGTTTGTGTAAGACGACTTCTCTCCCATTTCACATAAATTGGTTTATCGTAACGCTACCTTCCACTGCCCACTTCCCACATTTTATTTTTTACAATGACGGGTGTGACGTCAGAAGTTGTAGAGTGTTAATCTCGTGATAGCACGATAAGTTAAATTAGAGATTCTAAAGTGTGTTCACAGTTTATTTTAGAGTTTCAAGTTCAGATTCATGGTTCAAGTTCAGTTTCGTGTTCTGTCATAAGGATTACCGACAGTTAAATATCTTAGGACTAAGAACTGAGGGATAATAATAACTAAGACTAGGAACTAAAATTGTGAACCATCTATACATAGTGGAGTATCAAGACCGTTAAGGCTTGGAGCGTAAGATCCTGGAGGCGGTTGGAAATATAGTAACAAACTGCTGTGTAGTGAGTACTAGTCTTAAAACACAAGAGTGCAAAATAAAAGTTTAAGCGGCTAACAATCAAACTCTTATTATTTACTTGGTGCATTAAATGGCAAATATAAATTGGTTGAGATAAATTGTAAATCTCGAGACTGAAGTTTAATATTAATTATTATCATGTCGAGGTTTTGCCAAGTTTGTAAGATCTAGTTATCCATGGTGTATTTAATGGAAACTTACGATAAATTATTTTGTTTCGTTATTTTTTCTTAGATAAACTGGAGAAACGGGGAGTCAAAGTATCTTGTCTTCAGCCTTGGCAACCAGGTAATACTAATAAAATAATTGTTTTCTTACAATAATTTAATTGATTGGTTTATGTTGAGTTAGACCACATTTTGGGGTCTTGTATTTGTATATGTAAATATGTATGTATATAGCTATTTAAGTATGTGTAATATATAAATTAATATCTGGTAAGAGTAGCGTCTGCTTTTATAACTTATTTTTGAGACAGGTGTAGTAGTGGCGCTCATTGAAATTTTACATTTGCACTTTCTGCCCCGAGAGACCCACGCCCATCGGCTTTTGACCAGATTGGGGACACATGAAATACAACTGTTTACTGTATGTCCAGTGTAAAATAAAGACAGGATTATTATTACTGTTTCTTGTCCCTACAAATTCTGAATAGGATGACACTACGTTCCAAACCCTAGGTCGATACCTGAACGTAAGCCTAATTTCTTATACACTTACATTCTTTAGTTGAAATATGTTAAATAATGCTTCCGAAATGCGTCTACGTATTTAAAAAAGCATCGAAACGGCAGGACATAGCTCAATCCGTTTACTGTGGTTGTCAATAGATGTATTCACATTTGATTATATGTATATTATGATTTTTAATAAAGTTGTATAAAAAATATTGTTTTAATAATAAATGCATAAGCCGTTTTATCTGTGACGGGGCCAGCTCAGTCATGTGAAGAAATCAGCCCCGACATGTAACAAAACCGACACCCGATATCGGACATTATTCTTCAGAAATGCATATATGTATTCGAAGAAGCTGCCAGCACGCAGATGATCCTTGCTATTCTAGCGCTAGCACCAGTAAATCGAGGTGATATACTAAGCAAGTGTAGCTTTTTACATATTTTATTGTATTAAAAGTATGGATATTTTTAAAAAAGTGGTAGGTTACCTTAAGCAGCGGTATGGGTTTAAGCCGCTAAAGTATTATAACCTGATTGAATTTATTATATAGTTCTAATTCATCTATAATAAGAAGGTTTTTATGTAGAAAATAAACACAGTTGTAATAATAAATATAATTAAGTTAAGTATAATTACGTTCAAATATGGTAAATACCTAGAAAAACAAATTGTTAAAATCACCAAGTTTGTATACTATAGTATGTAGAAAAATTAATACAAAAATTGAAAATTTCTTGTTGAAAAAGAGAGATGTGTAGCATTTTTAATAGCAGTCTGCGCAGGAGGTTATCGAAAATTTGTACCTGGTAGGCATGGTGTAAAAGCTAAAACATGTGGGTATAAATAGGTTATTGGACAGAAGTGTTGGATATATTAACGCAAAATGTACATATTCCATATGTGATTCCTGTAGGGCACAAGTAGCAGATGTTAATTAGAAACTCTGTTCGCGGGACTGCCGAAAACGTATCAGTTCGAATAAAGAAAATTCGTATAAAGTGTATTAAATACTATATTTTGTTGTGCTTACGTCATGCCTTTGACATCCTTCAGCTCTTGCTCTATAGAATATAGATAACATCTGTCCTATATAAGTTAGTATTCGATTGTGGTAGAAACAGTTTTGATGTTTTTGTCGGAATATTTAACAAGGCGAAACTTTCGGTCTATCCTAAAAAGTACGCGTGCCGTAGCTTTTCCATATGTGCTTACGCTCTTTCGGACTTACTTCTCATTTTAGTTTCCCCTTCTACCCCCAACTTCGTTCGAGTGCCTCGGCAACCTTCGGTTTTCGTTCTATAGTGTATATAACGGAGCATTTCCTAAACGTAAACTAAGTAATTTAGCATTCGACTGTAGCTAGAACGGTAAACAAAACCTACTCCAAGATCATTACCATTCCTCAACTTCATAGGAATAAAGTAAAACCAACACATGAGCGATTTGAATTGTAATTGTTGACAGAAAATTTGTACAACAATAATTTCGTTACCGATATTAGTAACCTTTGTAATGTCAAAGAGGAAGGGATTATGACTGGTGGACAACACACGCCATTGCAGAATCATTTTGTGACAATATAATGCTAGTTAAAATTTGCGACCTTTCTGACGCCGAACAAACATGTAAACAAAACAATTTTTATTCTAAAAAAGGCAATTTGTGGTTCTTTTAACAGCTATCTGCGAGGAACGTTCCGTTTTCTCTAGAGAGCACTAACAAGATGGAGCATGGAGTAAAGGAAATCATCGGAAAAGTAGGTATCGAAAATATTAATAAGAAATTCAAAAATCCGATATGTGTTCTGTACAAAGTGGAACTAGCGGATGTTAAATTGGAAACTTTATTGGAGGAACCGTCATATATATGAGACGGGTCAAAAAATATTACTATCTCTTTGACGTGGATATAACCCAGGATTTTGCTGGCATTTTTAGCAAGACAGAGATGTATACTTATTTAACTACAGACCATAACCTTTGGAACAAGGACGATACGAAGAAAACCGCAATATTATAGTTGACAAGGATAAAATTGCGGGGATTGATTGTTTAGCATAGTTAACCGCCAATGAAAGATTTAAAATTTGTGTGTCAAATGGCAAGTCTCGATGTTAATAAACAACTTAGTAATCATTACTAGATTTTCTATGTTGTCCAGATGCACGTTTAAGGGAAACATTTGCATTTACTTTGGCTAAAGAACATGGTATTACGCGATTGGAGCTGACAATATACAAAGAACTGGAAATTATGTCAATACGGACCAAGTCTATAATCTATTAAAAGATTGTTTAGCCTTATTGCGAGAATGTAAGTTATACTTTCTAAAGGCGCCTATGTAATCGGTACCACTTGCCAAAATGTGGAGTAAGTTGTCTGACAAGTTACAAAATAGCTGCGGTTCAGTGTATAATAACCCAATGGTGTACGCATATTGGGGGAACAGTAATACAAAAAAGTTGACTGGCTTGCAAATTGAGTTGTTCAAAAAAACCAGAAGAAAGAGAAAAATGAATAAAGTATGCGCTTTCGGTTTTTAGTTTTAACTATTTACCTGTAAATTACTTGGAGATAGTAAAGGAAGAAGGTAGCCAAGATAAAGTAAAAATTTTACACAGGTGCCACAGTAAAGTAGACAGTACATATTTTACACAATCTGTAGGCACATATTATACAATCCATAAAGATATAATTATTTCGTAAACAATACAGAGATGTGTTGGACAAAGAACATCTTATTAGAGAAAATGAGAAAAAATTTAAAGATTATTTTGTGTCGGTTGACCGAGTTAATTACATCTAGGTTTCACGACCTATATGCATTTGTGGTTGGTAAGAAAGACTCTTTTAGTTATGTGGGCGTTCTTGCGGAAAGGGATAGCACAATATTTGTATGCTATATAAAAGGTTTTTCTAAGAACGTATTTATCAAATTGGCAGATGACATAGACGAACTAAGGAAAGTAGGGTTTGTAACATTGGCGTACACCACACGTAAAGGGGTTCCGTTATACATTGTCTATTTGTCCAATAAAGAACCGTTTGAATCATTTAAAACCGAGGGTCTTGTAACCTATGAAGGTAATATATTCCCAAAAGTGATAGACATACAACTATTCAACAGCGTGTGGGAAAATCAGGTTTGCTTCCAATACCAGCAAGAAGATATTGATCAAACCAACAAGATACGTATGCAGGAGATTAGCTTCAGGAAACTTCTATACTTCTCTAATTGATAGGACTCATAATTGATGTAATTTCGTCGAAAATAGTGGCTACCTTACCTTATTCATATTGCCTGTCAGTTATAATTTATCAGATCGTTAATTAGTGTGGTTACAGGAATGAATGGAAATACAATCGGTAGTTGTTTGTTATCGTGTTTATCTTATCTAATTTAATTTCGTTACATAGGTTTATCCAAATAGTTAATTTATGAGGACAAAATTTTTAATATTTTTGTTAATTGTTTCGGTTCAAAGAATAGATGTAAATCCTTGTTTGCTATCTCCTTTCTTATCTAATTTATTGTTGTTTTTATCATCGTTACCGAATAAAACTAGGATTTAGAGAAATCTAGAATAAAGGCGGGCCTCTTTTTTTATTCACGTCTAATTATGTTTGTAACGCGTTTGCGTTACGTTAAATAAAAACAGGAAAATTAATCTTAAACGAACAAATTAATACTGATATATTCTGTAAATTCTGGTTTCATAAATAGTAACGTTCATTAAACTGACATTTCATAAAGTTTTATAAAAACCAATAAACTTTAACATCACAAAAGCATACTTTTATTTCTGTGTAATAGATATTTCAACGTAACTTAGATCCGCAACTTACCTAAAAACTCCCATAATAAACAGATTTCAATGTTATGCTCCCTCGCGCCACTGTAATTGGCCGGTGCACCCTTATTTTGCTACAGGATTTGCACCCTTTCTAGGCAATGCCAAAGTACTAATTAATCGCTTTATTTACCCGTAACATGTTGTACCTGGCTGGGTCTCTTCTGCAGCAGAATTGAATAGCAAGCCATTTAGAGGTCTAATGATTGTAA
The DNA here is from genome assembly GCA_036346225.1 of Platerodrilus igneus. Taxonomy (NCBI): domain Eukaryota; kingdom Metazoa; phylum Arthropoda; class Insecta; order Coleoptera; family Lycidae; genus Platerodrilus; species Platerodrilus igneus. The sequence continues at coordinate 8,861,292 of JARFIW010000565.1, forward strand.
GTAAACATTCATTTAACGTTAAATATATCCTTTTTTATATGAAATAGTTTAGGTTATAAATGTCTTCCATTTTTGTATATAACAAAGCCCTTATAATATTAAAAAAAAGTTACTAACAAATAATACAGCACAAAAAAATTTTAGTGTTTCTAAAAATCAACAATGAGCAAAATATTTCTTATACCAAAAGTGTCGACACACTGCAATTTTTCAGAAATAGAACAAGGATTTAATAAGTGTCTTTCAAAATATAGAAAAGACTGTAATTCGTATTGATGCTTCGGATTATGTTACAAATATTAACAAGTTTGTAAGTGGACTCCTGATATATTAAATGGCCAACGTTCTAAAAAGGAATAAGTTAAAATATTTTTTGATGCTGTTATATTTTAACAGTTATTCTTATATTTTCAAAGTCCGTTATATAAAAATAGGTTAAAAATAAATCGAAAGACTCTTTTTGAAAATACACTGTATGTATTTTGATATAAATATAAAATATTGTAGCGGGCTACTACTAACGCGTTTCACTAATTTAAAACAAGTAGTAATAAAAGTCATTATTACTCACGATTCACAAGCCTAATTAACAGTATATTCCTTATTTATAGATGTTTTCTGTCCAGTTACAATGAAGCACTATCACACTATTACTATTTATAAGCACTAATATCTTCTTAAACTAAATTCTTAACCATAGGTCTGTTAACAACACTAACACTACTATTTATTTATTACACTTTTGGCTATTTATGTATTCTACAAGTTGTCTGTTCAATAGACACGTTCACATAATATAAATTTATATTTACTCTTGGACTTCCAAAAGCTTAACTATTTAACTTTAGACGCTATAATTTATATTCGACATTCTGATATAGACTAACCCTTACATTTATCAGCGGTCTTATATATATATATATATATATATATATATATACCCTGAATTAAAAAGATGATTCATACTCCAGTATATGCTAGAAAATTCTAGGCTTCGGTAGTATATACATTGCTTACGGTGCTTGTGTGTTTGACGGGTTGTCTAATAGTAGTTCGTAACAATCCAAAACACAAACAAAATTCTATTTAATTGTCTTCGGGCACTCGTAGTGAAGTGACGTTGCTGTTTGATATGAACGCGCTTGCTTTCGGTTATTCTACTTTGAAAAAGAAATCAAGTTTTGTTTGCACTTTTAAAGTTGGCTGTTTTTTTATAATCACCTCTAGAAAATTACGAAAATGCGTATAATATAGTTGTACTTCGTTATCTGACGAATAGTCAATAAATGTTATTAGATCGTCGAGATGTGATCCTATCACTGATAACTTCATTTTGGGGCAGTGGTGTTTCTCCTTCTTCGCTATCTTCACTTTCATCCTCATTTTTTAGGTTCATAACTTCATTTGCTATTTCACTTTCGGGCATGATATTATACTCAGGGTCACCTTCATCTACTTCTAGCCACTGTAAAACATCTTCCTCAGATACTTCTTCTCCAGCATTATTATGAATTATCCTACAGAAATCAGGAACTTCTTGGCCATCAAACAAATTCTTCCAACCAATTTTTAATGTTTACTCTTTCACCTCTTTCCATGCTGCTACAAAATTAAAAATTGTTGATTTTGAATTGTAATACTTTAAGTTTTGCAAAGCACGCTGTCCTCTTGTATCTTCTGCATTATTTTTATCTTCCAATACAACCATTACTTCATCTAAAAACTTTCTGCCATATATTCGTTTGGTTGCTAAAATTATTCCCTGATCCACGAGTTGAATAAGCGATGTTGTATTCTTTGGCAAAAACATACAACTACAGTTGCCATCTTCTGAACGTAGAATATTTTCAGAGTGATGAGCAGGAGCGTTGTCAAAAATCAATAAACATTTCACCTGTTCCGGCGTTATTTTCTTGAAATTTTCTTACAGTAGGTACAAATTCTTTAAAAAAACAGTTTTTGAAAATATCTGGGTTGAACCATGCCTTATTAGAGTTATAATATGAAACAGGCAGATATTGCATTGTATTTTTTAAAACTCTAGGTTTACGAGATTTGCTAACAACTACAGAAGTCAGTCTATGCGATCCATCGGCGATGGCAGAAAGCAGTGCCGAGGTCCTATCCTTGCTAATTTTTTTTCCAGAATTTAATTTTTTATATTTGGAGGCTCGTGTACTTTCAGGCAAAGTACGCCAAATAAACCAGTTTCGCCAGCATGATAAATCTGAAATTTTAGAAGCATTTCGTTATTTATATGTTCTATTAATTTTTGACTACAAGGTTCAATTTCTTCTTTTGGTGCACTTGAAGCTGCGCAGTAAATTCTATTATTCATGATTCCACGCCTTTTACGAAAGCGCCAGAGTCACCCATTACTTGCTCCGAATGGTATGGTCATATTGTTTATTAATTTAATTGCAGCAGATTTCAATTAGACAGCGCGAACCCGAACCCCACAAGAACGTTGTTGGTCGTACCATTTTAAGATTACTTCTTCAAATGAAGTTTCAAGGGCCAATTTCATTCGTTTTCTGGGATTGATGTTTTCTCCTACATCACACATTAACGCAAATTTATTTATTTTGCTATTGTTTTTTTTCTATGTCTGAAACAGTTTGATTTTTTATGCCATATTGTTCACATATACGAGACGCAGACATTCCTGGCTCCAACTTTTGTATGATTTTTAATTTTAGATTGATTGTTAGATTGATTCCTTTCCGTTTGTCCGTATTTAAAGGGCAGGGTTGCGAAAATTTAAATTTATTTAACGGAGTACCAAATGCGTTCGTTCACTTCGAGTAAACAAATTAAACTGATGTGAAGTTGTGCGAATTCCCGGCCAGCATGGCAAACATCAGTGTGTTGAGTCGAAACCTACGCAAGTTATGTCTCCCAATCTATATATGTATAACAAAATAGAATTTATTAGAAATTATTAAAGAAAACTTCAAGGATAAACCAGGAAGGTTATTAACAGTTCACAAGCAAGTTGTGAGAACGGATGCAATACATTGTATTCCAGACAGTAAGTGATACTGCAGATGCAGGTCACAGACCTTTAAAAAACCGCGATTACTTAGAAATTAAGATTGTTACATTGTATAATGAACAGAATTAAGAAATAAGCAGACATGAGCTCTGCAAGTTCCCAAAGACATGCGAGAGGCAGGGATAACATAAATACCCCGGGAGCCCCAAGACCATCAGTCAGTCTTGAGTATTTCAGCTTTAACATTTCCGTTTGCTTAGGCTACTCGCCTTAATATTAATTCAATTATTAATTGGTTTTTGACTTAGTTTAATTTATACAAGTTTGTCAAAATTCCATTTTAATATCTGTTTAATATATAAATTTTGTTACGAAGTTTTGAAAGAAGTTTTTAAAAAGACCGCTTTCAGGGCCCGAAACGTAATTGGGGCAGTCAGTAGGATCCAGAGAGGCACTACTAATCCAAAAATCGGAGAATTGGTGACCAAGAATTTCAATTTCCAATCTGGAAGAACCCAAACAAAGTTTGACGAAGTACAAGAATCGACCGAACCCAAACAAACAAATTTGGACGAGGTACAAGAAATAAAACGTGGACGAAGTACAAAAATCGACCGAGCCCACAGCTATAAAACAAACGAAATTGACGATGAAAATTATGTAAGTTCATTTTCCTAAACCAATTTATTCTTTTTACAAATTTATTGATATTTGCTAGTAAAGAAAATTTATCACCGAGACTGTAAAATAAAACCTTTTATGAACTTAAAACTTATAATTTCATTAAAACTTATAATTTAAACAATTTATTATATAAATTACACAGGAAACATTGATGCAACTACTGTAACGAAACGGTAGACTAAAAACTTGCAACTCTATATTTAGACATTCAAGGTAACTAGACAATACAATTAAAAGCAAGCATTCTTATGCACTTATCAATTACAATACCCACGGAGACGAACTAATTATAACAGACTCAATTAATCAGCAGAACTGAAATAAAGTAAAATCATAACTGGCGCAACAAAACGTACAGAATACAACGCAATTATTCCAATAAATTATTAATCTAAATAGAAACCTTTCAGGAAATTAAAACCCGCGACAACTATCACATTTGCAAAGTATAAAAATAAACGAATTCAAAGCTACAGCAATTAATCAGACATTACCAAGCATAAATCCCGCAATTTAATTATAACAACGTATAAAAAAATAAGTAAAGCGATTCTTTAAATAACCCAACATAATCCAAACTGAAAAATTAACAAATCCAACTGAAAAATAAATCTCAATTTATACAAAAATTTGAAATTAATTAAAACCGAAAATAACTATTAATTATTAAAACAACCCTCAACAATCATGAGTTCAAATATTAAAATTTACCTCGAAAGCATACCTCAATTTAACGGAAACTAGGCTCCTTTAGAATTATTCTTTACCGCGTGCGAAATATTTTTGAAAACCAGGAGATAACGAAAGAAATGTTCTACTTTTACGCCTGGTAATAAGTAAACTGACCGGACGGGCACTAACGCTAATAGCCAGCCAAGATGATTTAGAACAATGAGAAGATTTTAAACGCATAATGATAGCATATTTCGGTAACAGCAAATGTCTTATTCGCAACCTGATAAACCTAAGAATGGAATTAACCAATCCCCGTATTAATTTGGAATAAAATGCTAAGACGTAAGAAGTTTAATTGTAACAAAACCAAAATCGAAGAACCCGACCAAAATATCCGCCTACTAAAGACAAAAATGTATAACGAAATGGCAAGAGACACCTACATAAACGCATTGCCAGAATGACTAACGGATAAGATAAGATTCCGACATCCCCAAAATTTAGAACAAGCAATGAATATGATCATAGAAGAATAAAACGTAATGTATTATCAAAACAGATTATATAACCCCAACGCGAATAAAAGTTATTCACCAAGTCACAAATAATTTAAAATTACCAATAAAATTAATCAGCTGATTTCACCTTAAGTGTATTGGCTACCTAAAAAGCTGGTCCCAGGCCGCAACACAAATTGAAGGCAATCATTCTTTAAAACTTCAAAATTTTCACTTAATGTACTCAAACAAAATATATCAAACATCATAAATCGAAGTTTTTATTATTTTGACAACGATCCTAGGTCATGGATCGAAACGTAAATAAAAATAATTTTAAAAACTATGAGTGGTTTAATTCTCAAAGAAGATTAAGAATAATACTAAACAAACCGCAACAAACATACAGGGAGTATTTCCTATAATTAAATAAACTAAGATATGGTTACACAAACAAAAAATGTAACGAAGTAACACCAAATAAAACCTTTTATGAACTAAAAACTTATAATTTAAACAATTTATTGTATAAATTATAAAGGAGATATTGATGCAACTACTGTAACGAAACTGTAGACTGAAAACTTGCAACTTTATATTTAGACATTCAAGGTAACTAAACAATACAATTGAAAGGAAGCATTCTTATGCACTTATCAATTACAACACACATGGAGACGAGATAATTATAACAGACTCAATTAATCAGCAGAACTGAAATAAAATAAAATCATAACTGGCGCAACAAAACGTACAAAATACAGCGCTATTATTCTAATAAATTATTAATCTACATAGAAACCTGTCAGAAAATTAAAACCCACGACAACTATCACATTCGCGAAGTATAAAAATACACGAATTCAAGGCTATAGCAATTAATCAGACATTACCAAGCACAAATCCCGCAATTTAATTATAACACCGTATAACTACGGATAAAAAAAAATAAGTAAAGCGATTCTCTAAATAACCCAGCATAATCCAAACTCTAAAATTAATAAACCTAACTGAAAAATAAATCTCAATTTATACAAAAATTTAAAATTAATTAAAACCGAAAATAACTATTAATTATTAAAACAACCCTTAATAATCATTAGTTCAAATATTAAAATTTACCTCGAAAGCATACCTCAATTTAGCGGAAATTATGCTCTCTTAGGAATATTCTTTACCGCGTGCGAAATATTTTTGAAAACCTATTACAAACCAGGAGATAACGAAACAAATGTTCTACCTTTACGCCTGATAATAAATAAACTGACCGAACGGACACTGACGCTAATAGCCAGCCGAGATGATTTACAACAATGGGAAGATTTTAAACGCATATTGATTGCATATTTTGGCGATCAACGCAACCTCAAATATCTTATCCGCGTCCTGATAAACCTTAGAATGGAAATTAACCAATCCTCGTATCAATTCGGAATGAAAGGCCAAGACGTAAGAAGTTTAATTCTAACAAAACTAAAAATCGAAGAACCCGACCAAAATATCCGCCTACTAAAGACAAAAATGTATGACGAAATGGCACTGGACACCTACATAAACGTATTACCAAAACGACTATCAGATAAAAGAAAATTCCAACATTCCAAAAATTTAGAAGAAGCAATGAATATGATCATAGTAGAAGAAAACGTAATGTATTATCGCAACAGACTATATGACCCCAACGCAAATAAAAGTTATTCACCAAGTCGCAAATAATTTGAAATTACCAATAAAAATTAATCAACTGATTTTACGTTAAGTGTATTGGTTACCTAAAAAAGTCGATCCCAGGCCGCAACACAAATTGAAGGCAATTATTCTTTTACACTTCAAAATTTTCACCTAATGTACTCAAATCAAGTATATCGAACATCAATAAATTAAAGTCACCTTCAATTTATGTCATAAATGTCAAATTTGAAGTTTTTATTATTTTGACAACGATCCTAGGTCATGGATCGAAACGTAAATAAAGATAATTTTAAAACTATGAGTGGTTTAATTCTCAAAGAAATTAAGAATAATACTAAACAAACCACAACAAACATACAGGGTGTATTTCCTATAAGTAAAAAACTAAGATATGGTTACACAAACAAAAATGTAACGAAGTAACACCAAATAAAACCTTTATGAATAAAACTTATAATTTAAACAATTTATTGTATAAATTATAAAGGAGACATTGATGCAACTACTGAAACGAAACTGTAGACTGAAAACTTGCAACTTTATATTTAGACATTCAATGTAACTAAACAATACAATTGAAAGGAAGCATTCTTATGCACTTATCAATTACAACACACACGGAGACGAGATAATTATAACAGACTCAATTAATCAGCAGAACTGAAATAAAATAAAATCATAACTGGCGCAACAAAACGTACAAAATACAACGCAATTATTCTAATAAATTATTAATCTACATAGAAACCTTTCAGAAAATTAAAACCCACGACAACTATCACATTCGCGAAGTATAAAATAAACGAATTCAAGGCTACCGCAATTAATCAGACATTACCAAGCACAAATCCCGCAATTTAATTATAACACCGTATAACTACGTATAAAAAAAATAAGTAAAGCGATTCTCTAAATAACCCAACATAATCCATGCTTTAAAATTAATAAACCTAACTGAAAATAAATCTCAATTTATACAAAAATTTAAAATTAATTAAAACCGAAAATAACTATTAATTATTAAAACAACCCTTAATAATCATTAGTTCAAATATTAAAATTTACCTCGAAAGCATACCTCAATTTAGCGGAAATTATGCTCTCTTAGGAATATTCTTTACCGCGTGCGAAATATTTTTGAAAACCTATTACAAACTAGGAGATAACAAAACAAATGTTCTACCTTTACGCCTGATAATAAGTAAACTGACCGAACGGACACTAACGCTAATAGCCAGCCGAGATGATTTACAACAATGGAAAGATTTTAAACGCATATTGATAGCATATTTTGGCGATCAACTCAACATCAAATATCTTATCCGCGACCTGATAAACCTTAGAATAGAAATAACCAATCCTCGTATCAATTCGGAATGAAAGGCCAAGACGTAAGAAGTTTAATTCTAACAAAACTAAAAATCGAAGAACCCGACCAAAATATCCGCCTACTAAAGACAAAAATGTATGACGAAATGGCACTGGACACCTACATAAACGTATTACCAAAACGACTATCAGATAAAAGAAAATTCCAACATTCCAAAAATTTAGAAGAAGCAATGAATATGATCATAGTAGAAGAAAACGTAATGTATTATCGCAACAGACTATATGACCCCAACGCAAATAAAAGTTATTCACCAAGTCGCAAATAATTTGAAATTACCAATAAAAATTAATCAACTGATTTTACGTTAAGTGTATTGGTTACCTAAAAAGTCGATCCCAGGCCGCAACACAAATTGAAGGCAATTATTCTTTTACACTTCAAAATTTTCACCTAATGTACTCAAATCAAGTATATCGAACATCAATAAATTAAAGTCACCTTCAATTTATGTCATAAATGTCAAATTTGAAGTTTTTATTATTTTGACAACGATCCTAGGTCATGGATCGAAACGTAAATAAAGATAATTTTAAAAACTATGAGTGGTTTAATTCTCAAAGAAGATTAAGAATAATACTAAACAAACCACAACAAACATACAGGGTGTATTTCCTATAAGTAAAGAAACTAAGATATGGTTACACAAACGAAAAATGTAACGAAGTAACACCAAATAAAACCTTTTATGAACTAAAAACTTATAATTTAAACAATTTATTGTATAAATTATAAAGGAGACATTGATGCAACTACTGAAACGAAACTGTAGACTGAAAACTTGCAACTTTATATTTAGACATTCAAGGTAACTAAACAATACAATTGAAAGGAAGCATTCTTATGCACTTATCAATTACAACACACACGGAGACGAGATAATTATAACAGACTCAATTAATCAGCAGAACTGAAATAAAATAAAATCATAACTGGCGCAACAAAACGTACAAAATACAACGCAATTATTCTAATAAATTATTAATCTACATAGAAACCTTTCAGAAAATTAAAACCCACGACAACTATCACATTCGCGAAGTATAAAAATAAACGAATTCAAGGCTACCGCAATTAATCAGACATTACCAAGCACAAATCCCGCAATTTAATTATAACACCGTATAACTACGTATAAAAAATAAGTAAAGCGATTCTTTAAATAACCCAACATAATCCATGCTTTAAAATTAATAAACCTAACTGAAAATAAATCTCAATTTATACAAAAATTTAAAATTAATTAAAACCGAAAATAACTATTAATTATTAAAACAACCCTTAATAATCATTAGTTCAAATATTAAAATTTACCTCGAAAGCATACCTCAATTTAGCGGAAATTATGCTCTTTTAGGAATATTCTTTACCGCGTGCAAAATATTTTTGAAAACCTATTACAAACTAGGAGATAACAAAACAAATGTTCTATCTTTACGCCTGATAATAAGTAAACTGACCGAACGGACACTAACGCTAATAGCCAGCCGAGATGATTTACAACAATGGGAAGATTTTAAACGCATATTGATAGCATATTTTGGCGATCAACGCAACATCAAATATCTTATCCGCGACCTGATAAACCTTAGAATAGAAATAACCAATCCTCGTATCAATTCGGAATGAAAGGCCAAGACGTAAGAAGTTTAATTCTAACAAAACTAAAAATCGAAGAACCGACCAAAATATCCGCCTACTAAAGACAAAAATGTATGACGAAATGGCACTGGACACCTACATAAACGTATTACCAATACGACTATCAGATAAAAGAAAATTCTAACATCCCAAAAATTTAGAAGAAGCAATGAATATGATCATAGTAGAAGAAAACGTAATGTATTATCGCAACAGACTATATGACCCCAACGCAAATAAAAGTTATTCACCAAGCCGCAAATAATTTGAAATTACCAATAAAAATTAATCAACTGATTTCACGTTAAGTGTATTGGTTACCTAAAAAGTCGATCCCAGGCCGCAACACAAATTGAAGGCAATTATTCTTTTACACTTCAAAATTTTCACCTAATGTACTCAAATCAAGTATATCGAACATCAATAAATTAAAGTCACCTTCAATTTATGTCATAAATGTCAAACTTGAAGTTTTTATTATTTTGACAACGATCCTAAGTCATGGATCGAAACGTATATAAAGATAATTTTAAAAACTATGAGTGGTTTAATTCCCAAAGAAGATTAAGAAGAATACTAAAGAAACTACAACAAACATACAGGGAGTATTTCCTATCCTTAAATGAACTAAGATATGGTTACACAAACGAAAAATGTAACGAAGTAACACCAAATCAATATTTATGTCAATCATTAACAACAACAACTATTCAAGAAGACTGTCCTTGCGAAGTACAATTACTAAGATTTTCAAATTATTATGACAACTGTGAAGCAAAACCCGTACACATCACCAACATGAAAATTCAAAAGGTTACAGAAAACAAATGGAGACGAGAATAATTTAGCATTAACCGAGAGCAAATTAATCAACCAAAAGGATACTGTTATTTAAAATTAAAGAACGAAATTATCAGAGTATTTCAAAAGCCCACAGTAACCAAAAAATTCGCCAATTAACCGGAACTACAACTCAAAATAACACAACCTGAAGACAAAGAAATATCAAGAGACCCATGCAACTAGAACACCTAGACTTGGACGATCTCAACCACGCCATGAAACTAATGGACAATTATAAAGAACACTTGAGTGAGTTAAAAGTGCCAAAATTACACTACGATAATATAAGCGTTTGGACAATGGTATTAATCATATTAATTATTTTATTAGTCATGTATGTATTTTACAAAATGTATCTTAGATATAAGAATAAAGAAAGCAATTTTAGAAATAAGGAAACAAAGGTAAATAAAGAAATAGTTGTACCCTTAGGGACAATGAATTTTAAACAATGAATTTTAAAAATTAAGTAAACAAAAATCTTAATTTTTCATTCACGTTGGGAGGAGTTATGTATCCCCCAATTTATATACGAGGGTAAGGTAAAAAGTTTGCGGCCTGAAACAGAGATGTCGTTCCAATCAGCAAAAATTTGTACTTCCCGCCTGCGTCTATATGTCATTAGTTCGTATGACAAATTTCAACTTGCTGTCTCAAGTAGTTTGTTTACACCAATTTTTCAAGAAGACGTCTTATGTGTGTTTCCTTAAGGTGGATAAACTTTAATATCGTGCGGTCATAAAATTCTTTGTTTTGGACGGATTAACCCTTCACGAAATTCATCCGAAGTCGACAAAAGTTTACGGAGACTCTGAACTTTCCCTGTCAACCGTTAAAAAGGGGGCAGCTGAATTTAAACGTAGCCGCACGTCTCTTGAAGATGACTCACGTGAAGGACGACCAAAAACCGCAACCACACCGGAAACAATCGAAAAAGTGTATAATATCGTATTGGACAATAGGTGAGCGAAAGTGAAGTAGATAGCTGAGGCTATAGGGATATCAGACGAAAGGGTGCGAAACATCTTACACAAAGAGTTAGGGACGCGAAGCTCTGCGCAGGATGGGTGCCGCATTTGCTGAATGCCGATCAAAAGCAAATGCGAAAACGAGTTTTGGAGCAATATTTGGCCCGGGAGCCTCAAGACCATCAGTCAGTCTTGAGTATTTAAGCTTTAGCATTGCCGTTTGCTTAGGCTACTCGCCCTAATATTAATTCAAATATGAATTATTTTTCGACTTAGTTTAATTTATACAAGTTTGTCAAAATTCCACTTTAAGCTCTGTCTAATAAATAAATTTTGTTACCAAGTTTCGGAAGAAGTTTTTAAAAAGACCGCTCCCAAGGCTCGAAACGTAACTCGCGTTATTAATTAAGGGATCCCCTAATATACTATCGCTATGACTAGGTGCAGTCTACGAGCAGAACGGCATTGTCTCAAATTCTAGTGCTAGACGTATGACGTGATTATTATGGCCCCTAAAAATTGTTTACATGCGGCGACACTTGACACATGAATAATATTAACAGGACGTTTGTAATTTTGTTACATTTGACCGGATTTTTTTGTCCGTTATATCCAAAGTCCGTTAAATAGAGATCTGTTACATTGAGGATTTACTATATTTATAATTATTATTAAATCAAAAGCGTCTTCAATAAAATTCACAGTATGGGATCCGAACCTATCAACAAATTTTGCCGCACCTGCTGTAGAAGACATGAGAAAGATAATAAGGTAAAGTTAAGGAAGGAATAAGGTGGTCTTTTTCTAAACAGCTAACCACTCCAAAGTTCCGCTAAATATGCCTCTTTACTGTCGAGAACTCTATTTTATTCCTCACTGGCGCTAAGGAGTCATTTTTGATTAGTTTACGACGCTCACGCTATCGCTGAAAGCCGATCACGTAAATACTTAGAAAAAGTCGCTGAATTTAAACATATAGTTATGATGAAATTACATATAAAAATTAAATACTAAAAGATATTTGATATTCACCAAAATAATACGTAACAATACTAGATGTTGAGTTAACCTTAGAAAATTTATAAGATCGCGTGTTTAGAAACTAGATTATATGAATTTGCAATTTTGAAGTTTTGTCAACATTTTTGGAATTTCATAGTATTGGGATATTTTTCCAACTGATTAAGTAACAAATGACACAAAACATGAAAAATCTGAGTTTTGAATTTTGAGGCTCTTCGGAACATTCAAGATAATTTCCATGATTGCTATTTTTAAATTCTCTGCGAGTAATAGCTATAAAAGCGATTTTTCCCGCTATAAAACAAAAGAATAAATAGCAGCTAGAAAATATTAAATATTTAGCTTCGTTGCTCTCTTGCTTATTTTAGAACTATGTAATTGAAAATTATTGATTACAAAACCCAAAAAGTGACTTAAGTGGCGAAGAAAAAGCAGAATCTAGTAATAGTTTTATATAATAGTTATCAATATGACATTATTCAATCACTGAATGCCACAAGAGTACGTTGTTTTTAACAGATTACTCACCACATTTTCAAAAGCATCCACATTTCCACACACATCTGGACCAAATAGTTTTTTTCAACTAATCATTTTCGTCTTTTAAGATAAATCTATCTTGTTTGGTATCAATTAATATTAGATTTTTCTATGCTACCCGAATTTCTAAGAATTTTTTAGATAGCATCATTCCCCAGGGATCTGCCCTCATTTTAAGATTTTTACCGGCAGCGATTTCTTAACGTCCTTATAAATTTTTTAACCATATAACACATCAAATGAGTGTAGAATTTTACGCAGAATCCGAATCTGCAAACAGATTTAAAATCAAACCACCCCTTAGCGTTTTACACACCCTCTAGCGAACAAATAAAAGATTATTTATTTGTTTCTTTTAAGATAAATGTATCTTGTTTGGTATCAATTAATATTATATTCTTCTCAGCTACCTGAATTTTTAGGATTTTTAAAAATAACCTCACCCCCCATGGAGCTACCATCATTTTAAGATTTTTACCGGTAACATTCTGAACCAAATAGTTTTCTTCGACTAACCATTGCATCTTTCAAGATAAATATATCTTGTTTGGTGTTAACTAATATTAGATTTTTCTCAATTACCTGAATTTCTAGGAATTTTTCAGATTGCATCATCCCCCAGGAACCTACCCCCATTTTAAGAATTTTTAACAGCAGCGATTTCTGACTGTCCTTATAAATTTTTTAGTCATACGACACATCAAGTTAGTCTAGAATTTTACGCAGAATCCGAATCTGCAAACAGATTTAAAATCGGGGCAACCCCTTACCGTTTTACATATATACCTTCTAAATTATAACTTTCCTGCAGCTCAGAAAATTTAAAAACCATTCTTAAAACTTTTTATTACAGATAATTTTTTCTAATACAGTTTAAATTTTGTAAACTACATTTATACTTATTCATATTTATTTCTAAATAGAGTACTTTTTCCAAGGCCAACCGGACCCACATGTTTCAAATTCCTCTGATTTTGTTCTCATGGTTTTGCTTAAGATCTCGTACATATTTTCCAGATTACTAGATGTTATAACCATATTTTTTGTGTTAAAGGTTTTTACATCGGTAGTTTCTTCTCCCATTTTTGTGTAGATGCCGTAGAGTTCGCAATTAACTTTTATTGCTGTATGTTGTGTTCTTTTTTCATTAATTAATCGAATAAACAGCTCTTTCTGCTTCCAAAGAAACTCGAACACTCATCGTCGACACTGGCGTTCTTTATGCGATAGTTAACCATACGGTTGTTAAACGTTGTGCTAACCATTTCTACGCAATCTTCTCCAATAGCGGTAACTGTTGCATTTTTATGTCTGTTGCTCCTCAAGCGAGCGGCGTACGTAGTCTTTTTCATTTCGAAATCGCATACTTTACACAGAATTAGTGGTTGTTTCGTACAAGACCCTTTAACAGCTGGCGTAGGTGGACGTTTACGGCTTAATGACATACCGTGCTGTTTTTATCCATTCTCGTAAAAGCGATACCGCAAGACTCACAGTTTAAGTACTTTGCTGAGGGATGTATAAGCTTAACCGAGGACGATGTTACACCACGTAAAATAGCATATTTTATAGTAACCGTGCGCTGTATAATACATGCATACCCCTTCGAAGCGCTACTGCTATTTTTGTAGTTGGTTGAAAAAGTCAGTCGCCTTTTTTACTGCTAGGACCGCTGCAAAGCATCATTCTATACTTTCTTTATAAGTATAGCATATCGCGCACTTTTTTTGTCTGACAATTAAATTTTGCTCACGTAGGCTTTTACACTTTCGCATATTTAAACATCTAATACGATCGATTAACCACTTTTGATTATTCTAACGGGGACCACCATACATTCCGCCGCACCGTTATTTTTGAATCCAGCGATCCGATGGGCTTCCACACACTAACCCCTAACGTATCTTTCCTACTATTTGTTAAACAAAAACCACTGGCATCACCGTGTCCGTATGTGAACGTAAACATATATCCGGATATATGTCAGATATATGTAGGATGTTAAGTTACAGTGAAATTGCATTATAGGGTAAAATTGCCTCATAGGGTGAAATTGCTTCATAGGGTGAAATTGCCTCATAGGGTGAAATTGCCTCATAGGGTGAAATTGTCCCCGAACTAAGTCGGATTTATTTCGAATGTTGGACATATGTCAGACATATGGCGGACATGACTGACATATGTTGGATACATGGCGTAGAAATGGTTAGCACAGCGTTTAACAACCGTATGGCTAGCTATCGCATAAATAACGCCAGTGTCGACGATGGAGTGATCGACTTTCTTTGGAAGCAGAAACATACAGCAATAAAAGGTAATTGCGAACTCTACGGCTTTACACAAAAATGGGAGAAGACACTACCGATGTGAAATCATTTAACACAAAAAATATGGTTATAACATCTTCTAGTAATCTGGAAAATATGTACGAGGTCTTAAGCGAAACCATGAGAACAAAATCAGAGGAATCTGAAACACTTAGGTTCGGTTGGTCTTTGGAAAAGTGCTTTATTTAGAAATAAATATTAATAAGTATAAACCGATGTGAAGAGTTCTAGGTTAAGAATAAAAATTGTGAATCTGTATTTAGAAATGTGGTTACAAAATTTAAACTGTATTAGTAAAAATTGTGTGCAATAAAAAGTTTTAAGAATGGGTTTTAAATTTTCTTTTAGGTATGAGCTGCAGAAAAGTTATAATTTAGAGAGTATATGTGTAAAACGGTAAGGGGCTGCCCTGATTTTAAATTTGTTTGCAGATTCCGATTCTGCACAAAATTCTAGACTAATTTTATATGTCGTATGACTAAAAAATTTATAAGGACGGTCAGAAATCGCTACTGCTAAAAATTCTTAAAATGGGGGTAGCTTTCTGGGGGATGATAAAATCTGTAAAATTCCTAAAAATTCAGGTAGTTGAGAAAAATCTAATATTAGTTGATACCAAACAAGATATATTTATCTTGAAAGATACAATGGTTAGTGGAAGAAAACTATTTAGTTTAGAATGTTACCGGTAAAAATCTTAAAATGATGGTAGCTCCATGGGAGGTGATGCTACTTTAAAAAATCCTAGAAATTCGGGTAGCTGAGAAGAATCTAATATTAATTGATACTAAACAAGGTACATTTATCTTAAAAGAAACAAATTAATAATCTTTTATTTGTTCGCTAGAGGGTGTGTAAAACGCTAAGGGGTGGTTCGATTTTAAATCTGTGTGCATATTCAGATTCTGCGGAAAATTCTAGACTCATTTGATGTGTCACATGGTTAAAAAATTTATAAGAACGGTCAGAAATCGCTGCCGATAAAAAATCCTAAAATGAGGGTAGCTCCTTGGGGAATGATGCTATCTAAAAAATTCCTAAATTCGGGTAGCTGAAAAAAATCTAATACTATTTGATACCAAACAAGAAAGATTTATCTTAAAATTCAAAAATGATTAATCGAAGAAAACTATTTGGTCCAGATGTGTGTGGAAATGTGGATACTGGTGGAAATGTGGTGGGCAAACTGTTAAAAACAATCTACTCACAAGCATTCGCATTTTTAGAACTGCCGATACAAAAGCTGAAACGTGGCTTGGGTATTTTGTAAACACCCGCCCACGCTAGGGAAACGAACCGCTAGTGGTTAATAACATACAACTTACCATTTCAAATTACTCTTTATTATTCTTATAAAAAGTATTAAATTTTTCAAAAATAAATTATTTTAAAATGGCAAACACACAATAAAAATTTAACTAATAGCAATTGATGCTTGTCTTGCTACGCACAGAAAATAACTCTAAGGGTTATGCAAAATTTAATATGACGTCATTTTCAAACATTATCTAATAAACGATAGACGTAACCTTGATCTCTTCGCTGTAATTAAATACAATTTGCTGATTGTGCGCGTAACTTAAAGTCCATGTTCTATATATTGCAACAAGCTTTGTTTATTAACTGTTTATTTGCAAATACCGAGAAATTACAATATACTGTTATGCCGATACCAATTGAACTGCTGACAACTATTACAAGCTAATCCCTAACAATGTTACAGCACTAAATTTTTTAAACGACGGTACACTATCTAATACAATTAATTCTCAAAGTACTATTTATTTTATACCGATCAATTAACTACTTGATCCTAATTTTAGACATACGTGTATTTATTTCAACGCCTGGTTCTACTAATTTATACCACATTAAATATATTTATTTCAACACTTGATTCAATTTATTTTATAACCAGACTTCATACTTCTTAGTACGCTGATTGCTCTCCTAAGTCGTGTTTTCTATACGTAAATGAATCGTTCTCGATTCTTCGAAATATTGCTAAAAATATCTAAAACCATTGTAGCTGTCAATCAATTCATTGTTAGCTAAATGCATTTTCTCAACAGACTTTGGATTCTTTAACGCAATTGTTACAATATTGAATAAGTCTCTTAAAGACAATACATAAAATACCTTTTGTAATCCGTTGCGCAACAGCAACGTAAATAGTTACGGTTTATTTTCTCTCGTACATACTGGTAGCTTGAGCCGCACGCTTTGGACCTTCCTTTCTAATTCCTCGTATATGTAGTATTCGAAAATCATTTAAGGGTCTAAATATTTGACTTTCCGATTTTTATATATTTTCACTTTTAGAAACCACCGAATCAAAAACAAAAGTTGTTCTTATTGAAGACTGCGTGTGTGCGTGTGTGCACTTTCCGTGGATAAAAATAAATAATTTCGTATATTTAAAACCCCAATTTTAATCTTAAATATGTGTATTAAAAACACGTTTTACAGTGGAAGCAAATATTTTCTACAAAAATGCACACCCTTTGCATTAAAAAACAATTAAAGTTAAACTAATTAGCCTTTGTATAACATAAAACCATTTTAAATAAAACATGTTCTCGTATTTTTGACAGGAATTGAGAAAATACATCAATTTCGTATGACCTAATTAATAAAGAAACGTTAATTGCAAGAAAAGGCGAAAAATGGATAAGAATAATTTATTACCTTTCACAATTACTGTATGATAGAAGACCGCGAGCATTAACTTTAGGTATTAAACAAAGACGGACAGCGCACATAGATCAACACTAACGAGGTAATAAAACTCGGCGATTTTAGACACTGTAACAATTACGATTTTATGCTATTTAAATATACGCTTTTGTTCAATACACCTATTCAATAAATATTAAACTTCTATTGAAACCTTATATTACGAATTCATACATCGTGCCCCATCTACATTGCTAGTCTTAAGTTTTTTTATTCGAAGATTTCTGTATCTGATCTTCAGATAGTTTTCTATCATAACACTCTTTAAGATACGGTGGCGTCCTATAAAATTTCTTTCGTTTTATCGTATACCATCCTACGGCCCTAGCTCATAGCTCTGCCCTAAGTTGTAGAAGCTTAGCTGGCTGGAAAATCTCTTTAGAGGGACCCTTTTCTCTCAAAGCCATTTAACATCCTTTTTACCCTGGGCTTAACCGTTAAACAGGAACCCCTCGTAATCTATCGAGGCTCTGCCGCCTATATGGTAGAGCAGACATACTATTTACCTTTTGAGGAATTTAGTATGCTACATCAATGACGCCCGAAACGTGTGGCTTGATTTGTAAAATTTTTTTTGATGATTCAAACATTTATAGCAACTCTAACGTCAAGCCTCGATTTGGTTATTTCAATTATTGACACTGCAACGTAAAAAAAATTTTAGTAGTTGACGAACAAGAATATTTAGCGGAACGAGAGTGCTGTTTTCACTTTTGACTATAGTGTTAGAAATTTAGAGGTTGAAAAGCTTTTTTAAAATTTTTAAAATGGCAGATACTTTACAGATTGTTTATTTGTACAAAGAAGAGTTGAAGTATGACTTAAACATTAGAGGTATAGAAAATAGTAGGTCCATAGCAGAAAAAAGAAGAATTTTAGGTAGACTTTTGGCTAAGGAAGTGAAAGAACCTGGTTGTTTAATTAATCTTCTTGGGTATACAGCAACATTTTTAGAAGAACGTAAAGAGATTGATTCTTCGCTTGAGTCTATAAAAAATATTTTGTCAGAATTTGGTGGTAATGTTGCAGATTCTATTTTTAAAAGGGTACAATCTAGACTGTTTCATCTAGTCGGTCGAGTCAAGAGAATTAAACTTCCTACAGAAAATGTAGAGGAAGCCGTGCTGTTTAAAAATGAGACGTTAGCTACAATTTTTATTCTTGAAGCAGACTTATATGAGAAAGTTAATAGAGCTAGTAGTTCAGTTGATCGTAAAGATATGACTATAGAATCTCCCTTAGTTATTAGTACACCTATTCCCACTGTTACATATCTTACCCCCTCTATACCTATAAGTTCTTGGCCTGTGAAATTTTCTGGTGATTCAAAACAAGTATATCAATTTTTGGACCGAGTAAAAGAACTAGCAGATTCTCGAGCTGTATCAGAAGCTGATTTATATCGTGGATCCTCTGAATTATTTGTTGACGATGGTTTGATTTGGCATAGAAGTATTCGTAGTTTAGTGAAATATTGGAATTCTTTAGTTAAGCGATTAAAAGAAGATTTCTTACCCGCTCATTCAGAAGATGTCGTTTGGGATTTGATAAAAGCACGCCATCAAAAAAAAGTCTGAATCAGTTGTTTTATTTATTGCCCATATGGAAAATTTATTTAGTAGACTACCACAACGCCCTGCTGAGGTTACAAAGGTTAGAATGGTTAGGAAATATTTGTTGCCCGAATTCATTTCATATCTTACATTGTCAGAGATAGATGATATGGTGACTCTGACTAAACTCTGTAAAAAGTTAGAAGAAGCTGATCATTTAAAAGAAAAATCTGTTTCTGTTTCGACAAGTTATCCGTACAGGTCTAGGGACAATAATCGATCAAATTTCCATAATACATCTTCAGTATGGTTTAAAAATTCCTCCAAACCTAAAAGTCAAGTTGAAAGAAATCTAACACAATTTCCTCAAGCTGACATTTTAAAGAGTAATGATTCAGTACCGGTCTCGAGTGGTCCTAGCATAGTCAAGAAGAATAATGGGTGTTGGAACTGTTCGCGATATGGCCATACATTTCAATTTTGTAGAACTTCAAAGAAATTTGTTTGTTATAAATGTGGATATAAAGGAGTAACTTCAGTTTTTTGTAAGTCGTGTTCAAATTCTGCTTTAGATTTAGATAATGACGTTCTAGAAAAGTAAATTTTGGCATTGAATTCTGTTTGTCAAAGAAAACTTTTGCAGTCGGAAGTATGTCGAGCATTTCGGTGATAATTTTGCTTAGGTAACAGTCAAGCTTTCGCGTTTGTACATATTTTTTTTGTAGGGACTATATTAGTATTAAATATGTATAAGTTTAGTGTCATAAGGTGTTTTTTGAAAAACTTGTGCGTAGATAATGTTAAAAGAGTTGATGTTGATGTTTAGTAGGTTAGTATTCTTTGAGATACTTGCACGTAGATTATGTCAACGTAGATAATGTTAATAGAATTAATGTTGATTGTATTGAGTACGTTGATTATATTAGTAGGTCGATTCTATTGGTAAGGTTGATGTTTGTTATGACGACTGTGGCGATGATATTGTTTAAGTTTAGGTTGTCGATTTTGGATGATGCTGAAAAAGTTGAGTATGGAGGTTGTGTTGGCATTGATGATGTTGACTGTATTTGAGATTTTGGAGTATAGGTAAGAGAGAGTCGCTTGCATCTTGTAGAGTTTTTTTGTGAAGTTGGTCAAAGTTGATAATTATATTTTGGGTAGTAAAGGTTTTGACCACAATATTGGTATAGAGATTTGATTTGATAGCAAATCGAATAGTTTTTGGTGTGTCCACTGTAGTGCGGACATATAACGGTGAAATTAAATTTTATGAACTCCGTTAAGAGTTAATGAAGTATAGCGTTGAGATATGATAGTCTAGGTAGGATTATGCGTTTTGAAATTGAAAGTCTAATGAGGTAGTTTTACCGATTATTTTTGTGAAAGGTAGGACGTAGTACTCAAGTACTTTCTTTTTTTGTTTAAGTTTATGATGTCGAGTTCTAAAAGACAATTTTTGGGAAAGTTTATGTGGGTAGGGTTGTCAAACATTTTTTTGATAAACAATCAAAATTCCCGACTCGAAATTTTTTGTTGCTCTTAGGACTTTACGAAGTCTAGTTCGAATGGCGATTGTCCGTGTGTGAATATTCGTGACTTAAAGTTAGTTTAGGACATAAAGAATCTTGTAACAATTTTATTTTCAATAATCATTATTTGCATATAATTTCAAAAATAATGCGCTAAGCGTGCATCGTTCCGTAGTAATCTAATTATATTCAGATATCTGTGTCGCATAAAGCTATTCGCAAGCACATCTCTGTTGGATTGTTTCGTGTCACCCGCCCCTGACGGCGTGACCGCTCGGCCCTGGTTACGAGATAGTCGGCCACGGGCGATAGTTTTGTCAACATGTACTCTTGGCTAGAGGCCGGCAATCTTCGAATCCATTATCAATGGTGAAGATATCTTCGAATAACGGTTGGTAAAGTATATATTATACAAACTTATGTAATTTGAGGTAATTTATTTAGCGCGACAATTTAGAAGACAATTTAGAATACAATTTAGAATACAACTTAGGATGGGACAAATTAGAATTCAACCTTGAGAACACGACTACTATAAAATATAATGCGACAAGATGTGATTCGACACGTGGAACGCAACAAATATAACTCGACAAGAATAATTGATTTAAACTTTGCCTAACAAGAAATTTGTCTAGGAAGAAATTATAGATGTTAATTTAGATGGAGTCGTTTCAAATTGCAAACGCTGTTATCTTTGCTTGAAGAACATGGATCCCGTCTTGCCTTGTTGTGAGGCGAATATTGCAGTTTTGGTTCGTAATTATCTATAAAAATTTCTTTTTGCATGTGTTTCAAAACTTAGAACACATTAACTTGCTTTTATGTTTAGTACACGTAAATTGTAAAAGTTTCAACTGATTGTTGAGCTGGTTTTACAAGCTGTAAAACGAAATTTTGTTGAATTAGCGTTCTTAAAAAGAAAACATACTTTGTTCCATATGAACCGTCGATAAGTTCAGCAGGTGTTTTCGACGTCATCTTTTTCTACTTTGTACAGCTGACAGATGTTGCCTTAAAAGCAAATGCTTTGAGCAGCTGTAATGCAATTTAAATAAACATGCCTATTTTTGTGATCAGCTTTATCTACACTTAGATTATTATACGTAATTTTGAAAGCTCAAATTCTGATATTGTTAGGAGCTAATAATTTGTTATCTACCTGAAAAGATTTGCCCAGGTTAGAATTTAATTTACTGTGTTATGCTTGCCAACCATTATTACTTTATTTTGTACAACAAGTTCATGTTTAAAGTAAAGTTGCTTGACTAATAATAATGAAGGACAAAAAAGGAAAGTTAAAAGTTTAATCTTGATATAGTTGATGATGAAAATTTTTTTGTTACAAGTTACAATATTTTAAAAGAGTTTCTTTAGTAAACAATTAATTCAAAATCGAAGACTTTTTATTTTGATCAAGTGCGATCAAATCTAATTACATAAAGCTAAAACCTTTCTGAGTAATAAATTGATGCCAATACTATATTGGAAATACTTTTTTATTATTTCTTTATATACTTTTGTAGGACACAAATGGTGTCCCACTTTTTTATTTATTTAACCATTACAATTTCTTGCAGGAGCTGCGTCTTATTTTGTTGAGACAGGTTTTTGTTAACGAAGGCGATCATTTTTTTTTGGGTCTCCACGTCCGTCCTTAGAACTGTGCTTTGCAATTATCGTAATTATCTCAGGACATGGTGGCGCCTATTTGATTTAGCTTAACTTTGGTTTGCAAACAGAATTCGATTTACCCCCCCCCCCCCAATTCTCATTGCTCTACCCAGGAATAGACACCTAACTTTGTCGGAAGCTTTTTGGAAAAATAAGTAACACTGACGCCACGCCCATAAAAAAAAACAACCTACCTACGTAAAAAATACGTTTCACTGGCGTTCACATCGTGGTCCGTTCAGTAAGAACAAAAAGTACGTTACAATCTTATGTAAAGTATTTATAAGTCTATAAGTCTTTCTTTTTTCGTTGGTTTATTTTTTTTTGGTTAGTGAGTAGTAGTATGGTTGTACATATGCAATTACTTATTGTCGTTGCTACTACATTGAGTGATTTTTGAGTGTCAGACCTTCCCGATTAAGCCCTATCTATTTTGTCTTCCCGGATATGTCTCCTTTTTGGACGTGTTGTACGCATTAGTTACTATTACACTCATTCGTTCATAATATTTTTTGTTTTTTTATTTCCATCTCCCCATATTACAAGTCAAGTAGGCTAAAAAAAATTTTTTTGAGTTGATCTTACGTCAATGTTTAGGACTAAGTTAGTTGGTATTTGTTTATCTTCAATTAGTTAGTTAGCTATGTTGAAATTATTATTGCGACGAATATAAAAAAATCTTTGATCCTTATTTATAATTTATTTTGTTTATCCAAGATTTTTTTTCTTTTTGGAGAGAGGCTGTGTAACAATTACGATGTTCTGCTATTTAAATATACGCTTTCGTTCAATACACCTATTCAATAAACATTAAACTTCTATTGAAATCTTATATTACGAATTCATACATCGTGCCCCATCTACATTAGAATAGTCAAAGTAACTTTAAAATGCTTTTCTATTTGCTTGTATCTTGATTCAATATCCCCTTTCCCGGCGCATGCCTAAATAGTTAACATTGCCTCGTGGTCAAGCCATTTTGATATCAGCATGTAATCCGTATAGAAGTGTTATCGAGGGCCTGCAGGTTTTTAATTAAACATGCCGTCCCAGCAAGTAGTAAAGTGGAGTCAACGTATACCATGGGTACAGTTTTAGTTGTGGAATCGACCTAAGATGGTTATAAATATATTTCTACGGTAAGAAAATAATTCGCAAACTTACCTTTAAATTCAATTTTTCCGTTTGATTTCAGTGCAAGTTTTTTAAAGTACCAAGTATTAAATAGGAAACAAGTTTTTTAAAGTACGAAGTATTAAATATGAAGCAAGTTTTTTTAAAGTATGAAGTATTATGCCCGTGTTATGCAAATAGCAAGTTTTAAGTATTAATTCCAAGTTTTAAAATATTAATTTCAAGTTTCAAGTATTAAAGTAATGGAAATTATGTATTATATAAAACAATCGTTAACCATATGGCAAGTACAACACTGAAATAAAGTAAAAACACGTTTAAATTTTTTTGGAAATTGGTTGAGCTTTAGATGCAGTTTTAATTGTTGCTAGGCGAGGGAGTGGAAGCCCCCACATATGATTGGTTAGTATGAAGGTCAAATCCGGACCCCTGCGTCAGACCTGGCCGCACAGCAGATAGCCAGCGGTGAGTCATCCTCCATTTTATACCTATATTCTTTTCAAGAAACATTCATTTAAGATGTACAAATAATTTTCGCAGAAGCTATATGTGTTTATTTAAAGTTAATTCTCAAATTTTTGTGAAGGTTTGAAGATCAGTTAAAATGATTCTCGTAGATTTTACTTCAAAATTTAGTATTTGAATAATGCATAAATGACTTTATTATTTTCAAGATATTTCTATAAGATAATTTTGAAGTTACAAAGTTATATTAAAATGTTTGCTTAACTAAACATGTGATACGATAAGAATTGTTTGCCGAGTTATTGTGTATAACACATTTTGACAGTACACCTGAAGTACAGCTTAATGCCGACAATAAGAATTTTTCTTTGACCTTTGATTCCATTAAATATGTCTATTAAAAATATAGTTCTATAATCTATAAAAACTTTTTTTGAGCATTTAATTTGTTTCTTGTAAACTAAACAGGATCCTATTCAAGTATCATGAATAAACTGTAGCATGAAAAATGAAAATCATATATTTCTTATAGAGAATTAATGTAAATTATGCAATTAAAAAATATCCCATGAATATTCAGAGATTATTGTTAAATCGTAATAAAGAAACTGTTTTGAAAGTCTCCGTACAGTTAGCTTTATATAAACAATGTATATATATATACTTTTTAAAATAATAGAAAAAATAATAAGTTGTCGTAAAACTTTCTTTCTTTGAAGTCAGCAATAATTGTTCTATAGAAACAAACATTTTACGAATATGAAAGTTTGGTATTGAAAAAGATATTAGTGGTGTTAAAGTTAAAAGTTTTTTTTGAAAGTATAATTTTGACTAGTGGATCTATTTATAATTTTTTTGTGATAAAGTGACTAGGCTTTAACAAAGCCCTAGTTCGAGCATGTTTAGATGTGGTTAAATTTTCAGATAGCACGAGATCGTCGTTCCCATTCCAGATTGCAGAAACAAAAGTAAGTTTTTTTTTATGTTGCTCGTCTTAAGTTTTTTTATTCGAAGATTTCCGTATCTGATCTTCGGATAGTTTCCTATCATAACACTCTTTAAGATACGGTGGCGTCCAATAAAATTTTTTTCGTTTTATCGTATACCATCCTACGACCCTAGCTCATAGCTCTGCCCTAAGTTGAAGAAGCTTAGCTGGCTGGAAAATCTTTTTAGAGGGATCCTTTTTTCTCAAAGCCATTTAACATCCTCTTTACCCTGGGCTTAACCGTTAAACAGGAACCCCTCGTAATATATCGAGGCTCTGCTGTCTATATGGTAGAGCAGACATACTATTTACTTTTTGAGGAATTTAGTATGCTACAACACTAATGAGTTTTCTTGGAAATCTTGCGTAATCACGGTGTAAAATATTCCATACGATACTAGTACGTTCTAGAAACGAGATAAATTGTGTATATAAACGTAAACTTTGACAAAGAGATACATTGATGGATTCGATCGCAAAATGTTATTTTGTTAAAGTCGCGAGTATGTTGCTTTGTGAAGATGATATTTTGTAGTATGCAATACATATATCGTAATTTAATAATTAAAATAGAACAGTGAATAAAGAAGTAAAGTTAAACGTAACCTGCACTGAAATATGAAAATTGATCAATGCAATTATTTGATTTTGTAATATACAATGAAAATGAGAAATGTTTCGATATAAAAAGCTATTTAAAATTTTATTGAATAATTCCGAGGATGCACATTGGTTTCTAAATGGAAATGTAAATAATATAAAGATTTTATAAACAGGGATTTAACGTCAATTATGAATAGAGAAGATATTTAATACCGTTAATTACAAATTGGAAAAGCCCTTCCTGGATTTCTGCAAGTATAATTTTTAAAAAAATTTTGTTTGTAACTGATATTTGAGCATTTGTCATTTAAATATAAAGTAGAATAGGTCTTAATAATATAATAATTTTTTAGAAGGGTATATTTACCAAGAAGTTTGTGCTCAGCGTTCGAAACACTCTGACCTCTTTTTCATAAATTTCTGTCAAGGACTTTTTTAGCCAAAACAAACCTTACAAGCGTGGGAATAAAAAACCAGGTAAACTATCTTTTACCAGAAAAGTTTGTGTTCAGCGTTCGAAACGCTCTAACCTTTTAATAAATTATCTGTCAAGAATTTTTTAGGCCAAGCGTGGGAATACACAACTAGATAAAATATTCATAAGAGAAAACATTTAGTTCTGTAAATTTAAATAAGGCAAGGAACATTTTTTATAATTAAGTACATAAGTACTTGTTAGAAATAATTCGACGTTTGAAAGTAACATGCTGTAAATGTTCTACGTGCTTTTGTATGAGAGAAAATATTTTAGACTGTATAAATGCTTAGTGATATTGCTGTTTGATTTCATTTTATAAATTCTAACATTTCTGTTGAACTAGTCAGGCAGAGTAAAGTTAGAAGGAAAGGTAAGTCAACAATTTAAAATTTTAAAGTTTGCTGTATCTGTAATTCCAGTGACAACGCCTCGATTTGATGCACCGCTAAAAGAGTGCTGTGATATAGATACAGCAAATTGTAAAATTTGTAATTATTCACTCCTTCCTTTTTAACTTTTGCCTGACTAGTTCAACGGAAATGTTGGAATTTATAAAATGAAATCAAACACAGCAATAACACAAAGGATTTATAAATAAAATATTTTTTCTTATACAAAAGCTGCTAGAACATTTACAGCATGTTTCTTTCAAACAGAATTATGTCTAACAAGTACTTATTTACTTAATTATAAAAAAGATGTTCCTTACCTTATTTAAATTTACAGAACTAAATCTCTTCCTTTTATGAATATTTTACCTGGTTGTGTATTCCCACGCTTGTAAGGTTTGTTTGGCCAAAAGGATCTTTGACAGATAATCTGTTAAAAGGTCAGAGTGTTTCTAACATTGAACACAAACTTTCCTGGTAAAGATGCTCACAAGAATAAAATTATTATATAATTCAGACCTATTCTACTATAGACTTAAATGACAAAATTCAGGTGTCGGTTACAAAATGTTAAAAAAAATTGCGTTCAAATCCCGGTTTACAAAATCTTGCATATTATTTAAATCTTCATTAAGAAACCAATGTGCATCCTCGGAATTATTCTATAAAATTTTTAATAGCTTTTTATATTGTAGCATTTCCTATATTCATCGTACATAATTACATTTAATAATTTTCATATTTATGTGCAGATAACGTTTAAAACATACTTCTTTATTCACTGTTACATTTTAAATATTAAATTACAGTATGTGTATTGCATACTTCAAATAACGTCTTCGCGACTTAAATGGACATTTCGCGATCGAATTCATGAATGAATCTTTTTAATAAAATTTCTCATTTATATACCAAAATTGTCTATTTTTTAGAATGTAGTAGTATTTTCGTGATTCGATTCTAAATAATTCACGCTTATCTTACGTAATTTTCTCTGAAATCCTCATTAGCGTTTAAAATCGTGGCGTTTTATTATCTCGTTGGCATTGACTTATAATAGAGACGCGCGCTGCCTCGTCTTTGTTTAACACCTAAGGTTATTGTGGCGTCGCATACTAATCCAGTAATTGCGAAAGGTAATAAATACAGGCGCAATTGCATTTTTTGTTTGGCATTTTAATGAACAAAGTACACTTGTATTATACAGGGCGTAACCATGTATTTACGGAAATTTCTATTTTTCCGAAATTCTTTTATATTTTAATGGGCTTTATTTGTAGAATTTGGGTTTCAATGTCCTCTCGTGACTCCTATAACGTCCCTACGCTTGGGCGCAATAAAATGCTATGATATTTTCGCCCCTACGCTTGGGCGCAATAAAATGCTGTAATCCTTCACCAGCCCCTACGATGAGCCTCATAAAATGCTGTGTCATACCCCTATATTAAGCCCCACGACTTGGGCAGACCATAAAATGTCGTGTTATCTTCCTTTTTATTAATCAAGCACTTGTAAAAATGTTAATTTATAAATCTCTTTGCCTCAACTAGCTGATTCAATTAAATAAAGCAATTCTACAATACACAATATAATGATTAAATATTTACCTTTTTAAATATCTTTCCCTTTTTCAGAATATTTACAATTTGTCAGATTTTGAGAAAATGAATCCAGCAAAACAAACTTTTTGTTTAATTTAAAGACCTTTTGAAACGTTGCAAGATGCCTATTGCCTTTCATAAATTTATCAAAGAAACACCGGTTTTGTCGACTCGTACATTTTTGAATTATTATTGAATTAAAACAGTTTACAGAAATAAATCATATCAAAATATCTAACCTGGAGTGGTTCAGTAGCTTCTCTGCATCTCCAAGGGTTTTCGTGTCCAGTCTGAATGTTTTGAGTCGAATTTGAAAGTCGACATCCAACCAAAATACTATCCAAATCGTTATTAATAAGTTTATTCCAATAAAAGGTTTTCCATCTCCGTAATTAACAAAACAGTAATAGAATATTTACCATGTCAGTGATTACCAAATTAATTTAACAGCAGTAATCTCCAGAGTCTTTCAGACTCGTATCCAAAACTCGTACCCAAGATCGTACCCAAGAGCCCTGTTTTATTTATTTTTAGAAATTGTATAATTTCACTAATTCTGGTATTCTTACGTCTGCAATAGAACGGCTTGCTTACACAATTTTTACACTCTTATAAAAATGATTTTCACTTTACTTTTATTTAACTGTTTGCGTGAATAATTTAGCACTTTTGAGTATAGTGACTGCCCAGTTTCAAATGTATACTAACTCGTTGTTATCGTTTTTATAGACCTTGCACCTTTGTTTGCTATTCGTTGATTCCACGTGTTGGGCGACACCAATTGTCTTATCTATTGTGTTATTTCGGAAACTTTACAAATTGTGTAGTTTAATTACTTGGAAGAACGCTCAAGTTGTCACGTATTCATTTATGTAACATTACCTTTACTTTAGGAATCCCAGGAATTTTCGTTTATCAAATCGCGCATCCTTGTTATTTGCTTATTCTAATCTAAATAGAAATAAATTTGATGTTTGTTTATTTCCTAGTTAAATTGAATTTTTGAACAAATGTAATACTTTTCTATCACGTACGATTTTCAAATAATGCATAATTTAGCCTCCGTAAATGATGATATATTTGACGCACTTGTTAAATATTTATCTAGCCAATTTATATAGGTTTTCCGTTGATTAAATTTTTTATGCATTTCATTACATTTTTAAATCTTATATTTGCTCGTAACTACTCTTGGATATACGTTTAATCGCTTGTACTGTTGTATACATTGTGCTCTCAACTAACAATATTTATAATGACCTATTTACTCTTCTAATATCTGTAATTATGTGCTTTTGTTATTTGGAGTTTTCTTTTGTTTATTCTACGACCC
This sequence comes from Platerodrilus igneus, assembly GCA_036346225.1. NCBI lineage: Eukaryota > Metazoa > Arthropoda > Insecta > Coleoptera > Lycidae > Platerodrilus > Platerodrilus igneus. The sequence goes on from JARFIW010000565.1 coordinate 8,891,050, forward strand.
CTATGACTTAACCTACCCCTTAATTTACCCTATAATTACAGCAATATACATAGAGAGAGAGAGAGAGAGAGAGAGAGAAAAAAAGAGGGAGGGGGTGGGTGGGTGGAGTTAGATTAGACGGCGGTCAATTTGAAATATTCTTCAAAGCATTTTTCGTAAGGTGTATGATACCGGACGATCCACAGCATTGTTATCGACGCTAACCCGGGTTTATTTAGAATCACATCATTTGCAGCATATTTTTTTGGCTTACAACGTCGAGCAGTTCACACACACACGCACACGCACACGCAGACGCGCACGCGCGCACGCGCACGTACACGCGCACGCGCACGCGCACGCGCACGCGCACGCGCACGCACACACACACACTCGTACTAAACCGGAGGTAAAGTAAAGACTGTGGAAAAGCCCTGTTATTTTTTTTTATAGTATAATTGTAAATATGTATTTGTGCAATTATGGATTTCAAAATGTATTGTAAAATGTGTTATTTTAACGAAGAGAGTGTACATAATGTGTAATTAATTAGTGAACGAAGGTTTTATATGTTGATTTTGGCATGTCTTTTCTTGTAAATATGTTAATAAACTTAGGCGTTTTTATCGTAGCAGAATTTTTGTTTTGTAGTTAGATTAGTTTATATATATATATATATATATATATATATATATATATATTTATTTTTAAATCCCACTTCTTTTACTTACTTACTTACTTACTGACTGTTCAGTCACTCTCAATTCTATATTCTTTTAAAATTTTTATTTTATTTTACCCCTTTTTGTCGCGCCTTTTATTTTTGTAATGTGCACACCTAATGCACGCCCCGTACTTGCAACGTTTGGTTGGTGCTTTAATTAAACTTTTTATTTCAATGCCTCGACTATTTAAGCTCTTAAATCTCAGGGTGGTCAACTACTTATAGTGAGTTCTGTTATAAGTAGATGTGCAAAGTCCAACCAAAGTGCACTTCTTTTGTTTTAGTACTAAATTTTTACTCTACTTTTAAATATGCCAAAATTTTACTAAGATCAGCGTTGCTTTGTGCCAAATTAAATTACTACCAAAATTATATGACTGTTTTTGACGTTTTAAGATATCTCAGCACTCACCTGGTTTATACTCCGTTCTTGGCCGCTCTAACTGCTGGCTCAAAATCCTATTCGCCGTATGCGTCTTTACACTTTTGTCCTATCTGATTGAATTTTCGGTACCGCGTCCAGGTGTTGTTCTTAATTTAGCTGCTCCCCAATACTTGAAATAATTAACCCTAATTTAGAATTTTGAATACCCAGTGCTGTAACTTCCCCTGTGCTAATTTCTGCTTTTAATCCTCCACTATCAATCGATGCTCTCCTAAATTCCGCTCCTCGTGTTCTCAATTAGTCCGTCCGCTTCTTCGTATCTTATCCAAATCTACTCGTCGTCTTACTTCAAATTGCTCTATGCTCCGCTACCTAATAATCGCTATCCAAAACCAACTTCTTTCCCATATATTTTTCCTCTCGATGTCCTGCTACCTAATATCGCTATCCAAATCCCACTTCGTTCCTTATATTTCGTCGCGATGTCCTGCTACAAATCTATAAATCGTTCTCCAAATCCAACTTCTTTCCTTTATATATTTCCTCCCGATGTCCTGCTACAAATCTATAAATCGCTATCCAAATCCAACTCCTTTTCTATGTATAACCACTCTCGATGTCCTGTTACCTTTAAATCGCTACCCAATATCGTTCCAAATCTATATAATTTCCCGTCGTTTCGCCGTCGCACAATCACCACTTTTTATACTGTTTACTTTAGTCGCTGTTACTTCTTTACCCTTCTTTACTTAATCAAACTCTTTAAAACTCAAATACTTTTATTAACTTCTTTTAAAAATTGTTTACAAATTAGCACAGTTTGAAAAACACGTCTTTTTACAAAATGAATTTCGAAATAATCTCCTTGTTTACTTTCCAAAGCGACCATTTTAACTTTCCTTCCTACTACACTTTAAAAGTACATAACTAAATTGTCCAATAACATCCTAACATTTCGTTTGTGTCGCACATACCATAGTTCATGTCCTTTTGCACTTTCCTGATTCACATACAATTCTATTATTTGTCCTAAATATTTACAGTTCACCAATCACATTTGACTTTGTTATAACTAATAATTTTGAGTTTACAAATATTGTCCAAAAGTTGATTCTATTTAAAATGAAAAACCAAAATAAATCACACTTGAACCTGGATGCGTGGTTGATAGTAAACATTCATAGACGCATCCGGTTTTTGGACGGCAAATGTACTTTCAATGGCCTTTAAAATTCAAACTCGGTATAAACCCTTGAGCACTGTACATCTTACTACGTCATTTAGTCATTTTAATATTACCTTTTGGCACTTAATTTCAACTACCATTTTGAATGGTATTTTAGTATATGTGAAATACGGCAAACATACATTTTTAAGTTTATGTGATCAAATATGTGGATTATTTTGCTTGGCATATACTACCTTGTACTAAACAACCCTTAGAACTCTTGGTATCTTCCTTATACATTACATTGGCCCCACTGAGTTTGAATGAAATTGGAAATTTCGTCGGGTTTACCTTTCCTGGTGTGCATATATAAATATATATATTGTAGTGGTTTTAAAGGGTTAAATTTAGGTATGAACAAGGCAATTTCAAACACCCCGTATAGAAGAAACAACTAAAAGCTACGTGCGAAAGTTATTTCATTTATTTAATTTAAAGTAATAAGTATTACCATAATTTACAAGTAGTGATTAAAATTTAGTTAGGTTCGTAAAGAAAATAATTTGTAGAAGCCAATGCAACACGTTTTCCCCTTTTTACGTAAATTTCTACGTATTAAAAATATTTTTGTTGACTCGTTACAATATAGAATAATATAGTCAGTGTTTAAACTAAAATTTAAAATGATTCCTAATACTAATTAGCCCTGACCTATTGTTTTCCTGGTGTGTCCTTTTCCCCTTTGGTCTGTTGCTACGTTTTGTGGATCAATACCCCTTTATTATCTTCAATCGAGTTGCTTCGTTAAAACAATGCTCTGCTTTGTGCGTTTGAACCAATAATTTTATTCAGTATTGTTAATCTTTGTTTCCAAAATTTACCTCGTGCTTTACTTAGATCTGGATGTAACTCAGATTTCCCGGGTGCAACTTAAATCTCTCAACTTAGATTTCCCTAGTGCAACTTAGATTTCTCGGGTGCCACTCAGATTTCCTGGGTGCAACTTAGATTTCTCAACTTTGAGCCCTACATTATTATAAACATTCAACCTAAATTAATTAACAAATTTCTACTCACGTTTTCAGCAAACGGCGAAAGCTTTTTCATATATCTTCACTATAATTTGTTCTCAAATATCATATAACACCACTTTTCACAAATTTTTATAATTTAATTTGAAATATATTTCTATGCGTAAATTTTTGAGTAACAGTGATGCAGCTTCGACCTGGTTCAAATTGAAACTGCTGCTCTTATCAAACTCTAAGCGTTATATAGCTTATGCTATCTAAATTTTATTGGTTTATCTGAACTGTCGTTCAAATTCTTGCAGCCAACCATAAGTTGTTTTGGATATTCCTAGAAGTTTTACAAGTTTAATTTTGATGAAACTATTCTACGGTTACGTATTCTGCTCGTATTTCTATTGTTTCACGATCTCTGACCGCTTGTTTTGTTATTATTACTGGAAATTTTAATTTACCTTGGTCTTTAATTTAGCATATGGCTCTTGTTTGTATAGATAAAGCTTTTGGGGAATTGAACAAATAAACTGATGTAACATGAATGATATAAATCAAATGTTTCTGTTTATGTCTTGTATTTAACTTATTTTGAAATGTGCGTTTCCTAACAAAATGCTTTATTATATTCGTCCTCTATCGCATGCTTAATTGCGTGATGACTTACTAGGTTATATCTTATTCCATGCGTACCTATTTGTTTATAAATTTATGAACTTTTTGAAGTAGTTTAATTGCATGTATAATTATCTCTCTGCTGAATGTGTGTGCTATTATTGAAAGACATACTTACTGGCATTTATTAAAGTTAATTGCGGTCCTTATACAGGGTGTTAAATGTTTGCTCTTTGCATAATATGCGAATTATTTATTTTTCATGCTAAATAAATGCAGTTTTCTAATTCCTATTACTATTTACATTTACTACGCGACCCTTACGACTCAATACACCCCTAAATAACCCCATTATCATAGCAATATATATATATATATATATATATATTGCTGTAATATTCGCAGCTCCTACGATTGGGTGCACATAAAATGCTGTGTTATACTCTTATGCCACTCAATCACTTGTGAAAATGTTAATTTATAATTTTCTTTTGCCTCGACTAGCTGATTTAATTAAATAAAGCACTCTACAATACACCGTAGAATGAATGAATATTTACAACCCTTTTAAATATCTTCTCCCTTTTTAAATCATATACATCTGTCAAATTTTTAGAAAATCAAGCCAGCAAAACGAGATTTTTTTTGTTACCTTTAAAGACCTATTGAAACGTTTCAAGATGTCTATGCTTTTCATAAATTTACACAAGAAACCCAATTTGTCGGCTCTTACACTTTAAATTATTATTGAGATAAAACAGTTCAAAATAAATCATATCCAAAATATTTGAGATAAAACAGTTTTAAAAATAAGTCATATCAAAATCTCTAACCTGAAGTGGTTTGTAGGTGCTCCTAAGAATTGAAGTCGATATCCAAATCGTTATTGGTGCGTTTATTCCAATGTAAGGTTTTTCATTTCCGCAATAGAATATCTACCATTAATTTGCTTGTACAGGCAGCATTCTCCAAAATTATATTTCTCATCGTAATAGCTCGTAATTTAAATGTTAATAACAGAAATCGTAACATTATTTCGATTTTAATTTAAGATTGTAATAGTAGTTTTCGGATGTTATTCAGATTGTAATTGAGATGATAATTGAGATGGTAATTGTAGTGGTAATTGAAAGCCCTGTTTTATTTATTATTAGAAATGGTATAATGTCCTAAATCTTACCTACTTACGTCTCAGAAGTACGGCACTTTTTGCACAATTATACACTCTAGAATTTCACAGTTAATTTAATTTATTGTTCACGTAAATATCTAGCACTTTCAAGTATAGTAACTGCCCAGTTTCAAAGTATACTAACTCGATATTCAATTTTCAAGATATTTATAGGATCGTCCCCCTTTTGTTTGTGATTTGTTGGCTTCACGTGCTAGGCGAAGCCAAGCGTATTATCACTTGTTATTTTGGAAACTTTACCAATTGTATGTCTTTTAATTGCATGGCGCGGTGCTCTAAGTCACGTAATTTAAGTGTTATACCATACATCTACTTCAAAAATCCCAGGAATTTTTGTTCATATCGATCACGTAGTATTGTTTGTTGGCCTTATTCTAATCTAAATCAAATAAATTTGGTTTATTTGTTTATTTTGTTTATTTCCTAATAAATTGGATTTTCAAACAACTGTGATTCTTTTAGATCACGTACGCTTTTAAATATTACATATTTCTGCGTGCGTTTACGATAATATCTTAACACACTTTTTGAATGTTTATCTAGCCAATTCATGCAGGTTTTTCACTGATTTAATTTCAATGCGTTTCATTACATTTTTAAATTCTAATCTTTGCTAGTAGCTACTCTTGGATATGTGTTTTAATCGTTTGTACTGCTATATACAGTGTGCTCGCAACTAATAATATTTATAATAACCTATTTACTCTTCTAACATCTATAATTATATGTTTCTGTTACTTGGGAGTTTCCCTTGTTTATTCTACGACCCCAATGACTTAACCTACCCCTGAATTAACCCTATAATTACAGCAATATATATATATATATATATATATATATCTGTGTGTGTGTGTGACTTCTTGGCAATAAAAACAGGTTAACATTAAATTATATAATCAAAGTAACAATAACATAATCGCCATCTTTAAATCTAGGTTGAATATTCAGTAAAACCTATATCATTAACATTCTATTACCTATACATAATAGTAATCTAAAAAGGTCTTCTAAATACGCCAGTAAAAAGTATGGACTGTTCAGTTTTATCAAAAACAACATAAACAAAAGGATGATTGCATTTAAACTGAGCAGGTTCTAGTGGTCTACTAGATCTAAAGGTAAGTAATGCAGTTGCTGCAGCAGCTTTGGTGCCTTCTTCACTAACTTCAATCTGTGCTTTATGTAAACCATCGCCTAAGGTTAGTTGCTTGCTATCGCTCAATACAGAAAAATCTGATCCACTAGTAAACAGATCTCCAACTCCAATTTTTTCCAATACCTAAAAAATTCAATAGGTAATATTAATAAATCGTTTAAAAATGTGAGAAATGGATTTATACACTTGGATTGTGACAGCATAAATAGTAACTGCCTAGATACTTGTAAATCTTAAGATTTATTCAAATTGAGTGGTGAATAAACTGTAGTATTTAGTAAGTATTTATAGAAAAATCTACAGAAATTTTCATTAGCAGGTTGAAGTGTAGCTTTAAACAGACAGTCTTGTAAAATATTTTTTCAGATTTCCATGTCAAAATACAATATGCTTAGCAAGAACTTCTATAAAAAATTGTTAACAAAATTCTTTTATGTATCGTTTTTAATCTGCCATAAACGTATACGTAATTTTTTTTAAATGTTTCTACCTAGCCATAAAATGGTCATACTTAACATCTTGCTATTCCAAAAATGCACACGAGTTTTTTAGTCAAGACTTGTTACGTTTAATTTTACACTTCTAAATATTTTCGTTCGATTAACAACTTTCTCAAATATTTCCACACTTCCACTTCGACATTTTGTATAACTACCAGTTATAGGAGACGCCCCTAATCACGTATTATAATTTAATAACTCGATTTGTTCCTACAAAACTCATTCTAATACAATTGAAATAAGTGATTATTGTATGATGTTATTAGTATATTTAGTTTAAGTCAAAGTACCTCAATCTATCTCTTTTGTTTGATCTAGCATCGTAAATGTATTCGGTTACCAACAATCTTTGCTTTCTGAAAGGATATGCTGGCTTTATTCAAAGTAGTACCATAATTTTGTATAGAATAGATTTTCTAAATGTGTGTTTAGCGAAGGCGATTGAATTCAAATTTGCCAGTTTCTTTATCTATATATGCACTTCAAATACACTAGAAGTGTTTTTGGAGATGTATATCCAAATATTTTAATCGATTATCATATCGTTTCCTAAACTGGGTTCACCCTTTATTCTGCATTTCGTCCTGACATGTATTTTATGAGTTTCCTGATGCTGTTAATTTGAGAGCAATGTACACCTCCTCGGGTAAGTTTATATTCTCTGTGCATAGGTCCTTACATAGTTATTAATGACTAATAAGAATTTCGTTTTAGCTCTTTTGCGCAGACCCACTAGTACAGCTATGTTTGCAACATTAACGAGTCTTGGCACTGTTGTGAGCGAGTTCAAGAATGTTTAGCTGTTTCATCTCATATAAATTGATAACATGGGATATTGATGCCAAGACAAGCGTAAACGAGCAATTAACTATCATTCCGCGGTTCTGTAATAAAAAGCAAATTGGGAGCGGTTTAAACAAGAATTTGGCGAAAGCATCCTCGCGCCCGAAAACGAGCTACTTAACTGCCAAGAGGCCGGTTAAATACAAACACTGGCGAAAAAATTTAACGACGCGGTGGTAGACTCGTCGTCGTACTCCATGCTTCGAAAGAAAACATTTAAAGACTGCGTACCCTGGTTGACCCGGGAACTAACCACCAAGCGGGCAGAAACGCGTAACCTAAGGTGGCGCGATCAACGCGCCTCGCGAGAAGTACGAGAACAACGGAGAATGGAATATAATCAAAGCAACCGGCAATATAAAATATTAATAGAAGAAACAAGAACGAATAAATTTAAAGAATTCTGCAGGCGTAACTCCGAGAAAGTACCATGGGGAACCTCCATTTTACCTTTCATCCGGACGAGGGCGTATTTTTGTGAAAAATGCTTGCCTAACATTTTTCAAGCGAATCGTGTCGGGATTTGAACCCGGGACCTTGAACATAGTAGTCACACTCATACTTACTACGCCACGGGGGAACCGCATACCGCGTAATAAGAGAGAGACAACAGAAAATCGCGCTCGGTAATATAAAGAAAACAAATGGCGAACACACGGAAGGTTTTAATACCATGGAGGAATATTTGCTAGAGAAATTCTTTCCATCGGATAATCTAGAGGAAGATGAGGGGTCGCACGATTTGGTACGTCGGGAAGCTATAGTGGCATAAGGGACAGGTGCCGATAAGACAATCCTAGGTCACGAGATCATAAGGGCTCGTATGAGAGTGAACTCTAAGAAGGCACCGTGGCATGACGGAATCACTTCAGACGCAGCTCTGGAGGCCTATTAGCCTCGCGTGTCTTCTCCGGGTTGTTTAACCTTTGTTTAGATAGAAGCGTGTTTCCGCGTAGCTGGAAAGTTCAGAACATGAAATTTATCTCTAAACCTAAAAAGGCGGATGCGTCAGACTCGGGCAGCTATCGTCCAATTAGCTTGCTACCTATGCTATGGAAAGCTTTGTAACGAGTTATAACGCGAGTTGAGCACTTAGTGCGAGACAGCGGCGGTTTTAATATAACCGAAAGTTCGGTTTTATGGAGCGAAAGTCGACTATCGACACGTTAGAGTTTTTTGTCGAGGAAATTAAGCAGGTGAGAGATGCAAAAGAGCACTGTGTCGTTGTTGCTTTGGACATTTCAGGAGCATTTGATGCTACCTGGTAGCCATTAATCGTGCGAGTAGGGGTTGTATGCAAAACTCGATGTCATTGGTCAAGAGTTATTTCTCATGGGATTGGCACAGATTGAAATTCCGTGTGAAGTTTTGGCGCGAGAGGTGGAAAGTGGATGTCCGCAAGGGTCATGCTGTGGTCCCACATTTTGGAAGTTGTTATATAAGAGCATCTTTAGGGTCAAAATGCCTACAGTATGTTCAATTGTCGGGTTTTCGGATGATACGTTTTTAATTATCCGATCGCGATTATTAATAGACATGCTTACAAAAGCCAACGAGGCGCTGAATAAATTATACGAATCGTCGCAGGAAGTAAAATTAAAGTTTAACACGTCGAAATTAGACGCGTTTTATTTCGGGACGAAACCGGGACAGCGACCCCCTAGGCTAGAGCGAGCAGGGGAGAAAATCCCATCACATACCTCGGTGTCAAAATAGATGATAAGTTAAATAGGAAAGTGCACGTGCAGTACGTTAAAAGTAAAGTCAGCAAAATATCAAATAAAATGATAGCGGCGTCGAAAATAAACAGGGACTTCAAAGGCGAATCGCTGAGGACAGTCTATGCCGGAGCAATAGAGCCGGCGATACTGTACGCAACATCTGTATGGGCGGAGGGTTGTAAAGTCAGGAACATGCGTCAATTGACGAGCGTTCAACGTATAACCGCGGTCAAGGCGGCGAGGGTGTAGAGGACCACCTCCACGGAGACAGTTCTGATGATCAGTAGGACTCTCCCTATTGTATATGTCGTCAGGGAGATTCAAGATAGGAGTAAATACAGGAAAATGGTGCGAAATTATGAAAGGTATTAATCTTTGCAATAGGGAAGTTAAGAGGAAAATCGCCGTGTCAGAGCTACATCATCCGGCCGATGCTAGAGGCATCGAATTTGTCAAAGGTGATGGGGACGCGGTCGGGATCATGATTTACACGGACGGTTTTCGTATGGACGATGGGCAAGCAAGTGCGGTGTTTATCGTATATAAAAAGCAAAGGGAAGTGTTTCGGTTTCAGACCGAACTCGCGAACTGGAGCACTATCTTTCAGTGCGAATTGGTTGCTATACGCGAGGCTATCAATTATGTGATAAATCACACGAGTAGAAACGTGTATTACATTATCAGCAACAGTAAATCAGCGCTGACGGCCTTAACAAATATGAACACATACGGCGCTCGAGCTTCAACATGTAAAGTTCTGCTGGGTTAGATCGCACGATGGTAACGGAGACCGCGACGGGCGATTCCGGATATCACAATCGTCGATCCTGTGGTCTCTGATTAAAAGATAGCTACGAGAAAGGTCAATCCTACAGTGGGAATAGAGGTGAAACAACGCTGCCACGGGCAGGTTGACACACAAATTTATACCGAGTATAGTAGCCAGAGATAAGATCGAGGTGAACCTCGACCATAAAATGGTGCAGCTAATGACAGGGTAAGGCGCCCTGAAAGCCTACTTGCAAAGATTCGGTTTAACCGACAACGACCGCTGCGAATGCGGTAAGAGCCCAGAAAGCGCAGAGCATGTGCTATTCGACTGCCTACTCGAGGTGGCAAATCGAGGGTTAAAAGATAGGAAATCAGCTATCCAAGGACTAGCATGATCCAAAAGTCTAGAAGAAGTGGCTAACCAGAAGGCGTTCTGGGCAACCTTTAAAGAATTTGCGGGAAGGGTCGCGAGATTAGATGGCGCTTGTAATTCGGAGGGTTAAGGGGCGGGGAGGATTGGAAAATTATTGAATTTGACTTAGCTTGATGTATTACATATGAACACGATATAACTAAGATTTAAAAAAACAAAAAGAAAAATAACCAAGGTCTAATATGCATGATGAACCTCCACACCACACCAAAACAACCACTGCCACACCTAAAACGCGCGGAATATCGGGAATAAATGAAAAACTCAATCTGGGCCAATAAATAATAACAAGATAAATGAGAAACCCTAATTAAATTAAATCAGTAAAATAATAAAGAAAATAAAATAGAGTAAAACTGCACTAGGACTTAAAAGTCACAGTGATTGTGACCCCCCAGAATGTTTAGTACATACCCACCAGGACTTTAGCAGTGCATACCCATCTCCTCTTAGGAGTAACTTACAAATAGATGTAGGCAGACGACCAGATTTTTGGATGCTAAAGAAATTTATAATCGAGGTAAGAATAAAATTGTGGCGGCTGTACTCGCATAAGCACCTATTTGTATTAATAAGTAGATTTTGAAATAATGTAACGAGCACGTTCTCTGTGTATAATGGCGCTAGTCGTCATAATTCTTATGCGAGTGCAACTGATAATTTGGGTTATGCATTTTGCAATTTTATGCACTGCTACACGCTTAATACTTCTTTAGATATTTATTTATATATTTATATTATACTTATTTTATATTTATATTTATATTTTTGCCTGTATTGTATTGTTCTGTGGCTCGATTTTATTTGTTTAACGTTTTGCCGTCAATTTTTGTTTGCAGTATCTATAGGAAAGAAGATTATAACTATAATATGTCAGTTAGGGTATGATAGGAAACGCTAAGGACAAATTTAGGCTGAAGTTAGAATAAAATACTTAGACCAGGGAGGACGATTTTATAAATTTATAGAGCAGGCAAAATAGCTGGATTCACTATTAATGCATTTAGCGCATGCTTAGAAATTTGAATCCACTTTAAAATTAGTTAGCTAGCTTTGGATAGTTTTAAGTTGACTATTCAGGTCGCGCCGGTGAGCAAAGCTGGCAGCTGCTATTCGGTATTACGCATCCCTTCACTTTCATTTTTTGTGTCTTGTTGATCGGACACACTCTAAAATCAACGCTAGGGATACCATTATTTAAACCACAGTTTTAGTTTCAGTTAGCAGATTTTTATTTAGGATCGAGTCATTTTGAATTTAGAAAAATTGTAGCACGTCTATTTTCGCAGTTTAAACCCAATGTACTACCTTCGAGTAGAGCATTGAAAACGTGGCCGCAAACTTAGCGGCCCTTATTCACATTATAATGTTTCACCTCATCTGAGTTTGGTGAAAGTTGTGTATTTCGACACATGGAGGTGTTATAACTTTTTTTGAATATCAAGAGAATATTGTTTATCAACATTTGATGTTTGTGTGTAACAAATGAACCACATATATAGTCAAGTCACATTACTCCGACGGACGGCGCAAATTTACAAAATCCGTTTTGGAATTAGTTTCTCTAGTTTTTTGTTGCTTTTTTAAAATACATACTAGAAATTTTTATAAATTTATATTTTTAACTTAAAACGCTTGTTTATAATAAAGTGTAAACATTAATTTTTTTTTACTACTGATCAGTTTTACATGTTGCAAAGCAAGAGGCACACTTCGTATATCAATTATTAAAAATTGTCCGTAGAATATAATTTTTTTAAATAGAAATACTGTTTTATTTGTTTGTTATTCCCATAAAGTTTTGTAAACTGTTCGAAAACGTCATTGATAAAATATTTCATACTAAACTCAGTTGCTAGTAAAACCTCGATTCTGACGTTACCTCCATTCCTAATTTTTAAACGTTCCTTTCCGTTTTCTGCATGTACCAATTTCATTTTCAAATTATGAATTTGTTTATATCTGCAACCTTTGTTTATAAATTTTTTACTTTTACTTTATCAGCGCTAGTCCTTAGGTTACAATATTCCTTTTTAATTCTGTTATCAGTTATTCGTAACTCAATATTAGTTAATTGAGCATTGAATATTACAGCATGTCTTTCCTAATTTTACATGTGTATTCATCAAAATTTCAAATGTATTTCTTCAGTATTCTGTTTAGGTTCTCTATTGTTTTGCTCTAAATCTGTTCTGATTTTTGTTATATCGTTCTAATTCTTTATTATTTATTTATAACTTCTGTTACTTTTTCACTTAACTTATCTCTCAGTTTGGTATTCTTCCTTTTATCAACTTCTAGTAAATATCTATCATCTGACTCTATTGATACGTCCTATGATATAAACAATTACTTTTTTCACTTGAAGGTCTTTATATAGAATTTATTATTTACAAAAAAATTTGATCCTTACCCAACAAATTTATACACTAAAATTAACCTTAAATAACCAATTTGAGAACAAACTTTTGGCAAACTTAACGTGAGGCTGCAATTTTCTTACTAAATTTTTCGCCTCCATTTTCGAAACCGTTCTTTCTATGTAAGGTTGGCTAAATTTATAAAAAACTTGTTCCTTCTACTTAACAGTGGGTTCGGTTTTTCCATGGAAATTTTTATGTTCTACCGAGTTACCAGAATTGTGGTTTTACTGGCAATTTGAGTTCCTGAAGACATTGGCAACCTATTTCTATTAATAGTATAAACTATCTTCTCATGGGTTCGGTCCTAACATTAAAGTAGAAGGGCAGTGCAGAGCTACCCGCAACGCAATTATAGTAGAAGCAAATCAATCATTTACTCAAAGTGCGCACACTATCGTTTATAAAGACTATCGTTATAGCGTTTGAGGATTGCTTTTGTGCAACAGGCACAGTATTGTTTTGCATCAGTTTTTAATTTTTATCGGTATTACAATGCAGCATGTTTTATTCAAGTCTAGACGAAACTTGTCGTCGTAGTTAGTCGCTCAGCAGTACACTTGTCTAGACGAGACTCATGAAGAGTTGGTTGCTCAGTAGTACATTAGTCTAGACGAGAGCTGAGGTAAATTGGTCAAGCTAGCAATTTTTGCATGATTCTTTAGAACAGTGATTTTGTACATTTTTTTGTGTATTAGTGTAGGTGAATCTCAAAAAGGAGTTTGTTATTTTAGGAAAAATATGCGTTGTAGGGTACCTTTATTTATTTCGGCAGTTCAGTTATGAGTATTTCACCATTCTCTACCATAAAGGTAAAGACCTATAATCGTTATAATTTACGTCGTCGTCCTGTTTCCTATCAACTAGATAATGTTGTTGGCGTCGTAATTTTGCCCTGTACGACATTTTAACGCCAAACTCGCTCCTAAATTTCTTGGTTCTTTTCCTATCACTAAAGTTGTTTCTTCTTGTACGTATAAACTCACCGATTCTTCCGGCGTCAAAGGCAATTATTAAAAATTGTCCGTAGAATTATTAAAGTCCTATCCTTTGATTAATTCTTGTATTCTGAAATGACATCATATAACATGTTACCTGGAACATGTGGAGCAAATAGCTGAGGAGCTAAGAGGGGTTGAGCATGCATGAAAGAGTGACGCAGTTTTACTTTTGATTATTGTTGGGGGCACCTAGTAGATGAAAAACATAGGTGTGTTTGCGTTCCTAACAGGTGCATAATGAGGGGGAGGAGTCGCAATTTAGAGCCACGTATTGTAACATATAAATTTTTCTGTAAATTTATTCATTGACTTTATCGCGGTGCATCTATTATTTTAGTCTTTATTTAATAACATTTGTATAATTAATTCATTCGTTATTGCATATTTAATAACCGATAAACTTCAAGGCACACTTCAATTTTAATTACAATTACAATCTACTACATACCACATTGTCCTTACTGATAACATATATATATATATATATATATATATATATATATATATATATATATATACATACAAACTTGTTAGCGTGCTCCAACGTCTTGTAGTATCTAAGATTTTCAAGTTGTTCCGACGATTAGCGATCGAATACAAATGAATAAGCAATTTTGTTCGACACATGGCCGACTTCGCTAGGCAGCTGCGTGTTCAGCTGATGTACATGTCGTTTGAAGGTTATAGGTCATTACTGCCATCGGTAAGAATGTATTAGTTCTAAGATAAAACTGCCGTAGCAAATTTCATTACGTAAATTCTTGCATGTAATGAATTCCTTTTAGAAGCTTGTAATTACTTTAGGTTGCCGTGTGCAATTCATTATGACTCGTACAAATAATTTTGTTAATTAATTTACCAAAAGCTCATTCTGTTAAAGTGTAAAGTACAATGAGCACAACAATTTTTTTGTAATTAATAGTGTGTTCAACCTAAGAAATTATACTTCACCGGTTGTACAGATGCAGACATACAATCGTCATAGTTGTCTTGTTTATCATAAATTGAAATACCAACATGTTAATTTATAGGACCTAAGTCCTGTATGATGAAATTTGAACTTAGAGTATTTAATCAACTAATAATATTTGCCAAAGGTTAAGTAAATTTTCTAAAACACGGTAAGGTCGTAGTAGCGCTACCTTGACTATTAATATGAAAAATAATGTCTATAATTAAATATCTTATTCAAAATTTACATTTTTAAAAATTTAAATTTTATTTAGTACATTTATGATTTATATTGTTTTCTACTTGTCTTAAAGAGAATATAGAGTTATTTTTTTTTACTTCAGTTCATTTCTCAGTAATCATTAAATTTTTTCAAATTTTGTTAAGTATTTAAAAGGTTAAATTTACCCGAAAGCGTACCACGATTTAGTGGAAACAAATTGAACTTAAATCAAAGGTTACATATTCATACTGGTCCGTAAAATATATAGGGTGTTTATGTTGGTAGTAATTATGTTTCAGAGTCGCCCTTCTCATCGTTAGTCCATTGAAGAAGACGATCAGATGTAAGTATCATATTTGTGTCAATCAAACTTTGTATTTAAAGTGGTTAGCGATAACTTGGGTTTCTAAATTTTCCTTTAAGCAAATTCCTTTAGTCAGTTGCTTTATAAAAAATTTAGGTGGAGTCCATTATCTTGTTTTCTTTCAAATTAAATATACCCACTGACCCAATCTCATGCGACCGTGGGCCAAAAACTCGGTTAGCTAAAAGTCTTAAGAGTTTTCTTTTACTAAAAGCCAATTTCCATCTTAACCTTACCCTGGGCTTGTTACAGTTACATAAGAATTCTCGATAGGTAATGTTTAGAATTAATATGGTTATATTGTAAATTTGTGGGTGTAAACTTTGTTCGCGGATAGACTAGTATTTTAATTTAGTGAAACCACCACTCTCGACCACCCGCTGTGGTTTGTTTACCTGGTGCATGGAAAACGGACATTCCGGGCTGTTTGCCGCCATCCTTAGAAACAAAAGGACGTGATGTGTTGTGTCGAGAGTACAGTTGGAACGTGATGTGTTTTGTTCAGGTGAGTGTGTTGAATTTACATATAAATTGAAATACTTGGTCACGTGTGTGTGTACATATGTATTTATGTACTGGTCCTTCGAAAATTTAGTCTTGATTAATTTATTCAAAGTACATTTAATCCTTCGAGCTGAATTTGAATTAATCTAGTGGATTTATAGTCCATTAAAACACGTAATTTGGCTTTGCCTGTTTTTTAGCCTGTGTTGGTGCGAGTTATGTATTTCAAATGAATTAGATAAGGAAGTAGTATAAATAGAGGTAACGCTAGGCTTAGAGATTAGATCAAGTATGACATCAGTGTTGTAATGTTCTCACGCTAATAAAAATTTTTAAAAAACCGTTTTTGAGAGTGATAAACATAATTGGCGCAGTCAGTACGAGATTTTGGAAATTTTCGAATCGCCGGAAATTTTTCGTTTCAACGATTAACCAAAATCAAGAACCTTGAAAGTGATATATCCATATAGGCAAGCGAAAATTTCTTTGGAAATTGCTTTTAGGAAAATCAACAACTGTTTGTACTTTCGAATTCGAGAAACGAAGATTTTTGTTAGCAGTTTGGAGAAGGAACGAAATCGTCCAATCCAGACACCAGCCCAATTTTGGAAGGAACAGAATCGTCTAACCAGGGCACTTAGTTTAAGAAAATCATGCGAACTCAATGCATCATATTAATGTAAGCTAACTTTGAATTTCTATTTCTGATATCTTATAATTGATTTTCAATTGATGAGTGATTGTGATATAAGCGACTTAACAGTCTTGATAGAACGTATTAAAATAAGTAACGAGGAAATTTTAGAAGCAAGTTCAGATAACACGAACGTAGATATTTTAGGAATAATTCAAGGGCTCGTTCAAATATTTTGGAAAGCTCAGAAAATAGTATCAGTAATTTAGATAACTTAATTAATTCAAACATGGCAACTGAACAAACAAATTATCAATTGCTAAAATTACATTTAGATTCCATCCCCCCTTACGATGGAAACCCTCATACCTTGACAATATTTATCGCAAATTGCGAGAACGTAATTAATGTATTTGCTAGTCAAACAAATATTCAGTTAAATAGTTTCTTGCTTAGAGCAATTATAGGTAAATTGATAGGTAGAGCTCAGATATTAATAGGTTCGCGCATAGAGTTAAAACTTGGGACGAAATTAAAAACGCGTTAAATTTACCTTTTGGAGATCAACGCGATATTGATTGCCTTATCCAGGATTTAATTAGTTTAAGACCAAATAAACATGAAACGCCATATAATTTTGGAATGCGTTGCCAAGACGCAAGGAGTTTAATAATTGCAAAATTAAATTCATTGACCATTTCAGCCGAAGAACGTACTATTAGACTTAAAAGTTATGATGACCTTTCGCTTAAAACATATATTCGTGGATTGCCAATAACCATTCAAACAAATGTTAGATTACGCAACCCTAGTAGTTTAGAACAGGCTATGGGATTAGTTATCGAAGAAGAAAATTTCTTATACTCAACACAGAGAAATAGTAACTTAAATTCAAATTCAAATTTCAAACCCATTTCAAGAATGACGCCTAGTAGCTATTCAAATCACTCTAACATTCCATTCAAACAGAATTTTAACAATTTCACTTATAGGCACCCAAACACATTTCAAAATAACCAACCTTCATATTCGAAATTTCAAACGCAAAAGCCTCATTTTCAAAACACACATTCGAACAGATTTTACACCCCTGTAAACCATCAAAGAACATTTAATCCAAGTTCCCATTTTAATAACAGGTTTGGTATGCAAAACACGCCATTTAGTAGCAAACAAAATTTTGCAAGTTCATCTCAGAGATTTGCTCAAGTTCATCCAAATAACATATCCAATTTTAATAAAGACGAACCGATGGATACATCTTCTGGAAATACAACTATTAAACCCCAATTTCAATCTCAAAGGTTATACAATCAGAATATAAATAGTTCAAACTGCAATGACCCTTATTTTATAGACCGTGAGAATGATTGTAATACTGCAAACTATAGTGCTTATTGCGATCACGACGACCCGTTCATTCTATGGAAACACACGAGACGTTTCAAACTCAGCCGCTATATAACACCGCTAGAAACTATATCCAGTTTCCTGATAACGTGTGTGAGAATATAAATTACGATGTTAATGATGTAAATCCTACTCAGCAAAATTTTCCACAGGTCATGCCTTGGAACAACGAGAGGTAATACACGTAAACACATTCAAGCAAGATTTACCATTTATTATTATTCCTGAAATAAATGCTAGATTTTTAATCGATACTGGTAGCACCCGTAGTTTGATTGATCCTGAAGTAGCACACAAATTTTATACGAATTTCATTTACCCGGAGATTTTCAATATTCAAACAGCACACAATATCAGCTTTCACAAAGAAGTAGCACGCATACCACTTTTTCAAATCTTTAACGTAAAGGACTATTACAAATTTTCCTTTTCAAATTTAGTAATAATTTTCAAGGTTTAATTGGAATCGATTTACTTCGACAATTAGGCGCAAATCTTAACTTAAGCCGGAAACAAATAATAACCCCGCATGCAACTATTCCTATTATTCTAAATTTTGAACCAGAAATGAAAAATAATCAATTCACAAATTATTCGATAATTGTAAATGAGCGTTGCCGACAAATAATAAAATCCCAGTACAAATACGTAATGGAGTCGGAATATTAAACCACACGAATTTTGGAAATGGACTTGAAACACAAAAAGCTTTGGTTAGTGTTATTGAAAATTTCGCGACCATTGTAGTCACAAATATAAATGAATATCCCGTTAAAATTTCTATTTTCAACCTTTCGAAATTGAACCCATAAACGATATTGATGTAAATTTTATCGAAAATTTGGAAACAGACCTAGAATTAGACGAACCACAGGACGATAAATTAAAAGGAAATTTGAAAGATCTTCGACTTGATCACTGCAATAAAGAGGAAAAAGATGCTATAAAGAAATTGTGTTTAGAATACCGTGACATATTTTATTGTGAAGGAGTTCCCTCAGTTTTACTAGTGAAATTAAACATAAAATAAATTTAAAAATGATTCTCCAATTTTACAAAATCATATCGCCTCCCAGAAATTCACCGCAACGAAGCAAAAACACAAATAAAGAAAATGTTAGATCAGGGCATAATTGAAGATAGTGTTTCGCCGTGGTCTTCCCAATTTGGATAGTGGAGAAAAGATTGACGCATCTGGTAAACGAAAATGGCGACTTGTAGTAGATTATAGAAAATTAAATTCTGAAACAATTCTGACAAATACCCATTACCTAATATTAATGAGATTTTAGATAGGCTAGGCCGTGCAAATTATTTCACGACCCTAGATTTGGCCAGCGGGTTTTATCAAATCCAGATGGACCCCAAGACGTACAGAAAACAGCATTCAGTACCCGCAGGGACATTTTCAATTTAAACGGATGCCTATGGGTTTAATAAATGCCCTTCGACATTCCAACGTGTAATGGACAGAGTTTTACGCGGACTGACAGATCAATCGTGTATAATTTACCTTGACGATTGTCTAGTGTTCAGTTCATCTCTTCAAGAGCACTTAGAAAAATTAAGAGAAGTTTTCGACAGATTTAGACAACATAATTTAAAAATACAGTTAGACAAATCAGAATTCCTACAAAAAACCGTAATGTATTTAGGACACGTAATTACCCCTACAGGAGTTAGACCAAACCCAGACAAAATAACAGCCGTAAAAAATTTTCCTTTACCACGCACAGCGACTGAAATCAAAAGTTTCCTTGGACTATTAGGTTACTATAGACGTTTCATAAAGACTTTGCAAAATTACAAAACCTATGACGAAATGCTTAAAGAAGAATGCCAAAGTAATACACGACAAAGATTTTCTAGACAGCTTTAGAACTTGTAAAGAAATTTTGACCAACGGACCTGTACTTCAGTATCCCGACTTTGAAAAAAAATTTATTTTGACGACAGACGCGAGTAACTATGCGATTGGAGCAATATTATCGCAAGGAACCGTACCCAATGACCGACCAATAGCGTACGCATCTAGGACACTAAATGAGACCGAAACAAAGTATTCGACAATCGAAAAGGAACTTCTTGCAATTGTTTGGGCATGCAAACATTTTCGACCGTATTTATTTGGACAAAAGTTTTATATATATACTGACCACAAACCACTGACATGGCTTTTCAACTTAAAAGACGCAAACTCAAAACTGACAAGATGGAGGATAAAATTATTAGAGTATGACTACGAAATTCTTTATAAGAAAGGAAAATGTAACACCAATGCCGATTGTTTATCCCGGATACCAGTCAATGCCTTAGAAACAGGATCTCTTGCAAATAATCCAGGTGACATAGATGACTATATAACAGAATTTTTAAAAGTTTAGATAATGAACCGCATGACGAAAATCAATTTCAAACAGAATTACCTGAAGAACCTCAATTAAACACTCCTGAACCTGCATGGACAATACATATTCCTGACGACGACAACATATCTACTCAACATTCTAACTCTAATGGAAACACGAATAAAGGAATTGCTATTTTAGACGAAATTATAAATAACAAACCACGCCAGATTTTAGTTTACCCAAATTTGTATTACAAGACGGACGTAACGTTAGAGAATGAAAGCGACCCCACAATTATAAAAGTCAAAATTCCAGAAATTGCCAGTGACAAACTAATTTTGGATTTTCTAATTCAATACACAGACCCTAGTAACACTTATTATTTACATTTCAATAAAGACAAATTGTATAATGACTTCAATGATGTATATCAACAGCATTTTTCTGAAAATAGACCAAACTTAATCAAATGCACCAAATTGATTAATACACTTAAGGATATCGAAGAGCAGACAATAGTAATTAGAAACTACCATGAAGGTAAAACGACTCACCGAGGAATAAACGAAACCTATGAAAGACTCAAACAAAATTATTACTGGAAAAATATGAAAACTAGTATAACAAATTTTATAAATGAATGTACATTGTGCCAAAGAAATAAATACGCTAGACAGACCCCATATACCCCAATAATGCTAACGGAAACGGCAAAAGCCCATTCGAAATTGTACATATGGACGTATTTACTTTTGATGGAAAAATTATTTAACATTAGTAGACGCTTTTACAAAATTAGCTCAAGCTCTATTTATAAGTGGAAAAACGGCTATAAATATTAGTCAAGCACTTATAAAATATTTTACTTCTTTCGGTATACCCCAAACCATTGTGACAGATAAAGGAACGGAATTTAACAACGCTACAGTTAAAGAAATTTTAGGACTACACAAAATTAATGTACATTTCACAACATCCGGACATCACGAATCCAACTCCATAGTTGAAAGAACACATTCCACACTAATTGAACACTTAAGACTTTTACGCGATATTTACCCCAAAGAAAGCGATTTAATGGACTATGCTATAATAGGTTATAATAACTCGATCCACAGTGCGACAAAATATACTCCCTTTGAATTGACGTTTGGACATACAAATTCGAGAGACCCCAATGAAATCTTTTAACCCTAACTTTTATTCAGACTACGTTAATAACCATAAAGAAAAATTAGAACACGTATATAATAAAGTAAATGAAAATTAGTCGAAAATAAACAGAAAGTAGTAGATAAGAAAAATACCAATGGAGATACTAATCCAGAATTTAAAGTAGAACAAATAGTTTTAAGAAGAATCCTAAAGAGAAACAAAAAGATAAGGTGTTTTAGGACCGTATAAAATTACTAAAATATTAGATAAGAATAGGGTAGAAATTTCAAGAGAGAAACAAAAAATAAGGAAATTACATTAAGTAAAGAAATTATACATATTAAGGAACTAAAAGACCCCTGTTACAGATTCGCCCTCTGCACAGTCACAAGACGAATTGCAGCCCAGTTCTTCAATTTAGACGACAACCCCGGACTTCTTCCTCTTCGTTTAGGCACAGCCCAAATAAAAACCGATTTTTGGACATTTATTCAAATTTATGATATTGCTAATATTACAAAAACTTTTGACTTTAAAGGCTCAATATGAAGAAATTCAAAATACACTATCATTATCCCCACATGTATTCCAATTCAATCAATCATTTCACAATTCGTATCACACAGTTCAAATTTTAGAAAATAAAATTGAGATACAATTAAAACAATTAAATCCGCTTTGGAATAAACGAGAAAAACGATCTCTTTTTAACGGTGTAGGCTCAGCATTAAAGTTTCTCACCGGAAATTTAGATTATAACGATGGAGAAAGATATGACAATGCCATTTCATCTTTAACTAATAACCAAGAAAAATCAAATCTTTAATTAATGATCAAATAACTCTATTTCAAACTTCCTTCAGAATTTCGAAAATAACTCTAAAATATTAGCTCACAATCAATATATTCTAAAAACCGAATCGAGGAGATTTCAAAAGAAATTAAAAATTTAAGTATTGACAAAGTAGAAACTTTTCATTATTTTGCTCTAGAAAGATTAGCTCTGCAATTTTCCACAAATTTTCAGATTCTATATGATCTATTGGAACGAATCGAAGTTGCTATTACTTTTCTAAATTAAATATTTTCATAATGCTATGGTAGAACCCCATGAACTATTTTCTGAACTAACCACAGCCAGTAAACAGTTACAAGGCAAGAAATTCCCATTCAAGTGACAGTACTCAATACGTTGCTATTCGAAAAAATCATCAATATTAAAAGCTACAGCAAAGATAACAGTATAGTGTTTATTTTGGAAGTACCAATTGTTGAAATGGACGATTTTATCTATTATCATTTGTATCCACTACCTACTCCACATCAGACTTCTTTTAAGATGATCATCCCTAGTGCAAAATACCTTTTGTTAAACGACCACACCTATGCAGTTTCTGACACAAATTGTTATGAAGTCACTCAGGCAGAATTCATTTGCCATCAACTACAAACATCAAAAATTACTTCAACAGCACCATGTGAAATTGAATTAATAAGATACGTCGATAATATACGTAATTGTCACCAAATACCGGTGAAGATAACCACAAAGAAGATTCAAAACTGGAGAAGAACAAATGGATCATCGTAGTGCCTCATAATTTAGTTGTTATATACAAGTGCGAAAAGTGAAAAACAGCATTCCTATAAACGGTAGCTATTTGCTAGAACTTAAAGATTCTTGTGAAGTGTCAATCGATGAAGTAGTGTTAAAACTTTTGTTAATGAAATTTCTAGTTATAAGAATATTGTATTACCACGCTTAGAAGTTTATGCCAATAATTCAAAATGCCAAACTTTGACCTTAAACCTTTAGAAATAGATCCGATACATCTCAATGAATTAAATGAGGTCTATCGAGTTTTGGAAAATGAAAACTAGAATTAAGTAAATTAGAAAGTCCTGTAATCAATTTTAAGAATATTAGCTTTTATACGATAATTTTGTATGTCACTATTATTTTCTGATATTATATTTAATTTATAGATATTTTTTAAAGAAGTCAATAGCTAAACATGTATACGAAGATAGCACAGAACATGAGACAAGGAACTTTCCTGGACTTTCGAACTCTGGTTCCCCATAGTTCTCATTTAGGGCCGGAGGAGTTATGTATTTCAAATGAATTAGATAAGGAAGTAGTATAAGTAGAGGTAACGCTAGGCTTAGAGATTAGATCAAGTATGACATCAGTGTTGTAATGTTCTCACGCTAATAAAAATTTTTAAAAAACCGTTTTTGAGAGTGATAAACATAATTTGCGTAATTTACGGCGATCATTAGCGTAAGATATTTGCATAAATATTTGCGTAAATGACGGCGAATTTCGTTAGAAATGAGTGAAAATGCTTAATTAAATTTGACATTACCGCTCACATAATAATATGGCTGTAAAAATAGTATTATATATAGCTTAGTGACTTCAAAAATATTTAAGGTATTTTTAGTACAATTACATAAAGGTCAACCTTCTATGTGTTAAACTACCTAGTCTTCAGAATAGAGGGTTTGACATTCCTGTCTGTTGCTATCCCTTTAATCATCTTGAAACCTGCTTGAGGGTGGCACCAGATGTATCTAACTGCATTCCATGGAATTAGGGTTCAGCCTTTAAAATCTTCTTGGTATTTTAAGAGGTGAATAACTTGTGGCTACCTACATTTGAGAGATTACTATGTTACGGTGAGCGGTTCGTATTTTAGCATTACAAACAGGTAGAATTGTCATTATGGTGTTTGATAATTTATTTAGAGGATCTATTAAATGTATTTGTTGATAGTTTTGTATTCTGAGATTCGCATGTTTGATAGCTGTGCAATTTTAGTTAGATAAACATTTTTATCAAGTAGATAACTGCTACTGAGGTATACATAACTGTGATTTACTTTCTGATTGTTTTCCATTATTTGTGACAATGGAAATTGAAAAATTGTCAAATAAACGTAACATGTTAATGCGTAAAGCACAAGCCTTATTAAAATGTGCTCAAGCAGCTCAAATGGATCCTGAGAATAATTTTGTTGCCTTTGATGTTCGTTTTATTGATTTATCAAACATAGTAGATAAATTTGAACAAGTTCATTACGAAATGGTTGCTTGTGTAGAGGTTGCTGATTTAGATCAACAACAGGTGATCCAAGATAGTTTTGATGAAATTCAATATTCAATCAAAATTGTGCACCGAGAGTTAACAGCTAAGAGGTCGCAGCCTCATACTAGTTCTAGTATTGAAACACAACACTCGGGTGCCCCTAATAAAGTTAAGTTGCCAAGAATTGTAATCCCCACCTACGATGGTAATTATAAAAATTGGAGCTCTTTCTACGATTTGTTCCATACACTAATTCATGAAAATGAAACTTTATCTAATATTTAACGATTTCAATATTTAACCTCAACATTGGTTAAGGAGCCTTTGGCAATTATTAAAGGGCTTCATTAACTTCTGATAATTATACGATTGCGTATCAACAATTAATAGATAGGTACGAAAACAAACGGTTGTTGCTCACTAGCTATTGGCAGGCCATTTGTAATGCCTCGAAAGTTAGTTCAGATTCTGTGTCCTCGTTACGCACATTATTGTCTACATTTTCTGAAAATTCTTCGGCAATTGCACAATTTAATCATGATATGTGGGATTTTACTCGTTTTAATCTATTATTGCAAAAATTGGATAACTCCACTAGGAAACGCTTTGAAATTGAACTTCATGATGTTGAAATTCCTAGCTATGAAAATTTGTACTCGTTTGTTTCTAAACATTGCAAGGCATTGGAGACAAACCAGGTTATTGTAGGACAGCCAGGCTCTGTTAGTGTTCAGAAGCCAACAGTATCATGACAGTATCCTGTTGCGTTCAAGCCAAAAGAATCATTAAGTTTTGTTACCACTGCTAAGAAAACCCATAGTACTAGTTGTGTTTATTGCAAAGCTAATCATTCTGTTTTTAAATGTGACAAATTCTTAGTATTAGAACCTTCTGAGCGACATAGAGTTGCAAAAACTTCAAACTGGTGTTATAATTGTTTAGGAACCAACCACTCTGTTGTTAAGTGTCCATCAAAACTTAGTTGTCGTGTTTGTGATAAAAAGCATCACACATTGTTGCATTTTCCCACTGCTGCTGTGACGCCAGACAAAGAAGGTGAAGCGTACTTGACAGAAGTGCCCTCAAAACCAGAGTCTTCTAATAAAGTCGCCGTGATGACTAGCACAGTGGCTAGTCAGTCTGTTGTTTTGTTGTCTACTGTCTTGTTACAAGTACAGGATGCACGTGGAAACTATCAAACTTGTCGAGCATTACTTGACAATGGTAGTCAAGCCAGTTTTATGTCCCAATCGTGTATGAAAAGTCTTGGACTAAAATCATCATCATCATCGTCCATATCGATTAGCGGTTTAAATCAAATGAGCACCTCTAGCTATGGTCTCGTTACATGTTCGTTGCGGCCATATCAAAAGGCCAATCCTACATTCGTTGTAGATACAATTGTTATTCCTGCAATTGCCGGCTCTATGCCGTCGGCTCCCGTTTCAAATCGTTATGACTTCCTTGAAGGTCTAACATTAGCAGATCCGTACTTTGGACGCCCTCGCGAGGTCGATTTATTGTTAGGTGCAGATATTTATTCTACTGTGGTTCAGCCTGGCATTAGACGTGGTAAAATTGGAGAGCCTACTACCCTTAATACAGTGTTTGGTTGGGTCAACTAATCGTGTGAGTTCGTTTTGTACATCGGTTATGAATACCCCATTGGACATTGTGTTAAAAAAATTCTGGGAGGTTGAACATGTTCCAGCAACTCCTACATTTTCGCCTGAAGATATTCAATGTGAAACTCTCTTTCTAGAAACACATCAAAGAAAGGAGGACGGTAGATATGTTGTTAATTTGCCGTTTAAAGATTCTCGTATAGAACTAGGCGATTCTTATTCCACAGCACTGCGTCGTTTTGAATTATTAGAAAATCGTTTGTTGAAACATCCTGACCTACATACGGAATATTCAAATTTCATGAAAGACTATTTAGAGTCTGGACGTATGTCCACAGTTCATGAACCTCTTACACATTTGTCATCGGGATACTACATTCCTCACCATTGTGTTCAGAAACCAGATAGTAGCACCACTAAATTGAAGATTGTTTTTGATGCGTCAGCAAAATCATCGAGCGGCAAGTCATTAAAT
This sequence comes from Platerodrilus igneus, assembly GCA_036346225.1. Classification (NCBI taxonomy): domain Eukaryota; kingdom Metazoa; phylum Arthropoda; class Insecta; order Coleoptera; family Lycidae; genus Platerodrilus; species Platerodrilus igneus. The sequence continues at coordinate 8,917,763 of JARFIW010000565.1, forward strand.
GATGGTTTACTGATCGGCCCTAAACTTCAACAGGATTTATCGAGTATTTTGTTAGGGTTTAGACCACACAAATTTGTTGTAACCGCTGATATTAAGCAAATGTACCGGCAAATTGAGGTGACAGATCAGCATCGATCGTACCAACGTATTCTTTGGCGATTTCCAAAAGCTGAACCTATTCAAGAGTATCAATTAAACACCGTAACGTATGGGGTATCTTCGTCTCCATACTTGGCTATTCGCGTTCTTCAACAATTAGCAAGGGATAATCTTCAAAACTATTCATTAACGGCAAAGGTTCTTATATCTGATACCTATGTTGATGATATAGTAACAGGTTGTGCATCCTTGAAAGAAACCTTAGAAATCCAACGTCAACTTATTTCGTTATTGTCGAGTGCATGTTTTGTCCTTAGGAAATGGGCAAGTAATCGTCCTGAATTATTGTCATTCCCCCCTGAAGAACTTCAGCCATTTTCTTTTAATGACGCTGACTCACTTTCCTTAAAAGTCTTAGGGTTACAGTGGTGTCCCACAAAAGACTGCTTCCAGTTCAAAGTTGATAGTACTGCACGTCCGTGCACAAAACGGGTTATACTCTCAGATATAGCAAAGGTTTTCGACCCGCTTGGTTTGTTGACCCCTGTGACCTTCCTTTTGAAAAATTTAATGCAACGGTTATGGAGTTTAGGGTTGGATTGGGATGAGGTGCCACCTTCAGATGTTGTGGATTGTTGGTCCGCATATAAACGGCAGCTATCTTGTTTAGCGACCTTATCCTTGTCACGTTGTGTTTTAGTTGACGATATTGTGTCATTGCAACTTCATGGGTTTTGTGATGCCTCTGAAGCTGGATATGCTGCAGCTATTTATATTCGCTGTGTTTCGAAAGCGGGAATAATTTCAGTAAATTTAGTGTATGCCAAATCCAAGGTAGCATCTTTAAAACGTATTTCTGTGCCACGTTTAGAATTGTGTGCAGCTGTACTTTTATCTGACTTAATAGAATTTGTAAATAAAGTTTATAAACCGTTCATCACGATTGATGCAATTCATGCCTGGTCTGACTCTACAGTTACTTTATCATGGATCAAATCCTCTCCACACCGATGGAAAACTTTTGTTAGTAACCGTATTACTCACATTCAAGATAGAGTTCCTCCTAACTTATGGCATCATGTAAGTGGCAAAGATACTCTTGTTGATTGTGGGTCTAGAGCATAGGTTCCCAACCTTTTCTGAACCACCGCCCCCTCTACTGGAAAAAAAACTTCCAACGCCCCCCTCCTCATCATAGTGCATTATAACGAATATTAAAATATTGTTGCATAGTATCTATCTATCTATATATATATACATAGATACTCATATACGAACGTTGCACTTTTGACTGCTATTACAAGCGTTCACTAAAGCGTTGGACAAGGTATATATATTAAAAATCGCAAAAGTAAACCTTAATTAAAACGACTATCAAATGTAGTACAAACTTGTTTATTAAAACTTAAATATGAATACATAATGAACAGAAAAAAGATTAAGAAGAAAAATTAATGAGATAGTTGAGGCTGGTGAAGTTTTAACAATTTGCTAATGTCGGGTTCCAATTTCGTTAACATCAGCCGCAAATCGCCACGTTCAGTAATGTGCAGTCTGTTCCTTTTCTTAGACAATAAATTAGCTACTGCACTGAACCCACGCTCAGCCAAATAAGATGAAGGAAATGCAATTAAAAATATCTGTACTCTTGACCACAATCCAGGGTAAAGAACTGGTATTGGTTTTTGAAGCCAGAACTCTTGATATCCATTTTTGAATTTTACTTTTAGTTCTTCGTTAGTTGTGAGTTCTACGAGTTCCTCTTCTAAATTTGATGATTCTGCTGTATCTGCATTTGCGAAAGGATCTAAAACCCAACCCGGTATATTCATGTTTAAAATATCCTGGAATCGCTCCACACAATCAACATGAAGAACGTCCAAGTGTTGGCAGTAAGTAAGTAAATCTTCATGTTTTGCAGAGACTGCTGATAATGTGGGAAAGTGGCTGTATTCACCTCTCCCTAGATTTCGTTTGAATAGAAGAAGTTTTCCTACAAAAGCAGCTATGACGTTTTTGTTTTAATTAAATTCAATTCGTCACCTTGCAATTGTAAATTGACTTCATTAAATATTTTAAACAAGTCTGTCAAATAAGCGATGTCATTTTATGTATAATCAGGTTTTCGCGCAATTTTCGTTTCTGTTTTCAAGAAAGTCCAGTACTGAATCAAATAGTTGAAAAAACGGTTCAAACAAGTACCTTTTGAGAGCCAACGAACTTCTGTGTGCAGCAGCAAGCGATTGTAATCTTCATCATTTTCACTACAAAGTTGGCTAAATAATCTGTCATGCAATGAATTGCTTCTAATCGTATTTACTGCTCTAATAACGTAATGAAGCGACAAATGCAAACGTTCGTTCAGATTTTTTGCAACCAAGTGCTGACGATGAATAATACAATGTATAGCGAGTACATTTGGTACTGCTTGTTTCAAATGAGCTATGAAACCCTTATGACGTCCCGTCATTGCTGGAGCACCATCAGTAGCTGCCGACAAAATATTATGCATAGGTATTTCTTTCTCTTGAAAAACGTACTCATGGTATTAAATATCGTTTCTCCCTTTGTATCAGTTTTCAAATTTTTGCAAATAATAACTCTTGATAAATTTTTCGTCTTTTATGAACCGAACGTATGATAACAGCAGTACTTCGTTATTTGGTAAAGTGGATTCATCAAGTTGAATGGAAAAATTGCAAGTTTTAAGTAATCGCATAATGATATTTCAACGTCTTGAGCCATTTCGTCTATTCTCCTTTGCACTGAGTTATTACTCAGAGGAATTTTTCTGATGACATCTGCCGATGTCTTATGATGAAGAACAGTTTTATTACCTTTCTGACTGCCGGCAAGATAAGTTCCTCGCCAATGGTATGTGGTTTTCCCGTTTTGCGATTAACAATGAAATGTTATATGATGCTCGTAGTCCATCATCTTCTTGTTTAGAAGACGACGCAAATAGGTTTGATATAGTTGGCTGTTTCAAATATTTCTTCTGCAGTTCTTGAAAATAGGACAAATCTTTGTCCTTTTTATCAGTATGCATTTTATTTAAATGTTCTTGTAGCCTAGAAGGCTTCATGGCTTCATTTGAGAAAACTTTTGGCAAAGTAAACACATGGGTAATGATGGGTTTACAGGAGAGTGCGTAAATCCATATTTCAAATACAAAAGACTGTACTGCCGGCATTTCTTCTTAGATTCAGACATTTTGAAATCCAAAACTTGCCACGGTTTAAAATAAATTAACTTTTCAACGAATTTATAGATAATTATAAAATTAATGGTTATAATGACTTATATAACTTATCACTCACGAACATGGATTATTTGCGAAGCACACAAAAATAATAACACTTTTATACGTTTGATTTCATACAAGCATCAACTTGTATGTTTTATCTTGTTTGCGATGCCGGTGCACTTTGTAAGCAAGTCATATCGCGTCTTTGCTTATCAACTTGCAAAGACTTGTTGCGGACAATATTAAACGGAATTAGGTATTCATAGACCTAATCCTGAATTAAATGTTTTAAAGTATATTTTCTCGATAACAATAACATAGACATTTTAGATAGCTAAATAAACTGTCTATTCATGCCAACTAGGTATTTTCAAAGTATTTTAATATATTTATTTTCTAAAAAGGTAAATACGTCACGAACGCCCCCCTTGATCCTCCTAACGCCCCCCTTTTGCCCCTGTACTCGCTACCGCCCCTTTGAAAGCTACAGCGCCCACTGGGGGGCGGTACCGCCCCCGTTGGGAACCTATGGTCTAGAGGTTTATTGCCTTCAGATCTTGTATCCTACGCCCATTGGTGGTCAGGTCCAAAGTTTCTTTATTCAACTAACCGTATATATCAACCATTTAATCAATCAGACTCAGATTCCACTGCTGAGTGTGAAGAGCGAAAAGTTGTCTTAGTATATACAGTGCCAGATAATTTGATTAATAGTTTGCTAGCTCGTTTCTCCTCACTTCGTAAACTTCAAGGTGTAGTGGCTTCTTGCTTCCGATTCATTAGAAATACAAAATTGAAAAGGCATGAAAGGCAAGGTGGTTCATTAACAGCGGATGAGTTGTACAACGCCTTAATTTGTATTGTAAAGGTAGTTCAATATGATGTATTTCCTGACGAACTTGTTTGTATTCAAAGTGGCAAAGTATGCAAAAAACCTATCCAAAAATTAGCTCCGTTTCTGGATTCCAATAGTGTCATTACGTCATTCTCAACTATCTTATGATGCAAAGCATCCCATGCTACTTCCCCGAAAGCATCGACTAACCGAATTAATAATTGAAAGCATGCATTGTAAGCTATTTCACCCGGGACCCCAATCATTAGCCTTCTTCATCGCGCAACAATTTTGGATTCTGGGAGTTAAGCGCGCTATTAACCATGTTGTAGCCAGATGCATTCGTTGTTTTAAAGTTAATCCCCCTTTGGTTGCTCTTTTAATGGGAGATTTGCCCTCTTCCCGAATATCTCAGCTCAAAGCGTTTAGTCATGCTGGAGTGGACTTTGCAGGCCCTTTCACCATCACGTCGAGGCGTATTCGAGGTACAAAACGCACCAAAGCCTATGTGTGTTTATTTGTATGTAGTCCACCAAAGCACTTCATATTGAACTAGTGTCGGATCTCACTGCTGAAGCTTTTCTAGCAGCATTTCGTCGTTTTGTTGCCCGTCGTGGTCGCTGCAGTGACCTCTACAGCGATCAAGGCACCAATTTTGTAGGCGCATCTCGTTTACTTGTATCATATGCGGAACAAGCTGCCGGGTCTTTAATGATACATTGGCATTTTAATCCTCCTTCATCACCTCATTTCGGTGGATTATGGGAGCAAGGAGTTCGTTCTGTTAAATCTCATTTAAGCAGAGTACTTGGTGAACAAGTGCTTACGTATGAGGAACTTCTAACATTTCTAATTCAAATTGAGGCCATTCTGAATTCCCGCCCCTTTTATAGCATGAGTTCAGATCCTAATGACCTATCGGTTCTTACACCCGGTCACTTCCTGACCTTGGAGCCATTAACCTCCCCCCCCCCGATCCAGACACCAGCCCTCTAAAACTCAATCGTTTAACCAGATGGTAACTTGTCCAAAGATTGCACCAGGCCTTTTGGCAGCGTTGGTCCACAGAATATCTCCACTCCCTGCAGCAGCGCAACAAGTGGTCAGTCTCTCCTGCGACTCCTTGTGTAGGTGAACTCGTTCTTATTAAGGATAAGAACCTTCCCCTTGGCCTTGGCCTTGGCCGCATAATTGCCCAATTTCCTGGTCGTGATGGCATCGCAAGAGTTGCCAGAGTTAAAGCTGGTCATGGAGAATTGGATCGTCCCATGATAAATTTATGTCGCCTTCCAATTGCAGAGTAATTGTACATACCTCACACACTCAAGTCGTTTTCAAGTATAGTTTAATTGTTCAATATATCTGTATATATATAGTAGTTTTTGTTTGTTTGTACCTTTAGTTTTTTAAATAAGCAGAGCTTATTGGTGAGCGGTATGTTTAGAATTAATATGGGTATATTGTAAATTTGTGGGTGTAAACTTTGTTCGCGGATAGACTAGTATTTTAATTTAGTGAAACCATCACTCTCGACCACCCGCTGTGGTTTGTTTACCTGGTGCATGGAAAACGGACATTCCGGGCTGTTTGCCGCCATCCTTAGAGACGAAAGGACGTGATGTGTTGTGTTGAGAGTACAGTTGGAACGTGATGTGTTTTGTTCAGGTGAGTGTGTTGAATTTACATATAAATTGAAATACTTGGTCACGTGTTTGTGTACATATGTATTTATGTACTGGTCCTTCGAAAATTTAGTCTTGATTAATTTATTCAAAGTACAGGTAATATAAAATCTACCACGATTCTTATTGTGGATTAGATTAAAAGAAAAATAGATAACAGTACCTTATCACCTGTAACTTGGGAACGGTTAAAGATAGAATAACAATGCAAACGCCAATCTGTTCTAAACAATATGTTTTACAATTAAGTATATAAGACCTTTTGCCGTATCTTGCACCTAAATCGACCAATTTACTATTTTATAAAAAAATTTAAATAAAATTTGTGTTTTTTTCTTTAAAGTTTAAACATGTTTAACGATAGTTTTAACAGAAAACCCTTCTACCGAATAATAGATAACACAAAACTATTTAACACAAATATTTGAGTTGCTGAAGTTGTATTGTAAGTGTAACATAATTTGTTGTAATTTGTGCGTAAAGAAGTTAGAATATCCGATGCCACACTTATCGCAGCAAAATCAATTTATACGGTGAAATAAGGAAGTAAAATATATAATGTACTACACAAATTAACTATACAAATTATTTAACTTATACTAGGTCTAAATTGCATACTTGCCAGTTACTAGGCCTGTAGGGAGGACCAATCACGTGATGATAATAACTGCATGCTATTAACTGGACCAGCCAAAACTATTAGTTTGCAATGTTTTTAAGAATACTCTGTTAGTATTAACACATACTATTTACAATATGCATTTAACGTTTAAACACTAATGTATTTATGAATTCATCTCCTTTAGATATTAAATATCTTTATCCAAGTGTCCTTCATCTGAACCTTTATGTTAACAAAGTTTTGGCATTTGTCACTACATTTGCAATAAGAGCAGCATGTAGCACTGTAAGAGTAACAACCACAACTACACGGCCGAACTAAACAAGTAGGCATGATAGCTAAGTCCATAAAAAGTGGACGCAGTTTGTAATATCCATAGTTTGTAAAATCGATTGATTCGACTATGGCATTTAAAGAATTTTGCCAAATGTATAACTGTGCAATACATCGCAGTATATGAAGATGAAAACTATCAAAGATGCAATGCATTTTATGTATATTGTTTATTGCAGGTGGGGCTGTATAAAACTAAATGTAGCGACTTTTGTCACATGTTGAACCTTTTTTTTTCGTTAAATTTAAGTATTACTAATTCTACCCTTTTTAACGGGTTTTTTCAATATCTGGTTGAAGAAAAATCAAAATTTCATACTTATCGTCATGTATTCTAGCATACTTATAAGCTGCCTTTTTGTGCCTACCTTACTAGTAGTATCACATCCTGTTAGTGCATGAAGTGCAGGAAGCACTTTTGAAAACTTTTGTCTTAGATGATCAGCAACTGAGTGACATTTCAAGCCCCTCTTCTTTTCTCCTGTTCCCACAATAAGCCATAAACCTCAACATCCTAGTTCGTTCAACTCATCCCAAAACCTTACACTAAGAACAAACACATCTGGGTCTGACTGGATGATTATGTTGTGAATGTTTGGCTCACTAACTAAGCAATTCTGGACATGAAGGAATATTCTCGTATCAGCCTCTTCGTGATTATTTGTTAAAAAAGGATATTATGAAATATTTTGTGACCCTTCTTAGCACATACACAAATATTTATCATTGAAACAACCAGATAGAAAAAGTTTCTTACCAGTAGGAACATGAACATGATTTAAAATGTAGTTGGAGATATATTGCAGTAGTTTCTTTTGTTCTCTGGTACAGCTAAATATTGTGACCATTGGGATGGTATTTTTGTTAAATCACTGTGAATGTGAACAATCAAAGGAGGTTTATTCCACTCCTAAATTCATGTTCAATATTTTTTATTGACGATTCATCAATCGGTCGTGCACAACATCAACACGCATTGTTTTACTCTGGTTGAGGGCTTATTCAATCTGTGACATCGGGTTTACTGCTAGGTCTTTGCTTCATTTTTGATACAACTGTATTTGGAATCCCATGAATAAGTGCCATTCCGTAAAAATATGTGCTTGGTTTACAAGTTTCTGCATGTTATTTAAGGAGTCATTGCACTCACAATCATTTTCGATTGCATTTACTAACTCAGATTTAACACTTTTTTTTAAATGTCCGCTCTCATTAGCATGGTTTGGGGTATATGACATTAACAAGTGTCTTAAAAGCTCCTGCATGTTGAAATCCCTTTGGGCCGCTAACATTATAATTTGACTTGTGTTTCCTCTATTAGAGACCGAAACGTTGTGCTTCTTTTTGCCTTCTTTTACAGTAGAGGTGAATGAAAGTATTGGAATTCGTTCAATTGGAGCATAAAGACTTTTAACTCTTTTGATCATTCTGCTATAAATCATCTGTCCATTTAGAGTCAAGTTTAAAAGGTATGAAGCGGCATCTTCTGGTACTATTAACCCGCTGACAACATTTCTTAGTGGTGTGCTGGATTTCGAGAAAGGGTTGTCATGATCCATAAAAACTTTACAATCAATTGAACATCCTCCTCATCCTTATCAATTCTGATGCTACTCCATTCCTTATGCATGTTATTTACGTCACCTGTTGGGTCTTGATTCATGTCACGGAAATTTAACAGGGTCATAGACAAGTCCGTCTTATGGTGGTAGAGTAAACACCACTTTCTCATAGCAGATTCATTTGATGTCAAGCCAATCAAACCCCCTTGAACTTTAGAAGATCGAATACGTGATTGCTCAACGGCATGGTCTGAAGTAACACTGTTAAATTTTCCAACTTGTCTTTTTGCTGAAAATTAGCCTTTTTTGAATGCAACTACTACCTCATCTGGTAAGTTGGACATATCTTCTAAATACGTAACACATCCTCGGGCATAGCGATAATGCTTGAATATCAAAAAATATGGAACCATTCTTTGAACTATGTTTAAATGTAGGTCCCAGTTTCCATCCCTGTCAGCTATAATACAGTTCAAAAGAAGTTCAACCATTTTGCAATAATCTGTCCAATACTTAAAAGATTTATTACTCTTTGATTTTTCATCCAAGAGAACAAAGAATTTCTTTAAAATGCTGCAGTGTTCCTCTTTGATCATTTCATCAACAGCAGTTGCATCATCCTCTATATTCATTACAGATGCTTGTAGTTTTTGAAATCAACCCTTATTAAGTTCTAAATCTTCCTTTTGGTGCACTTTACAAAAAAAAATTGCTTTAATTGCAATCTTCTGCACGCTTCATATACAAGTTTATGTATGCGAATACCCCATACACTTCAGTTTCTATAAAAATGTCTGAAAACCCACTGTGCACTAAATATTGACCTATAATGCTAAGCCAGTTTTTGGCAAGGTGGAATGTTCTAATTCTTAAATAAAGTCTTTCAAACCCTGTTGTTTGTAATTGTATTAGTTTTGTTAACAAATAAACAGCCACAACTGAGACCTGCATATGTCTGCCCTGACTGGCTATTTATTTGTAGGAAATTTTACATGACTGTATACACAGAATCAGCAGTTGTAGGAAGTGCTGGAAACAATGTACAAAATCTTACGTTGGTCGTTGGCATATATGATGTTTATATTACTTGACTGAAGCGAGTCCAACCGGAAATATAACCTTTATTGGTATAATAAGATCATCGTGAGCATTATGGATTTCACTTCCTTACGTCTCCGTGAAATTGATCTTGCCGCAGAGGCGATGCCACACGTTTGGTATCAGATGTTGTAATTTTCTTACGCACATATTACAACAAATTACATCACGCTTACAATAAACTCCAGCAACTCAAATATTTGTGTTAAATAGCTGTTTGGTGCTACATATTATTTGGTAGAAGGTTTTTCTGTTAAAACTATTGTTAAATACGTTTAAACTAAAAAATACAATCACACAAATTTAAATTTTTTCATAATACAGTAAATTAATTGATTTATGTACAAGATACAACAAAAGGTCTAATGTACTTAATTATAGAACGTATTCCTTAGAACAGATTGTCGTTAGAATCGTTATTCTATCTTTAACCGTTCCCAAGTTACAGGTGATAGGGTAAGTGGCTCTGAGCTGCCACTTCTCCTTCTCCCCCCAATGTTGTGCACCTGCTAGGAACACAAACACGTCGATCTTTTTCATCTAGTAGGTGCCACCAACAATAATCAAAAGTTAAACTGCGTCATTCTTTCATGCATGCTCAACCCCTTTTAACTCATGGACTATAAGTAAAGTATGCAGTATTCGCAAGTGCACATCACCTACGATCATTATGGCTTAAACTGTGAAAGTGTTGCCGGTGCGTCTACAAATATGCAGTACTTCTGGTTTATAATCTTCATTAATTGTAAATTGCATCAACTCATCTTCATAACCAGTGCAATTGGCAACCTTTACACGGTTAGTGTAGTTTAATTAATTAAAAGTCTTAAAACAATGTTATTTGATAAACATTTAAACATTTTGATACTTGCACGATCAATAGACATTCATATATACGTATTTCCTTCATCAACAAATGAAGTTCCTATTTCCGTGGATCCATATCATTATAATTTCAATTTAAATTATCAATTTAAATCATTTTTATGTGGCACTTATATTGAAAATAATTAATGTAACACATGCCCATCTCTAGCTACGGCGAGGAAGAGGCAGAAGCGGTCTACAAAGATATCGTAGACATATCAATATTCGTATATGGACATAAAAATTTAATAATTATGGGAGGGATTTTAACACAGTGGTAGATGAGGGTAGGAAAGAAGCGGCAATAGGTTTATTTGGTTTCGGCACGAGAAACGACAGGCAAAATAGGCTGGTAGAATTTTGCGACAAAAACAATTTAACCATCACAAACACATTATTTCAACATCATGTCAGAAGACTATACATGTGGAAGATGCCAGGAGATATAGGAAGATATTAAATATATTACGTTCTTGTTAAACAACGGTTTAGAAATCAAGTAAAAAACTGTAGAAGCTATCCAGAAGCAGATATAGACACTGACCACAACATCGTAATTATGAAGGCCTCACTTAAACAGAAAAAAAAGAAAAAGGAAAAAGGCACTTTGACTTTGAGAAAGTAAAAGATAAAGATATGCACGAAAGATTTGAAAAAAGTCAAATGAATTGCTGAAAGATATTGGAAAAATTTCTGATACTAAGGAAGTAGAAACAGAATGGAATAGCGTTAAATCAGCTTAGACATGGCGGCCAGAGATATTCTGAGGTATACGCAAAAAAGGAAATCTTGGATAACAAAAGATATCCTGAATTTAATAGAAAAAAGACGGAAATACAAAAACAGACTGGACGAAGCTGGAAAACAGAGCTACAAAGCCAAAAAATGGGAAATTATTCGCAAATTCAGGATAGCTAAAGAGCAATGGATTGATGAAAAGTGCAAAGAAGTAGAATCTAAGATAGAAATAGGAAAGACCGACGAAACATACAAACTAATTAGAATGAATTTTAGAAGTATAAAACCGTATAGCAAAAATATAAGGAATGCGAAAGGACACCTCATTGTAGAAAATGTAGAAAAAGTGGTTAGATGGCAAGAACATATACCGAATTTATATGCATGAGAGTAACAAACAGCACTAGAACAGTAATCAGACATTGAAAACGATGACATGGGATATCCTATACTTAAAGATAAGTTTGTTTTAGCATTAAAAGGTCTGAAAAGTGATTAGACACCGGGTATTGATAAGATGCAAGCAGAAAATGTAAAAGCCGCTGAACAAGCAGTCACACGTCTCTTCCAACATGTAATATTTTCAACTAATTTTGATTGTGCAAAAGGGTTTGTTGGAAAACTATTAATTCGGCAAATGTTCAAGTGTTGAGGGATCTTGGTAATACAGGTTGTCTAACCCCCCTTCACGTACCACTGAATATCGGTAAACTAGGGTATGTATTTACAAAACACTAGAAGGTGAATCAAACTGTATCTAACAAGAAAAAGCAATGGCTATGTTTGAAGACAACAAACATAGAAACATGGACAAAAGTGTTGAAAGCATGTGTGTGGAGCGCAGCACTGTACGCCTATAAAATAAGAGCAGGAGAAGCAGACAGAAAAGTAGGAAACCCTTTGGAAAGTGATGCTTCAGTAGATAACATGAAAAGATAAAGTTAATAACAAAGACCTTATAGGAATAGTTGGAGAACAAAGATATCGGTGGAAAACAAAAAAAATAGGAGAAATAGAAAGGTAGGATACGTTCTAAGGCATTTTGGGGAATAGTGCGGGCTGTAATACAAGCAGATATAGAAAAAAAAGAGAGGTAAATGTAGACCTAGATCAGATTGCACGCAGATAGTGAAAGATGCAGACTGTGGGAGTTTTAAGAAAATGTGTAAGTTAGCTCAGAATAAGAAACAATGGAGATACGCTTCTAACTAGTTCCAGAACTGAATACCTATTGAAAATGATGATAAATTATTACAAATGCAGTATTGGATTAAAACACGTTTTGTATTCATACTAATTATAGTATTTACGGCTACACGCCAGTATGAGCTTGTCTTATCTTTTTCAACCTGTTGTTCTGTCTAGCATTTAATTGATAGCGTTTCATGTTTGCCTTAAAATCCAGATTGGCTTATTTAGCGGCATATTTTAAATTGTAAAATTTTGTTGTCATAACAGAGCACAATACACCGTGTGTCTTGGTAAACATACCATAATTAATCATTTTATTTTTAAAAGCAAAGTGGCGTCTTGTGCTTTAAACGCATTTATTTCAAAAAAATATTTGATAAAGTGTGATTCATTACAAATAAAACTTCAGTTAAACGTTTTGTTGTTGATTTAAAATTAAGTCCTGAAAAACTTCATTCTATTTCTGAGCAAACGTCACAGCTGGACTCAACAAGGAAAATCTATTTTTGGCTCAATTCTGAGCGCAAGCTGCTATATTGATATAAAGTGGGAGATGGATGCTCCGTATCGTTTGCACACTTTAGACGAAGAAAATATAGCCAAATTGAAAGTGCCAAAACTAGCAATATTGGTCTTGTCATTTTAATAAAAAATAGTTTGGTACGATGGAACTTGACTTATCTAATATCAAAATGGTAGACTGTCCTGCCAACAGGCAATAGTTTTTGCAATTAACAAGCGTTTCTAATATAAGACTTCTTCAGATCCAAGTTCCAAGATTTTCTTGTAAGATCTTTGCATTTCAATGCACTTTTCAAGAATCTTGTTAATGACAACAAGAATTTGATAAGCATAGAATTTTATTTTTTGCTCGGTGCACTAGATACAGAGTATAGAATTTTAATAAAGCAGTTATCTGTCAGTGGGTAAAATTTTTAGTCAGCACACTTGATGGTGGTCAAAAGATATGAAAGCAACCAGCGTTTGGTAAATTCATATTTTGCAGTTTTGAGAAATGTTTCAAAAACCAACTCAAATTACCATCAAAGAGGATAGAGCGTTGATCAATTGCTTTGTAGAAAATTTGGCAGGGTTAAAACAAGCTAACGTAAATATATTAAATGTGCCTCGTAAATTATTTAAGAAATTAGATATTGAGTTTTTACAATCATTTGAATTGGAAGACAATTCGGTGGTTTCAAATTTGATTCCCACGTATGATCAGGTGAAACCATTCGGTGAAAGGCGCTGTAAAGCCTTGGAAGTTAGTAATGTAACTTGGCGCAAACAATCTAAAACAAATCATAACCAATACAGTAAATCAACACATTCTGATAAACCTACTGGTATTCATACAAGATCGTAGTATCACACTTCGTTGGTGGCCATATCGTGTAACGTGTATTTTTATTAAGTGTAATATTTTACTCTTTACCAAATTTGTAAATACATTCCTGTAACTACTACCTCTATATTTTATATTTATTAACATCCTTAGGTGAATGCGTCGTATTATAATGAGTGGAGTTCATCGTTTCTTGTCTAACCGCTGATATAAATGTTGTTCCTTATGTGAATATACGAGTCTAGATAATAAGTCAACACGCGGTTTGAAGTGACAACGATTTGATATCTACAGATAAGCGGTTGTAATAGCGAGCAGTTTAGTAGTTTTCGTGCTGAGTTTGCTATGTAGACATTACGTTCAAAATACTGTCTCCTTGTGACTTTATTAATGGTGTTTGGAGTTGTCGGTTGTTCTTCGTTCCTGTATATTACGTTAAAGGTGCTGTTCCTTGTTGCTTTGAAAATAGTGCGAATTGATGCGGAATCAATTTCGAATCGTGTATGAACAATTACGACACGCTTTTAGTTGTTTTTCTTGTGCAGTGAAAGCTGTATATTAACTGCGAACGTGTTTACTCGAGCGCACGTGGTCCCTTTTTGTTGATCAGGGTAAGTACAATAAACTTGTACAGAATTCTTAAAGGAGCCACTTTAGTCAGGTTTTAAACTCCCTAAAACATTTGCAAAACAAAATTGCAGAAGTGTTTAACTCATTCCGTATTAATGATATGTTAAATTTACCTTGCATTTAATAAGTAAATAAAATATGAACGTACATTCTTTTTTTTAAAGACGAGATTGTGAGAGTGATCGTGCTTTTAAATGTTACACCGTATTCAAACAATGCCTGTACCAACTGAAATTAGCTTCAGAAGTTGACGAAGTTCCTTCTGCTGAAGCAAATCCGCAATACGGAAAATTCTTGACGGATGGTTGGATCGGAACTATTCTAACTTTAATTGTTCTTAGTTGCGTGTGTTGCATGTGTTCCTGTCTGTTGTACCACAACTTCCACCCCCGCGCATAGACTGTGAATCTTTGCCCAGCTGCACCAGGGCATCCGGCTTACTAAGTTTCAAGTTGATAATGGGATGGAACCATGGACACCCCATACTCCACCAGCTCCAACTGCAAGGCTATCAGTAGCCGAACTAGTCCAATTCTATAGAAACTCTTCCTGTGCTCCAGGTTGTGTAAGTTGAACTATTTCCTACTGGTTATTACTTTAAATATCTATTCGTTGCTTTACCATATCTTTGTCGTTCTGATACCTTTTACAATAGACTTGCATGCTATTTTAAAACATAGAAAAAAAAGAAAGAAAGAAAAATCAATACTGCTGAATTACTCATATCAATTGTGACTTATCTATTTATCTTTTGTCAACATTTTATCTGATTTATGTTTAATTGGTGTGTGAGGAAACGTTTCTGCTACTCCCCAATATTACCTCACTTTGTACTAAATATTTTTGTATTGCTTTTACCGTTGTTATATTATATAGTTTATCTAGACTCGTATATTCACATAAGGAACAACATTTAAATCAGCGGTTAGACAAGAAACGATGCACTCCACTCATTATAATACGACGCATTCACCTAAGGATGTTAATAAATATAAAATATAGAGGTAGTAGTTACAGGAATGTATTTACAAATTTGGTAAAGCGTAAAATATTACACTTAATAAAATGCACGTTACAATCGGGCAACAAAAAAATTCATCAATTGTAAAGGCGCAAGCATACTTTAAATCAGTGTCGACATTTTTTGACCAAGATGCCTCAAAAGCGTTACGAATTTGTTAAGCAGAAAAATTTCCGCGTCAATTGTTTATCAGGGCTTCATCAAGTTACCAAATGCTTTTCAAAATCCGTTTGTTGAAAATGTGATAAATTCCACAATTCATTGCTACATTTTGATAACCAAAAATCAGTAGATGGGCACTCGTCTACTAAATAGTCCATATTTCGGTCAGATCAACATTGTGCTAGTACGTCGAGTGCTAGCACCTTATTTTTTTCGCGTTCATCATAAACTATCAGATTTTTAGCAGCCTTACCATTGTAAAGGGATATGCGCAAAAAGGTTTAAAAAATCAGAGCTTTGTAGGACCATGCTAGTATGGAGAGTTTTATGACAGAAACTTGTCGTCAGCGATTTGGTTTACAAAAATCCTGCATTTAAAGTGGAAGGTCTAGGACTTATTTCCTCACACACATTGAGAGCCTTGTGTTGCAAAATAGTACCTAGGACTAAACCATATCCTCAACTTGATGTAGATGTAAACATTTTATCAAACAATTGTGAGAAAGTGCCTGCAGTACAATTAAACTCTAATCATTGGCAGCGTATAACGAACTTACCGCTAGCTTATTCTGAATTTGACCAAACAGGCACCATTGATTTGTTTTTTGGGTGCAGATGTTTTTGCACACTTATTATTAAACGAGAGTTGTATGGGTGCGGTAAATGAACCTGTCGCGATTCGTCTTTTGGTTGGGTTCTTACAGGAAAATTATGTCTCTGTCAGTAAACAGTACATCACTGTAAGTGCTTGTAGACTATTCGTCGGTTTTGGAAACTGGAAAGTATTTGGGATGCGTACAAAGTTTCTCCTGCAGAAGATGTGTGTGAATAACATTTTTGAACAACTCACAACAGGAAAGATCAAGGTCCTTCTATGTTGTCACTTCTATTCAGTTGTACGGAACCCATATTTTGGGATTCAAGTAAAGTAGCACTTCGGCGGTTTTTGCATTCGAAAGTCTTTTGCAGAAAGATCCCTCACTGAATACAAAGTACAAGGAGTTTATGCAGGACTATTTACAAAGTGGTCACATTCCACCTTTTGCTTCAAGCACGAAGAAATTATCACTTCAGTTAACAGAATATTACATTCTGCATTATGCGATTTTTTAACCAGAAAGTAACTCTGCAAAATTAAGGGTAGTGCTTAATGTATCAGCAACTATTCCAATTGACGGGTCTTAATGAACATTTACTTGCTGGTCGTCCCCTACAAAGAGATATGGCGTTATTTTTGCATTACTATTATAGCAGACATCAAACAAAGGTATAGACAAGTTCTGATTTCTCCAGAACAACGGAAATTTCTAAAAATAATTTGTAGGTCTGATCCTGTAGAACCTATTTCAGATTTTTTGACTAAATACAATAAGATATGGTGTCAAATCAGCACCGTGCTTGGCATTGGGTGTGATCCAAAAACTGGCACGTCTTGAATCGTGAAACTTTCCTTGAGCTTTTAAGGCTTTATGTAGACAACGTGGTGACTGGGTCTCAATCAGTAGAAGAAACTCAGCAGTTGGTTTCTAGAATTAGACAAACTGTGCATGTTAGGCAGGTTTGCATTGCGCAAATGAAACAGCAACGTGTATAGTGTAATCGAAGTACTACCTGAATCATCAAGGAACGACATACATTCTCCTTTGTGAATTCAAATAATCTTTTACAAGAAATATTGGGCCATTAATAGCATCCGTCATTAGATGAATTCTTTTATGTAATAAATCCTGTGGCTAGGACCTGTGCAAAAAAGGCACGTGGTTTCAGAAATTGCTTGCAGCTTTGATCTTGTGGGCTTGTTAACGCCGTTGGTGCTTTTTGCGAAACATCTAATTTAATACTTACATATTTTGTAAATCAACTGGGATGATGCTTCTCCTGACAATGTCGTTACCAAATGGAAAGTTTACCTTTATTAATGATTAGTATTGCCTAAGGTGAAAGTTCGGCGTTGAGGTTTGTCAAATAACTATAGGAAAGTACAGTTGCATAGCTTTTATGATGCTTCTGGGCAAGGTCACTTAGCCTATTTCAGAGTGGTAATACAAGTGGTATTATCAAGGTTTCACTGGTATATGCTAAATCAAAGGTTGCACCTGCCAACCGCATATCTCTGCCTCGGCTCGAATTATGTGCGGCGGTGTTTATGTCAAATTTGATTGAGTGTTTGCTTAATAGTTACAAAAATCGTTTTGAATTTTTAATTTTTAGGTGGTTTGATTCAACACTTGCCTTATCGTGAATTCGTTGGCCTTCTCACCATTGGAAAAATTTTGTTAGTAATTGAATTTCACACATTGAAAATCAAATCCCCCCCCCCCCCTGAATCTTGAAACCACGTAAGGTCTCTATAAAACCAAGGAGATTGTGCTGGACTGTTAGCTTTGTATTTAATTGATCATCGTTTGTGGTGGTCAGGCTCCGGTTGGCTTTCTTGTCCGCAACCAGACTGGCCTGCGAGTAGAACTCCCGCATGTGACTCAGTACTTATGGACTTGGAAAAGAGAATTATTTCATTAAATATTGTCACTCAAGATAACTTCCCTGATTCCTAATTAAACAAGTTTTCTGATTTTAACAAAATCTGCCGCATTATATGTTATGTCCTTTATTTCGTGTTTCAAATGTATTGCAAATTGCATCTAATCAGCAGCAGCAAGTTGCTTTTCATTCATTGGTTAAAGGAGTTCAGTCAACATTTTTTTATAGGTACATATAAAGTATTGAACGCAAAAGGATCATGCAAACTGCTTAGGCTCGTAAGCCCATTTTTGGACAAGCATGGTTTCTTTAGCATGGGCAGTCACCTTTGAATTTCAGATTCTCCATATGGGGAAAGATTTCCGCTCGAATTCATCGCTTTAAAGATCTTGTTATTTTGGACTGTCATCGAAAATATTTGCATCCTGGTCTAAGAACTAACTAATTTCTGGTAACCCGTAAGTTTGGATTTTGGTCAAAAAAAGTCTGTTCAACAGTGCCTCAAGACGTGCATAATTTATTTTCAAGTAAAACCTACTCCCTATTGCCCCTCTTCCTACCCCGACCTCTATGAGTGAACTACCTGCTAGTCGCACTGTTACGAGTAAGGCTTTTCTCCACATTGGAAGTTATGTCGGTGACCCCTTTGCAATCACATTCAACCGTATTCATGATGCAAAGTCATTAAAGGCTCATCTTTGATTACTTGTTTGTTTTGACATCAAGGCCCTACTCTTAGAGATGATATTGAATTAGTCCGCAGCAACTTTGATAGTTGCATTGAAGAGTTTCACAGCCCAACGTGAGAAATGTGGACACAAATTTCACTGGAGCTGCGTGGAAATTGGCGGAACTTATGCAATATGCTGTTATAGCAGAGGGCATTGAATTTATACTCAACTCACTCGTCCGCACACTTTGAAGGGTTGTGGGAGATCGGCATCAAGTCAGTCAAGACCCGTCTCAACAAGGTTGTCGGTGCTTAGATTCTCTCTTATGAGGAATACAATACCGTATTGGTTAAAATTGAAGCCTTCTTAATACACAGCCATCGTGTCCATTTAGCGCAAGCGTCCAAAATTTTTCTAATTTGACACCTTACCATTTTTAGGAGTAACTTCAGTTTTAGTGCTTTCTGACACTAATGTTATGGATTAAAAATTATAAGCTTTAGGTCGTCGGTAACTCATTCAGAGGATTTAACAATCCTTTTGGCAACGGTTGCATACAGCATTTACATAATCTCCAGCAGAAAACTAAATGGTTCTACTCTCTTCGAGATATTAAGTTCGGGACGTTAGTCGCAATTAAAGAAAATAACGTGCCTTCATTTTGTGGAACTTAAAACGCATTATGCATTTGTACCCTGGAAACAATAGTGTCGTTAGAGTGGCGCAAGTTCAATCTATGCACGGTATTATCAAACGGCGTTGGCCAAATTATGTGCTCCTGCTTTTGAGGGCACATTGTAACAGAAAATTTATTAATCATTTTTTTCATTTTGTTTAAATCTTGCAATCCTTTTATTTTTTTAGTGTGGTATTACGCAGTTGTATGTATTTAATTACAATGTTTAAAATTAAGTTGTCATTCTTATTTTGGTGGATGGTATGTTATGCAGTTTATAGTATTTATCTTATTTGGTTTCATTATGCCCCATAACTTTATAATGGTATCATTAAAGTCCCATCCTTTGGTTATTTCTAGTCGCCTAATAACACATATCGTATTACATGTTACATTGTACGCATGGAACAATTTCGTGCATGTGCAGTATTCGCGAGTGGACATCATCTGCAATTATTATGGCTTAACTATAGAAGTGAATGGCGGTGCGTTTACAAATATGTAGTGCTTCTGGTTAATAATCGTCAAAAATTGTGAATTGCATTATGCAGAAATATTGTCCACTCATTTCATCTCATCTCAAGCAATTAATTATAACCTTTACTTTCAAGCAGCAAATATCACCAAACGTCGACTAGAGTTCTGAACTATTTTAAATCTTCTAGTTTCTTTGATACCTCATTCATCTCAAAATTTCATACATCTCGCGACCCTAGTTTTTAAAAGATTATCACCACTCTTAAATATTAAAGTTTTTTATTAATGTTCGACTTCTATTTTCTTATTATTTTTATTGTCACGCAATTTACCGTACTTTTTTGTCATTGTTGACATATTTTCTATTTGAGCAATCCAACGAATCTATACGACCTGTATTAGTTAATGTCCGGTTGCCACTTTGCGCTTTGGACGCACATAGGGCCTCTAAAACGATTCCTCTGCAGTAAAAAGTCGATTTCCACAGTTGCACTACATACACGTTCTATCCAATATGTTTTTTTCGCAAATATCTTAATTATTTCTCTCCAGTTTCCTTTATAAAATTTCTTTTTGTATTGTATGGACGTTTGTACACATTTTTTCTGATTTTTCCTGAACGTGTTGGTGAAGGGCTATCCCTTTTGTTGTTTTTATCGTTAATCCGCTATTGTTTTCGGTATATTGAGAATTTTTCTGTCTGTATCCTTGAATAACTGCTAATCGTTTAATTATTTTTGTATATTTGTAGTAGCTATTGCTTTGAAATTATCGTAAAGGTATGTTTAGGTTGCTCGTTTTAACTGTTGTCTGAATTTCCGGTCGCAGCGAATTTGTTTGGTAGGAAAACAATCTGTCTAGGTGTCATCAGGAGCCTTGTTATTTTTTATCAATGTATTAGTATGGGACGCTTATTTTGTCGCTAACGTTGCAGGTGGTACCTCAGACTGATCTGTATTAACAGGGACATTCTCCTTTCTACCATTTCTCTAGGATGATTATTCTAAAACTACACTTTTTGGTATCATTCTGTCTCTATCTCGGCTTTATTTTTCCTTCGGTGGACTTTGTTCAGACATAACCATCTACTACATAAGAGTGGTTCTCCCCCACTCCTTGCTGCTGACTATATTTTGACGGGTTGAGTAGTTCGTTGCTACACACATTTTTTTATCACTTTTGTTCAATGCAAGCCCTTATTTTTCTCTCTTCTGTCTCGTTGCTATAAAGCTCCAAAAATCATACCTTTCTCTTTATTTTTTCTATTAGCTTCCCTTCCTTTCTAAGTTGCTGCATAGGTTAGAAGATTGTTATCTCAGGCAGTCCCGTGGCTCAGTTGGTTAGCGTATAATTACTAAGCCGAAGGTCCCGGGTTGGAATCTCAACACGGACCATTTAAAAAATGTTAAGCAAACATTTTTCACAAAAATTCGCCCTCGTTTGGATGAGAGGTAAAATGTAGGTCCCGTATGTGAGTGTTGTCACAGACATTAAAGATTCCTACCTTACTTGGAACAGTAAGAGTTCGGTAAAAAACTTGTTTCTGGCCCATGTGGTACCTTCTAGTGAAGCATTGAAAAATCAAATGCAGGGGATGTTACCTTAGGATATTGGGTCTTGTACCACCGCGTTTTCTGCAAGGCTTTACGCTTAAGCGGTCGATAGTGTAATTTGTTTTCGATTTGACCCACAGGCTTATTCTCTCTTAATCATCGCAGGGGTGCAGAGTCTGCATCCACATTTCTACCTGGTCTTTCGTGCCGTTCTCCTTTACTTTATCTAAATATGTTGGAGAGGCAGTGTTCCTTGCCAAGAGTAAGGTCTCCAAACCATAAAAAAATTGTTATTTGTTATCTTTCTCTTTGAAAATATCTTTGAGATTTTACCTTATCTAATTGATAATGCAAATGATAAATTATTTATGTATCATTCTTTGAAAATATCTTTTGAGAGTTTATCTTATCTAATTGATGTTCCCAACCATTGGTGTTAACGATAAAAAGTAAAAATTACGTATAAGTCTAAAAAGCATAACCTGCCTGTTAGCTTTGATGGAGTGGGAATCAGAAACTTATCGTTAAATTGTTAACGTAAAGTGTTATTCCTGCATTACCTTGTTTTGCTTTTGTAGTAAATCTGTACTTTTAATTTGTTTGAGTTAAAACAGTACTTCAAAGCATTTAAAAAAAATTGTATGCATTTGTATGCAATGTAATGAAATTAATTTTTTATTTAGGTTTTCATAGTGAAAACCGAGTGTCAGTTCTAAATATTGAGTCTCATACTACCCGACTGATTTTGTGCGGTCGGTGTGGTGGAAAAACAATACTTTTGTGTGCGTATATAACGTATCCTGTAATCGGGTAAATACCTATTTCGTTTCCTGATATTGCATAGATTGCCATGGTTTAAAAACCAGGTGGCGTCTAAAGATGGTACTACAATATACCTTCTAAGTGTATATGAACTCTTGTATAAAGATACTTTTTTAATTTTATCTTTCTTTTTGGAAGTTTGTCACGATTGTTATGCATTACAAAGCTCTTCATAAATTATTTTAGTAAAATTAAATTTTATGGGATTACAGTATTAATATTTCTTAAGGTAATAGACACAATGAATGTGGGTTTGGTGTTGTCAGGTAATGTTTTAGTGGGAATAAGTATTTATTATCATGCAATTTTGTGGTAGTAAGAATTACCCCGGATCGTAGAGCAGACCAATTAGGACGCGTACAAACAAGCAGTGCTGGTATACAAGTTGTTGGAAGCGCAGCAGTGGTGGATTATAGTAACAAGCTATCTTGAAGGACTTGTGCGGGAGCGCATTATAAAATGTAGTGAAGTGTTACCCGTCGATTCCTTACCTATCTCTATTTTATATTGTACCACGTATTGTTTTCGTGTATGTTTTAAGAAAGAACCAGATAAGCTTCACTATGGAAATTTGAGCTAGGTAGCAAACCGCATTCGCGCGGTGAGATCAACAATAGTTATATGGTAAAACACCTGCTAATTTGCATCGAATTAGAAGGTATGCGGGTAATTAATTAATTTGCATTATTAATTTGAAACGGAAATTATGCTCTCATTTATAAGTTCTGTGTAATATATTGCGCCTTCTGTTCAAGCAAGCATCAATTAAAACTTTGACCTTCAAGTAACAAGGAGACACCGAAGTAATAAAGTCAGGCTATACTCAATATAAATCATCAACAATGCTGATATTGATACAATATATTAATGTCAAAAAATAAAAACAAATATGGAAAACAATTTATTTATAACTTAAATACTAAGAGTAAACCACCACCATAAGAGCACTAACGGTCTATTTTACAAATCTACATTGTAATGCACTATATACAAGCTAAAAGGTTATGGCTAATATAAGTTGTTAGCTATGTATAACGTTAAAAGCCTAATGTGTACTACTTGCTCAGAGAAACTAATATACAAGTGCAAGGATGTTATTTCTTATCTGTTTACCAATTGTTCCTACCTTGAATAAAGGCGCATAAAAAACGATAGGATACTGATAACATTTTTATTTATACAAGATGACCGAATTTGTTCTTAAAATTAGCTCTAGTGACATTACTATTAAAATAAATTTTTAGAAACACAAAATTGTTATTTTAAATATCCATAGCTTGTGTTGATGTTATGATATGAATATTTACATCAAAACAAGTATTTGGCTTATGTTGTAGGCCATTAACGAACTATATATATATATATATATATATATATATATATATATATATATATAAATTATAAGGGGTGTCGACCTAATTAATGAATAAAACAATTCTCTCTAACATTATTTTTATTAATGCTATGGTAATTTTCCAAGCTTTCGTTGTCTGTTGGACAAATTATTAAAATTGATCCGCTAAAACCATACACATATATCAATACTTAACATTTAAAGTTAAATATCATAGTAAAAGCACTCTCAAAAACATTTTTCTTACATTATTTGTTTAGAAGGTTGATGTTCACCTCGTACAATAGAAGAAATAATGGTACAATCAGTTTCTTTCGTTTTCCGAAAGGAGATATTGTGAGGTGAGTGTTATTTCTAAATGTTTGATTAAAATATTTAATTTTATGGACTCGTTTATAAAGATAATTAGATCTGTTAATAAAAATTGTTTTAGGTGCAAAGAGTGGCTCCAATTAGTTTCAAGAGATGAACTAGTGAACAGAACCGACGAAGCTGATGCCAATTATTGCTATAATAACTTACGTGTGTGTGCTAAACATTTTGAAAATAGTATGTTCCTCAATGATTTGCATAATAGGTTACAGCCTCATGCTAAACCCATTAAAAACATTGCAAATATTCATCAGTACATTATTTCACAAGCAAGTATTGACATGCCATCATGTTCGTTCACGCAAATAGCTAATGTTATTCCCTTCGAGTCAACAGCAAGTACATCATTAGTAAATCAATATGAGGTTGTGCATGAAAATGATCAGATCGGGTAAAAGTAGGAAATTTTAATGGTATGCATATGTTATCTAATGCAAATGTTTTAGGACAGTCAACACTTCGTTGTCGAGCCCGGCTAATACACAAACTCATTCATATCTTTCTGCCAACACTCCAAGAAAACGAAAATTGAGACTATACAACAGAGCTCTGCAAAAAAAACTTTGTTTTTCTAAGGAACTAGTTGACATCGAACCAACAGCAAATCTTGATGACTTTAAAAAATTGTGTGATAGGTTTTTACCTGACAGAATTTCAAAATTTGTACAAATTCAAGTGAGCCTCTCAAACAGACCACAGAGGGACGAATATATAGCAATGCATTTAAACAGTTTGCTTTACAAATTTAGCCCTAAGTGCTAGGAATTACTCATGAACAATTTTGCATTTCCCTCTATAAGAACGTTACAAATAATTACTCATTCTTTGGAATTCAAAAGTGGTTTTAATGATTTTGTGTTTGAAATTTTGAAGGTTAAAACAAACACTTTGAATGACAATGAAAGAATATGTTCCATATGTGTTGATGAAATGTCTTTAAAAGCTTTCCTTTTCTACAATTGTTCAAAAGATGCTATTGGGGAGTTTTCTGAAGTAGGTATTGGTAACGAATTCAAACCAGCTCAAAGCATAGCGGTTATTATGGCTAGAGGCCTTTATGAGAAATGGAAGCAGCCATTAGCATTTTGGTTGTGTAGAACTACTTGTCCTAAGAACGTTTTAAAGAATATTGTAGAAGAAATTATAAAGCTTAAAACTATTTCGTGTGTTGAACCAGTTGTGCTGATCACTGATCAAGAGTAAAATTTTTTGAAATTGGCCAAGACATTGAACGTCTCCAAGGAAAACCATACTTTTTAATAGCGGAGCAGAAACTTTATGTTTGATATTTGTCATCTTATCAAGTCGGTATGAAATAATTTGATAAAATATAATTTTCTTTACGATAATCATGTGGCATTTTGGGACCTAATAAAAGCCTATGACAGTGACAAAGCAAGGCCTTTGCAAATTGTCCCAAAATTAACAAACAGCCACGTAAATCCCGCTATGTTTGAAAAAATATGGGTTAAGTTAGCTTCCTAACTATTGAGCGAACCAGTTGATCTTGGAATTTCAACGTATGTATCGTTGGGAGCTCTCCCAAGTTCTGCTGAAGGCACAGCTATATTTATTGAAAAGTTTGATAAACTTTTTGATTTATTTAATTCTATATCTACAAGAAATGTAAAACAATACAATCTCGCATTCATGGGTTCAAGTTTCCAAATATTATTATTATTAATAGTCTTTATTATTATTATTATCAAATTATTACAGAAACATAAAAGATATACAAACTAGTAAAGTACAAAAATATAAATAATTGGATAACCATACAGTTGTTGAAGTAGGCCACAGAAGAGGCGAAGTTTAGCTGTGAGCTACTCTTACACTTAACCTCTACAGAAGCTAAAATTAAAAGTAAAGAAAGGCAGCGGAATAGGCTGATGGCATATAAATAAAACTAAACAAAAGTACTAAAAGGAAAGTAAGAACTATAAAAGCAAACCAGATGAGTTATATAATTAAAACTGTTTTAAGCTAACGAGGTTAGTAGTACATATTCTTTTATCCATGGGACAGTGATAATTATAGTTAGAAAAAATAAGATAGCAAGATAATAAGAACATAAAAAGGTATACAATGAGTGAGAGTGCAGAATTTAGCGTATCGCGCTGTAACATAAAAACAGGGCTAATTGAAAAGGCTACTGTGTAATTTGGATTTGAATTTTATGAAACTAATAGAGCGATAATCGAAGGATAAAGAATTAAATAACTTAACTGCATTATAGGTGTAACATTTCTGAAACATGACAGTGCTGTGTCGAGGCAGTTAAACGTTCATTATATCTCACATTTACTGAGTGAACGAGAGATGTAGGAACTAACTTATTCTTTAATGTAACCGAGGATGATTCAAATAGCAACTTAAAAACGAAGCAGCCACGGTGAAGGGTTCTACATCATCCATTTTTAACCATTTGAGTTAATTGATCTTAGCGGAAGTATGATCGAACTTTCTAAGACCAAACCAAAACGACAACAAGAATTTTGTTGTATTTAAATCCTCTTTTTATGAATTATATCGAGAAAAGGGCCATAAGCAATATCGCAATAATTTAGATGAGACAAAACCAAAGATTCAACTAAAGTTAATCTTAATTTAAAAGTTAAAAAATGACGCGAGGCATAGAGTAATTTGAGAAAAGAGTACGCTTTAATAATCACTTTAGCCACGTGTGAATGAAATTTAAAGTTATTGTCCAAAGTAACACCAAGAATTCTAGAAGAATTAACGACAGATAAAGGGACATTATCAATGTGTATGATTATATTTAAAGCTACAGTGTCGTATATGCTGTTGTGACAGAAGATTATTTGTTTAGATTTTTGAGAATTAAGGATCAGATTATGAGCCTTTGACAAAGAACTAAGAAGTTTTAAATCTTCATTAATTCGCTCTTGAACATTAAAAATACCGCAACTAGGAAAACTATAACAAAGATATGTGTCATCAGCATAAGCTTGAATTTTACAATTCTCAGCACTTTAAAATGTCAGACGTATAAAGAGAGAAAAGAATGGGTCCAAGAATGAAACCTTGGGGAACTCCAGATAAAACTGGCAATGTTGACAAATAGAGTTGGTTAACCATAATTTTCTGGGATCTGTTAGTAAGATAAGATTGTATAAGAGACACTGCTGACGAACTAGTACCGTAATGTTTAACTTTAGAGCACAAAAGCTTATGATTTACTGCATCGAACGCTTTCGAACAATCAAGAAGAATAAGATAAGTTATAAGTCCATTATCTCGCGCATGTAGGATATCATCGGTAACGTAAGCCAAAGAGGTATTTGTACTAAAAAACTTACGAAATCCAGATTGAACATCAGGAATTAAATTATTCGAAACAACAAAGTCATATAGCTGAATGTACAAAACCCTTTCTAATATTTTAGAAAATGCAAGCAGAATATTTATAATATGTAGATCCGACAGCAGCTTGCAGTTGGGAATTTTCAACGAACTTCGTTCGTTTATGAAATCGATTTGTCGTCCATCTGTCTGTCCGTCTGTCCGTCCGTCTGTCCGTCCGAGGCCTTTCTAATGGTCGGACATCAATGTGTGA
Organism: Platerodrilus igneus; assembly: GCA_036346225.1. Classification (NCBI taxonomy): domain Eukaryota; kingdom Metazoa; phylum Arthropoda; class Insecta; order Coleoptera; family Lycidae; genus Platerodrilus; species Platerodrilus igneus. Next base: position 8,945,178 of record JARFIW010000565.1, read on the forward strand.
TACATCAATCGATTTAGCTCGGTGTCCAGAGCTTAAGTTTTGATGTCAGTTAAAATCGGGCCACGGGGACGCCGAGCCCGGAAAATCTACAGGATAATTAAAATTTTTAATAAGTTTAAAATCAATATGCGACACATATTTGAACAATTTATGGCATTTCATGCCAATTATTCCAATATTATAGACATTGTTTAAACTTAAATTTTGATTGCCGAAAATAATTAGATTCATATAAAAAAAAAATCTTATATTATTGATGAGAACTAATATATAGCTTTTAAAATATTTATTCAATAAAATAAAATATATTAAAATGTCTCTTTTGTTGTTTATAAATTTTTGTATTTTATCTGAATACTTATAATTATTACAACATAATAATTTTAATTTCTTTAAATTGTTTTAAAGTAAGTCTACATTTGGAAGTTCGTTGCGACAATGCCTTGCATTTTCAACTTGTTGGTATATGTCTACCTATAACCTCTTTTCAAACATCTGGAAAAACACTGAATTCAATGTAACTATTAACAATATGAAGAATAACTTGCTCAATGAATGGAAAATGAATGGAAAATTTTTCTTGCTGGACATTCTTTCACTATTGGAAAAGATGGTAATTACAACAAAAGATAGAAAAATCGTAACAGAATCTCTAAAATGTTTCAAAGATTGGTGTATTTCTATAAATTGCCACCTCCAGTTACATCAACATTTAAAACAAAAGAGATTCAAGTTTTTATTGACCAGACGTTTGAATACTGATTGTTTAGAAAACTTTGTTGGTGCAGTCAGAAGCCAAAGTGGCAACAGTACGAACCCTATTCCTTTTATCAATACATTCAAGAAAATGATTTCATTCAATTACATCACCCACAGTGATAAAGCAAATTGCGAGGAGGACTATGATAGCTTTTTGAATCAAATCAGTAATTTTTACCAACACTGACATTTTAATCGACAAATGAAAGAACCTGTTGAGTTTTCTTCTATTATTTTAGATATAGGAGACTGTACAGATTTCAGATGCATGGATTTAGTAACAGAAAATGCATTGATATATGTTTGTGGGTATTTGTTCAGAAAATCTTTAGATCGGCATAAAAATTGTACACTGTATTTATTATTAGAAAGTAAAAACCAAGGAGTCGTCTCCTGCAAATGTATTTTGTGATTTGAAAGCCTATGAAATGGGCGGAAAGACTCTTGGTAATCTATGCATGCATGCCTGGTAGCGAGTTTATATTATTTGTAAAAAATATGGAAAATATTTTTCTAGCGCATTTTAAAAAACTGACTCTTTTACCTAGTACAGGTTTGTGCGTCTCAATAAATTATGTTCCTCATTGTGAATAATTTCCTACAGAATATGTTATAAAGTTATTTTGTAGAATGAAGATTTACCATGCATTAAAGCCTGCTAATTACGAATTAAAAAGTATACTTAAAAAGCAGAAAAAAATTATTCACATATTAAATTTGTAATTTTGTTATGATTTATAAATATATCGCATCGTGTGATACACGCATACAAGACAGATAAATAATTAGTTGTTCTGGTTTACGACACACATTTTAGTAAAATGTTATAATGTATGTTGAAACAAAATTATGCAATGTTAATTCACTTTTTAAGTAGTATTAATAATTGAAACTGCAAATTGTCATCGGCATAGGACATTTTTGTGGCACTATACAAATTGAGATAAAGAGGCAAACCAAACACTAAAACAACAAAGTTTTTGGAAGTCTCTGTTTGGTGAGAAACGACCTTTTATTGTGATATTTATTGTAAAACTTTATTGCATTTTACTAAAGTGTACTGCTGGGTGCTCCTTAACAATAAACTGATTTCCTTAGAGAAAGTGCATATTAATATTAACTATGCGTTTATGAATTTTGTGAATTAGAATGTGTGTGCATATAAAAGAAAATATTATTTATATGTTAAGGTGAGTATTGTTTTATTTGACTTCTTTACTAGCAGGCATCCAATTTTCCGTGGTTGATTATGAAAATGTGCACTTTTTGTGGTTAGAATATTATCCTGAATAAAAAATTTTTAACAGTATTTTAGAAAAAAAAAACGCAATGTGCTGTTAACCCTATTAATTGAAATATGTAATATAATAAGGCCTACTGTGCCCACTCATTAATATTGATTGTGTAACGTCTCCCTTTGTTTAATATTGGTTTGTTTTATTAGTATCGGTGACAAATAACCACCTAAAACGAGTACCTACAGTTTCAATATAAAAATAAGCTCCTGAGCCTATTTTTCTTTCTTTTATAACAACCCTGCAACAGAGTATTTCTAAAAGATAATCATTATCCCTTATTAAACACGGTATTGAATGCTTCTAACACATTAAATTTTTTCAGAATTTCAATTTTTAAAAAGCTTTACCCTGACTTCCAGTATTTGTTCGTGAGCCACTTACAAGCTTTTACTTAACTGTATTCAAACTTATTTAAATAAAAAAATAACACTTTACAAGCAACTTCTTTATTTGGATGTAAAAACAAAATACACCACGGATCTATTTCTATGAATACCTAATTCCCTAACTAAATACTCTTAACCTAGTTATTTTGTATACTACTGACAAGTATGTCATAAATCGCATTAAGGGTCAATTTAACATTAAAATTACTTACATTACATGCGCCGCTTTTCACTACCACCGTTGCATATACGATCAGGTGCAAATTCCAAAGCCTGGGTCGGTGTCCTGGTTGACGTGTGGCACCGTTATTTGTAATATACTCGCGGTATTTGAGTAGTTTATTGTACTCGCACAATTCACTTTCACTTTCTGTTCTACTAATATGTATAGTGGCTCTACCAACAACTACCTGCTAAAGATCGCACCGCAGGGTTGCATTGTCGGGCTAACGGTATTTAGATAAGTTTACAAACATCTTCACTTTCAGTACATTGAAAGTGGAAATAACGGGGCACTTAATGTTCTACAATCCGTGCTCGCTCTCCAATCTAATTTAGTGAAATCGGTTTATCTGAACCCACAATTTATTTAATCAGTAACACTTGGGATGATAAATCACTTAAAAATTGAACTGAACCGCTCTCGATGCGGTCAACGAAACATTAATCACCCTTTGTATTCACTCGAGCATCCCCTCGAGATAAAAACTTCTTTTTTCTCTAATATTCGAATAATCAACGATTCACGAATTGTTTTCACAACTCTATCTGAGACTCAGAAATAATTAATAAACCTAAACTGAATACACGCTGGTATTTATCAATTTTCGGTTCTTTGTTATGCTTTCTGGAGCTTTAAAGTGTTCATAAAGAACTTTGGGGTACCATTAAACTATCAATTTCCTTCTGAAAGCACCCTTATAGATGTGTTAAGGTCCAGTTTCCTACATAATATCCTACTATTATTTCCTTATTTACAAACTACGTTTAAATTTGACTTACTTAAACATGCTGGCAGTAAACTTATGAAAATATTTATTACTATTAACTAACGTAATTTAACTCCCCCTCACACGGACTGTTTATCAAATTACTCTAAAAATCGTGATTTATAAAACTTCCTGAATAGAATTTTGATTAGTTATTTAATTAAGCGGTAAAACCCCTATGTTTTGATAGAACGATGGCGAGCTATTCCAATCTGGCGATGCCTCAGCATATTTATTGACGGTGACTATAAATCATAAGCACCACATTACAGTGCGATGCCATGTGGTCGGGCCACATGTCCTTATTGTATTTACTTTTAATTTGAATTAAAAGGAGATGTTACAATTGAAATTTTCTGATAAAAACAACACAAGTCTAAAAAATTCCATAATTCAGAATATATACTTGAACAAAAAATTTTGTCTGAATTGTATGAATTTTACTGCTATTCTTGATACCCCAGCAAAATGGCGAAGCATTTCATGGTCAGATATTCTTTCCCTTATGAAATTAACAGTTTGCCAAGAGTGTCGCTTCTTATTCTAAGTTAATATTCTTTGATTAGAATGAGATGCTACACGATGCCCAGTATCGATGTCTGCCCGCATGATGGGATAACTGATACAATCTCCAATTTGTTCCTTTATGTATAAAATATCTTCTTAGGAATTTTGGGTAGATTAACAATTTCAACATTATTAAATCGTGAATACTGTTCAGGTTCTTGCACACGTAAGTCCAAATTAGATATCTTGTTTTCAAATCATCATTTTTTTTTACAACGCATCAATAATTTTCAATTTATCTTCTATTCTGTGAATAGTAGACACTTTATCAGATTGATGTAGTTGATCAATTTTGTTGAAAATTTTTTTTAAACTCAATACATTAGCAAACTCGTTATGTGTTTCATAAGTAACTTGTTCAGTCTGTGTATTGATAACGGAAACCCGTTTACCCTTATCACAAGTTTTACATTTTCAAGACATGTAATCACGCAATAGGAGTTTAACATCTGATACAAATAGTTTCATACAGCTGGTATGAAAACAGTTACCAGTACAAAGCATGTCAGGATATATAGTTTTAGTAATACCTACACTGTAAATGCTACACACCGTCATTGCGGTATATTAGTTTGTATTTAAAACAGGTTAAGCTTATTATTAAGTTCGATGGTAAATTTAGCACATATTAAAAATTACTCTTACTTATCGCACAGATGCTATTGTCAAATATGTTAATATATTGCTTAGATTGTAATAGTAATCGTATCTTATCACTTTTTTAAAACATGAATAACTATACACCAACTACAGAAACTTTAACTATATTCAAGGAAATATTTACATAAGGAGCACGAACAACACGTCCGACTCTGACATTTGCTTGAGCAATAATATCGGTGAAATAGGGTATATATCTATAAAACAATTGAAGGAGAAAAGAGCAAAAAGTATATAATATAAAAAATGTACACAATCCAGGCTGTATTTACAAAGAAAAAGCAGCTGTATGTTCGAAGACAACAAGCATAGAAACAAGGAAAAAATTGCTGAAAGCTTATCTGTGACGCACGGTACTGTATGGTTGTGAAACGTGGACAGTAAGAGAAGCGTGCAAGAAAAAGATAGATGCCTTTGAAATATGATGCTACAGACGTATGATGAAGATATCATGGACAGACAAAGTTAAAAACAAAGAAATTCTACAAATGGGCAGAAGAAAGATATGTGGAAAACAGTAAAAATCGAAAAGATATGATAATATGACATCTACTAAGGCATAAGAGAATAATGTGAAGTATATTAAAAGCACAGAAAGTAAAAAAGGGAGGTAAAGGTTTGACCTAGACTAAACTATTGTGCACATAGTGAAAGTTGTAGGCTGTGGGAATTTGAGAGAAATATGTAGACCAGCTCAGAATAGAAATCCTTGGAGGTACGCATTCAACCACTTTCAATACGGAAAATGTAATGATGTGCAAGTAATAGTATTTAAATCTGATGATTACTGTAAACTACTATACTGCCATCGTAACGAAGAGAACCATATCTACATTTTTTCCATTTTCAGCGTTGCACGGTTTCTTGTTATTTGGAGTAAATTGAGGTACTACATGTATCTTAAAAAGTCGTATCTGCATTGTAAATATGTTAAAATGCACATACGCTTTTCAAAATATGATGTAATATTTTATCTTTCCAAGCTAGAAAGCCCTATCCAACATTTGTAGCTTATACCTTCGTATCTGGTGCTCGCCCTAACTATCAAATAAAGTTAGGTGCGAAATACGTCTACTAGAGATTTTAAAATTGAAATGCAAAAGCAAAAGCTTGAAAAACTCAAGAGAAGTTCAAGCTTAAACCTGCTTGCAAAGAGAACTTGTAAAAAATTACTCACCAAAAAAATTACTTTAACCAGACATGAAACAATTAATCTGGAATTTTTAACTCGAGATTAGACTGCAAGAAGACTTCTTTCTTCCATACTACAAAAATATTGGATGTTAAACGGCGAACAAAAAATTTACCATCTGGCAACTTGAGACGCAACAATACCATAAACTTTTATTTGAAAAAGAAAAGGGCGAATCTTTTCAAGTTTGCAAAACCTTTTATTTGACAACATTGGATTACAAAACCAATAATGATACAATTATTAAGTTAGTTTGTAATGTATCTGCTATAACGATTGAAAAAGACAAAAGAGGACAGTACCCAAAACAGAATAAAATAGATCAACAAGTCCTGCATAATCACATACAAAAATACCATCCTTGCGTATCTCATTACCGGCGCAAACACGCCCCAAATAAATTGTATCTGCCTTCCAATGTAACAATTAAAATGATGTATTCTGAGATTGTTAAGAGTAATCACAACATTTGCTGTTCGTAAGAACTATATAGAAATGTAGTTGTGAAAGAAAAAATATCTCGTTTGCTCGCTCGGGCACGAGGAATGTGAAATTTGTGAAAGTAAGAAGTTGCACAATTCGTCACAAATGATAGACAGTTTCGATCCGGAATGCGATATTTGTAAAACATGGGATACCATATCAAACGCGTACAGATTGCTCGTCAAATATATAGAGAAGATGTCCAAAAAAATCAATGATCAAGTACTTTATTTTTCTGGAGACCTACAGAAAGTAATAATGCTTCCTCGACTTAATATGTTCAAAGGTGTCGTCTTTACACATATTGCTTTTAACGAAACGTTTATATCTTTAGAGAAATATTCTACAGAAAAACATTTTGCTGCGGTATGGCATGAAGCCATAGCAGGACGCAAAAAGAAGGAACTAATTTAGGCTTCGTTTCAGTTTTTTATTTACCTTCGTGATAAAGAACACATTGTTCTATGGCTGGATAATTGTACAGCCCAAAATAAAAATTTGGCACTATTTTCGTTCATTGTGTACTTATTAAATTCAGATAACGTTACCACAAAGTCGATAACCTTAAAATATTTTGAACCGGGACACACCTTTATGTCCGTGAACAGTATCCACCACTAGGTGGAAACTTCCTTGAAAAAGCAGAAAAAAGTTTACGATTTTCGTGATTTTAAAAACGCAATTTTGAATGCTAACTCGAGGAAGGTGGTATTAAAATCTATGGCATTTTCTGATTTTTACCTGTGGAAAAATCATTTATCGAAAGCTGCTTTAAAAAAGTTGAAGCCCAAAGTTTACTTGGCAGATCTTGTGTAAGTTGTAGCAAAACGAGGTTATTTTTGCTTGGAGTATAGAAACAATTTTTCAAACAATGTTTTTAAGCCACTGAACTTTTGAAAAGGTTGTTTTACTAAAAGAAATTATTGAATACACAACCTAAAACATATTCCGAAAGCAGAGGAATTCCTATTTTAAAACGTGATAATCTTTACGAAACATATCTTCGATCATGCCTAAAGATAGACTTCTATTTTGGGAAAATATTCCTGTTTCTAGCGAGTCCAAAGATTTGGTTGTAGATTTTGAATAATATAATATGAACGAACAGTTGTAAATTAATATACTTTTTAGTATATTATTAGTTATAGTTTGATTAAATAAAATGTAACCTCTATTTTGTCTACTTCATAGATTGTGTATTAAAGTTTTGAAACCTAGGTTGGGCCTACATAGATGGCACTAAAACTGTATCAATAAAAAAATGTTTATAATATAGTAACTTAATTTTAAGGCTTATCTACAAAATGACAATCTTTGGTTGTGTTGTATATGCTTTTATTCTCATTGTGTTACTTAAAATAACATAAGTGCAATTCTTGGTAGTTACGATCGTTTTACTTGCTTTTAGTGCTTCTATACATTACTTCGGTGCATACTAAAAGACCGTAAGTGCTGTTTGTTAATTTATTTAACTATAACTATTTTCAGTAAGTTTACGGAGTTAAAATCTGTCAGAATCAAACTACAAAAAAAGTATAGAGACGTAATTAAACAAAAACTAGAACAAAACGTTTTGGCGACTTTTTCTTAAAATCAACTTTTTGCAGATACGGTTGTCTTTGTTACGACGGCAGTATATGTGTTGGTTTCACAGTATTCTCAACAAATGTTGATTGTGCCGAAGGAGTAATTGGAAAACTAGTAATTCGGCAAATGTCTAAATGGCAGGGAATCGTGGTGGCCCCCTTCACGTAGCATTGAATATCGGAAAAATAGGGCATACTTTTAGAAAACAATAGAAGTAGAAAAGTGCAAAAGATATAAAATAAAAAAAAGTTAGCACAAGTCGTGATGTATTTAACAAGATATCGCAGTTGCTATGTTCAAAGACAACAAGCATAGAAACAAGGAAAATATTGCTGAAAGCATATGTGTGGAGCACAGCACTACATGGATGTGAAACCTCGACAGTAACATAAGCGTGTAAGAAAAATATAGAAGTGTTTGAAATCTGATGCTACTGATGAATGATGAGGATATCATGGACAGACAAAATTAAGCACTGGCAGGAGAAGAAAGAAATTGTGGAAAGCAGTAAAAAATAGTGTCACCGCTGATGGTAAACCAGAAATAGAACGATAGGTAATTGGTCCCTGTTGTAACGATGGCAGAAGGGAAGGGTGGCTTGCTCAGCCAGGAAGTCGTGGGCTGACGGCTTCGACTAAGGACCAGAATGGTGAAGCTCAAAGAGTAAGGGCGCCAGAGTCTTGCCACAAAGAAAATATAGAACCGTGACTCAAAGGTTCCAACTCATACACAAGTTCCCAAATACCATATCCAAGCAGCACAAAGCGGCACAATCGTCACGCGCTAACTCAAAACAATAATAAAAATAATAATCAAGGAACACGTATAATCTTTACTTGGCACAAATACAGGTGGCACAATGCACAACAAATATATATAAAAAGTACGGTATATAAAGGGGGGTGAATATTGATCAAAACTGGTCAAAATGATGCTTATCTTAAAATAAGAATATTGTGTAAATAATGCACCTAAGGTGGTACAATACCAAAAAAAAAAGAGAAAATAAAGTGATGCGTGGAGACCCACGAACGGTTCGGTACATACACGGGGTACCGCAAAATAGACGAATGAATAAGTTGTAACTAACGCAAGCTAACATGCGACGAAAGGCATGCCGCTCATCCGTTATATAAAGGCGCGGATATAAATAATCTCTAAAATTTATAAATATATCGCGTCCGTTGGTGGATCTTTTACAAAACAAAATATCGTAGCATAAAAATAAACCTGAAAAATAAGGCAAAATACGTAGCATATAAATCTGGTGAAATTAATAGTAAAGCAGATCACAAAAAATAGTATAAACACACTGTAGGTCACAATTGTTACTACAAAACTTCGGTATCTAAAGAAAAAGTACACACAATAGTTCGCCTGAATAGTGATTAAATATGTAAACACCGAGGAGAAAGCAAAAGAATTTATCAAACGTTACTTCTAATTTCCAAGAATGTAAAAATATAACTTTCGTTGTGATAAAACTGGATTTTGTAATAATTAAAGCGTAAATAAATTTAGCTGATAACGTAGTTTAAATTGGTTGTTGAGGCGATACCAAAAAAACAGGTATTAAAGTAAATATGTATACAACCTTCGAGATCCAGGTGTCCTGAGTACTCTTAGTAGTAGCAACACAGCTCTGGGCTCGATAATCGGCGGGGCGACTATTGCTTCCTTCCAGAACAGCAAATTTAAATTCGTAAACAAAAGCAAGGAACAAGCAGGAACGGTGATCGAAAGCGAAAACTAAAGGTACTACTAAAAGTAGTACAGACGGCAGTCTAAAGCAGTTAGTACTAAAAGATGGTACAAAAAAAAGAATGCCACTAAAATGAGAGAAAAATAATTAGAATACAAATACTGTACCTAAATAATTACGTACGTTGGACTGCCTTATCGCAAAAGCTAAGAGTCGGAGACGCAAATAAATTCCACAAACGGAAGTGGACAAACGCCACTAACTTCTGTTGTATAATTACAGATCCTCCCCAAGGAGATGCTAAAACAAATGCTCGATACGCACTTATAAAATTATACAACAAAACCAAGAGCGTTCACTTTACTCTTTTACAAGCTTCAAACAAACAATGACAATCAAAATCATGCATACTACACCTGCTAGATAAGATAATCGACCCATTCAGAAATAGAAATAGACAAAGAATTAAAGCGAGTTGGAAATTAATTTCGAGAACCAGATAAGATTTTGCAGAAAACACAGAATAACTTCAAAACTGGAAAGCTACACGTAACAATAGGAGAGATAGGATAATAGGGCACATACTAAGGCACGAGAGAATAGCACGACATATACTAGAAGCCGAAACAGAAAAAGGAGAGATAGAGATAGATTTAGATTAGATTATTGTATACAGATAGTGAAAGAGGTGGGCTGTGGGAATTTCAGGGAAATGTATAGGTTAGCTCAGAATAGAAAACAATGGAAGTACGTGCCTGGCCAGTTCTAGGACTGAAGACCTAATGATGATGGTATGAACTTATATAATCTTACCCAATATCGCAACCTATATCTAGAAATAAAATTTTTAGTGGCAATAAATCTTTTGATACGAAAATAATAGTAGGTATAGTTATCCATACAATCACCTAAGATTACGTATAACAATTTCGGGAATTATTGTGGATCCAAAGTTACTTGGAATTACAATGGATTTACATATAGTATGGGATTTATTAAAGCCATACAGGAATTATTGGAGAATTAAAAAGATAATTTGCATGAAAAGAATTTATTGTGTACACTTGTGCATCGACGGTTTACCTCTAGGTTTTAACTATAAATAGTATTTTAGAAATTTAGGATTGCAAAGTTTATATTCTGGATTTGGATAACGGCATTTAAAGTAGTTGAAGCCTCAGAAATATTATGGTTAAACAGTTTTAAATAAGACCTGCTACTCCTTAATTTCAAAAAATGTTTATATAAGTATTTAAAATCCTTTGCTTTTAAAATTGAATAAACAGGTAGTAGAAGCAAGTACACACGCACCTTGCTAATTCCAAAAAAAATTACCAATGATAGATCTACAATTTATAGTATTTTTATTATTGTTTTACTGGTTGCACTAAAATGTATAACTTTTGTAAATAAAATACTATGCCTTAGTGATCTATCAAAACTATAACAACGTTATGTTCCTCAAAGCTCAAAACCTATAAAAATAATAACAAGTACCCATTAAACTAACCAGACTATTAAATGTACATTCTAAGGCACTAAAATCTGCAAAACATTATATAACAACTATTTTTTTAGAGGTTTTCTGAAAACACCTATAAATAAAATAGTACGCATAGTTTTATGATACAGTACAAAAACAAATGGCCTATTACATTTAAATGGGATTACTTCTTCATCGTCATCGTTTGAAAGCATCTTAAAAGATATTAAAGAGGTAGCTGCTGCAGCTTTTGTACCTTCTTCATCAATTTGAATTTTTGCCTTGTGTATACCTTCACCAACAGATACTTCTCGTGCACCAGTTAGAACAGAAAAGTCAGAGTCTTGATGGAAGAGGTTTCCAACACCAATATACTCAAGAATCTAGTGAAGAGTTGTGTTAAAATATTAGCAGAAAAGCGTGATTAGTGAAATGGCGACAAATTTATACACACAAGTGAATGATAGCGTCTAAAAATAATAAACTTACCGGCACAAGTTCCACTGTATGTTCAAGGCTGAATTTAGGTAATGCAACCTCAACTTGTCTTGGGGAAAGGGAACCATTCACAACTTTTTGGAAATTCTCGAGAGTTAATTTTTTTAGTACTGTTTCAACACTGTCTTGTAAAAATGGTGGTAGTAGGATATACATACTGATATCATTCCCTTCGTAGGGTAGTTCCAGAATATGTGCTTTCAGAGATTCCGAAACATCTACAAAAATTTTAGAAAACTAGAAAGGGGTTATGTTTGCTATTACCATAATTGAAGGTGGATTCTATATGCATCATATCCACGATAGTTTGTTTTGATATTGAAGTATAAAACAGTTCAGGTGTTGTCTCTCCAGAGTTAAACTTGCTCTCCCATTTGCCTTTAAAGTAAGCAGCATTTACCAAAACCAAGTTTGTTTGTTTGTCAACTGATCCAGGTGGTAGCAGGTCCTTAATCATATCATGTGTGTGTAGTTCAACCCATCCGTTGATAGTTTCTCTAGCAGCTTCTGGATTTGCATGAAAGTTTATTATCATCAACTCTTCCTTAAAAATATGGGGAACACAGTCTCGAATTGTAACTTGTTCACCAACATACAGACGATTAGCACTTGTGAATTCGTACGTGCCATTTGCAGCTCGAATTTTAGTTGCCAATCTATCAAATTTATAGGCATTAAAAATATCAGCTTTGTCCTAAAACATAAAAAAGGTTAGAGTTTTAAAATAATGCATCTTATATTTATTACATAACAAAATGCATACGAGTTTGAAACTAAGGTTGCTTAATATTCCAACAGGCCTTAATTTTATTAACATTTGAAGACATATGCTTTTGAAATAGTGTTAGTTCAGGTATTATAAAATTGGCAAAGACAAAAAAATTCATACATTTGTAATCAAGGCAACGATTCAATTGGAATTGCACTTCCAAATAGAATACTTTTCTCATAGAAGATCAAGAAAAGTTATAGTCGGATTTTATGTAGAAAATAAATAATTTCCTACTTTTTTTTATAGAAAACCGTTCTACTTACTGGAAGTTACATGGTAATTATTGTAACGAAAACTCTATTTACAATAACAGCAGTTTTTTATTTTCAAACTAATTATACAAACCTTTTCAACAAATCGGTGCTACGATGGAATGTTAAAAGCTCTCACAACGATTTACTTTCCAATTAATCACTCTCAGTACAAATATTAACTTCTTAGCACTAAAAGTACAATGCTATCTTCTAAATTACTATCGACGCATTATAGTTAATTTATATCAAAGCAGTAATTATTAATTTATATTAATTTATAGAATCACTACAGTAATTTATATCAGATAGGACAAATAGCAGTTATTTATATCACATCACGACTTCCAACGCTATATACTAGAACATATTGTAATCAAAGCTTTACATTAGAACAGGTATTTTAATCAAATCTACAATTAGAACTGAACTGCAATAGTTATAATGGCAATTTGTATACATTTAAATTGTATTAGTATACTTTAAGAACATTCTAGAAATTATGCAAATAATATTCTTGAGATTTCCTATAGTAATCTAAATAACTCTTAAATGCAAAAGCCTTGTGTTTGTCAATCAAGTTCATCTCATGCCACAGGACCTATCAATCATCTTTTGTGTACAAACCCTTCGTTTACGTTCTAATGTAGTTATTCTGATCAGAGGTAGGGGAAATGCGAGATGTTTGGGACGCGTTTAGTTTGGGACACTCTTAAATTTACCGCCAACAAATTGTATGATTGCTTTTATGCCAACTCTCTAGGTGGCCTAAAGTCGTATATTCACAATAATGTATTAACATTCGCTTAGTGGTCAACACTTGTTGAGGAATAAGGTAAGCGAATGTTTACATGTTTTTGCAATTTTTGTATTTTACATGCTTTGTTTAATAAAGTTATTATAAATAAAGTTTCAAGGGTGAATTTTGTTAGATAGTTTGGCCTGCATATTATTTGTTTTTTGGGTACTACAGTGTCTTCTTAATTCTAACCTACAATTTTTGCAATCAAATTTTTTTAACACCCCTGTCGTGTAGCGAGGTTTGAATCGTTTGGTATAAAGAGCTTTGGGACGACCCAAACCACCCAACAACTTATTATGTGTGGTTGCAACAGTTCTATTTACTTGTTTCAGTTAATCGAATATGGCGCATAAATACGTAAAATAGGGAAATCGTAAGGTTTTGTCTCAAAACCTTATAGATGATGCCATAATTGAGGTTAAAAGTGGTAAAGGGATAAGGCCAACAGCTCGTAAATATGGAATTTCAAAGAGCACATTGTCCAGGTTATCAAAAACCAGTGTTTTTAGAAGAATTAATTATTTAATCAAACATTCTAGTAAGCAAATTTTTACAATGACCCAAGAAACTATGTTAGCAGACTATTACATTTTAGCATCAAAACTTCGCTATGGATTAAACAGAAAGGCAGCTCTAAAATTGGCATACAACTTTGCAAAATGCAACAAAATTGAATATCCAAAAGCATGGGATAAAGAGGAGAGTGCAACAAAAGACTGGCTGCGTGGATTTTATACCAGAAATCCCAATATATCCTTGAAAAACCTGAGGCAACTAGTTTAAACAGGTCTCCTAGTTTCAATAAAAATAATGTCAATCAGTTCTACAAAAATTTAAAAGCTATATTAGAAAATAAAAAGATTAGACCGGAAGGCATATGGAACATTGACGAAACGGGCCTGACAACAGTTCATAAACCAAAGAAAGTTTTAACTCACAAGGGGTGTAAACAAGTTGGTCAAATGATATCCGCAGAATGTGGTTCTTTTGTAACTGTTTGCTGTAGCATAAATGCCATTGGACAGTCCATTCCACCAATTTACATATTTCCAAGAGTGAATTTCCGAGCTTTTATGATAAAGGGTAAAATAAATAACCACCTATTTTAATTAGCTTCAACTTTGTTTTACAGGTGGACCAACAGGCTGCAAGGGCGCGGCTCATCCAAGTGGATTGATGACTGGAGAAAACTTCATAACCTTCTTTAAGCACTTTCTTGAGTATGCTAAACCATCCAAAAATAGGCATGTATTAATAATTTTCGACAACCATGACAGCCACATCCAGATTGACGTAATAAATTTAGCACATGAAAATAATGTAATTTTACTTACATTGCCGACTCACAGCAGTCATAAACTGCAACCACTTGACATTTTTATGGTCCATTCAAAACCTATTTTAATTCTGCTGTAGAAAGCCTTGTGCTGAGGCAACCAGGTAAACCCATCCAAATATATGACATACCAGAACTTTCAAAAGACGTAATGGCAAAGGCATTTACGCCATCAAACATAGTTAGCGGTTTTAGTCTGACGGGCATCTACCCCTTAAATAAACATACATTTACAGATAACGACTTTTTGGGGGCTTATGTGACTGATCGTGATTTACCAACTTCCTTAAACGATTTAGTTTTGCAACCCAACGTGCAATGAAACGATGTAGAAGATATCGCTCCTAAGCCAGGTGAGAACTCTCAAATAATGATAGCCACTTCAGCTGATTCTGACATTATCAGTCCAGAAAAAATTTTACTGTTTCCTAAAGCAGCACCGCTCATTAAGAAAAATAGTGGCAAAAGCCTGGAAGAACTAAAGTGATTGCCGAAACGCTTGAAAAAAATGAAATTGAGGAACAACAAGTAGCCAGGAACAGAAAAAAGGAAATTGAAAACCAAAAAACGCACTACAAGAAGATTAACATCAGGATCAAAAGAAGAAACGAAAGTTATGGAGAGTTCTTGATCAGAGGATGGAAATTTGAACGAAAAAGACAATGCAAAGATAGCTGCTCAGATTTAGATTTTATTGGTGATGAAGAGGAGGTTTTGCCTGAAATTAATGTAAAAGACAGAAAATATTCGCCAGAAGAATATCTTTTAGTAAAGTTAAAAGTAGAAAGAAAAAAAGAAAATTTTGTTCATTATATTGCTAAAATTTTGAACTTCACAAATTCTCCTTTCATATTTAAAGTAACTTATCTGCGCAAAAGTTCCAAAACAAATGAATTCTATTTTCCTGTTGAAGCGGACACATGACATATCAATAGACCAAATCGTTGGAAAGTTGAATAAACCCATTTCCAGAGGTTCATGTAAAAGGATGAGTAAATATTTATATTTTCGAGAAAATTTAAGTGACTATGTTTCTGCTATGCGTTGATCTTTTATAGAGTCCCAAACCTCCCATCTGGTTGATTCTAACCTCCCCCTTGTGGGGAGATTTAGGACACTTTTAACTCTTTTTTAAAAACCATACCCAAAATTTGTGGAATGTAGTTTTTAAGAATAAACTTATGCTTTATGTTCACAAATGTTAACGCTTTAACATACCTATACATTAATATTTATATTCTAGTTTGATGGTTCTCAAAACGATCCTTTAAGAAAATCGTTCAGAACCTCCCGCCTATCCCCTAAACCAAGCGCCGCTACATTATGTATATTTGTAATTATGTACAGCTAAATTTACAAATCCAGAGAGGTGAAACAGCAACAAAAATACAAAATAACTGTTGGTTAAGAATGTTCATGGAAAACTTATAATTTCCTAAGAAAAACTACAAAGAACATACAATATTTATAAAGCATATACATCGTAGCTGACATTTTAGAAGGATATTTTAGTAACTGTAAAATCTCAAAAACCACCACTAAATATAATGAAAAACAGGAACTAGAACAAAAGTAAGGTTAAGAAAACTAGCAGAAACTAATTTGCACCAGCAAGGGTATTTAAGGTCATTGTAAATGTTTAACCATATCTTTCATATGACGGAAGTGGGACAAGAAGTAATATGATTTATTATTGCAAAAAATCGATTTCCTTAAAAGTCACACAAAGTATTGCAATATGTTGTATAGTTCTGTTTTATTTATCCTTTTAAAATTCAAGTACTCCATATTGAGCTTTAAAGTAGCGAACTTAGCGGCAGTCGAATAACGTTGATCATTATGTAATGCCAGCTGATGCACAGTACGCATTGCAAGATATGGGCTCGACTTTGGCCCAAATGGTAAACGATTAAATTGATAAGTGCATATTTTGTCATTACTATTAAAGCGGTATACAATTTTTAAGTATTTACGATGTTCCTCCAGTATACTAATTTGTAAATACATTTGCTTTATATTTGCGGTCGTCGCTATAGGGAGCAAACGAAAATTCAATAAAAGTGCAAACAAATCTGTCTGTAAATTAGGACCAGTGTGTGAAATATCGTTTAGTGAATTCCCTGTAAGTGTTTTACCACTTGCATCAAGAACTACATGTATTTTTTTTTGTATTAACCTTGTCTAGGCATATAACAGCATGGTGTGGGATTTAATAATCATCATTGGCAATTTTGGAATCGGTTACTTGCGATATTTATTTATTGATTTACTTATTTATTGATAATTTACGGGATACACCCATGTTTACATAATGATTTTACATATGCTGCAACTAAACACCAGCTTTTCTACAATTAGTTATAGAAAAATAATGTAAAGTAATAATAATATAATACACACCGTACCTAATTACTAATTGTACATCAATTTATTAATTACTTACTATGAATAAATGATTCAATGAGTATTTAAATGTATCGTGTGATTGACAAAACATATCTACAGATTTACCATGAATATTAAATTCACGACTTATCCTTGAAATTGCACTGAAATAACTAAAATTCTGCCTGTGTAAAGAAACATGTAAAAAATTTGCAGAACGTAATGTCCTTAATGGAATATTCAAACTAAACACCCCAATAGTTCAGAACAATCTATTAAAGAATTAAACAACTTAAACTCTAAACACACACAAGTAATTATGCGCCTATTTTGCAATGACGCCATATTCAGAGTTCGTAAAGGACTATTGTAATTAAAACAGTGCACTGCAATGCCTATCTAATATGCTGCAAAATATAAAAATTTATGCTGAATTGATTCGATTTTCTTTATGTATATCATATAACTAGGTGACCAAATACAGAAACAATAGTCTAAGTGTGACCTAACCAATGAGCAATATAAAAGTTTAAATGTAAAAACATTTCTAAATTCACCTGAAAATCTCATAATAAGGCCAAACATTCTTCTAGATTTAGAAACAATCTCATCAATATGTTGCCTAAATGAAAGTTGCACATCGAAATGAACTCCAAGATCACGGATATCACTAACAACTCTCAAGGATACACCATTTAACATATATGATGATTGAATTTGAGATTCACCACGATAAAATTTCATGCAATAACACTTTTGTAAATTCAGCTGCAAGTCATTCACAGCACACCACTGTTGAAATATATTTAGGTTGTTTTGCAAGTAAATACTATAATGACAGTGAAGCAATAGTAGTAAAAATTTTTATATCTGCAAAGAGTAAAAGCTTACATCCTTCAAATACCGATTTAAAGCATTAATAAAAATGGAAAAAAGAATCGGCCCTAGGTGTGACCCCTGCAGTACACTTGACGTAGCCCGAATTGCTTCAGAAATATAATTTTTAATTTTTACGAATTGAACCCTCTCACACAGATAACTTTTAAACCAGTCAAGCAGAGTGTCACCAACTCCGACACACGCAATTTATCTAACAAAAGTATATGGTTAACACGGTCGAAGGCTTTAGCAAAATCACCATAAATAGCATCTACCTGTAGACCAGCTTCAAAGGCCGTAGAAATATAATTGGTAAAGACCAGAAGATTCGAGGCAGTGGATCTTCCTGTACAAAACCCATGCTGCTCCCCAATAATAACATTTTTAAATAGTAAAGATAATTTATCACACACCACACTTTCCAGTATCTTTGGAAAACAACTATAAATAGAAATTGGAAGATAGTTGTTTACATTTTATTTATCTCCACCTTTGTGAATTGGTATAACGTAACTCAACTTCCAAAGTTTTGGAAAAACACCACTACTTAAAAACTTATTGAACAGAATATATAAGCATCTTGTACATATGAATATACAATTTTTAACTAAAATAGGTGGAATACCATCTGGCCCTGGTTCCTTATTAATTTTAAGTTTCTCAATTTTGCTATTGATTTCTATTAATGAAACATCTAAGCTCCTAATGTTAACTAGTTGTTTAGATTCAACTTTTAGCAGAGCAACATTGTTGCTTGAATACACTGATGAAAGATATTTGGCAAATAAATTAGGAACATTCAGACCAATGGCTGTTTCATCATCTAAACTCATAGCATTTGAAATATTGTTATCCCTTCTTAATAAATTCACATAGTGCCAAAAGCATCCTGCATTATTAAATATCATATTTTCGGTCTTACAGACAAATCTTGTAAAATCTCGCTCGTTTAACATTGTACAATCGCTTCTTAAATGTGAGAAGACTAAGAAGATTCTTTAAACCTTTTATGAGCAAGCTTCTTTTGCAAAACCAATCTTTTTAATTCGTGTGAAAACCATTTTGGAAAATTAGACGTTTTTGACCTTCTTACAGGTATATATAGTTTCATGGCTTCATATAAATATTTTAAAAAACATGTATAGAATGATCTATTGACTCACTGTTTAAAATGGTTTCCCAATCATAGCTAGCAAAGTAATTGCAGACATTTCCGTAATTAGCATGCTTAAAATCATAATAAAATTCATCATACATTAAGGATGAAACATTGTTCTTAAGATTCAATGTTGCTGTTATAGCAGGATGGAAATTATGACACTTAAGAAGAAGATCCAATGTAACATCAACCTTTGTTCCCATTATGTTTGTAAACAACAAATCCAATATAGTCTAACACATTAACAACAGTATTTAGTTGAACCAAACCATATGAACCAAAACAATCAGAAATTGCAGTTGATGAATTTATTTCATTCACAGAAGCCCCTTCTTGATGTACTGCATATACACCAAAACTATTAACATTGTTATCGTTAACCCAAGATGTTTTGGGTAAATTATAATCACCCATAAGTATAAGCTTGCCATTTAAATTTTGTTGTGTCTAGAACAGTACTGTGATATATATATATATATATATATATATATATATATATATATATATTATTCAAAGAAGATCTCGGGGGCATGTACACAGCACCAACTAGAAGCGTTTCGGAAAAGCAATTAATTTTAACAAACATCTGTTCAATATTAGACATTGAAACAGTCATTTTTTGACTATGAAGCCTGGCATCAACTGCCACCAAAAACACCACCTCCCCTATTAAAAACTTTAGTTTTTTGGATCGGTATATAACCCTGATTTAAATAACAGCGACTATTTTATTATAATTTTCTCGAACAGACGAGTCAAATTTTAACTTGCTTCAAGAAATAAAAGACGGCAATAAGCGACAGCATGCAAACTTCTTATTGAAATAGAATTTTTACAAAAAGGTAACGCCACATAATAGCGTCCCTCTGAATTACGTGATACAAAGGTAGTATATAAATTTTCACATTAAGTTCATCTGGACCGAGAAAACGCTTATCAAACACCTCCAATTCCCAAAATTTATGCAAGTACGACTTTAAGTCGCTTATAATAACAGCATTAAAAGAAGCTGTGTCAAATTCATTGTTGACATGCTAAGATAAAGGGATATTCCCCATAAATACAACATATCCAAATACTGTCTGAAAAGTGGCGGGAGCGGTGGGACCACAATCAATACGATTGCCTAAATATGTATAAGGAAATAGTTGTGCACCAATAATTAAATCTATTTCTCCGGGAATATTTCATGTGAGATCGGCGAGCGGAAAATTTTGTAAAAAATTTGTTCTGCTGATATTAATAAAATGTGCGGGTAACCTTTCTGTTATATTATCTACTACCAATGCTTAAATGTAATACCTATGTGAATAAACACGGGATTGAATGTGTATGTGCACATAACCACGAATAGGCTGCAATGACGATCCAACTCTTTTAATAAAGGAATTATTAAGGGCTTGGATTTGCAAATTTAATAAATGACAACATTCTACTGTGATTAAATTATTTTGCGATCCATTGTCTAGTAATGGAACGAATAACTTTGTGTTTGGCATCAGGGTAATAAGCATAAATCTGCACTGTAGATAACAATATAGTAGAAGCAGATTTCGACTTTGAACTAAGCGAAATCGTAGTGGCGCGTTCTTTATTTTTAGGGGGACATTCCTAGAGATTTAGTTGTAAATCAGATGAGTGTTTAGATGTGGTAGGCTTTACATGGGCTTTACCTGGCGAACGGATTGAAAAACTCCATGGTTAAATGATTCTTTGCACTTTTGTTCAAAAATGGTTTTACTAAAATAAAGTAAAGTGACAATACCGACATGCATTTTTTGAGCTACATTTAGTTAATTAATTTACTAAACTTAAACAGTTTACGCAACCATTTTTCGATTTAACGAATTTAAATCTCGATTGCGGGGTATTCATATTTTGAAATTGAAAACAAAAATAAAGTTTGTCGTGATCATTCATGTTTGCAGAGAGGACAAAAGGACTACCCTTTAACAACAAAAGCTTTAGTTTTATAACGGGTTTCGGTTTTATGAGGTTGGATATACAAACGCAGAGAATTACTTGAGGGCTCTAATATTTTTGCTGTATCTTGAATAAATGCGATATAAACTTTGTAGGAAGGTAATTCGGTATCTCGCAAACTGACAACTCGAAAGCTTGGGTGGTTTCAGAAGAAATTTTTCTCAAACTGCAAGTAAAAAATATGAAGTTTAACAGATCAGGAATATCAAGTTGCTTGAAAGCGGCTATAGATGCAGAATATTTTTCTACAAATGCGTTTATGCTAGATGCCACAAACAATTAAATTTTTATTCCATTTTTAGAAACAACAATTTTGAATTGCTTACAGCTGCAAATAACTAAAACTGATAACAAACAATTAATGAATTTTATGTACGTCTGGCGTACTTGATAACAAATAAAGTATGAGTTTATATATTAACTGATAGAATTGAGTGTCAAATTAACCTTCCCAATTATAAACTTGTATAATAAATTTTGCAATTACAATCGAATTTAAATAATTGATAATTAAAAAAAAAAGATATTGGGTCATCCGGAACGATAAGAACCATAAAGGGATGGTGGTTCGGTAATGCGAAATAATATTATATATTATATATTATATATTATATATTATATATTATATATTATATATTATATATTATATATTATATATTATATATTATATATATATTATTATTATTATATATTATATATTATATATTATATATTATATATTATATATTATATATTATATATTATATATTATATATTATATATTATATTATTATTATATTATATATTATATATTATATATATATATTATATATTATATATTATATATTATATATATTGTTGTGGATTTAAAGAGTAAATAGGTGTAGACAATAAAATTTTAGCAACCGTGTATATAGAAATAGGAGCAAATTAATTACGCGCCAAATTAATTAATTTATACAGTGAAAACGGACGGGTATTATTCTATATTTAAATTGGAATGTGAAAATTATATAAGGATAGAAAAGTTTTAGAGTACATAAACAACTCAAGGACACGCATAAGTAATTATAACCACTCTTAATCAAACGCATGGAAGCAGGAAGCGAGCGTGCTTGATTAGAAAATCAATAATTTCAAACGCAAATGTTCATTTTAAAAGCCAACGTTCGGTTATACAAATACTACGAAGCGAAGAAACCGAGAATTGTTATTTCAAACGGTTGGTTGTTTCAAGAAACACCTGTTGTTATATGTCAGGTTCATAGAATATAAAACGAACGTTAGCACAAAATTCCATAGGAATTGTTTTCAACGGTCAATTTGGATAAGCTGCTACAATAACCAGTATCTTAAGGAGTGAGTGGAATAAACGATCGATAATATAAAACAGACAGAGAAAAGTATAAATGAAGCGTTGGATTGAAGTCACGTAAGATATACACGGGTATTTGTGAAGGACGACTACAATATCGATTTTCTGTAACTCAAGAGGGGTTATAAAGGAGACAACAAATATGCGTAGAACAGAGATGGATAGCTAATAGGTGGAGCGTTGTAACGACAGGAAATTATATCGTTGGTCGATGACGAGTAGTTTTCGATAAGTGTGCGTACGGTAAGGTAGGAAACGAAATTCTATGTAAACAGCACGACGGACAGGAGAAATTTTTCAGAAATTATAGTCGGTTACGTTCAAAATTTTAAGAAGCCGCTTCGAAAACAAGCTTTTCACATGAAACAGGTTCCACTAGAGGGGTTTGAAAATAATATAAATACACGAACGAATATATTACAGCTCTCTTTTTCTTTCCATTGAGATCTGAATACAGGTTTAGATCTACAACCTATAATAGTAAAAGCTTTCGGTTAGCAATTATTGTGTTCAGTAAAGTTACATTAAACATCCTGTTAAAAATTATAAAAGCTATAGTAGCGGACCGCAAGTTATAAAAGTGTTTGCACGAGTTGGTGCTTGTTTAGATAAAAGGTGCCGTTACTACGACAAAGTTATTAAATGAAGAGATGATATATTGGGGTAGGCGAAACTGAAAGCAATTTGTATGCATGAAATATTGGTAAGGAATGTTACTGTTGAGACGAAGCTGATATCTGGGAAGAAGAACCGGAGTGGTAGCCGAGATATTGGATGGTGGGGAGCTGTGGATCCAGGCTTCATCATAGTAGATGGACACATCGACGAAGGTTTCTGGTAGCCATCTGCAGCGGTGACGAGGAACGTAGGTGACTCCAGGTAACGAACTTTAAATTTCTGTTTTGCATAAACATTTGTGGTAATATTTTGGTGTTTGTGTGTTTGACTTATTGGTGGCGTATTTATTATTTTTAAAACTTGTTTAAAAAGGTACATGTGCTGGACAATTAATTTTGATTATTAAAAAAGAGTTTATTGATGATATATAAAGGTTTATTCAGGCTATAAATTGTGGTTGTAAGGAGTAAACGGGTCTGTAAATTTGTTTTCAATAAAGTGCAAGGTTAAAAGCATTTACAAAAACTGGGTTATAATGAGCTCACAATAGACCAGTATGAAGTCAAACTAGGATTGCATGTGGGGCCCATCTACTCATATCATGTAGAATTTTTGTAAAAATAATTTAAAAACCAAGGACTTTAAAGCATTTAATAATTGAGCTGGTAAAATTGGTACCAAATCGTTTGTACCTAAAGGTAAATATTTTATCAGTTAACATGTGTAAATAAAAGGTTGTATGACTGTTGTATTATTTTGGTAATTTCATTTGATGGTGTGTGTGTGTGAGAGAGGTATGTACTTAAAGATAGGTATTCAAGAAAAGGCCGATTGCTGAGCTATCCAGGATGAGAAGAGAAATCCGAAGGCGTCCAAAATAAAGGGCGAGAAATTGTTTTTTATAAAAAAATTTTTGAAAATTTTATGTTGGCCCAGAAGGGGGGCAAGAATTAAGGTTCCACGGCAATTTTATGACGCCCAATTTGTGGGGCTCGAATGGTATTTTAGAAAAGGCTTGGGATTTTAGTAGAAGAGTCCACGGCAATATATATGAGAGTGAACCGTATATCCGGGGTGCGTTGCGAAATTAGTTAGGGAGTTATACAGTTTTATTAAGAGGACACAGACACATGCACTTAAAATTTACTTGTTGTTGGATCACTGCATTGCACACGAGTAGTACAGCTTCTCACGGCCGCGCTAATAACAAGAATGAATTGTTGTGCGAGGCATTAACTTGTCTATCACTTGTACATTATAGATAAGACCTCACCTGTGCCGCTAATCGCCAAACTAATCTTCATGGTTGATTAATTTAAGATTATTGGACTTGTGTATTCGCCAATTATCCTAGACCCTTTGAAAACTCTGGCGCCCTATTTCTGAGTTTAGTGACTTTATTTTTCTCTTACGCTAAATACTCTTTTTTTTTTAATTTAATACGTTTGTTACTTCCGTAGTGGATAGAATCATTGTGTTGCAATTCACTTCTGATATTTTATAGTTTATTCGGTTGAGGTTGGATTTCGCATTACTCTGATATACAGTGTGTTACTTTTATCACAATGGTTACGTGAGGGTTGGATTGTGAATAGGATATTAAAACCCGAACTTCAATATGTTATCTTCTCGAGGATTTGACTCTAACATTAAAGTCGAGGTGTTGCGTAAAGCCGTCCGCAACGCGATTCAAGTAAAAACGAATCAGTCTTTTACTCCTAGCCCTTATACGATTAAGTTGACAAAGGATCATGAGGCTTTTAGACGCGCGCTTACTGAACTTGGACCGTCTTCTGACGACTTTGCTGGGGAGGTTGCTGATAGTTAGTTTGCTCGTTTACGCTCCTTATGGGTACACATTCAACGATGTTGTGAATTGATGTTGGCTAGCCCTGAGGAAGAAACCCTTACGAAAAATAAATTATTATTCGCTTTAAAGACCATTCGTTCTGATGTTGAGGCAACTGTTAGAAAATTCAAGCGTGTTAATTTTGCTGATTTTAGTCAACAGCTTTCTTCTAGTCCACAAACCCTTAATGTAGCTACCACCGTCACCGAAGAAGTTCCTTAGCTTTCTTCAGATTCCGAGGAAGAATTGGATACTTTTACTACTGCCAGTACTATGACTCCTACCAAGGATACCCGCCCGCTGAATTGAATGTCTCTTTTTCAGGTGAAGGTTATCTACCGGAATTCTTGTTTCGTATTAAGGAATTTAGTATTTCGCGTAATATTTCTGCTCAGCAACTTTTTCCTTTTACTCCGGAATTACTTACTGGAAAGACTTTACTTCTCTTCCGACCACATCAGTGTTCCCTCAAATGTTGGGAAGACGTTGCAACTTTATTAAACTCAGAATTCTTACTCCTGGATTTTGCTTATAAATATGCTACTATTGAGGAAAGTACTTTTACTTCACATGACCGAGATGTTAACGTTTCTCCTACGCCTACGGGTAGATCAGATACTTCCTCCGTACTTTCTACTGTTCTTCTCCTAGTTCTAAGTCTACTTGTCAGTAGTATGCTTTACCTGGTCATGTTTCGGCCCGTTGTACACGTCCTAAAGTACTCCACTGTTATGGTTGCGGATATAAGGAAGTTACTCGCCACAACTGTCCACACTGTCATCCTACTCCTAATAGGTTTTCGAATAATCCTTCAAATTCTGCCCTCGCCTCTAGATGCCTAATTTCTTCTGCTTCTCACTCTACGTTCTCTTCTGTCCCTCATCCAGGTCATCTTGCTCTTACTATCAAAATATACCCTTCTTCGGCAAATGTAGCTTCCAACAAACTTTCTTACGTCTCTAGTTCTACATCCTTTACTACACCTCCTTCTGCCCGCCCTACTGCCATCACCTCGTATCTTTTTCAGCCATATGAGCTTTTGATCTGTAAGATTGATTTGTACGGCTATCACGCCCCTACTTACCGAACCTCTACTAACAAGAACCAAATTTCTTCTGTTCTTTGCAATTCAAAAGATGATCAACTAGACCGACGTTTTTACTTCCACCCAAAACTGTGCCTCCAACACCAGCGCAACCCATACTTCGAATTAGTGACTGGCAGGTAGCTTCTCAAGAGTTTGTTCCCGCTTTCTTAAACGATTCTACCCAAGAAATTCCTGTCGTGTTTGCAAGCACAAATGTCGCTGAAGTGACGATAACCTCTAATTTAATCAACGAAGGTCCCGTTGAAGTTCATGAACCTGTATCTTTAATGCCTGTTGCTGTCAAAAGTTTACATGCTCCTGTTTTCTTAAATTGTTCTACTCAAGAAATTTCTATCGTGTGTACAATAACAGCTGTAGCAGAAGGGACGATAACTTATTCAGTCTGCGAAGGCCCTGTTGAAGTTAGTGAACACGTGGCTATGAGGCCTGTTGCTGTTGTCGTCAAAGTTTTACCTGATCCTGTTTCGTTATCTACTATTGTTAAAAAAACAGTTTCTATTGTGGCTGAAGTTTTGTCTGTTCCTTCTCCGTTGTCTAACAGTGATGAAGTCTTACTCGATTCTACTCCTTTATCGGGCGTTGATGAAACGTTACCTATTCTTACTCATTTTCCTCATGCGGACAAAATGCTACTTGCTTCTGTTCTTTTAACTAAGGTTAGTGAAATCCTAGCTGATGTCCTGTTATCTAATGTTGACGAAGGTCAACTTGATCCTGCTTCCTTGTCTATTGTGAATGAAGTTGTTCTTGATACTGTTTGTTCTTGTAACGTTGATGAACTTCCACCTGATTCCGTTCCGTTATGCAATATGGTTGAAGTGTTATCGGATTCTGCTCCTTTTCCTAAGGTGGATACTCCTACAGCCAATGCTGTTTTCTTTCTTAACTGTGATACTGTTAGTCCTTTATCTAAAATCGATCAAATTTTATCTGTTTCTGTCCCTTTATCTAACGTAACTAAAATGTGCTCTGCTTGTGTTTCTTTTCGTAAGGTTGATTCTCGTAAAGCCAATACTTTTTCTCTTTCTACCGTTGACTTTCTTATCTCCAATCCTAATAACAAACAACTTTCTTCCCTAACACGATTCGAGTTCCCTAAACTACCCTCGCCACCTCCTACACCGCGTGCTACAACTACTACACCCCCTGTTGTTCCTGTTTGGTAGAAAACTGCCCAAAAGAGGCAGACATTATTCTATGCTTCTTCCGAACCTGAAAAGGTATGTCGGCGAAGTCCTAATGTTCTTGAGTTTGTTTCGTTTTCCTTCTGGCGGCGCAAACGTCTTAAGCTCAATATCTAGTCCTCGTGTCCCAGATTCTTATGCCCACTTTGCTCTTCTTAAGACTTGATTTTTGGACTTTGCGATTTCGTTATTTACTTCCCTGTTTTGCTGGGTTTTCTTTCTTTTCGAACACCCGTGTGGGTCCGGGAATAGAATAGCCCCACCGTACGATCTGCCTGTTGTAAAACACGCCTACAGCGGTCCAACACATACACACACACGCACACACACTTTATACTACACGTCCAATCCATACCCACACACTTCATACACACACATACACCCACACACTTCATAAACACACAGTTCTACTTGGTTCTCCTTTCTTTCGTTTTCTCCTTGTACTCCTTGCACCCGTGTGGGTCCGGAATAGAATAGCTCCATGGTACGGCCTGCCTGTCGTAAGGTGCGACTAAAGCGGTCCAACACATACACACACACACACACTTTATACACGTCCAATCCATATCCACGCACTTCATACACACGCATACACCCACACACTTTGTAAATACACAGTTCTACTTGGTTCTCCTTTCTTTCGTTTCCTCCTTGTACTTTTTGCACCCATGTGGCTCCGGGAATAGAATAGCCCCATAGCCCCATGGTACGACCTGCCTGTCGTAAGAGGCGACTACAGCGGTCCAACACATACACACACTCACACTTTATACACGCACACTACCCACACACGCACACACACACATACCCATGCAACAACACACACACACACACACACGCACGCACACGCACACACATACTCATACATAACTACACTGGGATTCTGTTTTATTTTTTTTGGTGCGATTCTTAGGGTTCTTATTTGTGGTTTTTGTAATTGGTGCTTCGTATTATGCTGTTTGGTTTTTTCTTTTTTTTTCGTCGTTCCTTTCGTTCCACATTCCTCGCCTTTTTCTTGTGGCCGACTTTACGTTCTGTCGGTTTTCGTGCTGACAGTATTTTTTTCAATCCACTTCCTGTGGTAGGTGCTTTCTAGTCCGTTATTCTTTTCTTAGGAAATCACAACTTAATCGACTTTAGGTCTAGTTAGATATTCTTTTCTTTGGTTCTTTGGTTGTTGCGATTCTTGGGTACCACAGCTTGAAGTAATTTATTTTCTTTTGTCTTTCTAGCATTCTTGTTGTTCCCGAGCGTACTTTGAGGCTTGATACTTTTGTCAGTTTGGCTGTTACTGTTGGTTTTCGTTCTCGCTTCTTTTCTTTACTTTTGGTTTTTCTGCAGGAAACCAATCTTCTTTTGAGGTCGAAGACTTTCCTGTCTCTTTTCTGAAGAAACATCCGTCATTTGTCGACTTTGACAGTGTTGACGCCATTCCATCTTTGTCATCGATGATTGCTACCTTCTACTTTTCCTTTTCCTATGTCCTTTAAACTTCTTGACTTAGTCTAGCATACTTTGGTTCTTCGAGCCAGATGAAAGTTTTTTTTTATTTTGGAGTGTTTCTTTTTTTTCTGTTTTTATGTTTGGTTTTCGTAAACGAATTTTCTTTTAGTTTTTTTCAAGGAAATTGTTTTTGTGTTTGGTTTTCTTTTGGTACTGCTTTCCTACTCCGATCTTTTAATCTTGCTGGGAGTGGGGAGGGGATTTGTTACGTTCATTTCTGGCAGTAAAACCGTATCCGTTATTTGGTTATTTATTTACAACGATTCCGTTTCAATCCTACAACAACATCATGTATATCTTACCGCTTTACAATAAGTACGCTTCCTACTAATTTTCATTCTAAACTTATTTATTACGAAACGTAAAGTTTATGCTAAAATTAAATAGTCAATACCTTGTTTTAGGTATCCGTTAACTTGTTGAACATTACGACCACGTATAATTGATTCTTATATGCTTTCCATCTAAAGACTCGTTAAACTGAGGTATTGAACTATCCGATAAAACCGTGTTTTCGAGTTTTGTAATTTCCTTTTTGGTATGTTGATAACGAGCGGATCGGAGCTCGAATTATTGTTATTTAAACAATTTGATTCTGCAGTTCGTCCTTAGATGTATTTTCTAAATTACTTCAAGAGCGATGCATGTTTTTTATAAGAAGTGTAGATCTTGACTGCATCGGTGAGTTCCCCTGCGTTATTAAAAGTAGTAAGACTCTCTTTTTAGCTTTTAGCTGAAGGCCAAACTGCTTGTTATGTAGGCCCGATTATTCTTTGACGTAGATCAACTGCTCTTGCGTGTAGACCGCTGTTGCAATTACGGTAGCAGCATGGTTGTTGCTGACTACCCCGGCGATGCTGTGCTGATCCTCTTCCGACAGCTGACAAGATAAGTATCCCGACACATGTATGTGACTTGTTTTCTTTTTTAATGTACCAAGGGATAACTCCAATTCGCATCGTGCTGACGAACAAAACACGTTTTTTTGAAAACCCACTTTGAAATTAGATACGCTAATGGTTCTTATGATAAAATCCTTACTAGAAAGGTTTCTAAATTTAATGCTTTTTTTTTACTTAACCCATCTGCGTATACGAAAGTATTAGCGTTATTCTCTTTACTGGTTAGATTTATTGCATCTTAGCTACGAAATGCGCACTTCGTGGAACAATTATTGAATTTGTCCATAGAGTAAAATTGCTTTTTTAAATAGTAACTTTATTTATTTTTTGCTGTTAAAATAGAAATTTTTATTTTTTTTTTGTATATAGAAAATCGTCGGCGATGTATTTTTTTGTGTTGCTGGGAATTCCCCCTCTCCGCATTGGTAGTTAGCCCGGTATTTCTATATGACCCGTACGCTGTATAACGTAGCAAATGGGTAGTACAAACCGAAAAATCAAATTTTGTGAGTAACCCAAGGTGGTCAGTCAGTTCAGGATCTATAACATTACACGTCAGTCGATTATTGGTATCTATATTTTCCAAGCAGTTTTGTAGCTTAGTGGCGGCAAAGTTTATAGGATGTACCCATGACAAACAAAGAAGTTTAACATAGTTATAACATTTGGTTTTTCTGTTGATAAACTGACATTGAAGTCATGCAAATTACAACATTTTGGCGTTTTAAGCTGTCGATAATTCGAAACACCTTTTCAAACGTATCAGAAAATATTTCAAGAGACCTTTAATTTGGGGATCAGTATGTGTTAACTAGTACTAATTTCAGCATTTAACATGGATAACTGATAATTTTATACGAAGTTCCACTGATCAATGTAATCGAAATATTACGTGGCCTCAACTTTAGTAATGAATCTGAAAAAATAGTAGCTCCTCCCCAGATATATTTTGATCTGGCGAAAGTAGAAAGGAGAAATGGGCTGTTTATTTTAAGATACTGAAGCTGGACCTGTTTTAATTGCACCTCATTTAGGCACTAAAAATATCACATTTAAAACTATATGATAAAAGAAAAGCTTCTAGATAATTTAATTTATTTCATAGATTTTGTATATTTAAATAAAGTATATTTAATTTATTTTTAAGATTGGAGCTTACTGCTGAATTTCCCAAACGAGAAACATCCACTGCAGAGAAAACAGATGGGTCATGAGTTACTGTTATGAAAAGGCGAGGTAGCTAATGATTCCATATTTGCAAATTTACGTTCGGATACATTGACAAATTGAGTTAGTTAATTTGGAACAAAAGGTTAATTTACGCTTAGTGTGAAGTCCGTGTCTACTAAAATCAGTTCTATTTAAATAAAAATTTGTCAGTAGAGGAAAATCAAGGATATTGGCACCTCATTTTCACCAGAATCCCTCATTTCCACACACATCTGGACCAATTTACATGTAAATTCCCATAAGGTGGAAATGAGGGAGATGAATCTCCGCCTTGCTCCGCCTTGCTCTCCGCCTTGCTCGGACACCCCCAACCATTTTCATTACGTTACACCCGCATCCTTTCCACCCGCGAGATAAATCTTTCTCCACATTTCCACACACGAGATAAACCTATCTTGTTTGGTATCAATTAATATTAGAATTTTCTCAGCTACCCGAATCTCTAAGAATTTTTTAGATTGCGCCATCCCCAAGGGAGCTACCCTCATTTTAAGATTTCTTACCTATAGCGACTTTGAGCGTTCTTATAAATTTTCTTATACATGCGATACATCTTGTTCGTCTAAAATTTTACGCAGAATTCGAATCTGTAAACAGATTTGAAATAGGACCACGCCCTGCAAAGTTATAGTCCTTTAAAGCTCTGATCTTCTAAATTTTGCTCTTTGCTCTATAAGCAAACCTAACAAATAGTTTTCTTCGTCTATCCATTGCATCTTTCGAGATAAACCTATATTGTTTGGTATCAATTAATATTAGAATTTTCTCAGCTACCCGAATTTCTAGGAATTTTTTAGATTGCGTCATCCCCAATGGAGCTACCCCAATTTTAAGATTTCTTACCTGTAGCGACTTTTGAGCGTTCTTATAAATTTTTTTAGTCATGCGATACATTAAATTAGCTTAGAATTTTACGCAGAATTCGAATCTGTAAACAGATTTGAAATCGGACCACGCCCTGCAAAGTTACATATATACCATCTGCGAGATAAATCTTTCTCCACATTTCCACCCACGAAATAAATGTACTTTGTTTGGTATCAATTAATATTAGAATTTTCTCAGCTACCCAAATCTCTCTAAATTTTTCACATAGCACCATCCCCCAGAGAGCTACCCCCATTTTAAGATTTCTTACCTGTAGCGACTTTTGAGCATCTTATAAATTTTTAATACATGCAATACATCTTGTTAGTCTAGAATTTTATGTAGAATCCGAATCTGTAAACAGATTTAAAATAGGGCCACCCCTAACCATTTTACACACACCCTCTAAATTATAAATTTCCTGCGGCTCATACATACAAGAAAATCTAAAAACAATTCTTAAAACTTTTTATTACAAACAATTTTTACTAATACAGTTTAAATTTTGTAAACCACATTTCTAAATACATATTCACAATTTTTTATTTTTAACCTAGAACTTCTCATATCGGCTTATACTTATTAATATTTATTTCTAAATAGAGCACCTTTCCAAAGACCAACCGGACCCGCATGTTTCAAATTCCTCTGATTTTGTTCTTATGGTTTCGCTTAAGACCTCGTACATATTTTCCAGATTACTAGAAGACGTTATAACAACATTTTTTGTGTTAAAGGATTTCACATCGGTAGTCTCTTCCCCCATTTTGGTGTAAACGCCGTAGAGTTCGCAGTAGACTTTTATTGCTGTATGTTGTATTCTTTTTTCATTTATTAATCGAATAAATCGCTCTTTCTGCTTCCAAAGAAACTCGGACACTCCATCGTCGACACTGGCGTTCTTTATGCGATAGCTAGCCATACGGTTGTTAAACGCTGTACTAACCATTTCTACACCATCGTCGTTAGTAGCGGTAACTGATGCATTTTTATGTCTGTTGCTCCTTAAATGTGCAGCATAGGTAGTCTTTTCCATTTCGAAATCGCATACTTTACACATAATTCGTGGTTGTTTCGTACAAGGCTCTTTAACAGCTAGCGGGGCTGAACGTTTACGGCTTAATGACATACCGTGCTGTTTTTCCTTGTGTCGCTGTAAACTGTCCATTCTCGTAAAAGCGATACCGCAAGACCCACAGTTAAAGTACTTTGCTGCGGACGGATGTATAAGCTTAACCCTGGGCGATGTTACACCACAACATTTGTTCTGGTGCCGTTTGAGAGCATTTTTTCCAGGTATAGGAAGCACCGCAAGAGTTGCATTTAAAAACGTTTGCAGATACCATTTTAGTACAAAACAAAATCCGCACTATAGCACTTTGGTTAAACTTGTAAGCGAACTAACTTATAACTAAAGAGTTTACTCTTGCGCACCTGCTTTATGTACCCTATAGAATGCAAACCGAAGGTTTCCGAAGACACCCGAACGAAGTTGAGGATTCAGCGGGGAACTAAATGACGTCATAATCCTTGCTGCTCGTCCAATACATTTAGCGCCAATGCATGCACCCGGTTCGCATCGTCGATGGTGCGAATGCCGTTAGTCGAAACATCGGAAACGTCTTCCATGTTATACGGATTGCGTGCATATTAAAAATCCAAAAGGGTGATAGCACACGCACACAAATTATGTGCAAGTCGTGCTGTAGAAGATGCAGTGCTACTATAACCAAAAACTTAATAAAAACACTTTAAACCATTACTAAGGAAATACCAACTTGTTGTCTACAGGATACTTACTAATAAAGCAATTTAATTTTAAATAACTTCTACGTAATACTTTAGGAAATGGTGGGCTTGAATATTTTCCAAATGAATCACCAAGCGAAAGTATATGCTTAGCAGTATTAAAATTAACCATTAATTTCCCATTTTTACGACCGTGGTTAATTATAGATTAAAATTTAATTTGTGCACGTTCGAGCTTCTCGTAAACTAACATATTTTATAGCAACAATGCGTTGTATAATACATGCATACCCCTTCGCCGCGCTACTGCTATTCTTGTAATTGCTAGAAAAAGTCACTCTCCTTTTTACTGTTAGGACCGGGCAAAGCATCATTTTTTTATACTTTCTATAGCACATCGCGCACTTTTTCGTCTGATAATTATGCTTCTGTAGGCTTTCACACTTCCGCATAGCGGTCGGCCGCACGTAATGATTTCTAGAACCGGTAAGTACTCGATATCGCCCAAATAGTGAATTAAATGCTCGATGTCTGTCAACTTTCAATTCCCTCGTAAAAGGTAGCAAAAGCTAGGCCAATCATCCATTATACTTCGACTCGCTCCTGTTCTGATAATTTACAAACATTTTTCAAACGACAATGGGCCGAGAATTTTTAAACCTCCGGGGGATCTTTAAGTCGTGATCAATTACACATCCGAGCTACGCGTAAACTAACATATTTTGCAGCAACTGTAT
The DNA here is from genome assembly GCA_036346225.1 of Platerodrilus igneus. Lineage (NCBI taxonomy): Eukaryota > Metazoa > Arthropoda > Insecta > Coleoptera > Lycidae > Platerodrilus > Platerodrilus igneus. The sequence continues at coordinate 8,979,450 of JARFIW010000565.1, forward strand.
AATACATGCATACCCCTTCTCTGCGCTACTGCTATTCTTGTAATTGCTAGAAAAAGTCACTCTCCTTTTTACGGGTAGGGCCGCTAAAAAGCACCATTCCATACTTTCTTTATAAGTGTAGCACATCGAGCACTTTTTGTCGGATAATTAAATTTTGTTTATGTAGGCCTTTACACTTTCGCTTATTTAAACATCTAATACAATTGATTAACCACTTTCGATTATTCTAACGGAGACCACCATACATCTCGCCGCACCGTTTTTTTTGAATCCAACGATCCTATGGGCTTCCACGCACTAACACCTGACGTATCTTTCCTACTATTTGTTAAACAAAAACTACCGGTATCGCCATCGTGGACGTAAACAGATGTTTGTGGATGTGTACGAGAGTATGTTATACATTAACCAGTCTAAGCTATTTTATTTAGTCCACGAAAACGACTATTTTTCTAAACCGCAATTAATAATCGCCTTTATAGGTTCCACATTTCGACCATTACCCAATGACTGGTGCTATGTACATGGAAACTTTAATTTCTTATTGGAGAGAATTCTTATTCTCTCACGCACTGCTGCGTAGTTGCATGTCCATTCCTTTTGGATGTATATGCTCGTTATAGGTTGTAAGACCCTCGGTTTAACTTAACTACACTTCGTGAGACCCCTTTAATCTTTTTAATCGTATCTTTCTCGCCTACAATACAGTAGGACTTAACATTACTACCAACAAATTGTAATACTGGATCTCCATTAAATACGTCTTTAATTTTCCCTACAACTTTTTTTGTTGACAAGTGTTATATTGTATTTATTATACGCAGGGTAGTCACTCTTTTAAGATAAATATATTTTGCTAGGTATCAACTAATATTAAATTTTCTAGGGACCCCAAATCTGTAAATAGATTTTAAATAGGACCACTCCATACAAAGTTATGCGTTTTAAAGACCCAAATCACTAATTTTGCTCATCTTTATTTAACACCATTTTAAAACCTTTTCGCTACCCAAGACATATGCCTTAGCCAACCATCTCCCGAGAAATCTAAAACCGCCGTGCCCCGCGAATACCACGTGGAGATAACACGTATACTCTGTCAACCAGGAAGCCGGAAGGATTTGGAAGGTGGTAGAAGAACTTAAAAATTATGGAATCTTAAAACTAATATATACAATAGATTTACAAAATCCATACAAATATAAACAACTATCTTATATCTTTACACCCCCATGCGTAGATTGTTGTACTATTAGGAATGATGTACCTTTTGTCATCTTCCCTCGATATACTAATTTTATTAATAAACTGCGTATGCAAATCGTATTCTTTTACTACGGGTACATACGCAGGCAAGTACTCGATACCATCCAAATAAAGAATTGGATGCTTGGTGACTGTTAACATCCGCTTCCCTCGTGTACGCCCAGACACATCCCAGCCCATGAGCACCCCTGCGCATGCACACCTCTGCCCATGCGCACCCCTGCGCGTACGCACCTCTGCCCATGCTCGCTGCCCATGCGCACCCCTCTCTGTGCGAGTGCTATTTCGGGGTAACGTCACAGCCTTTTATAAATAAAGAACAATGTTATATACTATTATAAGATGTTTATTCTGACATTATACATAACAAATTTAAAAATATTTAATGCCAAGCATGGAGTCATTTAAACTTAATTTTAATACAAAGTTATACACAGAAGACAGTCCTTTCTTTATGTTTGTTTGCAGTGGTTTTAATTTTATCTAATTTTATTCGCAGCTTAAAATTTAAATCGACACCCAAGTCTTCTATCTCCTTTTCTAACCAATAGTTTGATACATAAAGACCGTCTAGGTTTTCGAATTGTAAAATGTACCGAAGTTTGCCTCTATATTTAAAGTCTTTGATTCCGCCGACAACCAGATCCATTCCTTCGTGTAATTCTTGCAGCTTGTGACAATCTTTTAATCGCAGCTTTCCCACTATATCCTGCATACGTATCTTGTTAGCTTGATCGACTTCTTCTTGTCGGTATTGAGGAAACTTTTTCTCCCACACACCGTTGTGTAGTTGCATATCCACCACTTTTGGGAATATATGGTTGTTATAGGTTGTAAGACCCTCGGTTTTAAATGATCCAAAAGGTTCTTTACTAGGCAAATATACAATGTTTAGCGGAACCCCTTTGCGTGTGGTGTACGCCAAGGTTACGAAACCCGCATTCCTTAGTTCGTCTTTGTTATCTGCCATTTTGATAAATACGTTTTTAGAATAACCTTTTAAAAAGTATACGGATTTAATGCCATTCTCTAAAGTATAAAAAAATGATGCTTTGCCCGGTCCTAACAGTAAAAAGGAGAGTGACTTTTTCTAGCAATTACAAGAATAGCAGTAGCGCGGCGAAAGGGTATGCATGTATTATACAACGCATTGTTGCTATAAAATATGTTAGTTTACGAGAAGCTCGAACGTGCACAAATTAAATTTTAATCTATAATTAACCACGGTCGTAAAAATGGGAAATTAATGGTTAATTTTAATACTGCTAAGCATATACTTTAGCTTGGTGATTCATTTGGAAAATATTCAAGCCCACCATTTCCTAAAGTATGACGTAGAAGTTATTTAAAATTAAATTGCTTTATTAGTAAGTATCCTGTAGACAACAAGTTGGTATTTCCTTAGTAATGGTTTAAAGTGTTTTTATTAAGTTTTTGGTTATAGTAGCACTGCATCTTCTACAGCACGACTTGCACACAATTTGTGTGCGTGTGCTATCACCCTTTTGGATTTTTAATATGCACGCAATCCGTATAACATGGAAGACGTTTCCGATGTTTCGACTAACGGCATTCGCACCATCGACGATGCGAACCGGGTGCATGCATTGGCGCTAAATGTATTGGACGAGCAGCAAGGATTATGACGTCATTTAGTTCCCCGCTGAATCCACAACTTCGTTCGGGTGTCTTCGGAAACTTTCGGTTTGCATTCTATAGGGTACATAAAGCAGGTGCGCAAGAGTAAAATCTTTAGTTATAAGTTAGTTCACTTACAAGTTTAACCAAAGTGCTATAGTGCGGATTTTGTTTTGTACTAAAATGGTATCTGCAAACGTTTTTAAATGCAACTCTTGCAGTGCTTCCTATACCTGGAGAAAAATGCTCTCAAACGGCACCAGAACAAATGTTGTGGTGTAACATCGCCCAGGGTTAAGCTTATACATCCGTCCGCAGCAAAGTACTTTAACTGTGGGTCTTGCGGTATCGCTTTTACGAGAATGGACAGTTTACAGCGACACAAGGAAAAACAGCACGGTATGTCATTAAGCCGTAAACGTTCAGCCCCGCTAGCTGTTAAAGAGCCTTGTACGAAACAACCACGAATTATGTGTAAAGTATGCGATTTCGAAATGGAAAAGACTACCTATGCTGCACATTTAAGGAGCAACAAACATAAAATGCATCAGTTACCGCTACTAACGACGATGGTGTAGAAATGGTTAGTACATTACATGTGATTTTCCAATGCTCCACCCGAAGGTACTACATTGGCCAGAAAGCGAGTTTTTTTTACCTGGAAAATTTGGAATTTTGCCGAACCCTTGCTGTTCCAAGCAAGGTAGGGATCTTTAACGTGCGTGACAACACTCACACACGGGACCTCCATTTTACCTCTCATCCGAACGAGGGTGTATTTTTGTGAAAAATGCTCGCCTAACATTTTTCAAGCGGACCGTGTCGGGATTCGAACCCGGGACCTTGGGCGTAGTAGTCACACACATACCACTACGCTACGGAACCGCCAATGGTTAGTACAGCGTTTAACAACCGTATGGCTAGCTATCGCATAAAGAACGCCAGTGTCGACGATGGAGTGCCCGAGTTTCTTTGGAAGCAGAAGGAGCGATTTATTCGATTAATAAATGAAAAAAGAATACAACATACAGCAATAAAAGTCTACTGCGAACTCTACGGCGTTTACACCAAAATGGGGGAAGAGACTACCGATGTGAAATCCTTTAACACAAAAAAATGTTGTTATAACGTCTTCTAGTAATCTGGAAAATATGTACGAGGTCTTAAGCGAAACCATAAGAACAAAATCAGAGGAATTTGAAACATGCGGGTCCGGTTGGTCTTTGGAAAAGGTGCTCTATTTAGAAATAAATATTAATAAGTATAAGCCGATATGAGAAGTTCTAGGTTAAAAATAAAAAAATTGTGATTATGTATTTAGAAATGTGGTTTACAAAATTTAAACTGTATTAGTAAAAATTGTTTGTAATAAAAAGTTTTAAGAATTGTTTTTAGATTTTCTTTTATGTATGAGCCGCAGGAAATTTATAATTTAGAGGGTGTGTGTAAAATGGTTAGGGGTGGCCCTATTTTAAATCTGTTTACAGATTCGGATTCTACATAAAATTCTAGACTAACAAGATGTATTGCATGTATAAAAAATTTATAAGAACGCTCAAAAGTCGCTACAGGTAAGAAATCTTAAAATGGGGGTAGCTCTCTGGGGGATGGTGCTATGTGAAAAAATTAAAGAGATTTGGGTAGCTGAGAAAATTCTAATATTAATTGATACCAAACAAAGTACATTTATCTCGTGGGTGGAAATGTGGAGAAAGATTTATCTCGCAGAGGGTATATGTGTAACTTTGCAGGGCGTGGTCCGATTTCAAATCTGTTTACAGATTCGAATTCTGCGTAAAATTCTAAGCTAATTTAATGTATCGCATGTATAAAAAAATTTATAAGAACGCTCAAAGTCGCTACAGGTAAGAAATCTTAAAATGAGGGTAGCTCCCTTGGGGATGGCGCAATCTAAAAAATTCCTAGAGATTCGGGTAGCTGAGAAAATTCTAATATTAATTGATACCAAACAAAGTACATTTATCTCGTGGGTGGAAATGTGGAGAAAGATTTATCTCGCAGAGGGTATATGTGTAACTTTGCAGGGCGTGGTCCGATTTCAAATCTGTTTACAGATTCGAATTCTGCGTAAAATTCTAAGCTAATTTAATGTATCGCATGTATAAAAAAATTTATAAGAACGCTCAAAGTCGCTACAGGTAAGAAATCTTAAAATGAGGGTAGCTCCCTTGGGGATGGCGCAATCTAAAAAATTCCTAGAGATTCGGGTAGCTGAGAAAATTCTAATATTAATTGATACCAAACAAGATAGGTTTATCTCGTGTGTGGAAATGTGGAGAAAGATTTATCTCGCGGGTGGAAAGAATGCGGGGGTAACGTAATGAAAATGGTTGTGGGTGTCCGAGCAAGGCGGAGAGCAAGGCGGAGCAAGGCGGAGATTCATCTCCCTCATTTCCACCTTATGGGAATTTACATGTAAATTGGTCCAGATGTGTGTGGAAATGAGGGATTCTGGTAGAAATGAGGTGCCAATATCCTTGATTTTCCTCTACTTTTGTCTATAAATTTCACGTGGTTATGATCTTGGATGACATCGTAAATGAGTTGATTTATGTAAAAAATCAGTTCATTATCCTGTCACCTATCATATCTGTAAGGAATTGCAGAGATGACCAAATTTTTGAGTATACAAATAATAATAGTCGTGAATAGCTTGGTAATAAATGTTGCAAAACTTAGATTAGAAATATTGTTTGAACCACCCTTTATAACTACATAGTCATCTCTATTGCAAGATTATCTGACGTGCCTTTAAAATGTTTATACTCGTATGTGCTTTTAATACATTTTGTATCGGTAAATCCTACAAATATTCATTTTGACGATTTTTAAGGTTAAGAAATGATATCATGACTACTTTGTATTCTAAAATTATTACAGTTTTATTATTCATTTGTTTTGATTAATAACGTATTCCGTGGTGCCTATGACCCCATGGTCTGGGCACGAAGACGTTCACATTTAAAATTGTGGATTCAAAATAATGCGAAATCACTTCTTCTGGTTCTAGTTAACCTTTCCGTAAGTAAAATTTACATATATTAGATGGAGTGATTTCAATTTGCATTTTTAATTCATCTGTCCGAATTCTTTCAAAAACCTCGAATTGTTTTATACGAGAATAATTTTTTATTGACAGCATTTTATCTTTACAAACAAAGAAAATAACATGTAACTTGAGTAGGTTATACCGTGAAGAAGGTTTCGAAGTGATTAAGGCAGTTAGTCTTTGAAGTTCGAATAATACCCTACCAGGTTGCTTACTTTTAGTTTTAGAAACACCTTGGTTCCCACTAAAAGCGTATCGATCAGCGCAACTAGTTTTTTTCGAAGTCCCAGGAGATAATGGCTTTTAGTGGTGTCCGAGTTATCTACACTCCAAAATTACTCATCAGGTTTTTATGCAAACCTCTGAAATTCTAACCTAAAGTAATTGTAAATGCGCGAACATTTTTATTTAATTGCTTGAACTTATTAACGTGCCCACAGTACGTTTTTGCTAGTAAGCTAAGAATTTAGATTACAATTTGTTTGTCGGAAACGTTTTCCATTAAGTTAAGTAATTTGTGATATATTTGGCTTTTAATTTTTATTTAAAGGCAATTTGAAACATTCATCATAAGCAACTTTCATTAAAGATCAAAACCCCGGTCGATTCACAGCATATATATATATATATATATATATATATATATATATACTTCATATAGAGTTCAAGATTTATTTAAAACTAGGATGATTACTCACTTATTATACACAATTCTTAATCTCGTAATTATCCTTCATGAACAACTCCATAATTAAATATTCCTCAATATGTACAAATTTCTCTTAATAATTTATGCAATTTAATACCCTCCACCTTTTAAAAACCGCATTCAATTTATCTGAATTCAAATAGGCTGAATAATCACCTTGTATAATGGCTAAAACCTGTATCGTAGGCTGCCAACTCTTATTAAAATTAAATTATATAGATTTTTACAAACAATTTCTTCCTTATAATCAAACGACCTTCACACAGAATAATTTCATTTTACAACTTAACTAATTAATCGATGGACATAAGCTCTTTTAGAAATTTAAACAAAATGTATTTATTTTACCGTTGCAAATCTGCTTGTTGTTGGCTTTTCCCAGAACTTAATTATTAATCCATTCTCCAAAATCATTAGATCGTTTTAAAAATAGGCCTTTTCGTCCAAATTAATTCATTTGGCATATAACAAATCATTCCAATCATATATGCTTTATTCCAATTAAGAAACTATATCTCAAGGTAGTTTAATTATTTTTAATTATCTATTTTCCATCTTGAAACTATTCTAAATACTTCAAATAACTACTCACTGCTGAGTATTAATAAACATCTTAAGGTCGGCTGTCAAGTAACATTCGTCTTAAACCATACCGAAATAATTTTCACTATTAAATACTGTACATGTTTAGTAGAACTTTAACTACGTAACGTATTATCCAAATAGGTCGACTGCAAGGTGATGTTCGAATCAAGAGTGAACTCCCTTTTCAACATGCATTGGCTTTTATAATGGCTTTGAGAATTCTCGAGCCAAATCTAATTGTTTCCACGTTCGAATTGGTTTGTTCTAGGTGTGTCATTACGTATGTGTCAACATTTGAAAATTTATTGTCTTACAATAGTCTTGAGCTATACAAGACCGGTTACGAAGATCGACGTAGTTGCACAAGGAGTTAACATCAAATCTTAGGTGACACAATTATTTTAGACATTATAATAATTGGACGCGTTGTCTTACTTATGCTGTTTTCGCAATACTATATTCACGGTGTTCACTTATCTAAACCTTTAAGTTCATCCATTCTTTGCCTTTTAGTTCTTAAATAATTGGTAAATGTTTACCTATTTCTAGAACATGAGTCAATTAACTATGGTCCTCAATACTTAAATATACATCTTTTCAACTGATGTAAATTCTTTTTCTATTACATAAAAATTAAAATATTTATACACTCGCTTCTACCTAAAATTGACATTAAATACAACGGTAAATCTTCTATAAAATATTTACGCATTTGAACTGGACCAATTACTTATAAAAATCTTTTAGAATATAAAATTTTACACAAGACTGATACTTCTCCAAAAACGATGCTTTTATTATAAAATGTGCATGAAATTCTTTTGATTATTATTGCAAATAAAGACTGTTAGAGTGCATTTAAACGCAAATTGATCATTATATAACGTGGATAAAACTTCTTTAATAAACATTTCAAATTTGCGTAAATACTTTGTTTCTAGCAAATAATTTCGTCACGTTCTAGTAATATGCTGGTCCTTTTTTTTTAAGTGCCTGTGGTAGCAAAATCTGGCAAGGATTAAAAACCTATATCTAGGTAGTAATTTTACTTCAATTATATTACTTCATTAATTTATATAATCTTGATCGATTCATTTGCGGCATACTACTACACCATTCCATTCAAATCATGATTTTGCCCAGTAATGATAATTTATTTTTGCAATAAATTGAATGTGTTACTTGTAGCACATCTGTTGTTATACCTTCATCAAGTACAATCAGTAAATACTTTCTACCAGCGATTTGTTTATGTTTTTTGACAATGGATGTTTGCTTATATTCTTATAGAATAAGATAAACGGTTAATTTTGCTATTCTTAACATACGTATATAGGTTTGTTGGAGTAAATTTTTGTTTTTATACTTAATGTTCCTATTTTTAGGTGTACTAATCCTTGTAATGCGTTTGCGTTACGTTAGATTGAAACCGATTAGCAAAGAAAAATTTATCTTAAACAGGCAGTAGAATAGAGCAAAATAACGCTACCGGGAAACAAATGTAGTTATAATACAAAGTAACCGACAGGCAAGATAACAGTAATATTATCATAATTTAGTTAATCACTTAAATAAAGGGGATGACTTAGTAAAACTCACAAATATTAGGCTGCAGTCTAACCAGACATATACAATATAAAAAATTACATTGTATCCATTTGCAGGATTGTTGAATAAATACAATATCATTAATTACGCATTTTTGACGCAGCTCAATACAAGCTCAATATTTGGGTAGTAATACGACATACCCCTTGAAACAATGAAAAGTGTGAGAAAAGAAGGGGCGCTAGACAGAGGACATAAACAAACAAACATTGTTCACGAGCCGGTAACGAGAAAACATTCAAAAAGGTATTATTGCTAATGGGAAGTTGAACAACCTCATTAGCTATAAGATTAGCAACCGGCCGATCAACGTAGTGATACCCGCGGATAAATCGACAAGGCTGCGATATCTATTTTAAACTGTCTCGCTACAAACCAACTTTGTTGGAAATTAAATGATCTTTTTTCAACGTGGACTCGAGCTGATAAAATGTAGATCTTTATTTAAACGCATTTATAATTTATAAATTATTATTCTTTTTATGAGGTGGCACGAATTTATGCTACCAGTTAAGTTAGACACTGAGATTAGACAATGTCTACCAGTAATGCAGATTAGAGTAGTTACTTTATTAGATCTACGAAGTCTGGACATTGGAATTTAATTCAACAAGATTGAGAATGCGATTAATCGGTTATAGGTAAATAGTAAATGTTGAGATCAACCAAAAGTGACTTGATTTATGAAATTTTAAATTCTGTGTGTGCATGTTTACAGGAATATTGTTATCCTGAATGTATTTAAATTGATTTGGGTAACTTTTAAAATCTGTGTATGTACTTGCTTACTGGAATATTGTCATGATGCTTTTATTTATAATAATTTAGGTAACTTTTAAAATATTTGTATGTATACCTGTTTACAGAAATTATGGTAGATAATATATTAAAATAAATTTAGGTGATGCAGTAAGACCATTGTTTTTTGATTGAAAATATAAATTTACTAGAAGAAACTCTAGTTCATCAGGAGATCAACCTACTTAGGATCCCCTTGGAATACTCGTCTCCGCAGAATTATGCCTAGACTAGTCGAGTTAAGCGCCCATTAATGTCGTACGTAAGAAAATCTTTTGAGGTAAGTGTTATTAGTAAAGTATCCTTGCCATTGCAACTATTTATCTTTACAATTATATGTTCTTTTTGGATTTTTTGTTTATATAGGGACCCACTCCGGCACCACTGTAGTTAGCCGGTGCACCCTTAACTGATAATTCAGTCATGTATATTCTCTTCGCTAGAAGCCAATCAGAGATTAGTATTGTTAACCGGTAATTTTAAATCAACCTTATTTAAAAGAGGAGAGAATAATTACTATCGAGCTTTGCGTTACCATCGGCGATTCTTGTTTTCAACAAATGCAAACAAATACTTAACATTATAAAATAATTGGATAAGCTTAGATTTATTTCGTGAACACACTTAAATCTGCACTTGCTTTCCTATAAAAATACGCAGACGCAAACAAAGTCAGGTTATTTCTTTAACGAGATAATATAACTAAACCACCAAATAGCGTATTTAATTACAGAGAGAATGAACAATAATAATACATAGATCAAGTTAACATTTGGCGTGCACTAATACGTGTTAAAACAAAGGAACTTGTTACGCGTTCACGTTACTTTAGATAGAAACCTGATCGGAAAGAAAAAAAAATTTTAAACGGGCAGAATAAACACGAATATACCCTGTATATTATGATTTCGCGAACAGTAGTGTTAATAAGGATGGCATTTCAGTAACTTTTAGTTCTATAGAAGGAATTCGGACAATAAACTTAACCACAAAACCATAGCTATATTCTATGTACAATGCACAGTTGAACGTAACTCAGGTTAATAACTTATATTAAAACCGTAAAAAGAAAACAGTTTTCATTATTACGGATTACGAATTGAAAACAAAAATGAAAGAATTGGTAATTGCCGTAGTTAGTTTGTATAAACAGACCAATTGCAATAGTAGATTATTATAACGTAATCAGGTTACTTTAAGAAAGCTTTTAGAATAACAAATAAGTGAAAGAACAGTGGGATTGACAATGTTCATGTTTCATATCACATTATCAGGCAAGATTTTTACAATTTGCAGAAGAAATAAGTAAAATTAAAAAATTGCAGGAGATAATAACCTCAAACAAAATAAAAGTAATATTATTACAATGTACTTTAATCACCTAGATACAGCCGATGACTTAATGGAATTCACAGATATTATGTTACAATTGTTCTCACCAGACATACTAATAAAATAAAATACAATATTACATTACAATTTACCTATTTACCGACCGCTGAATACATACGATAACATTAGTCCAGCGACTTTCACATGATCTAATATGAAGACGGTAATGCAAGGATATGTCTCACGAAGGCATAGGAAAGTGTCATCCACATTGAACGTGTAAACCTAACTAAAACCACGATTAAAGCCAGAAAACCTTCATTGTTTGTGCTTTATTGCCAAAAGTCGAATTAAGTTCATCGATGCACTGTTGTTTGGCTAATCTATGTCTAAGCTAGTAGAAAATAATAGCTCGAAAATTCTATTTTTAGTCGAGATGAATATTTTTAAGTTACCGTATACAGCACAAATAGCACTCGTGCGCCAATAGGTTCTACGTACGTATATTATTAAAAACGAAGTATAAAAGCAACCCTCGTATAACATTTTCAATAGTTAACATTCTTTATGCCTTGTTATCAAGGCAATTTTTGTTATACAATCAACATAGCCAATAATTTTTCAGCGTAATAAAGTATACTGCTTGTGATAAGCGTATACCTGATAATGTATTGGTTTTGGTTTCGTTTATATCTTACTTCCAGGTAAACAAATCAGCTAGGTTTATCATCTTATATTTTAAACGTATAATATGACCTTAGAATACAGCTTTGTAGGAAAAGTTAAGTAGTGAATTGTATTCATGGCCTTATTATTGTTTATTTTAAATAAATCTTTACGTAATAAGTTATCAAACTGTAGAGGCCACGCGATGCAAACGCCTGCGATAAGCTGTGATATAAAAATAGTGTATCAAGACTACTTATAAAGTAAACTGGAACTAACCCTATTTGTTTTGTTTATTTCGAATTAAGAATGAGATTGAGGACGTAATAATAAAATATGAGTGACTATGAATAGATAAGCTACCTTTGTACTAGATAAAAATCATTCATTTTACATGTATTTTCCTATAAGAAAATCTGGAGTCCATAAAGACAGCTTTTGGTAGATACAAAAGTAATTAACCCCAGTGGATCCTACATTCAAGAATCAAATGACATGACACCAATATGTCTTCGACATCGACATGTCGCTCGACACGATGCCCGAGACATGTCGTTCTATTGTCTATAATTCTCAAATTTAAGGGTCCAGTAGGGCAAACGACCATTGTACCTGTCAAAAATGATGTATTGAATTTTAGATTCTTTTAGGGAAAATACATGTAAAATAACAGGTTTTTATTTCGTACGAATATAACTAATCTACCAATATGAGAACAAGTAATCGAATACAGTATTGCATAGTATATTATTTAAACAATAATCCTCAAACAAACATTTAAGTTATGACCAAAAACAACGTAAAATACCGCATTAACGAAATAACATTAAAACATGAGCTTATCCAAAACTATGTTTTGAAACTACGTTCTTAGAAAATTTTACCATCCCTAGGTAATCGCTGGAATTTTAGAGATAAGTGGCAAGAGAGATCAGTACTAAGAGCGAGTAGGAGGTCAGTAACAAACAGATATTCAAAAGACAGTTGTGCATTGAGGATTTCTTATGTGAAAGTAACTATCCCTTATGTCCGAATGACTTATTACGTTCCATTTCGCAGGTTGAATGTTTTCTGCTATATTACTCTCTGTACCCTATTTTAATTAATATTTGTTTTCATGTTTAATAAATTGTTCGATTATACAAACTGCTTATAATAGGTTAGCATTCGATATTTATTGTAGTTACATGACCTAGATTAATTGTAATTAAATAAAGCGGCTCCTTTATTTTGTAATGCTTGAAATGTGCTCAAAAGTTATTACTACCTAAATAAATTAAAAGTTCTCTTTTGATTTCTGTAACTTTCTGTCTTGTGCTCCGGCATTTGTATAAACAATTTTATAAATACGTTCGTTGACCGAGTTCAATGTATTTCGATTGTTTGTTTGCGGGATTTCTTTTGTGATAAATACTATAAACCCAACCATATTTTTATAAAATCCTAATGGCGAACATTTGCTTCCTTTTTATGTGACTGGTAGGTTTTTTAATAGAAATTTTAATGTTTTGAACCCGGATGCTTTACTTCACATTTCCAGTCTGGAATTTAATCCACATTCTTAGGTTCTCTGAACCAATGATTGTTTGGCCTTGACGCAGAAGCGTCACTTTTGATTACGAGTAATTAATAACAGTAAGAGATACTGGGAGTATCGTAATTATAATCTTTTGACCAGCAAATTACCTTTTATACAAGATATGAGCTCTGTTAAAAAATAAATTAAAGTTCACAATGTACACGTTTAAAAAATAAAATAAATTCTACGCGCACGCACCCACACTAATACACGTACGCGTGCACGCAAACACACGCTAACGGAAGAACCTCAATATTTACTTATGGGGTTGGCATATGTTCTTTATTCTGTCTTCCTAGGACCTCACTGTTTCTTACCATACGAAAGTTAAGCCATGGAGATAGGCCCAAGAGAGGTGGAATAAAAACCATATGCCATAGAAAAAAATAAGTTGCACAAGGAAATCAAACAGTCTATAAGATACCATGCATAGGGTGCTGTTCGAAGCGACAGAAGAACATCATCATTAGCACACAACTTCAAAATAACTACAAACGCAATAAATTTTGAAAACTTGAAATACATATCCACCCTAAAACAAAAAACAAAGCGAATTATTAGGGAAGCCATAGACATAGAAAGACACCAGAGCAGTATGAACAGCCACAACGACATCCTTCGATTCGCACTAGCTTGAAAATCAGTAACCTTAAGAATAGAAAAGCTCACCGGAACAAACCAACAGCAACCAAACCCAAGACTAGTCAAGAGAGAATACTTAAAGCCAGTACCTCAGACTAACCGGAACCTAGTAAGGGTATATAATCAACGCAGGTAGACTAAGAGTAGTTCGATGGTGACTAAAATCAAGAGCAGACAACTCTACTAAAAGCCCGAAGATGATTGATGTGATTCAGTCGAAATGTCGTCATTGCCTGTCGAAAACCCGAAGTCATGATTAATAATACGTGTTCTGGAATTCGACTAGCATATTCTGTCTGGTCTAACTTCATAGTGGGATTGCTTTTGTCTGCATGGGTAAAACGATTAATGCGTTTGCATGTAGTGTTTTAGTACTGTGCTATCCCTTTGCTACATCCGTACTGGGGATTTTGTTATACTGCACATATTTTGTTGTCAGCACCTTTTGTAGGTAGAAATCGTACGTAATACTGCAACGGACTTATGATTTCTTCCACGGACATTTTTTATAGCGCCACTGAGAAGATTAGTACCTTAAAAAGGAACTACAGTTGATTTTCTAAAAACGTGCGTTTAGATCAGTTTACAACAATTTTTGAGGAAGGATTTTCCAAAAGAATTGGTTTTGTAATGTAACGTTTTTTTGTAGAAAGTTCCGAAAGGCTTTGGAGAGGTTTTCGTGCTTTTTTTTGACTCGTTCATAAGTAAGTTAATCACGGGTCAAGCATTATAATGAAGTATGCAGGATAATACCAAATAAAGGATTTAATAATTAAAGCCAAACTTAAACTGAACGGAATTATACAATACTAATAATGTATCGAATGCCGTAAGCGTACCTCTGACCAGAATAATACATCAAAACGTATTGAAGCGGGCTACTGCTACCGCGTTTTTTTAATTTAAAAACAAGTAATAACAAACGTCTTTATTACTTACTGTTCACAAGTCTAATTAACAGTATATGCCTTATTTGTAGATGTTTTCAGTCCACTTAACAATGAAGCACTACTACACTAATGAAATTACAAACACTAATATCTTCTTAAACTAACTTCTTTACCATATGTCCATTAACAACACTAACACAACTATTTGTTTATACACTTCTATTTATTTATGTATACTACAAGCTGCATGTACATTAGACACAGCATATATCATTTATGTATAAATTCTTGAACTCCTAAAAGCTCAACTACGTTTACTGTACACGATATAATTTATATTAGACATTCAAGTATAGACTAACTCTTACATTCATAAGCGGCCTTATATATACCCTGCATTAAAGATATGACTCATTATCTAGTATTTTCTAGAAGGATTCTCGAATCCTGAAGAACACGCTGTGCCCCGGGCGGTTGTATGTTTGACGGGTTGCCTAATAGTGGATCGCAACAGTATACGGGGCATTTATACAAAAAGTAATTGGTAGGCACTTTGTGGCGCGACAACGTCAAATGAATTTGATTGACAGGTTACAAGAGCTTGTGTTTAAGGGCTTTACTAACCTTACAATAGAAAACCTCTGGAATGTTATTTACATAATACTAGCACACTTTCGAAATAATCTAGAGTAAATGAATAAAATATAAATTAGCTGTTAGGGTTCTGGAAGTTTAGTTTTAATTTAAAACTTTGATTGTAATATTACGTTTTTATTCGAACTATAAGGTTGTGATATGAAATAAATTAGTAGTACATATTGTTAATATAAATTGCCCTACGTGAGATAAATTATTATAAAGATCGATATAGATTAATTATAGTGCTTCGATATAAAAATTAATGAGTTTTGATAGTAATTAAGAAGATATCATGGTAGCTTTAGGACGTTAATATTTGTACTGATAGCGATTAACTGGAAACGAATTGTCGTGAATACCTTAAGAATTTCACTGTAGCTACAAATTGTTGAAAACTCTTGTGTAGTCAGTTGATAATAAAGAACTGTTGTTTTGCAAGAGTTTTCGTTACAATAACAATACACGTAGGTCTATTCGTATTCCTGAACAATCATTTATTAAACAAGAAAGTAGTGCATTTTCAAAGCAAAAATTTGAAATTATGAACCTTGAACGAGAATGTAATTATAGACCTTCATATCCTGAGGCTTAGTGAGCCTCAAGATGTAAACTAGGAGTTTGGGCTTCCCAAGCTTGGTGTAGAATTTACTATTACTCGATTTAGGTAAACTGCAGACAAATCAGACGCAGATTTATATTTTTACTACTTTAGGGGAATTAAAGCAATAGAGAGTAAAGCGTGATTATTTAAATACTTACTTAGTGCATTAATCTGAAAAACCAATCATAGCGGATGTGTAATGTTAGTAGTTCAAAGTAATCTTTACACACACAGATAAATAAGCTTTATGGACGTTATAGCTAAATAACAATAAACGGGTTGGTATATTTGATATATCCTCAGGCCCCGCATTCTCAAAAACTGAGAGGTTAATCAAATAGCTCAACTTTGTCTAATTTGTAATTTTCAAGTAAACAGATCACTTTTAGTTTTTATAAATCAGGTTCTCATTTTTTAATAAGAAAAACCTGATCGTAGATATCTGTGCAGAGGCGCAAAAATCAGTTTACATTGTTTGATGCTGCATGCGAGCGCACGTATCAGCTGTATCGTATTTTCTGTCAGCTGGAACCCGAACTTCTGTTTTTGTTAACAGGTTATGTCTGTTATGATCACATTATTAGTCACTAATGTAATAACGTTGTCAGAAATCGATGTGTGATTATAATCACTAACTTGTATCTTACGGGATACTACCGTGGACTAGCCGTTGCTAATCCTATCTACTCGGGCGCGCACTGGCTTGTCTATACCTACATGCTCTGAATCGCTAATAATAACACGTGCATATAACACGTGCATCCTAACCTAACTGCTGCAATCGTTGTTATGACCGTTACATCGACTCCTCTGTATACTTTTTCCTCTCTACGCCGCAAATCCTAATCGTAAAACTACACTGGAAAACAGGGACACTACACGTACTTCCAGTACAACGCAAACATACAGATATACTTACAATACTTAAACACCACGTTACGAACTATTGGACACACCCCTACAATCATCTGCTTTCGACACCAATGCTAAATCGACACTTTGGTACACGACACTACGTACGAACGGGGCACTCCCGTAGATTTTATCCAGTAACACCGCTTAAAAATTCTAAATACCCCGTCATACCCCATCATGTGATTCCTCTCAACACAAATCCAATATCGATGTAACTTTAGCTACTCCATCCGTAAAATCCTAGTAGATTGCTGTAATATTACCCACCTTATTCAAACAGACGTCCACAATCCTACGCTATTCAAAATCCTGTCAAATCTGCCATTCCATAAAACCCCTATCTATAATACGAACAAAGCAAACTGGTCACTTTTTTAACCTTGGTCTTAATCAAGTTCCGGACATCCTTAGACTCCGCCTAATCCAGTCCATTTGAGGTGCCGCAACTACCACAATCCCAAAAAGACAACACGCAACACGAACATCGCCCTGGTGAAATCCAACGTTGCAAAATGCCAAAAACAAGTCCAACAACTTACGCTACCAAATACAACGCCTAAAACAAAGACCTGACGTGAACGAGCAGGTAGTTGCAAAGAAGCACGAGCAAAATTTAGAAAGAATATCTACGAGACAAGGAAACATAACCTGCAAAAGATCACCGATGAACCTAACACCGACAAACGGGAAACAAACCTCCGGTTATTCAAATTTCTGATGTCTCGAGTCTAAATATTCAATTCTTTCTATATATAAATCTCCTATACCTACTGCTGCATCATCGCAGTTATGCTACAATTTTAATGAATTACACACACAAACATACATACACACAGGTATACTTTCCTCCTCAGAGATAGGTAAGAATGGGGCTTGTGATGCACAATTATTTTCCTCGACCACTTTTTTCCATAACTGCTCAAGTAAATAAGCTCCGCCTTCTCTTATGAGCGCGCTTAGAAAAACTCTATTTAACTCCTTCCACCACTTTACCCTTAGAGGTCAACCTAATAGATCATATCCTTCCGGTTAACCAACTGGAATGTAGAAACTTTGTCCATGTTATACGCTGAACCAATAGAAATATCTAACCTCTTGAGTCTAATTATTCAACCGTTTCAGTAAATATCATTTAAATTACGTCACATAACGCTAGTAGACGAAAAAAGCAGGTAAGTTCTGAGGTTTGAACTGGGTATTCTGAGAGTGCTATTCTATTGCCTTAACCATTACGCCACTAACGGCACATAATAATAACAGGTCTAGATGTGCTATTTAAACTAAACAATGGTATTTACATTATTTGTAGGATTGTTTTGATTTTATTGAGAATAAAGGATGACAACTGGGGTTAAATAATAAAAATTACTAGTTTTATTTCATTTTGGCACTATATATACATATGTTAACCAGTATTTTAGTTACTGACAATTGCATATTATTACTAGATTTAATTTATTGTGCCCCGAGCTATATAAAGCATCTCTTTAGAAATGCGCAACTGAAAGATAAAAACTTGAATGGATGCAAGTACGCCTCTTAGGGTACAAATATGTTGCTTGCAAAGTTGTGATTTACGAATCTTCGAGCTGTACAAAATTCCTGATTGTTTCAAGTTTGCATATCAGATACGTGCTACTGAAAGATTGATAAATGTTAAGGCTTTTCAAATAAAATTACATACAAACCCGGTATACACACAGATTCAAGCAAGAAAAATACGGGGATGATTTATATAAAGCATTTATTAAGGTGTGTATAAGTGTTTTAAAATCTCGGCGACCTGCCCATATACCTCAAATATTACTGCAAATACTAAAACCAAACTGAAAATTTTTCATAATGAAAAATTGTTAAACGTTATATTTCATATTTAAAAAACTTACGACCTCATTCCTATAACAACAATTTGAGTTCCTATTTATTTAAATTTACGTTTGATACATTTCTATAAATTTAAACCGCGTAGATACGCAACCAAATTTACTCGTCCTTTATTTAATTCAAGGTTTGCGTGTTTATGTTTATATTTTCTGGACTTATCTATATATGCATACTTTTAAAGGACAAACATTATTGATTGTGTTGCTAGAAGAAAATTGGGCGATATAGGATTCGAACGTTTTAGTTCAAATTGTCGTTCACTTTGAAAAATAAAAGTTATATTTTTCTCCCTGTTTTGTTTATCTTACGCGACATTGACAATTTTAGTGATTTTTCCTTGAACAAGTGTACGTTTGCTGTTTAGACATAAGAACAACTTTGAGTGAGATATGAGATGATGGTCAGTGTTACGAAGCAGTTTTAATCCTACAATAATAGACGGAACATGAAGCGAAGGACAACGTTTAAAATTGTGAATTACTATGGTAAGAAAGTGATTGTCTTGTTTACGTTTATTTACATGACATTTATTTTATAACAACGAATGAAGGTGTTATAACTTTAGGCAAATTATGAGCAATTCTCAAAAAATTGTTCATAGCCAAGGTCGAAGGATTATATATAATCTTTACAAAAATATGAAACAACACAAAGATGCCGGTCAAGACGTTATTTGTCAGAACAATTTGAGCAAAATTGTTTCGGAAGCAACTGGTGTTGGGTTAAGAACTATTGAGAAAATTATTAAGGAAGACAAAACACAAGCGGTTGGAGCTAAGTTACCATTTACTTCATCAAGCCCAAAGTCAGCTGAATTTGAAGAAGCAATTGTGCATATCATTATCTATCGATTTGCAAAAATCCACCATAAATAACCTGCATAGCTTGCTGTATTTAAAGCTGCTAATCGGAAGGAATTAATTTCTGTAAAAAATAGATTCGTTCAGAAGATAAATGCATAAAATGGGGCTTTGTTGGAAGAAGTGCCAAAGCTATCATAGAGTCTTAAATGAGAAGCCAGAAATTCGAGCAAAACAAGTCGATTATTTAGGAAATGTACAAAAATATCGAGCAGAAGGAAGAAATATTATACCAAAATTATGCCAAAACACGAATCTCTGTCTCTTCATTTATCTTTCTTTTTGCTGCCATTATGTTTAGAATTTGCTTCTAACTTGACAAATAAGCTTCTATCAGGCTGATTAATTTCCATCTAATTTTGAAGATACAATTCAGAAACCGCATTTGCATCCCTATTTGGAAACACAGTAACACAACATCATGGTTTTTCTCCTCCGTCAAATAAGACATATTTATTGAAATATTAAACTCTGCACGCCAGTTATTATTAACAGTAACCGCGATTAATAACAAGTATAGGTTATTATTAAAATGTGACAGTTGTTTCTGTTATTTTATTATTCCATGGCACAATCTGTTCCTTTGATTTCATTGTTACTTGATTTTTGCATAAAAATCAAATAAATGCAAATATCTCCACAATTTGTTAGTCAATCCTATCAATATTTTTATATCCCTGCTAATGGAGAAAATGTCATGGCCAACTTTGGTTTCTATTTAAAAAAATTAAAGGTTATGTCATATCTCATAAACCGTACAAGCAAACAATTGTTCCTCAAGAGCACCCTAAAGAGAAGAATAATGTCTACAAATTTCATTACAATCACTTTCATCTACGATAACAAAGTAGCTAGATTAATTTGGAAAAAAACCGAGTTTTTCTTTCTTTTAAATATCTAGAGAGCTACGAACTTTTTTGAAAAACAAAAGCATATCTGGATTAAGTATAAAAAATGCCCAATAGTCTTCATTTAACCTATTTGCTAACTATTATAATAACAAAGGTGCCCATAGATCATAGGCAGATTATTGTCACTGTATATTGTGATGAAACTTACTTGCGCAGTTCACATACAGTATCGAAGGCGTTTGATGATGGTTCATCTCAATGTTTAAAGGCACTGTTGTTTAAAGGAAAAAAGTTAAATATTGTGTATGCTGGCAGCAAAAACGGGTTGTTCCTGAGTTGTTAACTTTTAAATCAGCACTTAAAATTGGGGTTTATCACGATGAAATGAATAATAGAAATTTCTGTAAATGGTGACAAGATATTATTATTACAAAACCTTGAACAAAATCCTGTATAAATGATGGATAATGCAGCATATCATGATGCAGCTGTGGAACCAAATCCAACATCGGCTAGATAAACAGAAACTGAGGTGTTGGCTATTGAAAAAAACATACCCCTTGAACTTAAAGATACAAAAGCAGAAAGAACTATGTGCAAACATTAACCAACACAAACCCACATGCAAACAATATGATGTTGATAAAATGTTAGCTGAACATGGTCATCCTAAGTTTAACCCCATCGAAAAATATGGGAAACAGTGTACAAAACCATGTTCCAGCACAACACCACTTTTAAATTGGGGGAAATGAAGGTTGGCTGAAAATAAATTTGATACTGTTGGTCAACAAGAATGAGTAAATGTTTGTTCTCATGTAGAAAAAATTGAAGAGGATCATCTTGCCAGAAAATATACAATAAACGATACAGAAGAACTAATACTAATTGTCAATAGCGCTAGTGATTTTTCAGGCTTTGGTTTGCCTGATGATGATAGTGATGACGATTTTGGTTGTAAACCGTTACAGTAACATGCAATAATTTAAATAAGCCATGTTTTTTATATTACCTAATAGTATTAATAACTATTACTTTGCTTAAATCTCTAATCTAATGTTTAAGGTTTTAAATTCACTTGAGCTATTTTAGTAGTATTTATTATTGGACAAAATTGTATGAAAATTCCTAAGCATTCTGTCAAAACCAATGCAATGCTTAACAAATAACAAAAAAATTCATAAACTGCTGTATTCTGCCATTAATTTGACCAAACTGTTGTAATTTGAGTGTTTTCTAACTGAAACATTTATAAACAAATAAAAGGTTTTGTATTGTAATGAATTTTGTTGTCAAATCTTTCAAATGTCTCTCTCTCCATGGATGTCTTCATTTTTAAACCCTACTTGATGTTTTTAAGATGATCTGAAAACAGCGTGTTACATTTTTTTATTTGTTTATCAATTTTTCCACGGCGCAGTCTAGAATCGTTGAGATTTTCAAAGACCTATAGATTAATTATTAGCTATTTGATCGTATCATTGCAAATTTAATTGCATGTTTATTGATTAATATAAATTTATTGACGAATTGTGTAAATATCCCTTAATAAAATTTCTATGCTGTTTTGTTTTTAATGTTTATACTAACCGCTTGCATTGTTTTTGGCATTTAGTATTTGTTAATTATTTACCTCCGCCCGGTATTCAAATGTCATTGCATTACCGTGTCATTACTTCAAACACCGCGCCTGTGTTGTAGGTACCGCGATATCGATAAACATGTTGTTTTCGCATATGAAAGGACTATCTTTATCACCTGCCATGGTGAAGAAAAGGAGCGTCTACTTTCGTGTCCCGTACTAGACGGTCGCAATAAAGAAGAGTTATATTCCCTTTCCGTTCTGCACGGCCGCAAGAAAATAAATGTGATTCGCTTCGCTATTTACAAAGGTAAGTGTGTGAAGTAATTGTTTTGTTTTATTATTGTCATTTATTCTTCGTATACATGTTCCACTTTTCTCTACCATCAGTTAGTTATCGAAATACCGCCGCATTTTTAACATTGGCCTTCGTGCCGGATGTAAATTTTTCGTACAAGTTCTGAATGATAATAAATTCACGATATCATACCGCTTGTCGAAGCATTGCAAGTTTTGATAATCCTCATTTCTTTGGGTTGAGTTGTTTACTGGCCTTTCTTGAATCTAATTTGGTACCAGCATTCTGTACGAGGCCTACATATTTGTTATTGCAGCATCTGCCTTTTAATTTAAACATTGAAGTATTCGTTTCCATTTCATCTGCCCTTTTTTTGTATTTACTTAATTTTAATTATGGCAGAAAAATTAAGACGTAGTTATTTTCTACGTAACATTTCGATCAACTCTCTCCATGAAATGTATGATATTGCTCAGAAATCTGCAATCGAACCAACTTTTTTAGATTTGTTTCGCTCGAAATACCAATCTCTTGAAACAGATCGAGAAAGTTTCTTTTCACATCATAATTTAATAGTTTGTGTAATTGCTTCTGCAGATGACGCCGATGAACAATTTGAAACGGAGGACACTATTCGTAAAGGCTTCGATAAAATTTCTTTCAAATGAAAGCGCTCTATTTCAAGTTGTTTCCTAGTCAACCTTCGTCTCGGGCTACTGTGTCCGCTCCGCTAAATACCTTTAAGTCAAGTTTCCCTTCCACCGCTGGCCTTCCTTACGTTTGATGGGGAAGGTTGTCTATTTGAAAGCTTTATTAACCGCTTTGATTGCTTAGTTCATCTTAGTTGCGATCTGTCAAACGTGGACAAATTTTCTTATTTCAATCAGTAGTAAAAGGTCCGGCACTCTTAACCATTGAGAACTTTGACGCTACAGAAGCCAATTACTCTCTTGTCTACAATAAACTTCACCAAAAATATCGTAATATTTGCCACATTACCTCAGCTCTATGGAACAATATTGATAAATTTCCCAAATTGAATTGTGATAACCCCACCGGTTTGCAAAAATTAGTTGATACCTTTACCGATAATTTACAAGCCTTAAAAAATTTGATTTGCCTATAGAGCATTGGGATTTTATTCTTGACAAATGATCTTAAATCGCCTTGATGTACATACTGCCCGTAGTTTTGAATTGTATCAAGATCCTACCGTTATCCCATCCTATACCTGGAAAAAACTTGTAAACCTTTATCGAATTTGTCGGTAAATCATAAAACTGATTTAAACAAAGTTGTTCATTCCAGCAACCTGTCTAGGTCGCGCTCCGCCGTTTCCATGTTAGTTCAGATGAAGTCTAGACGGTAAATGTCCGCTTTGTAAACGAGATCACAATCTTTATCGTTGTAATGATTTCGTCAAACTTTCTACGCCAGATCGCAACAATTTTGCAAAAAACACCTTTCCCTTAATGCCTTAGCAATTCGCACACTTTAAATAAATGCAACTCTACTTTTCCTGCTGTCAATCCAATGAACGTCATCATTGCTTATTGCATTTAATCGCGTTTCGTCTAAACCCGTTTTCGTTGCTAGTAACCAGGCTCACTTGAACCCGGACACCGCCGCCTCTAAGGTTTCACCTTGTACTAGGTCCGCTATTCAAGACCGCTACCAGCCTTCCGCTCCTCTTGCCCCTGAGGAATCATCGACTTCGTTTAGCTGTAATGGTACGTCAACTTCGAATGTAGTTTTATTTAATTCCTTAGCTAAAACTTCCGTCGTTTTACTTCCCACCGTTCAAGTGAAAATTTCTGATTGCTTTGGTTCTTTCCAGATTTTGCGGTTTACTCGATACGGGTAGCGTGTCTTCCTTTATTTCGCAAAATGGTGTGAAACGTTTAGGTTTTCGTAGTACTCCACATTCCTTTACCCTTAGTGGTTTAGGCTCCATGCGCTCTGCAGCTCTGCATGGCGCTGTCGCCGTCTCGCTCAAATCAATAGGTGTTTCTTCACCAATTATTAGTTTTCAAGCTGTAGTACTTCCAATTTGTGAAAATTTATCTACTTCTAATATTTCTTTAGAACATTTCAGTCATCTAACTAACCTCAAGCCACCTGATCCGCTCCTTGCTCAATCTGAGCCCATTGATTTCTTACTTGGCGCGGATATTTTCCCCCAGTCGTATCCAGGATGCTAGAGATCAACCTGGTGCTATTAATACTATTTTTGGATATGTTTTAATAGGAAACATACCTTCCTCGCCTGCTTTTGAAGTAACTAGCTTGTTTTGTATGACAGATTCTACTTCCCCATTGGAAAATATTGTCGCTCAATTCTGGGAAGTCGAAGCTGTTCCCGCCGCTCCACCTTTCACGCCCGAAAAAGCTCTAATTGAAAAACATTTTGTTGATACGTTTCACCGCAATGAATAAGGTCGATATGTCGTCTCACTGCCGTTTAGAGACCAAGAACCATTTTTCCAGGAAGTCGTGATCTTGCCTTATAATGATTTGTTTCGTTAGAAAATCGTCTACTTAAGCAACCTCGTGTTTACCAACTGTACATTTCGTTCATGCGTGAATATCTGGATTCTCAACATATGCAATCTGTTGTTAGTGGGTCTCATTCGGACTTTTCTTAATCACGCATCATTGCGTTGTGAAACCCGAAAGCATAAGTACGAAATTACGAGTTGTTTTCAATGCTTCCGCTAAAACTCTGTCTCAATCGTCCTTAAACGATCAGTTGTTTGTTGGGCCGAAGCTACAACCAGATATTAAAGCAATTTTGTTACAATTTCGTTTCCATCCTTATGTTGTCACTGCCGATATTCGTCAGATTAACAACCAAATTCTTGTTAATCCCGCTCAGTGTGATTATCAACGAATTGTTTGGCGCTTCTCTCCCGAGGAGCCCATTCAGGATTTTTAATTAAATACCGTTACCTATGGAATCAATTGTGTTAATTTTTTTGCCATAAACACGCTTCTGCAATTGACCCTAGACGAAGAGAATTTTTATCCGTTAGCCGGTTTCGTTCTTGGTCACCATACTTACATTGATGATATTGCTATTGGTGGAGATTTTATTGAATCAACCCTCGCTTTACGTAACCAACTAATTGCTCTTTTAAAACTTGGTAGTTTCGAACTTCGTAAATGGTCGAGTAACCGAATTATTAAAAGATCTTTCCGCTACGCAGCAATTCGTGCAACCACGCTCCTTTGAGGACCCCTAAAAGTTCTAAGTCTTCAATGGAACCCCACCTCAGTTAATCTTTGTTTTTAGTTCAGCCCCTAAGTACCCCCTGTACCAAACGCAATCTACTTTCCAACTTAGCCCGTATTTTCGACCTCATGGGACTTTTATCCCTCCTTACTTTCCTGGTAAAACACATAATTTAACGTTTATGGACGTTCAAATTAGACTGGGATACTGCCCCTTCCCCTGACTTCCGCCGTTTGTGGGAGAGATAATTGCATGAGTTACCGCTTATTTCGGACTTCGCGTTACTCCTCTTGCTAATCCCGCCACAGTTTACTACGTGCGAGGTTCACTGCTTTAATGATGCATCCGAACGTGGCTAATGTGCTGTGGTTTATTTTTGCTTTGTTAGCCCTTCCGCTGTTGAGGTTCGCTTAGTGTGCGCCAAGTCTAAGGTTGTTCCTCTTCGTACGATCTCTTTGCCCCGGCTCGAATTGATGGCCTCCGCATTGGCATCTTAATTATTAATCTTTGTCCTCAAAACCTTTGATTCTAACCTTGCATTTCATAAAATTTACTGTTGGTCTGACTCCATGGTAGTACTTTCGTGGATTACTTCCCACCCGCAGCGTTAGAAGACTTTCGTCGCCAATGGTGTTGTTTACATTCAAGAAAACACATCTTGCGCCTCTTGGCATCACACCCCTTCCACCAAGAATCTTGCCGATGTCGGGTCATGTGGTTTACTCCTTACCGACTTGTGCCAATGTTCTTTATAGTGTGCGGCTTCATCAACCTTGTACCAGTCTTTCAAAAACTACAGTCCACATATTCCGCCTTTAGATGGTCCTGTTGAATTCAATCAATTCTAGAAAATCACTCTTCCATTCCCTTTATTATACGCATATTGTTGCTTGGATTCTCCGTTTTCATCATAATCTACGTCACCCATTCGAAGGGTATTTCTAGCTGCTCTGCGCCGATTTATTGCCAGGCGTGGCCGTTGTGATCACCTCTATAGTGATTGTCGCTCAAATTTTGTGGGTGCTTATAAACAATTAATTCAGCTCGCCAAGCTTACTGCTTCTAAGCACTATATTTCGTGGCATTTTATACCACCGACCTCACCTCATTTTGGTGGCTTGTTGGAGGCGGGAGTGAAACCGGTTAAAACCCTGCTCCTGCGTACTATTGGCGAGCAAGTGTTAACTTTTGAGGAATTGACCACAGTCTTTATCCAAAGAGGCCATCTTGAGCTCACGTCCTCTCACCCCTTTGAGCAATAACCTCAATGATTTAAGTTGTCTTACGCCCGGTCATTTTTTAACCTTTCTTATCTTCCGCTTAACCGCCTATCGCGTTGACAGTTGCTCCAGAAAATTCAAGAAGATTTTTGGTCCTGTTGGTCTAAGGAGTATTTGCACTCGCTACAACATCGCTCCAAGGGGCACACATCGTCTCCTCAAGTTGAATTGGGCACCTTAGTGCTGATTAAGGTAGCTAATGTTCTTTCCCTTCACTGGTCTGTCGGTCGTGTTGTAGCTGTACATCCTGAGAGGGATCGTGTAGTTAAAGTGGTCACCTTCAAAACTGCTCATGGTGAGCTAAAGCGTCCTGTGCCAAAGCTTTGTCCTTTGCCTGCATTGTAAAAATAAATATATTTTTTGTTTTTGTAAATGTTTTTTTCTTTTGCTTTTTCATTACGCCCCACTCCTTTTAATTATTTTCTTTAAAATGTCTTGCATTTTGGTGAGCAGTATGTTTCGTTTTTAATGTATATAATAACCGCTTGTATTATTTTTGGCATTTAGAATTTGTTAATTATTTACCTCCGCCAGATATTCAAATGTCATTGCATTACCGTGTCATTACTTCAAACACCGCGCCTGTGTTGTAAGTGCCGCGATATCAATAAACTATGTCTTTATCACCTGCCATGCTGAAGATAAAGAGAGTCTACTTTCGTATCCCGTACTAGACGGTCGCAAATAAAAAAAGAGTTATATTCGCTTTCCACTCTGCACGGCCGCAAGAAAATAAATGTGATTCGCTTTGCTATTTACAAAGGTAAGTGTTTGAAGTAATTGTTTTGTTTTATTATTATCATTTATTTTTCGTATACATATTCGACTTTTCTCTACCATCAGTTAGTTATCGAAATACCGCCGCATTTTTAACATATGCTTTCCTACAAATTAATTTTTTAAAACGGCTTGTTTCGTTACTCTACTGGTAACATTTTCAAGTTTAAATGAAGTAAATACAAAAATGGTGTAACAAATGGAATTAAACCGAACTTTTCTTATGATGAATATTTAATTGACATTGACAAAACTTGTTAAATTAGGCGACAACTTGCTGCTATAAGTCAATTAAGGTTACTGTGTAGTAAATTTAGAATTGTTTAAATGTTATGTTATAGAAAAGTAATTCTCAATGGAAATTTTTTATTTCATTAACACATCAAAAAGTGTCGCTTGAATTAATTTCAGAAACCTCAAAAAATTTAAGAAATTGTCTTACTGATGAATATGTAAACTTTCAGAGTTGTCTGGATCGAAACAATGATTGGAATTATTGATATGATAATCAAAAGCAGATTTTGATTGATTTTCAAAATTAACATTATTCTTTATAATTAGTTTCATATGTTCGTTAAAATGAATTTTAAAAACTCTACCTGTCTGACCAATATAAAACCCTAAACAAAAGGTTTAGCATATAAATGCCAGATTTTTCTAAAACGCTGATATTAATCTTTATTGTGAACTATAAGATTTTGAAAACTGACAGATAAATTTAAAAATATTTGCTATGATATTTATTGAAAATATTTTTTGATTGAAGAGATATTGAAGGAAAATATGGAAGGTTGAAGTATTTTTTGCTGATGTTAGAGGAAGTAGGGTTGATAGGATTGTTCAAGCGATTTTTGATTTTATGAAGTAAGGAAAGGACAATGTTTTTTTGATAACCGTTGATATATGCAATTTGTTTAATAATATTTAATTCGTCGTTATAATTTTTAGTAGTCATGAGAGTGGTAATAATTTTCTGATAAAGTTGGCAGGGTGGTTGGAGTTGTGAAGAATGGCAAAATTAGTGGTTGTAGGTTTTTATACGTGCTGAATGAGATGTGGGAAGAATTGTGAAGTAACAAATATAGATAAAGAAGAGTGTTACTAAATTTATTATATTCTAAAGTAAATATTATTTTTGGGTGTAGCCAGTAATTATTATACATACCTCAATAAAAGCTTTACAAAAATCAACCTCTAAGTTTTACCGCTTAAATCTGCGTATACAACCTGTTTCAAATTAACTCGGCACTATTGCTAACTTTGTTGATATTGGAGCTATGAAATTGGTTAAATGGGCAAAGACGCTCAATTTTTATAGCTAATTACAGTGGTCAACGCAAAAATATAATTAAAAATTGCTTTTCGAAATATTGATCAAAACACTTATTTTTTAAATAGGGCACCCTGAATATTTTTATCTTAAATGAAAGAGAAATAAATTTTTAACAAAACTATTATACACTTGTTCCGTTTATAGTGTAAATAATTAAAGCCAAATTTGATTTTCTATTGAGTTTGTTGATTATTTTAGGTCCGCCTCGGGATATTTAAATTTGTTATTGTAAAAGCCCCATAGTTTTACTAGAAGCACGCGCCAACAAGTGCTGCGAGTGATAAACGTTATTCCGCATGTGCAAACAGTGTAGTATTGACTGGAAAATCCACGAAGCTCAG
Organism: Platerodrilus igneus; assembly: GCA_036346225.1. Taxonomy (NCBI): domain Eukaryota; kingdom Metazoa; phylum Arthropoda; class Insecta; order Coleoptera; family Lycidae; genus Platerodrilus; species Platerodrilus igneus. The sequence goes on from JARFIW010000565.1 coordinate 9,008,826, forward strand.
TAGAGAATCGATTTGTCGTTCGAACAGTCCGCATCGTTGTTTTACACGTTCTACGTAAAACAAATTATTTATGAACCGCTTTTCTTCAGAACCGCTAATAACATACATTGTGCTTCGCTACACCCGCAAACAGCAGAGTAGATGTTACATCGTTTTTTTTATTGGCACAGCTTAGTAAACAACAAGGCGAGTGCTTTTAGTAAACGCTTTGATATGATTAAAAATGATTAATTATATGCTGTTTGTTAATTATCACTTAAATTTTATATACAGTCCACTTTTCTCTCCTAATTAGCTATCGTAGTTTGTTACCGCATTTTACAACACTCTTATATTAAAATCCTTAAGATAAAGTAAATATTTACAAGTTTGTAATTTAATCAAGGTAGTGTGAGTTTTTAGTAAACCATTTATTTAACACTGTAAAATTACATAAAATATTCAAAAGTTCTTCCATTTCACGAATCCACATTAAGGATCGCTTAAAAACACCTCCCTGTAGCATTTGAAATACTTCTGCCGTCAATTAAATTAATAAATAAACGAATGCTGTTTTCTAATTCTGCTCCCTTTGCGTATCTTCTTTCACAAACGTTATTTTTTACGTTGTTCCAAAAGAAAAATCTCAAAGCGATAAGGGATATAGGACCATTTGTTCCCATCCAGCGATCTCTAAAAAGTATTTCCATAGTTGCGTCAACTCCACAATAATCATGAGAAGGGACCTCATTTTGCTGGAAGTTAATGGTTTGGCGATCTTCTAGATTAACATCCTCTATGTATTTTTTCAAAACGTCCATCATAAATTCGTATACCTTGATCCAATAAGCAATGCGTAATAAAACAAATGACCAACGACTTTACTACCAATCAAGCCACCCCATACAGTTAAACTAAACTTTATTTGTGGATAGGATGAAAAGTTAACGGTGGATTTTTGCGAGACCAGTAACGCATATTTTTACGGTTAAACATTCCAGAATTAAAAAAATTTGATTTGTCGCTCCAAATCATATTTTTTACAAGGTCAGGATTGTCTATACACGAAGCAACTAACCAACGACAAAAATGAGTCGTCTATTCGCATCTCAAGACACTAAAATTTGCACAGGACGATATTTTTAAGGAATAAATTTATACTTCCGTAATATTCTGTAAATGACTGTCAAAGATAGTTTACTATCTTTTACTAAATCTTTAATAGAATCTTTAGAAATGCTTTATAATAAGCTGATAAATTTGTTTCACCGTTTTCATTAGTTATAAATCACTTCCTAGTTCTTTTCTTTTAAATAAATTTTGTTGTCTCTAATTTTCTATACAAAATTTAAAAATATCTTCGGTCTTTATATCTTTCAGTCGCGCGCTTTAAACGAGAAGCTTTATATAGCCCAGGTCACGGTAAATTAAATCCAGTATCAATATGCAATATTCAGTAACTCATAAACCATTATTTAATTTAAACAGCGCGTGTAGACCTATTATTATTATTAGTATTATTATTATTATGTGCCCTCAGTAGCGTTATGGCTAAGGAATGCGAGTAGCATCTTGGTGTCCCTGGTTAAAACCTTAGAGCTTGTCTGCCTCTTTGGTCTACTAGAATTGTGTGACGTATGTTAAATGGTATTTACAGAAGGGGTTGCATAGTTAGATTCGAGAAGTTACACATTTGTATTAATTCACCGTGAAACATAGACGACGTTCCTACATTCCGATTGGTTGTCTGGCGAGTATGATCTATTAAGGCGGACTCTAAGAGTAAAGCTGTGGGAGGAGGTAAATAGAGTTTTCTTCACCTCGCTTATGAGAGAAGTATAATTACATGTGAATGGAAAAGTTAACGGTGGATTTTCGCGAGACCAGGAATGCTTGTTTTTACGGTTAAACATTTCAGAATTTAAAAAAATTTGATTTGTCGCTCCAAATCATATTTTTTACAAAACCAGGATTTTCTATACATGAAACAACTAACCAACAACACAAATAAGTCGTCTATCCGCATCTCTAGTTGCTACAGTTTGCACAGGACGATGTTTTAAGGCATAAATTTATATTTCCGTAATATTGTGTAAATGACTCAAAGATAGTTTACTATCTATTGCCAAATCTTTAATAGAATCATTTGGAAATGATTCGTAATAAGCTGATACATTTGTTTCAGCGTTATCATTAGTTATAAATCACTTTCTAGTTTTTTCTTCTTAAATAAATTTTCGTTGTCTCTAAGTTATCTGTACAAAATTTAAAAATATCTTCGATCTGAAGTGTTTTGATTAGGAATATTTTTGCTTATGCATTCTAGCGCTCTGGTACTACCTTTCAGTAGCGAGTAACTGAAAGACAAACCTGAAAAAGTAAGGAATTCTTTACAGCTCGAAGATTCGTAACTTACAACCTCGCAAACAACATATTTCCACCCTAAGAGGCGTACTTGCATCCATACAAGTTTATATCATTCAGTCGCGCGCTAGTTACATATCCCCAAATCAAATATAGGTATAATTAAATGGAATTATTGAATTTTAAGTTAACTTGCAACATTGTATAATTCAAGGATAGATAATAAAAGGTTAATAGAAGTCACAGATAGAAGATGTGAGAACGGATGTGAATACAATGTATTCCAGACGTAACCTGACTCTGCAGGTGCAGGTCACAATAGACTGTAAGAAACTTATTGTTAGAATTAAGATTGTTACTTTGTATTAATGAATAGAGAATAAGCTGACATGAGCTCTGCAGTTCATACGCACAACGTGAGGGGCAGGGACAACATAAACCTGGAGAGCCCATGATAGTCAGTCAGTCATAGGCCTCACAACTTTAGCATTGTTGGCTGTTCAGGCTACTCGCCCTAATTTAGTTCATTTAAATATAATTTCAACTTAGAATAATTTTGATACAGTACTTGTAGTTTCTGTATAAATAAATATTGTTAAAGAAGTTTTTGAAAGAAAACTTTTTAAAAAGGCAGCTCCCAAAGGCCAAAACCTAACTCCCGTTGAACGGGAAGGTTTATATAGCCCAGGTCACGGTAAATTAAATCCAGTATTAATATGCAATTTTCAGTAACTAAGATACTGGCCAATATCTGTATATGAAGTGCTAGAATGGAATAAACTTAGTCATTTTTATTATGTATCCTCAGTCGTCATTTTTCATTCTAAATAAAATGCAAATGATCCGACATACCACTCGGTTAAAACCCCAGAGTTTGTCTGCTTTCTTGGTCTACTAGAATTGTGTGACGTATTTTAAATGGTATTTACAGAAGAGGTTGCATAGTTAGACTCGAGAAGTTACATATTTGTATTGGTTCACCGTGAAACATGGACGACGTTACTGCATTCCAATTGGTTGTCCGGAGAGTATGATTTATTAGGACGCGCTCTAAGAGTAAAGTGGTGGGAGCAGGTAATTAGAGTTTTCTTCACCGCACTTATGGGAGAAGGCGGAGCCTATTTACATGGACTCTTATGGAAAAAAGATGGTGAAAGAAGTAATTGTGCGTTAGAGGTAAAATGATTACCTTTTTCTGAGGGGGGTATGTGTGCATGTATGTATATGTGTGTGATTATTAAAACTGCAGCATAATTAAAATGATGCAGCGTTAGGTGTAGGGAATTTATATATATAAAAAGATTTGAATAATTAGATCTTCCTGTTCTTTCACTGTAAATCATGCATGAGATACAGTGATAAAATGACTGACGTTTGAATAGGAATTAGATGCACGGAGATCGTCCTCCAATAATATTAAGAGATGGAAAGTTGTCCCAAACTCACCGACGGCTCCGTGGCATAATTGGTATGCGTGTGACTACTAGCCCGAGGTCCTGGGTTATTACATGCCAACCGGCATGTATCACGTTAGATTTAATTTGTAAATGTATTGCCGCGCATTTTTAAATGAATACGTCAACTTCCGTCGTCCCTGACAGCCGCGTCTGCGCAAAAGGATGCGGAGTGCGCGCGTGGTGTAAAAAGACGCCATTAAGTTACGAGCCATCGACGAAGCAACAACTATCTTGGTGTGGTGTTTGTTTTTCTTTTAGGTATGTAGGTTCCTTCTACCTTTGTCTTTTATTGTGCCTGGTACCTATAATCCTTCCGATCCCCTACGAGTACAGAAGTTCCAGGAAAACGAATGATAATTTGATTTCAACATGGCGTGATTGAACTCGACCTGCAAATTCACCGTTGTGCCCTGAGATTGAGTTCCGAGGTGCCAGCCGCGTAAGCACTTTGTTTTGATTTAAATTGTGCTTGCAAATTGACTTAAAAAGCTGTTGCATCACCCTAAAAACGTGGTCGGTATCATTTACAATATGGTGAATAAATTGCCGCGTATTATGCGTTAAATTATGACAATGACGTACGTGTAGTTATCACGAGTATAACAATTGCGCAATAGTATAACAAATGCTCGAAAGTATAACAGGGTTTGAATCCAGGCACGGTCTACTTGAAAAATGTTAGGCGAGCATTTTTACAAAAATACACCTCGTTCGGATGAGAGGTAAAATCTAAGTCCCCCGTGTGAGTGTTGTCGCGCACGTTTAAAGATCCCTACCTTGCTTGAACGGAAAGAGTTTCGCAAAATTTTAAATTTCAGGTAAAAAGAAATTCGCATTCTGGCCTTCCACCTTAGGGTGGAGCATTCGAAAATCAAATATGCAGTGTCTCAGACTCGCTCAAAAACACCTACTAGTAACCGAAATTTAAAAAAATAGCCATCGCTCTACAATTCTTCTAACAGTTTTGCTCTCTACGTGATGCAAATAAGGATTGTTAATACAGTTGATCCAGATTCGATTCCCATACAACAAACATCTAAAAATGTATTGTGGGTATCTTTTTAACAAAGTATGCCATCTTTCGGATGAAAGATAAAGAAGCATAAAACTTTGAGTGTTACCGTTTAAACTAGATATCCCAATTTTAGCAGGAACACCAAAGATTTTTAAAAGTCCAAGTGTGTTCACTTTGTCTCATAAAGTACATTATTTGTCCTAGCAACAAAATAAATAAATAAAATATACAGAAATCCTAAAAATTGTCGGTTCAATCATCATTACGGTTATAAGAACAAAATAAATTAGAAGTTCAAAAATTCAAAGTTTTTTTACTGATGAATATTTAACAAAATTCGTGTTTTGGAACGATAGAAATCAGGGAGTTGGGTGTGGCCGATAAAGTAAAAATGTACCTGGTTCTAAAAGCAACTTTATAAATTTAAAAGTAATTTATTATCATGCATAATTTTGTAAATATTTTAATATAAATTATCATTATATGAAGGTGGCCTTGAATAAACAATCTACAACAAAGTATAAAAATAATTAAAGCTGAATTTCCCGTTTTAACAACTATTCCCAAATGTTTCTTCATGTTTATTTTCTTATTGCTTTCTGTCCCTTTTTAAGCTTACTAATTATTAATATTACGATTGAATAAAATATATCAGACTGCTTTTTATAAGTCGTACACTAAACTGGAACAATAATATAATCTGCCAAATCATTCTTGGGCTTGTTGACCTTGTACTACATTATAATTCGTTTCTGTTATACAACTGTAAGCAAGGTATAGCCCCAGGAGAAACTACATTTCACAGGTATGCTCAACTGCGTTTAAAAAATCCACTTTCGGAGTTACCCAGCGTTATCGCTAAAATTACTCCTTTGAAACGTTGCGTATAAGACTTTTTTTTAGATATGTTGTGATTTGGATTTTCTTTCTGCGTGTTTTCAGTTTCTTTTTCTGATTCTTCAATATTTGATATCACTGTAACTTCATATTATCGTAAACAATAGCTTCCCTTATGGTTTTTGTTTAATTTCAAGCATTGTTGTTCTAATTGTACTTTTCCTTAGAAGTTATAGTGATAACTCCTCTGAAGACATTTTTGTTGGCCACCGTTGTTATGCTGTGTTCTTCAGTCATAAACTGGAATTATGATGTTAAGTACTATGAAACTGTCACCGGAACGTCTAGGGCTGATAACGCTAAACCCATTAACCCAACGATACATCTACAGAGCACATTTAAAGAACACAAATAATACAAATAAGCGAAAACATGAGTATATTTTGTAGATTCTGGAAGGTTTAGAATGTACTTGTGGTCAAACATAAATACCGTCGCTTCAGGACGTGGTGTCAGCGATAATCCAGGACTTGAACCTGTATCTTAGTCTTTCCGGGAGCATGCGTTTACCAATTACGCCACCGAGACCGATGACGACAATTGGGAAATTTACAAATTTAAATCGTGTACACAACTATACGTAAACCTAACTTTCAATTACGTCTGGCATTTTTGTCCATCATATTTGACATTGTCAAGTTTTTGACTTATGTCAGTTACAGACAGGAATCAACGCTCAAAATTACGGCTATAAGCCAAGTATTAAATATATAAATATTTTAGGTAGTTTTTTACACAAGGTAAGTTGATAAATACTAACGTATTGTTGCGAGCTACTATTAGGCAACCCGTCAAACACACAAGCGCCGTACGCTCTGCATATTCTCCAGGGTTCGGGAATTCTTCTAGCAATTACTGGAGGATGAGTCATCCTTTTTAATTCAGAGTATATATAAAACCGCTTATAAATGCAAGAGTTAGTCTATACCAGTATGTCGAATGTAAAATTATATCGTGTATAGTAAAAGTATTTGAGCTTTTGGAAGTCCAAGAGTATACATAAATGTTATATGATGTTTCTAATGTATATGCAGCTTGTAGTATACATAAATAGATAGAAGTGTAATAAAAATAGTTGTGTTAGTGTTATTAATGGACCTATGGCTAAGAAGTTTGTTTAAGACGATATTAGTGCTTGTAGATTCATTAGTGTGATAGTGCTTCATTGTTAATTGGCTGAAAACATCTATAAATAAGGCATATACTGTTAATTAGAGTTGTGAACAGTAAGTAATAAAGACTCTTGTTATTACTTATTTTAAATTAGAGAAACGCGGTAGCAGTAGCCCGTTACAGTATTACAGTGAATAAGATGAGATTATAATAATTTGGGTTTTGCATAAAAGTCTAAGTTATTATTTTATCTTATTAACTATAATACGTTAGTATTTATCAACTTACCTTGTGTAAAAACTACCTAAAATATCTATATCTATATAGCCCCTAATGTTGGCGTCGCCTTTAATTTTATTGTGAGCTTTCCTTTCGAGCCACAATGTTGTGCGTCATTTATCTTTATTGCTATGTTCGTACTCGGCTTTCTACTCTGCGTCTCTAAATCCTACAACTCTTTTTATATCTGTTTCGGCTAGCTTAATCTAATCAACACAGAGTGCCCAATGGCACGAGAATAAAGACTGTTTAACCCCCTTTTTCTTTAGCTCCAATCTGTTAAAATAATGTAAATTAAGCAAACCAAAAACTCGTATAATAATCGAGAATATTACCACATTATATTTTAATAACTTATTACTTTGACTTTATATTCAAAAATTAGCCCCTGAATAAAATATTAATATTTATCTGATCATACCAAAATCATACTCCCCGAAAGCCAGCAAAAATACCACTTTAATGTTCTTTAAAGCCCTTTTAAACGTTCAAATGATTTTCTATCTATTTTTATAAGTTCTCAAAAGATTGTTTGATGACCCTTACAAATACTTCGATATAAATAATAGAAAATGTTAAAAATTTGAATACTAATAAAGGATTATGAACTCTGACCTGTGTTTTCCCTGCTTGTTTCCTGAAACTGCCTCTGTATGTAGATGGTCAGCACGCCTGGATTGTTTCCAATTTGATTTTCTGTTACTGCTTCTCCCAGTTAATTCTTAGCGTAGTTTCCTCAACTTGTTGATCAGAATAATTAATTAATTTTTCCTTCGGTTTATACCCAGATTATTGGTTAGTTCTATTTTAATTCTTAGAGTTTGCTTACTCTTTATAATTACTTGGAATGACGTGGAGTTTACTTGTAGTTTCTTGAAATTTATTTGAATTTTACTTGGAGTTTAATTTGAAGTTCATACGTCGTTATTTGAAGCTTATTTTGAAGTTTATTTGAAAGTTTATTTGGAGTTTCTTCGGAGCCCTAAATTCTTAAATATTAGAATCATATTTAATTAATAATTTATCTCACGATTTTAAAAGCAAACGACCGCTTTTATTGTATTTGTTGGCACTTGACTTTGCACTTTGACCTCACTCAATTATTTATTTTTACTAAGTTCACTTTGCGTAATAATTTACTTCTCACTGACTTGGTTAGTGCCTTGGTCGCAGAAATACTGGATGATTACAAGGTTCTCGTACTATTTAAAGACTCCACTCACCTATTTTTCCTATTGGTTTTCCTCGCGTGTTCATAGATTAAGGTGTTGCACCTTGTTCTATCACTGCAGGATTCTGTATTTCTCAAAATTTCCTGTCCAGACTCTTGGTAAAACGCTTTATTTCTCACGTAGGCGTTCTATATTATGTAGCATATTTTCCAGAAAATCCAGATTTCTATTATATTTTGTCACGTTGTCGTATTTGTGTATGCCATAGTTCAAATTTTACCATATCACGGACCGTCTATTTATTATTTATTACTCCAAATATGTTGGATTTTATGAAAATACAATGTCTTTGGTCACGTATTAATATTTCTATAATGACGTATTTGAATGCGTTTACTCATTTATGCGTTAATATTTTTAATGATGTTATTGTATCGCTAGGATGTCAGGTTGTTTAGCTTCACCGATTGCATGTTTATTTTGATAAAACTCGTTGCGTTTAAAACATTATTTTGCGTGTTTCTTTTCAATTATAAACTTGTATATTTAATTTAAAACGTATTATACGACGTACACGTTATTATTCTTGCTAAATATGATCTGGTTATTAAAGAATGAGCTTGCTTTTATGAATTAAAATTAGTTATGATTTATATACAGTGTGCTCGCTATTGACTTTATGTAAAATTGTCGATTTACTACCATTTAATGATGGAATTGTTTGGTTTTCTAAACGTTAATAATATTTACATGTATTTTATGACTCCTATGACTTAATATACTTTTAAATTATCTTTTTATCATAGCATTTTATATATACATATTTATAATTGGTTGATAAGGTGAAAATATAACTTAGACTATGCAAAACCTAAATCGTTTTTTCAAAATCAAGCTAGTAATTGAAAGCAGGTAAATATTAAGCTTCGAACAGGATTTGAACCTCCAACTTTCTAATTTGTACTTAAACGCACTTACCAACTGAGTCAACGAGACCCGTAAGATAACTTAGAATGATAACAAATCTATACCGCGTACTCGATTATCAACCTAACTTTCAATTAAGTTTGGTATTTTTGATAATCATTTCTGACAGTATCAAGTTTTTGTCTTGTGTCAGATATAGACAGGAGCGACGTTTAAGTTTACGGATAAAGTCAACTATTACATATGAATAGAAGGTAATTGCACAAAGCAAGTTGAATATTAATACTATCGATGTCTGATCTCCAAATTTACCGAAAACGTTCTTGTAGTCAATTGTAACACACGCTCGTTGCAAATGCGTTTTACTTCTGCTATACACCTAAGCTTAATTTGTCAATCTTCTAAAATCACATGAGAACTTCCAAAATAGTCATAAAAATGTCTCTTCTAGACTAGGCCTTCGTTCTTCTATTGAATTCCGTGACCCAGTCCTTCATAGAAGTGTTCGAAGAGCAATAATCGCCCAAAGTTTCAATTACATCAGCAAAAATACCTTCGTACTATAATCCTTTCAAAAATACATAATTAAGAGCAATGAAAACCTAATTTTCAAAATCTCAGCATTTTATCACTGTGAACTTTATAAACCATTGTAATTGTAACCATAGATATATTCAGTACCCTTCGTGAAGCAAGATTTCGTTAAAACTCTAATCCATTAACATAGATTGTAGCCTCAAAAAATTTTTAAACTAACTTTAGATTCAGGCGCGGATACAGGAGTGGGTCACTGAAGGCACGTGATCCCCCCCGTCGTCATAGCGTCGCTTACGAAGAGTATCTGACTTATTGTGTACCACAATAAAACTACAACCCTTGGGCTCATTTTTCGTATGCTTTTGTCTTAAAACATACCTTCCGTTTATTCCTCTTGTTACAAATGTGTTCAAAATAATGTCGTAGACATTAATTATATATATATATATATATATATATATATATATATATATATATATATATATATATATATATATATATATTGTCGTGGAATTATAGGTTAAATTGGTCTAGATAATAAAATTTTAAACACTGTGTATATAGGAAATATGAGCAATTTATTTACGCGCCAAATTAATCATTTTAGATAGTGAATACGGACGGGTATTAAGATATGTTTGTATTACTAATTTAGCATATTAGAATTGCATAAAGGGAAGAAGCTTTAGAGTACATAAAAACTCAAGGATACGCATAATTAATTGCAATAATTTTAAACCAATGCGCATGGGATAGAAAACGGAGCTTTCAAGTATAGAAAATCAATAATTTAAACGCATATTTCCATTTAAATAAACGAAAACGTTCGTTTTACAAATACTAAGAAGTGGTTAAACTCGAAATTGTTATTTTAAACAACAAGTTGCTTTGAAGAAACACCTGTTAGTTAAATGTCAGGTTCATAGAACTGGATTGAACGTTGGCACGAAATTCTAGAAAATTGTTTGTAACGGTAGGTTAGACAAGCTGTTAAAAATAACAAGTGCTTTGAAGACTAAGGGAAATGGAAGATCTATAATGTAAAACAAACAGAGAAACGTATAAGAAAACGTTGGTTACAACTCAAGTCTAAAATACACGGGGAAAATGAAGGCTAACAACAATATCAATTTTTTGTAGCTTGAGAGGGGTTTCTAAAAGAGACAATAAATATGGGTGTAGCGGAGAAAGATAGCTGAGAAGTGGAGCGTTATAACGGGGGAAAGCTATATCATTGGTCTAAGGCTAGCAGTTTTGAGAGGCTCGCGTACGTTGAGGTTATTAAACGAATTTCAGTGTAACATTAGGATAATCTCGGAAATTTCAGACGTTACGCTCAAAATTTGTAGAAGTGATTATAAAAATAAGCTTTTCAATGAAGAGAGGTTCCGTGAGGGGTAGTGAAAAGCATATAAATACTCTGAGAGATTTATTAAAGCTCTCTTGCTCTTGCTCTTAGATCTGATATCGCGCTTAAATCTCCAAGGTAATTGCTGGTACGTGATCTTAAGTTGTTTATTCGGTAAAGTAGCATACAACATCCTATTTCAAAGTGGTAAAGTTGTTTGTAACGTACCGGAAAAGTATTAAAAGTGATTTGCACGATTGGGTGCTAAAGTTACAAAAGGTGCCGTTACTACAATCGAATGATAGGATGGTACTTGGGTAAGCGAATCGTACAGCTTAACTAGTATGCATAAAGTGTAGTAGTATGGAGTGTTAAGTTTGGACAAGACTATCATCTGGGTAGAATATTAAAGGTGGTTGCAGAGATTTGGATAGTCGGAATCAGTTGGATCCAGACACAATCACGAGGTATATGGACACAACGACGAGGGTTTTTGGTACACATCTCCTGAGGTTACGATGGACGAAGCTTACTCCAGGTAAAGAAAATTAATGTCTTGCTTTTTGCTTAAACATTTGTGCTGATATTTTTGTGTCTGAGTGTTTTGACTTATTGGGGGTGTATTTATTACCATAAAACTCATTTAAAGGGGTATATGTACAGGACAATTAATATTGATTATTTAAAAATGTTTATTGATGATATAAAATGTTGTTGTAGGGAGTAAACGGGTGTTTAGCTTTATTTATAATAGAAATGCAAGATTTAAAAGCATTTTGAGTAAAGGGGTTATAATAAGCTCAAAATAGACCAGAATAGAATCAATCTAGGGTTGCATGGCGGACCCATCTACTCGTCTAAAAGAAACTTGTTGAAATATATTAAAATCAAGCAGTTTTAAGAGATTTAAAGATTGAGATGGTAACAGTTTTTATCAAACTGGATGTACCAACGTGCAAATATTGTCTTAATAATGGAAACTTGTTAATATGTGTAAATAAAAAGGTTGTATGTCTTGTTGCATTATTTGAGTGGTAATTTCATTTGACTGTGTTTGTGAGAAAGGAATGTACTTAGAATGGTAGGTATTCAAGAAGAAGCCGATTGCTGAGCTAGCCAGGGTGTGCAGAAATAAGGAGGCGTTCAAAAGGTAGTGTAAGATTTTTTTAATATTTTTTATTTTCAGAAAATTTTATGTTGGCCCAAGCGTGGGGCTTGATTGGTTTTTAGGGAGAACTTGAGAATCCCAACTTCCACGGCACGTTTATGGCGATCCGAACATGAGGGCTTGATTTCCAGATAAAATTTGAAAATTTTTATTTCAGGAAACTGGCGAGCTAAGAGAGAGTGGGTGTGTAGTATAAATTTGTAAATACTTTGAGTGCGTGAGAAAGTGATTTAAACGTATGCAGAGGAAAGAGTGGTTAAAAAGCCAAGGAGTTGAAATGGGAAGTGACGATAGTGCGTTATTTGATAAATCAGGAAAATGGAGGAAGCCGGAGGTAGTAGGGATCAGTCGAGGACGGAGTCAGGAAACCAAGCAAATGAATTGATGATGAGAATGTTAGAGGAAATGCGGCGAGGTAAAGAGGAATCAAACCGGAAATTAGATCAGATGAATGAAACTTTAAGCGAAAAATTAGATAAGGCGACCAAAGAATTCTCGGAATTTAAGAATAGCTTAACAGTAAAAATGGGGGAAGTAGAAAATAGGGTTGATAAAAATGAACGTGATATAAGAGGTTTAAGTCAAGAGATGGGACAATTAAGGACGGAGGTTAGAATCTACTGTGAAGATAAGATTAATGTAAAAATGACAGAGGTAACAGATTCATGCAGAGATCAGTTAGGAAGAGTCAAAAGAGAGGTAAGCAGAATTAAACAGAATGTATCGACTTTTATGGGGGATGGTCCCAGATTTGTAACAGGAAATATGTCACTGGACCAACAGATGAAATTTTATGGGGATAGTAGGGTGAACCCTCAAATTTTTATAAATAATATTAGAGGTTTAGTAGATAATTTATTTGATGAACAGGCAAAGCTAAATATTGTAAAAGCGTTACTGAAAGACCATGCTGAGGCCTGGTATAATCTCATAGGGCAGGAAATAAAAACGTACAGTAAATTCGAGGACAGATTTTTGAAACACTACTGGAGCGACCACAGGCAAGACCAACTACGTGACGATTTAATAACTGGTAAATATAAGGGTGAATTTGCAGAAGGAAGGAAGGGAGCAGTATGCTATACGAAAGTATAGCATAGCCAAACAACTAAACCCACCGTTGACAGACCGACAGATTATAAAATACCTGTCACGACATTTTGAGGTTGAGGTTCGGCAACACGTGGCGTAGCAGAACATTGTAAATAGGGAAATGTTTTTAGAGTAACTGCAGAGGTATGACGACGTAAGTAGTGGACGACCTCGTGAGACTAGGGAACGACAAGTGAACACGGTTAGGTTTGACAACAGAAAGTACAGTTATTCAAGACGGGGAACAAATTTTAATTTTGACAACCGACAGCACTGGCAACCACGACGGACATTCTTTAAGAGCAATAGTGTAGGTAGAGGACCCGCACCAAGACCTGGAGTACCCAGACAAAACAGTTTACCGGACATGAGGGGGACACAAACAACAACCAATAGAGAAAATGACAGTACTAACAGGGTGGAAACGCCAAGGACATATGCAGAAGTAGTGGCAAGACCAGGACAGAGTAGGGAGAACAGACCTGGACATGATTTTTAGACGAGGACAAACCACTAGACGTAATTGTGTACAAATACGAACATCCAAAAGAATTTTTGAAAATTGAGGAAGAAGTTGAGCCAGAAATTAAAGAAAATTTTTGTTTGCCTATAGTTGATGTTAAAATTTTTGAGCAAAATTTGGGAGCGTTGTTGGATTCAGGAGCTGAGGCGAGTTTAGTATCGGAGGAATTCGTCAACGAAATTAAAGTAAAGGTGTGCGACAGAATTATGCCAATAAAAAGAAGTCACCTGGTAGCGCCGAATAAAGAGCGATTTGCTGTAGTGAATAGTGTAGTTGATTTGAAAGTAGAGTTAGGTTCAGTAAGCTGTGAGCAGGAATTCATAATTGTACCTGAATTGAAATTTAAAAGGATATTAGGGGTCGATTGTATGATGAAGTTAGAAGTAGTTATAGATATAGAGAGGAAGGTAGTTAGGATTGGGGATAGGATATTGCCCTGGAAGGCAAGTTATGAGGTCACAGTGGATGACATGGGGTTATGCATTAATGTTATAGAGGTAGATGAAGAAGAGGTGAAAGTGATCGACACAGTTAAATATACTGAGAAAAAGTTAGAAGAGGTACAATCAGTAGTAAACAAAGAGTCTGAACTAGTAGGGGTAGAGTCAAGCGCAGCAGTAATAGTGAATAAAGAGTCTGAATTAATAGAAGTAGAGGCGAACGCAGCATTATGTTACACACAAGATTTAAAGGTAGGCATAAAGGAGATAAGTGGCAATGATAATTTTGATAAGTTGAATTTAGGAGATTTTTACAGGGTGACTATAGCACATGAACAGTCTAGAAGAGATAAAGAATTTTCTATAGAGGAAGAAAATGAAAATGTTAAGGTAGTATCGTTTGGTTTGTCCGCAGCAAAGGGAATAATAGTGAATGAGAAACAGACAAGTATAGAAACAGAGGAAGAAATATTTAAGAGTCAGGATAATAAGGATAATTTTGTTTTATGTGAAGCAACAGGGATAATAAGTACAGAAATAGAAGGAGGAAAGATGGGGATGAAGTTTATTAAGATTGTAAGAAGAAAGACGTGGAGGATCAAGAAAAGAGTCAGATTTAAGTAAAGAGACGTGTTAATAGATAAAAATATAGAGATAGGTTAATAGATAGAGTTAGATTTAAATAAATAGGGATAGAGATAGGTGTATATAGAGAAGTAGAATTAGGAATAGGATAAATAAAAAGAGATAGTTAGAGGTAGATATAGAGTTAGATGTATATGGTTAGGGAAATAAATAGATAGTGATAGAAATAGGTAATGATAAATATAAAAAGTTGTACATAAGTAGAAGGAACTTCAATAAAGAGAAATAATTAGGAGATAAGTATAGAAAAATAGAAGTGAGTTACATAAAGAGATAATGCTCGATAAAAGATAAAGGAAAATTAATAAAAATAAGAGGTGAAGAGTTAGTGATAGATAGAAATAGTTAGTGGACGAGTAGTGATAGCTGTGATTATGTTAGTTATAAATAAAGATAGGTGTAGATAGATAGAAATAGGTAGGAATAGGTAGATAATGAGTGATAGATTGGATAGATAGATATAGGTAGAGTGAGGTGAGTAGATAGGCGTGTAGAAATATCATGTAAGATTAGGTAGTAGGAACTAGTTCGCTTATTTAAATTCAAGAAAGCTTGATGAGTTTTCTGTGAATTGAATTAGGGGGATTATGTCGTGGAATTATAGGTTAAATTGGTCTAGATAATAAAATTTTAAACACTGTGTATATAGGAAATAGGAGTAATTCATTTACGCGCCAAATTAATCATTTTAGATAGTGAATACGGACGGGTATTACGATATGTTTGTTTTACTAATTTAGCATATTAAAATTGCATAAAGGGAAGAAGCTTTAGAGTGCATAAAAACTCAAGAATACGCATAATTAATTGTAATAATTTTAAATCAAGCGCATGGGATAGGAAACGGAGCTTTCAAGTATAAAAAATCAATAATTTAAACGGATATTTCTACTAAGAAGTGGTTAAACTCGGAATTGTTATTTTAAACAACAAGTTGCTTTGAAGAAACACCTGTTAGTTAAATGTCAGGTTCATAGAGTATCTGTGTTCAGCATCTCTTACTACACTCGTTCTACTTATTTCGTGTAGTTTCCCTCGGATTCCATGAGTGTCCTTACTTTTGTTTAATTGGTCGTATTTTCAAACGTATTTTTATATTTTGCTTTTAGAGGTAATTTCAGATATTTAATTTAGATGTGGGATGATATTGACTTAGATCAGTATCAAGATAATAACTTAGATCTGTATCAAGATATTGATTTAGATCAGTATCAGTATATTGATTTAGAGCCCTGAATTGTAAAATATTAGAATAAATTTTATTTGATAGTTTATGTCTATGTATAGATCGGCTATTATTCGTTGCACAAATTTGGCACTTTCAAATTTTTACTTATACTAAATTATAAATTTTTTACTAGTTAATACTGTCACGTAAATTTCTACTGCATACCGACGTGATTCGTGCCTTGTTATAGATGAACTAAATGTTTATTCATTCCGCATTGTATTTATAAGCCCTCCTATCAATGCCTTAATTGGTGCGCGTCGCGTGGTTATTGATAATCTCCGCCTATCTCTGTAGTACCTTGGTAATTCTCAAATTCCCTGGTTTTAATTGTTGTTCCTACTATCCATCCCACACGTAGATATTCAATATATCATAGCATCTTCTTAGAATTTCCAAATATTGCTTTTATTCTGTCACGTATTTTATATTTGTTGTTTAAAAGTCAAAACTTATCGTACAATTAACCGTCTGGTATTTATTTGTTATTAAAATATGTTGGTTTTCTAAACAAATGTACTATTTCTATTTAATGACGTATTAGAATGCGTTTTCTTATACATGCGTTGATATTTTCGACGAAATTATTAAATATCCAGAATGCCAGTTTATCTTTCTTTCCCGATAATGTATTTACATTGATGCAATTAGTTGCGTTTAAAACCTTATCTTAAAACATATTACACGACGTACACATTATTATTTTAGCTAAATGGTATTGGATTATTGCAAAATGAGCTTCTTTCTTATGCATTAAATCGAATATACTATATATACAGTGTGCTCGCAATTGACTTTTTCTAAAATAGTCGATTTACTCCTATAATAGATGGAATTATTTGGTTTTCTTAAAGTTAAAATTATTTTTATCTATCTTACGACCCCTATAACTTAATCTACTTTTAAACTACCCTCTTATCATAGCAATATATATATATATATATATATATATATATATATTTGTAAAATAACGTTTTAGTACAGTAATATTCTTTGTTATTTAAAATAAAAATGGCTACCCATATTTTGGTTTTCAGTTGTGAATGAATCAGTATATTAAAGGCAAAAGCATCAGTATTTTCCAATATATTTGCGACAGTGTCCAAACAAGGTTGTAATAGCCCAATTTTTTTTTTCTAGATCCGTGCCTGTTTAGATTGACTACATATTGGCCGTTTTGTAATTCGAAAAAAGCAAGAATTAAAAGTAATTTTAAAAAAGAAAGGTTTAAATCAAAAGTAAAAGCTAAAATTCTGCAGTGATGAGTGTGGAGTGAAAATCTGTAGAAAGTGAAAATATAGAGTCCTGGTGTTGTTTTCTGCTGAAAGATTAATCTTGGTCAGTTTAGTATATTTCCAATGTTGTTCTTCGAATACAGTCATTTCGTTATCAGATCTACTTCTAGATGACTACCCAAACTAAACAAACTTTTGTTGTAGTTAAATAGAAGATTATTATAAGAACAAATATGTGTCATTTATCTAATTATTCACAATTCAACGATTTCTTAAAGTATTAAATAGTGTAGTGTTATAGTCAATTAAGTAAATATGGTTATTCTAACTATGCTTTTACAATAATAATTACACAATTCAAACTTCAACCATCATAGTATTTATAATACTATATAAACAAAAACGATAGAGGTCAAACGATGTACTCGTTATTTAGTTTTGGGTTACGTATGCGCTTTGGTTTATATAAATAATGCTTTATAAAGAATAATTCAAGACAAGAATTTCAATAATTACAATTCTTACCAGTGAAGAATCCAAACGTAGTGCTTTACGTAGATATTTTTCTGTTTGACCCGCTGATATAAAATAAGCTAGTAAAAGTGCATGATAAGTTGAATATGGTGAAAAGAATAGGTTGTCGTCTGGTGACAGTTGATTAATCGCTTGTAAAAGGGACAAAGAAAACGCTTGTTGACCACTATATAGTCCAAACTGTCCTTTTGGATTTGGCATTCGCACATCGTTTAAAGTTAAACATTGCTGGTTACTTCCATGTAAGAACGTAACAGCGAGTAAAGTACACACTAAGGTTATCTTCATGTTATCGATATTATTTAAAAATTCCACTCACAAATAATGGTCTATGCAAATGAAACTTCACAATAACACTTCTTTACACCACTTTAAGTAATACAATGAAATATTAAGCGTAGCACATTAATAAAGTTAAAAATTAAATCCGCTAACTCTTGGAGAAAGCGAAGACTAACCTAAAAACGGTCACTTTCACAAGCATGCAGAAGAGTCAATTCAATACCAAATCGTGGAATAGTTAACACAATTGACGTTGTACGTTAACGTCACGTACTCCCACTTTGTTAATCATAATTTTGTACGCCAGTGATTTTAAATACGTCCAGCAATCATAGAATGTCCTCCGGAATTTCCTAACCATGAAATACTTTTGTTTGTTGGTAAAATATTATGGTAATTGAAAGTGACCGGATTAACCCAGTGATTGTGCTAGATTTACTCAATGGTATTCGTGTTGTACAACGAATAGCGCGATTTTATAACGTTGATAATGAACACTTGAGAAGCAGTTTCCTTGAAATTAATTTTTATTCAGGTTTTCTTCTGTTGCGAAATTCTTCATCGATTTGAAGAAGCAACACATGGCATTTAAAACTTTGTCCTCTAAAACTAGGGCAGACGCCAAAACCTACAAGTTTTAGGGTCGGATCTAGCCGTTAAGTCGCTCTGCAAAAGTAAAAATTTGAGCCTTTTGGACACAGAAAAACGATTTAGCGACAACAGCTTAATTCCATTTCGTAATAAAATATTAGATATCGTGAATGCAAACTATTTTTATTAGCATACATTTAAAAAGAGATCAGCGTTCAATCTAATACTCTTCACCTTTTTCGTTAAAATACAACCTGCGCGATTAAATAATTTACATAAATGTTTTTGTATTCTAACCTTTAACTTAACAAGTTTTTTAATTAATTCAGAATTATTAAACCATACACCGGCAGATCTTTTTTGTTTGAGGGTCAGAATAGACTAAAGTATGGCAGTACGAAAACGTTTTGGGTGTTTTGGTGAATAATAACATAAATTCTATTGAGAAATACAATAAACTTTTGAACTTTAAATATCAAAAATCAAAATTATAATTCTAATTGGTATAAAAACGCGGTATGGACGTTCTCTTGAATATTAGTGACTCCCTGATGCTGAACTTGTGACGTCAACTAAATCAAGTCTAGTTTACGACGAGTACAATCAACTGAATTTTCAGTTGTTAAGCTGCCCCTATAGTGTTCCTATAGTAGGGGACAAAGAATACTACTATAGTAATCCTGCTTATCGTAAAAGACGATTAAAAGGTGCAGCAAGGGGCATTACATGTGATTTTCCAATGCTCCATCCGAAGCTAGTACATTGGCCAAGAAGCAAGTTTTTTTTACCTGGAAAATTTGGAATTTTGCCGAACCTTTGCTGTTCCAAGCAAGGTAGGGATCTTTAACGTGCGTGACAACACTCACACACGGAACCTTCATTTTACTTTTCATCCGAACGAGGGTGTATTTTTGTGAAAAATGCTCGCCTAACATTTTTCAAGCGGACCGTGTCGGGATTCGAACCCGGGACCTTGGGCGTAGTAGTCACACACATACCACTATGCCACGGAGCCGCCGCAGCAAAAGGCAGCAGCCTTGCTGGCTAAAAGATATTGGAGGAGAGTCGGTTGGTCTCGGGCGATCCTCAATAATTTACAAGGTTGTTGGAGGTTGGCCGTGACAGATACGGCTTTTTACTAAAATCTTTTAAATCTGCGCTGTGGAAAGATATAGGAACCTACGATAATATTTCACAGGTACGCGAGTTAAGGTTCGTGGCTTCGAGCGGTCCTTTTTAAAAAGACTTCTTTGAAATTTAACAAATTTATTTGATTTAAACAGATTTGAACAATGGAATTTTACAATCTTGAATTATTATTCTAAGTCGAAATTTAATTACTTAATTGTACAACGAGTTATCTACGAACTGCAATGCAAAAGCTGAATGTTTGATGAACTGACTGCGAGTGGAGCTCCCGGGCCTTATATAATCTCTACTTCCTTACAGTTCTGTGGGAACTTGCAGACCTAATGTCTGCTTACACTTGATTCTATTCATGATACATAGTTGCTATCTTAAAAGCTATTCATAAATACTTTGTTGCGAGCTTACTTCTGCGTAATCTCGATACGTGACTTTCTACGACCGTCTGTGACCTGACATCTGCAGTGTCACTTATCCTTGTGCTACTTTGTAGCGCTTCCGTTCCCATGAACGTTTATAAACTGAAATAAATTGTAACAAATTGTCTTTTATGACATTGTTGCACATTTCCTAATATTTCCTAATAACTTCTTAAGTATTAGTTTTATATAGATATAATAGATGGGGGATTACATAACTCCTCCCGACGTACATTAAAAATTAAGGGTTTTTACCTTTTCTTGATTTTTAATTAAATTAAATTCGTTTAATCTCATTTAAAATTCATACTTTCTAGGGGTACATTTGTTTCTTTGGGTTTCTTAAATCTAAAACTGTTTCCTTTATTATTTTTATATCTACTACATATTTTGTAAGTTACATAAATGATCAATAAAATAGTCAATATAATCAATATAATTGTTCATACACTAATATTATCGTAGTGCACTTTGGGCGTCTTGATCTCGTTCAGGTGTTCTTTGTAATCTTCCATGAGTTTCATGGCGTGGTTGAGGTTGTCTAATTCCAAGTGTTCCAATTGCATTGGTTTTTGAATTATTTCTTCGTCTTCGTCTTGGGTAATCTTGATTTGTAAATCGGGTAGATTTGCTAATTTCTTGCTTTGTACGGGATCTTGGTAAACTCTAATTATTTCGTTTTTTAATTTCAAATAACAATTTTCCTTAAGGGTAATTAATTTACTTCCGCTTAATGCTAAATTACTTTCATCTTGATTGCAATACATTGGGGAAAATGGCTATCCATTTATTTTCCGTTACTTTCTGAATTTTCATGTTGGTGATTTGTACAGGTTTGGCTTTACAATTTTCATAGTGATTGGTGAATTTGAGTAATTGTACTTCGCAAGAGCTGTCTTCTTGAATTGTTGTTGTTGTCAATGATTGGCATAAGTATTGATTTGGTGTGACTTCATCACATTTTTCGTTCGTATAACCATATCTTTGTTCATTTAAGGATAGGAATTTGGTTTTTGGAATAATAACTTGGTATGTGCTAGTCATTTTCATTGGAAAAGCAAATAAGTGATAATAATTGTAACTGTTAATCTCTACTATTGGTATTTCTATTAAAAATGTTATATCGTTGTTTTTTACATAGCCTTTAACTATGGCTATTTTTTCAAATATTAAAATGTTTGATTCTATTACATCGAAAGGTAATTTGCTATTAGTTATAAAAGATTTTATTCTTAATAATTCTTTTAATAAATCTATTGGTTCTATTATACTTGAATGTAGGGTATTTAATTTTGCAAAGGTTACTGCGTTTTCTAATGTTGCTAGGATTTGTTGAATTAAAGTTAGGGTTGATATTATCTGGTTGTATATCGTATTGAATCGGATTAAATCTCGCATGCCTAACATGGTAGTTTGCATGTTATTTTCTAAGGTTTCTATTCGATTGGCTATACTATCTTGATTTCTAACTAATTTTTTTAGGGTCTCATTAAATTTGATGATCGTTGATTGAGTTAATGATATTTGATTACTAATTATTAGTGATGGATTCGAACCGAACCGAACCGAACCTTGCCCTAGGTTCGGTTCGGTTCGAAAACTTTTTAGTCCGGTTTCGGTTCGAAAAAATATATTCCGGTTCGGTTCGGTTCGAAAAAAACGAACCGAACCTCGAACCGAACCGAACCGGTTCGACATTTTGATATTTTAAACAACTAGTGCGTTCAACTACAACAATTTAAATGTTTAATGTAGTTTTTATATTTAGTAGTTGCTACTTTCAAATAAACCCAACATTAATTTGCTTTAGATTTTAGTAGCATAAATCATATTAATACTATTTTTCCATGTTTGATTTTTCATTACGTACTATCTTTAACAAAGCCTAATTACAATTAGGTTAATAGTGAAAGCCACCTCTAAAATTTAGAATTTGTTAATATTTGATGATTTTTACTAATGCCATTTTACCGTGCAAGAACGATATCACACGATCTTTCCGATTACTTTTATTTTAGTTTTAGTAAAAAATTTTTATCTACAAACGTGCCCCGATGACAAAATTTATTAGATATGTAACACTAATACCTATTACATTTTTACCTATTCGCTTAAAACTCGATGACCATGTACATTAGAAAATCGTTCTATTTCCTATATGCTCGCGACTAGAGATTTTTAAAATGTGCATTTGGGAGAAATTAAGATTAACATGTTTTTAGTGAAAATTAAATTTTTAAACTAAATTTTCATTTAAAAAATCGAACCTTTCGAACCGAACCGGACCGAACCTTGAGTTAGGTTCGGTTCGGTTCGAAAAATTTGCCGGTCCGGTTCGAGGTTCGGTTCGAAAATAAAATGTCCGGTTCGGTTCGGTTCGGTTCGAAAAATCGAACCGAACCTCGAACCTGTTCGGTTCGTGTTTGCCAACTACTCAGTACGAGTATAAGGAAATAAAAAAGTTATACGAGGATACAAATAGTATTGTGAAAAAAGTAAAGGGAGATGAGAATTTAATAGTAGGTAGTGGGGGGAAAACGGTAGGAAAATTTGGATATGGTAGACGAAATGATGGAGGAAAAAGATTGGTTGAGTTTTGCTAGGAACATAGATTAGTAACTGTAAACACCCTATTCGAACAACATGTTAGAAGAAGATGTACCTGGAAAGCGCCAGGTGATAGGGCTAGGTACCAAATAAATTATATTTTAGTTAAACAAAGATTTAGAAACCATTTTAAAAACTGTCGTAGTTATCCAGGGGCTGACATAGATAGCGATCATAACTTAGTTGAAATGAAGTGTAAACTAATATTCAAAAAATTGAGAAAGGCTAAAAGAGAGGGATTGGATCTGGGTAAGCTTAATGAAAGTGAGGTAAAAGAGGAACATAAACAAGTATTAGATAATAAGATCAAAGAGATAGCTATAGGAGGGAACGTAAAAAATAGTTGGAGAGAAATAAAAGGTTGTACATGATACAGCAACACAGACTATAGGTAAGAAAAAAGTAGAACCGAGAAAACCCTAGGTAACAAAGGTGATATTAGATTTAATGGAGAAAAGAAGAAAGCGTAAACCTTTCCGAGAATGGGATAGTGAAAGTAAGCAAAAATATAATAGAGTTAGAAATAAGATAGTACATTAGTGTAGAAAAGCTAGAAAAAGTACATGGAGGAAAATTGTAAGGGAATACAAGATGATTTTAGAGTAGGCAAGACAGACAGGGCTTACAGGGTAGTTAAAAAGTTTTTCAAGGAAGATAGGAAAAATTATAATGGTATTAAAGATGAGAATAATTAGTTCTAATAAATAAAGTTGAGGTAGCAGAAAGATAGAAATGATATTTAGAAAATTTATATAAGGGAGCGATATGGATGACTTAGAGAACGACCAAGAAGTGGATGTAGAAATAGGGTCCTCAATATTAAGAGAGGAATTTGATAGAGCTGTTAAGGATCTTAAACTAAATAAAGCGCCGGGGATAGGCGATATACCCGCAGAATTAATAAAATATGCAAGTCAGAAAACTTTAGACAGATTATATGAACTAGTAAAAGTAATATATGACACAGGTGAGGTCCCAATATATTGAAAAAAATATTATTATCCCAATCGCAAAAAAGTCAGGAGCTGATAGGTGTGAGACTTTTAGAACGGTTAGTTTAACTTCCCACACTTCCAAAATACTAACAATAATAATTAAAAATAGAGTAGAAACTTTGACTGACAATTATTTAGGCGATGACCAATATGGTTTACGTAAAGGCAGAGGGACTAGAGAATCGATACTAATGATTAAGTTAATTATCGAAAAAAGGTTCCAAAAAAATTAAAAGACACAATTCGCGTTTGTAAATTTAGAAAAAGCATTTGATAGCATTAATTGAATTGTTATGTTCAGGATTTTACGAAAAATAGGAATCTCTCATAGGGCTAGAAAAATTATTTACAGTCTATATAAAACCCAAAGCCTAGTAATTAGATTTGATGAAATAAAAGGAAGCTAAGATTATAAATGGTGTTAGACAGGGCTGTATACTATCTCCCTTGATTCTTGATGTTTATATTGAGGAATCTTTAAACTTAGCTAGAGAGAAAAAAGAGATAGGTATTAGTGTACAGGGACAAAAATAGACATGTTACGTTTTACAGATGATATAGCCATTATAGCAGAGTCTAGAATAAACTTAGGAAAGTTTTTAACTATTTTAGATAGAATACTACTGGGTAACTATAATATGAGAATTAACTCACGAAAGACGAAGATAATGACAAATGAGTTACAGCCTAGTTCTAAACCAAACTTAAAAATAGATAATACCGAGTTAGAGGAGGTAGATGAATTTTGCTATTTAGGTAGTATAATTACAAAGGACGGACGTAGCAGAAGGGATATAGTAGCTAGAATAGCTCAAGCTAGAAAAATATTTTTAAAAAGAAAGACTTACTAATAGCTAATAGTATTAGTTTAGATAATAGAAAAAGTTTTTTAAAGTCGTACGTATGGACCGTTCTATTATATGGTAGTAAGACTTGGACAATTAAAGAGGCAGATAAAAAAAGATAGAAGCTTTTGAAGCTTGGTGTTAAAGAAGAATGTTAAAGAATATATGGACAGATAAAGGTAACAAATTAGTAAGTTTAAAGAAGAGTAAGTGAGGAACCCTGTATGTGGAAACAATTAAAAGTCAGGATAAGAATGATAGGGCACCAATTAAGACATGAGGGACTATTTAGTAAGGTCTTAGATTATAGACTACCAAATAAAAATAGAGTAGGAAGACTTAGACATAGCTATATTAGTCAAATTATTAGAGATTTAGGTTGTGAAGGGTATGTAGACCTTTTTAGAATAGCTCGGAATAGAAAAGAATTTAGAGTTGCGTCAAACCGACCTTAAGTAGGGTCGAAAACAAAATGATGATGATGAAGCTGCTCCTGTTCTTACGTAAATTGCATGTGTGCAAGCAACCATTAATAAATCATTCTGGCCAACAAGTGAAGCAAATCAAGCTGTAACAATCAAAGGGTTCTGACCACCGATATTCAGAGGCAGTTCCAAGCAAGGAAAACACAGGTTAGAGATTTTATTTATTATTAGTAAAAGACTGTTTCCAATTTTAGTATCTTCTATATAACAAATATCTGTAAGGGTCAACAAAAAGAGTCATTTGAGGCTTTGAAAAATAGAAAAAGCATCGTTTAAACGTTCAAAAGGCACTTAAGAGTAATTACAAAGATATTTTTGCTGGCTTTCAGGAAATATAAATTTGGTGGGAAAAATAAATGTTAATAGTTTATTCAGGGGCTAATTTTTGAATGTTGAACAAATCAATAAGTCATTGATATAAAAAAAATATTTTAATAGATAGGTGATAGAAAGAAAAGGGGTTAAACAAATCTTTATTGTTGAGAAGATGCAGCTCTATTAGGATGCATTCGATTAAGAAATTTCTGAACATAAATTCTTGAAGCTAATAGCCTTTTTTTTTCAGCTTCGCCTACTACCAATATCATATCAATCCTTTCGTTAAGACTATAGGTTTTTATTTTACAAATGTTCACCTCACAACAACACAGACACAAAACTGATAAACAACAAAAACAAAAGTTAAACATGGTTGCTGTTGCAACGAAGTCAAATAGTTAATATTATTTGGTAAGCTCCGCGCCGCCTGTGATCAAAGTAAATTACCAAACTTTAGAATTATGTACCAACATTTTTAATTATTCGCTAATAACTCGGAAACGGTTGAATATGAATATAGGGTAACCTAATATTGTTTAATAGAGAATTTAATTTGCATTTTACTACTTGAAAATATACAGGGTGTTCCATTTGAAATAAGCGACTTACTTGCGTTAATTGTTCAATAAACTGAAAACGATGCAATGGGCACCCTGTATATTATTTTGATAACTAGTGTTATGTTTCCATTAACTACAAGTTTATACTATTCCCCTACAAAAGTTAAATGTTCATCATCATCTAAATCATGGTGTTACAAAAATTTTTAATGAATCATGCGATTTTGAACAAGTTGAATATCTCAAGAACTATGAGATTTAGGTATAGGTAATCCTGATAAAAGTTACCCTAGTTTGATACGAGCAATCAGAATTTGTAATAAAATACTGGGTGTTCCATTTAAAAAAATATAACTTTGGTAAAGAACTTTTTTATTGAACACCCTGTATAATACTAATTAATTTTACGTTGTAGCCATTTGAGTATACATAAGATTTATTTGAAACTTTTTTCGCTAAAAGTTACCATTAAGCAGTAATCGAGCGTTTCGTATGCGTTGGGACACCCGTATATATATATATATATATATATATATATATATATATATCTGTGTGTATGTGTATGTATGTGTGTGAGTGTGCGTATGTGTACGCATATATGGAGTCTTGTAGTTGCGCGTGTGTGTTTTAGAACTTTATTTTTAAGTTTGTTATTGAGTTTAGTTTCGAATATTACAATATTATAACTGTTAAATTTTGCAAACTATTTTATAATGTTCGTTATTAAAACTAGTTTTTGCATAGAGACACTTAAAAGTTGATGACTATAGCATTAAATATGCTAGTTTACCTTGCCAAAACTGATTGGAATACTTATTAATGCTGTAATCTGTAGTCTGATAATTTATAATACCTATCCTGTTTATTATTTTTGACAACAAACAAATTAATAGATTTGTTTTGCTTATATTTTCAAGGGTGTACTTTATATTTATATGTAAATTGAGCCTACGTAGTTCTTCTCAAAAAACCAACTTTTTACAATATGTATTATGTTTTTGAATGGGAGAGTAGTGGATTTCGCAACTCTTTAACAGTAAAAGACATTAAGATTAATACTCTGGTAATGGAATCATTCGAAAGTTTTCTAAAATTTAAATAAAATTAAATCCTAAAAATTGAGTTAAAATTGTACAGTTTGAAATTATTTTAAGCAAAATTTTGGAGGTTTTTATTGCGCAAGTTGAGAGTATTGCGGCAATCTTCGCAGAACATGAAAAATTGACGACTGCACAAATTACCGGTGCACAAAAAAGAAAGAATACACAGAAACAACAATTCGTTTGACTGAAATGAAAATAAACAAAAATATAAAATATTGGCAGAATATTAATCTGCATAACAAAAAAAAAATCAAGTAATAACAAAAAAATTACAATAACGAAAGAAAATAATTAGTTGTTTAAACTAAACTGACTTTCGTTAAAAACACAACACACAGAAGTTGTTGATCGATTTTAATAAAATTTTCCAAATATGACTATTTTGATGAAACAAAGTAATAATTGTAATTTAAATGAAATCTAGACAGGCTCTCTTTTTTTGTTGTTTTATTTCTTTGTTTTCACTTGTATCATTTAATCGTAAATTATCGGCAACTACATGATTTTGAACGTGGCAGTATTATTGGTTTGAGAGAGGCCGGACATTTGTTTAGAGATATTGCTGGCCGTGTAAATCGTGATGTAGCGGTGGCAAGATGTGGTCTAGATGGTCCGATAAAGGGGTTCAACAATTCCGTCGTAGATCCGGACGTCCCCGGGTGACTACAAATCGTGAAGAACGCCATTTAAGATTTTTGGTCACCAGAAGCCGATTTTAAACAACTCGGTGAATTGCAATAAACTAGATAGAAGGTTTAGCACGCAAAATGTCAATGTCATCTGTTTATCGTCAGATGAAATCATACGAACTGCATTCGTAGCGTATTTTTGTGTCTTCCATTTACTCATTCTCCGTACCCGCAGACTAAAACGGAGCAACGAAATAGCAAATTGGTTTCAAGAGCGGCCTCAAATTGTGTTTAGTGATGAGTCTCGATTTTGTATGTAGACCAACGACGGTTGTAGGAGAATCATGCGTAGGGCGGAAATCGCGATAATTAAAAATGTTTGTAGAACGCCACGGTGTCTTTACACAAGGAATGATGATATGGGGTGTACTTATGGTAACAGATCACCGCTGGGTCTTCATCGATTGCAACTTAAGAGCTCATCACAGCAGGTTACCTACCATCTGCTGTAAAAGCGCGGGTTGGGGTGAGGTAGCGTAGGGCGGGATGAAATGTCGAGATGCAGATATTTATTAGAAAAGGATATGAAGTTTAGTACTTCGCCTACTTGGTTTATGAAGTAGCAGGGATCACATATAGACGGCAGCGCTGTGGAACTTATTAGTCTAGTTATAAACCACACAGATATTTTAATTATACGTATTCTCTAACATTTATAACCAGTGAAAACTTTTGAAACTCCGATATCTAATGTAAAAAAAATCATTAGGGAATAAGAGATTTTAAGATTTAACATTCCTACATTTGCATCGCACAGTTATTTTACAATTTCTAATATGCAATTGACAAAACTGTTACATTAATTAGTTGGCCAATAAATGAGAAAAACAGAATAATGGTTTAAACTATCTCTAATAAAAAAATAGTTAAGTAAATTGTCAAGTGGGTTTTGATTACAGTTTGTGGACAGCTACAAATATTGGTTTGGTTTCTTGTCTTGCATTTTTAAGTAGTCCAAAGCTTGTTTTGCTTTTATTTATTTAATTTTGCACGCAGCTTGTCAAATTTTGTTCCATCACAATTGTGTATGATAGTTTGTGAATGGTGAATTTGTACCATAATGAACAAAAGTACATTTGACGTGTATTAAAGTAGTTTGAGGGTAAAAACTTAACTAAACATGATTTGTAAATTCTAATTAACCGTAAAACTTGTATCACATTATTCTTTATTACTACACAAACCTAAATATGAGCGAAATATTACTGGTGACTTTTTAAATTTATTCCAAAACATTAGTTGAACGGGCATAAAAATTAAACAATTTTGTGTTTATTCTTTTTTACAAGTCCTACACTACACTCATTCTTTCACCATATTACTATCCAGTTTTCATCAACTATATGGTATATTATTTCAAAATTTTTTTAAACAATATAGACCACTATTGCAATGCAGTTTCATTATCATTCATCTCAAAACTGGGGGAATACCAATTACTTACTTCACTAAATAGGAAACCCAACAAAAATTTATATAAATCCAAGGTTTATGAAGAACAACTCATTTCTATAATTGTTGAGACGCTAAATAATATACTTAATGAAAGTTATAAATAGATTTGCGAACAATTACGACTATAGTCGAAAACTCTCATAAAGATAATTTGATCTCAAGAAGCATTTCCTATATGTTTGTTGTGTTTTGTTTTGTATAGCATCTATTCAAATCATTTCTGTTTTACAATAGTGTCTGGCATGGAAGTTCTGAATTTTTCCACGGCAGCACATTGCAGGTGCATTTTTCTAAAAAATATTAATATTTGATTTATTCGATAAATAAAGTGAATTGTAGTGTACAATTTTGATGAAAATTCATAAAAATTATTCACACATTTGGGAAAATTACTGGTTTTGTTTAAATCGCTCTATTATCAGCAAAAAAAATTTTTTTTAGTTATAAAAAACTTAAATGACTTTCCCACATAGACAATTATTTTATAAGTAACTTTTATTAAAACCGTTTTTAATTTGGGTCCCTAATAGGAAAGAAATTGGGATCTTTAGAAATTTCAAAATGGCCGCTACTGTGATGAGCTCTTAAACTCAGCCAGTTACATTTCCAATGTGCTAGAGCCTATTCCTTTTTCAGTTCTTCAGGGGTTAAAAAATCTCATTTTCCAACTATACAACGCACATCATCATATAGCAAGTATTACAATACGATGATTGCAAGAAGCTAACATTGTTGTTTCACCATGACATTCTTGCTAGCTCATTGAGCATATTTGGTTTTGATCAGCAGAAGTATAAGTGCAATTCCACACCCACTAAACAACTTGTAGCATCTTCGGCTTTACAGCTTGAAATGATACACCGCAGGAAAAAATTGATCACTCGAGTGTCACCATAACCCGCCGTTTATACGAGTGTACAGCATATCGTGGTGGAGCAACTCATTTTTGAAGAAGCTTTTTTTATTTCTGTTTGTTTGTTTTCAAATTTCAATCATTTGTATTGTCCATCAAAGTATGAATTTTGAGAAAATTTTATTAAAATAGATCAACTTCTATCTATTCTATTTTTTACGAAATTCAATATATAATATGACGATATCTACTAAAGCAACAAGCTAAATCCCAAGAATTTTCTTCATTCTCTTCATTTTGTTCATTTTGTTCATTTTGTTCATTTTGTTCATTTTGTTCATTTTGTTCATTTTGTTCATTTTGTTCATTTTGTTCATTTTGTTCATTTTGTTCATTTTGTTCATTTTGTTCATTTTGTTCATTTTGTTCATTTTGTTCATTTTGTTCATTTTGTTCATTTTGTTCATTTTGTTCATTTTGTTCATTTTGTTCATTTTGTTCATTTTGTTCATTTTGTTCATTTTGTTCATTTTGTTCATTTTGTTCATTTTGTTCATTTTGTTCATTTTGTTCATTTTGTTCATTTTGTTCATTTTGTTCATTTTGTTCATTTTGTTCATTTTGTTCATTTTGTTCATTTTGTTCATTTTGTTCATTTTGTTCATTTTGTTCATTCTGTTCATTCTGCTCATTCTGTTCATTCTGTTCATTCTGTTCATTCTGTTCATTCTGTTCATTCTGTTCATTCTGTTCATTTTGTTCATTTTGTTCATTTTGTTCATTTTGTTCATTTTGTTCATTTTGTTCATTTTGTTCATTTTGTTCATTTTGTTCATTTTGTTCATTTTGTTCATTTTGTTCATTTTGTTCATTTTGTTCATTTGTTCATTGTTCATTTTGTTCATTTTGTTCATTTTGTTCATTTTGTTCATTTTGTTCATTTTGTTCATTTTGTTCATTTTGTTCATTTTGTTCATTTTGTTCATTTTGTTCATTTTGTTCATTTTGTTCATTTTGTTCATTTTGTTCATTTTGTTCATTTTGTTCATTTTGTTCATTTTGTTCATTTTGTTCATTTTGTTCATTTTGTTCATTTTGTTCATTTTGTTCATTTTGTTCATTTTGTTCATTTTGTTCATTTTGTTTAGTTCGTTGTTACGTTAAATTTCACTCGACTGAATATTTTCGTTCAGTTTACGACTTTCTCAAATTTCTCCGATACTTCGTTTAACTACCTGTTTGAATGACGCTTATGATCGAGTATTGCAATTTCGTAATTCACTTTGTGCATTTTATTTTAAGTCTACAAAAGTTCGTTAGTCCAACCTTACACGATGATATCGATATATCATCTGCTATATGGTTTGGAGAGTCTACACGTTTTTTTCTCATTTTGGTTGTTAATTTGATAATGCGCTCATCGCGTTATTAAACATTCTTTCTCGACAATTTTTAATTTGATTCTGCAACTTGTGCGTTTTCTACATTATTCGTCACAGTACTTCAAAAGCACTGCACGTTTTTTTGTTCGACAAGTAGGAGGTATCTTGCGTGTATTGCTTTTAGCTGGAGGCCAAATTGGTTCTTTCTTTATGTAGGCCCCAGTATTCGTTGACGTAGACGACCTGCTTTTGTCTGTAAACCGCTGCTGCAGTTACGATGGCAAGATGAATGGATCCTGACTGATCCTGACTACCATAGCGTCGCTGTGCTGACTCACCCCCGATGGATTGCAAGCTAAGTATCTAGACACATACAGGTATAAAACTTGTTTTCTTTTGTGTATATCAAGGGCATATTCCGTATCAGCGTTTGGTGTAGTTATGTAATAAGAAACGTGACACTGTAGAACTATTGTTTGTTGCTGCGAATCGATATTATCGCTCTACATGTGTAATGTACCAATTGTTAGAAATGTTTGTGTTCAGTGCTGACTGTCACCTACCTATTTGTGCACACCAGTGCATGTTTGATTGCTTGTATGTATTGGCCCTTCGAGCCGGATAATTCAACCACGCTTGTAACCTGCAGCTTGCTAACCCTAATACCAGCACGGTACACGTAAACCAGCACAATCAAGCGGATATACAGGTCAGCCCGTTCTTATTTATTACCCTAAACCTAACCTAGTAGTTGCACATCCAGTTTAACTATTTTAACGCCCTGTTTAATATCGTTAAACTTGTGTTTACTGTCATACTATACAATTTATTCATTCCAACCTTCTAGATCTAGTTAGAAGGTATTATAACTATCAATTCTAGGTGAATCTTATACACTGTTGTGGATGGTAAGTTTAATGCATTTTCTAATATTGAATTTATTACATTGAGAAATTACACCATATTTACTAGATACTATAGCCACCTCTTGCTCTTAGGTGTCATTTAACTTAATATTGTTCATTCTTCATCAAACAAGATGGAAAATGATCATAAACCTGAACTCCAAATACTTGTGGCTCGCAGAGCTAAAGTTAAAGCCTCTCTTACAAGATTTGATAGTTTCTTAAAAAGGATATCTTTGTCTGAAATAACCGATGAAATTAGAACTGAAGTAAGTGCACATCTTGATAAAATAGCGCCTCTTTATTCTGAGTTTGATTTAATCCAAAATGAAATTGAAGAGCTTGAACCTGATAAAATCGATAAAAACGAGCAAGAGCGTGACGAATTTGAAAATAGGTATTTTTCCATTGTGACATTTGCAAAAATGAAACTAGTGTCGCCGAAAACACAAAATATTCCTTCACGGTCTGAAACTAAAATTGCCCCCGAGTCTGCTTCCGGTGACTTACCAAGTAATCAAACCCTAAACGTTAAGCTTCCAGATTTAGTCCTTCCGGAGTTTACGGGCAGCTACGATCAATTTATTTCCTTTAAGGAGGTCTTTGATTCATTAATTAACCAAAATCCTATACTCACAAATGTTCAGCGATTCTTCTATTTGCGCGGTGTGCTCAAGGGAGAAGCGGCAAAAATAATATCGTCATTAAGTGCTAGCGAGAGCAACTATAAAATTGCATGGGACCTGTTAACTCAGCGTTATCAAAATAAAAAATCCATCATAAACGCTCATATGAAAGCTATTTTTGAGTTACCTAATATTTTCAAGGAATCCCATACATTACTGCGTAAAATGTTAGATGAATTTCAAACGCACTTTAGATCTTTAAGAAATCTAGGAGAAAACGTTGATGAATGGAATACTATTTTGATATTTTTGCTTAATTCTAAACTTGATTCATCAACCCGTAGGGAATGGGAAGTGGCAACAGAATCCAATACTTCACCAACAATTGAGGAGTACTTAAAATTTTTAACTCAACGCTGCCAATTACTGGAGTCGTTGGATACTAAGGTTGGCAACGCCAATCAAAATGCTCATCCTAAACGACCTTCTGACGGTCGCAGTTACTCGCTTTTATTCACGAGTCCTTATTGCCCGTTATGCAATGAACCGCACTTCATTTACGCCTGTAAGTTATTTTCCGAGTTACCTATGAACAAAAGGTTATCGGAAAGCAAACGATTTAATCTATGCTCGAATTGCCTGAGACCAGGACATTCAAATACTAATTGCAAATCGCTGCACACATGCCGTTATTGTCAAAGAAGGCATCATTCACTTTTACATTTGTCCTCAAATCGATCAAATATATCCAATAATGATCATATAAATAAAAACCAACACTATAGCCAAGTCCGAACAACCCAAAATGTTAACTGTCCTGCTCAGAATGGCTCTGAGACAAAAGGGCATAATGATGAACTTGACAAAGGGCATATTGAAAATAATAATACAACCTAAGACAGTATATGCACTCATGCTGCAACTTCAAAAATAAGCACATGTTCATCAGTATTACTATCTACAGCCGTAATCAAAATTTTTGATAACAACGGAAAATCATTTCAATGCAGAGCCCTGTTAGATAGCGGCTCGCAATCTAATTTCATTACAAAGCAAGTCTTTGACAAGCTAAACTTAACCTACAATCACGGCAATATTCCGGTTTCCGGGATAGGCCAAGGTTGTACAAATATATCCAAACATGCTGTCATTAAAGCGCAATCGCTACACAATAATTATACCTTCCAGTTACCGTTTCTAATAATCGATTCAATTACCGGCATAATACCACAACAAAGGGTTAACTTAATCAATTTAAAAATTCCAAATAGTATTCAGCTGACTGATGAAGCTTTTAATACTCCTTCTGAGATTGATATGCTTCTCGGAGCAAGCATATTTTATGAACTTCTAAGTTTTGGTCAAATTAAACTAGGTAAAAATTTGCCTATATTAAACAAAACGAAACTAGGATGGATTATATCGAGACAACTACCCTATAATAGCATTTCTGTTTCACATAATTTCTTAGCAGTAACCGATCCTATCCAAACTCAATTGCAGCAGTTTTGACAAGTTGAAGAGAACTATGCGTCCGAAAAACCTATGACTAACGAAGAAGTTCAATGCAAAACACATTTCCTTAAAACCTTTACTCGTGACCCCTCAGGTAGGTTCGTGGTAAGCTTACCGCTAAAAGATAATTATACTAAACTCGCCGATTCTGAAGAAACCGCTTCAGGCTATTCTTTAAATGATGTACTAAAAATCGGACCTACTATTCAAAGTGATCTATTTTCTACAATTCTTCGATTTAGACGTCATGAATTCGTGTTGACTGCCGATCTTGCCAAAATGTATCGGCAAATTAATATCAAACCCGAAGAGCGGAGTCTACAACGAATTGTTTGGCGAAATAATCTTAATGAACGCTTGTCACATTTTGAGCTTAATACAGTTACATATGGTACGGCATCGGCCCCATTTCTAGCAACGCGCTGCTTAAAGCAAATTGCGGTGGAATGTCAAGCTGACTTTCCCATTGAATCCGACGTAATACCCAATGACTTCTAGGTTGATGACTTGGTTACCAGTAATTGCTCCTTGACTGAGCTGCGTCAGATACAAAAAAAACCTAGTAAACATTTTTCGAGATTATAGATTTGATCTACGGAAATTTACCGCAAATGATCAATCTCTGTTAGAAAATATTGACTCTAACAGTGATCCGCCTGTCAAGCACTTTATTCAGAGTGCCCCCAATAACAAAACTCTTGGAATATCGTATGAATCTGCTACAGATTGCTTTGTTTATAACTCCCAAATACCCTCAAACTTGTCCAATTCCATTACTA
Organism: Platerodrilus igneus; assembly: GCA_036346225.1. Classification (NCBI taxonomy): domain Eukaryota; kingdom Metazoa; phylum Arthropoda; class Insecta; order Coleoptera; family Lycidae; genus Platerodrilus; species Platerodrilus igneus. The sequence continues at coordinate 9,044,334 of JARFIW010000565.1, forward strand.
AACGAAGTATTCTTTCAACAATATCTCAAATATTCGACCCTCTTGGTCTTCTTGGTCCAATCATTGTTCAGGAAAAAATTATATTGCAACAGCTTTGGTTAGCCAAACTTAACAGGGACGATCCCATACCAACCAATCTTTATAAATACTGGATTAACTTCTATAATCTAATGCCAAATGCCAATGTGCTAAAAATCCCCAGACATGCCCTGTTAAAAGATCCTGTTAATATCCAGCTGCATGGTTTCTGTGATGCGTCTATGCAAGCTTATGGTGCATGTGTCTACATAAGATAAGAAGATTGCATCGGAAATATAAAAGTCACCCTATTGTGCGCTAAATCGCGAGTGGCTCCCCTCTATTCGCTCACCCTGCCCAGGCTGGAACTAGCCGGAGCTCTTCTTTTATCAAAATTAGTTAAAAGGGTCACCTCATCGATGCAGTTAAATATTTCCTCAACATACTATTGGACAGATTCCACTATAGTCCTTTCATGGCTAAGTGCGGAACCTCGCTCGTGGAAGGTTTTCGTGTGCAACCGGATTGCGGAGATTCAAAATATCTCTAATATAAATGATTGGAATCATATCTCAACTACTTATAACCCGGCTGACATAATTTCTAGGGGAATTAGTCCCACTGAATTAGAAACGTCCTCAACATGGTGGCACGGTCCAACGTTCTTATCAAAGCATCAAGATTGTTGGCCGCAAGATTGTCACATCACAAAATTCTCACGAATTTCTTCAAACCATCCTGAACTCAATCTTTAAACTATTTCCTTACCTATTTCATCTTGTGACGATATCTTTAAGCGGTTTTCGAGTTACATAAAATTAATACATGTATTGTCATACTGTTTGCGTTTTACTAAACGAAAAAAATTGAAGGTAAAATTTAAGCTTGATTCCTTACATATTACTTGTCGCGAAAGGCAAAACACCGAGTTGATATCTGAATGTTTCATCGCAGCATTTAAGCGTTTTGTATCAAGACGAGGCATGTGCAACAATTTGTATTCCGACAACGGATCTAACTTCATCGGCGCAAACAATACATTCAAAGATATTTACAAAATTATCAGCGGTCAACCTGTTCAAAATTACTTTGACACTAGCCAAATGCAATGGCATTTCATACCTGCCCGATCGCCACATTTTGGTGGATTGTGGGAGGCGTCAGTAAAATCATTAAAGTACCATCTCAAGCGTGTACTGTTAAATAAGTCTTATACATATGAAGAATTTCTAACTATATTAACACAAGTGGAAGCGATATTAAATTCGCGACCTATCATACCTCTGTCCGCTGATCCAAATGGTCTTGAGGCCTTGACACCCGGTCATTTCATAATTGGTCGACCTCTGAATGCAGCACCTCAAGGTGACGTGCTTGATATATCAGTCAATAAGCTATCAAAATTTCAACAATTACAAAAATTGACTCAAGATATATGGGCTCGCTGGAAAAAAGGATTATTTACACAACCTTCATCAGCGAACGAAATGGAAGTTTAAGAAAGAGACTAGTAACCTTATTGGTAGTCTAGTAATACTTCGAGATGATAACAGCCTGCCTCAGCAGTGGGCACTAGGCAGAATTACACAAGTCCATCCAGGTGCAGACGGTGTAGTGAGAGTGGTGAACGTTTTAACGAAAGGTGGCACTGTGAAACGCGCAATAACTAAGTTGAGTGTTCTACCTGTCGATTAATATTAATGTTTGCTAGCAATAATTTAAACAATTGCATATTATTGTTCATGTTACATTAAGTATTCCAATTTCTTTAATGTTGTGTTACGATTATGTATACACCATTTATATTGTTGTCTTAAACACTATATTTACACTTCCTATATTATCTAATTTACATTGTTAATTTGTTGAAACTGGTTACTTTCAAGGCCGCCGGCATGTTCAGTGCTGACTATCACCTACCTATTTGTGCACACCAGTGCATGTTTGGTTGCCTGTATGTATTGAGATGCATTCCGGCCTACTTAATTACAGTCCACTTAAATTTGTAACTTACTTAGTTTTCTAGCAACCGTTGTATATTAAAAATAATGTAATGTCAATTATGTCAAAATAAAATAAAAACCTTCATAAAATTAGAAGAGTAAACATTAAAACTATACACAATCAAGCGATGATATCCTGCATCTAGTAAGGATCATCGCGCAGTGGGAAGCAGTCCCTAAACAGTTTGACAGACACACGCTTATTCTTTTGTACTGATTGGTTTATTTTACAAACGGCATTATGTACAATTTAAAAGAATGTTTGACAAAAACTCTCACACGTTAATTCTTTCCTACTGATTAGTTTATTTTACAAAAAGTATTAGACGCAATTTTAAAAACGCTTGACAAAAGCTCTCACATGTTTATTTACTACTGATTAATTTTCTTTTGTGTAAAATACGAGATGCGCACTTTGTATCTAAAGTACTAAATTGTTCATATCACATAATTGCTTGCTTTGAAATAGTAACGCTTAATTTATTGCTTTTGCTTGTTTGTACAGAATCCTTTATTTATTTCTATTTGTTAATAGATAATCGTCGGGGACGTACTTTTTTTTTGTTTTCTTGGTGTGTAGGTGAATCCCCCACTCTGCGCGTTTGACAGTTAGTCTGGTATTTACTTTTCTTCCGGCTACGTCTAGGTACGTAGCATAATATCTAGCGCCTAACGTGGGGCTGCGAGTTTATTTTAGTTAATTTTTTTGTGCTCCGATTTTGTTTCGTGTAACTTTGGCCCCGGTTTTGTTTTAGTCAATTTTTGCTCTGATTTTTTGTTGTTGTTAGTGCATAAGTTCCTACATTACCCGCATTTCTCGGCTTGATGCTACTTGTTTTCTCTTCCTTTACGTTTGACTTATTGTTTATTTTTCTTTTTCTTTCGGCTCTTTGGTGTTCTTCATATGAGGATCGGTTTTCTTTATTTCTTGTGTGGGTTTGATCTTCTTGAATTTTGATTTTGTTCTCCTCCGTGATTGCTAAATATCTTTAGTTTTGTTTTAGTTAATTTTTGCCCCGATTTTTTGTTGTTGTTAGTGCATAAGTTCCTAATTACCCGCATTTCTCGGCCTGATGCTACTTGTTTTCTCTTCCTTTACGTTCGACCTATTGTTTATTTTTCTTTTTCTTTTGGCTCTTTGGTGTTCCTCATATGAGGATCGGTTTTCTTTATTTCTTGTGTGGGTTCGATCTTCTTGAATTTTGATTTTGTTCTCTTCCGTGATTGCTAAATATCTTTAGTTAGCTCATGTCGGGTTATTGGACTAGTGTTTTCGCCAATAATCCTAGTTCATTGAGTAATTTTATTTTGTGTGAAATACCAGATGCGTACTTCGTATCTAAATTCCTAAATTGTGCATACAATAAAATTGTTTGCTGTGAAATAAACACACTTATTTTATTATAAATATTTATGGTCGACGTTTCGAAACGTCGACCTTAATTTATAAAATGACACGGTCCCAACCCGGAACCATAAATATTTATAATGACTCCGGCCGTGAAAGTCTCCGACAATATCACACTTAATTTATTTTCTTTTTTTTTGGTTTTCTTGGTATGTAGGTGAATCCCCTCACTCTCCGCGTTTGATAGTTAGCCTGGTATTTACTTTTCTTCCGGCTCTGAAGTCGAGTTGAAGTTGAAATTGACCAGAGCGTTCAGCACCAACTACACTTATTCCGCTATATTTAAATTTAGTAACAAACGTTCGATGACGCAGTCACCATAATGCCTATAAGGCCAATGCTTTGCTTGAACGGTATTTTTTTCCATCGAGAAACAGTCTTTAATCAACACACAAAATCCTTTTTTAATTGCTTTGAAAATGACAAAATGACTAAACCAATGTTCTGGATTGTCTTGGCACATTTGTGTGTCAGCCTACGAAATTATCGAGTGATCTATATGGTTTTAAATTTTAGGCTCTATTTTACAAAAGCGTTTGTTACCTAAAATAACACTTGGTGTAGGTATGTATTTACCAAGAAATTTTTAAGGAATAGATTAGTTAATTAGGCAAATTTAAGTTATAACGTACCATCTCGTAACTAGTGTGCATGAGACAGGTAGAGTACGCTCGAATTTTAAGAAGAATGTAATTAATTATTCCTATACCAAATAAAATAGGAGCTGACAGATACGAAAACTATCAAGTCATAAGTCAGTCATGCGTGCAAAATTCTAACCGAGATCGTCTACAGGCGGATGTAAAACAAGATAAAAAAAAATTGGGGTGAAGACCAGTTCGGTTTTTGAAGAAATGTTGAAACATGTGAGGCTATAATGAGTCTACGACTTATCGTGGAGGAGAGGATTAAGAAAAACCAGCCCACGTATTTGCCTTTATTGATCAAGGAAAAGCTTTTGATGATGTTAATTGGAACGAACTCTGCGAGATTATCAAGAGGCATAGAGGATCTATTTTGAAAAATGATTATATGATGAACATTAATAAAAGTAAAACGATGATGATGGAGTGCAGTCGTGCATATAAGATCAGGTGAAGCAGCGAATGTCAGATTTGGAAATAAAACGTTGAAGAAAGTAGAGGAATTTTGTTACTTGGTTAGCAACATACACGGGAGGGTAGAAGCGCAGGGGGCATAAAGTGTAGGCTGGCAGAAGCAAGAAAAGCATTTCTGAAAAAGAGAAATTTGGTATCAAAAATAGATTTAGGTATTAGGAAAACATCCCCTGAAGGTTTTCGTATCAAGCTTGGCTTTGTATGAATATCGATGGTTGGCGATAAAAAGAAATAGAATCTAGGACTTCGAAAAGTGGCGAATTTTAAAGATTAGGTGCGTAGATCGGGTCACAAATAAGGAAGTATTATGATGCATTGGTGGGAAAAGAGCTCTGTGTCGAAATGTAAATAAAGAAAAGAGAAGATGGAATGAATGGGCATACCTTGAAGCTTAAAATATTGCTTAACTTAATGTTAAAGGGAAATATGAAAGGTAAAAATGGTAGAGGCAAACCGATGGCTAAACATGATAAACAAATTTAGATGGATGTAGGATGTATTAGTTACGTATCAATGAAGAGGTTAGCACAGGATAAATTAGCACGCAAAAGTGCATCAAACCGTCTGCGGACTAACAACCCAACAACTAGTTATAAGTGGTTATTAGAGCTACTGATGTGTGTGTGTGTGTGTTTGTGTGTAAATAAAGAAATAGCGCCGATTGGTCTTCCGCCGGCAAGAATAATTACATTAGAACGTAAACGAAGCATCTGTACACAAAAGATAATCGGTGGACACCCTGTGGCGTGACATCTGCAAACAGACTTGATTATCAGGTACAAAGCTTTTGCATTTAAGAGTTGTTTAAATTACAATAGTTAGACAAGAAAACGCTGGGCACAAAGGCACTCTATACGAACAGCACTAACGCATTTATTCGGAAAATTTTAAATAACAAAAGAGGAATATATTACACAAGAGTTGAGACCACCTTTAGTAAAGGAAATTTTTGACGCTCAAGGACATTTTAAATAGTTTTCAAAATAACTTAAACCCTCTTGATAGTCTACTTAATACAAAACATCTGTATATAGTAAGAACAGGCAAAACTGCTAGTACAGAAGTCAAGAAATTTTTGTTAAATGTTAAACAACTCAGAGAGCAGTTCGAGAAATTCTTTCATCAAAGAATGTTAGATTAATCCCCAAAAGTTTGGAAAAAACACTAAAAGAATGTATGTAAAAAACATAATATCTGATGTCTCAACGATAGTTTGTAAATCAAAATAAAAAAATCAAGGAACTAAAATTTGAAATAGACATACTTGACAAAATATTAGTATTCGTCTTCAAAAATCAAATTGAGTTAGAGAATATCTCCAAGTATCCTTTAACTCATGTGCCACTATCACTCAGCCATCTTGATATTTCCTTCAATAAGACACTGAAATCCATTTTTTACATTTGCTAGAAAAACGATGCCGTGACGAAATTGAAATTCCAACAAATATCGACTGCACTTAATAGACGGATTTTATTTTCTTCGACTTATTAGCAAGGATCTTTTACAGACTTTTTGGAAAATAGCACAATTCATTCTTTCGAAAATCTGCGCTATAAGGGTAACTGAGTAGATCTGGTATTCAATCAATTTTATACTCCCTCCATTAAATATACGGAACGAGAGAGAAGAGGTTCTGAAGAAGTTCCTTATGCTATTATAACAGGACCGGAACGAAAACGACCGAAAGACTTTGTAAAATCTCTTACAAACATTTCCTTTAAGACGAGCTTTATTGTTTTTTTTTAACTCAAGAATGTTACTTTCCTGGGTACCAAAACATTATTTGGTACCCACTATGATGTCTGTTTTAAGTACATAAATAATGGTGAAAATGTCTAAAGAACTGAAGAAATCGATTTAAAATGTCACTACATTTGATTTTTTTTCTAATGCTCTACCCGAAAGGACTACATTGGCCAGAAAGTGAGTTTTTCTTTACCTGGCAATTTTGAATTTTGCCGAACCTTTGCTGTTCCAACCAAGGTAGAGCTCTTTAATGTGCGTGACAACACTCACACACGCGACTTACATTTTTACCTCTCATTTAAACGAAGGCGTATTTTTGTGAAAACTGTTTGCCTTAAATTTTTCAAGCGGATCGGCTCGGGAGTTGAACCGGTATCAATGATCACACGCATACCAACTGAGCCACAATCCGCTTGATTTAAAATTCAGTATGAAGAAGCTCACACTCGATTTATGTCTTGTTTAAAGCATCTTGGAAATTCCAATGCAATAATAATAACATCCGACAGGGACACATTAATTATAGCACTTAGAAATTTTCATAAATAACAAAAAAATACTTCTCTGTGGAATGTGGCGTAGTATCGAAGAACACTCTAAGGTTAAATATTATAAATAATATCTCTGGCAACAAACCTTTGCAAATCATCGCCAGCCTTCCGCGCTTTCACCGGGTGTGACTACACTTCAGCATTTGCTCGAAAGTGAAACTTAGTCCATTTGGAATATTGGAAAATAATATAGAGGTTCAAAAAGTCTTTGCAGAGGGAACAAAAGAATACTCGTGTACAGATAAAATAGCATGCGCACTTTTAATATAATCTAATTATTGAAATTAATACTTGCTAATTTTTTAAGACGTCAGTGGTTGAACGATCTGTATGCCAAATATATGGAGAGCCTGAGTCAAGCAACTCAAACAGAGTCCCCACTAAATCTTTCAACCCATAAAAATTCATTTGAAAAAAATAAAATGCTTTGAAACCAGACATTTACCTTCTTGTAAAGATAGTTTAATTCAGAAGATCAAAAGAACCAACCAAATTTGCGATATGTGGAATTATACAGATTGTCCACATCCTATTTTCTTAAATTCCACAAATAATGGATGAAGTTTGTAGGACAAAAATACAAAATCAAATGGTTTATGGAATTACGATATCAATCAACCATTAGGGAACTACTGTTTGACGAGGAAGAACAAGAACATTCTGTCGACGACGAAGACACCGTTACCGAAATCAGGTCGTCGGATGAAAATGAAGATGATTAATTAAAAATGTATAATTTCAGGGTATTATTATACCTTACATTTTGTTACATGCCAAACTGGCTATGTAGCATTTTTAGTTTTAGATATAATTTGTAAGTTAATTGCCGCGTATTTTTAAATTAATAACGTTAACTTCCGTCGTCGCTGACAGTCGCGTCTACGCAGAGGGAATGCGGAGGTGCGCGAGTGTTGAAAGCGGGGATTAAGCCACGAGACCTGGACTAGGCAACAACTATCTAAGTGGTGTGTGTGCTTTTCTTTAGAAACAGGTATGTAGGTTTTCTGTACCTTGCCTTATTGTACCTGGCACCTATTCCCTACAATCCCCTACGAGTGCAACAGAAGTTACGTGAAGGACGGATAGAAAATTTGATGTTCGACATGACGTAACCAACTTAACTACCGCTGGATCTTGAGATTAAGTTCCGAGATACCCCTCACGTGAGTAATTTGATTTTACTTAAATTGTGCATATAAATTTGACTTAGATAGCGATTGCATCATCTGGTAAAACGTGGTCGGTATATGTTACAAAATGGCGGGTAATTATGCCGCGCGTAAATGTAACAATTTAATATTACGAGTTTTAAAGATCAATATATACATATATAACTAACATGCAATGATATTAAGCTTTTTAATTGGCAAATTACCTCGGTCTGAAGTTCCAATAGGGTACTATGTGTTAAAACATGTAATTACAATTTCGAAATTAACGCGCCTACTCCAAAAACCCGCCTGTTTTCAGAATGCTACCGTCTTCGGAAATTTTTTAATCAGTTTTTATTTCTTATATTATAAAGAACAGCCACCCAAAATTTGGTACTGGTTTAAAGCGATAATTATTTTGAAAAAATTTGCTATTTTTATGCGCCACTTCTGACAGCGCTATGGTTTTGAATCGGCAGACGGGTGGTTTTGAGAATCACTTAATCAGTTCTTCCAAATTAAAATAGCGATTCTTTGGTATAATACTTTAAGGGATTTTTAGCCTTGCCTCTCTCACTATAAAGCCAAAGGTTGGAAATTACATATACTCGATCAGCCGAATCAAGGCGATGACGTCATAAATATTAATTCAGGAAGGCAAATTCTTAACGCTCATGCATGTAAAAGACATAGTGTGTATTTTAGAGTATTCGGGTTTTTGTTATTGGCATTGCAATGCAGTTGCCAACTGAAGTTACCGCATATCTTGATATTAGTGTATTTAAATGAAAAGGGTTTCTTTTAATTAGTTGATCTCTATGGATTTGTTACAAAACAAGAAAGTTTGGTATATTAGAGCGCTAATATTTTAGTTTAGGAAATGGTTTGTAGGTGTCTGTATTTAGTAACACACCTATGAAGCTTTATTTATATTTAAATACTGAACACATTGTCAACATTTGGTAAATATGATGTGACGGCCCAGATTCGACGGCTCAAGTATACCTACTGCTGGTGCGAAGTACAGGCATACAATAAAATTGCCACTCACAGCTTTCTAATTGTTGCAAATGGCGGTGCTTTATTAGTTGGTATACTGTTTGCCAGGTAATTTGATATAGATGTAAATGAATTGTTTAGGAACGCCATGATGAACAACTGGATCAATGTTAAAAAGTTTCTTAGTAACTACAACATTTTTGACGCTGGTTTATGCTGCTTTACGGGATCTCCAATTACTTTACAGGTGAAAGAATGTGGTACCTCTAAATTCTGGCGTGCAAGGTCTGTGCCTTTTGCGATTCGTTCAAAAATTGGAGAGGGTGTAAATCGTTTGACAAACGAAGGTATATTACAACCCGTAAAACAATCCGAATGGGCTACTTTTATCGCCCCTGTTCGAAAAAAAAAGCAATTCGTTAGAATATGGCGTGATTACAACAATACCGTCAATTTACAGTTAATTATTAAGAAGTACATCTTACCTGCTGCTGAAGAATTATTTGCGAAACTTGTCATGCGTTGTGCATTTTTTACCGATCCTTAGATAAAGCATCTCAAGAGTTATGATCAATAAATACTCACAAGGGTCTTTACAAAATGTTGGGAATTCCTTTTGACATTACATCAGCACGGGAAATTTAAAAAAGTTCTATGCTATGGTCAGAAAACTCCCGAGCGTAGGAAGTTTTTCAAGATGATATTTTCGTGACCGGTGCTACTATTACAGAACTCTTGAAAAATCTATCGACGGTATTCCTAACTCTACAAAAAATTATGTACGTTTGCAAAAGTAGAAGTGCAAAGTTCTCGATACAGATACATATTTATGTTATTCCATTTCCAAAAAAGCTTACGTCTTACGAAAAATAAGTTAAAAGAAATTGTAGATGCTCCTGTGCCAAAAGAGATTAGTCAATTACGTTATTTTATTGTATTGATGAATTTTTATTTAAAGTTTTCTAAAATGGTAACATTTCTTCACCCGCTATATGGTTTACTAAAGAAAAATGTTAAATGGGTTTGGTCAAACCAATGCAACAATTCTTTTGAAAATGGAGAGGCCCAGCTAGCACAAGCTCCTGTATTGGGACACTTCGTTCCTAAACGTAAAGTTGATGTTCGATGCCTCATCTTATGTGCTTGGGGCATCATCTGACATTAATTTTGGCAACGTTTGACACGAAATCAAATATATAAACTCTGAGGATAACATTGTTGCAGACTTTCTTTTAAGATCACCACTCAATAAATTTTATCCGGATTGCAGTGAATTGGACAAAGTATCGCTTATATTTAAAACTATAGTACAACGTATATTACCATTCACTTCCGCCGACGAGGCTCATTATACTCGTACAGATCCGGCTCTGTCTAAAGCGTTTACTGTTACAAGTTTAGATTTGGGTAACGACATACATCATTCAAAACTACTACCATCTCTAAAAAAAAGTGTTGAATTAACTATTGAACAAGGATGTTTGTTATAAGGAAATATGGTTGTTGTACCTACTAAATTACGTTCCTAATTACCAGAGGAATTGTACGTATGAAAGGACTCGTTTGAAATTACGTTTGGTGATCCAATATCGACAGTAATATTGAGAATGTGGTTAAAGATGCTTGGTCTGTGCTCTTGCACAGAAGTATGTGGGCAAGACAATTCCACTTTCCTAGAAATCTGTTACGCGTCAAATGCAAAGAGTCATCTTGGATCATTGGATGATGCTGGAGCTTTCGTAGAGCGGCGGCGTGGCTCAGTTGGAATGCGTGTGATTACTGAGCCTAAGGTCCCGGGTTCGAATTCCGACTCGGTTCTCTTGAAAAATTTTAGGCGAGCAATTTTCACAAAAATACGCCCTCGTTTGAATTAGAGGTAAAATGTAGGTCGCGTGTGTGAATGTTGTCACGCACGCGGAACAGCAAGTGTTTGGCAAAATTCGAAATTTTCAGATAATAGAAAATTCGCTTCCTGGCCAATGTCGTATCTTCGTGTGAAGCATGGGAAAAAATGAAATATCGCGGAGCTTTCTTGGACAAGGAATTTTTAGTAATTGATTCGTACAGTAAACGGCCGGAGGTTTTCCACGTCACCTCAACTTCTACTGCAATAACAGGGAGTAAATTGAGACCATTGTTTTCAGGTTTTGGGTTACCCGATGTCATTATTTCTGATAACCCAACGGGGTTTACATCAACAGAATTCGAGGCTTTCTTAAGTAATAACAGCGTACGTCACAAAACATCCGTTCCACATCATCCATTTACAAACGGGGCCGCTGAAAATCGAATTGATACCTTCAAACACTCTATGAAAAGCAGCATCTATTCAGCGCTTTTGTTGGACAATGTGCTAAACACATTTCTAGCTTCGTACAGAATGATATCACACACTACTACCTAATGCTCGGACCAAGACCGAAACTTGTTTGATTTACTACAACGTAGTTACGAAAACAAGGCTTTGATTAAACAAAAGGTCCAAATGCGTAATTACAACGATTCAGAGAGGTGATTTATGTAGCGGACGATACTGCCCTGGCTTGTATTTATCGGTCTTCAAATTTTTGGAAAGTGGACACGGTCGATTCCACCCTGAGAACAGATACATGCTTGTTATGTTTGCAGACTGACACCTACTGTAAACGTCATGCAAATCAGTTGCGGCAGCTACAGCAAGAACTGCTTGACAAGTCTTTACGTGCAGAGTAGTCATCACAAAAGTTACCTTCCTAGTACACCGGACCAAGCAAACGATATTCCAAACAGTGTTAATTCTACATGAATTACACTACCTACAATTGCTATTCCCAATTTACCTAGCACTTTAAGGGTGAAAATTTGGCAAGCCCTACTGCACAAACTCTCAACAGAAAACAAACACAGAGCGCTGCTACGGGTTCTCCTAGGTGTTTATCGAAAGTGCAGAAGTCCCCAGATAGCTAAATCTACAAGTGAATCATCATAGGGAAAGCGGCGTTGTGTATACTATACATACTTTGCCTTATGAAGATACGCAAAGGTAGCGGGAAAAGAGTGTCATAAAAGATAGACAGTAGTCAGTTTTCTCTTGGCAGTTCGCATTTTAAAATATTATTAATAATTAGTAGATGTAATAAATTCAACAAATATATGTTATTGAATCATTACCATACTCACTCACCACCCCACCATCCGTACACTACACATAACCACAACTTTTACAAGGAAATTTAAAATAGAAAACGCCAGAAGATCGAAATGAGTTAGAGATCCTTAATCCCCAAATTGCTATTTCTAAATTAAAGCAGATTTTTGGTTCTGAAGTTAAATTAAAAACGTTTACAAAGTGTTAGAACAAATTTAAGATTTAAACTATAATTTTTAAAAAACAATATACAAAATACGGTCATGAGGTTTCCTTAAGAAAACGCCCTATTGTATCAAGCAGTAACTTTAGAATATAAGAATTTAAACTCTACCTAACTAAAGTTTCTTATATAATAGAATTTAATATATATTTTATATGGCACGAAGTTGAATTAAAGAAATACATATGTACAGAAGACCTTAGCAGTCTAAAAAGCTTATAAATGTAAAATTTTATCTCTTAACAAACCTAACTAATTCAAAAAAGGGGGTAAGGTAATATAATTTTGATTAGAACTTGGCTCTAGTTTTATAGAAGATTGGCGATTATCAAACTCAGCTTGCTTAACTTCCTGCATTAATTCACTATCGTACTTCGGAGACATATTAGGATACCTCTCTGGAGAGTCATTCATGCCATGATTTACATACTCGATTTTAATTCCAATGGGACTATCATCCGTAGAAGGTGAGTGTGTAGGTAACATCGAATACTCTCGAGACATAGGTGGACTTTGACTAGGTAAAGGTGATACGTAATCATGCGATCTCATCGGAGCACCAAACAGCTGATTGTCATGAGAGTTAAGCATATACGAATATCCATTTTGTGGTGACCCAAAACCAGAATACGGTGTCGACGACGAATTTAGTAAATTTAAGTGTGGGCTAAGATCGTACGAAGATTGATAACTCCAGCTATCTACAGGAGTAGTATTATTCAAATTATTGGTTTGTGTAAAAACACTTAAGCTATTGTTAAAATTAGGAATATTGGAGGTTGGTGAGTTGGAACTAATGTATCCTGTTTTTCTCGGCGGTTCTCGTTTCCTCCACTTCGCTCTTCTGTTTTGAAACCATACTTGAACTCGTGATTCACTCAGATTTAGTTTTAATGCCAGTTCTTCTCTCGCAAATACGTCTGGATATGGTGCTCGTTCAAAAGCCCTTTCGAGTTCTTCCAGTTGAAATGCAGTAAAGGTGGTTCTGAAAACAAATAACAGTTTAATGAAAAATAAAAATAATTGTCTTAATGTTTCTATTTTTGACTGTAAGAACTAGAGTTTGCAAGAATAGGAATAGTGGTTAGTCGCTTAGCTTTGGAGCAAATGCAAAAGGAATATCATGAATTTGCACTGTAGATTAATGTGTCGTTTTGTTTTTGGAACGTTTGCAGAATTTATGTACAATTTTTTTACTGACACCTGTAGTGTGGCTGCAACGGCGAGCAGGTACCTTAGGTACCTAGGTATCTTAGCAGTATTCACTGTATTATCAAAATGATATTACAAATCCACACTACTATGAGGTTTGATAGCTGACTTTCGCTCTTATAGTTGAGAAGCCCGAGGTAGGGCTAATTGCGTTCTCGACCGAGGGGAATAGCGGTCTTGGGTCGAGAGAGGCACTGTTTGACGGGGAATTAAGTTTTACGTGAAATAAGCAAGGTTTTGGGGCAGTAAACTGGATATTTTCGGTGGAAACACGTATTTTCGGGAAGTTGTCGACTCTGTGGTTACGTCACGGTTTGCGTGTAAAAAAGCCACAATTTTCCCGAACACAGCGCGGCATCTGAACGCGCCCCTACGAGTGAACCGACGAGGTGTCGTCATTTACGAGTGGGAGAAAGAAAGAATGTCGAGTTGGTTTTCAGAATTCACAGAGGCTTTATAAAATACCTAACATCTAGAAAGACTCGATAAACGGGGTAGAACCTGAATTCGGCGGCGTTTTGCGTAGGAGGTCTACTTTTTCACAATTTCTAAGTAAATTTGCTAGAATTTTATAGTTCTGCCGAAATTTGGTAGCGAATTCGGTCGGACGCGACCGGAATGTCACCATCAAAATCTGAGAAAACAATTTTTAAATTACAAAGTGCGTGGCTTTTAAATATCTAATATATATTTTAAGTTTAAAAATCGACTAAAAATCAAAATATGTACTGATTTTCAATATAAATGGTCTACTTTTACACGGAATAGTAACAATCGGTTGAGAATTTTTCAGTAAATCAAAGCAATTTTACGTAGCGTTCGAAAATCGTAAAGCATTCGCAATTTCAACAAACGTCCGTCACGATAGCCGAGTACTAATTTTTTGGGATAGCATGCACAGGGTAGCGGGTTAGATGCCAATCTTTTTTTACTCTTTATAAGTTAACTGACGCCATCTGTCTTACGTCAGTCATCGCGATCGATTTCTTTTAGAACTTATTAAACAAAAATGGCGCAGACATCGATTTCTGATTGTTTTCACATTTGTTAATTATATGTCATTTGTTATTGAATCCAAAATTATGGCGCTGTCAAATATTTGGTACACACTAAAAGATTTAAATTCCATTTTATATATGATTTTTGTACTGTTTCAAACATAGATCTTATTTTATGAGTAGGTCGACGAACGGACACGCATCAAAACCAATTTTAATTTGACAAATATGATAGAATGAAACGTCTAATGTATAATATGAGGCCTAAAATCGATTTCATGTTTCATTATTAAAATTATATTAAATTTGACATACGCGTTTTTTACACACAATCATAAATATTCACTCTTTTAAAAGAACATCCAACGCCATCTTGCATCAAACATTACAATCACATTCCTAAAAAGACAAAGGTACGGAGTCGTGCGGTAAAATATATTTCAGAATGTTCGACTATGGAACATAGATTTTTTAATCTCACATGTTGGAGTATTACTTTTCTAATTTAAATTAATTCTTAATCGTAAAATAATTACCTGCGTTAATACAATAAATAAATTCGATAACGTTAGTGTAACTCAATTGCTATTTATTTAATAAATGTTAAAGCAACCTTTAAATAATTGACCGAACGCGAAACGCAAAAATGCGTAGACAGACCAATATTTAAAACAGTCGCAAATGTATATTGCTATACCAGTAGTCACGAGCGTAAGAAGATATGTCGCTCACAAAGCGAGATTGGACAAAAGAGTCAGCATGAAAACGGTTGCTGATGGTTCCCAAACACAACAGCTCCCGGAGCAAAAAAGCTTCCCGGTGAAAGGAAATCAGTCCCCTAGGGACTAAAAATCAATTCTAGTATATACCATAAATACAAAAGGAAGCTTTAAAGCTATATGAGTATGATTGTGACGTATTAAACTACTAGAGCAGCTCTGGATATACCATCAGGTCTATTTTGTATATGCACTAATTTCCTTACGTAAGCAAGTTAGTTCTTGGTGTAAACATAATACAACCTATTTATGGGTATCGTTCTATAAGATAACAAAACGGGTATCAAACAGAAAAATTGGTGTATGTGAATTAGCTACAGAATATATTTGCGCTGTGTACTATTTAATTGAGGTACTTACCGCAAGAAGATGCTACGTACAATGGCGTAGTCAAACAAAAAAAACAAGGAAGAAGAAAAAAAGAGAAATTGACTGGGCTTAATCGGTGAGTGGGCGAGGCAGAATACCTACACAAATTAAATCAGGCCTGAAATAAAAGTAAACAAATAACACACTCCTAACCATAATCATACAATTTGTAATTAACAAAGAAAATAAAAATTAATTAGGTACAAAAGTATAAGGGTACCACCAAATAAACAATCCGTAATTACATGTTACACATATTTACAAGATCAACAGAAATCCTCTCTAACATGAGAGCTGCCGTTTTTAGGTGCCTACCCTTTACGTTATTTCGCAACACAACAAAACGCAAAAAGAACACTAAAAACCACAGCTTTTAATGGCTGCAAATATAAAAATTACACATGCCTCCTTGGCAGGACAATATCTTAACAAATAAAAATTTAGCACAAAGAAATTAAAGCACATGGTAACGCAACAGTTATAACTCATCCTCGTACGCCTAGGATTAATTACAATAATCCGTTTAAGGCCACCAAGTGTGATTACCAAATGGTGTCAATTAGTACTTACGCACTTACCCCCAAGTTGCTGCCGTCGGACCGGCTCCTACCGTATCTAATAACGGGGCGAAAGAGAGGAGCGCGTGATTTCACTTTAGGGTTGTCTTCTCATTACAACAAAGGGCAACCATCCATCGTGGTTTTAAGAGCCACCGGAAGAAGCTATAGTAAGTACAAGTAAAATTAATTTATTGATGTCGAAAAGTACAATTTTACTAAACCATAAATACTCACCACGCTGTAAGGCGTGCGCAAAATTTTATAAGAAAAACGAAACGAAGAAAACCAGAACGGATGTTTTCGTCGTGTAAGTTAAAAAGCAAATGAATATTAATTTCGTTTAACTAATGACCATAGCTCAAAGTAATATTGTTGCTAAGGATTAAAACTGGAAAACATGGTTTTATCGGATAGTACACGGCTTCAGTTCGACAAATCTTTCGATGGAAAACACATAAGAATCAATTATCGGATACCTAGAACAAGTTATTGACTAGTTAATTATAGCATAAACTTTACGTCGAAGAATTTTGAGAAAGAGTATTTATTATTAATTAGGCGGTAGGATTTGACAATAGAAATAGAATTTAATCGAACGGAGAATGCATTAACAAGAAAAAGGGTTATTTTAATTTACCCAATTAATTTTAGTTCTTAAAACAAAAGGAATTTGAGTTGAAAATCATTAGTCTGCGTATTTATTATTAATTATGAATTAACGATTTTATTTAACGGTTGAAACGGAATTTATTCGAACGGATAATAAATTAACAAGGGAGAAAAGGGTAATTAATTTGTGCTGAAAATAAACGTAACAAATATTTCAACTCATTTCTACTGCATTTCTGTTTATCAGTAAGAACTTTCAATCATAGATGTAGTTCTAATTATTAGAAAATTAAAGGTAAAACAAGTGTTACAACAAGAATTACCTGGCATCACTGGAGTAAAAAGGAGTAAACCAAATTAATTCTGAAAGAGACTGTTATTCTTGCATTGACACCTTGTAGTTCGACCTATTTATACACAACAGAGTTACTGTATTGTTCGTAGTAGAGAGGATGCTGCTTCAAAGCGTTTCCACGCGGCACATCGTCGTTATTAGTGTCACTAACTCTAGAGCACCCATTCTCCTAGCAATCTAATAGCATCGGTGCATTTCGTTTTGTCTCATACTTTATCGTATCTAACATCGAGCTACTGTAAAATTTTGAAGGGCGTTGCATTAATCCTTATGCCTGATGAGCTAAAGTTGAAACGCACTAGTGCCATCAAATTGCTGAAAGTATGAGTGTGTGGGCGCTAAATGACACTACTGACGACGAAGAACTGCTTCGAAACATTCTAAAGCAGTATTAGACTTCTGCTTTGGTAAGGTCAATAGTAGTTGTATCAAACACTTAACTGCTGTAAAGTTTTGACTGCGTTGTATAAGTACTCATCCTCATGAGCCGGTGGCAAAAAGTACCTACCATCACATTGCTAGGAGTATTTGCATATTTATTGACGACCATGAGCACTCTAAGTCAGCACCATACGTCTGTACCCGGCTAGAGTAATAATAGATATTCTAATGTATTAAAATTGAACTGCTGTAAAGCTTTAAAGCCCCGTTCATTTACATTTCCAATGCTCCACCAGTAGGTACTACATTGGCCAGAAGGCGAGTTTTTTGTTGCCTGGAAATTTAGAATTTTGCCGAACCCTTGCCGTTCCAGGCAAGGTAGGGATCTTTAACGTGCGTGACAACACTCACACACGGGACCTCCATTTAACCTCTCATCCGAACGAGGGCGTAATATTTGTGAAAAATGCTCACCTGCCATTTTTCAAGCAGTCGGCCGTGTCGGGATTTGAACCCGGGACCTTGGGATCCGTAGTCTTACGCTTACTACATTGATCCACGGCGACGCCAAGCTTTAAAGCCGTTGCTCAAGTGTTTATGCCCGATAAGTCAAAGGTGAAACGCCTGGTACCATTGGATTTCCAAAAGTATACGCATTTTCACTGTTGACAACGCACGGCTTTGAAACATTCTTGAAATAGCATCACTCGGCTAGGGCAAGCACAGAAGTTCTATCATATCTAATATGAAACTGTTGTAAAGCATTGAAGTACGTCATATACGTGTTCATGCCAGATGATCCGAAGGCGAAACGTACCAGTACTATAATATTGCTACAAGTTGCATGTATCTACTGATAATTTACGTGGCTACAACGTTATCGTACATCAGTGCCAATTAGGACAAAACAGAAACTCTACGTATCTAGCGAACTACTGTAAAGTTTTGGAGTGAGTCCTCTAAGTACGCACTTTTGCCTGCTGAATAAAAAGGAAACAGTACCGGTACCATCACATTGTTAGGGATATGAGTGTCGACTAATGACGATAAACGACTATAACATTAAAGCAGTATCATACGTCTGCACCCGGCTGGGAAGCAACAAATACCCTAATATATGTAACATCGCGCTGCTGTAAAACTTTAAAGTGAGTTGTAAAAGTGTTTATGCTTGACGAGTCAAAAGTGAAACGCATGGCACCATCAGATTGTTAAGAGCGTGCGTGTGTTTACCAATACGCGGCTTTCGCACACCCTTGAAATAATATTATGCACCTATGCCCGGCTAGGGCAAACTCTGAAATTCTATCATATTTAACATCAAACTGCTACAAAGCTTTGAAGTACGACTTATACGTTCTCATTCCAGCTGCCCAAAGGCAAAACGCATCAGTACCATCAGATGGCTAGGAGTACATGTATATCTACTAACGACGTACGCGGCTGAAGCAGCATCGACATCTGTGCCCAACCAGGATAAAACAGGTAATTCATTGTATCTAGTGATTTACTGTAAGGTTTTGGAGTGCGCCCTATAAGTACTTGTGTCTGATAAACCGAAAGGGAAACGCGCGGGCGCCTTCAGATTGTTAGAAACATGAGTGTCTACTGACGATGATAAGAGAATGTAACATAAAAGCAGCACCATACTTCTACAACCGGCTAAGGCAGACACGGAAATTGCATCATATTTAACATCAAACTGCTGTAAAGCTGTGAAGTACGTCCTATACGTGCTCATGCCAAATGACCTGAAGGCGAAACGTACCAGTAGCATCAGATTGCTAGGAGTATACGTGTATCTACTGATGATAAACGCGGCTGAAGCAGCATGTGCCCAACTAGGGCAAAAACCGATATTGCATTCTGTATAACGTACTGCTGTAAAGTTTTAGAGTGCGTATTATGCCTTAAAAACCGAAGAATAAACGCACCGAAATGGTTATACTGGTAGAAGTATGAATGTCCACTGACGATAAGCCATATTTATATACGTTTGGTGAATTAGTTATTGGAGAAATGAATAACTACTATTGGAAGGCAATTTCATTTTTACACGCATAATCGCTGCTGTGAGAAGCTGATGCACTTTAAGCTGTTATGTTTAAGAATAAATTAGAAACAAAAAAAATAATGATAATAATAATAATTATAATTACAATTAAAAATTTAAAAAAAGAAACTTAAACAAGATTAGTTACATAAGAAGTGACGTGTAATAGTTATGCTCAAAGAATATTATTAATAAAAGCTTTAATAATATTAAAATTATAAAATTTATTGAAATATAAATAAACTAGATTCAAAGGAGAGAAATGCAATGTATTCTCAGTATTTTTCTGATTAGCACTTAATGTTGGCAATTTAACCATATTAAGCAATGGAACTATTTGCGAGTATACAGGCAATATATCAAATATTCCTCACTAGCATTTTTTTCTAGTAATCCTTAGGAACTGGAGGGGGGAGACTATAAAGAGTGGCGCAACAGTGCTAAACAAAATCCGATACTGCTCAATAAGGTTCCTTGCAAAACGAGGGAAAGTCAAGACAATCATTCGTAAATAGTGGTTGGTTGTCTACCAAGTCCTTCATTATTACATTCAAAAGTAATTATGTAAATTTAAAAGGTGTGTAGAAAGTGTTATTGTTCGGGTAAGCTGGCGACCACCATAGAAGAAAATGTTAAAAACGATTGAGACACTTCTAGTAGAGCTAGGCCAAATTAAAATCAGAACATTAATGGAGATGACTATCTATTCTTTTGGTGCCAACTTTAATATTTTCCATAACCATCTTAACTCTAAGGTCCTTGTAATAAGGATGCTGCGAATGCTAACGTCGCGAATTTTCTGCTGAAGGGAATTTTGAGAGCTATGTGGTAAAGATTCATTGAGACCTTTTAAGTGGCTAGTTAATGAAAATTTAAATTTAGGTTAATAAATACGACTTTGAAAGTAAACCGGCATCCATACAGAGATACAAATAGTCGATGAGCCTTTGAAAACATTCAGTGACGTCGTAGCCCGAAAAAATAATGTCCACAGTGTGTGAAAATTAAAAGAAATTTTATTGATCGATTACACAAACGAGAATGAAATCATAAACGGAGAATTTCACACAATCAAAAATCACTTCCATTTACACGAAACGTGTTATAAAGACTCCTGATACTCACCCACACAACAGCCCGCACTTGGCTCTAGTAACTGCTATCAAATTTTTAAAAAAACTTTTGAGTAAAACTATTTGACGACAACGAAAAGCTCGATGCATCAGTTACTTTACGTTTATAGATGGAAAAGAGTAGCTTTAAAAAAAAATTGAAAAGTTAATTTCTAGATATTGTAAGTGTATTGATGAGATGAAGTGTAACATTAATTGTAAATGTAAATATGTTGTAACTCGCTAAATCAAATGTTATGATTTGCCTTTTAATTTAATTGTACATTTGTGGTCTAATTTTGAATGCGTAACTTTGTAGAAGTCAATCTGGATAATACCTAAACATCTTCCGAAAAACTTAAATGTTAAAGTAATTGAATCCCAAGGTAACATCCCGTGATCTTTAAATGAATCATCTTCAAGGGTACAAAAATTGCATAAATGACCTTAGATTTTCCTTTGGAAAAATATTTGTAAAAAACTGCTTTTCTGTGCCCGTACATACACATCATACCTACTCCAGTTTGTTTCTCGGACTTCAACTTGCTGCATTTTTTTATAGGTGTACTTTAAGTGTTTACACAAATCACCTTGATAATTTAGACGATTTAAAAGGAAGGATACGAAAAATGTTGGAAGCATATACAAGAAATTATGAATTTAAATTCTGACCTTGTATCTTTCTGTTGTTTCCTACGAAAGCTTCGTGATCCAAATCAATTGTTAGTTCCAATCGTTGACCCTTAGCTTGGCATTTAACCCAATAACTTGTAGACGTTCTTTAGTGAATCCTTTAGTTGCTTATTTAGTTTAACATCATCATTAGATCCTTATTTATGTTAGTACGTAGATAATTTCCTAGATGATTACTTAGAGAATTTCTTAGATCCTTACTCAGATAGTTTCTTAGAATATTACTTAAAGTATTACTTGGAGCCATAAATTAATAAATGGTAACGATTATGTTTACTTTAATTAAATTTAGACTTACGTTTTTAATACTAACGGCAAATTTTCACCAACTTGTTATTTATGCCACTTTTATTATTTTTACTTGAATTTTATTTTAGGTCACTTTTGACTTTATTTAATTTCAGATTCACGTAATAAATTCGTTAATAAATTCACAGTCGTGCGTCGTTAATGGAATGAATGCATGTTATCAGTTTTTGTTCTTTACATAGACCAAGTTCGTTCTCTCCTATCTCTTAACCTGTTGGGATTTATTCAAAATTGCTTACTCTATGCATTTACCGTTACACGTATTCTTAAAACATCACGTAGACATAAATTTTGCAAAGAAATTTATTAAATTTCCATTTAGTTCTGCACTTATATCAAAACTTATGTTTCTATATTTTGTTTACCCATACAAAATTGTGGCGATTTTTACATTTATAGTGTCACGTACGCTTTTTGCCCCAATATGGCGTTATGAAATATGCCCGTTTTTCTAAAGTTTGTTTTATGCATTTTATTGCCTTCTATTCATTACGCAATGCGTCGAGCCTGAAAGAGATTTGTTTCACGTTTAAATTTGCCTAATTTGTATTTATATGGAGTTTATAAATGCTTTAAATTGAGTTCCGTCCAGGGTTATTTATTTTACTAAATGTGGTTTAGTTATTGCAGAATGAGCTTCCTTTTATTTTATACAAGATGATTTGTATTTGCTTTGGCGCTTAAGAATGTTTTAAATGTTTAGAAATGTATTGAATGACTTCCAAAATTATTTATTTTGATTAATGTTTTTAAGTTACTACAAATGAGCCTCCTTTTATTAATTGTGGTTAGTTGTTAATTTTATACAAGGTGATTAGAATTTACTTTTTTCTTAATGGACGAATTATGTACTTTTTATGATTTAAATGTTTGGTTTTCTTTATTTTTATGATGTTCACATGAAGTATACCTCCCCTGTGACCATATATATCCCTAAATAACCCTAGTATCATAGCAATATATTGACGTGATACGGGGTCACGAGAGGTCATTGAAACCCAAATTCTACAAATAAATTTCACCAAAATATAAAAGAATTCAGAAAATAAAATTTTTCGTCAATTCATGGTTACGCCCTGTATAATACAAGCGTACTTTTATTCATTGATGTAGAAGCAAAAAGTGCAATTGTGCGTGTATAAGTAATCATCCTGTATCATATAGACGCATTGTAAATACATAGCAAATAATGTAAGCAGCATAGTAAAATACTTAATAGCTATGATACCTTAAAAGGCATTAAATGTGAACGCAAATCAATCATTTTAAGATAAATACAAAGTCATTTATTTTCACTTATTAATTATCAATTCACTTTTAATCAAAATACTCTTCATTTGCTGTAAATAGAATAGAATAGAATAGTACTAACTCTACGCATTTAGCTTAAAAACTACAATCAATGTTGTATTTTGAACCCTAATTTTAACCTTAGAGCACATTTTACCTTGAAAGCAAATATTTGCTATAAAAATGCAACCATTTGCATCAAAAAGCCATTAAAATTTAAATTAGTTACCTACCCTGTGTATTTCCTAAATTCAATGTAAATAAAATATGTTCTCGTGTTTTCGAGAGGAATTGAGAAGAATTACGTCAAATTTGTATGAATTAATTAATAAGTAAACGTTTATTCCAAGAAGCGGCCGGAACACTAAAAACTCAGAAAATGTAATAGAAATAGATAAGAAATATTTATGACCTTTTGTATTCACTGCTGCAGAGAAGCGATGCGACACAATAACCTTGGCTGTTAAACAAAGACGAGGCAGCGCGAGTGAAAGAGATTACGAGGTAATAAGAC
Organism: Platerodrilus igneus; assembly: GCA_036346225.1. Lineage (NCBI taxonomy): Eukaryota > Metazoa > Arthropoda > Insecta > Coleoptera > Lycidae > Platerodrilus > Platerodrilus igneus. Next base: position 9,067,915 of record JARFIW010000565.1, read on the forward strand.
GCCGTGATTTTAGACGCTAATGAGTTTTTCTTGGAAACCTTGCAGTATATTGTACCATACTGTAGTAGTACATTCGAGAAATAGATAATTTTGTATATATAAGGAAGCATTTATTAAATAATTTGATTTATAAATTCAATCACAAAATGTTAATTTAAGTAGCAATCTGTTGCTTTGTAAAGATGAAATTTGAAATATGCAGTACGCATACCTTAATTTAATAATTACGATGCTACAATAAATAAAGAAGTGATATTGTAAATGTAACCTACAAAAATATAAAAATGGACAAATGCAATTATTTGATCTTCTAATATACAATTAAGATGGGAAATGTTTCGATATAAAAAAACTAGTTAAAATTCTATTGATTAATCAAACCGAAGACGCACGCACATTGATTTTTAAATGGAGATGTAAATGATATGAAAATCTGGTAAGCTGATTTGAACATCAATTTGAAATAAGAAGATATTTAATTACGACCTGGATAAAAAAAAGCGTTTCATGGATTTTTGCAAGTATTAATTGTTTGTAACTGATATTTGAATTTTGTCATTTAGTTTAAGATAGAATAAGTACTAATCATTTTATTTTTGTAAGGATCTTTACCAGGAAAGTTTGAGTTCGAAACACTCTAACCTTTTAATAGATTAGCTGTCAAGAATTTTTTGGCCAAAACAAACCTTACCAGCGGGAGAATCATAACCAGGTAAACCATCCATAAGAGAAGAAATTTACTTCTGTAAATTTAAAATAAGGTAAGAAACATTTTTGTAATTAAGTAAACAAGTACTTCTTAGAAATTATTTGATGTTTGAAAGAAACGATGTTGTAAATTACCTATGTGCTTTTATATGAGAGAAAAAATATTTCATGCTGTATAAATGATTTGTAATATTGCTGTTTGATTTCATTTTTAGAACTCCGACATTCTAGTTGAGCTAACCAGGCAAAGTTAGAAAGGAGGGTAAGTCAACAATTTCAAATTTTACAATTTGCTGTATCTGTATCACAGCACTCTTTTAGTGACGCTCCCAACGAGGCGTTACATTAGCATATCACTCTTTCAGCGGCGCTTCAACGTGTGGCCATTTTCATATATATAGCTGAAAAAACGACGCCATGTTAGTCCCTAAGCGCTAAATTCTAAATCTGAGTGATTAATGATATAGGAGCAAACTTTTATTAAAAGCGTTTTATATTTAAAAATGCACTTTATTAGAGAAATTGAGAAGAATTTTATGCACATCCCTTCATCTATCATTGAAAGTTATTAACAAGAATGAATGAGCAAAACCTTTATTAAAAGCGTACTGTACATTGGAGACAGTGAGTAACATTTTATGCATATTTTTTATTCATTTAGCTTCAAAAATTACTAATAGGAGAAACGCATTTATTTAAACTGCATATTGTGTTATTATAGAGAAAGTCACGCAAATGCTAAAATAGAAACCTCAAGTTCTTATTATAAACGCAGTACTTTTCCTCCAAATTCTCACCACCATATAATAGAAGTTGGTTTTGATTTATATGGTGGTCTTCAACCTGTCATCCAAGTTATTTGCTGTAGTGGTATGTGTGCTGATTCTACGATAACATTCTCATACTTCGATTGGAAGAAATTGTGTACTTTTCAAGTGGAATTTCAAATTCACCAAATTTGCTCAAGACTCAAAACAAGTCAGATTAAATGGTTTGACTACTGGAAACGACGTTGTTGACATACAATTGGATCAAGATTTCAAATTGCAGCTGAGCACAGCCTTTAATTGAAGTATATGGCTGTTGAACAATTTTAAAAAAGAGAATTTATATAATTTGGAGATTACGAAAGATCGGAATGTTATTGTGATACCTGCGTACGATTGCATCAAACTATTAAATTTGCGAGAATTAATCTGTTTTAAAATGGCTGAGTTAAAGTGTAGAAACTTTCCAGAATTTTACGAAAAATTTGTAGGTGATATAAAAAAAGTATGTGGAAATACGACGGAGGAAGAAAGGGTTCAAACGTTATTGGAGGGAAAGAGCCGTGCCAGTATTTCTCTGTCTAATGATTGCAGCAATTTAAATTACTTGACAGTGTTGGAAATTATTAAATGTTACCCCATCCAGTACTTAAAAGATGCAACTGCAAGGCAATCGCTTGCGCAAATGTTTAGAGATTTGGCTATCCCAGATTCGCCAGACTCTGGTTACCACAGCGGTTTATAGATGTTATCAATACATGTATGTATTTTATTAAAAACATATTTCTTAATAAAGTTTGTTTTTACATATTTGTATCGCCAACATTAGCAAAAATTATTAATAGACGTATTAAACTATCTTGTTTTTATTTTTAGGTTTAAAGTGGTGTATGCCGCAGATAATAAATGCAATAGACCGCATTTAAACAAAAAAAAGTTGTAGGGAAATTCAAAGACAAATTTAATGTGGGTCTAGTATTAAAAGTTGTTGGTAGTAAGGCTAAGTCCGACTGTATTGTAAGCGAGAAAAATACGATTAAAAAGATTATTAATATAGATAGTTTTAAGGATATTGTACATTGCGGAAGATTTGGTTCTAGGAAATGAGCAATCTACAAAAGTACGGAATACTTGATATTAATGCTAATTGGTTTAGTGACCGCGTTTGTGCACTCTTCGAGTGTTTTCGGCAATCTTCGATTGTTTCCAAAGAAAATATTCAAGCCTGCCATTTTCGAAAAATATGGCGTAGAAGTTATTTAAAATTAAATTGCTTTATTAGTAAGTATTCTGTATACAACAAGTTTGGTGTTCCCTTAGTAAAGGTTTAAAGTGTTTATTTAAAATTTGTATCCAGCAATTATTCATCAATTTCTAATACACAAACATAATTAATAGAAAGTAGCTAAGGAACAAAACAAAAGGCATTTCTACTAAGATGCAAAAACCTACAAGTGATTCCAAACTAAAAACAGGTATTTTTAATTTTCATTTTACGGGCCGGTACCTAAAATGTTTACACTTTTTTTATTTACAGTGTTTAAATATATGTATAGCACAATGTCACTCTAACTTAAAACAACTAGAAACCGATATTAAATCAACTGAATATTCGATCCGTTGTAACTTAAATAATTATGAAGCAAAAATTTTCTTAAATAAACAACAAACTCTCCACAAGACAGTATTTGAAAGAATTAAAAATAAACACAAAAAGAAAATAGAAAACCTGATAACAAAACAAATAAAAGTTAAAGATACCCTTAAAAACAACCAGAATTGGTTAATAAATCTAACTAAAATTGATATCCCAGATAATGTCAAATACGTTTTAAGCCTAGGAAATAAATTTTCTATTAATACGAACAAAGTTAATTATGACAAAATTATTGCCAACATAGAAGCAGCTATTAAGAATAAAACTGTAGATATAAAAACACAAATAAGAAACCGTATTTGTAATATTCTAACAAATCACAAAAATATAAACAATTTAAATTGTAGCAACTCCAAAAGCATTCTTAACCATTATCTTAAAATAACAAAAAATTTCATTAATAATCACAAAGATATTTTTATTACCTATGCAGATAAATGCAATAAAACTGTAATTATGTACCAAAAAGATTATATTAACAAAATGCATGACTTACTAAACGATACATCTACTTATAAAATAGAAAAATATGACCCTACAAACAAAATCCAAATGGAAATGAATAGTCTCATAAATAGCTGGGCAAAAAAGAAATATATACCTATAGAAATAAAAAATAAATTAATCTGCCATAACGGTCATGCACCATATATATATATGGAATACCAAAAATACATAAACAAAACACCCCATTAAGACCAATAGTAAACAATATTCAATCTCCAACATATCGATTATCAAAATTCCTATCGGAATCTTTATCTAAAATAATTGGAAATACTGAATACAATGTCAAAGACACATGGAAATTCCAAAACTTTATAAAAACACAATACGTACCAAAAAATTTTATATTAATATCTTTAGATGTCATATCTCTTTTTACGAATATCCCAATTAAATTAGCATTATCAGTCATAAAGAAAAATTGGGAAACGATAAAACCTCACACAACATTACCTTTAGATGAATTTATTAAAGCAACAAAATTATGTCTACAATCAACCTATTTTAATTTCAATAATACCTTTTATTCCCAAGTTTTTGGAACTGCCATGGGTTCGCCCATTTCATCAATAATAGCCAACTTAGTCATGGAAGAATTAGAGAACACTATAATAACAAAATTAAGTTTTAAACCCCACTTTTATAAACGATATGTCGACGACTGTATCATGTGTCTACCAGAAAACCAAATTGCAAACACTTTACAATTATTTAATTCATTCCATAGTAAATTACAGTTCACTGTCGAAAAAGAAGTAAACCATAGTATTTCATTTTTAAATATAAAAATTATATATAATAAAACAGGAAAAATTTTTACAAATTGGTTTACAAAAAATATCTGGTCTGGTAGATATTTAAATTTTAATTTAACCGTTCCTATACAATATAAAACTAACGTCATCAATAATCTGGTAGACAATGCAATACAGTTGTCTCACTCAAAATTTAGACCCAACAATTTGAGAACAGTAAAACAAGTATTACAACAAAATAATTACCCTAAAACTTTCTATGACCCTATTATAAAACAAAAAATCCATAAAATATATAATAACAACAAAGAAAATAAAAACAATGACCGTAATAATATTTATATAAGTTTAGAATACATACCAAAACTTTCTCATAAAATTCAACAATGTTTAAAAAGTTATGATATTAAAGTGGGACATAAACCAAATAACTATACAAATAAATTCTTTAATAAATTGAAACCAAAATTCTTGATAAAAATAAAACACACACTATATATAAAATAAATTGTAAAGAATGTCCTAGCACCTACATAGGAAGCACAAAACAATACATAAACAAAAGAATTTATGAACATAAATACTCTATAAAACCAATAACAGATGTACCGCTTTAGCCAACCACGCACTAAACAATCTACATAATTTTAATTTTGATAATATTAGCATTTTAGGTACCGAAAACATGAAATAAAAAGAAACATATTAGAAATGATACAAATTCAAAGAGATCATAATACTGTAAATTCAAAGGCAGATAATGATGGCTTTGTTAATATATACCATAACATAATTAATAATTAAATCAATAGTTTGCATCTTAGTAAAATATCAGAATAATTATCATAACAACAAAACAAATATGATGTTCTTTTATCTACACTCACACAACTTTCGCCTACACTTTGTTTCAAACAGTCCCACAGTTATCACGTATATTTAAAAATTGACACAATATCCATTGATGTTTTATGTTTTAATATGTAAATTCTGCTATTCAAAATTTGAACAGGTATAAACTATAATGTTATTATTTTATACTGTATTTATACCAAATAACGTTTTATATATTGTAATTAATTTTATGTATTTTAGATATTTTGATAATGGTTGTAATAAACCGAAACGCGTCATACAAATTTACTTGAATATTATTGATGACCAATACCCAGAAAATCTACATATAATATATATATATATATATATATATATATATATATATATATATATATATATATTTGCCGTGGAACCCGTGGACTAAGGTTTTAACATCGAGCCCCAGCGTTGGGCCGTCATAAAATAGCCGTGGAACCTCAGTAAAATACGCGCCCCTCCTTGGACCAACATAAAATTTTCAAAATTCAAAAATTAAAAAAAAAATTCCTTACCCTTTTATTTCACCTTCCAATTCCTTTAGTTTCTCTGGCTAGCTCAGCTGTGCCTCTTCTCGAATACCTAAATTTACAGACATATCTCTTTCATACTCGCTCACCATTCAATAAAACTATCAAATAACACCACAATCATACAACCTTTTATTTATACCTATTAACGGATAAATTATATTCACATGTGTTAAAACCGTTTGATACAATAATTATAAAACTCAAATTAGGTATGATTTTTCTAATTATTTTTAAACAACTTCAATAAAATATGAGTAGATGGGCTCCGCGTGTTACCCTAAATTGACTTCACACTGGAGTATGGTGAGCTCATTATAACCCAGTTCAGTTTGTATATGCCTTTTAAACCTTGCATAAAATAAAACCAAAATTTACAGCCCCGTTTACCCTTTACAATTCAATTTTTATCCTGACTAAATTTTGGATGTTCTAAATACACCCTTTTTCGATATTTAAACATCAATAAATTGTCCAGTACATGTATCTTTTACAATAAATTTCTATAACCATAAATATGCCACCAAAAACGTCAACCACACAGTACAAAATTTCACAAATGTTTATAAATCAACAGAAATTTCAAATAAATTACCTGGAGAATTCTTCAGACTTCCATGTCGCCGGAGATGATTGCCAGAACACCCCTCTGCGTTGTTTCGATTTAATGTGCTGCCCAGCGGCTCCACAGGTCTCTACTATCTGCCACCTCTGCAAGCTATGCACCTCGTCTCACAGAACCATTCCATATATCATGCATACAACCTCGATTACTTGTGGTGCTTACTCCCATATAACATGCTTCCATTTATTGATTTTTTCTTTGTAGTAGCCGGACCTTTATTAATTTAATACGCCCTACTTATACTTCACGTCAATAATTAGAGGTCCGCTACTACTGTTTTATACTTGCAACTACTACATTTAAGGTAACATAAAATACTCACAAAAGCTTTATTATTATTGTATTCTGAATCGGTATTCAGCACTTTTATCGACGTAAAGGAAAAAAGAGCTTGAATATTAAAGCTCCGGTATTTAAATCATTTTTCCAACCCCCCTAGTGGACGCGCTTCACTCGAAAAGTTTATTTTCAAACATAGTTTCTACAAATTTTGAGCATAACCGTCGGTTGATTCCGAAAATTTGTTCTGTGCTACGTGCTGTATACTCCGAATTCGCTTTCAACTTTCGCATGTGTTCGTTTAGAAAACAGTCTGCTTTCAACCAATGACAAAATTCTCTGCCGTCACCAAACTCCTCCTAGACGCTATGCATTTCATTTCTACGCGTGTTTGTGGTCTTGTTTCAACCCCACTTGAGTTATAAAAAATCGATATTGATGACATCCTATCTCAACTCCACGTGGATATGGTACGTACATTTCAATTCCTTGCTTACTTTATATCTGTTTCTATCTGTTGTATATAACCGATTGTGCATTTCCCTCCTTAAGATGTTTGTTAGTCTTGTTGCTTATACCAAACTGTCGCTTGAAAATATTTTCTATGTAATCCTATCTTAACATACGCTCGACTTCGTTAAACGTAACCTTTTAAAACGCAGGTGTTTCTGTTAATTATCGATCGTTTTGAACATAACAATTTCTTGGACTTTCTGCTTCTAAGTATCTGATAAAACTGACATTGTCTTTTACAACGAATACAATTGCCTTGGGATTATTGATTTTTTTACACAGCACGTTCCATTTTGCTTATATGTGTTAAATTCGAAAAATGTGAGTTACTTTTAAACCATCGTGACGAAAGATTAATTAAACATTTCCAATCCTAGACACCCGGAATTTCAATAACAAAAGAATAGGATTTTATTGGGAGCTTCTCTAATCTCGGAGTCAATGGACTATTGCCAAAACGAAAAATCGTTTCTTTAAAGTTAATGTCCACCCGTTTACAAACCCTACTTATACCATCACATATAAGTTATTGCTTGTTAAAAAATTGTTTGGCTATCCCCAAGCTTATGCTCCTTCTCATATGCTGCCCAACATGGTAAAGTCCCGAATTTCTACAAATTTTCGACGATACAATACGGGTCACAATTGAAGCAATTACTAACATTAAGTAGAAGGAAACTCAATGGTCTCAGGCAACTCTTCCAATAAATAGAGGGGGGTTAGGAATACGTTTGGCAAATTCTTTATCTCTACCCGCTTTTCTATCATCTTTTAACACATCTGTGTTCCTAATGAGCGAAATTTTGCCAGAACAACCATTCAGCTTTGACACCACTTATTTTGAAGGCGAAAATCTGTAGATGTCAACTGTGCAGCAATCACCAATTAAGCACAACAAATCCTCCCAGAATAAATGGGGTAAACCAATGCTCGACATTGTTTCCAATAACTTGCTGGAATCAGCTCTACGAAACACAGTGGAGCTTGGTTATCTGTTTTGCCAGTATTTTCGTTAGGTTCTCTATTAGATAATGAGACGTTTGGAATAGCTGTTGGATTACGATTAGAAGCTCATTTATGCATCGCACACACATGTATATGCGGTTCGCCAGTTAACAAAAAAGTAACTCATAGATTAAGTTGGTGTTTCAGCGCAGGCTGTCAATCTAGACATAAAATGGTAGACGACATTATCAAAAGTGCTTTAGTTACCGCAGGCATTACAGTTATCTTAGAACTTAATAGTATTTTTCGCCACGACGGGAAGAGACCCGATGGAATTACTATGATTCCATGGAAATTCGGCAAACCAGTCGTATGGGATTTGACGTGTACCGATACTCTAGCCAAATCGCATATAAATTCAGGCGCTTTAACACTAGGCGCAGCAGCTGTTGCTGCAGAATCTTTAAAGGTCCGAAAATATAAAAATTTATCACACAATTACATTTTTACCTAGTCGCAGTTGAAACACTTGGTGTATTCGAATTGAAAGCAATTGAATTTCTGAAAGACATAGATAAGAGGATTTTCGAATCAACATATGACAACCGAGCTACAATGTTTTTTTTTAAAGGATAAGCAATGCAATCCAAAGGGATAATGCTGCTTCAATCTTGGGAACGCTTCCCTCTTTACAACAATTAGAGGAGTTTTTCATATCTTCATTTAAAAATAATAAAATAACATATTCCCAAAGTCATTCAAATCACACACATACGGCTTCTGTTTTAAAAAATCATTGAAACTAATTTAAACCTTGACGAAGAAAACGTTTGCAATCTTCCATATTACAAAACTATTGATCAACGTACGAAGATGAATAATGTAACTTATAACATGTCAGATAGTATAAAGAAATTGAACTGTTCAATGTTACGTGATTTAATTAATTTAGGCAATACTTGTTTTTTCGATTCAGTTATGCAATGTCTTGGACAAACACCGTATTTATTAAAATTACTTGCTGAAACATTAGAATCTAACCAATATTTCAAGCAACATGGTGACAAGTTAGATCCATACAATAAAGATTCATTGATGTTAGATTCATTTCATGAAACTTCAGAAAAAGGCAACCGCTAACAAATTTTTTAGTACAAACGCTAGAAGAATTATAAAGTGATAGACCAGAAGCATACAATCCTAGCTTGCTATTTTCAAAACTTAAACAAAGTATGCCACAATTTGCCGGAGGCCGACAGTATGACGCACATGAATAGGGATAGACTTGGGCCGGACCGGGCCGAGCTATTAATAAGCCCGGCCCGGCCCGGCCCAACGCAGAAAAGTGATCGACCCGGCCCGAGGCCCGACTCGAAATGAAAACTGACGGACCTGGCGCGGCGGGCCGGCCCGACTTTCATTCAGAGAATAAGATATTTTTTCAGTTGAGTTTAACAAGTAGCTATCAATCTTTTGTTTGATTTAAGAGTATAATGATTTTGAGTTACAATCAAGACACTTGTGGAACATATCGTAGTATATCATTTGATTTTTGATTCTTTAAAAAATTCTAGAAATATGTAACAAAAGTACAAAATGTTTAGCGATTTTCAATGTTTATGAAATTGTTACATACGGATTTTTATAGCCTTTTTTTAGTTTGAGAAACTGAAACTTTTGGAATTGAACTTTGATTTATAATTTGATTGTCTTTGTTCTAGATCTTTTAAATTTTTATTTGACCGACTGACAAATCGTGCTAATGTTAAAGACTTAACACTTTTGGTGAATTACTGAATGCTAAAAATTAAATAAATCTGATAACTCTTGTACTTTGTAAGGGTGAAGCTTTTGCTTACGGAGAAATCTATGAACTGCACTTTTTGATGCATTTAACTGTGAAGTGACTCCCGCAACGCTTAAATGTGGATTTTCCTGTACAAATAGCAAGTCATCCAATTCTGAATCTTCATCTAAAGCTGATGGACGTCCATCTTTAGATTTATCTCGTACGCGTCCAAAATTCCGAAATTTATTTTCAATTCGGCTCATCGTTGATTGCGAGATTGGGGGAGGTCGGGATGAATTTTATTGAATAAAATTCTAACTTCTTTGTGCGTTCGAATTCTATCTCCAAAGCCAATCATCATTAAAATTTCAATCCTTTCGGCTTCGTTAAGTCTCATTTTTGCTGACTTATTATTAAACAAGCAACACGCACTTAACTAACGTACTTTCGCTAAACTTATTTGACACTTTACAAATATTTTGTTTGTCAAGGCATACCCGATAATTGCCACTTTAAGCGAATAAGTTTTTATTGAATAAAACAGTTATTTATCAACCGATTTAGATTTTTTGTAAAATTTTATTTCTGCATGAAAAATGCTATTAATTGAGGTATCACAAGGGGTACATTGCTATTTAAAATTTTTAAGTAGGGGATGCTAGCGCTTAGGGGTTGAAAGGTGGGGGGTTAAAAATTACATAACTAAATGACAATTTAAAAATAAAAATCGACGTGTCAGAGCTTTTTACTCAGAAATTGTCAATAATCATTTAATCGAATATATCCGTTACTTTTGGGAAGCACTGTATAACCGGTATCAAACTTCATCGGTTAGTATCTCAAGCAGTTGAAAATTGGTACCTAATATTATTTGAACTCAAGCAACCTGAAAGTCAAATAATATACCGAATGTTTCCTTAAAAAAAGTTGGATTTGCAAATTGTGGTATGTAGAGGATACCTTATTCTTTAGAAATACACATTATCTGATGAAATAGAAGTAAAATGAAGTAATTGTTTTAGGTTGAAAAGTTTCTTAAAAATTATTACCAAAAGGTATAAATCAGCTTGCCTGGAACGGCAAGGGTTCACAAAATTCTAAATTTCAAGCAACAAAAACTCGCCTCCTGGCCAATGTAGTACCTTCGGGTGGAGCATTGGAAATATAAATGAACGGCCATTTTCATATATATAGCTGAGAAAACGACGCCATCTTAGTCTTTAAATTTCAAATCTGAATGATTAACGACACAGGAGCAAACTTTTATTAAAAGCGTTTGGTGTTTGAAAATGCGTTTTATTAGAGAAATTGAGAAAAATTTTATGCACATCCTTTCATTTATCATTAAAGGTTATTAACAAGAATGATTGAGCGAAACCTTTATTAAAAGCGTGCTTTACATTGGAGACATTGAGTAACATTTTATGCATATTTTTTATTCGTTTAGTTTCAAAAATCAGTAATAGGAGAACCGCATGTATTTAAACTGCATATTGCGTTAATTTAGAGAAAGTCGTGCAAATACTAAAAAGGGGACCCCAAGTTCTTATTGTAAACGCAGTACTTTCAATTGGTGACGTAAGCTAGAAAATTTTCGCCATGTAAACCAACACTGGCATTTGATAAGGGCGTTATTAAAACAAATTTGTTATTTAAACTTAGTGGTTATGACTTAATAGAAAACAAACATAATCGGACTTTACATATGATAATCACGTCGTAATAACGAGAAGAAAGCATTCAACGAATTAAATCCTATGTTTTTAAACTGCAGCCCGATCAACAGAGACGAATTACATGCCATTTACCAAGTTTAGTACGAGACGTGGAATAAAAATTTTTAGAACAAATTCTCTGTAACTGAATTACACATTATAAATGGCAGTAAATTCACGTAGAAAGAATGATTGTTAATTTTTCAAATGAACCAATAAAGAGGTAAAATAAATGAAGTGTTATGATTAAGTAGAAATTCAAAATATTTAATGTTGAAAAGTGCAATTAAGGTGTAGGTTGACTTAGTCGATTGAAAATCGTGAGTAGAATTTTCTTGATGAATTGTTTGGTTGTGGGGTTGTACAAAGGCTTTTGCGCACCGCCCTAAGTAGCTCTAAGCACCGCCCCGAGTAGTATTTTAAGTACCACCATGAGTAGCATTTTGAAGATAATTTAAGTACGACTCTTAGATTTTAAAATCCTTTCAATAGAAAATTTTAAATAACATTGCAAATATTTTTTCTAATCTAATTTGTTTGGTGCGATTTGGGTTTTGGATTTAAAAATACGGGTGTTAGTTTTGTATAACTTTGTTTGAATATAAATCCTTGAAATACACGTCTGTGTTGTAAAACTGTGAATCTGGATACTATAGAAGACTACTGTAATAAGGCCAGATTAACTTATAAGTTTTATGTTTTCTATAAAAGACAATTGAACATGTGCATTATGTATTTAATAATTTTAGAGTAACAGTTTGAAGTTGTAAGATCTTATTAATTCAACATTTATTTAGGAAATAATTTACAACGAAGAGCAATTTACACGAACTTTTTGTCAAAGGAACATCTTTAAAGTGACAGTCTGATGCAAGAGTACTCCAACCCTGAAAGACGACTAGCAGTATATGCCAAGTGTGCTATGCTCTCCAATTTTTGTTTATTACTGGTATTAACTGTAAATATTTGTATTTCTGAAATTTTTGTGGGATTAAAGATACCAATTGAGTCGGAGATATTGCCCGTGGAAGTAATTTTTTTTATTCAGGTAGGCAATTCTGCGACTGTTGGATAGACGATGTGACGACGAGTTCAGTAGCAAAAGGAAATTGGCGCTCTACATTGAGTAAATGAACATCTTTGCAAGGCTCCCAAAATCGCACAACATTTGATTTTTCAATGCTTCTTCCGAAGATGCTACATTGGCCAGGAAGCGAGTTTTTTTACCTGAAAATTTTGAATTTTTCCGAACTCTTGCTGTTCCAAGCAAGGTAAGGATTTTTAACGTGCGTGACAATACTCACACGCGGGACCTACAATTTACTTATCATCCGAACGAGGGCGTATTTTTGTGAAAAATGCTCGCCTTACATTTGTCAAAGATTTTTCAGGATTCCAAACGAGATCTTGGACTTAGTAGTCACACACGATCCAACTAAGGCACGGAGCTGCCTTTTCAAAACCACATTATATTTGATTTTTTCAAATGCTCCACCCGACGACTCTACATTAGCCAGAAAACAAGCTATTTTTTTCCTGAAAATTTTGAATTTTGCCGAATCATTGCTAAGGTGCGGTTCTTTAACGTGCGTGACAACACTCCCACACGGGACCTACATTTTACCTCTCATCCGAACGAGAGCGTATTTTTGAGAAGAATGCTCGCCCAACATTTTTCAAGCGGACCGTGTCGAGATTCAAATCCGGGACCTTAAACATAGGGCTGCAATTTTCAAAATCACAGCAGAAAAGTAACGCCCAAAGCGTGGGGCTCGACACATCATCGTAAATTTCGATACAACAGTTGGAAAGTGGCCCCCAAATTGTGAGGCTTATTCATTAGGTCAATATTACTGCATTCGTAAATAGTAGATATTGTGTTTGTTTTAATCGGTCTACAGCATTAGTTTGCATCATTCCACCCATGGTGAATATAGCGAGCTTAGATAAACACACCGCTGCCACTTGCCGCGGCTAAGTCGTTGCGGCAAATTCGATACGGACGACTGCGCGTAGGCGATTTAGCTGTTGACTCATAAGTGATCCCACTAGCTGTCAATGTATTTTTAATAACTGCTCGTAGTAATCTTATGACCATTTGGTCTAACTAACACAACCTAACGTAATCATTATTTCTACCTGTCATGTGAAATTTATACCAAAGGGTTTGAATCAAGAAGATAGAAAATCATATTCAGGTAGCGCATATATACTGGTGGTAAGTTGGACTAAGGGCAGGTGGACAGCGGCGATTATGATTCGCGTGCAATTAACCACGGCAGGGCTACGGCGGCAAAATGTCTGGCTCTTGATTTTCACTTGTAGTAATGCTTTTTATACAATTACAGAAACGTAACTTTAGTGTAAGAAGATATTCCCTTTATTCTCACTGGCTATTACTAAACATATCAGTTAAAAAGGCAAATGTTTGACTTGTAAAGAAGCACCCGGTTAGTTTTCTATCTGCACATATGAGAAAAGTAAGCCAGTTTAAATATTACAACCATCTGCTTTTAAATGCATTGTCGATATTACCGGAAATCTGTGAAACATTAATATTTATTTTATTTTTACATGTTAATGAAAACAAATATTTTAAAAGAAGAGCATTTTTGTTATTTGGAAACTATACCATCTGGGAAAATCATATAAATTTAGCCTGACATCAATAATTACTCCAACCACAAAAAGTTGGATACCGACAAGAAAAATGTTACATTTAGGAACTATACAAATATTGAAGCTTAGTAAATATGGAACAATTTATAAATCCTTATTGAATTTCTGACAAGTAAACTTGAGGCTCGTCATCGTAAGAATTTAAAACAACGGTTTGATTTAGTGATAGAAACTTTTGAATGTAAGGTCATTGCTTAGAGTAGATAAGTTAAAAAATTTATTAGTCAAAATGAGAAAAGGAAAGCTGTGCATTTTAGGTATTAGTGAGGTGAGATGGCCAGATAGTAATGACTTTTGGAAAGATAATTATAGAGTAATTACAACTTCTTCAACTAATGGACAGGCAGGAGTAGGAATAGTGTTAGGTAAAAGATTAGGACGTAAAGTTAAAGAGTACATATAATTTAGTGATAGAATAATTATGGTTAGATTGAGTACGAAACCCACAGACACTGTTTTTATATAGGTTTACATGCCAACAACTCAGTACGAGGATGAGGAAGTAGAAAAGGTATACCAGGATATAAATAGTATAGTGAGAAAAGTAAAGGTACATGAGAATTTAATAGTTATGGGTGATTTTAATGCATTAGTGGGAGAAAGTAGTGAGGGAAAAATAGTAGAAAATTTGGGTATGGTAGACGAATGATAGAGGAGAAAGATTAGTTGAATTTTGCCAGGAACATAGATTAGTAACTGTAAACACCCTATTCCAACAACAGGTTAGAAGAAGATATACCTGGAAAGCGCCAGGTGATAAGGCTAGATAACAAATAGATTACATTTTAGTTAAATAAAGATTTAGAAACCAAGTTAAAAGCTGTCGTAGTTATCCAGGGACTGACATAGATAGCGATCATAACTTAGTTAAAATGAAGTGTAATCTAAAATTCAAAAAATTTGGAAAGGCTAAAAGAGAAGGATGGGATCTAGGTAAGTTTAATGATAGGGAGGTAGAAGAGGAATATAAACAAGTATTAGATATTAAAATCAAAGAGATAGCTATAAGAGGGAACGTAGAAAATAGATAGAAAGAAATAAAAAGGGCTGTACATGATACAACAACACAGACTGTAGGTAAGAAAAAAGTAGAAGCGAGAAAACCCTGGGTAACAAAGAAGATATTAGATTTAATAAAGAATAGAAAAAAGCTTAAACCTTTCAGAGAATTGGATAGTGAAAGTAAGCAAAAATATAATAGAGTTAGAAATAAGATAGTACATGAGTGTAGAAAAGCTAGAAATAAATGGATGGAGGAGAATTGTAAGGGAATATAAGATGATAAGAGTAGGTAAAACAGACAGGGCTTACAGGACAGTTAAAAAGTTTTTTGGGGAAGATAGGAAAATATAATGGTATTAGAGATGAGAATAATTAGCTTCTAATAAATAAAGTTGAGGTAGCAGATGTATGGGGAAGATATTTAAAAGATTTATATAAGGGAGACGATATGGATGACTTAGAGAACGACCAAGAAGAGGATGTAGAAATAGGGTTCTCAATATTAAGAGAGGAATTTGATAGAGCTGTTAGGGATCTTAAACTAAATAAAGCGTCGCGGACAGACGATATACCTGCAGAATTAATAAAATATGCAAATCGGAAAACTTTAGACAGATTATATGAACTAGTAAAAGTAATATATGACACAGGTGAGTCCCAATAGATTTCGAAAAAAATATTATTATCCAATCCCAAAAAAGTCAGGAGCTGATAGATGTAAGAATTTTAGTTTAGCTTACCACGCTTCCAAAATACTAACAATAATAATTAAAAATAGAGTAGAAGTTTTGACTGAGAATTATTTAGGTGAAGACCAAC
Source organism: Platerodrilus igneus (assembly GCA_036346225.1). Taxonomy (NCBI): domain Eukaryota; kingdom Metazoa; phylum Arthropoda; class Insecta; order Coleoptera; family Lycidae; genus Platerodrilus; species Platerodrilus igneus. The sequence goes on from JARFIW010000565.1 coordinate 9,084,078, forward strand.
ATGGTTTTCGTAAAAACACTGGGACTAGAGAACCGATACTAATGATTAGAGTAATTATCGAAAAAAAGGTTACAAAAAAATAAAAAGACTCATTTCGCGTTTGTAGATTTAGAAAAAGCATTTGATGGGGTTAATTGGATTGTTATGTTCAGGTTTTTGCGAAAAATACGAATCTCTCATAGAGTTAGAAAAATTATTTACAGTCTATATAAAAACCAAAGCGTAGTAATTAAATTTGATTAAATAGAAAAGGAAGCTAAGATTAGAAATGGTCTTAAACAGGGCTGTATACTATCTTCCTTGATTTTTATTGTTTATATTGAGGAAGCTTTAAACTTAGCTAGAGAGTGAAAAGAGATAGGTATTAGTGTGCAGGGACAGAAAACAGACATGTTACGTTTTACAGATGATACAGCCATTATAGCAGAGTCTAAAAAAGAGTTAGGAGAGTTTTTAAATATTTTAGATGAGATACTACAAAGTACATATAGTATGAGAATTAACTCAGGAAATACAAAAATAATGACAAATGAGTTACAGCCTAGTTCTAAGTCAAAATAAAAAATAGGTAATAACCACTTGGAGGAGGTAGATGAATTTTGCTATTTAGGTAGTATAATTATAAAGGATGGACGTAGCAGAAGAGATATAGTAGCTAGAATAGCTCAAGCTAGAAAAATGTTTTTAAAAAAGAAAGACTTACTAATAGCTAATAGTATTAGTTTAGGTAATAGAAAAAGTTTCTTAAAGTCGTACGTATGGAGCGTTCTATTATACCGTAGTGAAACTTGGACAATTAAAGAGGTAGGTAAGAAAAAGATAGAAGCTTTTGAAACTTGGTGTTATAGGCGAATGTTAAAGATTAGTTGGACGGATAGAGTAACAAATGAGGAAGTTTATAGAAAGCTATGTGAGGAACTCTGTATGTGGAAACAATTAAAGGTCAGGAAAAATAAAATGATATAGCACCAGCTAAGACATGAGGGGCTAATTAGATTATAGGCTACCAAATAAAAATAGAGTAGGAAGACCTAGACAAAGCTATATTAGTCAAATTATTAGAGATTTAGGTTGTGAAGGGTATGTCGATCTTTTTAGACTAGCTCAGAATAGAAAAGAATTTAGAGCTGCATCAAACCGACCTTAAGTAAGTTGGAAAACTAAAAAAAAAATAAAAATCAGTTAACTAAATGTCACCTTGACATAACTCACAACTAGTTAGCGGTTTGGCATGTTGGCAGCAATTCGATGCTTAAGCCTTAGCATGACATATAACTTAATAAACGTCTCCATGATATAATTCACAATTAGTTAGCGGTCTGGCATCTTGGTAGCGATTCGTTGCTTAAGCCTTCATAACATTTAATTTAACACTTTTTCTTTTTTGGAGGGGATAACCAGGTAGTATTTCATTTCCTTATAAATGGGAATCATGTAAACATGTTGGAGTTCTTTAACAACCATCAGGTTGCAAATATCTATGTAGAGGCAGGTAGATAAGAAAAAGATAAAAGAGTATAGGAAGATCTATATTAGTCAAATTATTAGAAATTTAAGTTGTGAAGGGTATGTAAAACTTTTTAGATTAGTACAGAATAGAAAAAAAGTTAGAGCTGCGTCAAACCAAACTTAAGTAAGGTCGAAAACAAAATGATGATGAAACGTCGATATTAACGCAAATGTCATCGATTTCAAAATTTGAATGCGAAATATGTCAAAGATCATTTAAAACCCTTATTAGTTTGAAGATACACGCTGGAAAAGTCTATATAAATTTAGAGGAAACTTTGTCTAACATTACTAATGAAGACAGCGAAGGATAAATACGGTAACTAAAGTTGATTGCAGGATTTGCCAAAAATTTTTTTAAACCAAAGTAGATTGAATGTTTACACCAGAAAAATTCATAGCTCAGACAGTAAGTCACAAACACTTAAAAGCCAATCTGATACACCTATTCCTACCGATTCAATAGATTCATATTCCGAATGCTTTTTATTTAACAAAAGTTTAGCAAATCTGAAACAGTCAATGGCTGTGGTAAAGAGGGTTCCCAAAAGTGTCAGAATCCAAGTAGCCATATACCTTATTGCAGATATAAAAGATGTTTAAATTCGAATTCGGTTACTTCTTGAAATAATCTCTTTCTATTTGCTTATAAGATTCTATCTGTCTCTCAGAGAAATTCTAAACCTAAATTGGATAAAAACAATAAATCAATTTCTTCACAAATTTTGTCTAATTTAAGACAACCAAAAATACTTGATTCTATACATTTTATACATTCGAAATTTAGTAACAAGAAAACATCTTACAATATCTCCAACAGAATTGTCAACAAAGTTTGCGATGGGGATGTTTGAGGTGCGGTTAAAATTTTAAGTTCGAATGATAGCCTAGCCCTTTTTGATGATGACACTTTCGAGAACCTGAAGAAAAAACACCCATCTGCTAGTAATTTACAACACAAAATTCATCATTTCGAAAATACGCTAATAGTAACAGATACAGATGTTCTAATTGCAGTCAAATCCTTTCGCACAAGATCTGCAGATGGCCTGGACTCTTTTCAACCTCCACATCAAGACTAGCACTCAACCTCTTTTATCTTCGTTAACCTCTCTATGCAACCTTATGTTGTCTGGTAAGGTTAATGATAAAATTTGTTCAATTCTTTATGGCGCATCACTATGTGCATTAAATAAAAAAAGCGGGGGCACCAGACCAATCGCAGTAGGAAATGTTTTTCGTCGTTTAGTTGCCAAAATAGCATGTGTAAAGATCAAAGACAGTTTAGGAAATTTGTTTAGACCCACTCAATTTGGTTACAGAACACCTGGTGGTTGTGGAATAGTTGCACACACTGCCCGTTTATACCTAAATTCTATATCATCCTCAACCAATAAAGTCTTTCTAAAAATAGACTTTAAAACGCATTTAACACAATCAATTGTTCAATTCTTTTAGATTACGTTCAGAAATACACACCTTCTACATATCCTTTAATTTGCCAATGCCAGCTACAGTACAGTTTCTGAAGTTTTGGCAATAAAGTTATACACTCTGAACGAAGTGTACAACAAGGAGATCCTCTAGGTTCTCCTTTATTCTGCATGACTATTCACGAACTAACTAAATCTTTTGATACAGATTTTTACAGTTGGTACCTAGATGATGGCTCTGTTGGTGAAGATATAACATCTGTTAGCAATGCCCTCGAAAACATAATATCAATGTCAAGAGATTTAGGTTTAGAACTTAATTTCGAAAAATGTGAGTTACTTTTAAACCATTGTGACGAAAGATTAATTAAACATTTCCAATCCTTGGCACCCGAAATTTCAATAACAGAAAAGAATAAATGAATTTTATTGGGCGCTCCTCTATACTCAGAGTCAATGGACTATTGCCTAAACGAAAAAATCGTTTCTTTAAAGTTAATGTCCACCCGTTTATAAACCCCACTTTTACCATCACATATAAGTTTTTGTTTGTTAAAAAATTGTTTGGCTATTCCCAAGCTTATATATTCTACTAATTTTCGACGATACAATACGGGTCACAAATGAAGCAATTATTAACATTAAATAGGAGGAAACTCAATGGTTTCAGGCAACTCTTCCAATAAATACAGGGGGGTTAGGAGTACGTTTGGCAAATTCTTTATCCCTACTTGCTTTTCTATCATCTTTTAACACATCTGCGTTCTTAATGAGCGAAATTTTGAGAGAACAACCATTCAGCTTTGACGAAACTTATTTTGAAGGCGAAAATCTGTAGATGTCAACTGTGCAGCAATCATCAATTAAGAACAACAAATCCTCCAAAAATGAATGGGATAAACCAATGCTCGACATTGTTTCCAATAACTTGCTGGAATCAGCTCTACGAAACATAGTGGAGCTTGGTTATCTGTTTTGCCAGTATCTTCGTTAGGTTTTCTGTTAAATAATGAGACGTTCAGAATAGCTGTTGGATTACGATTAGAAGCTCATTTATGCATCGCACACACATGTATATGCGGTTCGCCAGTTAACGAAAAAGGAACTCATGGATTAAGTTGGCGTTTCAGCGCATGGCGTCGACCTAGACATAAAATGGTAGACGACATTATCAAACGTATTTTAGTTACCACAGGCATTCCAATTATCTTAGAACCTGATAGTATTTTTCGCGACGACGAGAAGAGACCCGATGGAATTACTATGATTTCATGGAAATTCAGTCGTATGGAATTTTACGTGTACCGATACTCTAACCAAATCGCATATAAATTTAGGCGCTTTATCACCAGGCGCAGCAGCTGTTGCTGCAGAATATTTAAAGGTCCGAAAATATAAAAATGTATCAGACAATTACATTTTTTACCCAGTCGCAGTTGAAACACTTGGTGTATTCGGATTACAAGCAATTGAATTTCTGAAAGACATAGGTAAGAGGATTTTCGAATCAACATATGACAACCGAGCTACAATGTTTCTTTTTCAAAGGATAAGCATTGCAATCCAAAGGGGTAATGCTGCTTCAATCTTGGGAACGCTTCCTCTTTACAACAATTAGAGTAGTTTTTCATATCTTCATTTAAAAATAATAAAATTACATATTCCCAAAGCCATTCAAATCACACACATACGGTTTCTGTTTTAAAAAAATCATTGAAACTATTTTAAACCTTGACGAAGAAAACGTTTGCAATCTTCCATATTACAAAACTGTTGATCAAAGTTCAAAGATGAATAGTGTAACTTATAACATGCCAGAAAGTATAAAGAAATTGAACTGTTCAATGTTACGTGATTTAATTAATTGAGGCAATACTTGTTTTTTCAATTCAGTTATGCAATGTCTTGGGCAAACACCGTATTTATTAAAATTACTTCCTGAAACATTAGAATCTATCCAATATTTCAAGCAACATGGTGACAAGTTAGATCCATACAATAAAGATTCATTGATGCTAGATTCGTTTGATGAAACTTCAGAAAAACGGCAACCCCTAACAAATATTTTAGTACAAACGCTAGAAGAATTATAAAGTGATAGACCAAAAGCATGCAATCCTAGCTTGCTATTTTCAAAACTTAAACAAAGTATGTCCCAATTTCTCGGAGGCCGACAGCATGACGCACATGAATTACTACGGAATTTGTTAGAAGCAGTGCTCAAAGAGAATCTGAGAAGTCATCAAGCAGTTATGCTAGAGAAATTAAAACTTAGTTGTAAAGCAGATGAATCATTTTTTGAAAGTGATCAAAGAAAAACTATAAAGTTTACGAACACGGTCCGAAGTGGTATTTCCCTCTGAACAAGTTTTTCGAGGTGTCTTAGTAGATTACAATGTCAAAAATATATGCATATTTCATATCGAAATGAGGTCTTTCATGATTTGAGTTTACCAATATCGAAAAAACAAATTCCTAAAAAAGCATAAGGATTGGAAGAAAGTAAATCATCAAAACGTCTTATAAAGAAGGAAAAACACAAGATTAAAAATATAGAAAACAACAAATGGACTACAAACAGGTAGTAAGATAGTGTAATATTTAATATTAGTCGAGCTGAAGAAGTTTATGAGAGCAATTCAAAATGTGAATCGCATGTCGATTTAGAAGACATCGATGAAAACACATCAAAAAATAAGAAAAATTTTAAGGGAGCAGACTCTTATGGTATTGTAGTGCACAGCCCCGTAATTAAATGAATTGTTACAGATAACCCAAATTACAATCAATCATCTAACGAAACATTTTGTGGAAATAATAGACACCCCGATAACACTTATGAATTGTTTGACTGCATAGGGTCACAATTGGTTTTTCTAAATAATAAAAATATTAGTACGAATGGGGATTTAGAAAAATAACTTTTACTAAACGATGATACATGTTGTCTTTTTAATGGCGATAAGGACATGGATGGTTCTTATAGGGATTTTGATATTCAGCAAGAAAAGAAAATGAATAACGACTATGATATAAATGAGACAGATGGAAGCACCAGTATTCTAAGATACCAATGGGAAGAAGGCGAAGGCTCTTTGCAATCTTGTTTAAATGAATTCACGGCAAGTGAGTTACCTACCGAAAATAACCAAGTATATAGGCTGCGATGTGTGCACAAAGACATATAGATCTAATAATGAAACTGTTTATACAAATGTCATTAAGCAAGTTCTAGTTTCCAATCCACCTACAGTTTTAATTTTGCATTTAAAGAGCTTTAAGGCCTTAAGACTTCATTCAGCCAAAGTGAATAACTATGTTGCTTTTCCAATGTTACTGGATTTAGCGCCATTTTGCTCAAAACAACGTCAAAACATTGCAACGTTTAATTCTAATTAAACTAATGTGTTGTATTTGCTACTATGGTGTTGTCTAACATAGTGGCTCAATTCACAGTGGTCATTATGACGCATATGTAAAAATAAGATATCCTTTAGAAAACAACAGTGACAATTGCCAATTTTTACATACAAATAAAAAACATATTTCGTCCTCACAGTGTAAAACTAACGAAGCCAACATTGAAATTCCATTGGAAAAGTGGTATCATGTTAGTGACTCACATGTGTTAGAGGTGCCTGAAAAAAGGTCCTTGAAGCACAGGCATACGTGTTGTTTTATGAACGAATTAAAAAATTTGTAATTTTTTAGTGTTAGTTATTAAATAAGATCTTAGCAAGCGCTTCATTAAGAATTTCTAAAAATACAAATAAAATAATTATTATTTTCTGATTTTTCCTCAATTTGTACCAAGGACATTGTGACTTGGTAAAAATTTTCTATCAGAAATAAGTCAGATTTTACAAATTTTCCAATTTAGTAATGGATAGAATTTACAAATTATAAAAAAAATCCTTCTTTTATTTTAGGAAACGATTTTCAAACAAGAATTGAATGCGTCACTTTTAAAAAGATTTTTGTAGGAGTTCAATCTTTGAAAGAAAAATGTTAGTTTCTAAAAAATATTTTTTTAAAAGCCGTTATTAAAATAATTTTGAGAATTTTGTAAAAAATAATTTGTTGGACGCCACCATTAAAATAGTTTTGGAAAACTTATATTGATATTTTATTGAAAGCTGCCATTAAAATAATTTTTGAAAAATTTTCTTTAAGACCATGTCGCTTATTAGTCATAAAACGTGTTTTATTATTTAAAATTATTTGAAGACATTCTTTTAGTTTTTTGCTAATTGGCTGTTGCTACTTAATTTAACCAGAGGTAACATTAATTTCTCTAAAATAAATTAAGAATTTTATGTTTAATTTATTGAACGATAAATAGAAATTGTCTAAATTAGAATAATTTGTCAATTCCACAAATTGTACCTATATAGCAATTTTAAATCTTTTACTAAAAAAGTACAAGGAATACACACATCTGTAAAAGCTTTTTGGTTAACTTTTTAAAATTAACTTATACTAACCTTGTTTTCTTTTCTTAACGCCACTGTTATCAGCTTTCTTCTTGTCAGTTTTCTTAGGGGAGTGGCAGTTGTAGTGGTAGGAATTTCTGCAACATTCAAACTTTGCGACTGCAAGAGTACAAGATCTTCATTTTTCTTTTATGCTAGAACCTCCATTATTAATAACATCCATCGAATTTTGAAATAGAAGTAAAATGAAGTAATTGTTTTAGGTTGAAAAGTTTCTTAAAAAATTATTACCAAAAGGTATAAATCAGTACATAGTTTCTTTTATATACCAATAAAATTTTATGTACTTTATCCTTTTTTTATGGCATGAGTTCGATAATGTCATTATTATACATTTTCCCACAATAAATAGAAAACTCTATCTGCAGCCAAATTCTACTATTCAACAATAAATTAAGTGATAATCATGCACGTAGCTAGGGAGGGGGGAGGGTTAGTAGTCTAACCCCCCGCCTCAATATTCTAGCCCTCACCAAGAAGTGTGTTCAGAAAACACTAAAAATAAAATTGTATTTAGAAAATGATTAATGGCTGTTTAACCCCCCCACAAAAGGCTAGTTACGTTACTAGTAATAATAATAAAGTATTCAAAGTATGAAATTCAAAATTTTAGGTACCCTAGAAGTGTCTGCTATAACTATAGTCCACGAATAGACGATTAACGTATTGTTTTCGAAAGTTTTATTAAAATCGTTATTTTAAAATACATGCAGCATTAAAGAATCTAACGCTAATTAATATATACTACATGGTAGCGTTTAAATAGTTATTTGTATATCAAGGCCGCGAAACTGTTTTTTAGAAAAAGTTTATAGCATAGATCGCTTGCGTCGGAAACAATATAATCTCGAGCTCGCTAAAATATTTTTGTGGTTAAGGTGCAACCGTTTGCATGGTTTTATTACAAAATGTTTTCACTTAACTGATTAAACTGTAGCTAGAATTTATATGTTTATATAGTGGCTTTATATCACACTATGGCAATGATATATTTAAAACACCGACAGTATTCTTAAAAATTCCTGAAAATTTCAGACTGCTCTAGTACTACATAGTTCACTTTCCTACACTATTTCAGAGCAAGTGTTTTTCCTTTACTCTTTATTTTGACATATATGTTTAGTATTCTATATCTATAGGTTTTGTTTTAAAAATGAATATAAAATTAGTCTCTTTTGTGATACATGTATAACTATATTGGAAAAGATCAAAAAAATTCTATTCACACAGAGATGAACCTTTTTTTATTATTTGAGTCTTTCATTTCGCATTGATTTGATAACATTTGTATGTGTTGTAAAAGTGTTTTCACGGAATACTCTTCGAGTTTACTTCAAGACACTGTTTTTTACTTCTTCCGAAGCCTATAGCATATCTGTTTTCAAAAATATTTTTACACTTTACTTCTAGGACAAGTATTACAAAACAGCATTTTCGTATTTAGAGCGTTGATGTTTTATATCTTTTTCGTGTTGTAAACTTGGACATTATATCTCTAAATTTAATTACGAAAACAACATTACAAAAAGCCATTTAATTTCACAATATTTATACAGAAAGCAGATAATTAAATGTAACTTTGTATGTTAGACATTTGGTATATGTCAAAATTAAGGCGCCTTAAATTAAAGCATTTCTTGCCTGTATTTAAATTAAATAAAGATGTCCTGCATTTTAATAAAGTACAAACATTAAAGGTGTGTTAATTGGGCATGTGTAAATGTCAAAGAAGAGAAAACTTTATTAAAAAATTGGTAAAATGAGCGTTGCAATAACTCTAGTGTTTTAGGCGGTAGACATAAACTATACACGCGATTGATTATATCGACGTTCGCCGCATGATTGCAATTTGAAGTATATACATATACATAATATAAATCGTGCAAACTTTTGAATTATGAATTAATCACCTAGTTTGATGTTCTTCGGCATTTTTAACTTGTCTAAAGTACAACATGAGGAACATTAAATAGGACTAGAAAAAAATGTTCGGGATAATAAGTGAGTTATAATATCACGTCTCCTTCACACTAAACAAGACGAAAAACTGATTATTAATGGGTTCGTGAAAATATGATTAAGAACTTTTACTTACTCAATGCGAGATAGAAGTGAAAGGACGGTGGAGTATCTACTTGTGGCTTTTTCGGCCCTAAAAGTTTGGGCCGGCCCGAATCGCTTGGCCCCGCTCGGCCCGAAAAATGATAGGCCCGGCCCGAGCCCGGCTCAAATAAAGTAGTCAACGGCTCGGCCCGGATTCGAGCCCGAAATTGGGCCGGGACCGGGCCGGGCCGGCCCGAAAGCCCGAGCCCGAGTCCATCTCTACAGATTAAAAAAAATAGAAAACAACAAATGGACTACAAACAGGTAGTAGATAGTGAATATTTAATACTAGTCGAGCTGAAGAAGTTAAAGAGAGCAATTCAAAATGTGAATCGCATGTTGATTTAGAAGACATCGATGAAAACACATCAAAATATAAGAAAAATTTTAAGGGAACAGACTCTTATGGTATTGTAGTGCATAGCCCCGTAATTAAATCAATTGCTGCAGATAACCCAAATTACAATCAAATATCTAACGAAACATTTTGTGGAAATAATAGACACCCCGCTAACACTTATGAATTGTTTGAGTGCGTAGGGTCACATTTGGCTTTTCTAAATAATAAAAATATTACTACGAAAGGGGTTATAAGGACATGGATGGTTCTTATAAAGATTTTGATATTCAGTAAGAAAAGAAAATGAATAACGACTATGATATAAACGAGACAGATGGAAGCACCAGTATTCTAAGATACCAATGTGAAGAAGGCGAAGGCTCTTTACAATCTTGTTTAAATGAATTCACGGCAAGTGAGTTACCGGAAATAACCAAGTAAGCTGCGATATGTACACAAAGACATATAGATCTAATAATGAAACTGTTTATACAAATGTCATTAAGCAAGTTCTAGTTTCCAATACACCTACAGTTTTAAATTCACATTTAAAGAGATTTAGGGTATTAAGACTTCATTCAGCCAAAGTGAATAACTATGTTGCCTTTCCAATGTTACTGAATTTAGCGCCATTTTGTTAAAAACAACGTCAAAACATTGCACCGTTTAATTCTAATCAATCTAATGTGTTGTATTCGCTATTATGGTGTTGTCTCAATTTTCAGTGATCATTATGACGCATACGTAAAAATAAGATATCCTTTAGAAAACAACAGTGACAATTGCCAATTTTTACATACAAATAAAAAACATATTTCGTCCTCACAGTGTAAAACTAACGAAGCCAACATTGAAATTCCATTGGAAAAGTGGTATCATGTTAGTGACTTACATGTGTTAGAGGTGCCTGAAAAAAAGGTCCTTGAAGCACAGGCATAGGTACGTGTTGTTTTATGAACGAATAAAAAAATTGTAGTTTTCTAGTGTTAGTTATTAAATATGTCCTTAGCAAGCGCTCCATTATGAATTTTCTAAAAATAAAATAAAATAATTATTAATTTTCTTATTTTTCCTCAATTTGTACTAAGGACATTGTGACTTAGTAAACATTTTCTATCAGAAATAAGTAAGATTTTACAAATTTTCCGGTTTAGTAATGGATAGAATTTACAAATTATAAAAAAATCCTTCTTCTATTTTAGGAAACGATTTTCAAACAAGAATTGAATGCGTCATTTTTAAGATCTTTTGTAGGAGCTCAATCTTTGAGAGACAAATGTTGGTTTCTAAAAAATATTTTATTAAAAGACGCTATTAAAATAATTTTAAGAAATTTGTGTAAAAAATAATTTATTGAACGCCACCATTAAAATAATTTTGGAAAAGTTATATTTTATTGAAAGCTGCCATTAAAATAATTTTTGGAAAATTTTCTTTGAAGACAATGTCGCTTATTAGTCATAAAACGTGTTTTATTATTTAGCATTATTTGAAGACATTCCTTTAGTTTTGTGCTAGTTGACTGTCGGTACTTAATTTAACCAGAGATTACATTTTTCTCTAAACTAAATTAAGAACTTTATGTTTAATTTATTGAACGATAAATAGAAATTGTCCAAATCCGAATAATTTGTCAATTCCACAAATTGTACCTATATAGCAATTTTAAATCTTTTATTAAATCCACATATCTGTAAAAGCTTTTTGGTTAATTTTTAACTAACTTATACTAACCTTGTTTTTTTTTTCTTAACGCCACTGTTATCAGCTTTCTTCTTGTCAGTTTTTTTAGGGGGAGTGGCAGTTGTAGTGGTAGGAATTTCTGCAACATTCAAACTTTGCGACTGCAAGAGTACTAGATCTTCATTTTTTCTTTTTACGCTAGAACCTCCATTATTAATAACATCCATCGAATTTTGAAACAGCGGTCCAAGATCATGATGCATAGCAGAATTATCCAGTTTTTGAGATGCATTTTTATAATCTAATGCAGAATTCATACTCGCGAAGACATCCTGTTGTTGTTGCAGCCCTAACATCATCTGTATAGAATGCGCATTTAAATTATCCTGATTTTTATTTTGTAAAAGCGCCGAGCTTAGGGAAGGTAGAGGCTGATTTGAGTAATCAGGAAAGCTGTGATCTTCATAAGGAGAGCCGTCCATTTTGTTAGTTAATTCAAAAATTCTTTCACTTTTCTTAAAATTATTTAATTCAATGCGTTTAATTATTCTAAGTGGTTTAACACAATTAACACGAAATCAAAACAATTTACTTAATCTTCTCAATCTATTTGATTGGCAATCGAGTTTAACTAAGCCAGAATTCGTTTAATAAAATGAATTGAAGACAATTTAGAAACACTGTTACGCAGATACTGACTTGTTATATGATAATTTTAAGTAGTATATATTTAACAAGCTGAATTATTAAAAAGCTTGTGAAGTCCAATGATGAAACTTTACCGTATTTTATCCTATTGTTCATTGGTTAACGTTTATAACGGAAGGGAAAACGACGCGCCAATCCTAAAATAGGTTCATTTTTAGAGATGCTGGAGTTGATAGGAGATCGCAATGAGTGACAGACAATAGCAGAAACGTGTGACCAGCAGGTTACGTTTTGTTAATATGATCGATATTTGTAGGGGTCATATAGAGTTAGTTGATAGAAAATTATGTGGGTTTGCGGTATAATTGTATTTTTTTCTTGTGGGAAACGTACCCGTAGAAATCTGGTGGTTAGGATTGGGGTGGATTTCATAATCAATAGTTTCTTTATGATTACATGTAACTTTTTGGAATCATTTTTGACTGAAAACTAATTGACTTTTTAATATCATATTCGTATTTACAGGACGAAAAACGTTCATTACTGTACATTGGGGCGAATAGAAACTTTCTTCTGTTCTCAGTTCCGTTACGAAAGTGAATATTACGATTTGCTTTTGAAAACGGTAAAATATATAAATATGTCAAACTTTGTATAAATTAAAGGGTTAATGTTAATTCTTTATGTAGACACACTTGCTAAATACAAGCACTTTAAAACGTGCGTGCACACACGCAAGCGCGAGCGCAAACGCACGCACACACACACACACACACACACGCAAGCAGATATACTGCTTTATAATACCATTTTGTTGTTAGCTACTTCCAACCGTTTTGCTATGTTATAAAAACCTTTTTCACGGAAGAAAATACAAGTTTTATTTTAATATTCACTAATTTGTGATAACAGTATTTGAAAACTTACCTTTAAAACCATTTTTTATTATTATTACTTTACTATTACTGAAAGTAGGGGATGGAGCCGATTCTGGGACAGATCCGCCGATCCTCCCGATCGACCGGTCCTCCTCCGCCCGCTCCTCCGATCCTCCAATCCACCCGATCCTTCTCCGCCCGATCCACCCGATCCTCCTGATCTACCCGAACCTCTCGATCCACACGATCCTCCCGATCCACCCAATCCTTCCGATCCACCCGATCTTCCCGATCCACCCGATCCACCCGATTCTCTCGATCCACCCGATCCACCCGATTCTCCCGATCCTCCGGATCCTCCCGATCCATCCGATCCTCCCGATTCTCCCGATCCACTCGATCCTCTCGATCCACCCAATCCTCTCGATCTACCCGATCCTCCCAATCCACCCGATTCATATCTAACCTAGGTTAGAGTTATCTTTGACTAACCATATTCATATAGGTAAAATCACCACAACACCGTGCTTTCGGTTACCTAGTTTCGGCTACTTTTCAAGGTCGAGGTGACGTCATAGCCTTTTATATATAAAGAGCAATATAATTACTATTCTAAAATTTTTATTTTGACATTATACATAACAAAATTTAAAAATATTTAATGCCAAGCATAGAGCTATTTAAACTAATTTTAATACAAAGTTATACACAGAAAACAGTCTTTTCTTTATGTTTGTTTGGAGTGGTTTTAATTTTATCTCATTTTATATAAGCGAAACCTTCAAGTACTTACCAGAAATACTTCAAGTTTAAGCGGCGGCAACAGAACGAGGAACTGTCGATCATTTGCAGAACTCAAGCGTTCATATTTTTATAGCACCATTGTTACGATCACACCAGCCGGTTTACAAATTTGAAGTATTTCTGGTAAGTACTTGAAGGTTTCGCTTATATAAACTTTGCTCACATTTACACGTTCACTATTTTTACTATTGTTGGTTATCGAAGTTAACGCAAACATTGAGCCTTTACGAGCCGGCTCTGAATATTGCACCTACAAGTTATTTTAAAAATAATTGCTTTATTTGCCAAAAAAGTTCGCCTCTTGTTAAGTTGTATCGTTTCCCATTCGGTTTCACTTGGCAGATATTCGTTTTGCATATTAAGTTTAGTTCGTTCAATTTATCACTTTTAAATTGTTATCAGTTATCGTTTTAAGGCGCAAGTAAATAATAATCGTTTGCTTTACATTTAACCTTTGCTTTGTTTGAGCTGCTTGCGGACTTAGTTAACGTCGCTTTTGTTCGTTAGTTTAATTACACCGAGAATTACGATTTCATTTCTAACAAATTTGGTATATTGATAGGTTTGATTTCGTTATAGCTTCTGTTTCTATTAGGTTATATAAATAGTTATAGCGGAGAAACCGAAATACATGCAGTTTTTATGTAACAGGAACTCGCTCCAAGCCATCTTTGACATTACACACAAGAATGAAAATGACCCAAGCCTGTTACATCAGTTTTGCTCCCAATATACATCTATTGACGCCTTAAGAGAAAGCATATTTGTTCAATAGAATGCCATAATTGGCGCGATCGCATCGGCCACTGACGCCTATGACCAATTTGAAAGGGATAACACGATACGTAAACGGTTCGATACTAACTTTTTTCTATTAGCATTGCTCTATTTAAAACTTTGCCCGAGTAAAGCTGCCTCGTCCCAAACTAGTTTACTCGTTCCTCCAGATACTTTTAAGTCAAAAATGTTTCTACCACAGCTTACCCTCCCTACTTTTGAAGAGGGTGATTGACTATTTGAAAGTTTTACTGGCCGCTTTACTAGTTTAGTTCGTGTAAATGACGAGCTGTCTACTGTAAATAAATTTTCATACTTTCAATCAGTGCTGAAGGGTCTCGCATTGCTTACCACTAAGAAATTTGATCTAACGAACGCTAATTACCCTCTTGCGTACAATATGCTCCGTAATATTAGCCTTATTACATCCGCTCTTTAGGGAAATATTGCTAAATTTCCCAAGCTGAGTTCTGACCATCCGCCGGGCTTACAAAAATTAGTGGACACCGTTGTCGATAACTTCCAGGCGCTTAAGAAATTTGATCTACCTGTAGAGGAATGCGATTTCATTCTGGTACACACGGCTCTAGACCGCCTTGATATACATACGGCTTGTAATTTTGAATTGTGCCAGATCTCAACCTCTATCCCAGCCTATACAGAGGTCATTGCTTACATAGAAAAGACGTAAATCCTTGTCAAATTTGTCTATCAATCATAAAGTCGATTTAAACAAATTTATTCATTCTAACAACATTCCAAAGTCTCACTCCGCTGTTTCCATGTTAGTATGTAACAGTCCTAACGTCATAAAGTGTCCGCTTTGTCATCAAGATCATAATCTTCATCGTTGTAATAATTTTACTAAACTTTCTCCACAAGATCGCTACACCTTTATCAAAAAACATATACTTTGTTTTAACTGTCTTAGTGGTTCACACGTTTTGACTAAGTGTAAATTCACTATTTCCTGCCGCCAATGTAATGAACGTCATCATTCTTTATTGCACTTTCATCGCATTTCACCTAAGCCCGCTACTTAGTAACAAGGCTTCTTTGAGCCCTGCTCCCGCTGCCTCTACGGTTTCACCTGCTACTAGTTCCGCTCTTTAGTACCGCTATAAACCATCCGCTCCTCTTACTGCCGAGGAAACGTTCACTACGTCTAGTAGCAGTTGCCTGTCAACGTCGAATGTTGGCTTATTATTTCTCTCGCCAAACCTTCAGTTGTGTTACTCTCCACTGTTCAAGTGAAAATCGTTGCTCGAAGCTGTCGTACTTCCCAAAATTTGTGAAAATTTTTTACTTACAACTAATATTTATTCTGAAAATTTCGCTCATCTATCAAATCTCAGATTGGCTATCCCGTTCTTTGTTCAATCTGAATCTACCTAAAGTCTTATTAAATGGCAGTATACAAGGTTCAAGTGATCAACCTATTGCTCTTAACACTATTTTTAAATATGTTTTAATGGGAAGCATACGGGCATCGTCCGCTTCTATAGTCAGAAGCTTGTTTTGTATGACCGAGTCTGCTTCCCTCTGGAAGATATTGTTGCAAAATTATAGGAAGTTGAAGAGGTTCCTGACGCTAAACCATAGTCGCTTTACGGATTTATACATAAATTTTGTTTATTTGTGATACTTCCACGCTGGCGTTCAAATGGTTGATTTTATGGTTCGTCAACGTTTTTGGATTGTTTCAAGTAAACAGTCCAATTGTCGGGTTTTGAGTCAGTGTGTGACTTGTTGGAAGACTATTCCTACCGCATCGCAGCCTCCTGTGGACCACCTATCTTTACACCGAGCCACTCAAGCCAAGTCCTTTATGAGTTCGGGCGTTGATTTTGCTGGCCCATTCTCTACTACCTTGTCGCGAGTACGAGGCTAAAGTGTTGAAAACATATTTATGTCTCTTTATATGCTTGGCTACCAAGGCACTCCATCTGAAATAAGTTTCTGATCTGTCAACCGACAACTTTCTAACTGCTCTACGCCGATTTATTACCAGTCATGGCTCCGTTGGTAATTTCTACAGTGCTTGCGGCACAAATTTTGGGAGTGCCCATAAACAGTTAATTTCTCTTGCAAAATTAGTTGCCGCGAAATAACATATTTCTTGACACTTTATACCGTCCTCTGCGCCTCATTTTGGTGGTTTGTAGAAGGCGGGTGTAAAGTTGGTTAACACCCTGCAAGCTCTGACGTACGAGAAACTAGCCACTGTCTTTGTTCAGATTGAGACCATCTTAAACTCGCATTCTATCACCCTCGTGAGCAGTGAACCTCACTGATTTGAGTTGCCTGACACTCGGTCACTTTCTGATTTTGGCACTTTTACTCGCTATTCCAGAACCTACAAGTTCCGACCAATCCGCTCAACTGCCTGTCGCGTTGGCAATTGCACCAGCGAATTCATCAAGATTTCTAGTCTTGGTGGTCTAAAGAGAATTTGCATACTCTCCAACAACGGTCCAAAAGACATAAAACGTCTCCGCAGTTTCAGGTGGATATCTTAGTGCTAGTTAAAGCAGATAACGTTCCACCCATTCAATGGTCTCTTCGACGTGTTGTGGTCCATCCAAGAGCCGATGGGGCCGTTAGTGTTGTCATTCTCAAAACAGCACAAGGCGCACTGAAGCGTCCTATCGCTAAACTATGTCTTTTACTTTCGTTGTAGATTTTCCTGAATTTTTTGTATAATTTTTTGTTTTGGTTTTGTTTGGGTAAATATTTCCTAGGTTTTCTTATATTAATTCTTTTTCCATTCCGTCCCACCCTTTGTAGTTATTTTCTTTTCAAAAATGCCTTGCATTTTTGAGAGCGGTATGCTCCGTTTGCAATTATTGGCAAAATTAACTCTAATTATCGCATCAGATGTAGCTTAAAGATCAATTCCCCTCCGACGTGTATATAGTATAATTTATGGCTTTTACTGCGATTAGCCTGCAAGTACTTTGTGTTGTGGTGTGCCGCGATTGGTGTGATGGTGGTTATGATGCTATAAAAATATGAACGTTTGTGTTCCGTAAATGATCGATAGTTCCTGCCGGCTCCACTTAAATTTGAAGTATTACTGGTAAGGTTCCGCTTATATAAACTTTGCTTATATTTACACGTCTACTATCTCCAGCATATGTGATTGTCGAAGTTAACACAAGACAATATTAAATCAGGTGTTCATTTTATTTTAAAATTTTATGCTTGTATACCGGATCATAACGTCAATTTGCAGACTTTTATTTACAATTATTACTTCTGTTTATTAGTTACATTTCAACTTTAAACCATTTCATAAACTTGTAGTAAATCTTGCGTACATTTTTTTATATCTAAATCCTTATTTACATCCTAATATACAAAATCAAGTAAAATTATATTTCAAAGATCAAAAAAAAAAAAAAATTATATACGCAAGAAGCGTTTTAATGTAAATAGAACTTTTTCACAATGAGAACACACTATCTTTTTGGACAAAACATTTGTTTCATTCAAAATAATCTTGTTAAGACTATGAAGCGATTTGCACAATTATGAAGCATGTCCAACAAGTGTTTTAGGTCGTCCATGGAGATATTCCTGAAAGTGTCGGTTCAAGCGTTTTGGATACCGTCCACGTTCTTACATTTGATTTTCCAGTGCTTCACCCAAAGGTAACTACATTGGCCAGTAAGCGAAACTTGAGAACTTTGCATTTTGTCTAACCCTTGCTGTTTCTAGCAAGGTATGGATCTATAACGTGCGTGACAACACACTCACGTGACCTACATTCTACCTCTCATTTGAACGAGGACGTGTTTTTGTGAAAAATGCTTGCCTAAATTATTCAAATGGTCCGCGTCAGGAACCTGGGACCTTGGGCTTAGTAGTCACACGAGAACAAGCTAAGCCATGGAGCTGTCTGGTCAAAACGTACACATAACGCTTTTCTTTTATCGGTAAAGGCATTTTTCAGAATAGGTAGACATTACACGGTGCTAACTTAGGCGAATGCGATTTTTGATTAAAAAAAATGGTCATAAATGTCTACTGATTCATTTTTCATGATATTCTGGTTCGAATACCACGAATACGTCGTACTAAACCCTTTCAAGCACTACGATTAAATACAACAATAAATGTCAGAGAAGGTGGAACAAATTTCTCATAGAATCAGAGAAACAAATCCGCATTGTCTTCACTTTTGACTTCAATCGATTTTCTTTTATCAGACACATCCGAGTGCTTTCATTCTGCATTTTAGTGCTTCGTTTCTGGATGGTATTGAAAGCATCACGTTTTCATCACCAGGTACAATGTTGTACAAGATGTTTAGGTCCTCCATTGATCCGTTAATTTTGAATTCTGCGCAATTTTTGGTCATCTCTCAATCTGTACGTAACAAAGCATACACATTCCTTTCAGAAGCCCAAATATTCGGTCAAAATGCGATAAATTGATGTATTGCAGAATATAATTTTAGATAGCGTGTGCTCAAACAAATTAGCATTGGAGATGGTAACAAATGTAGCATAGGTTAGAGCGAGTAAACACAATTAAAAAACTTTATAAGGTTAAAGTAAAAGAGCAATATTCATTTGAAATTAATGCAATATCCACATTGGAAACGTTTGGCGATTTTAAAACCTATGTTAGTATTACATAGTATTGTATTAACAATAATATGCAAAATTGACTTTATACTCCAAGAAAATTTTAATGAGGAGTAAGTTTACGTTAGAGAGAGTGTTATATTGAAATTACAATGATAGTCTTTCCGTGAATTTTAATTTAAAAAATTGTTCATTGAAGTCTGTAGAACGCGAAAGTGGAAAGGGATCGCATTCAAACACGATGAACTTAAGTGTCGCTTTCTTTTCAATTTAATCAGCCCAAAATATAAGTGTAAAACTTTGTTCAAAATTATTAAAGTATTTAGTTAAAAATTTGTGAACAAAATTAAATTAGCGTACTTGCGTTTGAAATTTATAGTCGCAAAGAATTTTTCGCGATTCCTGGTGTGGACTGGGATAAAAGACACTGATGTGGAGTGGAATAAAGCTCTTCGGAAATAGAATAATGATCCTGGCGCAGAATGGAACTTAATGCCAGAATAATTTAAATTTTGGATATTATATATATCACACAGAAATTTGGTGTAAAGCAATAAGATGTCATGCGGATAAGAAGCCTGTTTGAAACACCAGGTAAGCTAGGAGGCGTTTTTGAAAAGATTCAAATCGGGTACTGATTAGACTCTTTATTTTATTATTGGATATGTGTTAAAGTGTTTAAGATGCGTTTAACTAAAAGTTAGGTTATTGAAAGTGGTAAATGTTTAAAACTCGTAATAGTTAACAAGCGGCCTTGGTAAAAATATAGTTATTTTTTAGTTTCATTGGTATTGTAGGAGCAAATTTGATATTCATTAAATACTAGTAAGATGATTATAAATAGAGAGATTAATTTATTGTGAAGATCAACACATTTTAGGTTTGGATCATATTAAATAATCTTAATTTTACCAGTGTTTTACTACACTAAATAGTTGGTACAATAATGGGCTTATTAATGAAAGAAGTAATAAAAATAGGCGTGAAAACATGAAATAAAGACAGTTTGTAAATATGACTGAGGGAAAAATAGGTTTTTTGTTCATGATACAATGCAAAATTTGTGTATAACTTTCAATCTGAATTTGTAAAATTATTGATACTCAGTAAAGCAATTGGCGCTTTTTAACTGAGTTTCGTATTTCACAGCAATTTATTTCCAGCAAATCGCTATCAGTGCAAATACTAACTTCTAAAACTACGATGCTATCGTCTTACTTACTTACATATGCACTATAATTAACTTATAATGATGTACTAAAAAAACTAATTTATATTAATTTATTTGATCATTGCAATAATTTATATTGATGACTTCAGTAATTTGTATCACACAAGGCAATTATGTTAACCGTATGAACCACTAATTCATATCACGACTATATAGCTCAAATAAAACCGTAATACTGCAATCCAAGCTTTAAATTAGAATTGAAGTTCAAAATCCTATTAAGTAGCTCTAATCATTTTGAAAACATACCAGAAATTGTGTAAATAACATTCTAGAGATTTCTCATTGTATGGTTAAAAAGCTATTATCACCTGTCAATCAAGTCCATCCGAAAGGTATAGCTCCGCAGGGAGCCAACAATTATCATTTGTGTAAAATGTCTTGTTTACGTTCCGATGCATCGCTCCATTCAAAGTAGATCAAACGGCGCGGCTTTGTGATTAAAGGTCATATTACATCATATGATAAACATTTGCATTTATAATTTCGAAAAAATTCGAGAAAATTTGCTAACAAAGGGATCATGTTTTAGATAAAACTAAACGGCCGCACGTTGTAGCGCTGCTAAATTAATGATGTGATAATGACCGCTTTGGGCGTCGCTAAATTAGTGCTGTGATACAGATACAGCGAATTGTAAAATGACCAAATCACCTTCCTTTATAACTTTTCTTTGCCTGGCTAGCTCAACGGAAATAATTGACTTTACAAAATGAAATCAGACACAGCAATATCAAAAGCCATCTTTACAGTCTATAATATTTTCTCTCATACAAAAAAATATAAAACATTTACAGCATAGTTTCTTTTAAACATAATATTATTCCTAACAAGTACTTATCTACTTAATTGTCAAAAATGTTTCTCACCTAAAATTGCTTACAATTTACATAACTTAAATCTCTTTTCTTGTGGAGAGTTTACCTGACTTTTTATTCCCACGCTTGTAAGGTTTGTTTGGCCAAAAAATTAAAAAAAAAGTGTTTCAAACGCTGACTACAAACTTTCCTGGTAAAAATCCTTACAAAATAATTATATGATTAAGACTTATTCTATCTTAAATTAAATGACAAAAATACTCAAATATCAGTTACAAACAAAAAAATTCTAAAATTAATACTTGCAAAATCCCCAAAGCGTTTATTCAATTCGTAATTTACAGTATTAAATATATTCTATTTGTATTTTTAAATTTGTATTTATGATACGCTTGAAATGATCGATTTGACCGTTAGTAATCTAATTTGAGTAGTGCGCCCGTCGCATGTCTTCGAAAGCATTCCTGGAGTTTTCTTCCACCTCGATCAAGACGTCGTCCGCATAGGCTATGACAGATAACACCTCTTCCGCGGCTGCAATTTTAACTCCTAGGCATAAAATTTAACATTAAATTGCTCCATATGATGAGCATCTTCTGACACGCGTTCAGCTCTTCTTAACCATTTTCTTTGATAATTATTATTTTGGTTATTGCCTCTTCACATTTTGAAAGGCGTTGATACCCACAGGCAACTATTCTAAAAAGGTCGTCTATGCATTTTTGATTTTGTTAATTGATTTGCCTTAAATTTATAATTACGTTAAGAGCATTGTCATAAGCATCTAAATTGACAATATGGATTTTGTAAACTTCACATCGAGCGGTTTTTTACTTCAAGTTTTGTGTTCTTTATTTTCCTATTCTTTAGTTTATTGGTCGTCTGAGCGGTAGCATTTGAATGAAGAATACTGGAGTATGGTTTCTGTGGCGAGTTATACAATCGAAGTTCCTACAGAAACCGTAGAAGACGAAGATTCCAAAGCGGTGTTTTCCAAATCTTTACACAATACCAAATACATTTTGGTAATTGAAGGAAACAGCAGCTTTTCAAAATCAAGCACGTGAGCAGAAACTTTCACGCAGAGATTAAACCAACAACCTTTTAAAGTACGTGGATTAAGATCATGGTTTAGTACTAAAAAAAAATTGTAGTTGCAACCCACATCAAGAGGAATAGTCTTTGCAGTAAACTATATAGCACTCAAAAATTCAACATCTGTTGGAAGCTAACATACGACCTCGAATCGTATTCAAAAATGCTAACTACTAAAGAAACTGTAATTCCACGGGTTCATGCTTGCAACGAGGCAGTATTGGAGCCAGTAAACCCAACCATCGTAATGAACAAGTTTGAAGAACTCAGAATCCCTATGTGATCTGATAAAATTGGAAATGATTTAATCAAGCTGTATAAGCTATTCACGATAGAGGGTACTGAGGAGTAAAAAGTGCGGCCGTTTTCTTAAAGGTGGCCTGTGCTGGGATGGTCAAAAATTATCCATTAGACGTACTTCCAGAAGAGGTTTACTCTAAATGTGACTAAATTTGACTAATTATGAAAGAAACTAACCTAACGATAACGAACATTTTCTCGAAGATAGCCTGCCAAAATTTTTGGAAGATTTACATTAAACATTAGACCAACGGTATAATTTTTTCATGATAGTGCTCCACCACATAGTGTTGTGGTTACAACTCAATAGTCGAATATACTAATTTCGTACAATTGTGTTAGAAGACACGGACACGTGCTTTGACTCTCAGTTTGCCTGATTAAATCCCATTAAACTGATGCTTTAAAATTATTTGAAATCATTTGTACAAGAAGTAAAAAATACTAGAAGAGAGCTAATTTAAGATATCAATTAACCATTTGAAAATGTGGAGAGTAACATAGAAAACCAAGGAAATTGGTTAAGGAGAGCTGAATTAACCGCGAGAGAATGTGGTCACCATTTGCAGGTGGCTCCCTGGCGTAGTTGGTATGCATGTAACTACAATGCGCAAGGTCCGTGGTTCGAATCCTCACACGGTCCGCTTAAAAAACGTTAGGTGAGGATTATTCACAATAATACCCTTCGATCAGATGAGAGGTAAAGTGGAGGTCCCGTCACGCACGTTAAAGATCCCTACCTTGCTTGGAAGTGCAGGGGTTCAGCAAAATTCTAAATTTTCCAGGTAAAAGAAACTCACTTCTTGGCCAATGCAGCACCTTCGAGCGGAACATTGGAAAATCAAATGTAGGGGTCACTATAAGGAGTAATTTTAGGTTTATCGGTTCTAATTATATTTGTTTGTTCTAAAATTCTTTTTAAGCTTGCCAGCATTTGTGATTAATAAACGAGCTATGTGTAAACTTGGCTAAAGCTAAGGACAAATTTACTTTAGATCACTTTTATTATTATATGGTAGTACGTTAAAGTTATTGGGGTTTGGCAACTTTAACTCTCGATACCTTTCACGTGGTCGAGAATTTTGCAAATGTTGACTGGGACATTTTTTCTTATAACTGGACAAGAACTTTTCTGCAAAGTATTGTTAATTTGTCAGGACCTTCTGTATATGCAGAGGATGGCAAGGCTCTGGAAAGGTAATATGTAGAAAATGTTTTGCATTTGAAGAAGTTTTTGAATATACAGAGGACAAGGGGTCATACCTAATGTCATCAGTATTTGCTTTTTAACTGTATACACTGCATATTAGTGTATCTATCGAAAGAGCTTTAAAAGACAATTAGATTGATATAAATGATCATGGGTCTGCGATGCACCTGTCAAAAGTTACGTCATTTTGCTTGGAAACACGCCTCCAAGAGAGCACATGAAGGGCTGAAATAATATTTTAATATGAAATTTTCACTGTAAATTTTCCGGAAAATACCGATCTAGGTCAATGGTTATAAATCAAAACGAAAACTATGCACATAACCCTAAAGTTAAATATCATGAAAATTTTAAATAGAACACTCCGTATATTAGGCCAATATCTATGGTCCTTTTTAGTAGCTTTCAAATGATAATAAACAAAATACTTAAAGTGAATGGTGATTTAATGAAATGGACATTGGTTAAAATTTTAGATTGATATGAATGATCATGAGTCTACGATGCACCTGTCAAAAGTTATCTTATTTTGCTTGAAAATATAATTACCTTTAAGGAAGCACGTGAAGAGCTCAAATCTTTTCATATGGAATTTTCACTGTAAATTTCGAACAAAAATGCCAATCTAGCTCAACGGTTATAAATCAAAACCAAAAGTAATCATAACCGCAAAGTTAAATTTCTTGAAAATCTTAAATAGAACAAGCTATATATAAGGCCATATGTTTATGATCTTTTTCAGTAGCGTTCAGGTGATATTAAGTACAAAATACTTAAAATGAGTGGTGATTTAATAAAATAGACATTGAAAAAAATATTCATCAATTGATTTTTACCGTAAACTTAGCACCAAACACATAAATATAACACTTAATTTATTATTGTCAAAACTAGAAAGTTAAAACAAGTATTAAATTAAACATTCATACAAATTTGCGAACTTTGTACACAATTCGTTTTGGTCTCATGGAATACGTAAGTCTTAATACGGCCAATTGTGAGATCATGTGATTTTTGCGTTCAAAACGCCAACATTTCCTAGCAAGATTGATAACTCATTAGTTAAGAATCTGACCAATCAGTGCTTTTACAAAAAATATCAATTACAAAATGATCCAAAATGCTGTTCCTTAATAGAACCTTGATACTGTTACGTACTGCTTTATTCGGTCCAATTTAAGTATCTTTCTTCTTTCGATTTCGGCCAACTATGGACCACGTGAAATAACTTATGATGATTATCTTCCTCCCCTCTTTCTTATCTTCTAGTATTCTTTCATTTTTTCTCCGTGTTGTTTCTTTCTTTCTTCCGTCCATTTTGCCCCAATTTTCTTTTTTTTTCTTTTCTTGGAAACCTTTGAACCTTCTTACTTTTACTCTGAGTTTTTTTCTTTATTCTACCTCTTTTCCATCTATTTTCATTTCTTCCATATCTTTTCTTATTTGCTTGATCCATGTTATGTGTGTTTTAGGGTTTTTGTCGAAATAGTTGAATAGTCTCTTTGTTAATCTTTCATCATTCATTCTTTTAATGTGAAGATAAAATATCACCTTTCTCTTTCTCATTGTGTCTGTTATTTTCTTTATTTTTGAATAAATCTCCTTATTGCTTCTCAGTTTCCATTTTCCGTCCTCACATTTTGGTCCCAGGATTTTTCGTAAATTTTTTTTCCTCTTTTTTCTACCGCGTCTAGCTGTCTGACTGTGTTCAGATAAGGCATTCTGAGGCATAAAGGCCCTCTGGTTTAATAACTGTGTTATGGTGCCTTTTCTTTGCAATGATGGATATGGACTTCTTATTGTATATATTTTTTGTCAAGTGGAATGCTAGTTCTATATTTCTTGCTCTTGTTTGGATGGCTTCTTTGTCCAGGGCGTTTGGTTGAATTACTTCTCCCAGGTATTTGAACTTGTTTACTCCCTTAATTTTATCATATTTTGTTATGATCTGCTTTGGTATATCTTTTCTGTTAGTCGTGTATTCTGTCTTTCTATATGATATTTGTAGTCCAGTCTTTTCTGCTGTCTCTTTCAGAATATCAATTTGTTTTTTTTGTATCTTCTAATTTTTCCGCTAGTATTGCCATATCGTCTACAAAAGCCAAACAGTCAATTTCCAGATTATCTTTCTTTCTTCCTATTTTTATTTTAGGAATTACTTCTTCTTCTATTCTATTCTTCCACTCTCTCATTACCTTCTCCAGTACACAGTTAAAGAGTAGTAGGGATAACCCATCTCTCTGTGTTACTCCTGTTTTGACCTCAAAGGGTTCTGCAATTTCTCCCATAAATTTTACTTTTGATTTCGTGGTTGTTAGAGTATTTTTTATAATTGCGATTGATTTGTCATCTGCTTCGAATTCTTCTAATGTATTGAATAGTGTTTTTCTATCTATAGAATTGTATGCCTTTTTAAAATCAACAAATGTTACATGTATGTCCTTTGCTCTTAGTCTTCTGTACCTTATTATAAGTTTCATGTATAATATCTGTTCGGTACAGGATCTTCTTTTCCTAAATCTTCCCTGGTAGTCACCTATTCGTGGGTCCATTTGGAGCTCCAATCTGTTTTGTAGTGCTTTGAATAGGATTTTGTATGTTAATAATAGGAGCGAAATTCCGCGATAATTATTTTTGTCTGTTTTATCTTTTTTGTGTATTGGGTGGATCATAGCTGTTTTCCAATCTTCTGGTAGTTCCTCTGTTTTCCGGATATTATCTATTATTTTATGTAGGTTTTTGGCTGTCTTGGTATCTACGTTTTCCCACATTTCTGCCACTATCGAGTCTTCTCTTGGGGCTTTGTCATTTTTTAGTTCTTTAATAATCTGTTGAATTTCTAAGTCTGGTGGTCTGGAGTTTTCAAATTTATACTTTGGATTTCGTTTTGGAAATTTTGTTTTTGGTTCTTCACAGTTTAATAGTATTTTGAAGTATGTTGTCAGTATTTTACAGTTTTCTTGGTTATTTAGGGCTATTTTTTTTTCGCTTTTGAAACATAGGTTCGGTGGTTAGTATCCTTGACGGTTCTGTTTAAAAGTTTTATAGAATGTTCTTGTGTTGTTCTTTTAAAGTCTTTATCTTGTTGTTGTAATTGGATCTTGTCAAAATTTCTCTTGTTTGTTCTTATTGTTTTTGCAGTTTGTGATCTCTGTTCTTTGAACAAAATATAGTCTTTGTTATTTTTGGTTGAGTGCCAGTTGTTCCAGGTCTTAATTCTAAGTTCAAGGTCTTCTTCGCACTGTTCATTCCACCACCTATGTTTTCTCTGCCTCTCGAGTGGAGCTATCTCCATTGCTGTCTTGACTATTTTTGTTTAGATTTCATCCCATTTTCTGTTTCAATATTTAGTTTTTCCTAGAATTCCCCTCTTTTTAGATTTAATATTTCTGTGTTAATCCTCTGTATTTTAGAATTATAGTTAATTGTCTTTTTTTGGAGAATAAATTTCATTTTTAGTGTTGTTAGGTAGTGGTCTGTTTCAATGTTTGCACCTTTTCGAACTTTTACATTCATAATTTCCTACTGGTTATTGAATGAAATGTCGACGTGATCGATCTGAAATTCCCCCAAGCTGTGATTTGGTGATTTCCATGTTTTTTGTTTTCTTGGTAAGTGTCTAAAATTTGTGGACATTAGTTTAAGATTAACACCTTTGCACAATTCTATCCGTCTCTCTTCATTTGTGTTGGTTCCTTTGTGGGCAGGGTATTCTCCTACTGTTTTTTTATATAATTATTTATAAATATTTAGAGAAAATTTTTAATCTATTGGTAGTCGCCTATAAGAGTTTATAATTCTCAATAATTACCTATAATACTTATTGCACTAAGGTCTTGTAAAGGGTCGAGTGGATTATATTTATCACTAATTCAACTCGTAAGTCGATACACTATTTACACAAGTACTAATCAACTTACTAATTTATATTGTATTTACTTAAACAACTCCATCCCATAATTTATTTAAGATTACTTTCAGAATAATATTTGTTTGTACTGAATTGACCACCAGAAGCGACGGTATTTATATATTTAACTACATGCTTTTGATACATTTAGAGAAATCTCGAAATCTACATGAATTATCGTTTTGTTTACTTTCTACAGGATCTTTCAATACAACCTTGTAGCTGTCGATCATTTTATTGTTAGCTTAATAGCTTTATTCTCGCATTTGTAAACAATCCGTCGATAATAGGCAACATTAAAAATCCTTTTGTTTTATCTGACGAAATTTGCATATTATGTTTGCCCACTTCAGCAATATTTTTAAATTTGCCTTTGTCCATCGACAAAATTTCTCATAAAATCGTACAAAAATAAAATTATACAAATTATCTCGAATTTATAGGTCCTTACCCTGATGTACGCACACGATTTCTTTTTTAATTCGATTAATTAATGTTTTCTAAGTGTTTAAGTTATTTGCAGTTTGATGACAAGGTGTTTTGGGATTCTATTGTATAAACAAGTTACGTTCAAATTATTCACTTTATTTCTGACCGCTTTATTACCAACGTTTGTTTTTAGATAAAACATTGTTACTGTAAGATCAAATCCTATTTTAATTTGTCCAGTATTTTCGGTCAGAAAATTTTTGGTGGTAGATTTTACCGGCAAGCAGAGGGGTGTAATTTGTTTCAACTATTGCGTAGTTTTCCTAAACTGTTAGAACTATTCTAGATTGTGTAGAAGATTTTACCGAAACATTTCTCTTACTTCCGTAATCCATGTCCTTACCACTATCCTGTTTACTATACATATATTATTTAATCTTTGTCTTAGCTTTGCTTATTTTCATGCCTAAATCGTTGTCTACAATTTTTTAAATTTTATTTAGTTCTATTATTAACTTATGCGTACTTCAGTACTTCATGTTCTCTTCTCGAATTGCGACAAATGTTTTTTTTATTTCTTTGTATTTGTTTCCAATGTAATTTTAAAAATTACTGACCTGCGTTCTAAACAATGTATTCAAATCTACTTTGGCAAAAGGCTTGCTTATATATAAATAGCCTGCTACAGTAGCTCCTATCCTTTTTTCTAGTACTAACCACAGTGTTCGGGCCACTTTCTTAGTACCACAATTTTCCCAATTCCAAACTGATCTTCTGATAATTTCTTTCTGTTTTATATTGTATACTGTTAATATTTTTAAAGAATGGTTTAGTACATTAGTTTTTCTAAATTTTTGCATTCCAATGATCATGCTTTCTATAAAAAAGAATTGTGTTTATCAGAAGAAAAGAAATATAAAGGCGTTTTAACGGAAAGAATGATATAGAAAATTTAGAAATAAGATAAATAGGTTGTGCAGGAACGGGTGTGAGTAATTGTGAAAAAATAGAATAAATACTAAATATTACGCCAGCTAAAAAAAAGGTAATAGAAATAAAGCAGTAGAAATAAACAAAATTAACATTATTAGAAGGAAAGTTTACAGCAGCCAGTTGGAAAAGGTATTCAGAAACCATTTAATTCGGTGAACAGAATGTTGCCAAGGTTAAAGATTTAAGTGGATCAAAGGATCAGAAAGCAGGATGCAAAATAATAAGAGAAATTTAAAAGCATCAAAACAGCTAAAGTTTAAAAAGCTGTAAGAATAAAACAATTGTTGCCAGAGTTAATTATATATAAGACAGAAACAAGAAATCCAAAGGAAAAGAATTATCTTACGGTAGCTAATTTTGTATCTTAGCAGTCTTGAGGTAATTCTCCTTGTTTAAATATACTGTCTCTCTCACGTATCTAACTAACTTTGCTGGAAATTAAACTATTGCAGCTTTTCTAAACTTTAGCAGTTTTGGGATTTTTCAAATTATTTTTTCGTTTCTAGCATCCATTTCCCGATCCTCTACTTCACCTAAATTTTCCATATTGGCTAAGTTCTGTTCGGCAAAATAAATAATTTTGGAATATCTTTTCCATCTCCTCTATCTGCTTTTACTAATGTTAAGTTTATTTATCTTTCCATTACTAATTCTTTAGCAGACGTTTATAATTTTTTGACGAGCCTCATTTTGTCAAACATTATTTAGTGCTTATTCTATTTCTTCACAATTACTTACATCCATTCCTACAGAATTAATTTATCTTAATCCTCATTATCATTCAGTCTTCAGTTTTGAAAGTGGTTAGAAGCATACCTCTATCGTTTCATAATCTGAGCAAACCTACACATTTTCCTGAAATTCCCACGGCCTATATCTTTCACTATCTGCGTGCAATAGTTTAATCGAGGTCTACCTCTTATCTATCTCTCATTCCTAAATTCTCTATATCATTGTTTATACTTCTTTTTTTCCGTAAACCATACGACTTTTGGGTCGTCTATTCTATTTCTAGTTTTATATCCTTTAGTTTCCAATAAATTTGTGTTCCTTCTAATACTATTTCTTT
The DNA here is from genome assembly GCA_036346225.1 of Platerodrilus igneus. Classification (NCBI taxonomy): domain Eukaryota; kingdom Metazoa; phylum Arthropoda; class Insecta; order Coleoptera; family Lycidae; genus Platerodrilus; species Platerodrilus igneus. The sequence continues at coordinate 9,114,393 of JARFIW010000565.1, forward strand.
AAAGAACTATGCTGCCAATTGTCACATTTTACTATTTGTCTTATTTTTATATTTGGATTTAATTTTGATGCCGTTTAGATTATCTATATTTATTTTGAGCAGACTTTTAGCTTTCTTATTTTCATTTATTGCAAATAATAGTTGGATACTATTAAATTGTGGTTACTATCTTCATCTGTACCTGGATAACCTTTACAATTTTTGTTGTGTTTTTGAATCTATTCTTAACTAACATATAGTTCATCTGAAACTCTCATATATCATCTGGCTTTTTGCACGTGTATAACCGGCGTCATTGATTTTCAAACATTTATTTCTGATACAGAACTGTTTGGCTCATCACTCATTTCATTCCTCACTCTTCAAGTATACTCATCTACTAACTTTTCCTCCCTAACTTGATCTAAGATGCATTTCACCAGCACCCCCACTTTCAAGTGAGGGAGTGAAAATGGGTGCGTTTGTTTGTTCTACGTTTGTGCTGCAAATCCCATTGTTTGTGCAACTTCCATTCCCGAGATATTCAAAAAACAAGTTGGGGTGCCACTGAAACGTCCGCACCCCCACTATTTCAGAGGGGAATATAAAGTGGTACATTCATTTGTGCTACGTTTGTGCTGGTTTGTGCTGCAAACCCCATCGTTTGTGCAACTTTCGTTTTTGTGATATTAAAAAAACAAGTGGGGGTGCTGCTGAAACTTCCGCACTCCCCACTCTTTCAAAGGGGGATATAAAGTGGTGCATTCGTTTGTGCTATGTTTGTGTTGGTTTGTGCTGCAAATTCCATCGTTTGTGCTGCTTCCTTTTTCGCGATATTCAAAAAACAATTTGGGGGTGCTGTAGAAATTAAGTGAATGAGAGCGAGGTGTATGGTTGAAAGTTCATCAAATTTGTTGAAAGCACTTGTAATCGTTTGTGCTCCGTTTGTGCTACATGGTGCACTGATTTTTTGCTTTACCAGACACCCCTCTGGTTAGAGTCGTCTTTTTTATCTAAAAATATACAAATACAACGGGATCAAATTTTTTCCGAAACCAGCCGTGAGACTTATTAAGAAAGAAACATTTCGTGTGGAATCCGAAAATCATATTATTTTTAACTAGTTCTCGACTCTGTGGGGATTCCCTTCCCGCCCCTAATTCGCTATATGTAAAATATCCCAAGTTATACATGGAATTTTTGCTCCAAATCCAATAATTATTAATTTTTCCAACGAACGTCTACGGAATTTTGATAGACGTCCATAAATAAGTTTTTCAACTAAAGTGATTAGGACGTTCTTTGGCAAACGTCCATTACACGTCCGTTTTAGTTTCATTCAATGTACGAATATATATCCAATGGACGTTTGCCAAAGGATGTACATATCACTTTAACTGAAGGACGTCCTATGGACGTTCATCAAAAGTCCATTGGGATTCGTACATTGAATGGAACTAAAACGGACCTCCACGAGATGCCCATGGGACGTTATGTACTATATAGGAAAGAGGTGCATCCGTTTGTGCTGACTTGTGCTACAAACCCCATCGTTTGTGCTACCCTCTTAACTAGATATTTAAAAAACAACATGGGGTCCAACTGAAGTGTCGGCGCGGTACCACCTCCACGGAGATGCATAAAAAGTCTGTGCTACGTTTATTCTGCAAACCCCATCGTTTGTGAAACCCCTTTCTTGGGATATCCAAAAAACAATTTAGGGGGGCTGTATAAATGAAATTTATGAAGGTGAATTAGTTGGTTGACATTGAATCACATTTGTAAAAGTGCTTGTTATCGATGAAATTCAATTTTCTATTAAATCCCAAATTATGCAATACGTAATTTGAAACATCCCGTATATTACATAAACACTAAAGTTTATTTTTTCCGGCTATCAAAGCTACGCTGAACACTGTAATCTCTAATTACATAAAATAAACCTTTTTTTATGAGTGCGCAAAACGTCGTTGGGTTCTTAAAGTGAAATGCCTCTACAGTGTACACCAAGTGCTTTCAACAAATTTGATAAACTTTCAATCACACACCTCACTCTCATTCACTTAATTTCTACAGCACCCCAAATTGTTTTTTGAATATCGCGAAAAGGAAAGCAGCACAAACAATGGGGTTTGCAGCACAAACCAGCACAAACGTAGCACAAATGAATGCACCACTTTATGTTCCCATCTGAAAGAGTGGGGGTGCGGACGTTTTAGCAGCACCCCAACTTGTTTTTTGAATATTGTGAGAAGGGACGCAGCACAAACGATGGGGTTTGCAGCACAAGCTAGCACAAACGAATTCACCACTTTATATTGCCCTCTGAAAGAGTGGGGGTGCGGACGTTTCAGAAACACCCCCAACTTGTTTTTTAAATATCTCGAGAACGGAAGCATTACATGTGATTTTCCAATGCTCCACCCGAAGGTACTACATTGGCCAGGAAACGAGTTTTTTTTACCTGGAAAATTTTTGAATTTTGCCGAATCCTTGCTGTTCCAAGCAAGGTAGGGATCTTTAACGTGCGTGACAACACTCACACACGGGACCTCCATTTTACCTCTCATCCGAACGAGGGTGTATTTTTGCGAAAAATGCTCGCCTAACATTTTTCAAGCGGACCGTGTCGGGATTCGAACCCGGGACCTAGGGCGCAGTAGTCACACACATACCACCGAGAACGGAAGCAGCACAAACGATGGGGTTTGCAGTACAAACCAGCGCAAACGTAGCACAAACGAACGCACCTATTTTCAATCCCCCACTTGAAAGTGGTGGTGCCGGTGAAATGCACCTCTTGATCTACAACGCAATAGCTAGATCTCTCCCTTTGTAACACTTCGAATAATCTCTTGAAGTTGATCATACATTTTTTCGATTTCCTCATTTTTGCGGTCTGATGCGGGTATATACCTGAGCTACCATTTGTTTAGTACCAATTCTGACTTTATTATCCTACCACGAATCAATTGAATATTCTTAAACTTTTTTTGCTGTTTTCTCAATTATAATACAACCCACGGCGGAGAGTCGATGACCCTAAATTCTACTGACAAAAGTCTTCTTCCACTATCGACCTGTCTTCACTAAGTGCTACCAAATCTAGTTTTAACCAAGCCAGTTTCATCTCCCTATTATCTGACTTCCCTTACCCCCAAAAGACTCCGAATGTTCTATGCTCTAATTCCTAGAGCATTAAAATTAATCTTAATGTACTTTTTGACAAATTACGCCTATTACAAAGCTTTTTTGAATGAAATAATTCTACAAACAGCTTATATACGACTATGTTAACTAAGTATAACTGTATTAAAACGTTAGAGCACGCATTTGCCTCAATCACCCGTAAGTGAATTTATCAATTTACCCAATTTTTGCCTATTAGCGACAATGGCTATTAGTGCAGCTATTAGTATATTAGTTTAACAGCCCAGATTCCTTAATGCAATCCAACTCAATATTGTCCAATTGTTGCTATTAAAACATTTTACACACTAAATGTACACCAGTCAAATATGAACCTCTTTTACGAAGGGTTGTTCGCCGGGATAAACTGTGTATATTATCAAAGTTCAGATTTAATTGTAACTTTACTTCATACAGGATTGCAGTGTTGGATCGTGTGTAAAAGTGAATTCCTTAGCTGCAGTGTTTTATTTTAAAGTAAAAAGATTTTGTCATTCGGAAGCAACCTACGCATCTTCAATTTAGACCAAGCGTAATTCTGAAGACGCCTTGATCGAATCAGCAATAAACGTATATGAATGCCTGTTACTTGGACTTATTAATAAGGTCATACTTTTTCTTTCGAGTTTTATAAATCTAAATCAATAGTGCGTCATCGCTTAAACTCATCGTAGTATACAAAGTGACTCAAAACATCATGGTTTCTCAGCAAATATGTAAGATACAGACACATCTCTTTTGGTACATCTCATTTTGAAATTTGATGAATGAAGTATTTTTGCTAAATCGTTTTGTTTAATTTAAGTAAAAGCGTATCAGCACTGTAGATGAATTCTATATCACAAAGGTTGTGGTTTATTGACACCCATACGACGATCAGGTGAGTGCCAAAATACTTTTGAGAGTTTAATTATTCAAATTTGGTTTGGATCAATTTTCAGAAGCGACATCGTTTCAAATTAAAATATGGGAGCATAAATAAGGAAAATATTATTTATAAATATATGACAAAACGGATACTCATTTATTGTTATAGGCAGTGTGGCTATTACTGATAGATTACAAATTTTTTGAAACATTTAACTGCGTATGTTTTTGAAAATACAAATTTTCAAAAGTAACTAAGTTAAATTACATCAAGGATGATAAGCAAAGGCCCGATCGTTTACTTTTAAACTAAAGGGGTCGCGCTGGAGCTTTTTGCTGCTCATATGTGAAAATAACTACCCCTCTCAATTAACTTTTGAACCTTTTTGGAACGATTTTGGGGTATCTTAATACATAATTACGATGATCACATACGATATATTGATATGAGAAATTTAATATTAAATTAACTTTACAGCATTTTAATACTACTAGATTATTCCTTTTATTAGCAAAGAATTGAAAGAAATTATGAACTATTAAATAAATGGTTATAAACATACAGATTGTCCAGAACCTTCTGAACAAAGCTTCAGAGTGTGGTAGGGGAGGTCATTTCCTACAGAAATACCCCTGTACCTTAGAATCCAATTGTTTACGGTTTCATAGTATTTCACTTTCTGTGTTTTTTGGAAAAAACGTGCCTAGCCATAGATTATTAATTATTAAAAATATATTATTGGCTCTTTAAACGTCATTCTTTGTTTGCGGTGTAAATGAAGTTTGCCTCTTTCATAAATGACATATATTTCAAAAAATCACCCATTATCACAAGAGAAATTCGAAGTTGTCGGCGTCGCTTTAGTCTTATGAAAAATAGTTCGTGTTATTCAAATCGAAATTACTCAAAAAAGTACCTCTTACCAAAAAGTGCACACCTAACAAGCATCCTTAGTTTATCCCTTTATTTAGAGATATAACTCATAAGCGTAAGTTTAGAAACTAAAAAAATAATTGAGTTTAATCATACGAACAACACTTTTATCTAAGGATTCAACAACTCAGTTAGAATGAAAAGAATGAATAATGATGTGAAAAATTCTACGGCAATTCAACAGCAAACAATTAAGCAAATAGTTCAACTACAACCCGAACGTTAATGAGGCGTTAATTACAATTTAATTATCCCAAGTTTTCCAAGGTAAATATTAGTATGTCGTGTGCTGTTCTGGCAATTACATCCTTTTCTATGGTTACTTCATTCGTGCATTTCTTGTTTAAGTTGTGAGTTTATTTTTGCAAATTGTGGATTTACTATTAATTTTTGTAAATTCCACAATTAAGAATGCCATACACTGCTCGGGAATAAGCGAAATGCATTTTTTGTATGGACTCTGCAACGGCAATGCTCTGCAAGCTGCTAGAGAGTCCAGGGCTCGTAACCCTAACCGGGTTAATTTTCCTGATAGGAGGGTGTTTCAAAAAGTGCATCAAACATACCTGGAAGAAGAACCACATGGTGTTTTACGTACAAGAGGAGAAAGACCTAGAAATGATAGTGAAGACGAGGTCGTTGCAAGGTCCTTACAAACTCCAACAATCAGCATCAGAACTATTGCCAGAGAGTCTGAAATAGCGCGAAGTACAGTTCATGCAATGTTGCGCCGGAATAACTTATATTTGTATCATGTGCAGCGAGTTCAAGCTCTATTATCTGCAGATTATGCACAAAGGGTGGCGTTTTGTCGGGAAATGCTTCGTCGAAATCAACACAATTTTTTGATAAAAATTTATGGTGTGACGAGTCATCCTTTCACAGAATTGGTATTTTTTACATACATAATCTTCACTACTGGGCAATTGAAAACACAAGGATGGTACGGTAATCACAGTTTCAACATCGCTTCAGTATTAATTTGTGGGCAGGTATAGTTGGTGGTGTATTAATTGGTCTTTTTGAATTACTCGGTAGGCTGAGTGCACAACATTACCATCACTTTCTTGCAAAGGAATTAAAACATCTACTAGATAATGTTCCTTTAGCACTAAGGCAAGCGATGCGGTTTCAACTTGGGTGATTTTTTGAAATATCTGTCATTTATGAAACAGGCAACCTTGATCTACACCGCAAACAAAGAACTACATTTAAAGAGCCAATATTATATTTTTAATAATTAATAATTTATGGTTAAACACGCCTTTTCCCATAAACACAAAAGGTGAAATAACTTTGAAACCGTAAACAATTGGATTCTAAGATACAGGGGTATTTTGGTTGTTATACTTTAGGTGTCTTTATTCAAAAGTATACTGTTAAAGTCCCGGCGCGTAATTTATAAGAGCCACTACGACAGTTGGTAACATAATAAATACATGCATAATGTTGCGCAATAAGGGGTTACGTCATATTTATGTTACAAATTATTATCACATACAAAGAAAAAGATAAATGTACTGACGTAAACTGTGGAACTCGTCACGGCATTGCAGCTATTCTGGCGTCAGGCTCTCGGCGTTGGTTGAGCGTTGTTGGGCGTGGGTCGTCTTTTGCCCCCTCGTCGAAACCAAATTAAATTTGACTTCTCTCTTCTGTAGCGGTACGGTAAAGGATACTGGTAAGAGGAACGATAACAGGTACAAGGCAGGAAACCTACATATCTGATAGAGAAGACACGATAAACGGCACACAGATAACCACACGGTTCGACGATTCGTTGACTAGTCCATGACGTGACGGAAACCACCACTTACTTCCCCACTCCGCGTCTGCGCATTCTCGGGCGACGACGCAACTATCTAAAGTGACGGAAATGCACGCACAAGTCTTTCAAAAAAATTGGCGCGAATTCACTTGCAAATTAGAAACTTACAGAAATGTTTACATAGCCGATTTTTGGCATGTAACATGGTATGAAATGACCTCCCCTACCACATCTTGAAATTTTGTCCATGAGTTTCTGGACTCCCTGTATATACAACCATGTAAATAAATATTGGACTAACTTCAAGAATATAAATTACTTACAACTGCACTACGGAAATAAAAAGAATTCGTTTAAAAAATAGCTTGTCATGATTTCTTTATTGCAAACGCTAACTCTAATTAAGTTTGAACTGAAACTCTTTTTAATCGCCTGAAGATGTTGGTCAAACACTACCTAACCAATTCTTATTGTTCTGTTTATTAAATTAATAAATGATGGATTATCGCAAAAAATTAATTTCAATCACCTATATGTTAAAGAAAATGTTTTTTGATTAGCAAGACATTTTCAATCATGATCATTAGGTCTTCAGTCCTGAAACCGGTTAGACGCGTACCATCATTGTTTCCTATTCCGAACTAACCTACACATTTCCCTGAAATTTGCACAGTCTGCATCTATCACTATCTGATCTAGGTATACATCTACCTCCCTTTTTCTATCTCTGCTTATAATAGATCCCATACTATTCCCAAAAAATGCCTTAGAACGTATTCTGCCCTTTTATTTCTAATATTTCTTTTTCACAGATATCCTTGTTCCTCTACATTTCTATAACCTATTTGTTATTAACTTTGTCTGTCCATGCTCACATCCTCATACTTCTGAAGCACAACATTCCAAAAGGCTACCACCATTTTTCTGTCTGCTTTTCCTACTGCCCGTATTTCATAGGCATACTGTGCTGTGCCCCACACTATGCTTTGGACAGTTTTCTTCGTGTATCTATGTTCGTTGTCTTTGAACATAGCTGCTGTTCTTTATGTTTGGTGCAGTTCGGTCACCTTCTATTGTTTTAAACTTATATACCCTATCTCCCCGATATTCAGTGGAATGTGAAGGGGAGTAAACAGCCTCTGGCTGCCAAGTTCCCCCAGCATTTGAACATTTACCGATTTAATATTTTTTCTTATATATTTTTTCGCACAGTGAACATTCGTTGCAGATATTTCACAACCAACTCCGGTAGTTGTTCATATTATTCATCAGATTTATCTGCGCTTATTTTTTCGTCACCAGGTTTTCAGTTTCAAAACGGTTGGACACGTACCTGCACTTATTTATATTATGAGCTAGCCTACACAGTTCCAATTTTTTTGGGTATTTCCCCTTTTCTATTGTTTTCTCCATTAACACTCTCAGAGCTAAAATAGCCTCCCGTGTTCCCATGTTTCGCCTAAACCCAAATCGGTCTTCTCCTAGTATTTCTTCAGCTCGTTTTTCCATTCGTCTGTGTACATTTCTAGTTAATATTTTTGAAACGTTGCTGTCAAGCTTATTGTTCGAAAATTTTCACATCTATCGGCGCCTATTTTTTTTGTATAGTTACTATGATGTTACGTTTAAAATCTTTGGGTATCTCGCCTGTTTCATACATATAGCTTACAAGTTGGAAGAGACGTTCTGTTACTACTTGTCCAGCGGCTTTTAGAGTTTTTGCTTGCACCTTATCTGTACCTGGCGCCGTACCATTTTTCAGACCCTTTAATGCTAATTCAAACTCATCTCTAAGTATAGAATATCCCGTCATCATTTTCAATGTCTGATTCCTGTTCTAATGCTATTAGTTCCTCTCCTGCATATAAATTCCCTATATGTTTTTGCCATCTACCCATGTTCTCTACAGTTTCTATAATGACGTTTCCTCCCGCGTCCCTTATATTTTTGCTATACGGTTTTATATCCCTAAAATTGATTTTAATTAGTTTGTATGCTTTATCTGTCTTTCCTACTTCCATCTTAGTTTGTACTTTTTTGCACTTTTCATCAATCTATTGTTCTTTAGCCTTCCTGCATTTGGGAATAACTTCCCATTTTATGGTGTTGTATCTCTGTTTTCCTGTTTCGTCTGATTTATTTTTGTATTTTCGCCTTTCTTCTATTAAATTCGGGATGTCGTTTGTTATTTTCTTTTTGTGTATACCCCAAAACATCTCTGGCCGCCATGCTTAGGCTGGATTTAATGTTATTCCATTCTGTTTCTACTTCCTTAGTATCAGATATTTTCCCGATATCTTTCAGCAATTCATTTGACTTTTTTCGAATATTTCTTAAATATCTTTATCTTTTAGTTTCTCTAAGTAAAGGTTCCTTTTTCAGGTTTTTTTTTAAATTTAAGTGTGGCCTTTATAGTTACGATGTTGTGGTCAGTGTCTATATCTGCTTCTGGGTAGCTTCTACAGTCTTTTACTTGATTCCTAAACCGTTGTCTAACAAGAATGTAATCTATTTGATATCTTCCTATATCTCCTGGCATCTTCCACGTATATCGTCTTCTAGCATGATGTTGAAATAATGTGTTTGTGATGATTAAATTGTTCTTGTCGCAAAATTCTACCAGCCTATTTCCCCTGTCGTTTCTCGTGCTTAAACGAAATAAACCTACTACCGCTCCTTCCCTACCCTCACCTACCACGGCATTAAAATCCCCCGTAATTATTAAATTTTCATGTCCTTTTACGTATCTTAATATGTCTTCGATATCTTTGTAGATGGCTTCTACCTCTTCGTCACTGTAGCTAGAGGTGGGCATGTATACTTGTAATATTACTGTGTTTACCGGTTTAGATTCTAATCTAACCATGAGTACTCTTTCGTTTTTTTGTAAGTAATTTTCTACACAGTATCCTATCCTTTTCCGCATGACTATCCCCACACCCAAATTTCCCTCCTCTGCTCCTGTATGAATTACCCTGAAGTCTCCACTCCAAAAATCCCCCGCCTCTGGCCACCGAACTTCGCTGATCCCTACTATGTCTAGTGATAACCTATTCATTTCGATTTTAGGTTCTCTAGCTTACCTACTTGCTTCATACTTCTAACATTCCACGCGTCGACTCGCAGAATGTTCCCGACTCTTATTTTTAACTTTCCGATCGCATCCTCCGAAGTAGTCCCCTCCCGGAGATCCGAATGGGAGACTATTTTAACTCCGGAATCTTTTACGCCAGAGAATGCCATCATATTTGTAACAACTTAAGTACGCTGTGTACTTGGGAGATATTGTGGTGGTTTCCCGTTGCCTTCCACATCGCGGTAGTGTATCTTAGACTGCCATACCGACCCCTATGGTCTCTGCCAATCTAAGTACCGAAAGAGCCGCTGCCCTCTTTCGGGGACCTGTCTTAGTCTGGCGCCTCACTAACGACCATACTACTTTGGTTGGACCTGTAGTTTGGCTCTTTAGCTCATTAGAACACGCAAGCGATTTCGCCTGTTCTAGTAATCTAGAACTTCGGCAAGGTGCAGGTCCATTCGAAATGGAAATTCATATATATATATATATATATATATATATATATATATTCAGGATGCTTAAATGCAATGTAGCATAAGGGTATAACCACGAATACTAATTAAAGTAGCGTGTGTTATAATGTAAATATTCTTAGCGTGTATTTAAAAATTATAAACATATTTAACCATTGTAGGTGTAGCATAGGATGTACATATAAACCTGTAACGATTTCTGTTTCATATTTAAATTGTTGTCTAAGTAATGTTTCCAAAAGCAAACATTGACCGTTATAGTTTTCAAGTAGATATGTAACCTTCAAAAGTTACCTTATAGTGAAGAGGGGCATTTGTTAAAACGCTTTTCTAAGATTTTAAACAAGGTTGATTGTATATTGGAGAGAGGGTAAGCATTTTAAACCGTTCGAATTCTACAGATTGTGTATAACAACAATACTGGCAGTGATAGTTTTAATAAGGTTTTCGAGTATAATTTGTAGATAAGGCAAGACAAACATCGAGTTCAAAGAAGGGTGGCAGGCGATGGCCACTTAAGAGGGACTTATTGTTTGTGGAATGGGTAATATTATGTTGTCGGTTAGACTGTAGGGACCAAAACAGAACAAGGAAGGTTCCGATGGAATAAGTAAAAATAAGATAGAAACGTATTGTATCAAGTGTTCGTTTAACATGGGGGAAAACTAAAATAAAAATAGTAGATATTAATGCATATGGATAGGATAGGAGGGAGTTGAGGTTATTTAAATGTTATTTAGATTGGGTATTTCATCAAGAACAGATGAAACTTGCTAACAGAGAAACAAAGAAAGACTATCAGACAAAGTAAGTATGGGGCGGGGACAAGTATAGTTTGGAATATTGGTTAGAGAGGATAATGTTTGATTACTTCTACAGGCGCAACAAGCGCAACAAGGAAGGGTTATTTGGTTAAGTATTGCTAAAAAAAATACAGATGTTAATATATACATATTTTGAATGGGTTATTTTGTTAGTTTGGCATGCAAGTGGTAAACTAAACAAAGAGGGATTATTTTGACAGAATTAGTAAGAGAACGACAGACAATACAACGTTTGTTAAGCTTGGGATTTAGACTAGGTAGTGGGATAGGAACAGATTGGGGGTTAGACAAGGTAAAGAATAGTAGACTAAGGAAGTATGTTGAAAGGAGATGGCTATAATATGGGTATTATGGAAAGCGTGTTTTAACATTAACTTGTGTTTAGTAGGGGCTAAATTTCGGAAAAGTGAGTGTCCGTTGCGAGAGATACAGAGAAATGAGAAAACGTTAGCTTGGAGGTTATAAGAGTTGGGTTACCGTTGGAAGTTTACTGAGAACCTTGTTTGTTTGTATCGACGGATTCTGTAGAATTTAGAAGATTTAGAGAGGCACAAAAGCCTATGTAAAGACAAAGAGTTGGTGGTAGGGCTCTCTTATCTTCGTTTCTCTTTACGCGCTAACTATTACGCTAGTAATAGTGAAGGAGATTACAGCTACAAGTAATAAAAGTCTTTGAGAACAATTTTACATATAACTGACACCAGTGGTGTTGAGTTTCGACCAGCTGTCAACAAACGTATAATAAAAGCTTTTAAACAATGAAAATCTGTAGCAGACATAAATAAGTAAGAACCGACTGCGTGATATTTGGTTGGATGCATAGTAGGCACATTAAATGGAGTACAGGTTTATGGTAGAAAGATTTGATTGTTTACCTACCGTAAATGGGATCCGTTAGAGGAATTTGGAAGTCTCTGATAATCGAGAGGATAGAGTTGCAGGTAGCAGTTACCGTTGGTGCAGTCCTGATTGGGGGACATTCCTAAAGGCGCAGCTACTGATAAAGGCCGCAGACCTCGATGGTATGAGAGCAGATCCATGGCAGTAGAAATCCAGGTAACGGATGTTCATTAAAATTTGCTTTTTGTGTTTAACTGGTATGCAATAATTTTTGTACTTTATGGGTATGTGCTGTGGAACTAAAAGTAACAGAATCTAAACCAGTTAATGATTGAACTTTTGTTATGCTTATGGGGGAATTTAGGCTATTAAAATGATTGTTGTACTATTTTATTATGTGCAAGGTAAAAGGGCTTCTGTAATTTGTTGTGCTGAAAATAACACGAGCAAATAAAGGTATTACTATGAGCTCGTATTAAGCCAGGTTACGTAAGGTTGGTGGTAAAGCCCTGTTACTTTTAATAATTATTAATCTGGGTAATTGTGATAAAATGTATTTTTTGAAAAGGAGAAAACATGTAATATAATTAATCTGAGTACTAGATGCTGATAATGATTTTTGGTGTATATTTTTCTCTGAATAAACTGAGGAGAGTTACCACTGCATCGTTCTTCTTTTTGTGGCGTAGTTAGTCGTCTTTTTCAGACAGCAGCTGAGCAGCCATGGCGGACTACACTGTTGGCTTTATTACAGAGGAAACTCCAGAATTCCCTGTAATTTTATGACACCCAATCGTGGTGCCTGGTAGAATGGCTTTTGCGTGTTTCAGTGAACTAAAAAGTCGAACTATAAGTATAACCAAATTAGTGGGGTCTTTAGTGAGGAACCAGACTAAGACAGGTCGCGAAAGAGGGCAGCAGCTTTTTCGGTACTTAAAGTGGCAAAGACCATAGGGGTCGGTATGGCATTCTAAGACACACTACTGCGATGTGGAACGCAACGGGAAACCACCACATTATCTCCCAAGTACACTGTCTACAGAAATTGTTATTAAAGATGATGGCATTCTCTGGGGTAAAAAATTTCGGAGGTAAAATAGTCCACCATTTGAATTTCCGGGAGGGGACTACTTTGGGGGATGTGATGCGAAAGTATAAAAAAAGATACGTGAATATTCTGTGAGTCGGAGCGTGAAATGTCAGAAGTATGAAGCAAGTCGGTAAGCTAGAGAACCTGAGAATTAAAATGGATAGGTGAGCACTAGACATAGTAGTGATCAGCCAAGTTTGCAGGCCAGAGGCGGGGGATTTTTTGGAGTGGAGACTTTAGGGTAATTCATACAGGATCAGAAGAAGGAAATTCGGGTATGGGTATAGTTATGCGAAAAAAGATAAGACGCGTGTAGAAAATTACTTACAAAAGAACGAAAGAGTACTCATGATTAGATTAGAATCTAAACCGGTAAATACAGTTATAATACAGGTATGCATGCCCACCTCTAGCTACAGAGAGGAAGAGGTAGAGGCGATCTACAAAGATATGGAGAAACGTAAAAGGACGTGAAAATTTAATAATTACAGGGGCATTTTTATGCAGTGGTAGGTGAGGTTAGGAAAGGAGCGGTAGCAGGTTTATTTGGTTTAGGCACGAGAAATGACAGTGGAAATAGGCTGGTAGAATTAAGCGACTAGAACAATTTAACCATCACAAACACATTATTTTAATATCATGCTAGAAGACGATACACGTGGAAAATGCAAGGAGATATCGGAAGATATCAAATAGATTACATTATTGTTAGACAACGGTTTAGGAATCGAGTAAAAGACTGCAGAAACTAGCCAGAAGCAGATATAGACATTAACCACAACATCGTAATTATGAAGGCGGCTCTTAAATTTAAAAATTTGAAAAAAAGAAACGAAAAAAGGCACTTGGACTTTGGGAAGCTAAAAGATAAAGATATCCACGAAAGATCTAAAAAAGTCAAACCAATTGCTGAAAAATTTTTGATACTAAGGAAGTAGAAACAGAATGGAATAGCATTAAATCCAACTTAGACATGGCGGCCAGAGATAATCTGGGGTATACACAAAAAGAAAATAAGAAACCATAGATAACAAAGGATATCCTGAATTTAATACAAGTAAGACGGAAATACAAAAATAGATCTTACGTAACAGGAAAACAGAGATACAAACCCATAAAATGAGAAATTATTCTTAAATGCAGGAAAACTAAATAACAATGGATTGATGAAAAGTGCAAAGAGGTACAAACTAAGATGGAAATATGAAAGACCAACGAAGCATACAAACTAATTAGAACTAACTTTAGCGATATAAGACCATATAGCAAAAATATAAAAGAAAGTGGTTAGATGACAAGAATTTATAGGTAATTCAAATACAGGAGAGAAACTAACAGCATTAGAGCAGGCATCAGATATTGAAAACGATGACTTGAGATATCCTATACTTAGAGATGAATTTGAATTAGCATTAAAGGATATGAAAAATGATAAGGCACCGGGTACAGATAAGGTGCAAGCAGAAACTCCAAAAGCTGCTTGACAAACAGCAACAGAACGTCTCTTTCAACTTGTAAGCTATATGTATGAGGCAGGCGAGATACCCAAAGTTTTCAAGCATAACATCATAGTACCTATACCAAAAAAAAAGAGGCGCGGATAGATGTGAAAACGTTTTAAAAATATTAACTAGAATTGTACAAACATGAATGGAAAAACGAGCCGCAGAAATACTAGAAGAAAATCAATTTCGATTTAGGCGAAACAGGGCAACACGGGAGGCTATTTTAGCTCTGAAGGTCATAATGAAAAATAATAGAAAAGGAGGAACGCCTGTGTATAGGATTTGTAGATCAGAAAAAAGCATTCGACAGTGTAAAATGGAAAAAGTGTTCGAAATACTCAAAAAGATTGAAATGAGTTTTAGGAATAGACGATAATACATAGCTTATACAAAGGGCAAAAAGCGGTAATAGAATTAGAGCAGGAAAGTAGAGAAGTAAATATTAGGAAAGTGGTGAGATAGGGGTGTGTCTTATCCCCGTTAATTTTTAACTTGTACATCGAAGAGGCAATGAATACAATCAAATACAGGAACACATTTAGACTTATTATGTAAGGACATAAGATTAAATGCTTAGATTTGCAGATGATATAGCGGTATTAGCATCTAACAAAGAAGAGTTACAAACTGCTTTTAATGAAATGGAAACAGTTTTAACAGAGAAATACGGTATGAAAATTAACAAAAATAAAACTAAAGTTCTAACCTGCAAAACAAGGAAAGATAAATCAGAAACAAGAATACAAATAAATAACGAGAACTTGCAAGAGGTAATGGATTTCTGCTACCTAAGAAGCCAAACAACACAAGATGGGAACAGCATAAAAGCTATAAAACAAAGATTAGTACACGGTCGTGCTACATTTAACAAGAAAAAGCAACTACTGTGTTCACAAACATAGAAACAAGAAAAAGATTGCTTAAAACATATGTGTGGAGCACAGCACTGTATGGCTGTCAAGCTTGAACAGTAGTAGAAGCGGATAATAAAAAGGTAGAAAGCCTTTGAAATGTGGTGCTACAGACGTATGATGAAGATATCATAGACAGACAAAGTTAAGAATAAAGAGGTACTAGAAATAGTAGGGGAAGAAAGAAATATTTGGAAAACAGTGAAAGATACGAGAGGTAGGATGATAGACCACATACTAAGACATGCGGGAATATTGTGGAATATATTAGAAGCAAATATACGAAAAAGTAGAAGTAGAGGTAGACCTAGGTTAGACTATTATTGCACACAGATAGTGAAATATGTAGGATGCGCGAAATTCAGGGAAATGTATAGACTAGCTCAGAAATCAGAAATCAATGGAGGTATGGATCCAACCAGTCCCAAGATGGATAAACTAATGACGAAAAAAGTAACCGTATTTAAACATGATGATTATTATAAACAACTATAGGTATTGGTATTCTCAACAAATGTTAATAGTGCGAAAGGATATACTGGAAAACTATTAATACGGCATAGAAGGGGATCGAGTTATATATTGGCTGTTGTGGAATTTCAGGGAAATGTGTAGGCTAGCTCAGTACACATATGAGTTGAGGTACGCGTCCAACCAGTTTCAAGACGGAAAACCTATTGATGAAAATATAAGTGCACTTACATCTGATGATTATTATAAACAACTACAGATGTTTGTTGTGAAATATTTTTAACTAATGTTGATTGTGCGAAAGGATATATTGGAAAAACTATTAATTCGACAAATGTTCAAGTGCTGGGAACTTGGTAGCCAAAGGCTGCTTCCCCCCCCCCTCACATACCGTGCATTTACATTTCCAATGCTCCACCCGAAGGTACTACATTGGCCAGGAGGCGAGTTTTTTGTTGCCTGGAATTTAGAAGTTTGCCGAACTCTTGCCGTTCTAGGCAAGAGGGATCTTTAACGTGCGTGACAACACTCACACACGGGACCTCCATTTAACCTCTCATCCAAACGAGGGCGTAATTTTTGTGAAAAATGCTTACTTGCCATTTTTCAAGCAGTCGGCCGTGTCGTGACTCGAACCCAAGACCTTGGGATCCGTAGTTTTACGCTTACTACATTGATTCACGGCGATACCCCCCTTCACATACCACTGAATATCGGTGAAATAGAGTATATAACTGGAAACCAATAGAAAGTGATCGAACTGCATCAAACTAGAAAGAACGGTAGCTATGTTCAAAGACAACAAACATAGAAACAAGAAGAAAAATTGTTCAAAGCATATGTGTGGAGCACAGCACAGTACCTCTATGAAATAGGGGCAGTAGAAAAAGCAACAGAAGGAGTATGAGAATGGTAGCATGGACAGACAAAGTTAATGACAACTAAGTTATAGAAATAGTAGGGGAATAAAGATATATATATGGAAAACAAAAGAAAGGAGATATAGAAGGGCAGGATACGTTCTAAGGCATTTTTTGGGGAATAGTACGGAATATATTAGAAGCAGAGATAGGAAAAAAGAGCTCGATGTAGACCGAGATCAGAATTTCGCATGCAGATAGTGATAGATGCAGACTGTGCAAATTTCATGGAAATGTCAGGGTTAGTTCAGAATAGGAAACAATGAGGGTACGCGTCTAACCAGTTCCAGGACTGAAGACCTGATGGTGATGATGAATATAATATAACGCAATAAAATGTAGAACCGTCAAGGAAGCCAGGACGCTAGGAGTCACGGCGTCAGCATATAAATTATCATGGTGGTTTTTGTGTAATTATAGTAAATTGTAAGTGATCGTAGTTTATCGAAGACGTGTAAACGGCTATGCTGTCATATAAAGACCTAACATCAATACAAATTATTATAAAATCAAAAGTTGTATAAAATTCCAGAATAACTTATAAAGTTCCAACAGAAATGGTGGTATAATTTACCAAAAAGTTTGAATGATTTCTTGAGGGTTAAATAAGTTCGATAAAGGTATATAAATTCCTATACATAGTATCGGTTTTAAAGAGTTATACATATTGGTTCCAAAAAGGATGTGAAAGATCTATAGGATTCTGCTCAAATTTAAAATGCCCTTGGAAAAAATTTAAAAGTTTTAAACTTACAGTTGCCCAAACAGATAACAAAATTAACACATCACACAGAAACAAACCCATGACGGACACTGCGCCTGTCAGGCACACCTTACTGCTTGCAGGAGTTAAAACCTTCTGATCTATTCTCTAAATTTTGACTGCCCAAATTAGGCGAGAATTGAACCACCTCCATTAGCACAAGGCACATTTTACAAATCATCCATGCTCGAAAACAACATTAAGCCACTACACATTAACCAGAGTACGGTTTTGGAATCTAGAAATTTAGAACTAATTTGAATTGTTTTCGAAAAATAAACTCAAGGTTTTGACAAATATTGCGCTTCTAAACAAATAGCAGGTGGCGAAAAAACGCCACAGTATGCTGCAAATAGGATGCTGAGCGCTAATGGTTTAAGTAGATTGTGACGCAGCTGACAAAAACAACTTTGTAAGAACCTAATTCAAAGAACTTTCAGCTTGCTGAGGGCGGTACAATTATCAATCAAAATTAATTCCCTACGTTTTTTACTTCAATGGTACAAATACTAATTATAGGGTATCTTTGAAAGGGTTTTATGCGGCACAAAATGACGAAGTAGTTTTGGAAGATTTTGTATTTTAACATGCTGGATTTGAAAGTGGCACAAAGTTGTTTGAATTGTTTCTAACGATAGAGATTTGAATTTCAAGGCGCATTAGTGGGCAATTTGAGGGTAACAAATCCAAAAGAAGTTTTTAGAGAGTAATATTTTATTATGTGTGGTGCGAGGTGATAGGTTGGTACATTTGTTTAGGGCTCTTTTGTTTTGATGCTGTGAAATTGAGTTTTGGGCGCTTTTGAACTACATAGGTGGTAAAAAACGTAAAAAGTGTTTTGAAATAATTCGTTTTAATGTGATTGGTGTGGCGTGTTGTTGGCACCGATTAAATAAATGTTTATAACTCTTTAATTTTTGAGTTTAATGTTTTCCTTTTTTGAGTGCGTCTGGGCGTTGCGAATGGGAGAGAATAAATCATCAAAACTCGATAGTTTAATTAGGGTGATGTTGTACGTCGTGTTGACGTCAACCAACTTCTTTTGTTTGTAACCTTTTGATCGTAATATTAGATGGATTACTTTTATGGGGCGTTTTGGGGACAGCAAAAGTAACCGGTTTTTAAACTTCGCTCATGGATTATGCGCTTACTTCAGCCACCTTAGATTTTTCTTTGTTGAAATGATCGAAACAAATAACTGGACTTTCTATTATGCTCCCCTCGACTACACTAATCTGATTTTAAATGCACATTTGACATTGCACTTTACGTGTATGCGTTAGTATCTATGCAGTAAGAAAGTTGAAGTTTTTTTCTAGTTAGGCGGTTTTGGAAGAATCGCTTTCATGAAATGAATGTTGTAATTATAATAGTCAACCTACTAGAAACGCTCAATTTAAAATTATTCGCAAATATGATGTAATTCTAACTTATTTTCGGCGTTGACAAATGTCTACTTAATACGTTTTTAGCACAATGCATAGGAAGTAATATACATTTTTACAACTATTTTATAACAAAAGCTAAACGTAGAATTGTGAGCTGATGCAGACACTTGTTGCAAGTCTGTACGGCCTTTTCAATTGAACCAATTTAGAACCCATTACGTTCAATTAACGTTAACTCGCTCAATTGGAACACTGCGTAGGGTCACAAATATCTTCCGACTATTCATGTTTCATCCCATGCGGGACACGCAATCATAATAGCGTCACAAAAAATATGTACGTATAAAACGTGCACTTATTTAGAATCTCTATTAATAAATAAGAGTACATTGTTATTTTAAAGAATCAGCTTCCTGGTTATCATGTGAGAGACAAACAATATTTCCGATGTAGGAGTGAATGAATAATGTTTTTTTCCATACTGATACCTATTGTAATTAACGCTGAGCTATGGTTAAGTTAGAGTTTACACTTGGTGTGATTTTCTGAAAACGATCGAATTGAAATATTTAGAAACTAAAACGGGAAGAAATCCTATTTTCATTCTAAAGCGAAGATACTAAAGCATATGTCATAGGTTTCCAACGTTTCATGGACCATCGCCCCTTTATTTGAAAAAAATTTGAAGCCCATTTCTCATACTAGTTCATTATAACAAGTATTAAGATAGTGTTGCATATTACCTATACCTGTTTATCTATTGAAAATCATAAAATAAAAGCTAATTCAAACAACCACCAAATGTAGTAAATATTTAGAAATAAATACAAAATCAATAAAAAAGTTAAGAAGATAGTTGAGCCTGATAGTTTTAACAATTTATTAATGTTGATTTCCAATTTCGTTGGTATCAGTGATGTGTAGTCTGTTACGTGTTCATTTCTATATTACTCTTATTTTGGCCGGGTGCAGCTTAATAGCCTTAATAGCCAAGAGTAATATATTTCAGTCAGTAGAGGATATGGATGGTCCTGGGACAGCTCCTCCTCACAGCGCCGCCAATCTAACCTAGGTTTTTACATGTAAAAACCCACTATAAAGTCTTATTTTAGGGGATTTCCACCTTGCTCCCTCCTTGCTCCCTCCTTGTGGGACTTTTATCCCGGGCAATCTAACCCTGTTTGAATTGTTTAAATCAAACGATCCTTCGAAAGTTTTCTGTGGGATAATTTTAAGAAACCTAATAAAACGCATAGACTAAGTTTAGAAATTTCCTCACTCATTTCCTCCTGCCTTTATAGCTCATCTTTCGAGATAAATCTATCTTGTTTGGTATCAATTAATATTAGATTCTTCTCAGCTATATGAATTTCTAGGAATTTTTTTGATAGCATCATCCTCCAGTGAGCTACCTTCATTTTAAGATTTTTTACCAACATGAATTTCTGCCCGTCGTTATAACTTTTTTAGCCATGTAATTATTAGATTAGTCTAGAATTTTACGCAGAATCCGAATCTGTAAATAGATTTTAAATAGGACCACCCCTTATAAAGGTACACCCTGTTAAAGCCTCGTACTTTTAAATTTTTTGTTTATTTAATTTTAACTCGTTTTTGTTTATTTAATTTGAACTCGATCTTAAAATCCATTTTGGTCACACGAGATATACGCTTTAATGCGGAATTTCCCGACAACCCCCACCTTAACACAAACCCTCCATACAAATTTTTAGCTAATGTATTTATAGAAATGTTATAACGTGATCTAAAATTTACAGCAATATGCAAATCATTCAATTATTTTAAGAATAACATAAAAACTTTGGAAACAACTTAAAACATTTCCAATTATTTTTTGCAGGATAATTTTAAGAAACCTAATAAATTTTCAAAATAAAATCAACTTTAAAAAGCGTTAAAGACAACCAATTACTTGCATATTTTTCTCAATACCTTAAAAATCAATTTAAACCTTTTGAAGGGAAACTTAATAAAACACTTTAAATTTTTACTAAGGGAATGCCAAACTTGTTGTCTACAGGATACTTATTAATAAAGCAATTTAATTTTAAATAACTTCTACATCATATTTTTGGAAATGGCAGGTTTGAATATTGTCTAAATGAATCACCAAACAAAAGTATATGCTTAGCGGTATTAAAATTAACCATTAGTTTCTCATTTTACGAGCGAGGTTAATTATAGATTAAATTTTAATTTGTTTTTAAAAACGAAATCGAATACTTGACTAGATTCAATGGTTCACTCATTGTCTACTCATTAGTTTGAACAATTTGTATATCATGTGTTAAACACATTTATAAACCTATTAACGTTGTTCACTAACCTAGGAATATTTATTCATACGAGGTCAGTTTTGTAAATAGTTTGGAAGTGAAACTTGGGTATTCCTACGAGATGTTTAATTATATTTACCGGAATTAAAAATTACTGTTGGCATTACTGCTCATTTTCAAAAAAATTCCCGTACAACTTTCCAAACTATTAACCACATATTTGGTGACGCTAAAAGGAATGCAGTTATCTGTTACACCACTTTAAATCTAAAAATAAAAACAAACTAGTTTAATACGTCTATTAATAGTTTTTGCTACTGTTAGCGATACAAATAAGTAAAACAAACTTTATCAAGAAATATTATGTTTTTAATAAAACATCCATAAACCGCTGTGGTAACCAGAGTCTGGCGAATCTAGAATAGCCAAATCTCTACACATTTGCGCAAGCGATTGCCTCGCAATCGCATCTTCTAAGTATTGATGGAGTAACATTTACTAATTTCCAACACTGTCAAGTAATTTAAATTGCTGCAATCATTAGACAGAGAAATACTGGCACGGCTCTCTTCCTCTAATAACGTTTAAACCCTTTCTTTGTCCGTCGTATTTCCACATACATTTTTTATAGCACTTCAAATTTTTTGTAAAATTCTGGAAAGTTTCTACACCTCAACTCAGTCATTTTAAAACAGAATAATTCTCGCAAATTTAATAGCTTGATGCACTCGTACGCAGGTAGCACAATAACATCCCGATCTTTCGTAATTTCTATATTATATCAATTCTTTTCTTCAAAATTGTTCAACAGCCATATACTTCTATTAAAAGCTGTGGTCAGCTGCAATTTGAAATCTTGATCCAATTGTATGTCAACAACGTTGTCTCCAGTAGTCAAACCATTTAATCTGACTTGTTTTGAGTTCTGAGCAAATTGGTGAATTTGAAATTCCACTTAAAAAGTACACAATGTCTTCCAATCAAAGTATGAGAATGTTATTGTAGAATCTGCACACACCACTACAGCAAATAACTTGGATGACAGGTTGAAGACCACCATATAAATCAAAACCAACTTCTATTATATGGTTGTGAGAATTTGGTGGAAATTTGCCTAACCTATAGGTTGTCTTACCAACTAGTCGGTTGATATTTAATTGTGGTACTCGCGCATCACTTGTAACGTCAACTCAAGAAAAATCTATCTTTAACTTTTAATTTTGATCAACTCGACGATACTTTGACAACTAATGCTCTGGAACATGGCTCCATCGCCTTTTATACCGATGGTCGAGCGTGCGCAGCTCTTTATTATGTTAATCGGTGTTGTATGCAAGTCTTGACTGGAAAAGTGACGCTTATAATTGTTTCATAGTGGGTTTTACCTGTTTGTATTTAACCACCAGCACCATTTAGAATTTTTATAAAAATTACTCTTAGCGGTATTTTTAATATAACGCCGTCGTGTAAGATATCAATTATCATTGTGTTTTCTTCAGGTTCTCAAATCGTTCGGATTTTTTTTTAAATCGAACGACCCCTTACTGATTTACAGATCAACCTTTCACAAACCATATGGGGTTCATCTTTAATCTATGTCTAAACAGTATCGCTCTATCTTTTGAGAAACCCATCGAGTAACCAATCAAATTAATATAGAATTTTATGAGGGATCGAAATGAATTATCACGTTTTTTAGAATTAGCTCCAACAAAGACCTGCATAGTGTTTTAATATTCAAAAACCTAACAGGAAACCATTTCAGCATTTTTACTTAGATTTAACTCAATAATACAGCAATTTTTTAAAAAAATATTTATACAATATTTATAGTTATTACTATTTCTAGGACCCGTCTCCGCGGACGAGGGGAGTCCGCATTTATTTTAAATAAAAATATTAAAGTCCGTACGTTTTACTAATACGGAATTTCAAGAATGTAAGTAACGCACGTAACTAAATGCGATCTTGAACCAGGTAATTAGATTGCTATACCTTTAGGGTAAATGTTTTCACAATGAGAGAACTGCTACAATTTCCTAAAACTTTCTAATACTTTGGTTAATTATTGTAATTCGAAAAGGTATGTCTAATAGCCTTGACGTATTAATTGTTCGACCTTTAAAAATTTTGGGGTAAGACAACGTTTTCAAACTTGCATGTTTAAACTGCGATTTTCTTGTTTATCCTGCAACATTACCTGCAAGACACCTTTTATATTATCCGCTTGTAAACCTTGAAGAAATTAAAATTTACATGTATAATTCAAAAACTGTTAATCATTATTTTTTCTAGAATGAACATCGTAAGTATCTCATGTAGTGTATGTTAAAAGCGTTTTTACTATGAAACTTCGGATTGGAACTAACCATTAACGTTTTCTTCTATATCTATATACTCATCTAAATTTTTCTATATCACCCCTGACGCATCTCGGTGTGGACCCATGCACACCCCTGCCCATGCGCACCTCTGCCCATGCGCATTCCTGATGGAACGGTCAAGTTGTTCAGATTTAAACCTTATTGGGGTTATGTTAACCAAATCTTAAGAACCTATCGAAGATTGTTTGAAAACAGTATTTGTAGACAAGTTGAGTATATGGAAGAGTACAACAGGTTTCCATTTCACGCATTTACGAGCGTTGTTTAAATTTTAAACCATAGATTTTAGAGAAATTTCTGTCACTATAATCCTGCATACTACAGTTTATTCTCTTATACGTTTCTAAATTGTTGTGCTTCAACTACAGATATAGATCAAATTATGTTAAACTTGATCGGTTCTATATTCATTGGCTACAATATTATTACTTTAGTTTATTTCGGATATTGGTCCGTAAAGCACTGTAACTTGAAAATAATTTCTAAAAAAACGTATACTAAGGAATGTTTGCAAGAAGTTTTTAATGAGGTTAAACGAGGTGTTGCAACAATGTACTCTGCTAGTAAAAAGTTTAGGATTCCAAAGTCGACATTGCGCGACCATCTCATACGATCGCAGAGTAAAAGAGATAAAAGTGTAGACAGTTACATCTCTAATATGCAAACAACTAATTTACAAACTGCGGAAATGTGTACAGGAAAGACTATAAGATGTAAAGCAACACCTACTTACTCAGATGGTAAAGATGATAAAGAAGTTTGTAAAAGAAGTTTTAAGATACAAAAACAAAAGTTTAATATTGAGGAAATGAACTCTGCAAAAAAATAATGAAAATGCTCGTCATAAACCATCAGAGCAAATAATAAATGGAAAAAGTTCTATAGATTACACCCCAAATTCTGAAGATGAGGATTCAACACAGGAAAGCAACGTTATTAGGGGAAGATAGCCGTGCCAGTATTTCTCTGTCTAATGATTGCAGCAATTTAAATTACTTTACAGTGTTGGAAATTATTAAATGTTATCCCATCCAATACTTAAAAGATGCGAATGTGAGGCAATCGCTTGCGCAAATGTGTAGAGATTTAGCGATGCCAGATTCGCCAGACTCTGGTTACCACAGCGGTTTATAGATGTTATCAAAACATGTATATATTTTATTAAAAACATAACATTTCTTGATAAAGTTTGTTTTACTTATTTGTATCGACAACATTAGCAAAAATTATTAATAGACGTATTAAACTATCTTGTTTTTATTCTTAGGTTTAAAGTGATGTAACCGATAACTGCATTCCTTTTAGCGTCACCAAATATGTGGTTAATAGTTTAGAAAGTTGTACGGGATTTTTTTTGAAAATGAGCAGTAATGCCGACAGCAATTTTTAATTCCGGTAAATATAATTAAACATCTCGTAGGAATACCCAAGTTTCGCTTCCAAACTATTTACAAAACTGATCTCGTATGAATAAATACTCCTAGGTTAGTAAACAACGTTAATAGGTTTATAAGTGTGTTTAAAACATGATATACAAATTGTTCAAACTAATGAGTCGGCAATGAGTGAATTATTGAATGTAGTCAAGTATTCGATTTCGTTATTTAAAACAAATTAAATTTTAATCTATAATTAACCGCGCTCGTAAAATGAAAAACTAATGGTTAATTTTAAAACCGCTAAGCATATACTTTCACTTGGTGATTCATTTAGAAAATATTCAAACCTGCCATTTCCAAAAATATGATGCTTTTTCTAAATCTACAAACACGAAATGAGTCTTCTTATTTTTTTGTAAACTTTTTTCGATAATAACCCTAATCATTAGTATCGGTTCACTAGTCCCTCCGTTTTTGCGAAAACCATATTGGTCTTCGCTTAAATAATTCTCAATTAAAGCTCCTACTCTATTTTTAATTATTATTGTGGAGTATTTTGGAAGCGTAGGAAGTTAAACTAACCGTTCTAAAATTCTCACACCTATCATCTCCTGACTTTTTTGGGATTAGGATAATAATATTTTTTTCGAAATCTATTGGGATCGCGCCTGTGTCATATATTACTTTTACTAGTTCATATAGTCTGTCTAAAGTTTTCTGACTTGCGTATTGTATTAATTTTGCGGGTATATCGTCTATCCCCGGCGCTTTATTTAGTTTAAGATCCCTAACAGCTTTATCAAATTCCTCTCTTAATATTGAGAACCCTATTTCTACATACTCTTCTTGGTCGTTCTCTAACTCATCCATATCGTCTCCCTTATATAAATCTTCTAAATATCTTTTCCATCTATTTGCTATCTCAAGTTTATTTATTAGTAGATCATTATTCTCATCTTTAATAGCATTATATTTTTTCCTATCTTTCCGGTAAAAATTTTTAACTGCCCTGTAAGCCCTGTCTGTCTATTTTACCTACTCTCAAATCATATTGTATTCCTTTACAATTCTCCTCCGTTCATTTGTTTCTAGCTTTTCTACACTCATGTACTACCTTATTTTTAACTAATTATATTTTTGCTTACTTTCACTATCTAATTCTCTAAAAGGTTTAAGCTTTCTTCTATTCTGTATTAAATCTAATATCTCCTTTGTTACCCAAGGTTTCTCGTTTTTATTTTTTTGTCACCTATAGTCTGGTTTGCTGTATCATGTACAGCCCTTTTTATTTTTTTCCATCTATTTTCTACGTTCCCTCCTATAGCTATCTTTTTGATCTTATTATCTAATACTTGCTTATCTTCCTCTTTTATCTCACTATCATTAAGCTTACCTAGATCCCATCCCTCTCTTTTAGCTTTTCTCAATTTTTTGAATTTTAGATTACACTTCATTTTAACTAAGTTATGATCGCTATGTAAGTCAGCCCTTGGATAACTACGACAGTTTTTAACTTGGTTTCTAAATCTTTGTCTTACTAAAATATAATCTATTTGATATCTAGCCCTATAACCTAGCGCTTTCCAGGTATATCTTCTTCTAACATGTTGTTTACTGTTACTAATCTAAGTTCCTGGCAAAACTCAACTAATCTTTCTCCTCTATCATTTCGTCTTCCATACCCAAATTTTCTTGCCATTTTTTCCTCACTACCTTTTCCCACTGACGCATTAA
This sequence comes from Platerodrilus igneus, assembly GCA_036346225.1. Taxonomy (NCBI): domain Eukaryota; kingdom Metazoa; phylum Arthropoda; class Insecta; order Coleoptera; family Lycidae; genus Platerodrilus; species Platerodrilus igneus. Next base: position 9,141,188 of record JARFIW010000565.1, read on the forward strand.
AATCGCCTATAACTATTAAATTCTCATCTCTCTTTACTTTTCTCACTATACTATTTATATCCTCGTATACCTTTTCTACGTTCTCATTCTCGTACTGAGTTATTGGTATGTAAACCTGTACTAAAACCTGTGGATTTCGTACTCAATCTAACCATAATTGTAAGTACTTTTTAACTTTACGTCCTAACGCTTTACCTTACACTATTCCTACCCCTGCCTGTCCATAGTTGTAATTATTCTATAATTGTCTTTTCAAAAGTCATTACTATCTGGCAATCTCACCTCACTAATACCTAAAATTTCCAGCTTTTCTTATCGCATTTCCACTAATAAATTCGTTAACTTATCTACTCTATGTAATGACCACACATTGCAAGTCCGGTTGACTAAATCGAACCGTTGTTTTAAATTCTTACAATGACGAGCCTCAAGTACTCCTTCCCGGAGATCCGAATGAGGGGGTATTTTACCTCCGGACAAGAATTTTACTTGTGAGCTCTCCGTCATACATAGTTTGTGTTTTGGGCCACGCATACCTGGGAAATATTATGGTAGGTTCCCATATCTTTCCACAACGCAGTTTTAAAGATTTTAGCAAAAAGCCGTATCTGTCACGGCCAACTCCCAACAACCTTGTAAATTATTGAGGATCGCTCGCGACTAACCGACTCTCCTCCAATATCTTTTAGCCAGCAGCTGTAAAATGTTTTGAAGATAATACCTTTCCCTAATTAATATCTTTAAACCACAAATGGTTATGAACATATCTTTTCTTTGAAATTTACTTTTGAGATGGTACACCCTTATACGGTTGCTGCAAATCGAAAATTATCTATATATTTTTCTCTTTGAAAATATTTTTTAGAACTTATCTATTTGATCATCCGAACCTTTCGTATTTATGATCAAAAGCAGGATTTATTGTATAAACGAAAAGAGCTAATCCGTCTTTTAGCTTTGCATTTGGTAAAGAAAGATTTAAAAAATTACGTATCGTTAATTCAGTAGTACTGGCTAATTTGTTAACGCAAATTTTTTTATTACTGCAACATATTTTTTGTTTTTGTATTGCTAAAAGCTAGTGTTTTACTTTGTTTGATTTAATGGAATAACTTAAAGGAGTTTATGAATATTATTATGACCTAATATGCATTGTTAAAAATGAATTTTGTGTTTAGTTTTATAGTAAAATTAAGTATTGGTTTAAAGTATTCAAGTCTCATACTCTCCGATTTTCAGAGCTTTAACTTACAGTACAGGTATTGTCCTCTTAACCCTAGAATTACAATGCTATCTTCTAAATTTATATCATAGCACTAACTATTAATTTATATTAGTTTATATGATCAGTATTGGTAATCTTTATTACATTACAACTTCCAAAGCTTTCAACTAGAACATATTGTAGTCAACGACTTACATTAGGACTAGTATTACAATCAAAGATGCAATTAAAACTGACTTGCAACTACTGCCAGCAAATTTATACACATTTCAATTGTTCCAGATTAATCTATAACAACCCAGAATATGCAAATTACATTTTTGGAATTTCCAATTGTAATCTAAATAACGCTTAAATGCAAAAGCCTTGTACCTGACAATCAAGCTATCTCGCACCGCTGGACCTGTCGGTTATTTTTATTTGAAGATGTCACGCCACAGGGCGTCCACCAGGTAGCCTTTGTTTATTCAAACCCTACGTTTATATCCTGATGTATTATTCTGGCCAACGTCATGCCAATCGGCGCTACACTATCTATTCTCAAATCATGATAAGCTGTAGAAAAAACATTTATAAAAATTTTGAATGCTTTCGCTATACACTCAAATCAATGTTTCCCTACGCCTTTACAGGACTTAATATCCCCAAGGGGCGTGTATCTTATCATCCTCTATTAAATTCTCCAACTCAGTTTTTAATGGTTATATATGAAAGATGCTAGTTTTCTAATGCCCTATCATTACATTAGAAATTTTTGCTCAATAGCACTTACAATAATTGATATTTAATAGCTGACCAAAATTCCATTTTTGAAAATTTAGCTGTTTCCCGAAACAAGCCGTTTTCAAAAATTCTCAGCATATGTCTTATGGATGACAAGTTTTTGAATTTATTTAGAAAAATTATAGTTGCAACTATAGCAATCGGTTTTAATATTTCGAATAAAAATATTCCAGGTAACAGTTTTTTAGGTTCCTCAATACAACATTTCATTGTAAATTGACGTTTACAACCTAAATTAATTTTACTCTATTGGGGGCGAAGTGATATAACAATTAATGAGTGCACTGGTTAGCTTTCAGTGGTGCGTAATGGATTCTGTTAATGCAAATACAAAATTCTTAGGGGTATACAAATTAGAACTCTTCTAGTAGATATTTATATGCTTACCTTGAAAGATCGTTAAACTCCTTGTCTCTTTAAAACCTTTAAGCGCCTATCAATCCGAAAAAAGCCCCAGTTAAAACTTCCCGAAAAGACGGGTGCACCGAGAGACGGTTCAGCGGTTGTTACTGCAATGGATATTACTGGAGCCTTGTTTACACAGGTTCATCTTTTTCTGCTAGTTCGAAGTAGACACAAATAATGAAAAAAACACCACATCTTGTTGACCTAACTTGTATTATCAAACATAATTATCACAATAAATAACAACAGAGAAGCAAACTAATATTTACCCGTAATTGTCCAAATATGCTTGTACCTAAAAATGAACAACTTAAATTTATCAATTATAAACATTCAACAATTTTAATTTTTAGATACTAACTATACGGATACAATTGTATACTTTTCTATATGAGAATTCCAGCACTAACAATACGCTCTAAATAAGCGTGCACCAACATAAAAAATCCTTCTTAATAATAAGCTCTACGCATTTTTATTATTATTACCAATCACAATTGTTAAATTCAAGTTAGCATGTAATGTTTAGAAAGTGGAAGGAAAATTCAATAGATTTACAACTTTTTGTTTGTCTTATAGAAAGCTCCGGCAACTCTCTAGTGCAGGAAATAATTGTAAGTAAATTAATTATTCCAACTTGTTCTATAAAAGCTCCCAACATAAATTTCTTTGTAAAATTCTACTACCTAATGTTTTATAAAAAAAAACGCACTATACTAATATGTGTTTCATTTACAAATACTTTTATTATGAAGCTTTATTGCCAGTTTTCTAAGATATTTGTGTTATGTCTTATTCTTTTTATTTACTTGCAGAATGACACTGAACATAAAGAAAACCAATATTAAAATATCTACGGAAGAACGAATAAAGAAAATACTCTATCTACTAAGGGAAAATCTACAAAAGGCTACAAAAGTTGTAGTTGGATTAAATTTATCTCACGTCGCTGGGTCAAGGTTAGTATAGAAATAAAAACGTTTGTAAGTTGACTTTTATTTCAGATCGATTAAAGAACATAAATAGAATGTTGCTACTTCGACAACCACAAAGGAACAAGAAACAGTATTGGAAAAATTTTTAATTGCGTCGTTCAAAATACTATTAGGACCATGACCTATGAGTACTCATAATTTGTTCGTGAAGTGGTAATAATAAATGAAGTTCCTATGCACAGTAGTTAGAAAAGGAATGACAGAAATATATAACTTACATTAGTTTTTTTTACAACTTTCCTCCCTGCACTAAGCGTATTAAAATAATAAGTTCCTATATATTGCCTCTCAGGATTTGTTTTGCACAAAAGTGCCTTAATTCGTCTGAAATTTGGTGCCTACGCAATATAATTAAAATATTAAATCGTATTCAGAATTCCAATACCTAGTTTTGTTTACGCCAAAAATGTCTCATAATTTTAATGTATGTAGTTAAAGACAAGAAGTTTTAAAAAATGCAAATAGAGCCTGCGGCAACTTCTCGCCCAACAAAAATTAAATTTTTTGCTAAATATTTTCTTATTGTTTTTTATGCCTGATGCACTATTAGGGACCTCCATCATAGTGTGCGAGATATTTTTGAAATCCTTATATAAACCAGGAGACAGCAAACGCAATGTTTTACTATTACGCCTAATAATCAGTAAGCTGACTGGCAGAGTATTAACCCTGATTGCCAGTGGAGAAAATCTGATCGAGTGGGAGGAATTCAAACGTATCCTGATTGGATATTTTGGCTACCAACGGAACATCAAAGGTCTGGTTTGCAATTTAATAAACTTAAGCATGGAAAATAACCAATCACCCTAACAATTCGGTAGGAAATGTCAAGACGTACGAAGTTTAATTTTGACAAAGTTAAAAATTAAAGAACCCGACCAAAATATCCGATTATTGAAGACGAAAATGTACGACAAAAAGGCCTTAAACACATATTTCAACGCCTTACTTGAACGCCTTTCGGACAAAATCAAATTTCAACATCCCCAAAATTTAGAAGAGACAATGAACATGATTGTAGAGGAAGAAAACGTGATGTACTACAGATATAGACTATACAACCCGAATGCAAATAAAAATTATTTACCGATGAAAACTATACAAGTCGCGAAACAAATATCCAAACAACCAAAACTTACACCATTTAACGCACAAACAAATCAACCGCGAAGTAACAACCCAAACTCTTTAACACAAATTTCCACAACCAATTTAGACAATTTACAGGACCAAATTTAAGTTTTACAAAACCCACATTTACACCACGATTTAATCAAAATTTAAATCAACAAAGGCAAATATTCGGCGCAAACCCTAAGAGAAACGCATCGATGACAAATAACAATAATAACTCCAACAGTTATTACAAACCAACCCATATGGACACTTCATCTGGTAACACTAGACAAAATACAAAAATATCACACCCGATAAATCTTTTCAAAAACTACACGCAGACGCTTTAATAGTAGAAGCGCTAAACTTTTTGACAATCGTAGACGCATTCACGAAAGTACGCCAAGCGATACCCATAAGTTCAAAAAATAGTATCGATGTAACTCAAGGATTCCTACAATATTTTACATTTTATAGCACATCCAAATCAATAACTTTAGACAATGGATGCGAATTCAGAAGCAAAACATCACAAAATACCCTTAAACTTCACAAAATAAAAATTCATTTTATAACCGAAAATCATCCAGAGTCAAATGGACTAATTGAAAGATTACACCTAACATTATTAGAACAAATCAGACTATAGAGACTAACCTATAAGAAAGATTATATCGCTAATTTAATGTCATACGCATTAATTGCCTACAAGAACACAATCCACTCATCAACTAATTTTACACCCCTCGAATTAACATTAGGACACTCAGATTTCCGCAACCCTTACGATATACACTATAACAAAGAAGTATACCAACAGTATGCAAAAGATCACCAAGAAAAATTAAAAATAACTTATGACACTGTAAAAATAAATTAGATAACGATAAAGAACGTATTGCAAAAAACCGCAACGAGAACACTAATATAAACTAATTTTTAGTAGGACAAGCCGTGTATGAGAAAAATTTCAAAGGTATAAGACACAAAACGGCTCCCAGAAATTTAGGTCCGTTTTAAATCAAAAAGATCTCAGATAAAAATGTAGCCGTAGTAGATAACGGAAAAATTGTAAAATATGTTCACTTAAAGAAACTAAGACATCCTGTAATTTCAGATAGACAGCCATCACCCTTGCCGTCAACCTCCACCCAGGTAGAACGGACGACAATGACATACATAATAGTGGAAGACATTAAAAACAACCGCGGTACCAGTAAAATTGGAAAGTATGCAAAATACAATAGATTACTGGACATTCGCACAGAAATTTGATTTAACCGAACTAAAACAAGAATTTTATATAATTAGAGAAATTATTACATACTGAAACAATCAACAGACACAGCCAAATTTGGAAAAGAATACGCGATAGAAATGCTTAATTACAAAAACATAATGGAAAACATCTTAAAGAACATGAACGACAAGTTCACTCGATTAGTACCAACAGACCAAATCACAAGACAGAAAAAAGGATTTATTAACGTACTATGTAATATTATAAAAGCGATCACAAGTAATTTGGACAATCAAGACGCTGAACGATACGACAACGCAATAGAACAACTAATTGAAAGCCAGAATGACATAAAACCATTGTTAGACATAAAATATCCTTAACTCGGTCAATCGGATCAACCTGATCTGGAATTTAAAAAAAGACGAAAACCTATACGTCCGTGCACGTACCCTAAAGAAAGTTTACATCGAAGTAAAGAAACGTTTAGGTAAAGCTTATGAAAGACCTAAACGCTACTATGACTTGCGCAAACGCTCTATGGAGTTTCAGGTTAATCAGGAAGTTTGGTGCCGCAACTACGTTCTGTCCGACGCGATTTGCCAATTTTCGGCCAAACTGGCCGCCAAATTTGTCGGCCCTTTTGTCATTCATAAGAAGTTGTCTAGATGGGTTTATCAACTTAAAGACCCGGACGGACGTCCGGTGGGAATCTGGCATGCAAAAGACCTTAAATTACTCCCTGCTGCGAGCGAACCTGATGAACGATTATTTTTGTTGTATTTTGTCTTCCCTCTGGTTGATCCGCAAGGCACGTTTGCCCTTTTGTGTTATATTTTACGCTTTGTTACTTTCCTTGCTGTCCTTGCGTAAGAGTTGCTGTTGTGGACTAGATGCTCTTACCCTATGAGATTTCAGTTATAAAGAACATTTAAACGAATTGAATTTGCCAAAACTACATTACGATAATATTAGTGTTTGGACAATTTTATTGACCATTGTAATAATTTTATTAACTATGTATTTATTGTACAAAATGTATCTTAGATATAGAAACAAAAAAACAAATGATAGGCATAAGAACAAAGAAACAAAGGTAAATAAAGAAATCACAAAAGATCCCTTAGAAACAATAAGTTTTAAAAATTAAGTAAAACCCTTAATTTTTCATTTACGTCGAGAGGAGTTACATATCCCCCAAATAAATATATATGTAAAATTAAATAGAATCATTAAAACTTAAGTTAGATGCAACAATGTATAATTGAAGGACAGATTACAAAAGGTTAATGGAAGTTCATAAACCAGACATAAGAATGGATGTGAATACATTGTATTGCAGACGTAATTTGCCACTGCAGGTGCAGATCATAATAGCCTGTAAGAAACTTATTGTTAGAATTAAGATTGTTACTTTGTATTGTATAAATAAATAAAGAAAATAGCAGACATGAGCTCTGCAGTTCCCACAAGCAATGTGAGGGACACGGAGAGTATAAATACCCTCGGGAGCCCAAGATGGCCAGTCAGTCTCAAGCTTCACAACTTTAACATTGTTGGTTGTTCAAGCTACTCAAATTTATAATTAATTAATGAAAGTAATTTTTGATTGTTAAAAGCGTTAATGAATATAACGCAGCCCTTTGTTAATTTCCATTATAATTTCTGTTTTAAATAAATTTGTTAGAAGAGTTTTTGGAAGAAGCTTTTTAAAAAGTCGCTCCAAGAGACCCAAAATCTAACTTGCCTACTTTCTGTATTATACCTTCCTGTTTATATACAGAACAATCTTTGCTGCTTGCAGAGTGCGTGTCTTTAAAATTTACGCACGTTTCTAGTTTCTTGCAACGTTCTCCTTTATGATTTGGTTCACTTCACAAACAGACTTTTTATTTGGACAATTGTCTGAATAATGTTCAAATCGTTGGCGGTTGGGTTGTAGCATCTTATTGGCTGAGGAAAATATAGCCTAATGGATCATCTATAAAATGCATCTTCTAATTCCTGGGTAAGGTTGTTGTATTAAAGGCGAACATGAAATTTTATGTATTACACCATTCCTTTTGGTCTTTAGCCGTTTAAATGAACAACTCCATTTTTTTATGTCATTTATAATTTCTTCATCTGCACAAGTAAGGAGATCCCTACAATAAACAACTCCCTTGGTGTAATTCAAAGTAGCATGTGTCACTACTGTGACTTGAACATCTGCAATCGTGCTGGTGGCAAGAAGACATCTACATTGCTATAAAATTTTTATTTGCACTTGTTTAGTCCTTACTTTGTTTTATTATTTCACACTCACCAACTAACGAATAAATTATTTTTCCAATCTAAAAAAAAGATTTATTTTATCAGAGTTAATTCCGTCTATTCTTTTGGCCACCAAATATTGAGGAAAGGAATCCGTCGTCAATTGATCATCGGTTCGAGTTTTATTAGATTGGCCCTCGTAACCCATACTCACAGTGTCGTCTACTGAGAGTCCCGCCACCTGGTACATCCGAGGCTTTATCGTTTTGGTTATTATTTATCATAGGTTTATTAGTTAAACGACACGTTAGTATACGACAAATATAGCTAACAGAGACCTGCAAGTAATAATATTAAGCCGTTCGTGACTTTTACCCTCCTTCACACTAGGTAGCGAATACCATCGGCACGGTTAGCACCTTGAGAAGGAGGATTTTGCATTGGGGTTTACTCCCTTAGACCCGTAGTTTAAACCTGAAAAAACACTGTGCAGCTTTTTACTGCTAACTACGGTCATGGATGATCAGAGGCTATATATTGCACTTAGCACATTCCTGATCTAACGACCTTGGTCTTTTTTCGAATTCACTAGTAGCCAGAAGGGGCCTTAAAAACAAGAGTGGAAAGTTTAGTATGCTTCCTGACAGGCAAGATAAAAGATTCTGCAAAGTATACTTTGTGTGCGTATAGGCACAAGGGCATACTGGTATGCGTGTTTTGTGTTCAAAAAGCAAGGTGAGTGTGTGGGTGTGTGTGTGAATACGTACATGTTTTGAGTTTCATTTTTTAAAGAAAACCTTTGTATTTTTATGGTTTTTTTAATTTACCAAAATGATTAAAATAATTATTTTAATAATCAAATCTTATTTGTTACAGAAGCCAAAAGTTGCTAATAAATAAACAAGCCTAAATATTCATTAAGATATCAAAATTTGGTATAGTTAAGTTCAAATTTGTTTAGCAAAACTTTAAATTTCTATTGTTTTTTATATATCAAAATAACTAATATAAAACATTCAGAAAATTTGGTATTGTAAAACCAAAATGTTCCTTAAGATATATCGGAATATAATCCATTATTTATATTTATTTTGTTAAGGAAAACCTTCCATTTCGAATGGACTTGTACCTTGCCGAAGTTCTAGATTACTAGAATAGGTGAAATGGCTTGCGTGTTCTAATGAGCTACAGAGCCAAACTACAAGTCCAACCAAAGTAGTAGGGTCTTTCGGTACTTAGATTGGCAGAGATCATAGGGGTCCGTATGCCAGTCTCAGACATACTACCGCGATGTGGAAGGCAACAGGAAACCACCACATTACCTCCCAAGTACACAGCGTACTTAAGTTGTAATAATTACGATGGCATTCTCTGGGGTAAAAGATTCCGGAGCTAAAATAGTGCCCCATTCGGATCTCCGGGAGGGGACTACTTTGGAGGATGCGGTAGGAAAGTTCAGAATAAGAGTCTGGAACATTTTGCGAATCGGAGCGTGGAATGTTAGAAGTATGAAGCAAGTGGTAAGCTAGAGAACCTAAAAATAGTAGGGATTAGCAAAGTTCGGTGGCCAGAGGCGGGGGATTTTTGAAGTGGAGACTTCAGGGTAATTCATACAGGACCAGAAGAAGGAAATTCGGGTGTGAGGATAGTTATGCAAAAAAAAGATAAGACACTGTGTAGAAAATTACTTACAAAAGAACAAAAGAGTACCCATGGTTAGATTAGAATCTAAACCTGTAAACACAGTAATAATACAAGTATACAAGCCCACCTCTACCTACACTGACGAAGAGGTAGAAGCGATCTACAAAGATAACGAAGACATACTAAGATACGTAAAAGGACATGAAAAAAGGAGAGGAAAATAAATCAAAAACAAAAATACAATAGGTAACGAGAACTTACAAGAGGTTAAGAATTTCTGCTACCAAGGAAGTCAAATAACGCAAGATGGGAAGGGCGCTAAAGACATAAAAAAAGATTATTACAAGATCGTGCTACATTTAACAAAAAAAAGCAACTACTGTGTTCAAAGACAACAAACATAGAAACAAGGAAAAGATTGCTTAAAACATATGTGTGGAAAACAGCACTGTACGGCTGTGAAGCCTGGACAGTAGGAAAAGCGGCCAAGAAAAAGGTAGAAGCCTTTGAAATGTGGTGCTACAGACGTATGACGAAGATATCATGGACATACAAAGTTAAGCAGAAAGAGGTACTAAAAATGGTAGGAGAAGAAAGAAATGTGTGAAAAATGGTAAAAAATAGAAGAGATAGGATGACAGGCCACATACTAAGGTATGAAGGAATAGTACGGAATATATTAGAAGCAGAGATAGGAAAAAAGAGAAGTAGGGGTAGACCTAGGTTAGACTATTGCACACAGATAGTGAAAGATGTAGGCTGTAGGAATTTCAGGGAAATGTGCAGGATAGCTCAGAATAGAAATCAATGAAAGTACGCATCCTACCAGTCCCAAGATGGATAAACTAATGAGGAAAAAAATAACTGTACTTAAACATGATGATTATTATAAGCAACTACAGGTATTGGTTGTACGATATTCTCGAATATTGTTAATTGTGCTTAACCTCCTTCACATACCACTGAATCTCGATAAAATAGGGCATATAATTAGAAAACAATAGAAGGGGAACCGAGCTGTATACAGGCTGTGTGGGTTTCAGGGAACTATGTGTGCTAGCTCAGAATGTAGATAAGTGGAGGTACGTGTCCAACTAGTTTTGCGACGAAAAACCTAATGACGAAAAATAAGCGCAGATAAATCTGATGATTATTACAAACAACTACAGGCGTTGGTTGTGAAATATCTGCAACTAATGTTGACTGTGCGAAAAAATATCTTGGAAAAAATATTAAATCGGCAAATGTTCAAGTGCTGGGGAAACTTGACAGCCACAGGCTGCTTAGCCCCCTTTTCAACCTTACATGTGATTTTTTCCAATGCTCCACCCGAAGGTACTACATGATCAGAAAGTGAGTGTTTTTACCTGGAAATTTTGAATTTTGCCAACCCTTGCTGTTGCAAGCAAGGTAGTCATCTTTAACGTGCGTGACAACACTCACACACGGGACCTCCATTTTACCTCTCATCCGAATGCTCGTCCAACATTTTTCAAGCGGATCGTGTCGGGAATCGAACCCGTAGTAGTCACACGCATACCAACTACGCCACGGAGCCGTCTCCCTCTTTCACAACCTTACATGTGATTTTCTAATGCTCTACCCGAAGGTACTACATTGGCCAGAAAGCGATTTTTTTTATCTGGAAAATTTGGAATTTTGCCGAACCCTAGGTAGGAATCTTTAACGTGCATGACAACATTCACACACGGGACTTCCATTTTACCTCTCATCCGAACGAGAGTGTATTTTTTTTGAAAAATGCTCGCCTAACATTTTTCAAGCGGACCGTGTCTGGATTCGAACCCTTCACAACCTTACATTTGATTTTCCAATGCTCCACCCGAAGGTATTATATTGGCCAAAAAGCGAGTTTTTTTTTACCTAGAAAATTTGAAATTTTGTCGAACCCTTGCTGTTCCAAGCAAGGTATGGATCTTTAACGTGCATAACAACACTCGCACACAGGACCTGTATTTTACCTCTCATCCGAACGAGAGCGTATTTTTCTGAAAAATGCTCACCTAACATTTTTCAATCGGAAATTTGAACCCGGGACCTTGGACGTAGTAGTCACACGCATACCAACTACGCCACGGAGCCGCCTACACCCTTTACAACCACTGAATGTTGGAGAGAGGGTATATAATTGTAAAACAATAGAAGCGGACCGAACTCCATCTAACAAGAAAGAACAGCGCCTATGATCAAAGACAACAAACATAGAAACAGAAGAAAATTGTTGAAAACAAATGTGTGGAACACAGTACAGTATGCCTATGAAATAGGGCAATAGGAAAAGCAGACAGAAAAATGGTAGCAGTCTTTTAGAATGTTGTGCTTCAGATGTATGAGGATGACAGCGTGGACAGACAAAGTTAATAACAAATAGGTTATAGAAATAGCAGGGTAATAAATCTGTGGAAAAATAATAGGAGAAATAGAAGGGCAGAATACGTTCTAATGCATTTTGGGTAATAGTATGGGATATACTACAAGCAGAGATAGAAAAATGGAGGTAGATGTAAATCTATATCAGATACTGATAGATGCAGACTGTGCAAATTTCAGGGAAATGTGTAGGTTAGTTTAGAATAGGAAACAGTGAGTGTGCGCGTCTAACCAGTTCCAGGACTGAAGACCTAATGATGATGAAGGAAAACCTTACATTTTTATTGTTTTTTATTTATCAAACTGACACTTTTTGAAATTTAATTTTTATTTTTGTTCTGTTATCATAAAACTAAAATATGTTAAAAAATAAACTCACCGCAAATCATATTGTCTCAATTTGGTACATTTATTTTTAATTTTATATCTCACTGTGTTAAGAAAAACTTTACATTTTGATTGTTTTTATTTACCAAAATGACTAAAATAAACATACAGAAAATGTAATCTTATTTCTTTATTTGTAGACATAAAGCCAAAATATGTTAAGAAATAAACAGGTCAACAATCTATCCTTATATGTTCGAATTTGGTAAATTTATTTTCAGTTACCTTGGGTCTAAGCGTAAACTAGATATAGTCCATTCGCTTTAACTTTAGGATGACGTCACAACTGAATAAAATACTACATTGCCAATGTTAGCCTAAATCATACTATAATTAGTGAAAGATATAGAAATATTCCCATTGGAAAGAAGAATCGGTGGCAACACTGTACAAAACTGCTAACCTTTATTTTGTTAAATGACAGTATTCTTCAAGTGCAAATCTAGGCATTTATTTGCATACGGTTGCCAACACTTAATTACTGCATTTGACGTCTTTCTAAAGTTAATTTGAATGGACTATAGTAACTAAATTCCATCTTTTACAACTTTTAACGTTCAATTATGCTAAATATCTGAATTTCTGTGCGCATTTAGTGATACTTTGGGGGCATAAAAGAAGCAAAAGGAGTTCTGAAAACCGCATTTCATTTAATTTGGCCTGAACCAACTTATTTTGGTTAGAAGTTTGCATTTTAACATGTGACAGTTTAGTTTTAAAGCGTATTAGATTTACTTTAAGCTCACACAGTACAGCTGAATTGGAAAAAAATGCGCCCTAATAATAATATCAACTTTACGCACTCTCTCTATATACTATAAAACAATTAACAAGAAAGTGATTCCATTCTTTTATTAAGTGTAAATGCTAATTTAACTGTGGCTAGACTGCTATTTTCAATTTTGTTTGGTATAATATAATACAGTATTTTTGAACATGTGACTTGAGCCAATTGTTAGGTGTGTAATTATCATCATCCGTCGCTTCCGCTATCAATTCTTCCATGTAAAGTGTGGTATTCAAACTGTGCCCAATTAGGCAATTTTATAATAAAGAGATCAGCAATTTAAAGTGCCTTATAATGCACATACCACCATAACCACCATATGTCACTAAGTTATTATGCGACTGAGGGTCCAAAATATCATCACACGATAGGGGCAGCACGCGACTTGGGGTGAAAAACGTAAAGCACTATTTGACAGTGGAGGGTATCTAATAGCTTGTTATAAGATCACACACATATATACAACTATGAGTACCGATATAGAATCTGATTTAAGAAAACATGCGGGATTCCCACGCGAACTACAGTCAGCTGAAAGCTGAAGTGAAAGTAGGGTTCTTGTAAAACTGTATTTTGTTGTTTTGTAGCATATTTGAATGTAAATGACTGTGAAGTTATGAATCAAAGCTCACCTGGAGGTTTTCGAAACTATCAGATTGAACACCCTCATGAGAATAACAACCATATTAAAGGAATCTCAATCCATTCGATATTAATTAGACAGAAAGGAAAACAATTAGAAACCTAATGAAAGCTAATACTATTGGTTAGTTACAGAAAAACTGTTGAAATCGTTAGTTATTACTTGTGGTAGTAGAGGGGGAGTACAAATTCAACATGCAACATTATAAAAGTAATCTGTCGTTCTTATACTTTGTTTTTAATTACAGATAGTGATTTAAAATATTCGTTCAAATATGCATGTCTATGTTTGGCTGTTGGCGATCTGTATTTAAATCATCTAATATTTCTAAATACAAAATTGATAATGGTCTTTAATATTATTTAAGCGGATTTATAATTCAATAACAATTTCAATAATGCCCAAAATGATAACGATGCTTTTAAAAAGTACTTGTTGCATTTCCGAAAACGTTTTATTTATTCTCCAATTTTTATAATGCAGTATTACTGGTTAAGCAATCCACATAGAGGACCGGTTGAGCCAATGGTTATAGGCAACCAATATAGCTTGCACGTAAGCTTTTAGTGGGAATTGACTACTATATGAAATTAAAAAACAGAAACTAAAAACCGATTAAAAAGCTTTAAATCGCGATTTGTTCCTATTAAAATGTGATTGCTATTTATTCTGCACCTGGCTAACTTTTCTATTTTTTTACATTTTTTTTTTATATATCCTGAATTTATATATATAGTATATATATATATATATATATATATATATATATATATATAATGTGATAAATTTTTTGCTACGAATTATACGAGCATGGTTCAATTGAAACCCATCTTTGGTTCAGGAAAAATTTATTGACAACTAAATTTACAAATAATTACCAGTACGATTAAGGCACATATCCCATTGTTTCGTCAACCTATGTATACCCTGCTTAAAGAAATCTTGTAACTGCTGCTCGAAGAATTCTTTCACGGCGTCTTGTACTTCTTGGTCTGACTGAAAATGGTTACCTTTTAACGCTATTTTCAGTGGCCCAAAGATGTGAAAATCGCAAGGCGATAAATCGGGACTATAGGTTGGATGCTCTAATATCCTCCATTTCTTTCGCTGTAGATTTTCTTTAACTACGTTAGCAACATGAGGTCGAGCATTGCCGTGAAGCAGAATAACACCACGTGAAAGGTTCCCTGGATAGGAAAGCTTGTTAAAAGTTTCATTATACGAGTATAATGAGTATAATGAAACTATGAACAAGCAATAAGACGAAAACGTCCAGGGAAGCTTTCACGTGGTGTCATTCTGCTTCACGACAATGTTAGATCTTATGTTGCTAACGTAGTGAAAGAAAATCTACAGCGAAAGAAATGCCACATACTCTTTTTCAAATAAAGTCGAAGCTTCGACATTTTTCTCAAAGCTTCGAGATATGAATAGTCAAAGCATTGAAGTAAACGCTTTGTGGCGATTCTGGGACAACCACCACCACCACTTTAGCCAACCTTCTACATTCCACTTTCCACCTACCATCTTCCACCTTTCACCTTCCACCTTCCGCCTTCCGCTTTCCGCCTTCCGCCTTCCGCCTTCCGCCTTCCGCCTCCCGCCTTCCGCCTTCCGCCTTCCGCCTTCCGCCTTCCACTTTCCACCTTCTATTTTCCACCTTCCTTCTTCCATCTTTGACCTTCGACCTTCCATCTTTCATCTTCCACCTTCCACCTTCCACCTTACACCTTCCACCTTCCACCTTCCACCTTCCACCTTCCACCTTCCACCTTCCACCTTCCACCTTCAACCTTCATCCTTCCACCTTTACCTTCCATCATCCACCTTCCACCTTCCACCTTCTACCCATCACCTTTTAGCTTTTACCTTAAAACCTTCTACTTTCCACCTTTACCACTAATCTTCTACATTCCACCTACCACCCTTTACTTCTCACTTTCTACCTATCACCTTTCACATTCTATATCACACCTTCCACTCTCCACCTTCAACCTCTCACCTTGCACCTTCAACCTTACACATTCTACATTCTGCCACCCAGATTCCACCTCCAAGATTCCACCTCCTAAATTCCATCTCTTACATTCAAGATTCTATCTTCCACCTTACACATTCTACCTTCTACATTCTACCTTCCATATTTTACCTCTCTCCTTTTACCATCCACTTTTCTAATTTTACCTTCCATACTTTTCTTCAATATTTTCACTTTCTCATTGTACCTTCCACATACTACCTTCTTCCACCTTCTACCTTCGACATTCTACTTTCCACTTTCCACCTTCCGACTTGCACCTTCCACTTTGCGCCTTCCACCTTCCAGCTTTCATCATCCACCTTCCACCTTTCACCTTCCACCTTCCGCCTTCCACTTTCCACCTTCCCTCTTCCAGCTTTCGTCTTCCACCTTCCACCTTCCACATTTCATCTTCCACCTTCCACCTTCTACCTTCCACCTTTTACCTTCCAGCTTCCACCTTCCACTTTTCACTTTCAACCTTCCACTTTTCACCTTCCACTTTCCACCTTTACTTTTTTACATTTTCACCTTCCGCTATTCAGCATTAATCTTCTGCATTCTACATACCATCCTTCACGTTTTGCTTTATACCTACCTTACACATTCTACCTTCTACATTCTACCTACTATATTCTATCTTCTCCTACCCTTCCCCTTTTCAAATTCCACCTTCCACAATTTTCTTCAATAATTTAACTTTCTCATTGTACCTTCAGCATACTACTTTCTTTCACCTTCTACCTTCCACTTTCCACATTCCACTTTCCACCTTCCACCTTCCACTTTCTACCGTGCACCGTTCACTTTCCAAATTTAACCTTAAACCTTCCACCTTTCAATATCCACCTTCCCCCTTCCACCTTTTACCTTTCACTTTCCACCGTCTACCTTCCGCCTTCCACTTTCCTGCTTTCACCTATCACCCTTCACCTTCCACCGGCCACATTCCACCTTCCATCTTCCACCTTCCCCCTTCTACCTTCCACATTCCACCTTCCATCTTCCATCTCCACCTTCCACCTTTCACTTATCTATCTTCTATCCGTCTACCGTCCACCTCCCAACTTCCACCTTCCATCTTTCACCTTCCACCTTCCGCCTTCTACATTCTGCCTTCCACCTTTCATTCTCCACCTTCCACCTTCCACTTTCAATCTTCCACCTTTCACTTTTTACCTTAAAACCTTCCACCTTCCACCATCCACCATTAATCTTTTACTTTCCATTTACCACCCTTCACTTTTCACTTTCTACCTACCACTTTTGATTATAAAATTCAACGAAACATTGAGAAAGTTAGTAAGAAACCAGGACAGTATAGCCAACCGAATACAAACCCTTGAAACCAACATGCAAACTACCATGTTAGGCATGCAAAATTTAATTAGATTTAATACAATATTTACTAAAATAATATCAATTCTTACTTTAATTCAACAAATTTTAGCAACGTTAGAAAACGCAGTAACATTTGCAAAATTAAATACTCTACATTCTAGTATCATTAAACCAACCGATTTATTAAAAGAATTAATAAGAATTAGATTATTTATAACTAACAGTAAACTACCTTTTGATTTAACAGAATCAATCATTCTAATATTTGAAAAAATAGCTATAGTCAAAAGGCTACATTAAGAATAACGAAATAATATTTTTAATAGAGATGCCGATAGTAGAAAGTAACAATTATAATTATTATCATTTATTTGTTTTTCCAACAAAAGTTACTAGCACATACTAGGTTATCATACCAAAACCAAATTCCTATCCTAAAATGAACTGAGATATGGTTATACAAACGAAAAATGTACTGAAGTAACATCAAACCAATACTTATGCCAATCGATGACGACAACAACCATTCAAGAAGACAGCCCTTGTAAAGTACAACTATTAAAATTTTCAAATCATTACGAAAACTGTGAAGCCAAACCCGTGCAAATAACCAACATAAAAATTCAAAAAGTTACAGAAAACAAATGGATAGCCATTTTCTCAACAGAAGTAATAACAACCATCTATTGCAATCAAGATGAAAATAACCTAGCATTAATCGAAAGCAAATTAATTACCCTTATAGAAGACTTATGTAAAATTGAAAAACGAAGTAATCAGAGTTTATTAAGATCCCATAGCAACAAAGAAACTTGCAAACCTACCGGAACTACAGTTCAAGATAGAACAACAAGAAGACGAAGAAATAGTCAAGAAACCCATGAAGCTAGAGCATCTAGACTTAGACGACCTCAACCACGCCATGAAATTAATGGAAAGTTACAAAGAACATTTAAGTGAACTCAAAACGCCAAAGTTACACTATGACAATATAAGCGTTTGGAAGATTGTGTTAAATATTCTAATAATTTTTCTAATTATATATGTATTTTACAAAATGTATCTTAGATATAAGAATAAAGGAAACAGTTTTAGATTTAAGGAAACAAAGAGAAATAAAGAAACAATAAGTGTACGCTTAGAAACAATGATTTTTAAATAATGAATTTATGTATTTAAAAATTAAGCAAAACCTTAATTTTTCATTTACGGTGGGAGGAGTTATGTATTCCCCAATTTACCTATATATATACATGTATATATATATATATATATATATATATTAAATAATAGAATCTAATAGGAATTATTAGAAATTGTTAAATAAATCATAAGTCAATTGCAACAATGTAATACAAGGATAAACCAGACAGGTTATTAACAGTTCATGAGAACGGATATGCAACTTTGTATCCGAGACGACAGTGATACTGCATGTGGCAGGTCACAGACGGTTAACATACCGCAATTACCTAGAAATAAGATTGATACAATGTAATAAAGTGTAGAATTAAGAATAAAGCAGACATGAGATCTGCAAGCTACCACAGCCATGCGAGGGGGCAGGATATTATAAAAAGTTCGGAAGCTCAAGGCCCGGCAGTCAGTCTTCGAACTCCATACTTCGTCGTTCAAGCTACTCAATTGAGTCAGTCTGAATACTACAGTTTTTGCATTGTTCTTTACCTAGATTACTCGCACTAGTTCAATTGATTAACTAATTTTGATTAAAAGTTATTTTATACAGTTTGTCAAAATTCCATGATAATTTCTGTTTAAGATAAATAATTTGTTAAGAAGTTTGGAAACGTTTCTTAAAAACATCGCTCCAAAGGCCCGAACCTTAACTCGTCTCGTGGCTAATAATCCGTGTCGTGTCGCAAACCGCGCACTTACGCCACTCCGCGCCTGCGCATTCTTTTTCGCCGACGCAACTGTCCGAAATGACGGAAATGAACAAGTCTATTTTAAAATAGTGGCGGGAATTTACTCACAAATTTAAAAGGGTACAATGCCAATTTTGGCATGTAACAACACATTCTACCTTCTACATTTTACCTTCTACATTCTACCTTCCATATTCTACCTTTCTCCTTCTACCTTCCACTGTTCACATTCCATCTTCCACATTTTTTTTCCATATTTTAACTTTCTCATTGTACCTTCCACAACCTACTTTTCACATCCCATCTTATACTAGGGCGGATATGAGGTCAGAAGTTAGACATCACTCTAAGTTAGATTAGGTCAAACGACTTCTCTTTCAGTTAGGTGATGTTACCACCGATACTGGTCGAAGTAATAATTTTAATATAGTTCGGTGTTGAAGGCAGCCACATACCTTAAGTGTTTACTTTGAACAATATCGGCGCTAACCCTACCTAACCGGGATGTAGTTGCATGACCTAACCTAACTTAAAGAAATGTCTAACCTCTGAACGCACATGTCATTCTGTAAGGTAGAATTTAGAAAGCAGAAAGTGGAAAGTAGAATGTGAAAAGTATAATATGGATGGGGGTAGTCGACTTACGATAAACTCATTTATGCGGGATGGGAGAAAAGGCGTCTGGTCTAACTTAGAGATATATCGTCTATTTCCCGGGCACCAAAATAAATCTCATTTCAGTTTTTACACATTTTTCATTGTGTTGCGTATAGATTTTTTAAAAATGGGTTAAGTTGACTTTCGTAGCAGCACGAGTTTAAGTCGTTAAAGTGTTACAACACGATTAATTTTCTTATATACTTTATATTTCTTTGTAATAAGGCCATTGTTATGCAGAAGATAAAACCAGTTCTAAAAATAAATATAGGTACGATAATAAGATTACGTTCAAAATACTGTAAACACGTAGAAAAAGGATTGTGAAAATCATCAAAGTTGTAGATAGTATGGGGCTAAATTAATACAATAATGGTAAATTAATCGTTAAGGAAGAGAGATGAATAGGATCTTTAATAGTAGTCTGCGCGGGAAGTTCTCGAAAATTTGTAACAGCTATACATTGCGTATACAGCGGAAACATGTGATTATAAAAAGGTCATTGGATAGAAGGATTGAGAAATATTAACTAGAAGTATATATATTTCATATGTTTCGTGTACGGCACAACTAACAGACGTTAATTGTTCAAGATTCTTTTTTAACCACCAAAATCAAAAATGTATAGACAGGTTGTAGGAATTAATAAACTTATTATATTTGCTATGGAAAATACTCAATTTTTAAAATTGCATAATCTTTAAAAATATACTCGGCACAGTTTTCGCAGGACATCCGCAACGCTATTAGTGGATGCAGGAGGTAACTTGCTTTAGTTAAGAAAGTACGGTGGTTGAAAATCTAGTAATGTTGCCGAAGAACAGGTTGATCAATCAACCAACAGTAAAAATCAAATACAGACCAAAAATTTATAGACTACAAAATAGGGAAACAACTATTGGATCACCTAATTATGCCACTTCATCGTCCAGAATAGCTTTTAATAGAAAAAATATTCATCATCTGCTCCAATAAGAAACTTGATTGTGATATCTCCAAAATTTTTAACAATTGTTCAAATATACCAATCAACCAATATTTAAATCACAAAGGATTTTTGTTTAATATTAAAGTAGTAGTTAAGGTTTTTGCTACTTCTAATACAAAATATAGCCTTTTGATCACGCATTTTTTTAATTTAGTACACATGGCATAAACGGGGTCATAGAAAGAGTATGGTGTTTTACTTGTCGAAAATCATTTGTTGAAGCTCTCGAACACTACCAACGTTTGGTAAATTGTTCTCTCGCTTCAAAAAATGTCATTTTCGTCACTCGTTAAACAATACATCATTTAATTTAAGTTTACGCTTTCGAAAACAAAATTCATACAACTAGCAACCGACTCAAGCTACTGAAATGTCTAAGCATTTTTGATGAAACAAATACACTTTTATCCTCTTAATTAGCTTTTTATAAAAATTAATTGTATTTCATATAATTAATTGAATGCAACTAAATATAGCTTTGCAGAATATTTTGGTCGTACGAAACCATTAATAATCCGCTTCGTTAATAAGGATGTGCGGTGCTAATCTCTCTATAGAGATTTAAAAATAGAAATAATGGGAAAAATGGTATTTAAAATGAGCTAGTTGCGTAAATTGCACGACATACGCACATGGTTCAAAAATAGCTTATACTTTATAATTTAGGAACGTTTTCAGGTATCTAAATACTGCAGTATTAAAATTAATGGGCCAGTGGTAGTATATCAAAGTCAACTATTGTTTTGAAAAACGGTGCAATACTCCATTATGAGTTTGTTACCAACAGGGGAGTAGGAATTGAGGTGGCAGGAGTGGCAGTGCCACGGGGAGGTTAGCCTATGAGGGCGCCGAGCCCAAGCGGGCATATAATTCATTTTAATAAAGTAATACCAAATGACGTTGATTTCACGTTGCAATTCTTTTTTAGAAAATTTAATATCGCGTAATAACGCAAGTACATGATAACAAAGTATAGGAATTATTAAAATTATATTATGCTAGCTATAAAAGCTGGCTTCCCCGACAACTTTTTTGTATTTTATTTTGTGTTCTAATTCATTTTATATCGTATTTCTGGGTATGTGCAGATGAGAATTGACAGACTGAATTTTTGAAAATGCCCCCTTGGCAGCCGCAATACTGTTCCATACAGAAAAAAGCATTTTTAGAAAATAATAAAAGAACAATATTTTGGAAGCCAAGGGCACTTTCAAAAATTTATGCTATCCATCTACACACACACACACACACACACACACACACACACACACACACACACACACACACACACACACACACACGCACGCACGCACGCACGCTCCCACGCACGCACGCGCGCACACACACAGGAATATGATACAAAAAGTTTTGGCAGATCAACAATACACTAAAAATTACAGCGCCCGTACTAAAAAAAATATTCCTCAAAAACACGAAGGTAAAACATTTTTTAAAAATTTAGCCTGTCCATTTTCATCTACACATACCCAGAAACACAATACAAAAAGTATCAGAGCAAAAAACAGTATACAGAAAAGATTACAGCGCCCACATGAAAGAAATCAGTTTTATAAAGAATGTTATCTCCCTTGCGGCCGTTGTAACTTTTTTTTGTTTTTGTTCTAATTCTTTTTGTAATGTATTTCTGAGTGTATTTGGATGGAAATGGATAGCCTGAATTTATGAAATTTTCCGCTTGGCAGCCACAATACAGTTCCATATAGAAGAAAACGTTATTAAAAGATAATAAAAGGCCAATTTTGTGGCTACCAAGATCAATTTCAAAACTTCAACCTATCCATTCTCATCTACATACACACTGGAACAGTACACAAATAGTTACGAGCGCCTGTACAGAAAGTCATATTTCTCAAAAACTTGTCCAACATGCAAAAATACATACAGACACGCAATTAATCATTTTTCAAATTTTAGTCTGTCAATTTTCATCTACACATACCCAGGAACACAATACAAAAGTATCAGAGCAAAGAACAGTATACAAAGAAAGTTGCAGTGCCCCCATGAAAGAAATCAGGTTTATAAAGAATGTTTTTTCTTTAGCTTGTAACTTTTTGTATTTTATTTTTTTTCTATTTCTATTTGTATCGTATTTCTGGGTGTATGTGAATGAAAATGTACAGACTCAATTGTTGAAAATGTTCCTTTAGCAGCTGAAACGCTGTTTCGCACAGAAAAAAGCATTCTTAGAAAATAATAAAAAGATCATATAAAGGCTAGTAAAATCATTTTCAAAATTTCAGGCTGTCCATTCTCATCTACATACACACAGGAGCAATACACAAAAAAGTTACAGTACCCGTACGGAAGAAGATATTGCTCAAAAACTTTTTCAACATGCACAAATACATGACACGAAAATTAACCACTTTTCAAAAATATAACCTGTCCATTTTCATCTACTACACATACCCAGAAACACAATAGAAAAAGCACCAGATCAAAGAATAATATACAAAAAAGTTACAACGCTAGTTATGTGATCCCCATTTGTTATACCTATATAAAACTAATACCTAAGAAAGTTATTAGGAAATATTAGGAAATATTAGGAAATGTACAACAATGTCATAAAAGACAAATTGTTACAATTTATTCAGTTTATAAACGTTCTCATGTGAACGGAAGCGCTACAAAGTAGCACAAGGATAAGTGACACTGCAGATGTCAGGTCACAGACGGTCGTGGGAAGTCACGTACCGAGATTACGCAGAATAAGCCTGCAACATTGTAATTATGAATAGCTTTTAAGATAGCAACTATGTATCATGAATAGAGTCAAGTGTAAGCAGACATTACGTCTGCAAGTTCCCACAGAATTATAAAGAGGTAGGGAGATTATAAAAGGACCGGGAGCTCCACTCGCGGTCAGTTCATCAACGTTCAGCTTTCACATTGCAGTCCGTCGGTAACTCACTTGTACAATTAAGTATTAACTATTTCGACTTAGAATAATTTAATTCAAGATTGTAAAATTCCATTGTTCAAATCTGTTAAAATAAAATAAATGTGTTAACGTTCAAAGAAGTCTTTTTAAAAAGGACCGCTCGAAACTACGAACCTTAACTCGCTCACACAGAAGAAATCAGTTTTATAAAGAATATTTTTTTCTTTGCGGGCATTGTAACGTTTTTTGTATTTTGTTTTGGTTCTTTTTCATTTTGGATCGTATTTTTGGGGGAAAGTAAATGGAAATGAGCAGGCTGAATTTTTGAAGATGCGCCCTTGGCAGCTAAAATACTGTCGTGTATATGCGAGAGCATACTTAAAAAACTAATAGGGCAATATTTTGGATATCAAGCTTATTTTCAGCATTTCCATTCTCATCTACATACACACAGGAACAGTACACAAAAAAGCTGCAGTGCTCGTACGGAAAAGAATATTTCTCAAAAACTTTTCCTAGATGCAGAAACACATACAGACACGAAACCAAAACATTTATACATACCCAGAAACACAATACAAAACTATCAAGAACAACGAGCAGTATACAAAAAGTTACGCCGTCCACTTGAAAGAAATTAGTTTCTTAAAGAATGTTTCTCTTTTGCGGGCATGGTATCGTATTTTTGTGTTATGTCTGTTTTTATTCCTTTTATATCATACCTTTGTGGAAAAGTGAAGGGAAATGGGCAGGCTGAATTTTTGGCAGTTAAAAAACTATTTCGCACACAACAGGAAGCATTTTTGAAAAATAATGAAAGGATAATATTTTGGCTCCAAGATCAATTTCTAAATTTCAGCCTATCTATTCTCATCTACATACACACAAGAACAGTGCATTTCAACCTGTCAAATACAGACACGAAAATTAAACGTTTTTCAAATTTTAGCCTGTCCATTTTCATCTATACGCATATCCAGAAACACAATACAAAAAATATGGGAACAAACAACAGTATACAAAAAAGGCTGCAGGGCCCATATAAAAGAAATCAGTTTTATAAAAAATGCTTTCTCCTTTGTGGGCGTTGTAACGGTTTTTGTTGTTATTTTTTGTTCTCATTCTTTTTGTGTCGTATTCATGAGTGTATATGGACAGAAATGGGCAAGCCAAATTTTTGAAAATGCCATCTTGGCAGCTAAAATACTGTTCCGCACATAAGATAAAAATAATATTTTGGCTGACAAGATTATTTCCATAACATCAGCCAGTCCATTCTCATCTGCATACACACAGAACTATTATACAAAAATGTTACAGCCCCCCACGGAAAAAAATATTCGTCAAAAACTTGGGAGCATGCAAAAAATACATACAGACAAAAGTTACACATTTTTCAAAAATTTAGCCTGTCCATTTTCATTTACACATATCCAGCAATACAATACAAAAAGTAACACAACAAACAACGGTATACAAAAAGCAACTTCGCCCACATGAAAGAAATCAAATTTATAAAGAACATTTTCTCCTTACCGTACGTTGTAACGCTTTTGTGTTTTATTTTTTATTCTAATTTATTTTGTATCGTATTCTTAAAACTTGGGCCTGTCTATTTTCATCGATATACACACAGGAACAATATACAAAAAAGTTACAGTACACAAGAAAATATTCCTCAAAAACTTGTTCAGCATACAGATACATACCGACACGAAAATAAAATATTTTTTAAGAATTTAATCTGTTCGTTTTTATCTACGCAAGTTACATATTCCCCAAATCAAATATATGTATAATTAAATGAAATTATTGAATCATAAGTTAACTTGCAACATTGTATAATTCAAGGATAGATAATAAAAGGTCAATAGAAGTCAGACAGAAGACATGAGAAAAGATGTGAATTCAATGTATTCCAGACGTAACCTGCCTCTGCAGGTGCAGGTCACAATAGACTGTAAGAAACTTATTGTTAGAAATAAGATTGTTACTTTGTATTAATGAATAAAGAAATAAGCAGACATGAGCTTTGCAGATCCCACAAGCAATGTGAGCCGCAGGGACAACAAATATACTCTAGAGAGCCCAAGGAGGTCAGTCAGTTTTGAGCCTCACAACTTTAGCATTGTTGGTTGTTCAGGCTATTCGCCATAAATTAGTTCCTCTAAATATAATTTCTACTTAGAATAATTTTGATACAATACTTGTAAATTAAAATTCAATTTGTAATTTCTGTATAAATAAAATTTGTTAGAAGAGTTTTTGGAAGAAGACTTTTTAAAAAGAAAGTAACGCCGCCCACCTGAAAGAAATTAAAGAATATTTTTTCTTTTGCAGGCATTGTAACGTTTTTTGTGTTTTATTTTTGTTTTTATTCTTTTTATATCGTATCTATGGAGGAAGTGAATGGAAATAAATGGTCAGGCTAAATTTGTGAAGATGTCCCTTTGGCAGCTAAAATACTGTTCTGCGCAGAAGAAAGCATTCTTAAAAAATAATAAATGGACAATATTTTAGCTACCAAGATCAATTTCTAACAGTACACAAATGAGTTACAGTGTTTACGGAAGAAAATCCTCCTCAAAAACTTGTCTAACATGCAAAAATACATACAGACCCACAAAATAAACATTTTTCAAAATCATAGCCTGTCTATTTTCATCTACACTTACCCAGGAACACGATAGAGAAAGCACCAGAGCAAAGAATAGTATACAAAATTAGGATACAACGCTCACAAGAAAGAAATTTTCTTTTTTGCGGGCATTGTAACGATTTTTGTATTTTGTTTTTGCTCTTATTCATTTTGTATCGTATCTCTGAGGGAAAGTGAATGGAAATGGCGGACTGAATTTTTGAAGATGCGCCCTTATACCAGGTAAAATACTGTTCCGCACATGAGAGAGCATTCTTAAAAAATAATAAAAGTACAATATTTTGGCTACCAAGTTCATTTTCAGAACATCAGCCTGTCCATTTTCATCTACATACACAAAGGAGCAATACACATAAAAGTTACAGCGCCCATACGGAAGAAAATATTTCTTAAAAATCTGTCCAATATGCAAAAACTCATACAGACACGAAGATAAAAGCTTTTTCAAAAATGTAGCCTGTCCATTTTCATCTACATATACCCAGAAACACAATACAAAAGGTATCAGAACAAAAATACAAAAACAGTTACAGCGCCCACATGAAAGAAATCGGTTTTATAAAGGATGCTTTCTCTTTTACGGGCGTTGTAACTTTTTTTTAGTTTTGTTTTTGTTATCATTCTTTTTGTATCGCATTTCTGGTTGTATGTAGATAGAAATGGTCAGGCTGAATTTTTGAAAATGCCCCTTTTGGAACTAAAATACTGTTCAGCACAGAAGAACGTGTTTAATAGATAATAAAAGGACAATATTTTGACCTACCACGATCATTTTCAAAACTTCAGCACAGTATAGTAAAGATTATACTGTACTTCAGCCTGTACTTACTCATCTGCATATACATAGGAACAATACACAAAAAAGTTCTAGCACCCGTGCGGAAGAAAATATTCCTCAAAAACTTGTCCAAAATACTTTCGGACACGAAGATAACGCTTTCTCGAAAATGTAGCCTGCCCATTTTCATCTACACATAAATAAGCAAAACTGTTTTTATCTGCGCATCTCAACAATTTTAATAGTATCGGAATTAAGGACATATCACTTTCAGTGCAACGTAAATTAGTCGTCAAGTGTCGGAATTATGTGCTTGGTAAAGAGAAATGAATACGATTTTCTGTGCTTCTATTCATTTAGAATACTATGTATCGTTTGGGCGTTACGAGAAATAAAAATCAGAAGAAAAAGGAGGAAAACTGATTTAAAACAGACAACTTATTGTAGAAGCACCTATGATTCTATCGGTAACTAATACTGATATTTATTTACTCTTGTTACGATGTGATTATAGCGAACATTTGCTATGACCCCGTTATTAACGCGTTTTCATTATGACATGTAGGAGATGGTCGATTTAATTTGTGCCTTTTATTTGGTACCATCATAGCATATGTTCATATTTAACTTCGTGTTTATTAATAAATGTTTTGTCGATGTGCTGTAGTTGTGTTTATGCAAATGATGAAATGTAGGTTAGTCACTGTGAACCATGTTGCAAAACGGGCTGGAAACTGTTAATAGTTTGTACAGTAAGCGTGAGTTTGGGCCTTTGTTGAATTTACTAACATTTTATGCCCGTGTGGGGTTGAACATTGATAGTCAAAGTCCTTATCTTCCCGGTGTTCGACCTCTTTTCAACTTTAGCAGAGTAGTAATGACCCAGGCGTCCGTGGTACCCTCTAGAGAAGATTAGCTAAACTACACTAACCTTTCCTCAGTTGTCGATGTAGTATGTCCGAGTAACAGTTGGCATCTCCTAATAGTACAAGTACCCAGGGCTCCTGTTCGCCGCCCCATCTTTGAAGAGGTGTATTTATGCAGTTAGAAGCGCAGGGTTGTTGAGGTTTTATCTGCTGATACTGTTTGTTCAGCGCTAATACAGGGAATAATGCACTGTTTGCTCTCGTAATTCATGTATAACTGATGGTAACTTAATTTTGAAGTTATCATATAATAATAATTAAACATAGGGTTGATAACTATTGTAGTTTTATTTCAAACCTTCCCGCTTTAACGCCATCTCAGTGTGTATATTTGGGTTATATTTTGGTCACACAACGTAGGTGTCACTAGCCACAGCTACTAGACGACTCGATCACAGCCAGGTATCGTCAAAAGGACGTTCGTTCGTCCGCAGGGAGGTTAGAGTGGGGCGGCTCCGTGGCGTAGTTGATATGCGTGTGACTACTACGCCCAAGGTCCCGTAAAATGTAGGTCCCGTGTGTGTGTTGTCATGCACGTTAAAGATCCCTACCTTGCTTGGAACAGCAAGAGTTCGGCAAAATTCAAAATTTTCCAGGTAAAAAAAAACTCGCTTCCTGGCCAATGTAATACGTTCGGGTGGAGCATTGGAAAATCACATGTAGGGTAAGTTAGAGTACAAATTTATTTATTCTTGATTTGATATTCGTGTACGCAAATTCGTGTTTCTATATTCTTGACTAATGAACATGCGTCAGCACACTGATTGCAAGCGAGTGTAAACAGCGATTGGTCTTTCGCATTCGCTTTTTCTTACTAAACGTTGTTTGAGTTCTAGCACGGTCGTAGTTAGACAATCATGCGCGTTGAAATAAAATGTAAATCATTCTTGTCATTGGCATGTAGTCGCTAGACACGTTTTTAAAAAGGTGGTGTGAGTTTTTGAGGTCGGCATGTGTGGAAGAAAGCTCCGTTTATGGCAACTGCACTTAGCTTAGCGTTGGGGCCATAGCACAGAACTCTGTTAGAACGTAGTTTTAAGATCAAGTATTTATAAAACGGTTTGTTGTTTAAAATATAACATTTTAACTATTACTAAAGAAAGTTTTAATTTTTTAGCAAACACATTTAGATATATAATTTATGAATTAGAAAAATAACACAGATTCTCATTGCAATACCAATTATCGTAACTCAAGGTGTAAATCTTAGTTTTGCTAAAGAAGCTTTCGTGGGTCCTAGGAAAGATGGCGGACTCTAGATGCTTTGTTAACAGGTGTTTTGTATTTTATTATTATTACTTAATGCTGTGAAGCTTTGGTGAGTACAATTCCTTTTTTGTGATCCAGAGGAATCAAAATGAGATGAACGTTTTGTTTGAGAAGCTAAGTTAGCTAAACTGAAAGTAATTAGTTAGGAAACCCGAAATTAAGGACTTTTTAATCTACAAGTTTTAATGATATCTTGTTGAAACAAATCGTATTTTTATTTGATGTAGTTTAGATGAATTGGCAAATTTTTTATGTCGTCATATTCTTTTGTTAAATGTTTGTTAAGAACAACACCTCAAAGCAGCAAGTGTTGTGATAAGAGTCGAGTTTTTCATGTTTGTTTGAAACAGATGACACAAATGAGATAATTGAGATAATTCATGATATAGAAATAATTCAGTAAAAACCTTAGAAAGACTAAAGCATAAAAT
Source organism: Platerodrilus igneus (assembly GCA_036346225.1). NCBI lineage: Eukaryota > Metazoa > Arthropoda > Insecta > Coleoptera > Lycidae > Platerodrilus > Platerodrilus igneus. Next base: position 9,170,920 of record JARFIW010000565.1, read on the forward strand.
AAAGAAAATTTTTGTGAGCTAAATCAAAGATCTCTGATTACGGCATATAGAGACTGTAGTGAGATTTTGAATAATTTTTTTATGACAGGTCTAACCTGTTAAACTGTGATTTTGGCTACTTAACATTTTTCATCAGCATTCACTTTTGTGCCATAGTATTTACACTGTAACCTTTTTAATTTTTTTGTACATAGATGAAAAGAAACAAATTCTATTAGATACTAGTCAAAACTCACAATCGTTTTATTTCCAACAACTCAATAAATGAAATAGGTAACCTCTCCGTTTTGATTGAGATAAAAATAATTAAAGAAATTATGTTCTTTCATTTCTAAATTCAGGTAGATATTATTCCCTTAAGGTTTATGTGCGTCTATCCTTAGGGTGGATTTTTGTGTTAGCTGTATTGACGCAGTGGCGCCCTAGCCATCTCATGCCCCCGTAGGAATATACCCCGAGTTTAGACCGAGAGCATGTTATTTTCCTTTCGCAACACCAGCTTGGCACCACTACATCCTCAATAAAGGCCAGCCTCAGAAAAAATATATAGCGAGAGAAAAATTCATAACTACGTCATTAGAACATGTAATATTTGAAAAGTGTCTTTTGGAATCTCTCGGTAAAAGAGTGTTTAAGTGTTGTGTATAATAATTGGCTGTTTAATTATATATTTGAACACAAGCATAAGCGACATGGTGGAAGAGTTAAACCATCATATATTATTTAATGGTTTGGAAAATCATAAAACAAGAGATAGACGTCGATGTAGAACTCGAGGAAAGGATCCCTTTGACAAATTGACTGATAAACAGTTTATAAAGTTATTTCGCCTCTCCAAGAAATTGGTACGTTATTTGATTACTGATGTAATAGCTGACCACGTTCAATCAGCACAACGCCCTACTGACTTAGAGGTTTCAACAAAAGTAAGTTATGCAGATAATGTCAAATTACAAGTACCTAAATATATTGTGTCATTTACATTGCAGGTCCTAATCTTTTTACGCTTTGTGGCCAGCGTAAGTTATCAGATGGATATAGGGTGTAATTT